>FR990028.1:5000-1372628 GCA_905404135.1 Hesperia comma | reverse complement strand
ACGATTACCTAGTTGTCTGTGACAAATGTGCAGTAACATTCTTACCCTTTTCCTAATGCTTCTGAGTACCACGGCTCGCAATTCTTGTTAATGAATGGATGCATCCAAATAGTCACCCTGAATCCCAGACCCTTGATGTCTTGAACGAGCTGCTTCAAGTTAGGCAGCTTCCTCTCGTCAACAGTGAGGGACCCGTAGCAGATCTCCCAGAGGTCATCGATTTCGAACTGCGCGTTGGGGAACCCACTATCCTTGATTTCGTTAGCAAACTCCCAGAGGCTATCCTGGTCGATCTCGCGGGAATATCTCGCCCAAGTGGACCAGACTGGGTACTGAATCATTCTATAATCGGGGATGCCAGAGGGCTTGCCCAGGTAAGTATCGACTGCGTGTTGGTGGGCCACTTTGGCATTTTCAAAGACCCAAATGTCGTATTTCAAGACGTTGTGCGTCCTCCTGCTGGAGTACGGGTCTGCGACGTCGGCGATCAGACACAGGTGGTTGTCGGCGATGTTATGATAGTCCACGAACAGAGGCACCTCAGGGTGGACGTAGATGTATTGGCCGTCGGAGTTCAGCCAGTATCTCTCGGAGACGGCAGCATTGTCCTCTTCCTTTGATACGATCGAGTATTTCTGCAATTTGCTCTTTTGAATCGGCCAGTATTGCTCTTTCTGTTCTGGACCGCCGTACCATTGCTTGGTGCCTGGTAAAATAAAATTTATTTTATTTTGAAACTTAACGTGAAAATTAATCTGTGATTTTGAATGCGGGTAGCGCGAATACAACTGTCGCGCTCTCATGCTCCTTACCAAAGTCAAAGCAGTCTTCGAACACCATGTCGCTGGGGCCATCCCAGTAGACAGTAAGTTTGTGTCCGCCACTCTGCTCGTCGTACTCGGTAGTCACTTCGAAGGTCACGTCGGCGTTGAGGGCAGATCCTTTGCGGCCAATGTGACCTATGTCTTCTGAGCCATTTTCTGTTTTTGGGAGAAAGCAAAATTAAATCCAAGGGAATAAGTAGGATAATGTACTTGTATGAAACCAGCGAAATTACAAGTACCTATTAGTAAAATATTACAATGAACTTATATTAACGACTTCGATACCTATAATATCCGAATATATAATCCCAGTCAAAATTACAAAACTATGGTGTTATCTCGAGTACCTACCTACGTGTCGCAATAATATCTTTCTATAGCAAAGATAGGAGAGCAGGCTCATATATTTTTTTCATGTAAATAGACAACAACGAGTTTATCTTAACTTGATCTTAAGTGGCCACCATCGTTCATAGATATCAGTAATTCTGACGGTATTTCCGTTCCGACTCGTTTCTGGCCAAAGTTTAAGAAGCAATAGATAGGGGAAATTAAGCCTAATTGGCCTCCGTTTAGTTACTGGCTATCTGAATTTTCAAAGCTCTATAATAAGAAAAAATAATTAATATGACAACTAGATACCCACGTGATTCTGTTAACTTCTCAGAGGCAGTGTACATTTTTTAAAATGTAAATACAATTTTCATCAGGGTGTGTCCACATCTGGCGAATTTCAAGGACCAAGGTACTAATTAAAAAGACCAAAAGCTCACCCCCAATGAATGTGACGACGAACCCGCTGTCGGCGTATCCGTCGACCAGGAACCCTGTGTTCCTCGGAGACTTGGTCAACTTGGGCACGGCGCCCAACGCCAGTGCCGCACCTGGAAACAAATTGTTGCAGATTCACAGTCGCTAAATCTTTTGAGCTAAGACTTTTGATGAGTTAAAATTTTGCACATTGATTAAGTTAACACTGCATAACGATAACAATGCAACTTTTTGACAAGCATTATTGAATATTACATTCAAGATTGATTACCGTCAAGAGCATAGTGAGTAAATTAATAAATTGCTTTGCATTTCAAACTGAATTTTTCAAACATTTCAATGAGACCGCGTTTTAAGTTTTTCAAGGCTTTTACTTATTTTATTGATTCGTCATCAAAGACTCGATATTTTTATAAACTCTCACTTTCTGAGTTCGTTCACATTAAAATCTTACCTGTTAGTAGGAGCAACCACTTCATTTCGCACACCTACGGAGACTCTGATGTGCGATCGGTCATCAGCTCGTATCAATTTATTATTTCCCATATCAACACTTATCGTTGGAAGCTTCTTTGAATTGGCGCGGATAAGACGCGTCAGATAACACATCTTAGATCCCTTGTGGGTTTCTACAGGTTGATCTTAGGAATTTAGGAACGGTTTTGTAACAGTCTTTGGTTATAAACAAGTGGTTGTGGTATTTTCGACTATGGGAGTCTTCAAGAAGAAAGTGAACAGATGCTTACTAAGGCAGAGTGTTAAACATTAAGGAATTCATCGTCTTTACCATAAGGTCGATTTGTTGCCATTGATGGAAAAAAATCATACGACTTGCTGAAGCAATGACCCAGGTTCAAATCTTATTCTTGCAAGTGAAATTTGTAATGTTACATGGCAAGCCGAAGGTCTCGGGTTAGATTTTTTTATGACACATAGAGAACCTTCCTATCTATTTTAGAGTTATGAAAAGTTAGATACAAGAGGTACTAATAATTAGAGCATTCATTTAACTTGTATGTTTAAATTTAATTTAATGGACTTCATCGATAAGTAGAGATAACTCAAAAATTACCCGTCAAATATCGCTCAAATGTTTGTGGGACTAGATAAGCACCAGCTTTCAAATAAAAAAACTGGCCAAGTGCGAGTCGGACTCGCGCACGAAGGGTTCCGTACCATTATGTACATATAAAAACGCCAAAAAAATCTGGTCTGTTGTATGAAAGCCTCACTTATTAAATATTTGTTTTATTTTAGCCACATATTACGCACAACGCCATCTCTTGGACCGAAAGGTAACTAAACTATCGCTGAGGCGTCGAATGTATGGGCGCCCACTTAAATATTTATTTTATTCTATTTTTTAGTATTTGTTGTTGTAGCGGCAACATAAATACATCATCTGTGAAAATTTCAACTGTGTAACTATTACGGACGGACGGACGGACAGTGAAGTCTCAGTAATAGGGGCCCGTTTTACCCTAAAAAAATTTAAAAGAATCGGAACACCCAGTCAAAGTTTATAGATGAAACGACCATAAATTCGGTGGGTACTTACATATGTACCTACGCATTATTATGAACATCCCAAAAACTACTACTTACTTACTCGTCAGATATTGCTCCAATTTAAAATAAATTTTAAATCGAAGCGAAGTTTTTTGAACTCCTGTGTAATAATTTTAGTTTGATCTTATATTAAGTATAGTTGTGTACAATGTTACCGCATTTCAATCGCCCTACTCATGATTTCCAACATCCTTAAATCTTATGGGATGGATATGTTTGGCGCTTATCCAAAGAGATTAGATTGATGCAGTCACTACATTTTGTTTTTAGGTGAGTATTTTGTTTATCTACTTGTTGCTACTTTATCTCTTGTTTTCCGAATATAGGTAGGTACCTACCGAATCTTAGTCTATCAGATTAAAATTACGTAATAATATCATAGTAGAACAATTTTTTCAAAGAAAAAAGTAGGTATGCGGTGATAGCCTAGGTAGTAGTTAAGAACTCGGCCTCCTATTCGGAGGGTCCAGTCCAGGTTCGAATCCTAGGGCACGTTCCTCTGACTTTTCAGAGTTATGTGCGTTTTAAGAATTTAAATGTCACTTGCTACAATTGGTGAAGCAAAACATTGTGGGGAAACCTGCATGCCGCGAAACTCAAAGGGTCCGCCAATCCGCACTTGGCCAGAATGGTGGACTATGGCCTGAACGTTCTCATTCTGCGAAGAGACCCGTGTTTTAATAGTGGGCCATGATGGGTTCAGATGATGATGAAGGTAGGGACGTACTACATAGGTTTATTTAGGATAGGTGGTAGATAGTTTATTTCATGACATTAATGTTAATGATAACATAATGATTAATGATAATGTTAATGATAAACATAAGCAGTTAATTAGTTACTTAGTATTTTCTTTGTAACAGCAGGATAACAGAAGCCTCTCAGTAGAAGCCTATACATATTTTACAGTTAGGTACATTGTTTTCATTAGAGAAAGTTTAGACATTTTTCATATGAACAGATCAAGCTGTTATAAGGAAAGGTTAGAGAGAATAGCAGCGATCAAAGAAACATTAGCTCAGAAATAACAGAAAGTGGTTTGTAAGCTTGTTCGGAGTTCAGAGTCAGAATGACGCACCTAAGATGCTGATAACTTGCTAAAAGAAGTACGAAGTTGTAATGTTTAATATACAAAAATGAGAAAAAAAATATTAAGTATGAATCTGAACTACTCTGTGAATCAATGCTATCTTTGTCTGTGGTCAAAAGTTGAAGTAGTGTCTGTATCTAGTCTGTGGTCAGACAGAAGTCAGTAAAACAAGCATAACCAAGCATAACCATAACAAAAGCCGGAGCGAGCGTGTTTTTAACAATGGCAGATCCTCGTATTCGTCAAATAAAGATAAAAACCGGTGTCGTAAAACGCATTGCCAAGGAAAAGGTAGTATACGAAAAAGAAGTAGAACAGCAGAAAAATCGGATACAAAAAATAAAAGACGAAGGTCAAGACGAACATAATATTAGAAAGCAAGAGGAGGTACTCCAAGAATCGCTTATGATGGTTCCTGACTGCCAGAGAAGGTGAGTCATGATTATGGTCTAAAATTTACCGCTTGAATAACACTTATACAAAACAATAGGACAAAGGATGCAGTGTAAATGATGTGACAAACTTTTTAAGTAGCAGATGCTGATAGGTTATTTTATAACTTGTCCATGCTACGGTTCTGGATGCTGATAGGTTAAACGTAGTTTAATTAAAATAACTTCATGGTTACTTACAATATTGCCTGTCTTGCCCTTTATTTTATTTTTTTATGTTATTTTTCCAACACTTAAGTTGTCTGGTAGAGATTGCCCGTAGCAATAAGACAATCCTCAAATATTTTCAATGATAAATAGTATATTATTTTGTGTTAATGTGTGATTGTATTGTATTGCAATACTTAATATTTGATCCGGTGAAAAGTTTATAACTCTTTAATTTTACAGGTTATTAAAAGCGTTCGCAGATTTGAAAAATACCTTAGACAGTGAACAAGATCTCAAGGAGCACGAGGATTACATTGCAGCGGAGCAAGTTTTAAAAGACGCTGAGTGCCAGCTCCCCGAAAACGCCTAACCTCTACTTTAGCTATTTATTATAATTTCTATCATTATTTTTATATATTTGTAACAAACAATCATGTCATATAATCGTAATTTTAATAACAATTTTTGTGGAAGCAATTTTACATTCTGTTATGTTCCTGATTTCCCACCCCCTCCCTTACCTCCCCCTGTTTTGCCCCCCATGAGGCCACCGTTTTATCCAACACCCCCACAAGTCAATATCCAACCGACCCATGCAAAGACAGTAGAACAAGATGATCAAGATTTTATAAAACGTTTTGAAAGTCAAATACCAGAAGCACCTAAAAAATTCAAGCCAGTTGCAGCAACTATCACTCAGATCAAAGAAGTACTCAAGGATATTATGGCTGAATTAAAAGAGTTTGATGTTCAATTGAAACACTTGTCAGAAAATATTGAGGAACTCCCTCATGATGAGTGGACAAAGTGCATTGAAGAAATGGACAAGAAAAGAGAGAATGTTACAACTAATTTAGAGAGATGCGTTGGTTCATACTTGGACATGTCAAGGCGATTGCTTGCTAAAAGAACCGCTAAGAGGTTGCGATTGAAAAGACTGAAGGAGGAACAAAAACTGGCTAAGAAGGAGAGAATGAAGCAAATGGAAGAGAGATCAAGAAAAATTGATGAGAATTTGCAAAAGATTAAAGATGATATTTTAAAAGATCAAAAGGTAAATTCCATCTATTGCATTTAATTTTTATCCTTTATTTATAGTTCTAGCTGACAAGAGCTAAGAGACCACCTGTTAGAACATATTGCAATAGATGGTAGCAGTAACATTTCACTGCTACCAAAACATATATGAATAAAAGTAACGGTAATTTGTTGCTTGAATATTGCCATTTAGAATGGTGAAGATTATACTTATTACTAAGTAACGAGATCTTCACCATTATAACTTGTTTTTACATGCAAGTTACTCAACATGCTGGAAGGTGGACAATTTGTTGGACTCTGGTTTTAAACCTAGTCTTAGCTGGCAATTCATTGATGATTATTCATTGATGAGCAGATGACCACTTATTGCCAGTTTGTCAGCTATAAAAAAGATCAGGGGCCTTATTATGAACTCTTAATTCCAGACAGTTTACGTTCACAACGTGTGGGTGACAGAGACAGCGCCTTATTACCTGTAAAGCGTTGTCTCTGTCACCCACACGCTGTGAACGGAAACTGTCTGGAATTAAGAGTTCATAATAAGGGGGCAGCAATGCTTAAGATAAGTTACTGTTACTTTTCTTTAGTTATATAAACATTACTGTTTTAGTGTTAATGTTTCATGCTTGAAAATTTTAGGCAGCAGAAGCTAAACTGCAAGCAGATGTGGTTCTCAGAGAAGTGAGGAGGCAAAAGCATGATGCCAAGAAATGTCTGGTCAAGTTGGATGCTCTGTTGAAGCTGCGGAAAGCGAGACAGAATACTGCCAAGGGTCGCGGAGAGACTGTTTCTGAGAAGGAGGCCACTACCTTTGTCAACAACGTTGGTGAGTATTGATTGCTATTTTTATACTCCGAATACCGCGCGAGCGAAGCCGCGAGAAGCAAGAAGAAGCGCGAACGTAAGAAATATTTTCAATATTACTACTTAACAGTTTCTATTTTTTTTAATAGAGAAACTCAAGGCGCTATGGAATCAAAAGCTGCTTATTTATGAAAAAGAGGAAGCAGAATTGAACGCTAAGCTGGCAGTGGACGCATTGGCTACTGATTCATGTGTAGATGGCTCGGCGGGAGTGGAGGCTGGCCTTGCCAAGTGGCGCGAAGTCTTGTTCGGAGACAGTAATGCTATGCCGCAAACGGACTTCCACGGGGACCTGCATCGCTTCATTGCCGTTAGGTTTGTTTTTCATTATTTTATTGTTTGATAGTAATAGTGACAGAATCAGAGTGAGTCACAAAATTTCTGTGAGTACCTAACAATAATGATTTAGTCATTGTCAAAGTTGTTGTTTAGTCATATAATTTTTTAAATTTTGACTTTGGTTTTGAAGATGTGCAGAAGTTTGGTTACCTTATGGGACTGTCGTCCGAGGAGTCCTGGTTTCGAAGGCGGTTATTTTTTTTGTAAAAAGTTAGTTACCGTTTTATGTTAACATAAAGTAATACAAAATGAGAATAATGAAAATTAAATAAAATGTTTTCAGATCGCAGTGGGACCAGTATCTAAACGAAAATGGATCGGCGTTACCTATTGGATGGGTTGTACCTCCTTTGCCATGATGACAAGAGCTTATCAACAGCTATGCTCTTCAAATACTGAGATAGAGCATTAGGTCCTGTACTAGGTACTACAATATACTAGGTATTAGGTAGGTGTATAGGTCCTTTGTTGTGTGTCAGCACTATCAACTTTCTTACATGTGAATAATTGCGTTATTCAGTCTAATCAATGTTATGTTATTAATATGAATGCATTTTTGATGGAGTTAAAAAACAAGCACAAGCAGTAAAACATCGGGTCGCAACGGTTTTATCACTTTTATCCAATTACTTAGTCGGTTCGTGCGACGATAATACCGCATGAAGAACATACCGTGCGACGATACCGCATGAAGAACATTCCGTGCGACGATAATACCGCATGAAGAACATTCCGTGCGACGATAATACCGCATGAAGAACATTCCGTGCGACGATAATACCGCATGAAGAACATTCCGTGCGACGATAATACCGCATGAAGAAAATACCGTGCGACGATAATACCGCATGAAGAACATTCCGTGCGACGATAATACCGCATGAAGAACATTCCGTGCGACGATAATACCGCATGAAGAACATACCGTGCGACGATACCGCATGAAGAACATTCCGTGCGACGATAATACCGCATGAAGAACATACCGTGCGACGATAATACCACATGAAGAACATACCGTGCGACGATACCGCATGAAGAACATACCGTGCGACGATACCGCATGAAGAACATTCCGTGCGACGATAATACCGCATGAAGAACATTCCGTGCGACGATAATACCGCATGAAGAAAATACCGTGCGACGATAATACCGCATGAAGAACATACCGTGCGACGATAATACCGCATGAAGAACATTCCGTGCGACGATAATACCGCATGAAGAACATTCCGTGCGACGATAATACCACATGAAGAACATACCGTGCGACGATACCGCATGAAGAACATACCGTGCGACGATACCGCATGAAGAACATTCCGTGCGACGATAATACCGCATGAAGAACATTCCGTGCGACGATAATATCGCATGAAGAAAATACCGTGCGACGATAATACCGCATGAAGAACATACCGTGCGACGATAATACCGCATGAAGAACATTCCGTGCGACGATAATACCGGATGAAGAACATTCCGTGCGACGATAATACCGCATGAAGAACATACCGTGCGACGATAATACCGCATGAAGAACATACCGTGCGACGATACCGCATGAAGAACATTCCGTGCGACGATAATACCGCATGAAGAACATACCGTGCGACGATAATACCACATGAAGAACATTCCGTGCGAAGATAATGCCTCAAGGAGACACCGTGCGATTCAAACAATATTGATTTTGTAATTGTGCTTGTTTGTTTAACACCATCATACTTGCTACATATCAAGAGTTTATCTTAAATCTCTCTTCCACTGTCGATAAACCCGATCCAATGTGTAATCTTCAGGCTTTGTGAACTCCAACACCATAAACGGTAGACGTCCACTGATAATATTGTGTAATTATTTTAATTAGCTTTTACGTGGCCTTTGTATTGCATTTAATGCTTCTGATTAAAATGTTTTTTTACATGTTGTCTTTTATACAGTAGGAATTTAGTATTAAGCTATGCGTGAAAAAGCTTGTATAAAAGTTATACTTGCTCTTCAATAAGAGGCTCTGCTAGCGAGAAATCTTTCTCACGTAAAGCTAAGTTGTAAGTAACTCAACAACAGACATGAATTAGAAAATTCTTATTCTCGTGTAACAAAAGCGAGACTGAATCTTTTGAGAGCAAACCAAAACCAAAATTGTCAAACCTAGCTGTAAATTGAGATTCGGAAGGGGGTTACAAGAAAAAAATGAATTATTACAAATCATTTATTCACTCATTCATCATGCAGTAAGAAATTACAAGTAATGTAAAAACGGCACCAACAAATCATGACGATCTGACAGTCTAAGCCGTAATCCAACGACTTACAGTGGACCGACCTTCAGGCAACCGGCGTCTGTTTGTAAACTGTACAGTACCCGCCAAGAAATAATGCACATCGGTATTCAGAAAGAGATAATCGGTTAGTTTCGGCTTTGTAGAGCGTTGTCCTTACTACACAGTCCTGACGGCTAACTTGTCACTTTTCTTTCGAATTCGGTAGAAGACGGTCGTGTTCACTCAGAAATAAATATAAATGAGTTGTTAAAACCTCCAATGGAACATCAATATTATTATTATAATAGTACTTGATAGGGTGCTTTATCAGCTCTTCAATATCAGTGCAATGTGCGAGAGAGACAACGCTCTACAAAGCCTTAACTAACCGATTATATCTTTCTGAATACCGATGTGCATTATTTATTGCCGGGTACTGTATCATATTAACTCAACTCTGATTCAACTCAGAAAAAATCATTGAAACATCGTGTTCCTTAACTTAAATTTTATCAGAAAGGACTGATATATGCTCGTTTGAGATGTGTACGTACGGCCAACTCTGCTTGGGCCGAAAGTAATAAAGCTAACAATGCTTTCATGAGCTGAATCAGTCGAGCTCATAATGGTGTGCGCAGACGTATAGATGGCGTTAGTGGCTGCCTTTCTCCAGAATTCAATATAAAATACATGCAATTTACTCAGCTTAATTATATTTGAATCGTCAAAAGCACTAGCGTTCTACTAAGATCTCATAGGATTTTTAATCACCGTTCCGATATTAGGATAAGTCTTATAGATGAAGGTACTTGTGCAAAAGCATTTCTCTTGCTAACACTACAAAGGATGGGTTATAATTTTTTAAACCTTTAAACGGTTTAAGGTCACTATTATTTTAGATGACCTTTGCTTTTTGAAGTTGTGTATAACCATATACCCAGTATGAGATGGATAAAAATTGTGAACTTTATGCAATAGCTTTTGTATCGAGATGTTTTCTTAATAGGTATTAGATTAGATTACACGGAACACACCACAAAACAGGGGTCGAAATATCGCAATACCAATTAGATCTATCATCATCATCAGTCTATTATCATCATCATCATCTCAGTACTTGTAGCGGAAGCTGAAATCGTGTTTATAGGTATTTTTATAAGTCATATTTAATAAATTAACGTACGAATGGTGTCTTTGGACTCTTTAGGCATGTGCTAGAAAATTAAACTGGACTGCGCAAATCATAAGAATTAAATAGGGAGGAAAAGAAAAAAATAAAAAGGCGGGAAAATAATTTTACTAATTAAAATACAGATAAATAAAAAAAATATTTTGCATGGCAACCGATGACATTTGATTTGACAAATGAGTACAATACTGTCTACAACTTCCAATACAATACGATGTGAACTTATTTGCCGAAGTGAAAGTACAATTTACAATAAGTATTAGACGCTAACAAAAGATATACAAACATTTCGGTAATGGGCTTCGCTAATTTTGCGATTATTATTAGTATAGATATTTACGGTTTTACGCTATCAGTTCCATACATAAGTTTGACATTAAATCTTTTTTAGATAACTAATACCGTATTACGACAAAAAGATAAACTATTTTTCTGGAGATATATTGCGATTTAGTAAAATAATATGAAGTAATAATTTACTGATGCAGAACAAAATAATGAAAAATATATCATGCGCCATTCACGTACAACGTACAACACATACGTAACATAAATAAACGAATACCGGTATCGCAAATTAAAATGTATGTAAAGCTAAATCGTTTTATAATTCTATAAGGCATTTTAAGAAGTGTTCCATTTTATTCACATTTTGGAGGGTACGTCAAAATTGATCAGTAATAAGACGTCGAGTCAGTTGATAAAAAAGTGATGTGCAAGGGGGCTTTTTATAGTAAACCCAACTTAAGACTGAAACGAAAGAGGCGCTGTCGGACGCATTTGACATTCATTTGACCAATCATTGCACACTAGTAACTGACAGATGAATGAACACAACGTACTTATGAATGACTTTTCGTTAGTTCCAATTTTTGCCATTTCAGAGTTAAGTTGGGCGGACTGTAGTGGTAAAATATAAAACAAAGAAATCAATATAATTGTGTGGTATCGTAATGCACTTTTTATAAGCGACCAGTCAACAAAGTTGACAAGCCACCCCAGATCAGATGTTTTCCGTATAAAATTAGAATAGAATAGAATAGAAATTTTTTATTTCTATTTGTTTATTCTAAATTGTTTAATTTAATCTGTAATTCTAAACAAAACGGACACTTCTGAAAATGCGCGCCAAATGCCACTTACTCCTTCACTATATTACAATTACAACACATTATTTATACTCAGTGCGGTTTCGACCAAACATAAGTTAGTCATAGACGTTTTAGTTCATTCTGGTTCGATATAGAATTCGTTTTAGCGACCCACATTAAACCTTGCGTCCCTGTGATTACAGTTCATTGTAGATTGACGGCGAGTTCAAAATGCGGTAAATTCTGCCTACAAACTAAATTGAACTGTGCTCACATGAAATAAAGTTCATTTTAGCAATTCGTTGAATTCCATATCCTCGACGACTCAAGTTTACCTGATAGTTTACCTACGCAGTAGAGCTGTACAGGTATTATAGCGTGTATTTAGCACAACTGTACAGGCATGTAACTACACTACGTAGCTCGTATAACTGATAATTTATAATTGTAAAACTACATTTGAAATAACCAATTAATCTCGAATCATTTCTTTCTTCCTTTGGTAATTCAAACTGTCGCTGTGAGCTTTTTTCTTAACCTTATTACCGTCTTAAAGCATGTTTACGTATTAAGTATGTTATACCGCCGAACTTACGCTCAGTATAACACATTTGGTCGAAGCCGCCCTTAGTCATGTATAAAACTCAGGTATTATCTAAAATTGCCGTTTATATTTTTTGTTTTCCATAAAACTTTTGACATTCATTAACCTATTTCAAAATCCCTCTTGTCTTAGGATTAAATGCCTTTTATATACCAGGTATCAGGTAAAATATTATGCTGTTTTTTAGGAACAACCTAAATCCCAACAAGATATTGATCACCCAACACAATTTACTCAAATATAACGATGGGATTAGTTTATTGCCGACCATCCAAGAAAAACTGTTATAGAGGGTTAACCCAAAGATATTATAACGATAGATGTGTTACGTTCACGCGAATTTCACTTTTTGATCAATTGACTTTAACTAACATGCAAAAGATATTAATAAAATGTTTGAAACAAAAAGTGATAGTTAAATGGAAATTAAATTAATTATGGGAATTTGACTGCCTCACTTTCAGCGTGCCAGTGACACACTTCTGAGTTTATAATATCAATGGGTAAATCTGTACATTGAATATTTGGAAGACTTAATGTATGTAGACCTAGTGATCTAATCAAGTGCTTCACACGGAAAGAAAATTCTTTCCGTGTAGCCAACAGTTTGAATAGAGGTATTTATATTGAATATTTGGGGTCCGTAGAGGCACACCGACCCAAGGCGTGTAAGTAACTAGGTGGTACATTAGAATAATGAATAAGATTTCAATCACAGCTCAGTCCCATAAACTAAATGTCAACATTTCCTTGGCACAGGAAATCAGTATAAATCTTCAGTTGGAGATTGAACAGAGGCCATGCTATTAAAGCTCCGTAGTTTCTGCAACATCTGCTGATGTACGGCCTGGGTTGGCCTCGGCCCAGGAGGCCTGTGTTGGAGGCCTGGCCTAGTAGTTTCTGCAGCATCTGCTGATGTACGGCCTGGGTTAGTCTCGGCGCTGGAGGCCTGGGTTGGTCTCGGCGCTGGAGGCCTGGGTTGGTGGAGGCCTCGGAGGCCTGGCCTACTTAAAGCTGCAGTTTCTGCAACATCTGCTGACGTACGGCCCGGGTTGGTCGGCCGGAGGCCTGGAGGCCTGGTGGAGGCTTGGCCTACTGCCAGAGGCCGGCGTAGTTCCCGATGAGCGGCGCGGGCAGCGGCCCGCCCGCCGTGAAGATGCGCGTGCCGCTGTCGTCGTAGCAATGCGTGTAGATCGCCGGCACGTACTTCACTTGGTTGAAACCGTCTGCTTCCTCTTCGGGAAACTGAAACAATATGATAAAAATATAATCGTTAAGTTTAACAAATTGAAACCATGCTAGCCCATTGTTTCAAGAGTTCTAAATTGGATTGCCAGCAAGGCGAATATTTGAATGACTTCACATTCCCCGAGTCTAGGTCCTTGTGTATTGTCCATGGTTCCCACGTCAACAGCGACCACCTCGGTACTCATTATGAGCAACACATTTGCAACCGAATCAGAGCGTACGATACTAACTTGCCTATTACTAACGGCAGTAAAGCAAGAGACAAGCGATCAAAAATAATCATAACAATGATACCACGCACCACGTAGCCTCTGGAGGCCCGTAGCGTGACGGTCTTGGAGGAGTGGATGTTGCTCTCCAGGTACTTGCCCGCGCGCAGGTCGTAGAACATCAGCAGGCCTGCAATTTAGCATTTCACGTTTTTATTTATACTACTTACTTCTAAAATTAAAGTATTTTTAAGACGCCATAATTTAATGAAGGTATCGAATCGATCTGATGATGGAGCAGAAAGACAGACAGGGAACTTCTCAATGATTTGCAGCAGTTACCTTGTTTGGCCTTGATTATAGGTTAGGCTTAGAGATAGCTATACTCCAGTATGGAATTCGTTTTAATGACAACTTTCACATGTCAGTTTTCCTGCGAAGTACACTAGATTGTCGGCGAGAATTTAAAATTCTGTAAGTAAAATTGCCTTAGAAGCTAAACAGAACCGTAAGCACAGGAAATAAGTTAGGTATGTGCGTGGAGTGGAGTGGCAATTCCATATGCTCGGCGACTCAAGTATAGGTACACTGTGGTTAGACGGCGAGAAACCAAAACGCCGTATGTAAATTTTCCCTGACAAGCCAAACACAACTCTAAGGCCACGCAACAAGGTGTACATTAGCGCGGCCGTACCGAGCCCGGTGCCGATGGTGAGCAGGGGCCCGCGGAAGCTGGCGGAGCGGATGCCGCAGCCGTTGTACCGCGACGTGATCTTCTTCAGCGACTGCAGCGTGCGGCAGTCCAGCAGCAGCGTGTACGACTTGGAGCCGATCGCGTAGATGCCGTTCTCCTGTGAACACACAGACAGTTTAGACTAGTATTATATGTAGGTACTCATAGTGGAGGCAAATGGACAACGAATGACTAAATAGTTCTACTCGACCGAGTTGTGGTTTATAGCTGATGACAATGAAGATAAAGACAGAAATGCCATGTGTTACCCTTTATTATAATTATTAAATTTGCAGAAACAGGGCATGGGAAATGATTCTAAAGACGGAGGCTAAGAAAAACAATGTAATAAGATTGTATTGTTATAGTGGCTATAGTTTTCTTGATCTATTAAGTCTATCTATTAGCGTTTATGACAGTCTTAGGAATAGATTCTGTGTAACCATGAACAGTAATAGATTATGTTGATACTAGTAGACGCCTTCGCTTCGCTTCGGGAAAATTGTTGCTCCGCTCCAATGAGGGTAACCGCGTGTGGATTCGCCGCTAGAGGCCGCTAGTGTAGAGGGTGGTCTGCCTGTCACTTCTCTCTTGTCTATTCACTGAATAGTATTCAGACAAGTGTCACTTGTCAATGTTTATGTATGGGCGGGCTTTGACAGCATGACCGCCGTCTGCAGTGGCGCCAACTGGTGAGCACAAAAACGGTTACCCTCATTGGTCGTAATGTGTTTAATAGCCTATAGCCTTCCTTAATATTAATAAATGGACTATTCAACACAAAAATATTTTTTTAATTCAAACCAGTAGTTTCTAAGATAAGCGCGTTCAAACAAACAAACCTTCACCTTCATATAATTAGTATAGAACACAGACAGCACTACCTGCGTGGCGAGGCACACGAGGTCCTGGCAGGAGGGCAGCTTGCGGGACAGCGTCTGGCGGAAGGTCTCGGCGCTGAACACGTGGATGTAGCCGTTCAGCGTCAGCGCCGCCACCTCGCGCCAGCGCGCGTTGAACGTCAGCGCGCGCACCTTCTGGCCTGCGACCACCAAGTAGTATTGCGTGTAGTGTCCGGGTTTTATACCCTAAGGGTCTCCGCAAACTGACTGCAGCCACCGGCGGATGTGGCGCTTCTTTTTAGAAGCGCGATCCGCCCAATAGCTTACAGCTCCAATAACAGTGAGCAGAATTCAGCCAAAGCGGCTGCGCTATTGGCCGGACCGCGCTTCTAAAAAGAAGCGCCACAGCCGCCGGTGGCTGCAGTCAGTCTGCGGGGACCCTAATGTCCTGATCTGGCTGATTTGTCCGGCTTTTAGAGTCGGCGACCTGGCAACCCTACTTGCGAGCGGGGTCACCACGTCATATATAGGATGTGCCGATAACGACTGCAACCGGACGCGTCACATACATGTGTTTTAGGAAGCGATCAGCGCTCTAAATGACCGAATTGATTCGTAAGCTAACATAACAAAGTCGCCTTTATCAAAACCTCCCTATCCTCGCCCACTCAACTACACCCAACCCACATCAGCACTCTAGTATCAGCAGTCAATAGTACTGTACAGTCAAGTACAGTCGTAACACCGTAACATTCGTGACCCGGTCACTAGTACTGTACAGTCAAGTACAACCCACCACCTCCCATGGCCTTACCAACCTTGCGGTTATGAAGGCCGAATCTTGGCAGATGCACGCGGAATGGTGCCGCGTGCAACTCTTGACTCCCTACAAGTTCTTTTTTGTCTGTACAGTTGCGTACAGTGGTAACACCGTAACACCGCAACACAGTGACTCACCCGCGCGACAGTCGCGCACGGCGAGCGGCGCGACGTAGTCGTGGTGCGGCGCGGCGGCGCCCTGCGGCGGGCCGGGCGGCGCGCGCCACAGCGCCAGCTTGGAGTCGCGCGACCCCGTCACCAGGAACTCGTCGTCCAGCCAGCACATGTCCAGGATCCAGTCCTTGTGCGCCTCGCCCACGCACACCGGGTCCAGCGTCGGCAGGCTGTAGATGGCCAGCTCGCACGAGTTGCGCGCGCCCGTCGCCAGCAGCGTCCTGACAAACACACACAAATACCACACATTATTTTACTTTTAACAAAAAATATGACTTCAAAAGCGATAAGAGAAGAAGTCAAAAAATACTCGGCAAATGTCGTTTGAATTTATATGGGACTAGACACAAAGAACTAGCTTTTCGAGTTAAAAAAATTGAATGTCGTTTAAAGATACCATGTGAACAATCAAATATCATTGCAAACAACTGCAAAAATATCCCCAAAAATCTGACCTATCCAGGATCTTAACCTTAGCAAACAGGGTCAACAATCACGAACACGGCTTTGTAATGGGGCGTCATAACCAGGCGTGCAAGGCATGCACCGCACGCGGGCGGTACATGGGGTGGGGGGCGGCAAATGGAGTAAACCTGTGTGCGATTATACCAATCGGTGCGATTATACCAACAATACCACGGGTGGGGGATGTAAAGCATTTTAGCACACGAGCGCCGATACAGCTCACTGCGTCGCTGTCAAGAGTCCAAAATCCACGTAAACCAGAAGGTGTGGTGGTGGCAGCACTCACCGCGACGGGTTGATCTGCAGCGCGTGGATGCCGGTCTGGTGGTCGGCGCCGGGCCAGGGCGCGCGCGGCCGCAGCGTGGGGATGCTGTCCAGCGCGCGCGACCGCACGTCGTACACCATCAGCTGCGGACCACACACGTGGATGTCTCTTGGGGTGGACTGCAGTTGTCTACTTATGGCAAAAATGACATTCTCTCCTTGTCAAGAATTTGTCTTGCATGATAATGTGTGTAAAACAGAGAAGATAAGTCTGATGTTGAACTTCCTTAGTTGCTCAGACACATTATTATAAACAAGAGCTTCGCCAAGTTTACTGATAATTGTCATTTCAATGTCAAAGAAAACTTATGAAACTTTTTTTTTCCAATCGAACATGGGATAGTTCTATCCCAAAAAAAGCAAGCTTGAGATAATGTTAACAGTGCTAGTTTCAGACTCAAAAGCGTGAGAAGCGGCAGAAACTAGTAGGTCAGTATCACCAACCAAGCAACAGAGCAGTAACCCTATCACCATACCTTATTGCACTTGGTCCCGAAGACCACCTGGCGGTCGGAGAGCCACTGCGAGCAGAACACCTTGTTCATGTTGCCCAGGTTGACGGGCGTCTCGCGGAACATGTCGTGCGTCAGCATGTGCCGCGTCGCGTACGACGGGTCCACCGAGCGCGGCTGGAATATGCAAGGGTTAGGTTAGAGGCTTGAGTATACATGGGTTAGGGCACATTCAAGTAGAACGCTGGTTACCGGCGCCGATCTGCCGATCGGCCTTTGAATGTCAAATGCGTCCGACAGCGCCTCTTTCATTTACTATAAACCCAACTTATACTCCGACTTTTAATTCGATGCAGTAAAATGACGTTTGCTAATGTCACTTTTTGTAATAATGTTGCCAGATTTTCAATAATGGTGATAACTTACACGATTAACGAACGATGTTTTGATTATTCGATTATTCTTTTCTCAATATGTCTATTATAATGTATGTTAATAAAATATAATTCAAATTCAGAAAACAATACGGAAAGGTTATTAATTTAAAATTATATAGTAGACGAAAAATAATAAACACCGGTGCATGCATGCTTTTAGTACATAACATGCACTAAAAGCGCTTAATAATTAAAAATGTAGGAGATTATTGATATCAATCGTATTTTTATATGTAGTTATTGATCCTGTAATAACTTTATACATTATTTTAGCAGTTTGCTAAATTATACGAAACGATTATAATCCGATTAATATTTTCATCAAATCGAATAATTTGTGTCCAGGTTACATCACTATTTACTAGTGACGTCACGGACGATCTCGCGTCGACTTACGTCTGTGCTTTGTTATCGCTAAAATATTATTTATCAATCTCAGTCCTCTGTGCCGGTGTTATCGGGGTGTGTATTTGAGGCTTCGGTAACTGTGTGAGTGTGCGCAAGTGTGGTAGTGTCTGTTATAGCTATTTTTGGATCTTTGTTTTATTTCAATTGGGCAAACATAATTGGAATAAATAAGTGGATGTGGGTATACGTAAATTAATACGAGCATCAGCGAGTAAGGGAACACAGTATTAGTACTCAACACGCCATCTATTGAGGAGTAGCTTCAACTCTTACCCAATACAATATCCACCATGGCAAAATGTGCGTGTTGTGGTCGCTTCCTCTCGCCAACAGGTGCCGCAACCTGTATGAATTGCCCTAACAGGTACCATAAAAGCTGTGCTTCACTCCCCGATTATTCCGCTCCACCCAAAGACTGGGTCTGCCCAGAATGTGCGAAAAAGCGCGGCAAATGCGACAGTGGTGCCCACACTTCTAAAAGCAGTTGCGAAGTACGTCCATCACCCCCTGCTGCCGAGACTCCCGCGCCTGCTTCGGGAGCGTCCGCGGAGTTTGATGCCTGTGCCTTGCGGAATGAGTTGAAGCAGTATATGGCGGAGCAACGAGAGTTCCGGGATGAGCTGCGGACCACAATGGCTGCAATGGGAGCACGTATGGATGACTTGGAGCGAAGAATCGAAGCGCTTGAGATGAGGGAAACGCCAGCCGATAATACCCAAGTGTCTGTGTTGGAGCACACTGTCACACAGTTGAAGCAGGAGCTTAATGACAGGGATCAAGAGACACTATTGACGGACCTTGACATTGGACACATCCCGGAAGTAAAAGGCGAAAACGTTCTACATACGGTCACCGTCATCGCCACCAAGCTCGGAGTGTCGTTACAAGAGCGGGATATTGTTTTTGCTGAGCGTATTGGGCCTGTCTCAGTCGACGTAAGCACCTCTGCTGACAAAGATGCGACGGGGCAGCGTACCCGTCCACGTCGTGTCATCGTTCGACTCGCGCGTCGGGAGCTCCGGGATGAGATCCTGCGTGCCGCTCGTGTGCGTCGAAATCTCAACACCGCCGACATAGGCCTGGAGGGTCCACCCCGGCGAGTGTACGTGAACGAGCGGCTAACAAAATTTAACCGCTTGTTGTTCCACCTGGCTCGTGTCGAATGCGTGAAACGACAATGGAAATATACCTGGACCAAGAGAGGTAGAGTTTTCGTGCGACAGGGAGAAGGGAAGCAGGTCCATCCCATTCGCTCACAAGCCGATCTAGAACGTGTTTTTAGTTAGAATATTGTTGGAGGACACTGTATTTATATTATCTATTTTCAGTGCGAATTATGTATTTGTTTTTATTACCTTTACAGATTACCATTTATATATATATATACTGCACCTTTGCCTACAATTTAAAATTTATTCTGATATAATATCTAACCAACTAATTAAACAATCCATTTTCGTGTATAATGTTTATTATCTGTCTTTCTCTCCTTTTCACTTTACATATAGCACATTGTGTCTACAGTACTTTCTTTTGACATACTCAAATTTTAATAATCACAAACATTATTTTGTTTGTGATAACTATGGTTAATAAATACTTTAAAATAGGTTTGTTCAATGCGGGTTCCCTCGGTACGAATCACGACGATTTCATCGTGTCAATGCTTCGTAACGATCTTGATGTCTTAGCTGTGAATGAGACATGGCTCCGTATCGGTGAAGAGGGGCGCGCCCCCGTTCTGCCTTCTTACCGGCTGCTGCATACACCCCGTCCACTGGAAGTGCGTTCGCGTGGAGGTGGTGTCGGATTTTATGTCAAACGGAGTGCTAGCGTACGCACTTGGTCTCATCCGGTAGACCCAATGCACCGGGCAGTGGAGCAAATGTGGGTTATCATGACTCTGAACGGAATTAAGTTGGCTATCGGTACGGCATACCGCCCACCGTGGATGGATGTGGATTTGTTTTTTGATGCTGTCACAGATACTATTACCTCTATCACAAATTATGACCATCTGATTTTATTGGGTGACTTCAATATAAATGTATTATTTAATGACTGTAAAACGAAAAGGTTCCAAACATTTTTAGCATGTCTAAATTTATCACAATTAGTTAATGAACCCACTCATTTCACGGACACTAGTAGTACCCTTATTGATGTAGTCTGTACAAATTTACTTGCAAACAAAATTTATCTCGAGCATGTGGGATCTCCATTAGGACACTGCTTAGTTGTCTGTGAGTTCAATATAAAAAGGATTAAATTCTCACCTTTCACCATAACCTACAGACAGAAGAAAAATATATGTATTGAAAACTTCAATAATGACCTACAATCAACTCGGTGGGACTTAATTTCCTCTCTTAATGATGTTAACTTGATGGTCAATGCATTTAATGACACCATAATAGCCCTTTTTGACTTGCATGCCCCTTTAAAGTCAGTGGTAATCAGGAAACGCTCATATCCTTGGATCACTGATACAATCAAGCTCATGATGCGGTTACGTGACGAAGCATCAGCTGATTATAATTCTACTAAACTACCTGGCAAAAAAGAGTATTATAAAACATTAAAATCAACAGTCAACCAAGCAATATACTTTGAAAAATTATCTTATTTTAATCAGAACATTAATAACAACATTAGAAACCCTAAACAGTTATGGTCCAATCTTAAAAACACTATCTTGCCTAACAATAAAACTGAACTACCAATATTTTTTGACGACCCCAATGCTATTAATAATCATTTTTTAAATGTCCCCACTACAGCAGCTGTTAGTATATCTCAGCTAACATATTTTGAATTTTCTAAATACAGTGATGCAATTTTCCATATAGAAATGGTTAGTTTGGATCAAATATTAAAAATCATTAAAAGCTTAAAGTCTAATGCAGAAGGTTGTGATGGTATAAGCTTGGACATGATTATTATGACATTTCCACATACAATAAATATTATAAGAGATATTATACATCTCTCTATAAGTACTTCAACTTTTCCGGATATATGGAAGCTCGCTATAGTGTGTCCTTTACCTAAAGTCAATAACCCCTCGCAGCTAAAGGACCTAAGGCCCATTAGTATTTTGCCTTGTTTATCTAAAATTTTAGAAAAGGTAATATGTATTCAGTTAACAGACTTTCTGGAATCTAACAACATTTTGCCCCAATTTCAATCAGGATTTCGGAAGGGACGGAGCACAGTGACTGCCTTAATTGATGTGACAGAGAATATATTGTGTGCTCAAGACAAAGGTATGTGTACCCTGCTAGTGCTACTCGATTTTTCAAGGGCATTTGATTCTATAGATATAAATCTGCTATTATCCAAACTAAGCTATTATGGTTTTGATTGTTCTGCATTGCGTTGGTTTGATAGTTACCTTCGGAATCGATTTCAGTATGTCAAATTAAATGGTGCGGATGGTTCTCCATTAATATCAGAGAAAAAGAATGTCACCAGGGGTATTCCCCAGGGATCCTTGCTAGGACCGATCCTGTACATCTTATACACGGCTGATATGATATCACAAATCAAGCATTGTCAGTTTCACTTGTATGCGGACGATACACAGCTGTACATTTCTTGCAAACCTTCTGAAATTGATAATGCAATAATTATGCTCAATGATGATTTGTCCAGGATTGCTACATGGTCCAGTAAGAATTCACTTTTACTTAATCCAAGTAAAACAAAATACATTTTGTTAGGTAGTAAGTGGCAGATAGTTAATGCTAATCCTACAATAAATGTTTTGCTTATGGGGGAACCTATCGAACGTGTACATGGAGCTCGGAACCTAGGTCTATACATGGACTGTGACCTTCGTTACGAAAAACATGTTTCTGATGTTGTAAAAAATTGTTTTTATAAGTTAAAAATTTTATACAAAATAAGGCCTTTTATAAATGAAGCCTTGCGCATTCAGTTAGTTGAGTCACTTGTGCTATCCAAGCTAAATTATATGGATGTCGTTTTTGGCCCCCGTATCTTGTCTAGAACACAGCGTCTGATTCAAAGGCTTCAAAATGCTTGTACTCGATTTTGCTTCAATATTCCGTTTAGAGGTCATGTAACCCCTTATTTAAATAAATACTGCATTCTTAAGATGAAGCATCGCCGTAAGTTACATTTAGCATGTCTTCTTTTCGGCGTTGTCAAACACAAAGTGCCAGGTTATTTGTACGATAAGCTCTCCTGGACATCCAGTCATAGATCCAGTGATGCTCGAAAATGTTCGAAGCCGCTTACTATACAACGTCATAGAACAGCTGCTTTCAGAGGTTGTTTCCGTTACGCTGCTTCGAGATGTTGGAATAACATCCCTCCACCGATAAGAAACCTGCAAACCGTTTATGCATTTAAGGTTAAACTCAAAGAACTTTTAATAAACCACCAAAAGAGTCAGGAAACTCTCTTACTTGACACAAGTGCTATATGAGAGAATAGACAGGTTAATAAAATGTTTCTTTGTTTATATCTTGCATTATGTATCTCGTTCATTTTTGTTTTGTTAACATATTCATTAAATTAATACTCAGTTCATAGCTCTAACATTATAGTCCGGAATATGTGTGCCTATGTCACTGACATGACTTGAATTTGAATGTCAAAGACATTATAGACATAGACACAGAGTATGGCATGTTGTCACACGGCACAGATTGTCATCTATGTCATCTACAATGTTGCCATATTATCCATTTCTCGTTTTTATATACTTTAAATTATTGTTTTATTAATATTATTTCTTCTTCTTGTTTCATTTAGCTTAAGGTTACTATTTGTTGTTACTTTTCATGTTATTCATATTATGGTAATGTCATTTTAAATGACATACTTATGTTTTTAGAATAAGTAAGTTTTGCGCGGACTTGTCCGTGTAGTCACAAAAGGGATCCTGCGGAAGACCAGCGCTGGTTAACGGTGTTACACCAGCATAATGCTGAGCAGAATCCTTTTTGTAACATTAGGTACTTACCTACAATTCAGTGTTGTATCATGCTGTAACAGTGTATTACCTTTTGGCCGTATGTACTTTATGTTACAAATAAAGTGATCTATCTATCTATCTATCTATCTATTTTTGTGATAATAAAAAACGGTAACACTGGAAATGTCATTTTACTGCATCGAATTAAAAGTCGGAGTATAAGACTGAAATGAAATATATATTTTTTCTTTTCCAAAATAATACACAATAAAAAAATTTAATACTTAAAGGTACTTAAAAGTAGTAAAATGGTCCTAAATGCA
Organism: Hesperia comma; assembly: GCA_905404135.1. NCBI lineage: Eukaryota > Metazoa > Arthropoda > Insecta > Lepidoptera > Hesperiidae > Hesperia > Hesperia comma. The sequence goes on along the minus strand of FR990028.1, from coordinate 1,348,995 downwards.
AAATATTTTATCTTAATAAATTAATGTATTGATAACTACCTACATGAAATAAATGACTTTAGATTTAATGTAGATTTAAGGAACTGATCAAAAGACAGGAAATAAATGTATGTGTCTCTGGAATCTGTGTTTTATTTTAGCATCCAGTGTTGCTCAGTCAGAACCAATTATACACAGTTATAACACTTAATATTACATAGTACTTATCGGAGAAAAGTTAAGCTTGAAGGTACTGATAGATTTAAAACAAAACTTTTTTAATTTTTAATGGCTGTGTGTCTTTGAGTAACATAACACTATTTTTTGAATTGAAGTGTGATACCTACCAATAAATAAATAAACACCTTTAAAAATTAATGTTGGTTTTTTGGACTTAATAAAATGAATGAATCTTAAGCTGTCATGTTTTATCTCATATTTACATACCTCAGGGGCAAGTATTTCTCTGGAGCGCACATAGTCCACAAAGTTATACGAGGTGGATAGAATCCTATGTTGTTCTGTGGGTGTCTCCTCCTCACTGTCGCTATCTGAGTAGCAGACAAAGTCCTCCGGCTTGTCAGGTTTACGCTGTTGTTCTTGCCTGGAATACACATAAAGTTATTTCTTTGTAATGCAAAGAATATAATAATCTTTGTGAAAATAGTAAATTGTATTTAATGTCATTGTAATTGCATGTCCTATTGCTGATATACGTCTCCTCTGACTTCCCACATTGTGAGTGTAGGCCGAAGTCCACCACACTGGTCTAGTGCAGATTGGCAGACTTCACACATGTTTGGTAAAATTATGAACAATTTTTAGGTGTGCAGGTTTCTTCACACTGTCTTGTTCACTGACACAAGAGATAATTAAATTTTAATAGGCATGTAATTTTTGAAAATAAATGTGTGCTCAGGACTTGAACCCAGGCCCTAATGCTCAACTGATGTTATGTTAAGTGTGCAATCATATCATATAAAGAGGATTTCTTAAAAGTATTGTAATATTGACATTTATATAGATCATTATCTATAGTGTGGTATCAGTATTACCTAGTATGATCAGTACAACAACAATACTGTAAAATAATTATGATTATGATAATTATAATGACTAATGTGCATATATAATGAATTTAATGATGATATTATAGACTTTCATTCAGATTATTAAACATCCTGTCATCCTGTCTGTCTGTATATGACTGATAGACAAAGGCCTCCTCCAACTGTAGCCACTTGTTTCTATTGGTAGCTACTCTAGTCTATGTAATATGCAACTCATCAAAATATAACAGTAAAACCAACTGACAGGAAACTATGAGTGGTAGGTTTGTGGATATGTGAAGTATCTCCTGTGGTGTCCATGGCACCCACGACTTAGGGATTCCTAGTGTGAAGCTTTGAGTGTGTAGCGTTATTTATTTACATGAACAAAGCTTTGAATAAACAATATGTACTGGAAAATCGTAATGTGCAATTACTTGGTGATACAATTGTTTATTTATATTATGCAGTAAACCATCTGCTACAAAAGATTTGACTGACTCTTTTGTCTGTAATAAAGGGATAAGTATTATTACACTCATACAGCACCCCTCACTAGGTTTCCCTGCGAATATGTAAAGCAATAATTTATCTTAAACATTTGAATAGACATAAACCTGTTAGTTTTATTTATGTACCTATTATTATATTTATATATTTTAGATATCTATTGCCTTGATCTCAGCCAGGCCAGGGCAAATTACATGATAAAAGGCGAATCATTTGGGTAATGTACAATTTGACATTGTACTACAATAATTACGATAAAACGAATTTGGGCTAATATAGATAACGCAGTGTAAACAGTCTAGCAACAACAACTACATAATGTTGATAAATACAAGTGTATTGTACTGAACATTTGCTACATACTTCTATGTTGAGGACAATGCAGTTTCCTAATGAGTAGCAATTAGACCTAATTGAACTATGACACCTGGACAAAGGGTTAAGGAAATCGTGATAGCAGAATGTTTTTTACAAGTTTACCTCAAAGCTCTCGCCTTAGCTCTCCTCTCTTTAATTCGACTCGGTATATAACATGAAGGGTAACGACCCTCTATCGCTCGTCTTACGGTCTGCGCCATTTTCACGAGCGTACACTAAAACAAGTATTCACTAAATAACACACGGTCACTAGTCACTTTCGTTTTGTCCTGTTGTACATGGACCCATAACCCGGAGACATGTTTCATAATTGGTAACGAGTTCCACAATAAAGACACGTTGGCTATTTCTTCTCGCTGAGGACGCGGCACAATTGTTATGCAACTAGTGCACGGATTTACAACTATACGAGAGGTAAAACGATCAATTTTAACGAATTAGTGTTAATTTTTCTCTCCACTTCTTTATAAATAAAATACTACAGAAATAATCAGGTAATGTTAGTCTATGGTCTATGGAAAATTGTACTTCTGTCTCTGTCCCTCAGAGTAATGTTCTGCTTCTGTCCTGTCTGGTCGCTGACCTGGTCCACAGATATAAAAACTTACAGATTCTCTCAGAAACTCACAGAGTACATACATGACTTGACAATTATTTAATTTTTTGGGTGGCAAAAAATGTTTTTGTTAGAGCCATCAGCCATATAAGAGAATCACGATGCGGATGGACTAACCATAATCTTCCATGAATAATGATTTTAAAAGAAACTAATCAGGCAATGTAAAATTGGTTAAGAAAATTGTGTGGCACCGTTTTCTCGTAGTTGAACTAGATGGCGCGCTCATTAAAAGCGCATAAATCAAATGATTTCGGTAGTGTTGATCCTTTTCGTTATGTATTTGACAATCTTCAACAACTTCAATCAACAATCAACTTTGTACCAGGAATGGACTTAATATTATTAAGTCCATTGTACCAGGTGAACCATAGAGATAGGAATATAGTCCTATTCGCTATGTGCGAAGCGGGTGGTAGGTGTACAAAAACGATCGCAGCGTACAACGTGACAAAAAATGGAAACTACTTCGGCTGTGTGTAATACTAATTTCGAACCCGGTTTTTTATGATTATATCCATTGTACACATACACTATTCAATAAATTGCAAATAAAGTCAACAAGTATCATTTACTGTTTATTTTGGTTTTTAATTGCAAAAATACTAACAATGTTTACTTGTCATTATTTGGCAGTTGCCGAAAAAGTTGCGCATCGCCACCGTCGTGCACGTTCCCAATAGATCTGTGGCGTATCCTACATACACGCACACAAACATACACACACACCTTACGCACAGATATACATACACGCATGCACACACACACACACACAAACATACACACACTGTAATTATTTCATAATACACATACATACTCATACATACATTCATAACATACATCCACATTTAAACATTCATCCATCTAGCATACATACGCAGACCTTACATTACATTTCATTTACATACGTTCTTACTCACCCGGCGAGATTTTACCGTGCCGGGCGCACCGGTCTAAACGCGCTGTGGAAACATACACCCACACATACTACATACACGCACAGATCAATGACGTGAACCGATGTTGTCATTAGGTATTATACTTCTCGGAGCCTGGATCAGAGCGGTCGTTAATGTCGTTATACTTTGGGTTAGGGCGCTTTTAGTGTCATGCGGATTTGCTCACGCACGCGGGATTGGCCCGCATGCGTGAAATTTCACGCTGCGGATCATACGCAGTTTAAGTTTCAGTCTTCTGCGGGTTGCGTAGACGATTAGTACAATACGGTGCGTGCGCCCCGTTCGACACTAAAATGGGCAGTAAAGTTGTAGGGACGCTCACGCATGCGGATGCCCCGCTGCGGGATGACGCCCCGCACAGCGCCCCGCGTCCCGCGTGCGTTTATCACGCTTTATAATAAATTCATAATATGAAATTGTTCTTTGCGGGTGCTACGCATGCGGGCCCTAAAGCCCACTAAAAGCGCCCTTATACGTGACTGGAGATAAGAAATAATAGTCTGTACACTGAGTTTAAACGTCTATTTCAACATTTCAATACAGTTTTACAACCAATAATAACCACTAATAAACTATCACTAAAATTAATTCAGATTAAACTTGGAAACGCGGCAAGTTCGGTATGGCAGTGGGTTCGACACGTCCACTCGGTCTAAGCGCTCAATGAGGGTAACCGCGTGTGAATTTTCCGCTACAGGCGCTAGTGAAAAGTGAGGTCTGTCTGTCACTTTTCGCTTGTCTGAATGTCATTTGTCACTGTTTATGTATGGGCGGGCTTTGACAACAGGACTTCACCTCGCCGGTGGCGCCAACTGGTGAGCACAAAAACGGCGACCCTCATTCAGAATGATTATGACAGCTCTGGTTCTCTACAACGCCATCTCTACCCCCAGTCCACTCCATACCGACCATGCCCAAACAATGTTTCGTTTCCAAATTAGCTCCGGCCATCATTCATAGATGGCGTTAGGTTCCTAAAACTAGTTCCATCGATTACTCATAGGTGGCGTTACTAGATCAGCGTAGGACTGGTCTCGCTCCTACATATTTTTGACTAGCGGACCGCCCGCGGTTTCACCCGCGTGGATCCCGTTCTCGTGGGAATATATGCATGTATTATACATAAAAACCTTCCTCTTGAATCACTCTACCTATTACAAAAAACCGCATCAAAATCCGTTGCGTAATTTTAAAGATTTAAGCATACAGACAAACAGACAAACAAACAGACGGACAAAAATAGCGACTTTGTTTTATACTATGTAGTGATTCTAAAGGTGCTGGTGCCATATAAATTTTAGCGAGTAGTTTTTGAGTTATCCTTAAAAATATGATATAACTTTATTTATACTAATGGTTTTTATTTTTGTGATTAATGTTTTATTTGAAGGCTGGTGTTTCGGGACACCGCGAGTATTGATTGAATTAGGTATAGGCATTGAGGTCAATAGGTAGGTATCTACTTATCGAAGCTTACTTAAGTTAGTAAATTTTTTGAAGAGCAGACGAAAAAGCAGACGATCGAGCCGTTTGATGGTAAGTGGTCATCATCACCTATAGACAAGCAACATCAGGGGAGTCACCAGTGCAACGCCGGCCTTGAAGGAGAACTGTTTTTACACTTATCTTGAAGAACCCCATGTCATCAACAAATCGAACAATTCCTGGAAAGTCTGGGAACACTCATCGTTCTAAAGTCGGTAGAACACTTAGATACATCTGCTAGCCGGACCATACATCCTTGCCCTAATTTGAATCTTGTTCGAGGTCTGTCATAGTTTGTAATGGGCGGCAGCGGAAGGATGGTTCTGCAGAACCATTTGCTATGCTATTTCTAAGAAAAATGTGCACACAAAAAGCATAGAATCTTCTATCTCGCATTGCGTGACGGTTTTTTCTATGACTGCAAAAAACTTAGAATTTTTTCTTGTGACTCGTACAACAATCGACTCATATTGGTTCACCCAGTTAAAAACTATGAGGTTACCCACCCTACCTAATTCAAAAAACAGTCGAATTAAGAACCTCCTGTATTTTGAATTTGGATAAATAAGTAACAGCAGTAGCATTGAATTAATATCAGGGCTGTTTTTCATCCTTCACAAAATTTTCGTATACATATTTATTTATGGGACATAAATAAAAAAGGTCATTCTTAGCGCCAGCGAAACTGCGTTGCGGGCGCAGATAGCCACTTGCAGCGGTCATTATTTAAATGAGCATATTTATCCTTGGCACTTACGAAATAAGAATATCATAACTGCATTCCGCGGTGTAACTACATTTTCATAATCTGATGTACGAGTGTTGAATAATATTATTATACAATTGGCCCGAGCTGCAGACTTCATGGCGTTGGGGCTTGCATCGGGATCTGGGTTTGGGCATACAAACTAGGGATGTTACGGATGTGGAGTTTCGGATCTGGATTCGGATACGGATATCGGAATAAAATTATATCGGTTTCGGATTCGGTTACGGATATTAATTATTTCGGATTATCCGTAAGTTTCGGATAGTTTCGGTTACGGATATTACATTAAAGTAAAAAAATAGTATGTAATAATTTGATTATATTTACTATCAAGTCTGGGTTATCATTTGGTAATACAATGAATAAGTCAGATAGGGGAAACTGAGAATTTTGGGACACTTGAAATTACAATGCTTTTTATAATAAGAAGAAGTTTATCATGATCAAAAAATGTCCACATTAAACTTGATTTTGGACGCATTTTGCCCTTAATTATAACTTAATTTAGTACGCAGTACAAATCTTTTCCTCCACTTTATTGGTGAAATACTCAATATTAACTAATAAATTGACTAGGTTGTTAATGCGGTTTTTAATATTATTATTATTATTTAGGTGCCTGGGCATGGGGAACTAGTATTCCCACGAGGCCACTGCGAACATCTCTGTTAATGAGACCTACCTACCTACTATTTAGATAGGGTGATACCAAAAAATATTGATCTGACTCATTTACGACTTAAAATAACAAATATGCCATATTTAAATGATGAGTGGTGAAACAAAAACCTGTTGTAATGGGTTTTATTCAGACTCTGTCCTTATCCGAAATTATCCGAAACTTTTTTAGCGGATACGGTTACGGTTACGGATATATTTTTATTTCGGATATCCGATAGTTTCGGTTTCGGTTACGGATATCCATAACATCCCTGATACAAACGACGTATTAATTCATGAATTTCACGAAACCCATAGGAAGAACGTATTGTTGTAACTTACATTTAGCAAAAAATAAGCGACTCAATAATCGTTAAATAAGTAGATAGGTGACTCAATTATTAAAATCAAAAATCAAAAGTCGAAAATCGAACTCTCCGGTAAAAGATAATAGGTACCTATTATGTGAAGTCTGCCAATACGCACTTGGCCAGCGTGGTGGACTATGGCTTTAACGTTGTCATTCAGAGTAGAGACCTGTGTCCAACAGCAGGTATGGGTTGTGATGATGATGATGATGATAATATTTTCGTAAATATATGTACATTTTTTTTCAAATTCCCGGTTTCATCATCATCATCATCATCTCAACCCATCATGGCCCACTATTGAGCACGGGTCTCCTTTCAGGATGAGAAGGTTAAGGCCTTAGTCCACCACGCTGGTCAACTGCGGATTGGCGGACTTCACACACCTTTGAGCTTTGCCAACTCTCCGGCATGCAGGTTTCCTCACGATGTTTTCCTTCACCGTTTGTAGCAAGTAACATTTAAATGCTTAAAACGCACTATAACTTCGAAAAGTCAAGAGGTTTTTCCTAGTTTATTCATCTTCATTCCCGGTTTATTTCTAGTTTATTCGGACACTTGCTTGTGACAGGCGACAATTTGAGGTCGAAAATCCTGATATTGTTCAGCGCCGGTCCACATTTGTGGCATATTTCTTGTAAACAAAAACGTGATATTATGTTGAAAGGATTCACTATTATTCTTCGCTGAGGGTGGACCGCTCTGTCGCTCAAACAAGAAAAAAATATATTAAACGATGGAGGATACCGCCTTTTTGGAGTCACTTCATAACAAAGGATTTAATGATCTGGATTCTGGTCTAAGTGTGTTCTTGTTAGTAACGCTGCATACAATATCCGAGCAAATAAAAAGTTTAGTCGTCATCTTATGGCATGGCGCAAGGCTTGAAGAGGCCCGGATTCGAATCTCAGTGAGGCGTGAATTTGAATGAGTCGAGATTTCTGTCCTCAGAGTTGGTGTGTTGCTTTTTTGTTGTTTTTGTGTATTTTCCATGGCACCCAAGACACAGGGAAGTACTTAATCCGTCTATTGCGTAGCGTTGTTTATCTAAGAGACTTCTCGATATTAAAAAGGTATACCTGTACCTACGCTGCTTCAGTATGAATTGGGTTATTCCCAAAAGGATACATACGCAAAAGGGCAAGAGCTAAAGTTTGCTGATTTAAATGCTTCAATTGCTTCTTGTCGGAATAGTTTGACAAATTTATACCTGCGTCGCCTCGTCGGCGGGAATATGGGAAACAAATTTATTACTTATGGGAAAAAAATTACTACTAGCTTTTGCCCGCGGCTTCGCCTGCGTGGAATTCGTTTATATCGCGAACCGGGGAAGTGGGGGAGGGGGTACTTTATTAACTATTTTCCCTGGAAAATTCATCGAAATCGTTTATGCGGTGCAGTTTTTTCATACAAACTTCCATCCCCTATTTCAAGCCTTTAGGGGTTGATTTTTGGAAAAAAGTATTCTATGTGTGACTGTGGGTCTTCAACTATTTTCATTCCTCGGACCGGTGGTTTAGCCGTGAAAACGTCACAGACAGAGAGACAGACTTTTGCATTTATAATATTAGTATGGATGCTTACAGTTTATAGCTTCTAAGCAAAATTTACTTACGGCATTTTGAATTGTTGTTGTCAATCTGCAATATACTTTAACCAAATAGGCGGAAAGCTGACATTTGTGTGGGATGATATTAACGCGAATTCTACAATGAACGCGAACGAAGTATATAGTACCTACTTTATACCTCATTAGCTGCAAGCTGCAACCCATTAATGGCCGACTACAGAGAACGGGTCCCTACTTACGACTGAAAACAGAACACTTCCGTGGTCGTCACATTACAGCCCGTGACCAGTAGGTATCTCTGAAGCTACGGGGGTTGGAAGGATTGCAAAACGGGCGCTAATGCTGATAGCGGTGTTCCTGATTGTGCCTGTAGGTATAGTTATAAAAGGCTTTTGTGCCCATGATCAGAGAAATGTGACGACCGCTGGCATCCTTTAACACGCGTTATTGAATGCGGATTGGCGGAGAAGATAGCTGCCAACCTTAGCCTCTAATCTAGTCACCCTAAAGGCCGCCTTAAAGCAGTCAATATTAAATGAGAATGGAGGTTAATTTTGAATAGTGGCGATAATTGATTTTGCCCGCAACCATGGTTCTATTAGTGGGTCGGAACACAACGCTTTCAATTTAATAATTCCCGGTATCCGTGTAGTGTACATGTTGGGCTTAAGTTCTGCAATCACGCCGCATTCAGTTAGTTCTGTGAATATGTATGAACTGTTGAATAAACGTAGATGTACTCGAGCCGAGCATATGGAATTTCCACTCCCCGTTAAAACCAAACTTATTACCCGTGCTTACAGTTCAATTTGACTTGAAAGCAAAATTTACTAAGGGCCTATTTAGATCCCACCGTCAATCTTAAATGTACCTTAATTGTATAGGCCGAAAGCTGGCATTTGTGTGCCATGCAATTTTAATGAATTCGAGATGGAACACCAACGGAGTATAGTGGTAGCCCATCTGATTGATAACCCCGTGTGGGTTGGGAATATGTATCTTGTTCAATGCACATACATACCTATATTATTCCGGTTGTAACAAAAGTTGGATAAAATGTTCTTAAACTTTGATTGATAACTGAATCCTGTGTGAATTGGATATTATATCAAACCAGTATCATAGGTTTACTACCTCCGTCATATGTAATACGCGTGAGATAGGATGTTACAATTCTATGTAAATATTTGCTGCTAAAGATTGGATTTTTGCACGCAAAATATTCATAATGGAAAGTAAGGCTGGAAATTTTACTACGGATTGGAAAGGTGGGAAGAGCCGAGAGTTCAACCGGCGAAGTATCACCGTCCGCCACTACCTACTTACTTAACATTTTTACCGCCATAATAATTGCTTTAACAATAATTGTTCTCCGGATAGAAAGGCGTGGAGCCGGCTACATTTTTGTAGAGGCGACCTTAGGGGTAGTAAAGTTGTCCAATGTCTTACCTCACTGCTCGTAAAACAGAAAACTGCACGCAATAAAACTACAGAAACAAACTTTTGAATGATACTGGTTTGCCATTTTAATATCAATTTAATATTTTGAAACAAAATGATAGTCGTATTTTCTTATGAAATATAGGTACCTACCACGAATTAACCTCCAGGCCATTTACAACTTTACGATAATTGCAAAACGTTTCATGAAGTTTTCCTAAAGACTACTAAGTAGTGGTATTAGTGCAGAATTGCAGATAGATAGAGAGGCTTGCTCACAATTAATTTTGCAACAATAAATTTACCTAATTTGCTTTTGCCATTAATGACCGTTGGAGCAGTGAATATGTAGCATAGTTTCAACGCATATTATACTTACATAATAATAAATGTATAATGCTCGGATGTCGCAATGGTTAACACGCCGGATCGCTGTTCCGAGGGTCCTGGGTTCGATTCCCAGCGAGGCGGAAATTTGAATGATGAATTTGAATTTCCGTTCTCTCTGGGTGTGTGTCCTTGTCTTGTGTGTTGTCCATGGCACCCACGACACAGGGAATCCTAGTGTGGGGCTATGAGTGTGAAGCGTTATTTATTTATTTAATATAGGCTGAAGCCTGCTTATGTTTGCCGTTGATTGAAATTAATTGATGTGTTTAAGTTAGTAATCGGTAATAGCCGGTTGCTAATGAGAGGAGATTTGTCATTGGTTGATGGATGGGTACGAGTATGACATTAAACAGAAAAGTTATATCGATTAAATATTAATCTACTTGCCAATAATCCGACAACAAACACATGTTTGTGTATAATCATGTAGGTACCTGTAGATATGTTTTTCACGCTTAATTGACTGAATCGATTGAGATGAAATATTAAATGAAGATAGTTTAAGACCCAATCTATCTATATATATAAAACTCTTGCGTTACTGAGTGACTGATTGACAGACAACCCAGCCGAAACTACCGAACGGAAGATGCTGAAAAGAAAAGAAAAAACTCCTTGGGAGTTTCCTGCCGCTTCTTCTCCCAAGACCACTCACTGTAGGGTTTGTTGAATCGATGGCGTAAATTAACGTTCGAAAAGTGTTTGTAAAAAACCTACTTCGAATAAAATATTCATTTATCATTATCATTAATTAATGGAAAGGGTATAAATTTCAGCATAATATTTGTGCTCATCAAATAGTGATTTTTGATACATTTGGTCCATGACCTGGAGTAGAGTACTAAACTTTATTTCAGGTGATACTTTCACGGGGAATATTTTAACTGAATTTTGTTGGCGCAGCAATTCAGCGCGCAAAAATTCAGTAGTTTAACAACACAAGTGATTTTTCTTAGCTGTTACTCCCGTCTTCACTGACCGCAAACCAGCCACCTGCATACATTTTCTATCTACATGCATATTCAGTTACTATATTTGCATATTTTTATAGTCTATATTTAATTAAATATCTACTAATTTTAATTTTGTATATTGCATTTCGCAATATGTTTGGACGTAGCGTAGATTTGTTTAGATAAATTATTTAGATTTGATAATGCCTATATTTTTACTGCTATGTCCGAAATTATTATTTACTAGCGAACCGCCCTCGCTTCGCTTCGGGACCCGTAAGTATCAACCGCGTAGGTCCCGCTCCCGTAGGAATTTCGGGAAGATAATAAACTATCACCAAAATTAATTGAGGTTAAATTAAATTAAACTTAGAAATAAAGCTTACGACAAAATAATAGCAAAGTAGCAAAGGATCACAGCAAGATTAATTCAGATTAAACTTGGAAACGCGGTAAATTTGATTACCATAAAAACGGTTCTAGTGTGTTAATCTTAAAAGATAGACATATACTGTCGTGGACATTTTTTTAGATCATTTCAAGAGGAATAATTCTTTCATACATATATTTTTGGTATCTTGAATCGTTTTCGCAACGCATGCAACGAAAGCCCTCGAGAATGAATAATTTTCCCCGTTTTTTCCACATTTTCCATTATTTCTTCGCTCCTAATTGTTGCAGCGTGATGTTATATAGCCTATAGCCTTCCTCGATAAAAGGTCTATTCAACACAAAAAAAAAAATTCAATTCGAACCAGTAGTTCCTGAGATTAGCGCGTTCAACCAAACAAACAAACAAACAAACAAACAAACAAACTCTTCAGCTTTATAATATTAGTATAGATACGGCAAAAAGTTACCGTAGCAGCAATAAACTATTGTACGTAGGTTCCGAGTGGAGGATTAGGCATATTGAGGTTCAGTTAAAGTCAAAGAATAGTTGAAGTTAAAGTTGAGGTTGTCGTTTAAGTTAAAGTTTAAGCTTTTTTTGATTATTTTACGTCATAGGTATATTAGGAGGTGCATTTCATTAAAATTGTTCTCGCTTGGATACTTCACTGCATTAGGTAGGTACTTAGTTGATGTCGGAAATCCATATAGTGCGACAAAATTGAGATGTCATTATAATCTTCATTATGGAGAATTAGGTTCCTCATTTAAACTCACCGCAACGAATAATTATTCTCTTCTACTGATTGCTACTTTCACAGTCTCCGATTTTATATTCTCCGTCCAGTTTCGACGACAACTCCATAATCGCTTGAAATTATTCCGCAGCTCACGAAACACCCTCAAAAACTATTCCTAAAGCGACTACGACCACTAACAAGCAATTTAACTAGCGTGATAAACCCTCGTGATATCCCACGGTACTATTTAACTTTACAGTTAAGATTATAGAGTTTAATTTTTACAGTTAAAGTTGCAAACTAATGTAGCATAATTATAAATGAGATTAGTGTTAATGGATGTTTGTATGTATTCAGTGTTTCTGGGCTTCTAGGTAGGTACAGGCATTTAAGGGTGTCCGTCGAGCCATATTTGGGGCTATTTGGTAATATAAGAACTTTTGATGGTAAAGTTGGCCACTACTCTTCTACTAGTAGTTCAAATATAAGCATTTAAAAGGACCTATAACCATTATAACCATTATAAATGCGTTTGTAAGGATGTGAGTGAGTGTGTGTGTGGGTTTGTTACTCTTTCACGCAAAAATTACTGAACGGATTTTCATGAAACTTTGCAGTAATATAGCTTAGACATCGGAATAACATAATTTGTTAAAATTTATAGAGATTTTTGAAGGCACTGGTTCCCCGAAGCGAAGTGAGGGCGGGTTTACTAGTAATTTATATTGTAGGTAGTGTTTTCTATTTTATTCCTCTTTTTGGGGCCGGCAATAAATTTTTATATAGCCTGAAGAGCTGACGTGGAAGCATACGAGCCACCTGATGGTATGTGGTCATCATCTTCTATGGACACATGCTGATCAGGGCAGTCCTGCAACGCTGGCCCCGAAGGGGAACTCTTTCTTGAAGAACCTGATGTCATAGCACTCCGGGAACACCTCAGACGGAAGTTAGTGATGACCTTGGTGTTGCTTATATACCAGTGTTCTACAGAGAGATACGGCGTTAAAGAGCGACAGTTGAGTGTCTATAGTAGATAGGCACGTCGTAGATTTTATACATAAGTAGATTTTTTTACTTGTCAAAGACATAACTGTTAACTGCATTTATGAGTTTCAATAAATTACAATCATATCAAGTCAACCTTCTTTGTATTGCTTTTCCGAACGAAATAGCTTACCATAATAAAATTCGTAATAGAAAATGTGTAAAAATGGACCAACACCATAACTTTGCACATGACACAATCGGCCAAGAATTCATAATGTTTAATGTTGCATGTGCAAATATTTAAAAGAAACTCGCACAAAAAGTATGGTGTTGCGGTTATTTGCATTCGCCGCATGCAGCCATAGAGCCATACTGCCATAGAGCCATACAGGCGCGCTTTGATTCCTCTGACCCCGATAACGGCGCCCCGCCTATGCAGTCCTGCCGTGCTTCATTTGAGTTGCGACGCGATGCCAGCGATTCAGTCCAATCATACTTCAAGCTTCGCGTACCTTGGTTCGACTAGGAAGAGAATAGAACTCTTAAACCTCTTTAATAGAACTCCAGGCTCTTTACTGTACACAATAAATGGTGACAGTCATGGGTGGAAGAGAAACGTCCTGCATACTCCTTTACTATATCAACAGGACAAGTGGGAATAAACGTTTTAATTCCATAAACATATTATTTCTTCTCTCTTCTTTTTTTGGACAAAATATCGCAGTATCGGTAATGTTTTTGATACTGGACGACGTTTTTACAGAGAAAAGTTACTGGATTAAAGTCTTTCGTTAAGAAGTCATCACAAGAAAGCTAAAATAAGACCTTACAAACTTAAAACATTTTGTAATGCTTATTTAATTATTATGAAAATAAATATTTCTTCAAGTATAAATCGAAATAGTAAATAGTATAAAATAGTGACAAGAAATACGCACGGCACATAACATCCGTATCGAATTGAAAAAACTGAACAAGAGTTCATTTTGTATGCGGATACCGTATCTGCACGTTGCTACCATTTTCCCAAGTTTACGTGTTCCAAACGCTTTTGCTGTACTGTACTTTGTGCGGTCACTGTGCAAATAAAGTGTCAGATATATGTTCTTTTGATTGCAAATTGACTCTAACATCAGTCGTTCTATTTGGATCAGATTTAAAGTGGAGAGACATAACTGGTACTTTATTGTCTTGTTTTGTGGTCTAGCATGATACAGCTAACTACTACTTATCTTTGATCAACTCTTGGATGAAAATAGGTACAACGAGAACATGCAATGTACAAGTATAAGATGAAAACTTAAAAAAATATGTTGATAATTGCTATGTGAAGGGCATGTCGTTAGGAAGCAGTAGGTAGATACTTAATTATTATTTATTTGAAAGGCTAGTTTCAGGTCTTTAGATATCAACCAAGTTAGATGTAGTGTTAGGTAACCAAATCAAAAAAGCAAGCAGGTACGATTCACGATACCTTTGCAGAGCTGTCGACGAACTGGCAACCTTCCACAATCATAAAAAGATCCATTAAAGTTTTACACGGGCTGTAGCGACGCGTGAACTTTATTGCTGAGACTGGGTCGTGTTGCGCATATGGATTACCCAGGAGTTAGGATTATGTTTCTGAAGTAAATATGGTGTATCAGCATCTCGTACGGTAAGGTGTTTGTTGCGACCATTTCAACGATTGGTGGTCCCAAAGGTCTCCCCTAAACTATGAATGTACGACTGATTGATTTGATCGAGTCTTTAACCCATTAATGGGTCTTTATAGGTTATAGGGCACGGGTTTCTCCTTCTAGCGGAGAAAGCCTTGAGGCTAGGCTAGGGCCCAGAGCTTAAATGACATTTTATTCCGTTTAATAGTTTCATTTAATTCCGTTGCATTTTGTATAAGTAATGTACCTACCTACTTTTAATGTATTCCATTTTTAGCCCTGCAATTTAGTGTTTGGATATGTAACGTCCATTTTTATAACTGTAGGTTCCGTAGCCGCATTTTCGTCCTCCCAAACAGACAATTATTGAAAAATCTAGGTGCGTGCAAAATTCGTTCCTTCTGCGCGAACGACTTTTCACTATTTACCATCACGGGCTTACCAAGTTTATTATCCCCATTAACAGTTCAACTTAGCAGAGTTAAGCAGTATATCTAGCGAGTGCAGTTGATACAATAATTGTTACAAAGGCGGTTGTAGTTTACACGAGTGTTACGGCCAAGTCGGTGGCGTCCCGCCAAGCTGCGAAATAACTTGCAGCGTCAAAATACTAACATACACAAGCCGTTTGTTCTCCACCACACAGTGATTTGAATGTCGCAGTGTTTTGATACCTATCGGTGCTGTTGGAACCCAATTCTGTCTGTTACATTGGATCCGAGTGCAATAGCACCCTATACCTTTTTACAATTCAATACAAATTGTACTGTTTATTGTAACCCACGGCCATATTTGTAACGACAATAAATATCCTAATTGATCGATTGATAACGCAACACGTACCTAATTGTCTTACTGTCAGCATCGTGTTTTCATTCGTTAACAAAGGGTACAGCTATGCTATCCCTTATCGCTCAGTGGCATGTGGACATCAGATCCATCAAAACAATCTTATTACTTGATTGAAGAGTAACAAATAAAACGTTTGATCATTATAAATCAAATGTTATGATAATGAAATTCTATGTTACGAAATCTAACAGTGCAAATTCATTTTAAATATTAATACTTAGTGTTTTGCATACTTATTTGGCAGCTCCACCGTATTTACCGTACGTAAAGCTGCAACAATAATTGGTACAAAGTCGGTTCTAGTTTACACCAGTGGCCCAGCAAAGCAGGCTCGACTGCCAAGACTTGGCCGAGTGCCAAGCACTAGTCAATCTGCTTACTTGGCGCGTCAATATCACACAAACCAAGTGGACGCTTGGCAAACATTAGGCGTTTTGAATTGAGGACCATTCTGCGTTTTACAATTAGCAAGAACAGCCAAGGAGAAAAACTTATTTAGAAATCTTTTATTGTGACACTGGAGTTGTTTTTGAGAGGTTGGATAGGTGCTGTGTTGTAAGGTTTCGTTATGATATATTTTACAGCTTGAAAGGCGGGCGTAAAATGGAACAACTTTTGACATTTTATGAGTTCACTTTGCATATAGATAGCGAAGTAGTGACCCCATCCTATTCGTTGCAGGCCAGGGTGGGCTAAGACTCGACAGAAGCCGGTACTATCCTCTTATTAGGTCTGAAGCTCCATTGGCTAGCTACCACCCTCTCGCTTGAGTTAGCCGCCAAATGACTTGACGTATTCCAACAGCGAGCTTGAGAGACAGTGTTTTCTTCCTCATTTCTTCCTAGTGACGACTGAAACTAGATTTTCAGTTGAAAACGAAACCAAAACCGAACCTTCTGTTTCCACTTTTGGCTTAAATCGAAATTTTTTGTACTAAAATAAACAACACTGACCGACTGCATGAGAACAAGCTTCAAATCAGGATGACTTTTGAGTCGATCGCATAATTAAATAATTATTTTAATTGTTTTAAAAGTTGTACAACACAGACAGGTCATAATATCGTATGCTGCAATATTAATTGCTACAAAGGCGATTCTATAGAGGCCGACTTGGCTTCGTTGCTAAGTTATGGCGGTGCGCCAAGTGTCAAAATCACTCCGCGGACTTGTGTCAATTTATGTAAATGATCCTCGTCACTCGTCGCGGTAGTGAGGGACGCTTTACAGTTTCTCTGAACCACTGTGACGTTTACTTGGCTAAACTTCATACCTGGGGTCATTGACTTATCTACTGTTTAGGTGTTGTATGCTTGGCATTAATTGTATGTAATTAGCAAGTTGCGTGGAAAACACAGATAATATACCACTGAAACACACGAGCCGGCAATTTATCTGTAGTTTTATGATTTTGTTAAATAAATATTAAAATTATTATAGCTAAGAAAAATTCTGCCTCTGGCGGGAATCGATCCCACCTACTGATAAGATGCGAGTTAAGTAAGAGCGTAGAAAGAAAGAAAGTGAAGGCGCTCAAGTCGTTTGGCTGACTCATCTCATGCATGATGGTGGCAGCAGGCAGGCTTGACGAAAATGATGCCTTGATGATGATATAGCAACTCACAAATGTCCATTGCTGGACATGTCTTCTTTCACAATGTGAGGGTTACTGGCAATAGGTGGATAATGGCCAGATGCGGATTGGAAGACTTCACACACCTTTTAGAAGCCATGAAAATTCTCTTTCACCAATGATAAATTCGATAAATTAAAGTTTACTAAAACGATAGTTTCATTATATTATTGAAAAATAATACAATAAGTAGATATATCTGCTAGAACAAAACAAGGCAATGAACTTCTATAAAGCGACCGCTCAATTTCATATATTGCAATTTCATCGCCGATAGTCATAACGTTCCCCATTCGATGGAAAACTGGTGTAGCTATACAGTCGTTCAACTACCCTCGTAGTTAACAACTGAGGGATATTTCCAATGTAATCTATTTAAGGTACGTTGGGGTAATACCGGACGGATTTACGACAAGTTCGAAGGATGTTGTAAAAACTTAAATTTTGTGAGTTCAGTAAGTGCTATGTCAATGAAATATAGTGCAAACGGATGATGAATAAACATAGCATAATTTAAAATAGCATTTCTCTTCGTACACTCAATATTTTATTATTTATACGCTTAGAAAAACTCGATATACTTTTTTATGAGTATAATCACAATTTGGTCATTAAGGGGGAAGTTCGGACAGTAATTTAAAACTGTTTCTATTGCACAGAACACAAGGTGTATGACAAGGATATATCCGATCTTTTATGTGCTTTAATATGATATCAATGAAATCTATATAAGGCTACGAACATAAATGTTCCAGATGATTACTTTTTTTTCGCTCTTTTTTTCGTTCGAGCTGTCCGATCTTACCCCTTATTTTAAACTTAGGCGATTTAATGGTTCCCAAAGTTTAGGTTCTCGACATTTGTCTCTAATAGAATTGTCGTTAAATTGCTACAAGTGAATGACCTTTACTTACTACTTACTTCTTTATGTACGTATAAGTACAAGTAGTAATTTCAAGCAAATTTATGTGTTTAAATATAAGTAAAACTATGGATATGAGAGAGTGATAAAGGGAAGCCAAGGAGACTAGAGCCAAATTATGAATTGGTAGAATAGTTTTTAAAATAATAAGCGTGTACATTAGTAGAAAATTAGATTTATTAAGCTTTAAGAATTATTTTTATTATTATTAATAAGCACAGACATTTAATAATTATAGCTGTTAATTTTTTCTTAATGTTCTAAATTATATATTTTGTTAGCGATGTATGCATTTAATCTATTAGGATACTTCAAGTTACGTTGCTTATTCTATAATCAGATTTTTGTTATTATAATCTATCTTGGTTTTAAATCATATATTATAAAAGTTTGACAACCACTACAAATTTCATCACTTGGCGCTGATCGGATATTTTTATCCGATCTTCACCTGAGGAGGATAACACCGGATTTCAGCCTGCAGAGATACTAGACGGATATCAATTAGTTCTATCTAATTACCACTGCTTAAATTTTAGTATTTAGGCAAAATAATAATGAAATACATTATATTTTCGCTACAATATTCAATAAAAAATTGAGGGGGAAGACCGGATGGACAAAAATTTTGGAAAATTTACCTTGTTAACTTTAAAAGCATGTAGCATACGTGCGTCTTGCAGGAGCGACTGGCGACCACTGCTGGGTGGGGCGTAACAAAATTATCTTTCGCGCAGTGTGGCTAACATTGAAAAATAAAGCCAAAATAGTGAGTTATTTGATTCCAACGGTCTTACCCCACCACCGATCTTACCCCAACGTATTCACTCGCTTCCAATTGGGAAACTTCACCGTGCACCAAAATGGCCCTCATACGAAATATATTATGTGATTCACGTCGTGAAATGTTGGTTATTTTGTTATAATGTTAATCGGTAAATAACTATAATTAATTAATATTATACAATTAAAAACCTTCTCATTCTGAGAAGAGACCCGTGCTCAATATTGGTCCATGATGGGTTGAGATGATGATGATGATAAAATAACTATAATTTAGTGGTCCAGTTGTTGATGACTTTGAAAATGAAGATAGTTCAGAAAATTTAAATTGAAGAGGTCCCAAGGTTGAAGTCTGGTCCTTTCAACATGACGTCAATATTCACCCATCACAGTACAAAGAATGCGAGCTTTACGGACGATTCACACATATCAGTGAAGTCACCGTTCCGTCACAGTTCCGGCAAATCTTTCATACTAACAGCACTGACACTGCACTGACAATGCCGAGAATGTATGAAAGATTTGTCGGAACTGTGTCGGAACTGAGACTTCACTGATATGTCTGAATCGACCCTTAAAGAATACTTAGATACAAGATAGCTTTAAATTGGTTTCTACTTAAGCTAAATATTCCGTTAGTTTAGGACTGTAAATTAGCTATTAGTTAATCTTATTTTCACTTGCTTTCTCTACTACATTACTCTTGAAAAGAACGTAGTCCTTTAAACACGAACCCAAAGTTACTAGGGTAATAACACTAGCTTGCTATTTGCAATAAGCTATAAAATATAACCGCGATGTAATCTATTATGCAACCAAATAATGAAGTAGTAGTTTATTAGCGGCTTTGGTTAACAGCAGGTGTGCGTGCCTGTTTTACCGGATAAATTGAAGTAGGTCAAATATCACAATGAATTAAGTTCCAGTTCATCGACGAATTGGCTATCATTCCATGTTATGCAGTCATCAATAGGCTTTCATCAACGTGTGTTTCGTGTACTCTGTATGCATTTTGTTAACTTCTGGTTGGTCAATCCGCAAACATCACATTGTGGGAGAAATCAGTGTGGGTTGAGTAATCTTAGTAACGCTGCGTAAGTACTGTTCTTCTTCACTTCAGTTAACAGAGAAATTACTGTTGTTTACGTCAAGTTGCTGTGTCTATTACGCAATATTAAGAAAAATTTCAAATGAAAGGCGACGAACTATATTCAATCATTAAACATATTGTATTTGTAAGTCAAAGGTTTTTCATAATCTTCATTAAGATCTAATGTATAGCTCTATCAAGTCATAGATCACACACTGGGTACGAAGGTACATAGTCGTACAAGGATCTTTTGGCGCGTGGCTTATCCATACGCCAAAAGATTCTTGTACGACAATACATAGACACTACATAGCATATAGATTAAGCACATTACCACAGATTACGTAAATCCTACAAATAACTTGAACTAAATTTGACGTTTCCAACAAACACCGCTGAAAACCTGAAAAGTTCGGACCTGATGAAATGTAATAAAACTCGGCCGCGGTACATATGTATTGGCGTGTTGGAGTTCAGACGTTGAACCCTCGTTGGAAGCCCGCCAGACTTCAAAGTATATAATTTAGCTACTTCGTTCCGCACTGATCATGTTTTGGCGTATTTTTATTTATGCCAGAGCCTATGGCTTAGTAGTCGTTTTATATCAAGAGGGTATATCACCTAGATACCTACTTACAGGATTTAAAAATGTGCGTGTGTGCTATTTACTTCAGGAGAGTTCTGCTTTTACAAATATTTAAAAACAAAATGAGAATTCTGATTTTAAGAAAATTTAGAATGCTGGGAAGCAGTATTTTCTTTTTTTTCATATCTTATATCACGGTCAACCACGCATCGGTAATGTCTTTGTTCTTTCTGGCCTTCATGGGGAAGCTGACCACTTACAAGAAGTGACTCAGTAGGTCACTCACCTTTTTACACAAAAAGGGCTCAGGAAGCAATTACCTAGAACCGAACATCTGTATTGCCCAATCTTATCTTGACACTTCTCGTGTAGGTATGCTGGGATAATCACTTAACTTCAGAAAGCCTGTCTATTTATCGGTTCTTTGGATTAACAATATTTAAATGTCTGAAGAATTTCCTCTTTTCCTCGATGATAGCAAAAAAGTCTTGCTCGATTAAAAACCAGATACTCGCAGTAGCCGTCCAAAAATTTTTTGCCAAATGATTACAAAATACATACTTACAAGCACGTATCGTTGCATTTTCGGATGTACGAAGAAAGTGGGCAGCCACCCAAAACACTCGTATATAAATTGGGTAACTTGCTGGACTTCAAGGACCTATGTTGCTGGATAGGGACTGCGTATTATTCAAAAATTCCCAAGGGATATCTTAGATAACGTCTTGAATGTTTTAGGTACGTAATACGTACGGCGTGCGTGTAATACGTACTGCGAAGGATTAGAATAGCCTTTTTGCATCAGTGTTTTTGCTGACGTATGCGCGAGTTCTTCAAGAGGAGAATCAATAGTCTTTTACTAAGTTAATGCGCTCAACATCTAAGGACTTCTTCACCACTTATCGTCAGGTGGGATTGTTGCCCATCACTATCTTATAAGATACTGTATGAATAGTAAATAAAAAATACCATAGAAGGGAGGTAATTAGTCGACTAACTACTTGATTAACCATCTGATAACAAGTAGACCGACAGCCATTGACAATAAAAAGATTACAGCATTACGAACGCGTTGTAAATTGCAAAGCAAGCATCACATTTCCCAGTCGTATCCTCCACCTTTAAACTCGAGGTGACCCTGCTCGAGAATCTTGGGATCTTGGGCTCGATTCCAGGCTTTGGCAGACATCAGGGGTATCTGACTTTGAATCCTGGAGGAATCTCCTATTTCCCAACTGAGGACTTGGACTCCTGAGAGTTATTCATATCATCCTTTAAGGTGTTGTTGTCTCAACATCTCTCTTGGCCAGCATGATAGACTATGTATGTAGTATGTAGCCCGTACCTTTTACATTGTGAAAGGAGAGCCACCATTGTTGCTAAAGATTGCGAATATGAAGTTCGCATCATCAATTAACCTTAATAGGGTCACCTAATAAAACACATAATGTCTGCGACGACATAATCTTAAAATCATAGATTATACCGGTACATAAGAAGCTATATAAGCACGTATAAGTCTGATTAAACCGCCACCATACGTACTAAGCCAATTAAATGGCTATTTAGGTTATACGTCACGTGTATATCTAGACGGTCGTAAGTGGATTTTAATCAAATTTATAGCTCTAGATTATACTGCACCGCTATAATGATGTACATATTTATATTTGTCACAGATATAGTACGTCATTATTTATGTCAGTATTATGTTTCGGTAACGATTACGTCATAAGAAAACCTGCGATTATCAGAGTTCTGTGTGTTCTGAAAGTTGAAGATGTTGTGTAAGCATAATATTGTTTACAAGTATTTTGGGATTAAGAATAAGCGAGGAGAGGAAAAGTTTTTAAGATAAAAAATATTAAAAAGTGAGCCAGGGCTATAATGCTATTAGGTAATTAATCCGTTACCTAATGAATAAATTACTTATAAGTTTAACACGTGAACCTTACGAAATCACGTTAAATCGCAAATGGACATATTTTATCCTTTTTAATCTTATACAAAAACAACACGATTAATTCAATAGCATCGTAACGATTATGTAAAGTAGTGGCCTTTGGCTTGTACTGTCATAATTTTATAAAATGTAATCTTATTTTCGTAATAATTTTATGAAAGGTAATCTTATTTTTATTAAATGGCAACACTACTCGACCCCGCCACTCTTTTGTGACAACTTCCGGTGAAAGGATTGAGAGTGGTGGGGTTGAAACAGCGTTTGGATTATTGAGTCAGGAGCTCGGCCAGTCGTTCGATAATCGTCGAGGTGATAAGTTGTCTAGTTGTTGAAACTATGCTAGTTGACTAATAAGCAATTATATAATAATTGTTAAAAAGTGAAATAAAGTATTTACTGTGCTGAGAATTGGATTTTTTTCTGATATTTCAGAAGTGAGATGTAACTTCACGTCCCACACATGGCGGGCTAGGTTATTTAAGTTTTTCAGGTTATAATTGTCAGATGATAATATTGTGAGGCGTGGATGGCAAGTGAAGAGATGTGAAGATCATGCCATGGTAAAACTTAATAATTTTGAAGTTAAATGGCAAGTATCGGTATGAAGGATTTTCAAGTAAGACGGCGAGTATTGGTATGGCATAATTTTTATTTCATTACGTCCGAGGTGATATTTCAATGGTCTATAGAAATATGAATATTTCATTGCTTAAATTCTTGTGTAAACTGGATTGTGTGTGTGTGTCAAATAGTTTGTTAAACAATCTTGAGTGATTAATAGTAACATGAATCTCCGGTTATAATGGTTTAAGGCAGCACTGGTAGCGACTTTATTTTCTTTTGTTTTCTTTCGCTGAAAAAACAAATCATTCAAATACCTTGGTCGAAGCCAAAGTTGCAAGGCTTTGATTTAAGTGTAGTTTAACCAAGTGTCACACAATGAAAGATGGTAATAATTTACGTTCCCTTTTTTTTTTTTAATTTTATGAGGGTAAATTTGGGGTTAGATTACTAGGCTGCCTGAGGGTCAAGTACGATTTGAAGTATTGTGTTATAAAGAGTGAATTTGAGTAGAGTATGTAATAGTGACGAATATTAGTTCAGCTGATCGGCTCTTTGTGTTTTTTTGTGAATTTGAATTTGAATATGTTTTCGATTTAAAATTGAAAATCTACGTTCACAAAATTGTTAAAGAAAAAGGGGGTAAGGTACTATAAGGTCGTGGTCGTGCCTAAAAAGAAAAATAAACGTTAGATGTGATAGATTTTGTTATTCGATTATATATACATATATTATAGTATATAAATATATTTTCAATTGAAAACATGGTATGGTACCTATACAGTGCAGTAAGTTGCTTTTAATATACGTGTTCTTTCCTTTCGTGACATGTGTTAAATTCTTATCATTATAGCTTGGCAAGAATGAGTATCCTTTTAATGATTTTGGTGTGTGGTGATTTGAAGCGCCGCATATTGCTGAAAAGGGTTATTTTAAATAAAAACTCACAAAATAATTTGCTTTATTGGTGTTCAACTGGACGAAGTATTCGATTTAACGAGTACAAAAATAATTAGCGTACAATTTCAAAAACTGAACGGTTTGGTTTTTCACTGGTAACGTAGTTCGAATTATAATCAAAAAAAAAATGTTCAATTACAGTACAGCTTATTTGTTTACGTTGTTTTAAAAGTGAAACACAATAATAATTTTCCAAGTTTTGTTTACTATGTGACGTAATATTTTGAAGCTGTCTTAGTTTTCAGTTCAGCTTTCGAGGATGTACAGGTTATTTCAATGACGATCGGAAACAAGAGCAGCTCGCGCAGGTTACACGCGTGTTATGTGGAACGGCACGAAAGTTGCGTGCGAGGTGGAGTGCATTCGTGTGACATTGGACGACGAGGTTTGGCAACCATTGTTCCGGGAAAAGGGTAACCCATTATGCCTGTCTGGAGTTACTGCTGCGGATCTGACGGAATATATAGCAGGTGATCTGTATTGTTTGTTTTCTTAATTAATCAGTCGAGTTCATAAATGAGCTTTGGTTATTGATTGTTGGTTGTCGGAATACTGGTTATAACAGAATATTTAACAGGAAGAATAACTCAATATAACATATCTTCGGGACAACAAATTAATTGAATTAAAGTTTTTTTATAACATAAGGTAAACACCAGAATTACGGACAGTTTAAGAAACTTTTTCTAGTATTCTTGAAATTTTACCAATGTTGTGAAAGTTACAGTACTGAATATTCTTAAAGCGTAAAGTCCGGTCATTTTTTTTTAAATAATCAACTGTGTTACGCATGAGATACAGCAAAGCTGGTTGCAATTTATTTGAGAAATAAAAAAAATCTAGTTTTTATCCAGTTATGAACATAACCTAGTTGTGGACATCCAATAATGAACATAATAAATCGGACTTTTACCAGTAATTTTGTTTTGCAAGTTTATTCTAGGCACAATACTTATACAACACATACAATTTATACAATTACATACAGTACAATACTTACGATTTATTTGCTGCTTCGGATAATTTTAACCTTTTTTTTTACTGCTTCGATAGCGCCCAGCCCATTTGTTAAGGCGTATAATTTTCTTAGGAGACATTTTAAAAAAAAAAAAAAAAATCTCTATCATTTTATATCACAGTCCATTACAGGATTTCTATAAAATATCCAATAATGGACACATATGTCCATTACTGGTACATATGCGAATTTTTATAAATTGCAAGGAATAATATTTAGTTAAACTAGTTAATAATCAGAATACATGAAAGTAAAATTAAGTTTCGACACTTGTCCATTATTGGAACTATTCAATTACAGCACATCAGTTATAAACATCATTAAAATATATAAAAAAAAAAAACCATTTCCCGGAGTAAGAACACTGTGCGTTGCTATCTTAATTTCATGGTTAATAAAAGAAATAAAACAGATTTTGATTAAAATACAACAATACTAGTTTCCAGACGAAACTTTTTTCTCACTACACCAACAAATTCCTTAAGAAAAGCTGCTAGTATCAATTGAGGATCACATGAACACTCACGTTATTTTGTCTATCTAACAAACCGAATTGAATCAAATTTTAAACTTAGAGAGCTCGATATCTATTGTACATATGTCACAGTGTTACGAATTAAAATAAAATATTTCATGTCCTTATTTTGAAGGATTAAGTACTTTATTTTTTGTCCATTACTGGTGCGTTTACGGATGGAATTACAACTAAAAGTACTCCATTAAGTTATTACTAGAGTTACCGTATGGGTTTTAAGGTAAAAAAGTAATCTGTTTACTATTATTTTGTCAATTGAGCTAAACCAAGTAGTCACAATTATTTATTTTTTTTGAGTTATCTGAGTTTGAATATTAATGAAGTGAGAATTTTGATACAATGAAACTAAAATTATCAATAATGGGTCTTGAAGTTTATCAATCAGTTGTACCTAAATATTAAGATGAGAAAGTAATTATTTGTTTTGATAATTTTGAAGTAACAAGTTACTAGGTATGTAACATTTGAGGTAGGTACCTACCGATCTGTGATATTGTCTCGAGGGGCATTTCATGACATAATTATATCATGATACTTGGCAGATTTAAGTTATACTTAGTGAGACGTCACAGAATCGATTTCTGAGTGAAGGCATTATATCCTGCAGTTAGTCATGATATGGACTAGTAATTTATTTGGACTATTTTATAATGATTCAGTGAATGGAATTTAATAGAAACTTCTATAAAATGTTCAGTATTAAATACTGATTTTTGAAATTATTACTAAATGATATAACAACGAATTACATGACATTATATTACTTTAATTTTTTTTTTAAATTTCACACTTATTATTTATTTATTGAATAAAATTCAATTTATTCATTAATTATAGCGATACAATATAGGTATTATTTATTATTATTATGAGAATTTATTAATACGACAATATTTATACGTCATTACATTTTGTTTTTAATTTACTTGGCAATGGAACAAGTTAAATGCAATTGAATTATAGCTGATAATAATCTGAAATTGACGCTAAAGCATCCTCCTCTCTTTTAAGTTGCCGTGCCCGACAGGGTCCATGATACTAATGTAAATAATTATATTATACTTACCACCTATTGTACCTATCATGCGGGATCTTAAAATCCAGGCATGTACGCTCTTAGGAAAAAAAAGGGAGGAAACTGGAGTTAAAATTACATTAAAATGCAAAGTAAGTAAGTATAACGCTTGTTAAAATTTATTTTTATTTATTATGTACGTTCAGCGAATTTTGCGTCGTTTATGGGCCGGTTTTTATAATTCCTTTTTTTTGTTGTAAAGTAGATATACGCAGTGGGGTCCCCTGATAAGGACACCAGGATCTGATGATGGCATCTTAGAGAAATCGAGGGGACCTGTCGAAAATTTGTATGGACGACTAGTGTGTTTGTTCATGTTATCATAAGTACATTATAGCGCTACCATTTCATGAAGGTCTGGAGTCGATCTGATGAAGCCGAAAGACAGTTGAGGGAACTCCTCAACGATTTACTGCAATTATCTAGTGTTTGGGCTTGATTAATTTGTAGTGACGAGAACTTTACACTTCCATGTTGTATTGAGCGCCATCTGGCGAGAAGTTTTTAAGTTATCCCTGCTTATCAAGGTTGAAGTCGGTTATTTTTTTGGTAAAAAGGAATTATTTCGATACCTACTGTACAAATACGACACTATTAAATTGCATTTGATAGGGGCTACTCTCCGGTAATGCACAAACTGTTACACTGCTATTCTCCAAAGATGCAAATCATGCATCTACATATGTTACATAAGACTTTTTATTGAGATCATCATTTACATCAATAATAAAAATATTTATTTACTGACTACTGATTTACTTTTAAAGCATTAAATGTGAGTTTAACTCGTAATTGCAATTTAATCTATGTATATTAAATGTATACTACCTATTTTGAGTTTTAGACGTTTTACGTGATATTTGGAAATAGAATATGGGTAATGATAGCATAGTTATACAAGCGAGAACCCCCAATAAAGAAAAACTAAAAGACGCTTCTATTTTATTATTTATGAGACTTTATTTTTGTGCGGGTCTTTTACTTACTTTTTAATTTTTGTATTGTTGTCAGTTGGGATTGAACGCGCTTTGAACGACTAAACAGTGGAGAACAAAGACGATCGCGGGATAATGATTGAGCGAACAATGATGTTCGCTGGATAATGATTGAGCGAGCAATGATGTTCGCTGGATAATGACTGAGCGAACAATGATGTTCGCTGGATAATGATTGAGCGAGCAATGATGCTCGCTGGACTGGAAGAAATTGTTGGGATTGAACGCGCTTTGAACGACTAAACAGTGGAGAACAAAGACGATCGCGGGATAATGATTGAGCGAACAATGATGTTCGCTGGATAATGATTGAGCGAGCAATGATGTTCGCTGGATAATGACTGAGCGAACAATGATGTTCGCTGGATAATGATTGAGCGAGCAATGATGCTCGCTGGACTGGAAGAAATTGGTCTGTATAGTTTTTAAATAATAATACGAGCAAACCACAATATCCATATTTATTACATGGTTTGAAGTTAAAGACAACAATTACATTTAATACAAATTTAGAACATAATATGTTCGGAGTTGCACCGAACAGCTCATCGGTCGCGCGTTTTGCATGTTTGCATTTTAACTGCCGCGCGATCACTTGCCCTAGTTTTAAGTTAATCTTATAAGTAAAATAAGAGTTTTGAGTGAGTACGTGACCAGCAGCCACTCAGGCGCCTCGTATTCCTAACCATTTAACCATTTTACCAATTACCAATTTACCAGTTTAATATTAATGTCTAGTATAGTAACCATTTAACCAGTTGTGATATTTTGTCAATCTAGCTTAGTATACATAGTGTTAATTAAAACCATTCAAACCATTTACATCTTTCCCTATCTCTTCTAATAACACCTATTAGAAACTTTGGTAAAGGGATAGTCGTCCACACCATACCATACCAGAGACGCGCCCTTTACAATATATATTTTAAATACACCACAGAAATGAGTAAACTTTGATGTAAATAAGAGAGACTTAGACATGATTCTAGGGATTTAATGCATTTAGGTAAATGAAGTACTTGAATCGTAACATTTTTGATCTTATCATTATTTTTTTTGTTTTATATCTAAATATAAGAGTTGAATGGATGGAAAGCTAGTCAGAGGAATTTTCAGATTTTCAGATATGACGTCATACGATGACCAAGTTAGAGGTACGCCACCTACGACTCCACCAAGGAAGCGTAAGGACGCAAAACGGAGGAAAGTTAGAAGGAAAAGAACTAAACATGAAGTGGAGAAAAAAGATGTTCACTGGATACTGATTGAGCGAACAATGATGTTCGCTGGATAATGATTGAGCGAACAATGTTCGCTGGATAATGATTGAGCGAACAATGATGTACGCTGGATAATGATTGAGTGATCAATGATGCTCGCTGGACTGTAAGAAATGAGTGAACTTTGATGTAAATTCGAGAGATTCAGACAATTTGAATAGTAACATTTTTGATCAAACTTTTCATCATTATTTTTTTTTATAAATAGGAGTTGAATGTATGGAAAGTTAGTTAGAGGAATTTTCAAATGATGTATGCATACTTAGTACAAAATCCATACTAATATTATAAATGTGAAAGTTTGTTTGTTTGTGGCTCTTTCACGTCGCAATGTGGCTATTATATTATGATATGGTTTATGTGTGTGGAGATAGTTGGGAGGGTGAAAGGTGCAGTAGGATACTTTTTTTTTCCGGGGTAAAACATCTCATTCCCACGGAAAGATCGATGTTTTGTTAGTTGCTAAATATTTTGTTCTGGATGTTGTTAATAGATGGCGTTAGTAGTTAGTAAGATTCATTTGCAACAGGTAATTTGCTGAAGTCATAGATACTATAAGTTGACCAGAAATATAAAAAAACCTCGCCATATTGCGGTAAACTCATGGAACTAATTTATTTTACTGGCAACGATTAGTTTCTAAACGTCAGTCGTAAATTGCTTGTCAGTGAGTTTGAATGTCACAGTTTGTCTCGTGTTTGTCTTTTTCCTGTGTTTGTCTTTTTACTTTGAGTTTCTATTTAGTTCTAAAATGACAAAAACTGTTCATATTCGTAAAAGAAAAGTGGTTTTCTATGCGCTAAAATAACATTTCGTATAAATAACATTTCCGATATAGTTGTCAAAATGACAATAATAACACGAGCGTTACTATAGTTACAGTTGGCTGTGCTGTTGCCATATAAAATTAAACTTTAGAGCCCTCATGACAGGTTTTCTATTTTTCTGGTCAAGCAATAATAATATTCTCAATATTTCAATTTCAATATTTCATAGATACTAATACATCCTAATAAATTCAATTGCATTTTAAATTCGCGCTTGATAATTTGTTGTTTCGATTTTATATTGTTATATTGGAATGTAAAGGAATTAGAGTACTACAATAAGTACCTACGCTTTGATTTTGGTTTTGATTCACTTCGTGAATTGCTTTGGTTGACTGTTGTTGTTTTGGTTTAAAATAGAAATTAGTTTTATGGAAAAGTACTTTAGATATTTTATGAGATTTAATTTGTTAAGATTCAATAGATTTTAATTAGTTGTAGTCACTTATTTATCCACCAGAAAAATGTCATGTATCTTAAACAACTCATTGTTAATTCTCTTTGACCATGCGAGCGAATAATTGTATGTATAATTTAACAGTCACATGAAATCTTTTAAAATGTATAGAAGCTACCTTAATTATTTAAATTTAGACTAAAATATAGGTACTTCTATGAGATTATACTTGTTTAAATCAAAATTAAATTAAGATTTTATTCTATTCGCTTCAAAATAGTAATGAGTAACTTAAGTTAGTAAGTAATTTATTGGCAGAGTTCCTGATGTTTTTAGTGTGCCGGGAGGCTACACATTTCGTAGGATGGCCGAATGTCATAATTTTATAAAATGTAATCTTATTTTCGTAATAATTTTATGAAAGGTAATCTTATTTTTATTAAATGGCAACACTACTCGACCCCGCCACTCTTTTGTGACAACTTCCGGTGAAAGGATTGAGAGTGGTGGGGTTGAAACAGCGTTTGGATTATTGAGTCAGGAGCTCGGCCAGTCGTTCGATAATCGTCGAGGTGATAAGTTGTCTAGTTGTTGAAACTATGCTAGTTGACTAATAAGCAATTATATAATAATTGTTAAAAAGTGAAATAAAGTATTTACTGTGCTGAGAATTGGATTTTTTTCTGATAGTACCTTTATTATAAGAGGTAATCCAAATCAGGTACTGGGACTTCATGGGTTTTGCTGGAGGAAAGTTATCATGAGGGTCTTTGGGGTAAGTATCCCGTATCATCAACAGAGACAAAGACATTGATACAAATTTCCCGACATAATGTGACAAGGAAAGTGGTAGCTAGCCAGTTAGGATCCCTACGACCAAAGTGAACTGTGAAGATAAAGCTAGGTATAAATTCCATCAGGGACCTCGTCCCAAGGTCGTCCGATGTTTCCACAGGGAGTAGAGTTTCCACAGGCTTAGAATCGAGGTTCAATAAAGTTCCGAAGCAAAAATGAATATTGTGTGCTCACATTTTGAAACGCAGGAACTGTATGAATAAGATTTCTATAGGTGTTTCTCCTTGAAATAAATCCTAGCATGACAAATACATGGCCATTCTTTAGTCGGGAACATCCCGCTGGCACGGACGACGCGACTTACCTCGTCATTTGTTATGCGTAGCCCTAAAAAGAGGAATAACTTATCAGTTTCCCCGTTCGTCCCCTTACTTACTCAACATCTTAGATTTCATTTTTAATTAACATGAGGTGGGCACTTTATGTATGCTCACAGTCATTTTGGAATACGTACGAAGGAATTGTATAAAGGAAGGAATTGTGTATTGTGTCTCTTTGGAATGTTTCCTTGTATGATAAAGCCATGTCGGCCATCCTTTTGTCTAGAATCCTCGCTGGCAGAGACGACGTGATTTGCCTCGTCATTTGTTATGCGTAGCCCTAAAAAGAGGAATAACTTATCAGTTTCCCCGTTACTTAGCATCTTAGACTTCATCTCCAGTTACCATCAGGTGGGATTGAGGTCAAGCAAGAGCTCATAAGCAAGATTGAAGAGAAAAGCGATTAGTACAAAAAGCAGAGTAATAACTCGAGATTCCCGTCTTGACGTCAGTTAACTGGGAGTATAAATATTTAGTTACCCTCGCGATAATAGCCCCACGAGCGCCGGTCCGGTGGAACCAGGACACTGCGGTTGGCTCAACGCCAGAAGAATAACTGAGTCATCGGGAACACGGAATTCCCTGTCCACGACAAAAACAACTGTATCACCTGTTCTCACAGTTCAATTTAGCTTGTTAGCAAAATTTACTTACGACATTTTAAATTTTTGCCGTCAATCTGTATTGTTGCCTTAATCGTAAAGGCAGAAAGCTGGTATTTGGGCGGGATGTAATTAAAACGAATTCCGTATCGAATGCGAACGCGGTATGAAAAGAATATCGCCTCCACGTAGCTCAATCTGATTGTTTTATTTGATAATCAGTTTCTTCGTATTAGTTTAAGTACAAGAAGCCTGCCCTTGTTTTACTTCGGCATATCTATGCTTATTGGTAACTGTTCCTGATACGTTGCTAATCATTTATTTCAGACATTTTGAATTCCTCTCATTTTAAGAAATTTGGAAAAGTAAAACTATAAATCTGTTCTATGATATGTGTGTAATGCTATAACAGCCAGACACTTTGATAATTAAAAATATTTTAAACTTAAAATACGCCTACTTACCATATAATTAAAGTTTAGTTTACGATAAAACAATTATAGCTTCTTACACTGAGAAGTGGTCTATAAATTTTAATACAATTTCCGCTTTCGCAGTCTGCCTTGTGGCCGAAGTGGTTTGTGGTTCTCACGAGCTTGAAACTTGAGAGTTAGTGCACATAACACCTGTTAATGTTATCTCTTATTTAAACCATGAAGACTTCAACGCAAACCAAGCGAGCAACAGTTAAACCCACTAAAAATAATTATGAAAGTATTATTTCTTTGTTTCTCACACTGACGCAGTAAAAGTATGAAAATATTGTTTTCATAAATGAAGTCTAGAGCATATTCCACCACGTTGCTCCAATGCGGGTTCATAAAGAGATTTAACATTTTAGCGATCTAGAACGAGACTTGAATTTTGACTAGGATGTAGCTAGTGTAATGAGGTCAGTTCGCTATGAGGACTGGGGCGGAGAACTGGCTGGTTCTGTTAGTTTTTGGTAATAGTCTACTTAGTAATTGTTAGTAAGAATCGTGTTATAAGTTGATGCTACATCGTTTAGGACGAAGATGGTCGTCTCAAAAAAATGTAACGAGATTCATTGAGTAATTAATTATTAAGTACATTTAGTATTGATGTAATAAAAGGTCATGTTTTCTGTTATGAGACATTTTAAGGTTACGAAAAGTCATGACTCAGCTATTTACGAAGCTAATGACGAGATTACTCGATATGATTTAAAAGTAAAATGATTTGTTGAAGGTCTAAGCTGTCTGGCGACTGGAAACCAGGACACCCCGGGAACTTGGCAGACTGCCCACAGGATACGGTTAGATGACAAAGTCAGATACGTAC
This sequence comes from Hesperia comma, assembly GCA_905404135.1. Lineage (NCBI taxonomy): Eukaryota > Metazoa > Arthropoda > Insecta > Lepidoptera > Hesperiidae > Hesperia > Hesperia comma. The sequence goes on along the minus strand of FR990028.1, from coordinate 1,315,536 downwards.
TATGATGGTGGGTTCCCGATATAAGATAGATAGATAGATAGATAACTCTTTATTTGTAACATAAAGTACATACAGCCAAAAGTAAAACAAACTATTACAACATGATACAACACTGTACAAGTACAAATCTTAAGGTTACAAAAATAATTCTGCTCAGCATTATGCCGGTATGCCGGAAACACAGTCAACCAGCGCTGGTCTTCCGCAGGATCCTTTATGTGACTACACGGACAGGTCCGCGCAAAACTTAATCTAAAAAACGTGTGTCGTTTAAAATAACATTACCATATATTAATGTAAATAACGAATAGTAACAATAAGCTAAGTAAAACAAGAGGGAGAAATAATAATTAATAAAAACAATAATTTAGAGTAAAAACGAGAAATGGATAATATGGCAACATTGTAGATGACATAATACCAATAATACAATAATAAATCTGTATCTGTGCTGTGTAACAACATGCCATACTCTGTGGCTGTCTGTGACATTCAAGTCATGTCAGTGACATAGGGACTATCCCAGACTATCCCATTGATTCCTATCCTTCCTATCTCTATGGACTATCCGGACTATAATGTTAGAGATAACAACTGAAGTTTAATTTTAGTACATTATGATATAAGTGCGCGAAGTTGGTCATTACAGTCGAGGCGGTATTGCACAGCCCGAGCCGCTAGGCGAGGGCTGTAATAGAGCCAAGACTGTAGTGAACAAAGCGCACGCGTATCATACGACGTTTTTCAACACACTTGCGAGGAAAAAAACAATTAGGTATCGACATTTTTCAGTCACAAATCAGCAAATTATAAACGAACAAATGTTTGCACAAAATGGCGCCGAGGTTTATTTTATTTTTTCGCGCGCCGTATCTTTGGTTGAATAACTATGCGCGCGCAGGCGCGCAGGTTAAGTCCAGAGGCAAAGAGCACCGCTATTCAGCCACAATATATTAAACTAAATAATTATGTATTTCTAATAGGAATTTACGGTAATTAATGATTTAAAATATTGTATTTTTTAAATGCTTTAATAGATAATTAGATGAAGTATAATCTTATCTTATCAGATTTTGACTAAGTACAACAAGTTTATTTATTTACAAAATAATAAATCTTTTGGTAACAACCTCTTTACGGATATTAAAAAAAAAGTGGAATAAGAAAAACACTAGTGCGGCAATGAAAAGTAAAACGCACTACTGTGTAATAAACCGCATTCCGGACGTAAGAATAAAGAAAAAATAGCAACTTTACGAGCAAGTGTGTTGAAAAATGAATTTGTTACCAAAGCACAACAAAAATGAACGGAATACATAATGCAAGATATAAACAAAGAAACATTTTATTAACCTGTCTATTCTCTCATATAGCACCTTGTGTCAAGTAAGACAGTATAACAAGTAGATACACTTGATCTGTCTGCTTTTCGAAGTACATTGCTGAATATAGGTCTTCTATTCTATAATAAAACGGCTTTTTTTTGTCTCTTTTAGGTCAGCAGTCTGTCAGTCAGTGATACGTAATAAGCTTCGTCTGGATCTGAGGTGGAAAATGCGTGGATATAATGTGGATATTTTTAATCAAGAGTGAAAATATTTCTACTGCATTAGTGCACTTTACCATCCAAACTTACACGACTACTTACTTTCAAATGGGATTGTAGTCAAACATAAAGTTATAAGTAACAAAAAATATTCTATATTTTTTTGTCACAGTCTCTATAGGAAATCACCGTAGGAAATATATACTCGTACATTGAATTGTTTGGTAGCAAAGTTTTAGATTTTACCTCATACTAAGTATATCGTAATTTGTTCCAAGCTTGACCTTTCAACCAACTGTAACTTTTTATATGAATATTTAAAAAGTTTTCCGACTTCGCTACCGATACTTAACGTAAATCTATGGCAACTTTGTTTATAAAGGTGACTTAGAATAATTTACTGTATTTTTACAATATAGTCTTATTTATTTAGCAAGTTTGCAAAAGGCTGCAAAAATACGTTGTAAGTTTTCATATGATATTTATACTTACATTCATTCAGAAATCTATAAATGCAATAACACTGGAATGAGACGACCTCTGTCAAACGAAAATAAATGAAATATCATTTTAGAGTAACTTCTATTGCAATAGCTCTCCGAACAATAATATTTCTCTAATGTCTTTACGTTTGTTTGTCTTTTTACAAAAAAAAATACCGACTTCAACCTCGATAAGCAAAGATAACTCAAAAACTACTCACCAGATGGTGCTCAATTCAACATGTAAGTGTAAAGTTCTCGTAACTACAAATTAATCAAGCCCAAACACTAGATAACTGCAGTAAATCGTTGAGCAGTTCCCTCGACTGTCTTTCGGCTTCATCTCTCCTTCATGAAATTGTAGGGCTTTAATGCACTCATGAAAAAATTAATAAACACACTAGTCGTCCCTACAATTTTCGAAAGTTCCCCTCGATTTCTCTGAGATGCCATCATCAGATCCCGGTGTCCTTATCAGAGGACCCCACTGCGCATATCTACTTTACAACAAAAAAGAATTATAAACATCGGCCCATAAACGACGAAAAAATCGCTGAACAAACATAAAAAAGCATATATACGGTCGAATTGAGAATCTCCTTTTTTTGAAGTCGGTTAAAAAGGGCTTAACTTAACTTAATAATTAAAACAAAACTTAATTTTCCTGGAGCAACATTCAGTATACGTACGTTTTATGTCAATCTGTTTACAAATCAAACAAAATTATCTCAATTTACAGATTCCCGTTTTGTTTTTTTTGGAGTATGTTTTTAAGTACATAGCGACGACGTACTTACTTACATATAATAACGATAAGCGGAAAGTGCCACAACATACAAAAACATTATCGTGTTTACTTAGTCGCAATGAACCCTAAAATAACAACTCACTGATAGGTGCATAATAAAAGGGATGTTTTTTATCCGACGGGGAGAGTGGAGCGCCATAATCGTATTTTAGTGGTATTTCACCGACAACGACTGTGCGTTTGCAGTATTTGTATGCTGTTTTATAGTTTGAATACGTCGAGTTTTTGTGGGAGATTGAAATTCGTTCTGCATTGAATACGTTCCAATAAGTTAAAAAATTGGTGTCTATAGACCAGGAATTTAGTAACTTATTGGCCTATCTATGTTTTTTGAGCTCCCACCGTATTTGTAGGTATCTTTTGGTCATAAATGTGACAGTGAAGAGCGTGGAAACAACCTGCTATAAACAACGCAAGTTAAAGATCTTGATCATATTATTTTTAACTTAACACAACTCAACACAATTCAATCATCTCATCATCATCTCAATCCATCATAGCCTAGTATTGAGCACGAATCTCTTCTCAGGTAAAAGCATCTACAACGCTGGCCAGGTAGGGACGGACGGGCAGACTTCACACACTTAAGAGTTTTTGCGAACTTTCGTGCATGCAGGTTTCCTTACGATATTTGTATACTTAAAAAACGTTAATCACATATTGTTATAAACTTAACATAATAACACGCACCAAATAAAAACACTTACGAACATGAACGAATCTCAAGCTTTCGTAAATTTTGAGACTTCAAAAACAGGAGGAGATTCTCAATTCGCGTATATTTTTTTATGCCAGTTACCGCATACTTAACTATCTTTTCTGGGTGAACCGAGTTTTTTGTTAAATGTTATTTTTCCCAATGTTCTTTAAGAATAAGAGTTTTTTTGTAAAACGTTATTTTTCCCAACGTTCTTTAAGAATAAACTATTTCAATAAATAAAGTGAAAAAATACAGTTCTAACATTTTTATCGAACTTTCTTCGTGAATTTCGCGATTAATGAATTCAAATTTGCGTCTTAAACAATTCGCTTATCCATATTCAATATTCTAATTACTTTAAAAGTTATCTTCGCGGCGGAGTTTTAACCACAAAAAGGTTAGATAGTATAAGTTGAACCACTTTTGAGAATAACGAAACGTCTTTGATATTTGATGAAGGGTTTTTTCTTTCATAAATGTTTCTTTAACTAAATGTATTAGTTAATTTTCATACTTTTAGCCGTGTTCATCATCATCGTCTTCTCGTCGTTATAGCCCGCTATTGAGCAGGGGTTTCTCCTTAGAATGAGAAGGTTAAAGTCATAGTCCACCACGCTGGCCAAGTGCGGATTGTGTTGTGTGGACTGAATTGAGCCGGGTCAAGGTTTTAAATACTGACGCCATTTCCGTGCTGGTAGACTAGGGTGTCATATGAGGTGGTTTTAACAGGCCTACTTCAAGCGGGCATCCAAGGCGTGCACTGCACGCGGGCGGCTTAGCAGTTATGGCCATCCTTTAAGAGTTATCTAATAGCAGCAGAAATGCAATTGCCTAAAAAGTTCTATGACCTAGATATTTTATGTAGATCGATTATAAGTAGTAGTACCTATTATAAATTGTGTAGAAGGGCTATGAGTTTGCAACGAAATATGACCCTTAGAAACGCCTGCCATAAACGAGCCATTTAGACAAGTGATGTAAGGATTATCCAGACTATATACCTACATAATCGATAATATATGGTCCGAATACGATAACATGCGCACAATTATGTCCGAACTGATGAATGGATATACAAGTAATAAAGCTTTAACTGATACATACATATATGTATCTGTAACTGTCTTCTGTATATTTGAGAAAAAAATATGGAGGGTTTTCGTAGTGCCAATAGATTATTTTAACCTATTAGATCTGTTTGTATCTTTGTCTACGTATCACGTAAAACTTTATTGAATATTTTTTTTTAATCGGCTTAATTTTTTTATTTGATACGGTTTTCTATTAACCATTGTGCTAAGCGTAGTCGTTGTATTAATTGCTGTTTTTTTCAACCGTATTAAAAAACAAAACAAAATGAATTTAAACAATTCCTTCTAAACTTTCATGTTAAAAAAATAATATAACTTACCGGAGCTAAGCGAGAGAGGATTTCTAGTTATAACATAAATAAGCAAGAAACGCGTACTCTGAGGTATTATACAATAAATAAGCTGTAGGAAAAATGATGTTATTTATTTAGTAAAACTCATAACACTAAACAATTGGACCGTAATAAATCTGTATGATATTCGTCGAACCTCCCGCAGCCGCCGGCCGAATAGAGCCATCACATTTTACAGCGTGTAACCTTTCTGGATATTGAAGCGAACACATGTACTGATGTTTATCTACTCTTTATACATGAGTTTACTGTGAATTTGAAAGAACAGTGACTTATTTTAAGTATGCAATTTGGATGGCAGACAGCATTATTGTTCCTGTTCCACCCATGGCAACTATGACAATTTACTCAGTTTTGATTCAGTCATAGATGTGATTAGAGTTAAAAAAAAATCGAAACCATTAAAGTCAAGATTAAAAGGTGACTAACATAACTACACATTTTTATGAATAACTAAAAATCTACTCGGCAAATTTCGCTCCGACTTCACCCAGTATAAAGATATGAGGTAGCGCACATAAAAAGCTAGAGTTGATTTAAGAACCTCCACTTTTTTCTATAGTCGATTAAAAATATCAATTTTCAGCTTCCAGTCATGTCAGACTGCTATAAGTCGTTTGGCATTTCAAGCGTGAACGTATAACAAGCGAGGTAGCAAGGATTCAGTCCTACCTAAGCCTCATACTACACAGTGACCCATATAACATAGAACATCCATTTAGTGCCGAAATAAACTCATCTATATGCGACCCTAATGTCGGCAATATCAATAGGGCCCCAGTACCAAATGGCGGCCTCCTTTCGTATATCGTGTAACAGATGCTGTATAAACAGATTAAAATTTAATGATCTTAATAACAAGTGTTTGCTAACCGTTACAGAATATCATCTCAACTCCGGTGTCCTTTGACATTTACAGGGGTCAAGGTCAAGGTCATGCTTCGCTACGTTGGCTAATTAATGCGGATTGGCAGACTTTACACAACATTAGCAATATTAAGGAGAGCCCTTAGGTACTTTCGAAGACTTCTAGGTGTATTTAACGTACTAGCTTAAAAATTTGAAAATTGAGGTGCGGATCAATTAACTTAAAAAAAATTACCGACTTCAAAGTTTAGACAACTCAAATACCACTCTTCATTTATAAGGGACCACACGACAAGCACTAACATTCGAACAAAAAAAAATCATCAAAACAAGTTACAAGTTATGAGGTAATGAGCAAAAATCTAATTCACATTACTGAGAAAAACTCAAAAAGTGACCGTCAGATGTCGCTCAAATTAAAATGAGATGATGACAGTCATTAGCTTTCGAATTTCGAAAGAATTATTGAAATCGGTTCACCCAGTATGAAGTTATGAGGTAACACACATGAGACAAAGAAACATACAGAAGAATTGAGAACCCCCCCTTGTTTTGAAGTCGGTTAAAATGCATTGATTACCTCGAGGTTTCCTATTAATAGTGTCCTCGAATAATTTAAAGTTATGATCGTATTAGAAATTAATAACTTGCTTTGATGAAGTCAAACATCGTTAGAAAACGGCACACCGTGCTATTAGGGCTTGTGTAAGATTATATCAACGTTGTTCTTATATTTATATCTCAGATTTTAAGCACTGAATTAAGATGATTGAAGGTAAGGTAGCACGACCCTTACGCTGTCGCCCATAACAACTGCGACCGACCTAGACCGAGACTCAATTTAGGGACTAGAAGGGTTAGTCCAGTTAACAGATGGTGTTAGAATATTAGTTGGTTAGTTTGTTAATAAGCGTTAGGAGAGGGACTGTTAGTGCTCCTGAAATTTCACCAGTACGACTCATCCATCTCACTCCCGACAGCACCCGAAGTAATTTAACTCGGTCTATGGCGCAATGGTTGCCGTGTCGGATTGTCGCTCGAAGGGGCCTGGGTTCGATTGCCAGCGAGGAAGAAGGCGGACTTTTTGTGTTTTCACATGTTTTTGTGTTGTCCACGGCACCCATGATGCATGAGATCTACGTGTAGCGTTATTTATATTAGTAGTAGATATGTACATCAGTAGCATGTGAAAAGTGAGACAGTCAGATGTTGCTAATTGTTCTACTTTTCACGTAGCATCTCTTTCTGTATTTAATTTTTCATTTTATAATCTGTCACTACCATAGTAACAGTAAAGTCTTGAAAGAGGATTCAAAACCATAGTTCAAAACTGTAAGTCTTAACGCATCCATAGTTTAAATACTATTGATTTATAATATTAATGATTGACGCAACCCTAGCAGCCGCGTTTGACAACCCTATCAAAGTGATATTAGTTTCAGATAACCGATTAAGTACTTAATTCAAGGTTCAGTTTTACAGCGTACAGTTTTTATAAGACTCTCTATGTTATAAGGTTCACAAAGTTCAATAAACGAATATCTTTCTATCAGGTTTTGTAAGGTTAAGAAAATCCGGCTTTCTCAAGGCTCAGGAAAAAACGCGTCAATTTACCCTTCCCCTATAACGCGTAGGTTTTGTTAAAATGTTCTTTCATTCAGTTCTCATTTTAAAACCCATCCTAGCGTCCCTTTGGATGTACATTTATGTAAACATGCTTTAGCCGTAGAGGGCGCTACGAACGCTACGAAAGCTACGAGGTCTACGAGTGCTACGAGCTCTACAAATATACGGTGGACGGCGCACTGTTATTATAGTGTCACACATGTATGCGTTAACAGTTGTGTCCGGTGTAATATTTCGTGTGCAGTTCAGAACTTTGAAGGCATATTAGAGGTTCAGCTTCGGTTATTGTAAGGCTACGCAGTCACCTTTGTGCTAAAAACTTCTGGCGCTAGGGTTTAGCTACTAACCAACTTCTGAGGAGAGACAGAGTCCTGTAGAGGACCATACATGGGTTGAGGTCGAACCTCATATCGCATCGAATCTATTCCTTAAAGCCTTACGCCCTCAAAATAGTTGCTTACATTTTTATTTCTGAATGTACTGAGGTACAAACAAATACACAGAAAAACCAATGAACTAACAGCGAAATGTGTTTTCAATGTTTATTTATGTGGAATCAAGTTTAATTTATTTTATACAACTTTCTGCAGTCAGGTCAGTTGTCAAAAAATTCATGCATCAGGGAAACTGAATTATTATTTAGGATTATTATTAATTTATTTATCACGTAATCATATGTATATTGTTTCAAGTTAATAACAACATGTTAGTTATCAGTGCATTGAAATAAAATGTATCTACATAGTACCTATATATTTGTGCTTAGAAATTCAATACATCACATATAATGTGACATAAAAGATTTTCTTATATATAAAATTTTCGTGTCACAATATTAGTTACCTTACTCCTCCAAAACGGCTTTACCGATTTTTACCAAATGTTATATGCATATTCAGTAGGTCTGATAAACGGCTACTATCTATTTTTCATACCCCTAAGTGATAAGGGTTGTTCACCCTTAACATTTTTTTGGCAAAACAACGTTTACCGTGTCAGTTAGTATAACATATAATTATGATTGCTTACATTTTATCAAGTAAGCTTGAAATTAAATACTTAAGCGTTATTCCTTGGGATATTTATACGCACTTACATTACATCGTTGACTGGTGTTCTAGCTAACAGTTTCGATAACCCCGGCAGGTGGTAGGTGGAACTGGCCGAGGTTGCGTCACGGCCTCACGGCACTGTTGCGGAATTTTCCGCGCCGCAGTTTTCTTGGTTGCGCAATTCGCTGAGGACATTCACCTTGGCAGGACGGCTAGAAACCGGCAATACGATACGACTTGTCCAAAAATATTTATACGTATAAATTTAATTTGAGAGACAGCCTCTCAAATTGTGATTGTAAAATAACTGTATACTAAAACACAAACTATCTTTAAAAAAGTAGATCTACATATATGAGGTTCATTTTGCAGAATACAGAAATATAAAGGAAGTTACAGGGTAACCACAGGTTCTTTTTTATCCCGGAATGCTGGCAGAATCCGGATTTACGCGAGAAAAAAATCTCACGCAAACGAAGTCACGGAAACAGCTAGTGTTAAATAAAATGTTTTACAAGCCAACCTAAAGAAAGACAATGTATTTTGGCAACAGACAACTTGGGATCTGTCGTAACCGTGTTTCCAAGAAAAGTCTTAAACATTTTGTGCAAAGCGATAAAATTGTTATGACTTGATAAATTTATCCAGTGACCTAATAGAAAATTTTCTCAAAGCTGTTATAGCTACTTACTCTCGTTATGGCCTTTGGCTCATTAATGGTACACTACTCAGCACAGGTCTCTCTACCTTATTGAGGAGGCCTAGAGTACATTCCACTCTGATTCAGTAAGGAGTGGTGGAGGGTTTAGAGTTGTATCGGAAGTTTTTAGGGTTCCGTACCCAAAGGGTAAAACGGGACCCTATTACTGAGACTTCGCTGTCCGTCCGTCCGTCCGTCCGTCCGTCTGTCACCAGGCTGTATCTCATGAACCGTAATAGTTACACAGTTGAAATTTTCACAGATGATGTATTTCTGTTGTCGCTACAACAACAAATACTAAAAAACAGAATAAAATAAATATTTAAGTGGGCGTGGGCGTAAAATAAATATTTTAGTTTAGTTACCTTTCGAAGAGACGGCGTTGTGGCTAATAAAACAATGGTTACAGTGGCCTTTGGGAAAGCGGCCATAGCCCAATTTTTACGTAATAATAATAATACCTAATTATACATAATATTACGGAACCCTTCGTGCGCGAGTCCGACTCGCACTTGGCCGGTTTTATGTTTTACGTCGCATAAAGGTTTCCAACGTAGCTTAACGACTGCTATTTTACGATAACAACCGATTATGACCTTACGACTTAAGCACAGAAGTGCTTGTTAAAAATTATGGCAATATTCATTATTATATCCAGCCTTTAATATAAATTTTTTGTTTAACTAAAATTTTCTAGATTGACTTTTACATAGAACAAGTTTAACATTTTATTCGTTTAAAAAGTTTAAAATCAGAAAAAAATTTGGCGCCAAAACATACGAAGCTGTCAAGTAGTCGTTACGTAAGCATCTCCAATATGGCGACAGCTCCGAACCAGTGAACACAGTATTCGAAAGCTATTTACGATGTCACGCACATCGACTGTTGTCCAATCGCGTGGAAAATTGCTGTAGTCTCCAACTGATACATTTAAAGTATCAATAATTGCTTTATTTGATAAATACGATAACATTTGCTATTTTCACATCAACTATTTACAAATCTGTCCTGTCTATTCAAACTTTGATATCAGCTTGAATACTTTGAGCATGGATTTCACCTTTTGATACGTTACAACATAAAACATAATATATATAAACTAGCGACCCGCCCCGGCTTCGCACGGGTGCAATAACTATTTAATGGATGTTATTATACATATAAACCTTCCTCTTGAATCACTCTATCTATTAAAAAAACCGCATCAAAATCCGTTGCGTAGTTTTAAAGATTTAAGGACACAAAGGGACAGAGAAAGCGACTTTGTTTTATACTATGTAGTGATGATATCTACAATTCAAAAGTGGGTATGTATGGTTACCAGGCCGAACCTCATTTCGAAGGCTCCTTAAGCGACTCTTAGCCAGGTGGAAATTTAAATGATACTTAAAAAACTGTTCTTTGTATGGGTGTGCGTTCTTGTCTTTGTGTATGGTCCATTGCACCTATCAGCTCTTCTTTTATGTACATTTACAACTGGCAATCAACTAGACCAGTATGTGGAATACTTAGTAAGTGATCATTGTTACCAATGGGCATCAATATCACCAAAATTTACTGATATATTGGCAGTCTAGAAAAAAAGGACGAAGACAACAAGTAAATTCTAGTTATCATGTTCTCAATAGGGTACTTTCGGTAGTGGAAAATAAACTGGATTTTCCCAATAAAAAGCAACACAAAAAATATTTGAGCAAAATAAACATGCTTTCTCGCCTTAAAATAAAATAAAATAAAATAAAATATTAATTCTTTTTTTATTTCCGGAAAAACGCTGTCAGCACTTGTCAGCCATTTTGATGACGTAATAATGGCAACCACAAACTTATCTGACCCGGTGGCCAAAATTGGAACTAATGCAAATATTATACTGTTTTCAGAAAAATACCAAGACAGTAGCGTCACCCTTACCGGGTCAGATAAGTTTGTGGCACTGTATGTAAGACCGGCATTTATTCAAGTTGTTGCAATACACGAAACTGAACTGACAGTTTGGTTCTTGGAGGAATAGGTTTGCCTTTATGACGTCACACCAATGCCTCTCGTGTTTTAGGTCACGTGACATACAGGAAAAAAATTTCGAATTTTAATATTGTATATTAAAATAATTATGTGCTCTTATGCCTCAAAATCAGAATATTAAAGTATATTTCTACATTTTTAATTTTTATCAAATTTCATACTTTATCTTTCATTGCGGAAAGTACCCTATTGGAGCACTTGACTTTGACGGGTGACTGGCGACGATTATCCTCACGTTATACTGTCTGTACACCGTGCTTCCTCATCAAATGAACTCATACAAGTCCTCAATCGATACCAGACGACCTTGTGTAGGTCAACGACCGCTTTAACTGGGTCGAAGGGCTGGTGCTTTCATGCGTAAAGGTTATACGTTAAAACTTATTCAACCTAACCACGCCCTGTCTTTTATATCAAACAAAGTGCGTAGGGTTTATTTTCCCTTACAAGTGTTGGGTGGACATAAGTCGTTGTGAATTTGGAAAAAATGAAACACCTTTGCGTGGAATTTGTAGCAAATTGAATTTCTGATGTAATTTGTGTATGGGATAGGCAAATCTCGCGTAGAGACACAATTTATAATGAAATTGATCTGTAATTAGGGCGCTTGTCGGTGACATTAATAATTCAAATGGCGTGTTCGAGTATTATTGTTTCATTAGGAAGACTAACTTCATTGTAAGCTACGTTTAGATAGCAGATATTATGTAGCAGAATTATAGGTGTTTCGCTATCAAAATGAGCACTGTTACAGTGCGCCCAGCTTAACTCTGAAATGGCAAAAATTGGAACTAACGCCGCCATGTTAAAAAGTCATTCATAAGTACGTTGTGGTCATTCAACTGTCAGTTACTAGTGTGCAATGATTGGTCAAATGAATATCAAATGCGTCCGACAGAACCTCTTTCATTTCAATCTTTAGTTGGGTTTACTATATATATCAAGTTCAATCCATCTATACAATACGTCATCTGTGACCGAATTAGAGCAAGACTTACTAACAATTACTGAATGGGCTATTACGAACAACAACTAACAGACCTAACTACCCCTAACAGTTACCATTCCTCATATTTAGTAACGAACTGACCAACTAACATTGTTAATAATATTTACGAGACTACCCATCCTAATCTAGGTTTGAGTTTTGTTCTGGGTCGGTCATAGTTGTCATGGGCGGCAACGGAAGGGTAGGGTATCAGATTGGGGTTAGGAGATTCTAGGGCGCCTCAATGTGGACAAACGGTTTTAATATTTGATAAACATAACGATATTACAACCCTGTTACACAGATCATTGTACGGCGACGCTGGGATGGCGGGGAGAAATCTATACTTCGTTTTTTTTTGTTCGTTTGAACGCGCTAATCTCAAGAAGTACTGGGCCGATTTGAAAAAGTATTTTTGTTTTAAATAGTCCATTAATTGAGGAAGGCTACAGGCTATATAACATAACGCTAGTCAAAAGGAGCATGGCAACAAGTTTCCCGAAGTGAAGCGAGGGCGTCCACTTAATAATATATGTTAGAGGACGACGTATGCAGGGTCAGCTAGTCATAAATATACAGAAGAGAAGCCAGCTCGAATAGAAAGATACTTTTGTGGTTTTATATGAGAGTTTGCGTAACTAATGAAACGCGTATTCTACATATTATGTAAGGGCAAGTCTGTCTGTGTGCATGCGTGCATGAGTATGTGTGTGTATGTGTTAACTATGAATGAATATCCTCAGGCACAGAATTTGAGCCTGTTTTGGTTTGACATCAAGTACCTAACTGAGTTCCATGCGTGACTTAAATTAACCCGTCACTCGCAATGTTTTCGGCTTTAACGTATATTATAACCACATGTTAACCAAAGCGAAGCAAGAACGGGTTACTAATTTAAATATACAAGTGTGTGACGTCACTGTCTCGAGCACATCCAATCTACTGTTTACCACAACACTTGGCAGTGGTTGGTGGTATTCTTGTTTACTGAAAAATTACAATGTTTAAAAGCAAAAAAATGGCTTCAATATCGACAAGTAGGTACCTACTTTTTACTTTTTTAAATCAGAACAACATCAACAATATAATCATAGTCAATAGGCGTTATTTGGAATTACTCAAAAATACTCGTTAGATGTCGCTCAAACACTTGCGGCAATCACTAGCTTTCGAATATAACAATAAAAGAATTATAAAAATCAAATTGAGAAATGCCTTCAATTTTCAAGTAGGTTATAAAACTTGGAGTATATTGGATATTAACACTTTTCTCATTACAGTCACCCTATCATCCTATACCATAAAGTTACGTCATCTACATACATGTGATCTGTGACAAAGATAACAACTTTTTAATCTCTTGAACATTAAAATCTTGATTAAAATTCCTGGAGACTTTTATGTGCACTAAGATTAAGTATCTGGAATATTAAACCGATAACTCTTCCGTACGATATTCTGACTAAGTGCGGCCGCACACCAGAGATACATTTGGATTACAATAATTGTAGCGCCACATTTGAAACGCGATATATACATTTTTTTTTTTTTTTTTTTCGAATGGACTGTAACTGTTGGCCCTAGTGGCCTTCACAGTTTTACGCGGACTTGTGGGCTGGACTGGAGAGTCCACGCCGAGAAGACTGTAATCGCGTTGCTGAGTGGGGTCATTGCCCGTGCCTCACGCGGAAGTAAAAAATACCTAAACTACGACAACCTAAGGGCCCCTCCTGTGAGGGTCGAGCCTCGGCTTAGGTCCTCGCACATGGGAGGGTTGGACTGTGATGCCTGCCACTCGGGGATACCTCGTGACGGCAGTATGGTAACTGGGGGGTCCTCGTCGCCGCCGGCGGCGACGCTGTATGTGTGACGTGTTTCTGTGTAGTGTAGTTTGAGTGGGCGGGGCGGAGACCAAGTAAGACTGGTTCGCCACTGTAATTGCGTCGTCGGGGTCTTCTAACACATTTCTAGGCCGTCTGTGAATGGCCTTCACGTCCCTGACGGGAACGTAAGAGGCCGCTTGGACAACCAACCGGTTAGGATGGTCTGCAGCTGACTCAAAATAGGTGGAAGTGAGCCATTTTAAGTATTGAGCTATGGTGGGCAGCTCTAGATCGCGATGTAGGTCTACGTTGCGCACGTACCAGGGCGCGCCCGTGGCCATGCGCAAGAAGCGATTCTGTAATCTCTGCAGGATGGAAATATGCCTAGTGTGTGCGAACACCACACTGGCGTACGTCAATATGGGACGGATTACGGACTTGTAAAGTGTCGTCTTGTTACGGAGCGACATTTTACTTGTTTTACCTAATAATGGATAGAGTCGCCCTAGTATAAAAGCGGCTCGGTTACGCACTTGTCTGATGTGCTGCGCGAATGATAATTTATAGTCAAAAGTGACCCCTAGGTATTTAACTGACTTCTCCCATGGAATAGGGCGATTGTATAATGAAATAGAACGGGACATTTTCCTACTGGGACGTCTATTAAAAAATATGGCTGCGCTTTTTTCTGGGTTGACCTCTATTCTCCATTTCGTGAACCACTCGCCCAGGGCGGTGGCCGCGGCCTGGAGGTTCGAGGTGATACGGGACGGCAGCGGGTGCGTTGTGAACAAAGCGGTGTCATCCGCGAATAGGGCTAACTCCACGTTTGGACTTCGGGGCATATCGCTGGTGTACAGCGCGTATAATAAAGGCGAGAGGGCGGAATATATCGCCCCCCTATATTTGTATGTAAACCCGGACATCAAGGATACATTTGTAGTAGGTGCAGTTGGGGGCGGGGCGTTTGTCGTACCAAAAGAATTGAAGATCGAACACGTTCGCATGTGGCGCCGTGCTTCAAAAATGACAACAATGACATTACAAAAATGAAAGACGCTACAATTGTGCTTCCGATGTGCATATACTCAATGCGTTTGTCGCCGCTTTGACGCTGTAAATATATGTTGCGAGTAATATGTGGTGCCGGTCTGCGGCCTCACTAATACTTGTTCAGTGTGTGAGTAGGTATATAATTCGGTTTTACCTGGCTGAAAGTTCTGCTCTTTGGACCACACCAGATTCTATATCATTACTTTTACTTTTATACTTGCTTTATGTGATTCTTTTTTTGAAAACGTGATGACTGTGCGTTATATGAGTCGCCCATATCAATTTTATTGTTTTTTTTTATGGAATTAAGATAGCAAACGAGCATGCAGCACCACTCTTCCGCTGCCGCCCATAACAACTGTGACCGACCTAGAACTAGACTCAACGGGACTAGGATGGTTAGTCCAGTTAGTAGACGGTGTTAGAATATTAGTTGGTTAGTTTGTTAATAAGTGCGAGGACAGGGTATGTTAGTGATAATTAGTCCTGTTGGTTAATGTTAGTAATAGTCCAGTTAGTTATTGTTAGTATGAGTCTCGTTCTAATTCGGTCACAGATGCGTTGCTACCCCTGAGGACTGAGATGGTCGCCTCTAAAAAAGTGTAACCGGCTCTACACCTTACATTACCGTACAATTTAAACTTTTCACGTCGCGTCAAACGTGGCTAGAATGCATCATCCGTCACACTATATCTAGTGCAGTTGAGCAAAGAATTTATGGATTTTTGGAAAATCGTTCCTTAGAGGACAATGGGGGAAGGGTAACTTTGTATAAAACTACATCAATAACACTAAGTCGGTAAAAAGGATCACAGAGAAAACTGCCGACTGAAAGCAAGAACCTACCAAGTAAAAAAAGGTTGTAGAAGTATAAAGTACAGTCACGGGCACAAAACTAAATGTTTTTGTATTGAACGATGTTAGCCTTGTTTACTGTTAGGGCTGTCGCACGAGACAACTTTCCATTAGCAGTGTCTGTTCTTGTGCATGAATAGCGGTTAACAAAGGAGCCGTCATCCCATAATGGCGTCAGCGTGCACAATGCAATGGACAACGCCGCCCTTGACGCGTCTCATCGTACAATGAGAACGCACTATTGATAACAAACTAATACTTTGTTTACACGGTATTTAACAGGCATTTCTCACTGAAGTAACAAAACGGAACTTGCAGTAGGTATATTAATATATGACGAACAAAGTAAATATCATCTCACTGTTTACCTCATCCAGCACATCAGTATGTAAATCTGTGGAGTGGAATGTGTAAGGTCTGGAGTCGATCTGATGAAGCCGAAAGACAGTCGAGGGAACTCCTCAACGATTTACTGCAGTTACCTTGTGTTTGGGCTTGATTAATTTGTAGTGTCGTGAACTTTACACCTAGATGGATTGAATTTTGCGTCATCTGGCGAGTATTTTTGTATTGTCTCTGCTTGTCGATGTTGAAATCGATTATTTTTTTGTAAAATCAATTACCTACTTATTCTTTGCACATTTAACTGGATGGTGTATCGTCTAATCCCATATGACGAACAACATCTGAAGGGTAGATTTTGAGTTATCTCTTCTTATCGATGTTGAAGTAGGTTATTTTTTTGTAAGAAGATACCTAGTTATTTAAAGTCTAAAAAGGCAAGTCTTTTCCTCTTGAAGACACTAAGTGGAAAGATATCTTACTAGCAAGATTTTAGTGCGGCATACGTAACGTCTGTCTATTTATAGCGAGTCGATGTAGCTGGCTCGCCGCGCGCCACTTCCAAACCTCCGAGTCACGGGTCAAAAGCATTTTATTTTAACGATCTATTTCTATTTCATGCCCTGTACCTACCATCTTATCCTCGGTAACAGAACTAGCGGTAAATTGTTTATTGATTTATAAGTAAATTAATTTTTTCGTTGCTCTTTCTTAACCTATAATTATGAGCGGCAAGAAAAAAGTGATGTTGTTTTAAAACACTAGTGGCTGTTATATAAAATAAAAGTCGTGAACTATTTCGTACAGTTGCGGGTAAATTTTAGTGTTTCCTATTGATGTTTAGTTTTTATTCGGAATCTACAGCAGCCTCGAACTTGCACGCAAAGCACCTGCATAATAATACAACGATTTAGGGTTGCTATTAATTAAAAATAAATAATAAACTACTTGTTTATTTCCGAACATTAATAAAGGAAATAAAACTAATGCTATATTTTCATATCTTTCATAGTGAAAATAATTATAAACAACCGATGAATTTTCCGCCTCCTCGGCAATGGAACCTAGGACCCTCGAATGATAGCCGACACTTCATTGCATCAGACATCGTATAACAATATTTCTGCAGTGGAAAGGACATGAAAATATTATGCTACGGCATCCTAGCTCTTTGTGTATGTTTAGTGAACAGTGTGGTGTTATCAAACATAACCTACGATGTATTATTCCACAGGCAGTCACTGCCAAGTAGACTACGAGTTATTCCTTCATTATGTTTAATACAAAACATAGTCTGAAAGAGTTCGACACACGAGCTTTCCGACCGCCATTTACATAATACATAATGTCCTCGTGTTATCTTATTGTGAATATTTTATTTTGAAATGTTTTGTTTTGCTCTGAAATAGTAATAAGTATTGTATTGTATAGAATCTTATTCGTAACGTTTTTATAAGTGTATATTTCAAATTGTATTTGGCAACCCTGGTCCTAGCTTGTTTTTACGTTGTTCGCAAGCTGCATCACGAAATACATTCACGAAGATTGTATTTTACTGCCAACTTAAAATGACAGTTTATAATAATTATGATAATGCAATTAATTACATATATATTATTACATTAACTACTATTGGATGATCTTTTCCAGACAACCTTTGGGCAGAGGATAATAAAGAGAAAAAAATAGCTTACATGCAGGAGATATTTCATTTAAATACTTACAACATAGGCTCATGCTAGTATGTAAGTGCGTATATGTAATATTTGTCAGCGTAAGCAAAATAAATCTATGATCATCGTAAACAATAAATTACACCACTGCTGAGTTCTCGTATTCTCCACAATGTGAGAGGTTTAAGTCATAGTCCTCGACGACAGTCGATTTGTCACTCCGACAAATTACATGCGAATATACATCGTGTCGAAAGGTACCTTACGAAGAGAAGAAACGAGAAAAGAAAGAGAGCTACGTGACATATTGGAAAGCTTAATTAAAGCTCATGAGCAGTCTTAAAGCTCGCTAGACAAGGTAACCGTGTTAGAGCCGAAGCTGTAGATAGATAACTATGTTACGAGCGCGCACTTAGCTAATGCGGTGGCTGATTGGTCCACAATACTGCCGTGTGTCCCTTCCTACCCTCTTATTATGAACTCTTAATTCCAGACAGTTTACGTTCAGTTCAGTGGGTGACAGAGACAGCGCCTTACAGGTAATAAGGCGCTATCTCTGTCACTCACACGTTTTGAACGTGAACTGTCTGGAATTAAGAGTTCATAATAAGGCCCCTGTGCACATTTATCACGTGCATCGGTTTTGTAGCTGTTGTTGACGAGTGAACGGGTGTGGATTTATTTTTACCAGATTTTTTTCAAATATTTTCATCTTTCACTTACTTAGGGGTCGAATAGGTATGGCCAGAGCCTTTCTTAGCTGACGTTTCCTACTAATAAAGTGCCTCACTGCCAAAGTTTAGCTTTAATATATTACTGTTTTCATGTAATATAGATTTTATAAATAGTATCTAGTAGTATAAAAGAGTCCTATATAAATACGAGTACATACCATACATGTTTACATTCTTCAACATTTTTCTTACAGAAAATAATTTCAAACATGGTCAGTCAGGCACGCAAGTGCATCCATTAGGCTCCTATTCCATTTTTAAACGGTTTGTAAATAAAAGATGTACCTAAATGAATTTCTAGAGCAGTGTGTAGGAACGTGTGAATGTTGAATGGATGGATAAATAACAAAACTCAAGTCCGTTCGTACTCCTGCTACACTATGAATTTCAATTTTTTACATAACGTACTAATTGACATGCTTATTTTGGCATCTATAAATAAGACTAGCGGCCCGCCCGCGGTCTCACCCGCGTGGATCCCGTTCTCGTGGGAATATATGCATGTATTATACATAAAAACCTTCCTCTTGAATCACTCTACCTATTACAAAAAACCGCATCAAAATCCGTTGCGTAATTTTAAAGATTTAAGCATACAGACAAACATAGACGGACAAAAATAGCGAATTTGTTTTATACTATGTAGTGATAAGGTAGTTTTAAACATCCTGTACGGTTCGCGTACTAAACAGTTCCCGCCGTTTTCACCTAAGTTCACGTCATTCACGCGTCCACGCATAGCGTGTGCTTATCAATAATCAATAATTAGCATATCAATTAATATCAGTTAAATAAATCAGTATCATAGTGCAGTTAACATCTTTCATTAAAACTCTTGGTGTACCGTACCGTACCTTTTGTTATTAGAAATTCTAAGCAGACAAATGTCTAAAGATAGGGTAATATTTAGGTTATCAGCATTCTGGTACATACAGTACCGAAAATTTAGCCATGCTCTGGAGCTCATCTTGCATCGTGGTGTTATAATAATTTTATGTGTAAAATCTCGTCGTTGTAATAGTTATATAGAATTCAAGCTCCTAGTTGGACCAAGGCAAGTAATCCGGTTACAATTTTTAAAGACGACCATCTTTGTCTTTAAGGGTAGAAACAAGTAGTATCTACTGTTCTTATTTATTAAAATAGACTGTTTCTAATAAAATAGTAATGAAAACACTAAAAGCAAATAATAGCCCGTCCTTGTATTAGAAAAATAAAGAGGAACATAAAAGAGTCGTGTGGGAAATGTGGACTATTAATATTGCGTAGCGCTTTTGGGTCACTTGTCTGAGTTATCCCTTCCCATATTGCCCCTTACTAGATAGTATCAAAATATGAGGTCATGACCCCGACTGTATAACACCGAATAATCTTAGTCCCTGTTCACATGTCGCGTTTGTCCTGTTGTTGAAGTATACCATCGATTTGCGTGTTAGGATTGCAACGGCAACATATGTCTGGTATGTAGGTTCGTTAAAAATGCGTTTTAGAACTCTTAGTGACGCGTTACAACCGCTCAATGTGTACGTAGTATAAATCAACCTGAGCGTCTATTCATACTTAACCCACCATTTTAAATCTACACTGAAAGCCAGCCATATTTCATTTCACAAAGTGAACATTTCATTCACGAAAAATTCCATCATGGCGGCGAAAATATTGATTTGAGATGGTCGTTTGCTGAGCGTCTTTTAATGAATTAAGGATGGTGTACATCTGACTGGGGTTATTTGCTTAAATTACGGAAACGAAGGATTGAACGAAAATGGTATCAATATTTCTACCTATTCGCGCTTAGTCAGCCTATGGACTATGGCTTGTACCCGTTACCATAGGAGAGGAGACTAGACCCCAATAAAGTAAAAGTAAATGTTATGAAGAAGAATGAAAATGATGACAGGTAGAGGTCTAAAAGTAGCGTATTGTTTGGAAAAATATTGCATTATTATGCAATTTCGTAATTTTTATTTTATTTTCTTTTTTAATACGTTAATGTAATTGGGCTCTTCAAGAAAGGTGTAAAAAGAGTTCTCCTTCAGGGCCGGCGTTGCACTGGTGATTCCCCTGGTGTTGCTCGTGTTGATGGGCGACGATGACCACTTACCATCAGGTGGCTCGTCTGCTCTTACGTCTGCCCTTCAGGCTATAAAAAAAATAATAATAAATAAATAGTATCTACATTTTCCGCCGATTTACTGCCGATATTCGCATCGTCACTACCTCTACGAGTATAATATTGCAAGACTAATTGTGGCTTAATTTGCAATCATTTGTGATATTTAAATTATTTAGGTAATTAGTGACGAAGTTCTTAGAAATGTAGGTCCATTTAAACGGTCGAAATGTCCACACGTTTTGGGAGGTGTAAATCGTCCTATCATATCTAATCCAAATCGTTGGCACGAGGAATTCCTTTGAACTTATCTAGATTACGTAAATAATAATTATACATTTCGGGGTTTCTTTTTGAGGGTACAGAATAAATAAATGATTATATTGTGTCTATACAAAAGTAGGGATATGATTCTATTTTGCTTTTTCTTATTAATCATGTATCACTACATAGTATAAAACAAAGTCGCTATTTTTGTCCGTCTGTTTGTTTGTTTGTCTGTTTGTCTGTATGCTTAAATCTTTAAAATTACGCAACGGATTTTGATGCGGTTTTTTGTAATAGGTAGAGTGATTCAAGAGGAAGGTTTTTATGTATAATACATGCATATATTCCCACGAGAACGGGATCCACGCGGGTGAAACCGCGGGCGGGCCGCTAGTAATGAATATAATCTAGTCAAATTGAATTTATTCACGGTATTTTCTATTATTAATTTCTATTATTTAAATAGAATGTCAGCCGATGCCGACTGACCAATGTAAGGCCAATGAGGAGATAGAAAACTCAAGTAGCCCACGACATCTTAAAGTTTGTTATTATTTTTATTGTTGCCATTATAATTTGACCTATGCAACGATATAATGGAATATTTAATTAAATAGATTCAATTTTATTTACCAAATAAAGATACTGCTGAGTGAGATGATTGATTTCGTTTGTATTTCACTTATCGAGTTATGTTATTTGATAATAATGTTTCAACCCTCTGAAGCAAATTTTATACTTCTTTTATCTCATTTCGTTGGCCGTAATATCGAGTCGATCAAATCGAATAGCGTGAACCTTGACCACGAAAGCAATCCGAGTACGAGCTGCGGTGGTTCGTCTACATAAAGTAAATAAAACTAAATAAATTCCTTTGCAGATTGGCGATCGGAATAAGGGCAAAGTTCACGGTAACGTATTGGCCTGTTTTGCGGATGGACGTGCGCGCGAGGCTTTACAACCGGCGAGTTTTCAAAGGAGACCCGAGAATGAGATGTGAAAATGAGCGGGATAAAAATAAAAGAGACCAGTATTTTGAAGTCCAAGCTTATACTTACACGCTTGCTAACTTTAGTTTATGGTGTAGGTACGTAGTTAATTGTGCTGGCTCCATGATGATTGTTAATTTTTGTTTCGACACCACCAAGTCAGTCTTGTTCTAAGTCGGTTACAGTTGTTACGGGCAACGGCGGAAGGTGGTGCTAGACAGCTCGTTTGCTACCTTAATTCCATAAAAATAGACTGTTACGTGCATATATGTACCTCCGCCGATCATTGCACCCGGGAGCCATGTTTCACTTTAGCCTCTACCAACAGTGGTACGAGTTCGTGGATTTTTCATAAAACGATTTATATAAAGACAAATTTAATTATGATGCAATAATTATGAATATACAACGATAATTTCGTGGCCTGACGGTGGCATGTGATTCGTTACGACGCCGCGGCACGCGAACGCCCAATAAAGCGGCGCGCGGCAGTGTTGTCAACTATATTTTGAAGAAGATCGTATCATGAGGGTTAAAAAGATCGTATTTTAGCCGAAATTGTAGGGAAAAAATCGTACACTACAATTTTTCAACAAAATGATAATATTTAGTTGAGCATAGTGTTATTATTTAATACTTATATTAACATTAATATCACAAAAACAACATGAAAAATAAGGGAACATAATATATTTAGTTACTACCTTATTTGGTACTCATTGCCGAAGTATTAATTCTTTCATACAACATTAACATCACAGAATCCTCACAAAGAAGAAGCAGAAAAAATTCCAACTTCCACCACTTTTTTAACACGTAAAAAAAGTTCAGACACTTTTATAACTGTAGGCTACATTCTGTAGCAATATTCCTTACTATTATTTAGTGTGTTCCAGTTTAGCATGCAAAACGCTTAAAACATGCAATTTTCCATAGAAAAAGGTTGCGTTTTGAATTTGGTCGCTCATTGGAATGCACCCATTATACAGATTAAGGATATGTTCATGAAAAAAATGTTGCAATGACGCTATTTAACTTTAAAATCGATAAAATTACATGAAGCATGTATGACTAAAAAGATCGTATATAGGGCGTACGATTTCAGGTCATGATCGTACACAGCATTTGTGGCAAAAAAGTCGTACAAATACGATTTAAATCGTACGGTTGGCAACACTGGCGCGCGGCCGCGGCGATCCATACAGTAACGGCGTGTCGTCTTCAACGCTGTTACCAATAGGAGATATTACTGCCAAATTATCCCGACAGAGTGCAGCATTAGCAATAGCATAGACAGTAAACAAAGTTTTTGACCAATAGGAGACCTTACGGCCAACTTTTGACGCCAGAGTGCAGCACTAGCACATACACCGCCGCGTTCCGTAACTGGACGAAAACGCCTAAAACGAAACTTTTTCATAGAAATTTGAACGTTTTGATCAAGTTACGGAACGCGGCTTATGATTTGTTTAGTGTATGTGCTGATGGCGCCATCTACGCCGACCTTTGCGTTATATTCCCTATTGTTACCAATAATTGCCTGCTCCTGTAACCTATATCAGCGCTGTGCTCACGCGCGGCATTAGCTGAGTCTAGACCCCATTCGCCGTTTGGGCATGCTGCAGCGCAGATATTATATTATATTTGAGTTGTTTTTTATCGTGTTCTTTTTTTTATTTTTAAATTACTTATGTATGAAGGGCACAGGGAAAAAAGGAGCTCATCGACAATTTAACGTTTTTTGAATGAAGCATACCATTTACTTCGTTTTTCTATGGCCAATCAGAGCACGATATCATAAACACGATAAAAAGCGCTGATTTTGCGTAAAATCGATTGAAAAAAAATCTACTGTAGGATAAAACGCGCTCAGCGCATTCCATACCGAGTAAAAAGGTGTCCATTGTTTATGAAACCATGCTAGAACAGGCTGATCGCAGCGATTGTAATAGAGAACGCGCTCATAGTCGGCCATCTTTGATATTTTGTCATACAAGTGACAGCTGTCCGATAAGCGTCCTTGCAAAAATTTTACGTCTCGCTTATTTATTGTAGGTACCTACGTTGAGTTTTTAAAAGTTTTTGCTTATTTATCTAAAAATGGACAAAAATAGTAGTGATTGCGATGAAAATTATGTCTATAAGACTACAAAAAAGAGGAAATCACACGGTCGGATGTCTGAAGTGTTGAAAAAGTTAAAATTATCGAGTCATGAAGCCGGTCCAGCCTGTGGTTGCAGATTGGGTTGTTTCGACAGGATTCCTGTTGAAGCAAGAACCCAAATTCTCCAGAATTTTAATTTACTACCAACACATGATGCCCAAAATAGCTATTTAAGTGGATTGATCTCTATTCTCCCGGTTAATAGACATTCCAAGAAAGAAGGAATAGTACATTACGATGCTGTATACAAGTACAAGGTACTTGCTATGATTGACTCAGAAATAAAAGAAATGATTATATGCAAGAAGGCTTTTATGTCAATACATGGAATATCAAGAAAAAAAATTGAATATTTAGTAGCAAGTTTAAAGAAAACTGGATGTGCTCCGGTTGATAAGAGAGGAAAACATAATAGTCATGTAAAACTTAACGATAATGTCAAAAGTTTAATTAGAGGGCATATTAATTCATTTAAAGGTAAGATATCGATTTATTATGCCTAATTATTGTTATAATTTTTGCTTTATATACATAATAATATTTTTTTACCTTTTGTTCTAGGTCGATCCAGTCATTACAGTCTACATGATTCAAGTAAAACATATTTGCCTGAAGAATTGAATGTAAAAAAAATGCATGCAATGTTCCTTCAAGATAATCAAGGTGTATGTGTGTCTTATGAAACTTATAGGAATATTTTTTGCACCGATTTTAACATTTCTTTCGGCTACCCTCGTACAGATACGTGTAGCATTTGTGATGAATTCATGGCAAAAACGAAAGCATTGGAGGCTAAAAAGAAGACATGCACTGATACAATTGTCAAGTCTACATTGGATCGAGAAATTTTGAATCTTTTTAATCAAAACAAATTACATAAACTACAAGCAAGCACTTTTTACTATAGAAAACGGATGGCAAGATTACAAAGTAGTGAAACCGGCACCACAATGGAAGCAATTTGTTTCGACTATGGTAAAAATCTTTGTGCTCCTAACATACAAACAAATGATACTTATTATAAACGACAGCTATCAGTGTTTGCTTTCAATGTGCATGTATTATCTTCATCACAAAGCATCTTTTACCTGTATCCAGAAACGGAAGGTAAAAAAGGAAGCGATGATGTATGCTCACTTGTCCATCATTTTGTCTATAACTACATGAAGCCTACTACAACTCACCTTCAAATATTTTGTGACTCTTGCGGAGGGCAAAATAAAAATTTTACCATGTTTCGTTTCTTGCATCATTTAGTACATATTGAGAAAAAGCTGGAGAAAATAACAGTGACGTTTCCAGTAAGAGGCCACTCATATATGGAGTGCGATAAAAATATGGGTTTGGTGAAATCTAAGACAAGAGCAGAACTTCCATCGGATTGGACAGAAATTTTTCAAAATGCCCGCTGTAAGCCAAGTCCATTTGAAGTCATAGAGGTAGACATATCTTATTTTAGATCATGGACTAGTCATTTGGACACAATATATGCTAAAAAGTCATCTTTTCCTTCACGCCCTATAAAAGTTCTCAAAATTGACAAGGCAAGTACTAAAATAGGTTTCCGCTCTACTTATAATGGGCCCTGGGAATCTGCTTGTATCAGTGGTAGAAGGAAGACAACCAGTCATGTAAACAGTTTACAACAAAATGAATTCATTTTGCCTGGAAGGTTGTATACACAGATATTGCCAATTTCTGCTGAAAAATATAGTGACCTTCAAGACTTAAAAAAGTTTTGTTCCCCTGAAAGTATTATATATTACTCGAATTTACCCCATAAATAAATTTCATGCTCAATAACATGTATTTTAATTCATTAGTTTGTTTATGTAATTAGACATTGTATATGATCACCATTTAAGTTGTAAAATGTAAAAAGGAGATCATTGTGACAATGAGCCCCTTCTTGCCAATTACATTTGGGAGTTAGGTAATTAAATTTCAGATTATTATTTATTTACCAACCCAATCTTTTAAAATAAAAATCTATTATGTTAAATATATACAGTTCCTTTTTTATATGGGTATGAATCATATTCTAGAAGAGTTGTAAGTGTAGGAATTGAAATTTTAGGTTTAATTCTTTGATTACTTAAAACAATGAGAATGTTAATGAGCTCCTTCTTTTCCTGTGCCCTTCGTATGTAACTACATGTGTTTTAAGTTAGATGTTCTAAGTGTTCTAATAGTTAATGTTATTTATGTGCTGCAGTATCAAAACAGCGAATAAATGTTTTTTCTTTCTTTCTTTCTTTCTTTCTATTGTAACATATTCATTTGCGAGCTTGGTAACATCAACGGCGAAAATAGGTTCGCGCTTGGAGCTTCCAAAATCTGTTCGAGTTTTCGACCTGCGTTTAGAAAGTTTAATGAAATGAAAAACCGGCCAAGTTAAAACTGGACTTGAGGAGGAATACGATGTAGGTATATTGAAAAACTTTTGCAGTATGTTTTGCGTTTGATCTTTCCATATTGCTTAGATAAACTGTAGGGTCAGAATATGTCTGGGTTGGTTATTTGTATTCAAATATACTTATATTTTAGCATGTTCCGTGGAATAATTTCATAAAAAATATTATATGATATAATTGCTTTTTACAAAAAAATAACCGACTTCAACCTTGATAAGCAGAGATAACTCAAAAACTACTCGCCAGATGGCGCTCAATTCAACATGGAAGTGTAAAGTTCTCGTCACTCCAAATTAATCAAGCCCAAACACTAGATAACTGCAGTAGGTAAATCGTAGAGGAGTTCCCTCGACTGTCTTTCGGCTTCATCAGATCGACTCCAGACCTTCATGAAATGGTAGCGCTTTAATGTACTTATGATAACATGAATAAACATACTAGTCGTCCATACAATTTTCGAAAGTTCCCCTCGATTTCTCTGAGATGCCATCATCAGATCCTGGTGTCCTTATCAGGGGACCCCACTGCGCATATCTACTTTACAACAAAAAAAGAATTATCAAAATCGGCCCATAAACGACGAAATAATCACTGAACGTACACAAAAAAAGCATATATACGGTCGAATTGAGAACCTCCTACTTTTTTGAAGTCGGTTAAAAACGATAGAAATAACAATGAATTAAAAGTTTACTGCAACCATCGTTAAATAATGTCTGACAAAGTGCATTTCGCGGGACCACGGATTGTGACATCTTGATGAATCGCACCTTATGAAGAAAGCGGAAAACGCGTATGCTACTGGTTCCCAGACAGTGGCAAAACAACGAATGCTTTTTTAACATCTAAATCAAGACATAACCTACCTCTTTAACATCTTCACAACATTTATTTTACTACATTCACTAGTTCTCTATAAATGATCCAGTTTGTTACCTATGAGGTTAGAACACCGCAGTAACGTTCCATAACTCGACGCCAGGGTTACGTCACCATGGCCCACGTGAAAACTATTAATAGCTCTAACTTTACTTCTTACGGTGAATATTCGAGAATTTCTGCAGTAGAAATTAATTTGTTGTTTGGTTCGGCATAGGTCAAGCTGCTCTTTGCTCTGGTTTGTAAAGGATCAAGAACTACAGTATGCAATTTGGTTTTAGTATATTTTTGAAATCCTTGGTTGGCTACAGCCCATTAATGGCACTGTACTGAGCACGGGTCTCTCTTCATTATTGACGAGGCCTAGAGCATACTGCACCACGCTGCTCCAGTGCGGATTGGTGGAGGGGTTAGTGGCCAATCCAGTACCGGAAGTTTTCAGGCCGCCCGGTCGGGCCCGATAACAATTGGAATCGACGGCTTTACGTGCTCTCCAGAGCACGGTAGCGCTCAAGAAATATTGCCACAGTGGTCAGTTGGTCACCCATCCAACTACCGACCGCGCCAAAAGTTGCTTCACTTTGTCGATCACTTATGATCGATTCAAGCTGCAGAACTATGAGCGCTTCACGTGCTTCAGACAGTCCACGAATACAGGAACACACACACCCAAGCCGAGATAAGAAATTTAAACTTTCGTGAAATATATCAGTTTGGCCTAATGGTTAGCTGGTAGAGAATGCTTTAAGCATGAAGCTCGCCATATGCACCCTATTTGGTTTTTTGTGGTAATTAAAGTTTAAATAAATAAATAATAAATTCGTGAAAAAGTGAAATATTATCACCACCATCGTGGCGGTGATAAAATAGCAATATAACACCTAACACCAATTTATATGTGTAGTATTTACGGAGCAAGGAATATTGTTGTTCCTCGTCCAATCTGATTCGGTTTAGCGCCGTTGTTGCGGTGCTGTTTGATCTTACAGTTTACATTCCATTACCGAGAGCGTTCAATAGGGAGTCACTACATTCAGCTGATACTAAATTACAGTACAGCACTAATTGTCTTTGTTGTACACAATAATAAGACTTAAGTCGAGGGAGTAAGGTACAATTGGTGGCTTTATGTGCGATCTCAAAGCCATTACTAGAAACAAAGAGTATAAATAACTGTTATTCTTAATTAAATGGAACTATTTTCTGAAATAGTCTAGTAGCGAGGATACGCTATCTACATAGAATTTCGTCACTGTTATGTAAAGCAATGTGGTTAAGGCTTTTGGTACGTGCTATACCTATACGTAAACATTATAAAGTATAGGTTTTTAACTTTAAGACTTTATCTTTTTGCGACTTCATAAACTACTTCGATTAGTTGTGTTGATATGTAGAGAACGTCTTTTTGGTCGTATCAATTTTTATTAATACCTACATAATAGAGTCCATATACGAATAAAATATAAATCGAAGAGTTCCGCCTGATTAATCCCCATCAACTTAAACAAATAGCGTTGTATTGCCAATCTCGAAAATATCATTGTCATTTTTATTGCCAATCGCTATCTGTTTTCGGACGAATAGCTTTTACTCTTCTTTCAGCGCTGACAAATATGGTAGATTCCCGGGGGCGTCCGGATCACAGGACGATTGGATTGCCGAGGGGTGAGGGGCGAGGGGCGAGGGGAGGGGTGCGTGACCCGGGACCGATGGCCTGTATTAAGGGATATCTAGTAACGAATTAGACCTCAAAAATTGTTGGTCGGCGCTCTCGGCAAATATCAATTAAGGTAGCAAACAGAACTAATTACAAGGTGGGAGCGTTAGATATAAAATAAAAATAACAGCTTACATTCACGTTACTTATGGTTCTTTTCTAAGGACTCCTTATGAGTAACATGAACTCTATACAAGAAGACACAAACGTTGTTTAACTAATTTTAATACCTACCTTTGCTATTTGTGTAAAATTAGTAAATTGACAACTTTCGTGTCTATTCGTTTAATATCTTTAGAATGATATTATCGGCACTTAAAATCAGGTGGTATTGATATTATTATTGGGTATAACTTAGCTAAACTTCGCATATTTACATCTTTTGGTACAAAATCTTTAAAATGGGTGTCTATAAAGCCTTCCAACATTTGCACTGTTAAACCATCTAAGTACAGATTCGACCCCATTGCCGTTTTACTATAATAGAGGGCGGAAGGTACTAAAGGAGGTCTAGATCCAATCTCACGAGTACTGCCTACCTAAGAGCTGCTTGAGGTAATTTATGTAGCGCCGGCCCTTACGTGAGAATGTTGCTTCGGATTGTTTCATACACTGAATATAACAATGTGTACGGGAAATGGTGCTTTTACCTTGAACTTCTACACTGAATGGTTAAACGGTTTTTATTGCGGTTGAAACCATGAAGAGGAAAGTTTAAGAATTTGCTATAAATGTGAGTTTAATTCTAATATCACTTCAAACGTCAGATTTAAATTACATTCACTCCCCCACGCTTAGGTACTTGTGATTAACTGTGTATGCATATAAAAAGGTAAAGGAATGTTTAGATTTTTATGAATACAAATTTAAAATAATTTAATAAATTTTTATTCTCCTAGGTACCGTTGCTGAAAGATAAGATATGGTTACTTGGAGATTAAAGGAACAGCGAAAGAAATTACCTAATATCTTTCTCACTTTTGTTCTTGTGGAAACTCCAAGTTTACGGCGCTAACTTTAGTATCACATTTATATTCCTATCTCTGTGTTAGGATGTCTGGAAAAAATCTATGTAACGAAAAGACCGCCCGTTGCTTTTTATCGTTTTCATTACTAAATATCTTCGCAGCTTCTGCGGAAGGATCGATAAAGAGTATTCTTATCTAGCTATGTATTTTAAAATAAGTGTAACAAGATTTCACGGAGACCTTTTTATATCCGGCCCTAGAAATTACAGACTTTATTTATGTTAAAAAAGTGTCAACCCTACACGGACACACGTGATACGAATAACATGGTAACCCATTTAGGAAATGCTACACGATAAGAGGAGGGTCGATGGAATTACTAAATGGTCTATAAAACCGTTTTAGAATAAGAATTGTGTTATTGTTGACTTGGACTAAGTCAATCCAGTCATCAACCTTTAGATGTCTACTCCCTACTCCCTTTTCTGATGATTTCTTCAACGACATCATTATTAAAATATTGGCTCCCAAGTCAAAACCTTTACAACGTTCTCTTACTGAACTATATTCAGGTCTACACTATGATAGTACGTACTTTTCACAAAGTTGGTACATTTGATCAGACAAATAACGATGTGGCGACACCGCACACACGTCACACGGTGACGTCACCGAAGCCTGAATCGCGCTATCGAAGAATTGTCGATCGCCGGCATATATACCAAGCCTCGAGTACATTCACTCGGGGCCCGGCCGCCCCCCAGGCATGTCGTCTCGCCTGGCGGGAGATCTCCCTTTGCCAAACTGGTGACCTCCGGACAAGAACACGTCCCCTCTGGTACCGGTAGCGCTTCAGGCCTCACCTCCCACCTCACCTCACCGCTCACACCCGACGGACACTGCAGCGCGTCTCCCTGACACTCAGCCAAGCTCGCCGGGTTCATCACAGCGTATGGTGTTCCGCTTCCTGAGCCCGTGCCGGCTGCCCCTACGACGACTCCACGGACGGCTGGAGTGCACCACTCGCCCTCCGCATCTGTCGTCTCGCCCTCCCATCCCGACTCACCGCGGATAGAGGGAATCTTCGGGGCAAAACATCAACGGGTCACCAACGTCGAAGAGTACGCTGCAACATCGGATCGACCTCCGGTCTGAGCAGGGGGGTGATGTGGCGACACCGCACACACGTCACACGGTGACGTCACCGAAGCCTGAATCGCGCTATCGAAGAATTGTCGATCGCCGGCATATATACCAAGCCTCGAGTACATTCACTCGGGGCCCGGCCGCCCCCCAGGCATGTCGTCTCGCCTGGCGGGAGATCTCCCTTTGCCAAAACATGAATAATTTTCACAAGGCCAATTTCTTCTTAATTCACCATACTAGCGCGTTAATTAACGTGTTAAGAGACAGGTATCAACACAGCGTCAAAATGTCCTAACGACACTATACATACGTGCGCTTTTTTGTCGCGTTCATGTCGCACGTTTGAAAAGACCCTTGATATTAAACTGACGTACTTCCGTCAAAACCGAGTTGGAGAATCGAATCAAAGCCGGAGTCAGATGGAATTGAAAATCAAATCCAGTTCGAATCGTTTTGGGGATATTCCGGCTGTTTCTATCATCAATCTTTCTGTAACAGTGGAAAATAGGAGGCATTTTATTTGAAGAATTATTAATCTTTTAATTTTTCAATACAAAGCTTGGGACTTTTTTATTGTCTGAAAGGTTGACGAAAAAGTAAATGTTGGTAAGTTGTCATCGTGATCTATTAACACGAGCAACACTAGGAAAATGCAACGCTTATGTAATAAGGAGTAGGTACCTACATATCTTCTATGAAATTGAAACAATCAACTCTTACAGCCAGTAGCTACAAAAACCAATAAAATTTTATTTACCAACCTCTCAACATAACTGCTATGCTAACTTTAATCTCGTCTTCCACAGAATAGCTCCATTTGTCGAGATGAAAACTATCTTAGATGTTGACCTATATAAGTTACAAGTATGACAAGTACCATCTTAATCTTTTGAGATCTTTTGCAATGAATTTACAAACATACGGATTAATATAAAAAAAGCTTTGTATAGCATTATAAAGAAGAAAGATTTGTATGTTTCTAACGAATAAAACTACTTCAACTACAATTAGAATTCTACTGTATCTCTGAGTGAGCAGTTGCTATATTTATAATGGTATTTACCTACATTGCATCAGCGCAAAGACAGGCTTGCTAGAGGGTGCTAGACATGAAATATTTCTAGCCGTATTCGGGAGACCTAGTGGCACTGACAGTAGTGCTGATATTCGGCTAGCTACCACCCTCTTTTTTGAATCAGCTGACACATGACTTGTCTTTCGGCTGGGAGCACAGGACTTTCTTTCCCTTTTTTTGCTTCTTGAACGGCAATTAATCAGTAATGCCTTTGTTGTTACTTATGCCCATTGGCGACGGTGAATACCTACCATCAGGGGGTTCAAAATTTATTATTTGTATAGATTCACATTATCGTTTTATTATAAATTTCGTAGAATTCACTTTAAAATATGTAATTTCACATGTGAATAACGTAGTTTTCGCGAGTGAATTAAATTGCACAAAAAGCTGGAGTTCTCGGAAGCGCCATATCGGATATTAAATTAATCTACTTTAGAGCGGTGTCAGGAGAATAAATAGGGCCTTTCAAGGATAAATGTACGGACTCGGATGTTGCAGCGATGCGCCGAATTTGGTTCAGCTTTATATTTCCGGAGCAGGTTGAAATATTTTTTAATGTAATTACCGAGAAACAATGATACTGGCTTTCTGATGGTACCTACGTGTCAACGTCTCCAATGGACATATGTAAATAACATTAATGAATCCATGTTGACTATACACACTTGATTATTAAACAATCTTTATAAGTTGTAATAATTGTGAAACCACCTAAATTATATGTCATAACTCAACATACATACACATCACTATCCGATTTTAACCTTTTTGAATCCAGTGATGCCATTTCTCTTCTTCGGGTCATCAGACCACCTTATTCGAGTCCTTTAATCCTTTTTCCAAGGCGTGGAATCTTCGAAGAATATTCGAAGCCGTTTCTGCCCCATCGAGCGTTGGTCCTACGAGCCTTGCCATTGCCACTTCAGCTGGCTAATTACCTCAGCTATAAATCGTTGATTATAATTATTATATAATAGATTTTATAGCAGGATTACTGACGCTGTCGTAGGTACCATAATAAATTTAACACGGGCGGGTATTGGGTCCGGAGCGCTCATTATTCCGCGTCAGCATCCGTTAATTATTTCATGTTAACAAGTAGCCGCTGCAAATTGAATTATAACAATGCAGGTGCTCGTTGGAGTTTGCTGATTTTGAATAATTCGGATCTGGGTTCCATTTCTGCTATCATTTGTAATCCATCGTGTGGTTTGGCTGTTTGGCGGCTGTTTACATAGTTTATACCATGAAATTTATTAACACTCAGGGGTAGCAACGCATCTGTGACTGAAATAGAACGAGACTCAGAGTTTAGTTCTAGGTCGGTCACAGTTGTCATGGGCGGCGGCGGAAGGTGGTGCTGCATGCTCGTTTGCTATCTTAATTCCATAAAAAAAACTGAACTCTGCCTGAGTTCAATGTTTAATGGAAAAAAGGCAAGGTCTTTGGGTATAATACCATGCTCATCATGGCGCCATATTAACATTACTAATCCATCAGGTGGTTTGTCTGTTTGAAGGCTATTTACCAGGTTTTACAAATAATTTACTAAGTCCTTGAATCCAGGTATGTGCGACGTAGTAGCAGTCAAAAGTGTCTTAAGGTGAGTAACAAGTCTCCTCAACATATTACTTGCTTATTATCCGACTGCGGCGAAGTCAGAACGAGGGTGATATGTAATGTTCAACTCTTTCCACAAAACTTTTAAACTTATGTTAGCTTGAGAACGAGATCCTAAGAAGCGTCTTTATCATTAATGTCAGCTTCAGAAGACTTAAAATAATCAAATAAAATAATGTTTTTTAAAGGTATTGCGTTGAATTTCTTTGATTAATTGAAATTAGGTGATTTTTTTGATTGAAAGATAAAAGGTTTCCTAGATTACGCCATTATAAATTTATATTATAGATTGTACAGCCCAAACCTGAAATAATCTTCTGGCAAAGCTTAACGATTCGTTAAATTCAGAAGAAATTAGAAGCGCAATAGAAACACCGTTAATATTCGGTGGAAGGCGACCGCGAACAATCTCCAGGAGTGCCCAAAGTCTCTCGGGTCCAGGAGATTAATGATAGCAATACTCATACATCAAACAACCTAGTGCCATACGGACTATTTGTTCCCGCCGAGTGATTGAGTGCACTCGAGTTACAGTATTGAGTCGCGTCATTGTCCGATCTTTTAGTCATGGGGTTTCATTAGGAGAGTCAGTGGAACGATTACTCTTCGTCACGTCCTGTCTCTGATGACATCTGCTTCACTGCTGTTCACAATTGTCCCTCTATTGGGCATGCGTCTCAAAGGACATGTTAGGAGTGTAGGTAGTAGGTAAGGGCGCATTTAGAGGACTTTACACACCTGTGAGAACATTATGGGGAAATCTCAGAATTGCAGGTTTCCTTACGAGAGGTTTAAATCACTCGACTTTAGATGACAGCATCAAAGCTAGTATCGAAGTTGCAGTCGAAGTTAGTACCCTCGCTCACGAGTATACGTCTCTATCGACTAGACTTCGGGGTTGTCTCACAATATTAATAAGTATACCTAAAGGTATATGCGAAAGTAAATTTTGTCTGTTAACATACAATTTTATTTGGAGAGTTATCTAAGAGAACTCTCCGATACTGCAACCGAAATACCCAGAAAGACTAGAAGAGTCCATTCAAAAAACCTGTTCCAAAAATATGTAAACTTAAAAATCAAAGGTACTTTTTTAAGCAGAATTAAACTTACAGGTTTTTCGTTATCAGAAAAACAAATCTAAATTTCACCCGCAAAGGTACTTAATCATGGTATCGCATTGAGTGGTCGCACTTAACCGTAGATAAATAGAAGATAAATAGCCAATGTTGCAGCCCAGTGATACATTGAGCCATTAATCCTCCCAGGCGCCTGTTAATTGTTTTATTTGATACTCGTCGAGGCACTGCACTACACCGCGAGCTGCGATCCTATATAATGATCGCACCTCACAACTAAAAGCTTTAAAGGATCATTAGTGTCTGCCTTTATCTGCAAGAACAGAAAGAAAAAGAGTGATGCAAAGTACATTTTTAAAAGAAAGGAAAAAGTCAATCAAAGCTACTAAGAGATGCAAATGACCCAGCAGTAAGTCCGTCTAAAGTAGGTAAATCTTATGCAGTCTCTGAAGATCTTTTAACTGATATTCACTCGAGTGCGGCAGAAGAAGGGTTTTTCGAGCGTATGTATGTTTGTATGTATGCCCATTCCACTGGCACGCCCTTGGTTATTTATGTGGTTCGATACGCATGCTTTATTCATATATGGAAGTAAGAAAGCGTGCGTTATGCATAAGGATTCTTAGGGTATTCATAGATAATCTGGAAGTATCCTCGACCAGTGGCATGGAGATATTTGGCTTGCTGCCTCCGAGAGGCCGGCGCCGACTGTCTATTGGTTATCCAACTTTAATTTTTAAACTTTTTGTTTATACTAGTTACGTATTTCCGTGATATAGTGATGAGGTGGACCGACTTATCTATGTAGTCACTGCAATGTACGTCCCTGTAGACAGTCGTTACAAGATTTTATAAAAAAAAATAATGATACCTAGTACCTAGTACCGTGAGTTGGTTGGTTGGTGGCTGTAAAGCAGCGGGTTCTGGGTTCGATTATGGCACAGATATGATATATTTGTTTCGGTCGGGAGTTGAACTTAGGACCCTACGGTAAGCAGGGTCTATAAGAAATAATTACAAGGTGGTTATTTCACTCAAGGGTTTCTAATGAGACTTTTTATCTTTGCTGGACATACCGTTTAGTGACGCTAGACAATAAAAGAAACTCATGAATTACTTAGCATTTCAACATCGTAATCAAAAACTCCACCAATAGAATAACGTGACTGAAATAATGTACGTAATAGTACACGTGATAAGCTCCGTCCATTTGAACAACCAAAAGTACCAAAACCTACGAAAAGGCAACGTACAAGTTCAAAGTCGGCGCGCGTCCAAAACTATTCAGTAGACGGAACTCGCGAAGCGTGTATTGTTCGTGTATAAAGACGTTATTAGGAGGAAATTCAATATTTTATGTATGCATTGGCATCTATAGGCATTCACAGTCAATCGGGCGGCAATCCCCCTATACTGTAGGCTGACAACCTCGCAAAGTCGGCCACAGTCGGCTAACGAGAAGTCATAGGTAGGTCAATTGCGGCGGCGTACCCGTAACTTCTTAACTACCTTACTTATGGCTTTGATTTAACATTTATTGATAAGGTGATATCCTGTATTATGATAAGACAACAAAAAACAAATAGTTTAATTGGTTAATTTTCATGTAAAAGCGACTAAACTAAGAAAATGTATTGGGAAGAAAATAGGAAAAAATATTGAACTTTGTTTTTTTAAACCTTTTTTGTTCTTCTATGAAAAAGATATTAAACAAAATGTATCATCAGTTGATTACATACATTGTTAGCTTTCAAATGAGACATCTTTTGGCCTCTTAAGACATCTACATCGATAACAATGATTAAAACAGTACAGGCGCCCGAGTTTTGAAGTTGAAAAAACAAAATGGCTGCCATTTTATCATGGGGAGGGCAAGAGAAAATTTGGATAGTAATCTGTCGATATAAAATACCATATTTCATCCCCCTGAAGTCTCCGACACTTGTTACCAGACACATTGTATAGTAAAGTCATCATCATCAACATAATTAAATCTTATTTACTATACTTTTTGCCCACATCATGTGCAATGGACTACCATAATTCTGTATACTGTGGTAGTAAAGGCAGCTCGTTACACGTTCAGTGACGGGATTTTTGTATTATACCGTTTATGATTTTTATGTGCTGAGCGCAGTGGAGGGGAAATATGAGAAATAAATATCTCGCAACGCCGGTTTATATTTTGTTAGCTTTTTGGTAACGATCATTCTTGCTGTTACCTTGAAGGTCGGAAAGTTTAATCTTATAATCTTATATATAGCCACAAATTAGCAAATATATAATCAAATGCAAATACATAATCTTAACTGAGGTCGATAAAGGCATGCACTATACAGTAGTTAGTATATAGGAAACAGCTTTTCCATAAAAGGGATCAGAACTGTTGCATTGAAACTGTTCAAACTCAAACTCTAATTGTAATAAATTTCTTGTTTCTGAATTTTTATATACACGCATATACGTATTTTTTGCATTAACCACTGTTTCGTAAAGGTGTAATTAAAAATGGTTAATTTTAAAGGATAGAGCTTTTTATCTTTTTCTTTATAAAATCTATTCCACTTGTTTCTTGTTTAGCTCTTGATGTCCAAATCTATGAACACTCCATTTCACTAGCGGATTACAATAAAATTGGGTGTACTAGAATAGGCCTATGTATGCCATACTTCTTTTCCACCCACGGCAGTACTCTGAACGGCGAGGTCGTAATAAATATCACTTGTTCGGTAAACGTTCCGACACATGCGAATACAAGTACCGTAGACATTTTCGTCGGCCGACAACTGGAACAATTGTGGAGATTCTAGTCGTAAACAGTTTTATTGTCCGATCGATATGGTAGAAGGTCAGGATATTTATAAAATTCATAAAAGCTAGTTCAAGTTTTTCTTACTAGGTACTGACATCGTTAGGATCTATATACTTGCTTAGCTTTAGTAGCCACGCTTGAAAAATGAGACCCGATTGAAGTTAAACAAGCATTTGATATTGCCTAAGCTTTCTGTTGACGACGGGGTCGATCGGTCGGTGCGTCCGAACAACTCGTCGTTGACTGTAGTGTTGGATAGGACTAGTCCGACTGAAGATGCGAGTAAAAGTACTTGCGTTCTCGTTGGTATCCTTTATTACTATTAACCTTATTACATTAAATAGTAATGTCCAGAGAGGAATAGCTACGGTTCAGGTGCTGAACCAACTAGCCGTTACTAAATACTGCCCTACTGTACTGTGTCAATCTGACTGATTTCGTTGTGTCCCTCTGACACTGTCGTAAGATCGATCTGATCTCAATATTCTTCGATGTACTTCGTATCCAAGTGTGAATGCGATATGCCTTACTGGCGGCCGTACCGTATTTTAACGGCGACTTTCTAAATCTGCACGTGCGCTACAATATTTTCTAACAAAACAATTTACAAAACAAAGAATCTCTCTGGACAAAACCGATACTAAAACAATAAACACAAAATTGTACACTTTTCACAAAACATTAAAAACTTAACTTACAGATCTACAATATTGTTTTATTATACACCCCTATCGTTAAACTATTGTCCGCAACACTGAATGCCCGTACCAGATGTGTGCCTCGCCGTGTGGTTCTCACCAGACGTCGCTAACACTTTCTAAAGTACCAACATCAACGCTAACCGTTTCTAATCCGGCTAAGTCGTTTTTGAGATTAACTAAAACAAACACACAAAGGACCCAAAAAATTGTTAAAATTTCTTAAGTCGGAAAATACGATCTGTTGAGATAAATTTTACATATATTTTTATAGTGTCTGCTAAAAAGGAGACCACGCTGAGTCGAGACCTATTTTAGTTATCACCAGATCGTTATCCCGGGAATGTTGAATCGTTCTACAGAAACGAATGAAACCCAAAGTTTTTCATCCAGTAATAAACTGTATCCCAGTGTCTAGAGGACGTCGAGTGAAGTTCCTGAAGTAAGTAGCCTGAATCTCCTCGTGTTGGAGTGGCACTGAGAAACGGCCGTCCTATCTCATCGTCAGCAGGTTTTATTGCTGTGAATAACATTATGTTGTGTAGTTATGTTGGGTTGGTTAAAATATCTGAACCCAGTAGTCGAATTACTCTAAGGAATTTAGTACAGCTTTTACTTGTAACTAAGCAGTAGGGTTTTATAAATAACTACACTATGTAGTAAATCCGCCATCGCTTTGCTTTGTTAAACAATGCCTTAGTGGACATTAAAGGAATTTTAATCCATTGTGTGATAGGGATTTTCGTAAATATTATTGCAATGATTTTTTACAGCGAAAATTTTATCTCCATTACATCGAGAGTTCGAGACGAACTGTTTATCAAAACATTTACTTTTTTATATTGAATGCAAAAATAAAATACATGTATTGTAATTGTACCTCGACGACAAAGGTCCTTGTTGTAAATCATCGAGAAGATTTTAGCTGAATGTTAATGAAATCGCATCAAAATCCGTTGCTTACTTAAAAAGATCCAAGCGTAGGTACGGATGCGCGCAGCAACTTTGTTTTATATTGTGTAAGACTTAGTGAATCCTTGCTAAGTTGATCGCACCACGCCGAATAAAGCTGACAATAAGGTTGTATCACAATATTGTTTTGTCAGATACAATATGGGAACAGACACGTGTTGTACATGCTGGTAACCGGAGCTTGTCGATAAATCACTTAGCTAAGTAAAAGGGCGTGAGCGAGGTGGTTTTACGAGAACCTTCCTAATTACTGTATAATTAAGGCAACATTTTCAGTGCAGGCCAAGTAGACATGTTAATAATAGGTTTAATAACAGCTTTATTCTGATAATTTTACCTAGAACGTGTAAGAAGTTTTTGGAATAAATAATGTGAAGCTCAGTAATAAATAATATATTTTTAATAATAATATATCGGCTAATAAAGAAGTGAAAAAAATCAATCGGAACACGACAAGCATGACACGAATTTTGTACACACACAACAATAGATTAATAGCCAACCAGCTCTAAGCAAATCTGTGAACTGATGAATTTCTTTCGTCATTTCCTTTCCTCAATAATATGATAAGTTTTCAAAACTGTATTAGAGGCAAAAACAATGACTTTCATAACTTAAAAAGGTTAAATATTTGTAATTTGAATTTGAAAGCAATGTTCTCAACTTTATGAGATCGAGGCACAATAAATATTGAATTCCAATAGACTATGAAATTCAATACACTAAAGCCGTCAAAGCTTCTATTGTGGGCTGTTATTTTGCTCCCGCGGAAGGGTTCTGCGTCATGATGAACGACGAGTCTGGGCTTAGAAAGGACTTCTAACAGGTACGGTATGAAAGGCGTATCGCGTAAAAGGATGCTTATAAATTGCTGTGTACAAGTAATATGATTAATATCAGCTGTGATATAAGGATACAACTTGAATGTACATTTTGAAATACCTAATGGTACGGTTGATTTTTCCTTTGGTTCTAATATTTATGCCATATAATTCATTGTGTAGTCACGAATTCTCAAGTTCTTTTGATCTGATATGATATGATTGATAATCTGTTATGAGGTCGCAATGAAACAATTGATGGTGCAGAGGAAAGTTTTTACTGAACCGATTTTAGTAAAATTTGGTACAGAGATAGAGTTGACCTTGGGATAGAACACATTTTATCACGAAAAAAGTGGTCAAAGGGGTGGAATAAAGGGTGCATGCAGACAACAATGTTGACCAAGTTAAATTAAATATCAAAAGTTCTTATGTCACCGAAAGACTTACGAGAAACGCTTAACAATAAACGACATTAAGACGTTCTACAAAGTGCGGAAGCGTTTAAGAAAGTGTCGCAGACGCTCGTTCACTTCACTCGAAATTCGAAATTGCAGAAGACGTCACAGCGCACTATGGACGCTTCAGTACGTCTTCTATTTATTACCATAGCAGGAAGTGATATAGAAGATGTATGTTGCGCCCGTGTACATCGTAACAAATCAAATGGTACAGGAGGCATATTAAACTTTCAATGCCATTATACAATTCACCGTGGGAGGGCAAACAGCTTGAAACTTCGCATATACAGGCGGGCACATTTGCATATTTTGCTTCACAGAACGAGGCTCGTACATACAAATGGCTTTATGTGACTCATGTACGTATTAATTTCTTACCATTCATAGTATTATACAAGAGAAACTTTTATAAAGTACCTCAATACAGAATGTGTTTAGCAAGGTGCTTTGCTATTTTTAGATGTTGAAAAGATGTTAAGTTTATCGATCGCAAACGTAAATCGCCGCGTGTATAATATGTGGGTGACAGAGACAGCGCCTTACATATAAGGCAAACTGTAAGGCGCTGTTTCTGTCACCCACACGTCAGCCACGCGCCAAAAGATCCGTTTTTTCTTGTGTCATTTTGACGTCTATGATCTGTGGATCTAACGAACATAAGATAAAATAGATTAAGGATACATTCAATTACGGAAAATTGATAAGTTCCCACGGGATAAGAGGTAACTATACTAACTATAAGTTAGTAACGTGAAATAATACTTTCACGGTTTTTTGTGGCTGCTGTAGCAACTATATACAACAATTATTTAATTTACACAATCAACCTTAAGAAATAAAAAATAATTATATATTATAACAAAATTAATATAACTAAAATATTAAGTACTATATACACAATTAATAAATCTAAAGTAATAAAAATAATTTAACATAAAATTTACATACAAATAAATTCACAAGCAAACCCCGGTTGAGAGCGTTGTTTAGCATCAGCTGACAGTGCGGTCCCGTTATCGTGCGTCAGCGCGCAGCTGGCCGCTTCCATCACCATATATGGAGATCTCACACCTCTTTGCGCTTAGGCCGATGGGCGCCCCCCCGCCGACGGCACCGGCGGGGACTCGCGCGCTGCTAGTCAGTCGGTTACATCTCTCGACGGCGAATGCTCGCACGCTTTGCACTGTAATTCCCGCGCAATTCTTACGTTACGCTTTCGTATTTAA
Organism: Hesperia comma; assembly: GCA_905404135.1. Classification (NCBI taxonomy): domain Eukaryota; kingdom Metazoa; phylum Arthropoda; class Insecta; order Lepidoptera; family Hesperiidae; genus Hesperia; species Hesperia comma. The sequence continues at coordinate 1,273,397 of FR990028.1, read as the reverse complement.
GTTAATAATTTTGTGTAGCTTTTAACTGTCGCGCTATTTTTCCTTTCTTCTACTACTTCTTTAAATCTATAGTTCTTAGTATCTCTAGCTTTCTTTCTATGAACTGTGTGCTGTTTTTCTTATACGATAGACTATTGTGTATCGATCGCTTCATTTCTCTCGAAATAAACTTATTTGTGTTGAGTGTCATATCGGACTTTAATTTAATAATCCCGGTAGGGCACCCACATAATTGGTGACCCGACGACTGAAGACGGATACCTACGGAGATGCCTAACGGAAAGGAAGCAACAGGAGGCGCACTGCCAGAATTGGCCAAGGTTGGCGTACGCGTACCACCGTTTTGCCCAGACGACCCTGCACTATGGTTCGCGCAGATAGAGGGCCAGTTCGCACTAGCGGGAATAACAGCGGATACCACGAAATTTTATTATGTGTCAGCGCAATTAGAACACTCGGTGGCCAGGGAAGTTAAAGATATTATTACAGCTCCCCCGGCAGACAACAAATACGCGAAGCTTAAGTCGGAATTAATAAAGCGATTATCCGCATCGCAAGAAAAGAAGATGAGGCAGCTTCTGTCACATGAAGAGCTGGGCGATAGGAAACCATCCCAATTTCTACGCCATCTACAGATCCTCGCCGGTCCAGGGGTACCAGATGACTTCCTTCGAACACTATGGGCCGGTAGGCTGCCCACACACTTGCAGAGCATCATCGCCGCGCAGAGGAAATATGAACTCAGTGACTTAGCAGAGCTTGCGGACCAGGTCTACGATATAGTACCCAATAACCAGCAGGTATTAGCAACCTCGAGTTCGGAAGGTGGTTTGAGTGAGATCGCACAACAGGTAAGCGAGTTGACTAAACAAGTCGCGGCACTTCAAAGCCAGATTAATAACAACCGCTCACGGTCAAGGTCACGCAGTAGATATACATATAAAAATTGTCGCGCTAGATCTAAGTCGCAGGATTCTGGTGTATGTTGGTATCACAATAGATTTGGATCTAAGGCTAATAAGTGTACTGCTCCGTGTAATTATAAGGCGTCGGGAAACTGCCTAGGCAGCCGGAAGTAGCGGCTAACGACTGCCTACAAACATCACCGGGCCGCTTATTTGTAACTGATGTTAAAACTAAAATAAGGTTTTTGGTGGACACTGGGTCGGATGTATGTGTGTACCCGCGCACAGAGCTCCGAGAGCAGCGGTCGAGAACTGATTACCAACTTTTCGCGGCTAATGGAACGGTGATACCAACATACGGTTGTGTGCAACTTCAACTCAATTTAGGCTTGCGACGCACTTTTAATTGGAAGTTTATTGTGGCGGACGTCTCTAAACCTATTATTGGCGTTGATTTTTTGTCCTTTTATAATTTAATGGTTGATTGTCGACAGCAAAAATTAATAGATGGCGTGACTACACTGTTCGTGTCGGCGTCGACTGGGAGAAGTGCAGAGGAGATCGTCTCCGTCAAGGCTGTTTCTGGTAACACATGCTTTCACACCTTGTTACGTGAGTATCCTAATATTACCCGACCAGCCGGCACTCATATAGAGCCGAAACACACGACGGTCCATCATATACGGACTACACCTGGACCGCCTGTCACTAGTCGACCTCGCCGCTTGCCACCTGATCGTCTTAAGATTGCTCGCAAGGAATTTGAGGACATGCTACAAAACGGCACTGCTCGTAGATCTGAGAGCTCTTGGTCATCGCCGTTACACCTGGTGGCCAAAAAGGACAATGGATGGAGACCTTGTGGTGACTACAGGGCTTTGAACGCTCGCACTATACCTGATAATTACCCCATAAGGCACATACAAGACTTCACTCATTTATTAGCTGGCAGTAAAGTATTTTCAAAGGTTGATCTCGTGAAGGCTTATAATCAGATACCTGTTCATCCCCCAGACGTACCCAAGACTGCTATTACGACGCCATTTGGACTCTTTGAGTTTACCTATATGACCTTTGGACTTAGGAATGCTGCCCAGACTTTCCAAAGGTTTATTGATGAGGCTCTCAAAGGTATGGATTTTTGTTATGGTTATTTAGACGACATCCTTATTTTTTCTGCTTCAGATGAAGAACATCAGAGCCATTTACGTCAATTGTTCGAGCGTCTGTCGGAGTACGGCATCCTTATCAACTCGGCGAAGTGTGAGTTCGGGAGAAAAACAATTACATTCTTAGGTCACGAGGTCAGCGCAGACGGAATCCGACCACTGGAGGATAAAATACAGGCCATTGCAGAATTCCCTGTGCCCAAGAATGTAAAGGAACTCCGACGTTTCCTGGGTATGTACAATTTTTATCGCCGATTTATCCCAGGAGCATCGGATATTCAAGGACCACTGAATGCCGCACTCGCAGGTCCTAAGAAGAGAGGCCAGCAGGAAATAACGATGACACCTGAGATGATGAACGCCTTCGTCGCTTGTAAGTCCGCCATTTCTAAAGCCACAATGCTCGCACACCCAGATCTAGACGCAGAATTAGCCATCTTTACCGATGCCTCAGATACGGCAATTGGAGCGGTATTGCAGCAAAAGAAACATGACCGTTGGCAACCGTTAGCATTCTTCTCAAGGCATCTCAAACCACCGCAGAAAAAGTATAGTCCGTACGACAGAGAACTGTTAGCCATCTATAATGCAATACGCTATTTTCGCCACATGGTAGAAGCTAAAAATTTTACAATTTATACGGACCACAAACCACTGACTTACGCATTTTCTACACGACGTGACAAATGTTCTCCACGGCAATTCCGATATCTGGATTTCATTGCGCAATTCACTACAGACATAAGGTACGTAGCTGGTCCAGATAACGTGGTAGCAGACGCACTCTCTCGAATAGAAGAGGTTTGTGGAGCCATTGACTACGAAGGCCTTGCACGATCACAGGAAGGCGACCCTGAACTGCAAGACTTATTGTTAGGAGGTTCGGCTCTAAAATTAGAAAAGGTAAAGTCAGAGTACCTAGCAACACCGTTATACTGCGATGTTTCGACGTCAACCACTCGACCATTTGTTACGAGAGATTATCGCAAATGCATTTTTGATACATTGCATAAGTTGAGCCATCCGGGAGCCAAAGCCACAACTAAATTGGTCTCTCAGCGATTTGTATGGCCTGGCATAAGAAAGGACTGCCGACGATGGGCGAGCGAATGCACTGATTGCCAACGCACAAAAATTACCAGACATACCATCTCCCCTCCCACTCCCTTTCCACAGCCCACTTGTCGATTCTCTCAAGTCCACATGGACATCGTAGGGCCATTACCAGTCTCCAATTGTTACAGGTACTGCCTCACGGTCATCGACCGCTTCACACGTTGGCCTGAGGCATTTCCGCTACGTGACATAACAGCGGAGACCTGCGCACAAACATTCATCGCGGGCTGGGTGGCGCGCTTCGGCTGCCCAGAGAAGATCACCACAGACAGAGGGAGGCAGTTCGAGAGCGAGCTTTTTCGCGCTATGGCTTCCATGCTCGGTGCGCAACACCGCCCTACGACATCTTACCACCCTGCTTGCAATGGCATGGTGGAACGTCTTCACAGGCAACTGAAGGCTGCGATCATCTGCCACGACAACGTTCACTGGTCGGAAGTTCTTCCTCTCGTGCTGCTCGGCATCCGCAGCGCGTGGAAGGAGGACCTGAAGGCATCAGCAGCAGAGCTTGTCTACGGAGAACCCTTGCGGCTTCCTGGTGAGTTCTTTGCTCCCAATAAAGAACCTACTACGGACTACGCAGACTTCGTGGCGAGATTACGGCACCACATCGGCAAAATCGCACCTCAGCCTGCAAGCTGGCATGGTTCAAGGACTTTTTATGTACCAAAAGCTTTGAAGACTGCGGACTACGTGTTCCTACGTCAAGGGCCAGCAAAGAGATCTCTGGAGGCACCTTACACTGGTCCATATAAGGTCACACAACGAGGCGAGAAGACGTTCAAGATCGTCATACAGGGGCGAGAAACTACTGTGACCATAGACAGATTAAAACCTGCTTTCCTTGCTACAGAAAACACTATGTCTGATCCTGCGAAAAGACCAGAGAAGACGGCAGCACGTGAAGAAAAAAGAACCCGAAGTGGACGCATCGTACGCTTTCCAAGTTACTATCGACCGTAGTAAGCAACGGTCTCAGCCGGGGAGTAGTGTAGCAACTATATACAACAATTATTTAATTTACACAATCAACCTTAAGAAATAAAAAATAATTATATATTATAACAAAATTAATATAACTAAAATATTAAGTACTATATACACAATTAATAAATCTAAAGTAATAAAAATAATTTAACATAAAATTTACATACAAATAAATTCACAAGCAAACCCCGGTTGAGAGCGTTGTTTAGCATCAGCTGACAGTGCGGTCCCGTTATCGTGCGTCAGCGCGCAGCTGGCCGCTTCCATCACCATATATGGAGATCTCACACCTCTTTGCGCTTAGGCCGATGGGCGCCCCCCCGCCGACGGCACCGGCGGGGACTCGCGCGCTGCTAGTCAGTCGGTTACATCTCTCGACGGCGAATGCTCGCACGCTTTGCACTGTAATTCCCGCGCAATTCTTACGTTACGCTTTCGTATTTAAGTTAATAATTTTGTGTAGCTTTTAACTGTCGCGCTATTTTTCCTTTCTTCTACTACTTCTTTAAATCTATAGTTCTTAGTATCTCTAGCTTTCTTTCTATGAACTGTGTGCTGTTTTTCTTATACGATAGACTATTGTGTATCGATCGCTTCATTTCTCTCGAAATAAACTTATTTGTGTTGAGTGTCATATCGGACTTTAATTTAATAATCCCGGTAGGGCACCCACAGCTGCTAATATAATGTGAACAGGCAAAGCTTGTGATTTAGTATCGTGTAAATAACTAAACATTTAAAAAACACAGTTCTTTTGCAATCATAGACAGAAATTTCAATTTCATTTCTGTGTTCATTTGTAGCTTTCCCACGTTTGTGTATTAAACAGATTAAACAGATTAAAAAGATAAAGTAATGTAGCGTACCTATTGTATTAGTTTGAGTGCGGAATAATTTCGCGGCGTATTTTAGAAATATAACAAAGCAAAATGGGGCAGTGAAGTGCGGTCGCGAAGCAATTTATTAATATTTAATGTAATATCGCGGCTGTTTGCTCGGGGTACATTTTCCGAGCCTTCTTGAGTGCGAAATTTTCCTCGGGGCAAATGCCGTGGTACATGGCATAGGTTTAAGCCCAAATCACGCTAAGTATCCTACTAATATTATAAATGCGAAAGTTTGTAAGGATGTATGTGAGAGAGTGAGTGTGTGTGTGTGTGTGTGTGTGTGTGTGTGTTTGTTGCTCTTTCACGCAAAAACTACTGAACGGATTTTCATGAAACTTTGCAGTAATATAGCTTAGACATCGGAATAACATAATTTGTTAAAATTTATAGAGATTTTTGAAGGGACTGGTTTCCCGAAGCGAAGCGAGGGCGGATTTACTAGTCATTAATAAAGAAATTAATCATTTGAATTAGTTATCTGTTAGTTAGTTTTAACTGCAACTGTGTTCCAGTTTTCTCTTTCTTGTATAAGTTAACCCTTGACTTGAGACTTGAGAAAGGTGAGGATACCCATTTGTGACTCAATTAGGACTCAATTCATACTAACAATAGAGGATCGATTGCAATGTATTTTGTCTGTTCGTGAAACACCTATCACAATGCGTGATGTCCTTTGTGGGTAACCTGTCAATATCAAATTCAATTATTCCTTTATGAAAAATCTTTATCGTAAATGAACAATTTGCACACGCGCTGTCGTTGTATTGTTTTAGCTATCATTGTTTAGCCCACGAATAACGGCACGCATCCTAAAGTGACATGTTGGAACGCTTACGTGGTGTTTTACATTATCTTAGTTGAAATTTTCGGTGAATAAAATTGTTTGCATAATTAAAATGATGATTCATTTAAAAGTCCCAATCCCTATTACTAACATGATTATACATTCTAGTTACTGTTTGAATTTTGTTCTAAGTCGGTCGCAGTCATAGATTTATTATACAAGGTGGATACCACAATACAAAAATAAATGAAACCACGAGCCCTGCTTCATGCAAGGAACATATTACATTTAGTAAAAAACGCCTAACATCTTATTTACAAATTTTTTTTTCAAACAAACTAAACAGCACAAAAATACAGGAAAAAATAGAACAGCCTATATAAACATCGGTCCCTCAAATCAAATTTGATAAGAGTGACAGCAATCTTCTGCTATTACAATAATAATAGATACAGCGTGTTGAAATTTTGAATATTGAAAAAAAAGTTGCTGTGGCTAAAGTAAAGAGGTATTTGATTGAAAATTTTTTTGGGGGCTTAGGTAATCATTAGGTACATAAAATTGAATTTATTGTTGTATGGTGGTAACCACGTTGTATAACTAAACGTCAGTGTGTGCTACATCTATGGTCGCAGTTGTTATGGGCCGCAGAGGAAGTATGGTGCTGTATGCTTCTTAGCTACCTTAATTCCATAAAGAAACGAAGTCGTCGATAGACGGAAGATGTAATAATAATATTGATATCGTGAGATAAATCTCATTTGGATCCTTTATAATCTTTATATCAATGAGGAGGACCGACTTTTCCGTCGCCTGTTTTGACATCCTGGTTAGCTGGAATTCAGCTCAATATTTTAGGCCGCACCAATAGACTTCCTGCTAGAGCTTATTGACTTGTACCACACGATCGTTTCTGCCTCGTTTTAAGGTGACTCGAAAGAAAGCGTCGCCGAGCTTAAGGGAATTTATGTGCGAATAATTATGATTTAGGCCGTGTAACCCCCGAGGGGTTAATTAAAGGGTGCCACATAAAATGTGCGAAATATAACACCGGATACCTTTAAATGGAAAATGTTACAAATTTTCGTCTGTGACGTTGTGCCGACGAAATTCAGCTTAACGTGAGTTGAAGTCAACGTGCTTTTGAAAGTCTCTAGTGGTTTCCTAGGAAAACGTTTTTAAATCACTTTTTAATTGCTGACGTAGTGCTGACGTTTATCGCCGACGTTAATTCACTTCATGCGTCGCACTCATGTTTAAATTAATAAATTAAAAATTTAAGGCTCATTTTACTATTTAACGGCTATAGCTTTTTATATTCGGTTATGGCGCTAAGCGAGTCATGTGTCCCAGCTTTGATGTCCAGGTGAGATAGTTTTGTGGAAAATTGACGTTACAGAACTTCATGACGATGATGTGAGGATCCCGTAGCCTGGGTAACGAGCGGCTCCAGGATCGATTCCCGGTCGAGGCAGATGTTTATGTGACAGTAACAGACAACCCAAATCACAGTGATGTATTATTTTTTGTCCATGATACCCGCAATATAGGGAATTCTAGTTCCGAGGTTATTTTGAAATAAATGTTCCATAACGGAACTACGTTGTTTAATACATGGTTTGAAAATATATACATACTCGTATCAAAAAGTATTTAAACTAACTTGATATACCTATTGTAAGACGTGTAATATATTTAGACCTACCAATGTATAGGCACACATCGTATCTTATGTCTATCCTACCTAGCATGCTCGCTTACGAATCTCAGAAGTGAAGCCGCATTTCTCTAATTAGGAAAGATTCGTCCGTCTCAATAATATCTTTCACTTGCTCAATGACCGGTCATTTCATGATTATAAATGCAAAGCAATTCGCGATAGAATAGCCCAGTTTTTATACCATTTTATATTCTTTTTACCGATGCGCAATTTTCAATCTCGATTCCGTTCGTTAGTTGTAACCACAGACTTATAAAATAACCAGACCTAACATCCATTTCACCACTACAAAAACGTATATAAGCAATAGTTTCATCTCTTTCTCTCCCTTAACACGTACAAAGTCTATCTCGTTTTATTTTTGTTGTTGCAACACTCACGCACACATAGACAAAATGGGGTTGAAGCACTTTCGCCATTTTGATAAGCTACAAGAAGCTCACTTTTTGTATGAGAACCATAGACAACAATAGACCATGAACATTAGACCCTGAATGTTTTGTATGGAGAATGTCATGTGCAGCATGTCTATGTAGTTGTAACTGGCACGCTTTTTTCTCTCGTATGTTAGGTCTGCTTATTTTTTTTTATAAGTCTGTGGTCGTAACGTAATCGACATCAAAACGATTCGCGGTAATGCATTCAGGTTTTTCACCGAAGTTTTATTACAAGTCGTGTTGGTGGCGCCCAATCAAATAATTGCTTTACTAGGGTTGTTTTGATTTTTATTTATACTTTATAAACATATTTGAGGTATGTCTTGTGTAGATTTTTTGTGCACGGTCGTTATGATTGAGTTAAGTTTTTTAGGTAAACGTAGTTTTGTTAGGTTTTTAGGGAAACTTAATTAACATTTAAATTAATGAAAGTGGTAATTTAAATGCAAATGGTTTTATTCAAATCATCTTGTGTCTGTCAAGTCTAAAAAATAATTTTTTAGCCTGTAAATTAGGGGAAAATAAACATTTTGTAAAGAAAGTAATTAGGTATAAAATAATTCTAATTTTAAATTAATGTTTTTTTTTCAGTGGACTGATGGAAGAAAGGTGGCCAACTCAATATGCTGAACGTTTCAGTGGTGGCTTAAAGACAAATATATTTTTTGAAGCTGGATCATTCCCAACTAGGGCACGGTGTCGTCATTATTATGTATGAATCTCTATTCCAATGCTTACGGAAACAAAATATTGGCATTTATTATCGTAGACACCGTATCCACAATAAAGAGAAACAGAAGCTCATTCAAACGCGTGGCGGAATCGGAAAGAATTTTCAATTAATTTTTGGATTGATACCTAAGATGACAATGAGTAATTAAAAAAAATTGACTCTGAAATACCTAAAATAATTTTTTTTTCACAAAAATACCTAATGCTACTAGCGCCGCGCTAGGATTTCCTATGTCATAACAACACAGGACCTAAGGACAACATACATAAACAAGCACACAGCTGCCGCACTCAGAATTGAACCCAGGACCCCTCGAACGGCAGTCCAGTACATTAACTATTGCGCAACCAGAGTCGTAACAAGCAATTAACATTCCCATTGCAGCAGTTATGACAACAAGTAAACTTATCGTCAACTACAGTGCGCCCAACTTATCTCTGAAATGGCAAAAATTGGAACTAACGAAAAGTCATTCCTAAGTACGTTGTGGTCATTCATCTGTCAGTTACTAGTGTGCAATGATTGGTCAAATGAATGTCAAATGCGTCCGACAGCGCCTCTTTCGTTTCAATCTTAAGTTGGGTTTACTATAACTGAAAACCTGACAATTAAATTGACTCGTGTCGGTGTTCGAGATTTAAAAAATTGTCAAAGCTGGAAAACGCAATTTTGCAATCGAAACAAAACGACACAGCTTGTAACCTTGTAAAGGCGTAAAACAATGTTGTAGGAAAAAACGTTTGAGGTAAAATATCACGCTGGGTGAGCGGGTTTTGTTCGTGCTAATTGGCGAAAAATGATTCTCAGTTTTCACTGAACTGTCCTCGAAGCTCTGACACCGTTGTGCAATATTTTTATATGTTAAACTTTATCAATGTGGCCGATATTTTTTTTTGAGTGATAGGTGAAAGAGATTAAAAACTAGTTGGTTCACTCGCGTGGAATTTTTGTTTCAGTTTATCCCCTTTTTATCCTATTAGGGGAGACATTTGTAAAAATCCTCTCGCAAAAAAAGGTTTCATCCTTGCGATACGGGCCAAGAAAGAAAGAAAGAAAGAATAAGAGTCACTCAGGTCGTAACTCAGTTGAAAAATCGGGCGGTCCCGAAACGAGAAGACCCCGGTTCGAGTCCGGATGTCTGTATTCCGACAGTTCGAATTTAGCACTTCAAATATTTTTGACTTTTCAAAAGGAATCGAGCACAGCTACGTCATCTGATATTACTTATTCATACAGGCATTTTACTCGAATTCCTAAAAAATATCCCTTTTTAAGTGTCCTGACATGAAAAATTATACTTCAACAACATATTACAGATATTACTATGAATCACACTACCGCTCTCAAAGTCATGTACCAACTCGGACTCCCGACTCCCGTGTTAAGTGCAAACATATTCCCGAAAGTTCATTCAACTGAAGGTCACAAGCCGCAGCCGCACGCCGCACGCCGCAGCCGCGTGTCGCGTGGCTTGTTGTATAATATAAGTTACACACAACACGACCGAGCCTAGCAGCTGTCCTGTCATCCTGTCACGATCAGATGGCTCGTACTTCTAACTTTAATTATTCATCACTCACTTACGAGAGTTACGAATACATGAGACAAAGCAATTTAAATTAACAATTCGGAAACATTCATACGAGATACTATTCTTAAGTAATATTTGAATTATTAACTGTTATTCAACTAATTAATGCTAATTTTATCGTAAAATGAGTTGACAATAATAAATTTTGCAATTACTAACTTGTTAAGAAACATATTATTAATTCTAAATTGAATTATTAAAATCTAGAACTAAATTAAGGATTATACTTTTCGTTTGTCAAATAATCGTTTACCCTATCGATAAACGTCTTGTCATCAGGAATATAAATCATAGTGAGGACTTGTGTCCCAGTAAAATTAAAACTAACAGGCCATTAGTCATTTTCCGCTCCTGACAGACTATTTCGTTTATTTATTGGGTCACCAACATAAACAATAGATATTTTGACAGATGCAAGTTAATTCATTCGAGAAACGATAAATGAGTGTTGAAAATAACGTCGAGGGCGACTGGTAGAGCAAAAACTTTTGACAAGTTGTAACCATTGCCAGCTTAACACCATACTACCTTCACCTAATAAATAAGGTAGCAATGAATCCATCTGTTTTCAGACGCGTAAGAACATCGATTGATACAGACATGCATTTTCTGTCTGAAATCAATCGCTAATCCAATAACAAGTGTAGCACGTAAAGAATTGTGGTGTCGTTAGAACTGTGGGGTAAACTGGGGGTACAGAGCCCAGCCTCCACTAATAGGGAGGACCTGATATTGAATTCGCTGGTGTATGTGTATTTTTGTATGTAAGTCAAGGGTGAGTTGGACTCGCACGCTTACGGTTCCGTACGACCGAGCGCTATTATTGAGTCAATATAGTAAGCCGTTTTCTAGGTGGCCAAACTCTTTGGAGACAAACCTTTTAATTTTTTATTACTTGTTAGCATTTACAATTATCCCTATCACCCTTCTTCCCATTTAAGTCTTATTCCATATGGCTCACAGTTGTCATGAGCGGCAGCGCAAGGGTGGCGCTGCATTCTCGTTGACTGCCATAATTTCATCATCAGATTTTCATGAAACTAAGGTAGCAAACGAACATACAGCACCATCCTTCCGCTACCGCAACCATAAACGACCTAGAACAAGACTCAATTCAGGGACTAGGATGGTTACTCCAGTTAGCAGATGGTGTTGAATGTTAGTTGGTAAGCTGGTTCATGGAGGTAAAGAACCCACGAAGTCCACAGGTCCTTGCCAGTCTCAGTTTTACATAACCCGCACGACAGCGCTCGACGGCGCCGCATTGCGACGAGGATCGATACTATTCACGCGTGCCTCCACAACTAAATAAATACTGATTGCTCAAATGTTGGCAAATGGGGCAGACTGGGGCGGACTGTCTCTTAGCTGTCGGTAGACTGGGTCCGGCTTCATTTTGGTCGATGGTCTATTTTTGTTGTCGGTGCGCGGAATGTTCTAGCACTTTTTAAATATTATGTAAATGTGACGGTACACTCGCGTAGCTTGATACCTACTTGAATTTTTTTGTTAAGTGGATGCCATTGACAATATACTAAGACAAGACACACTCAGATAGATAACAATAATAAACCAATTATTAAATTTTCCGCCACTTTGATTGAACCCAAGACCCTTTGGACGGCAACTCAACATGAAGACCATTGCGTGTGTATATGTAAAGCCACTGTCTGTAATAACATTAATAACTTCCGATGCGACCCCGTGATCTAGTTAGTAGAGGCCCTTCTTGTGAAGCAAGGAGTCCCAGGTTCGATACAGGATGAAGGTATCTACGTTATGTTTGTTCTAGGGTCGTCGATAGGTATCTATGTAATCGTGTTATCCACGCCTCCCGGGCAGCGATCTAATAATACTCCCGGGACAAGAAATCCTAGTGCCTGGGTATGCGTGTGTAAGTGTTTATATGTTGACAGCCTCATATGTAGGGCTCACTTTCTCATTTGACCTTGTATTGACTTCTTTTGGAGTTCCTGTTGTTTATTGTTTCAAGACATTTGTAGTTTGACAAATCTGAAACTCAGTACTAGATTTAAACTTCAAAATTTATGAATGATTTTTATACAAAAACTGACAAAAACGACCTTTGCTGTTCCCTTTGGCGTGTCGCTCGCGTGCGGTGCACGCCTCATACGCCTGCCTACAGCGGGCCTGGTCTTATTTACCACAATAAGAACCATTAACTTTCGGTTCATCTCTCACTAGTTAACACATAAATAATTGTACTTGTACATAACTACTCGGGCCTTGTACATAGTAGTTTTAATAAAGCAATAATTTATGTAAGGTAAACCCGGCTTTACCCTTTTGTTTAAATATTATTACATTATTTACATTTACGTGTCTGAGGCGAGCGCGGTTATCGAAACTCCGAGGTGAATTTCAATCGGGGACAACAAATACTTCTCAATAATACGGCTTACGGCTCAGTACAGACAGCAGAAACGTTGAAAGTTTTTTTCCTGAGTTGTTAAATTTGTTTGTTACTTAACAAATATCTTACTAGTACGTAAATAGCTTGCCTTTGCTCTGATAAACCTACGCCTACGTCTTCGTATCCACAATTCAAATAGTGTTTAGAAATTTTATTTTCATTGATTTATCCGTTTTATCTCTATACCAAATAAACACTTAATGGTACTTCAAACATAGTACATAACATCAGTGAAATTTTTGCGCTGATAAATACCATTATAAAAATTAAGATTTTATTTTCTCTTTTTTGCAGCTAGTACTTTATTTTGTTAAGTCCTCGGCAAAGCGTAAAGGAATAATAACGCTGTAAAGGTCAGATTAAAATAATAATGGAGTGTATCCATCCTTGGGTAACAGCTCTTATTCGGGTCAGGCTTTTTCAACCAAATCTTAAATAACAGACGGTTTTTGAGGCCAGGGTTCATCTGATTGAAGTCGCAGGGTTTTGTACCACCCAATTATAATTTTTTAGGTACTCATGCGTAGAAGTAAGGTTTGGTACAATGAGGGATCGCTGGTCAAAAGGTTCTAGGCTTAATTTCCAGGGAGGCGGAAATTTTAATGATTAGTTAAAACTTTTGTACTCCATACTCCATTCCCTTTCGATATGGAATTCATTTTAATGAAAACCAAACAAATGCCAAATTTCCGCTCTAGATTGACGAGAATTTAAAGAAAACAAAAAAAAGGCAACATTATCATGCATGTGTGCGTGCAGGCGATGTTTTACCCGTTCGTTTATTGTCTATGTGTGCGTAATGTGTGCGTAATGATATAAAAATTGTGGCTAACAGTTGGCCACAATTTTTTGACACGTTTGCGCGGATTTGATGTTCCATCTAGATATTTAAAACAGCAAAGGTGTGGGGCTATGAGTGTGTAGATTTAATCATGAATTTAGCTTAGCTCTTATTTTTATGCTGGTCAATATTTTTAACGAGCATCTCTTCACCTACAGATAAAATAAAAATAAATTGAGATCGTTTAAAAATAAAGATTTCGTAAAATATGAGAAAGATTCAACTCGAGCGAAAATTATATCGCGCTTCAATTCAACCGATATCACGGTTGTGAAATAAATTGTAAAAATATGTTCGTGGCGTATTGTTATGTTTTTATTTATTTTTATTTGTTTAAGTTATTCTTATGTTACATCGGTTAGCAAGTCATTTATGGGTTTTTGAGTTGGTGGACATCCGTGGTGACCATGGTGCCGCTGACAGGAAAACCTAGTCAATGGCTAGGACTACTAGTATTATTTATTTAAACGCTTGACTGGAATCCCACCTAATGTTATGTGCCCCCTAGCACTGAGTGGGAGAGCGCACTATCGTAGAAAATCTTATTCACGCTTAAAGGGAAGACACCCACCCTGCAATGACATGGGTAATTTGATCGTCTTAGTGGTTCGCATAATAAATGAGGAAGTAAAGCGTGTCGTCCGGACTGAGAGCAGAACTGATAATTAAGGTTAGGAGATCTTTCGCCAAGCGAGTCGACATGAGTGGGAGGCAGCGGATCCTCTACTAGGTATCTATGTTAAGGCCTTTATCTAGGTTTTTTGCCGCTGTACAAATCTTCGATAGCGTGATTCAGGTTTCGTGACGTCATCAAAAGTATATTGGTTAATGATTGACAGTGCTAATTGAAGGAAGTTGACAATTAAGACTAGGAAAGAAACGTCTGATTGATTTTCCTGCCGGAATTATTACGAGTATACAAGTTATCTTTACGACCCAAATGGTCTTCTTATACGGTTCTTATAGCTATTCAACAACCTCAAAGAAAATAGTCACACAAGTTTCAGCCGAGATTATAATCTTATTTGAGCATAAAATATGATGTAATACAAATTCTCTGGCGCGCGTCGTTATTTTGTAGTCGTTGAAGAGATACCCCTGTAATTTGATCATAGCAAGGTCTCGCGCGAATGTTCTCGTTTTAGTATGTAATAAATTGTAGGCGCTTTGAAACAATTTTGTTGAATGGCTCTCGCAGACTGATGGCTAATTGAAAAAACGCTCTGATGTCGTTAGCACTCTTTGTTCAAGATGAAGTTTTATTTCTCGTCATGTCCTGAAAAGTTTAAATTCCATTACTCTTCAGTTGACTGAGCTTGTGAGGCTGCCGGTAAGTGCTGCCTTATTTCAAGTTCTTTATTCGGTTTGATAAAAAAGTTCATTTTATGGTGATATATAACAGGACTTTCTACTTTGTTCCTGGCCGGTAACGCTGATCAGCCAGAAGAATCTGAAAAGGATGACATAATTACAAAAACTGCATTACTTACAAAAACCCTACGTCTTTACGCCCCTAAACTGTGTACTAGACATGCACCAAAAAGTTTGTTTGCAGTCTCTCAGGTGAGGAGTAACTACTCTCAAAATTTACTAGTTAATAGGATACAAAGAAGTTACAATAAAAACTATAACAACATTGACATCTTTCATTACAACAAAGAAAAATTTAAATATGAATTAAGTATGTAAAAACATTAACGATTGTAAAACTAAAACTAATAAGCAATAATTTTATAACGATGTTCACATTCTCAGTACAATACATTATATACCACACATATAATTATATATATCACACAACTCTGAATACACGTACGCGCACACGCACGCACTCATTCACTCACTCACTCACGCACGCACACATACACACACACACAAACACACACACACACACTCAAATAGATGTAGACGCAAGCACAAGACTACTCAAGCACAGTAATTTAAATTAAGCCTTAGTGACAGTAATTTAATTTAAATTAAACTATAAAATGTAAATCCATAATTGGCTTTAAGACTAGATACTAATGCTTTGTATTACAATAGAATTAAGAGCTGTGGATTTTGGAAATAAAATAAAATAAAATAATACTATTTTCATATACATATTATATTGGTATAGTAAGTATGTTACTTGAAGAACTTGAAGGGGCTTGTGCACCAGTTCTCTTTTCTTTCCTCTTCTTTCTTTCTTGGCCACCAACGTGTCTTGATGCCTTTGGTGTTGCTTATGACATAGTTCATATGTTATTTTGGCGGCTTTTTACATAAAAGAAACATATGTTAGGAAATTCAGATAGATACTGAAAATTGGCGTTAGTGTGACTCAGGAGCAGTATACCTAAACCCCAAGTCAATTTCAGCAACATTCATTAAGTTATGTACAGCTTTCTCGGATAACCTCAGCACAATATCGTACACCGTGCTGAAATATGCTCTTTCCTCTGCACTCCTGGGAGTAGCCGTGCAAGTATATTACTGCAAACAGGAATGTGACGTATGATTATTACTCCAAAGATTTGCTTTACCAATCATTCTTTATTTAAATGTATAAAATTCAATTCGCTATAGTTTTATGAGTCAATGGTTGACAAAAGGGAAAATTACATATTCCATGGTGAGTGGTTGCTGTTGCCTATGGATACTAGTGAATCCATAGGCAATAACAATGAGTTGCTGACTGAAAAAGAAAGAAGAAGTAAGAAAGTGCAAAAGCTTCCAGGAACGCGAAAAGTATTTAGCCAAGGAATAAAGGTTGTAGCTAGCCGCCCAGGTTTCAATCATACCTGTCACCAAGTGAGGGCCTCAATAACCTTCTCAGCTGGCATGATTAGGATCAATATTCTATGCGACCTTTATACAGCGAATAGCGGATAAAACTTTAAAATAGGACACGATTAGGACCCAAATATAATAACTAACTTTTTACAAAAAAATAACCGACTTCAAATTCGACATAACTCAAAAACCACCACTACAGATGTCGCTCCAATTTATAAGGGACACGCACTACCTATCGAACAAAAAAGAATCAACAAAATCGGAACACCCAGTCAAAAGTGAGCGTAAATTAAATTCACATAATTGAGAATAACTCAAAAAATTACCAATAGATGTTGCTCAAATTAAAATGGGACCACAGGGCTTTAGAATATCGAAAGATATGCTACTCTATATTTTGCAGCCTATAGGTAAGTATGTGACATACTATGCTAAAAGATTTATCAAAATCATGTTGGCACTTAACCGAAACCACAGGAAAATGTTGTTACTCTAGTGTTTTAGAGTGCATTAAAAGCACTGAAAAATTTGACTAGACTAATAATATAATTGGATTTCCGGAAGGTACATTAAAACCACGTTTAATCAAGGCGGTGAAAACCAAGTGGTTTAAAAGTTGAACTCTCGAACAAGAGGATCCGGGTTAAAATCGCGCGCACACCCTCTTTTCACTGTGTAAAAACTTATTAGACTGTGCCATACTTTTTCGTTTGCTTCGATGAAGGAAAACATCTTGAGGTAACCTGCATACCTGAGTGTTCTTTATAATATTCTCAAACGAGTATGAAGTCTGCCAATCTGCATTTTGAGAGGAGATAGATAGTAGGTTGCCATGCAGTATATTATGTTAAAAATTATGCTGTTAACAAATCTGAACTTTATATTAACTGAGAACCTGCCAGTAACAGTTAACCGACGTGTATTTAGAACGTCAGTTACGTAGTCTAACTGACTGAATACCAGGAGTACATGAACTCAAAGCTGACGGCCGACGGAGCGCGGCGCCGACCGCAGCTCAATTCGAGACGTTTGCAAATGTAAATCTCTCTGAATGGGATGAAACGGTGACGTCACCACTTATTTTGACTTCGGTTTTGTAAACGGGCTGTTGCGTGTGGCTTTGCTCGCGTAGAAGTACTTTTTACGTTTTTAATGTATCCTAACGGGTTTTAAGTTAGGTAAATATTCAAATATACCTATCCGTTGTCCGCTGTTGTCGAGCTATGGGGAAAAATCGAATGGATTTCAGAAATAACTGAATATTGCTACTCCTAGTGGTATCGTAACATGTTGGTTATCGTTCACGAGAGACTGTGTAATGCCTCCCTTGCGTTGATTTTGTACTATGTGGAACTTTAGATTTTACGTAGAGTCGTGCTGTCCGGATCTGGCGAAAACATACCTACCGCCACCTTATAATACTCGTAGTACGGTAATTAATGCTCATAATTGCGATATCGTATATATCGATGTTGTTGAAGACAAGCCCTTCGACTAAGAGCATAACTAATAACGTACTCAATGTTTTTCCTAAATTACCTAGCAATCCTAGCATAACTGTACCTACGTCCTACATCTCCTATTTAACAGATTTAAAAATAACTTTAAAAAACCGACTTCAACATCGAGTAAAATGAGATCATCAGTAACGTAGGCGAAGTCACAATTAAATACACTTTGTGGAAATAACTCAAAAACACTCGTCAGATGTCGCTATGGGACAATATGTGACTACAAGTTTCTTGTCAAATTAGTTGTATAATAACGTCCAAATTGTTGATAAACGATTGTTGTTGTTATGGCTGTTACACTTTATCATACCAATATCGCATTTTACAACAAAATAATAAAGTTAAACCAGAAGCAAAAGTTAACAGCGAGTTTCTACTCCCTATTTGATCGCTGTTAGACGCGATACGGCGATATGGTGAGCTGCAAACTATTTGATGAAGTTGCTCTATCGACTTCAGATATGTTACACTGTAAATCTGTCTGGCGTTTCGTGTACCAAATAGTGTAAGGGAATATAATAAATTGACTTAACTTCAAATACCGCTCAAATTTAAACAGGGCCAGCTTACGGATATGAAAAGAATAATCAAAACCAGTTGAATGAGTTACAAGTTATTGCCCAATTGCCCCTTTTTCTTGAAGTCAGTGAAAAAGGGGTAAAAAATTTTTGCACGTGTTAATTAATATATGTATTTACATAATTCTCGACCAACGATACGAGTAATGTAAAGAAATTTGATTTTATTTTCGAATTCGATTTTAAGCTGGTTGCTGACTGGAGTAAGCTTTATAAAAACCCCCAGCTTTGTATTTGAAAACCTGGATAGAATTATGAAATTGAAAAGTTATGTTCAAAGGTTTTACAGTGCCATGGCTTCTCCGGCTAGCTGAAAATATCCGGTACTCCCCTAATGAACCATAAAGCCGAATTAACTTTAGTTGGGAAGTTTCGGGGATACTTCAAATGAACGCTTTGAAGGTATAATGTGATTACGAAATCAACTTTTGCAAACTTCAGCATTATTACGTAGGATGAAAAATTAAATTTGTAATTTTTCTTGTTTTATTATTCGCAGTGTTGAAGGGAAATTAAAATTTGAATCGAGAAAGTTGACGGGCTTCGTGAAGGAAAAACGAATTGAGGTCGGACAGGATGTCCTCTACAAAAGGATTTATTTTTGTTTACCACAAAGGTACAGTTTCCAATGAATCTTGGCCGACTTAAAGTTTTCTAGCCCGAAGGTTTAATTATTTGTTATAATTTGGTCCCTGTTGAAGATCCGATGGCGCAATGGTTAACAAGCAGGATCTCGGTTCCTAGGGCCCTGCGTTTGATTCTCAGCGAGGCAAAAAGTTGAATGATGAGTTTAAATTTCCGTTCTCGATCTGGATGTAGCTATGTCGTTGTCTATGTGTGTTGTACATGCATCCACGATACAAGGAATCCTAGTGTGATCTAATCTAAACCTGTTATGATTTTGTAGCGTTATTTTTAATTATTTATTAGTTTATTTATAACTATGACTTAGGTAGGTATATTAACATTTTTCACACCCATTTATTATTTCATTTTCATTCATTATTTGTTAAACGAAGCAAGCAGTCAATAATTTCCATTATGCACCTCCTCCTTTCTCTATAATTATATACTTCTGCATATACTTTTTGTATATACATATACAGGTAGGTAAATATTGATTAGGTACTCTATTAACTGTAAAGTTTTTATTATACAATTAATCAAATTAAAGTAAAATAATAAATAATAATAAAGTTAAAAAATAATAAATAATAATAAAGTTAATTATGTTAAGTAAGTCTGTAAGCGTAGTCCCAGCTTCTTTAAATAAAGCTTAGGTGCCTGATAATATTGTTATAGCATTGTCTAGTGTAAGCGTAACATACGCTGTTCTCGAACTAAAATTTAAAGGCACCGCAGAGACAAATAAGGCATTAAGAGACCAGCAAAAGTTATCTAACCTTTTTGCCCCTTTCGTATATCTCCAAAATTGTCAGCAAATTTCCTAAGAAAAGTATAATCGTTTGTTTTGCTCCCAGTGTCATGTATATTATTATGAATCCGGTTATAAAGAAACTGAACCTGAAGACTTCTCTACTGAAGGCTCTTCTGAAGGCTTTGGATTGACAAAAAGCTATCACCAATCCGCCCTGGAGCAGCGTGGTGAATATGTTATAGGACTGCTCGATGATAAGCAGAGACTCCTAAGTAATGAGTTGTTTCTGGGCTAGAGCCAATGTTACGAACATGGAGAAAAACACTAATAGAGAACCGAAATAATTCTCTGCAAACGTTCTTTTGGTCGTAAATAAGGCAATCGGAAAGCTATAAAGTGATAGCTGCCGAAAGGGCTAGGCTTTGGCGGCGATCCAACACTTATCTTCGAATTAGTCGGGGCTATACTTACAAATACCTCTTTCTGGGTTACTTACTGAATTTTTTGTTACTACTGGTTTTAGATTATGTGCTTATAATATTATAAATATGATGGTTATAATTTAATATTGTTACCTAATTTCTAACCCGTAACTCACATGACATGTTTGATGTGCCTTATCAGGGCTATGTTGACACTATATACCTACCTAATATTAACACCTGAATGCATCCTGAATGTAACTCAATATGTTTTTAAGCAAATAAATAAATATGAAATAAATATGAAAATAGATTCCATGACATGTATGGCGCTATGGTTACCACGCTTGACTGGTCAGAAGGGTTTGATTCACAGCGAGGCAGAAATGTGATTCTGTTTTAATTTCTGTACTGTGTTTTTGTGCTGGCATGGCATGGCAACACAAAAACACAACCACGGCAACCACGACACAGGGAACCCTAGTGTAGAGCCTGTGGTAGAGCTATGAGTACGTGGCGTTATTTTTTTTCTTTCGATTTCATGCTCATGTTTTATAAAAATACTCATTACTTTAGCATTTTACATTATTCATTACCAAGGGGTTTTAGGGGATCCCCCTCAAGGCAAGTTTAACTGACTGCCGAAGAGAGGGCCAAATTATCAGAATTTCCCTTTTGTTGTATTGTGGTCAAATGAGCCGCCGATCCTAATTACATGTATTAAATATGTGTGACCAGCCAAGTAATAAGGGGAGAAGAAAGCAATGATCCAATTGTCGCCTTGCTGGGAATCGAATCCAAGACCCTTTGTACGGCCGACCGTCATGGTAATAATTTCTCCATCGCCAATTTTCTTATTCCATTAAACTGTCTACATTTTGAATTATAATACTTAATGTTTTTCTTTCTATTTCCACTCTACAAGTTATATTAATTTTGACAAGTTTCATAATTATGTTTAATGAAAGCGTCCAATATTCTGAAGGAAGTGTAATTAAAGTTGTCAGAATTGAGAAAATTGCTTTACTTCAATCAATTACGATTCAAAGGTCACCGGCAACGCACGTAACGAACTGTAGATTATCTTAACTCGAATAGTAGATTATCTTACCTCTGGTTGGTGCCGTGATTTGATTCCGATTCACGCACACATAGTAGAACAAATAGGATAAACGGTCCGCCCCGGGTGACACCAATTTGAGGGTGACACCAAGTCGAAAAAAAAGATGAGGGACATACGTGAACAAAGCCCTATTATAAAAATTACAGAGTTACTCTACAAACTGGAATTTCTCCTCAGTAATCTAAACCAATGTCACCGGGAGAGAGAGGGTGCTGCAAAACGGTTCCGTGGGGTGACACTGCCCCGGGTGACACCCATGCTAGCTACGCCACTGTTAAGGCTTCCGACGAAAATATTTGTGTGTGTTCGTTTTACATTGTAAAAGTTGTTGCGACTACAAACTTGCCTGATGGAAAGTAGCGATGTAATCGGTAGTTAACAAGCCTATTCACCCTTTTCTTGAAGACCTTACGTTGTAATTATACGGCAATACCGTCGCAGGCAATTTGTTTCAGTTCTTCGCGGAGACACGTTAACGACAACATGAAAAGACATGGGCGTGCATACAAATAAATGCTGATTTACATTGATACAGTAGCTGGCGACAATATCACTGGATTATCGCCGCTAATGTACCGGATATTGGATGCTGGACTGGATTGCTACATGTTTACACTGAAACAGTGCTGATCCAGCGCCGGAATCTAGTGTTGTTGGCGCGAGCCACTGTATTAATGTAAATCAGTCCTAATGTTCTATGCTGTAACGACCGTATGAGCCGCTTCAAACTAGCAAACTTCCAACAAGCGATACAATAAAGGACGATCTGCAATGACTTTTGAATTAATAAAATGTTATAAATACAATACTTGTCCATTCATAGATAAGAGGTCGCATTGTACTTCAGATATTGAAGAGGATTCCTACTACTATGTAGTTAAGGTCTGAATCGATTCACAGATCAGTTTATGTATCTACCTACTACTTCTGAATCGATTAGTTTTATTATGGTGCGTACAGACTATGTAACAAAACATGTTATAAAACATAGTTAAATAACATGTTTTTTAATGTGGCCGATATGTGTTACGAAAACAAGTTATACAACATGTTATTAGTTTTTGCAACAATGTTATATGCTATATTTTAAGAAATGACACGCATTGAATTGTTATATAACATTGTTATACAACAATGTTGTTTTAATGTGTACGGTCTTGTAACATGTTTCATTGTTAGACAACAATGTTAGATAGTGTGGACGTGTTATAAAACAGAAGTTATATAACATGTTACATAATCTGTACGCACCCTAAGACGGACCTTTGCAAATGATTATGCGAAGTTTTTGAAACATTTGTGGTATAAATAGACGTCAAAGCTGTGACAACTCGTCCAATGTATACAGCAGAGGTACAAAGATTCGCGCGAGTTTCAGTGAGCGCGGTTATACCACATTATATTATACTATGCACATGATTTTAAAATTCTAACATCGTGGATACTAAACATATCCAACGCGTTAATAATCCACTAGAGCACGTATTTCTCTTTATGTCACCACTTGAGGTCACCTAGAGCATACTCCAGCAGCTATAGTGCGGATTGGTGGAGGAATTATTGAATAATCAATGTGTCGATAGATTTCTTTTATGCGACTCGTAGGTTTCTGATATAATTTAAAGGTTGCTGTCTAATGATTGCCGGCACTGACAGCTTTAACTAGATGGACTCCGAAGAATCCAAAGCATGACAGTGGTCAAGATTTATTTTAACCACTAGAGGTCACTGGGCCTTCTGGTACCTAACTCGATCGATCACTCTGAACCGACGCAAATCGCCGGTTTGAACACTTTATTTGAAATGAAATTGACTGAAATTTTATTCGAATTTGGTGGAATACTTTTCGAACGTAACTCACTTCATTGCTGCCACAAATGCTTTTGATCATATAAATATCATATAATCAAGGATCATAAAAATAGGAGTTAAAATTATTTAACACACTCATCCTGAGAATGGTCATATACTCTAGGACCATCACCCCTGAATTGCGGATGTCGTGGAGAACAGAAAACCAACCTTCGATCCGAGAACAATCATTTTAACTGCCACAAAAATATCGTACCTATCGGAATCGAACCTAGGACCTTTCGCGTCGCAAGCACGGTTACTTAGTAGATACCAACCAAGCTATGAGGTAATCGAGTGATGTAAGCGTTAAGTGATTAAATAAAAAGTACTCAATAAACTTTTGACTTCAATTTGCAATTCAGTAAATGAACGATTCCAATTCATAGAACTGGAAAAGCTAACCCGAATGAAATAGGAAATAGGAATTGGTAAAACGAATACCGATGTTATTTCGTTGCGGGTACCATTTTGTTCTGTGACTTGTGTTGTCTGTGTTTTGAGCGGTTACTGTTTTGGTTTACATACGTTTAGACATTGGTTCCCATCCTTCGTAGTGGAGACTACTTCGACATAATTTTTTAATAGGAAGCACAAGGAAGAAAAATAAATTGTCTTGGTTGAATAAATGAATAAATTAGTTATAGTAGAATTTTTCTCTCCTTCATGGTCAGCACAGCGTCGGTGATCCTTTGATGTTTCTGATGATGATAGGTGATGTGACCGCTTACCATCTGATGACTTATCTAGTCGTTAGTCGGCTAAAATAATTATAATAAAAAAAAAATTTAACAAAACTTTTAACACGAACAATTAAGGCTATTACTGTAAAGGTGCAGTTATTGTAATCCTTGTTTACGATTATGATGCTCACAAACGCATCGATATTTGTTCTATAATCAAGCATAACGATATCGATAAGTTATCTAATATTATGATGTGGAATGACTAAATATAACAAGATAAGATGCGTCATATAGCCCGGCGGCTTGTGTCGAATCT
The DNA here is from genome assembly GCA_905404135.1 of Hesperia comma. Classification (NCBI taxonomy): domain Eukaryota; kingdom Metazoa; phylum Arthropoda; class Insecta; order Lepidoptera; family Hesperiidae; genus Hesperia; species Hesperia comma. The sequence continues at coordinate 1,249,150 of FR990028.1, read as the reverse complement.
AAGGCTTCGGCTACATTAGGCGATTTACGATGCAACAGGACGAGCGAAATTAATTAAGTATAGGGTGCTATACTAAAACTGAAAATCTGGCGATGAGGTGGCTACATTGCACAGACTTCGCACCCCTAAATCATTCATCGCGGATAGTTATACGCTTTACCAGATACCCAAAATAAGAACATAAAAACCTCTTCATTCAATTTATCTCTTTACTGGGTACATTAAATTACTCTTAACAAATACTTTACTGTTGTTAAACTTATAAAGAAATAAAAAGGCATCCTTATCGCTAAGCAGCTACTTGTATCTTTCACTACTACAGTAGCAATAGACAAGATACAGGAAAGATACGGTGATTTACAAACGAGATATAACTAAAAGTAGCGTTATAATATAAAGTGATACAAATTGAGAGTTTAGAGATAGCCATGTGGAAAGAGAAAAGCCTGAAGGGAAAATCCAACCTATACCTACTATAATAGGATATATTATGTACAATCTCATATAATTAGGATTGTACATACAGTAGTAAGTAGATACAATACTTCGAAGAAGTTTGAGCCAACTAATTTAATTTTTGGTTTGTGTCTGTCCCCCAATCACAAATTGACCGCACCCGCAGAAAAATAGCTCTAACTGAAAAGAACAACTGAAGTTTATGGAAATTCAATTCCTTGAAGCATGAACGCAGATTGGTCTGAATATTTTGTATTTTTATTTTCTCTAACAAGACCTGCTTCAGAGTCCCTCGAGACGTCTCGACAGTTTGCTAACTTAACGTAAACGTAACTACACGGAGATAAGAATTTTGCCCAAAATAACGCGACCTCATTAAAATTTCTGACGTTGGCTTCGACCCATTAGTGGTTCACTATTATGCACGTCCCTTCTCGTCATTGAGGTACCTTAAAGCATGCTCTATCATGCTGCTCCACTGTAGATTGGTGGAGGAGTTAGTGGCCAACCTAAATATCGGAAGTTTTTATGTAGCCCGAAGGTCCCACTAGTTCAACGGTTGTACTACTCAGTTGTACTAGTGGGAATCACTGTCCTACCAACTGCTTTCTAATGATAACAACCGGGATCAACGGCTCTACGTGCCCTTTAAAGCACGGAAGCGCTCAAGAAAGTTTTGCCACTAGCGGTCACCATCCTAGTATTCCTATTCCTAGTACCGACCGCGCCCGCTATTGCTTAACTTAGTCGCTCTCTCAGGATTAACGCAAACAGCTGTGAGTGTCAAAAACATTTCACGTGCTTGTTATAAAGGACGCTGGTAGATAGCTAGGTATGTAAAACATCTACCACTATGACGACCCGGATGGCGCAATGGCTAACACGCCGGATCGCTGTTCCGAGGGTCCTGGGTTTGATTTCTAGCGAGGCGGACATTTGAATGATGAGTTTAAATTTCCGTTCTCGGTCTGTGTGTGTCTTTGTCTTGTGTGTTAACCATGGCACCCACGACACAGGGAATCCTAGTGTGGGGCTATGAGTGTGTAGCGTTATTATTTATGCACATATATGCTGCAATACTGTGGAGACTGAATTGGGTGGTACAAATCCCAGTGAGTTCTGACAGGAAGAACCTGGCTCAAAGTTTCCTTCGTTAGTCATCAGATTGCTTAACGATCAGATTTTGGCTTGGACAACGAACGCTCCTTATACCATAAACCCTTATAGACAAACTGTAACATAAATTATAACCAAAGTACCCCAGAGTACAATTATGTAGGTATCTTATTCTGCTCCCTGCCATAAAACGACCTTAGAACTCTTCGCTCAGTAAGCGGAATTTTCTAGGACTACAAGGGTCTTTTAGAATTTGGAAGTATCTATTGTTCCTACAGTTTAATGGCTATGTCAGGACATAAATCAAACTATGTCAGTTTTATGTTACCTGGCCGTTGTTGTTGGGTCTTAGTAAGTTGGATGCGTAAACAACTCATGAATTTTACTGTACTTACAGTGTCGACACATTGATGTACCTACATAAAATAAACCAATCATAAATATAGGATTTTTCCATACGGCTGGTCACTTACTATACTTAATTTTAAAATAACCGCTGAAATTATCTGGAAACGATTATAAGGTTCCGTATCACCAATGATAATAACTCATAACTTCAATAAAATAAATTCATAACTTCAATTTTTATTTTGCTTTAATACGTAAATTCAATTACACTTACATCAGATATAATTACAGAGCCGGGAAATCAATAAGTTTTCGTTTGACACCGTTTACGGAACCCTAAAAATTGGCCAGATCATGTCCACCTTTTTATATCAAGATACAATAGGCTTGCAGTTAGTTAATGCTATTCATCTTAGACTACACTCGCCCTTCCAATGGGCAAAGTTCTAGTGAATCACTCACTCACAAATACGAGTAAAAGTAATCATTTTAAGCACGTCGCGTTTTTGATTAATATCGTCCCCAGTTTTTCGTGTTTCAGCTTTATCCGAGTGTTTGCTACACAAAACACGAATATTGTCGACATTTAGTCAGGTGGTAGAGCCTAGAGTTCGCCCGGGGTAGTGCCACCGCCCGCCAAGGTACTCAGTACCATTCCTACCGTCATAATAATTGTTTTTAAGAGCAATTGTGTTCCGGATAGGAAGGTGTGGAGCCTGTTCACTTTTTTAGAGGCGACCATGTCAGACCTCAGGGGTAGCAACGCATCTGTGACCGAATTGGAACAAGACTCACACTAATCATTAACTAACTGGACAATACTAATATTAACTAACAGGACTAACTATCACTAACAGTCCCTGTCCTCACACTTATTAACAAACTAACCAACTAACATTCTAACACCATCTACTAATTGGACTAACCACCCTAGTCCCTAAATTGGGTCTTGTTCTAAGTCGGTCACAATTGCCATGGGCGGCAGCGGAAGGGTGGTGCTGCATGCTCGTTTGCTACCTTAATTCAATAAAAAAAAAAAAAAAAAAATTAAATGCGTAGGTATAATATTCTAAAAACGTAAATAAATGTACAATTTATAAAATTTAATTAATAATTAATGAAATACAGGAGTTCCTTGTCACAAACCTACATTGTAATCACTAACACATTAGGCAAAACTTCATGTTAGTAAAGCAAAAGGAAGAAGGTAGTTCTTATTCCGCATGCAAGATTTCACTCGAACATACAAGCATTGCAAGTTAGATAAAAACTTGTAGAAGACGCTATCAGTGGAATACAGAGAAAATTTTAAAGAGATGACTCAAAGAATCTTTTTCCCAAATCGGTAATCTGTGCAGCTGCCTTTTGTATTTGATCATTTCCGCCCACGGCCACGGGCAGCGGTACCCCGACTTGCTATCAATACTTTTTGTTCGATGCTCCATTTTATTTTTCCTAGTGCTTAAGAGCATTACCCTGAATCGCTTTGCACAATTTCTGTTATGACTCCAAGTTAGAAACGATGTATTTGTAAATTGATGAAACAGAGTTCTGCTGGCTACGTAGTTCTGTCCTAAATATTAATACCATTTGTGTCGTGTAATAATTATTTTAATAGCGCCAGATGACCATAGCAACAACAACAAAGCAACACGTTTATTACCGAATTAGAACGAACGGGGTGTCCTACGTGAGCGACGAATACGACGCGACGCTACGCAATACGACGCGATGCTACACGCGACAATGACAACGTCGCGTGTTGTCGCAGACTGTCACATAGGACGCAAGTAGGGATACCGTTGATTTGATCGCGATCGTCGCGTTCGCAACGTCGCGTCGCGTCGTTTTCGTCGCTCACGTAGGACACCGCCTTTAAATACTGAGTACACTTTTTTTACTTACAATAAGTTACTTAATGCTTGACAACGATATCCCACCTGATGGTAAGCAGCGATCAAGTCCAAGATGACGAACGCAATTATAACACCCAATTTATCCTCTTGAAGATTCCCGCGTCAAATATAGGCGGTAGCACCGACGCTGAAAGCTACTCCAATCCTTCACGACGCACCATGCAGTACGCACAATGAACAAGGCCAGCCATATTGTGACAGTGTTATTCCACACAAGGTCAAACCTGACCCGGTTAATGAGGTCTTAATATACTTAATTAACTTAGAATTTAATTTAATATACTTAAGGTTATATAATTAGAATTTAAGCACTAACATAGAATAAGTTAATTTTTTATTATCATCTGTATTTTATATTTTTACGTTTTTTCTGTTTATTTGTTTCTGTGTTGTGTGTATTTTATGGGCTAAAGGCCTGAAATAAAAATTATTATTATTATTATAAAAAAAATATTATTATTATTATTATTAAGCCGTTTTAGTGTGTACCTATATAGTACCGCCGCACTTCGCAAGGACTCCAATTTTTCTTACAGTCACTTTTGCCTTGGATTCGATGAACCTACCAAAGTTTTAGTTCTAAAAAAATTTACATCTTCTACAATAACTAACAGGACTAGCTATCACCAAGTCACCAGTCCAAGTCCTCACACTTGTTAACAAATTAACCAACTAATGTTCTAATACCATCTAGGACTGCCCATCCTACCTCTTTTTGAGTAGCCGCGCGGTCAGTCACAGTTATCAAGGACGACAGCAGAACAGTGCTGCCTGCTTATTTGCTACCTTAATTCCATAAAAACACTATTCACTAAGTCTCTATGCCTACGTATTAAAGTGCTAAGTGCTATTTTCCGTAATACTATGGACCGAATGTAGCAAACTTGCGTTAAGTTCATTAGTTATTAGCAATATTGCCCATCGTAATATGGCGCTTGCTCGAATATCTACATACCAAGGGCTCGAGTTGGAATTATGTTCGCATTCCTTCAGCGTGGTGATTGACTATTGCCTGTAGGTACTCCGCACAATGTGGGTGGAAAGTGGAAACTCGGGACCGGCAATAGTGCAGAGTGCTGTTTTGGTTTGCAATTATAATGGATAATGTCTACTAAAAGCGCATTAAAATATACATATAGTAGGTACTTAGTTTTAATAGTTGAACGATTGTACGGGCATAGTTATTTTATAATAACAATTAAACAAGGCTTACACACTAATATGAGGATTATCGCGAAAGTGTACAAATGATACAACATAACACCTTTAACAAGAGAACCAAAATATATGAGCTAATACCTGCCTAAGGGCGCATTCAAGTAGAACGCTGGTTACCGGCGCCGATCTGCCAGCGCTTATCGGTATAGTCTAAGATCCGAATCTAAATCGACATTCATCAACAAAATAATACATAAACTAATACTTATCACACATATTTTCCGGACGCGTTGAAATTTAAATCTTTAAAATTTGTATAATTAGGACCGAATTTTTTGCAGTCTACCCTGTATCATCGTGTTCAGAATGAAACAGCGCTTATGCTAATATAATTTTTTTTTCTATTATCAAATCTAGTGAAAGTAACGTGTATTGACATACCTGTTTATACCTGTCTACTCAGTAGTTCGTCCAGGTAAATAATAGTCTACCCTACGTCTGCACATTCTATTTGTTCTATACTTTAAGTCCAGTATAAAATTTTATTATAATCTTCATCATGCAACATTTTATGAAAAATCATTTTCTAAAAAATAATTAAAATATTCTGTCCAGGATTTTTGTTGTCTACCCATTTTTAATATATTTTCTAATATACGAAATTTATTATAAAATATGTTTGATTCTCTTATAAACCCGATGAATGTCGATTTAGATTTGGATCTTAGACTATGCCGATAAGCGCTGGCAGATCGGCGCCGGTAACCAGCGTTCTACTTGAATGCGCCCTTAGCCAGGAATCGAACCGTACCCTCACTCAGCACTTCAGCAGGCAGGATCAACCAACATACTTGAGTCGCTGAGAATATCGAATTGTCACTCCCCGCTAAAAAGAAATTTATTACTTGTGCTTACAATTCGATGAAGCTAACAAGCAAAATTTCCTTAAGGCATTTTAAATTCTCATCGTCAATGTAAAATGAACCTTAATTATAGATGCGGAAAGCTGGAATTTGCGTGGGTTGGCATTAAAACGAAGTCATCTTCTTGATTATTTTACACTCAAAAGTTATATAATATTCAGAGCTTAAAACATTTTATACCTTTTTCACTTACGTCACACATTGATACGTCGTAAAGCAAATGTTGCCGAACGCCGACTGAATAAGGTATAACGGATCTTAAATCTAAGATGAGAGCCGTAAGAGTGATCGCTTTGTAGAGACTCATTCAATTACATCGAGTTTTAACGCTTTTTTCAATGTAGAGGTTTTTAGCTAATTTTCCTTTCTTTTCTTTTCTCATAAGAAGGAGGGAAGAGGCGGTAATTGACTTTTACTGGAGGTGTCACCTGTGCTCTGTATTAAGGGTTGAGAGCGCCCTAGGCAAAGACCTTTTTTTTAGTTCTCGGTCTGGGTATGCCTTGTCTTATACTTGGCAGTTTGGCACCTATGATACCGGGAATCCTGGTCGAACCTATGAGTCATTGGCAAACTAATTTTTTGGTTCTGCGCGCGCCCCCTTTTAACCTCGCGCCCCTTTTTAACCTCGCGCCCCTAGGCACGTGCCTAGTTTGCCTTAAGGATAATCCGCCACTGTCTAGAGGCTCCACCCCATGGCTACATCACAGATGATAGAAGGAATTGATACTCAATTTTTTTCTGTATTTATATATCTAAGCTATATAAAATTTCAAGTCTTTGTCTCATCAGGTAAGTGGTGCAACCTTCATCACAAAATTCCAGATAAGTTTCAATCAAACTTAAGTTTCATATCCGCACCTATTAAAAACCCATGTTTACATTAAAATCTCATTTTTCCGTTAGTATTCAGTATATCAGATGGCATCAACGTACAATATATTCTAAATCAGTAAAAATAAATAACTCTACATACTCATAGCCCTATACTAGGATACCCTGTGTCGTGGATGCCATGGACAACAAACAAGACAAGGACTCAGGCTAAGAACAGAGATTTAAATTTAACCTTAAATGTCTGCCTCGCTGGAAATCGAACCCAGGACCCATAGAACAGCGATCCGGCATAGTAACCATTGTGCCATTCAGGTCGTCATTATGTATGTATTGTCTTGTGAGTCTTGATCCCATATACATATATCCTTCGGGAATTAAAGATCGCAGGCAGCCGCCTAGTGAATTACAGGACTTTTTAAACCACATAACTTAAGTACTGTGCTATGGAATTTATAAGTGTAAAGGTATGTAAGAAGGGCGATGTCGTGACGATGTTTTCCACAAAAAGATTGATGGTGATGGATGAGGGTTCCTCATCGGTGTAACAAAAGTCTTTCTATGGTTATAACTTAAGCGGTTCCTTATCGGCTTTTTCTGCCCTCCAAAAACTCCCCATCCAAAAGATTCTTATAAATATTTTCTAAGCTTATTGGATGAAATACGTAAGTAATAAGTGAAACTTATAAATACACACATCAAAAGTGTCTAGGGATCAACATATATTTTTGCAATAACTTTTCTCCTGATTGATATTAATTAAAATTTTCTTTAAGGATTCATCAAATAAAGTGTTTTCGTTTGTCACAGTAACGATAAACCAAGTCACCTTTGCATTAATAAAGAAATTTGCCATTTTCCTAATAAAGGGATTTTTGACATTTGAACCACTAACATTAAAGTTCGAAAAAAAGACTGAAATAACAGTTTTCTTTAAAATTTTATTGGGTAACTTAAACAATTAATAATCCGTGTTTCTACCGCGAACACTAACAATACAAGAACATCGGTTTGGCATACTCAAAATGAGTTCATCCAAATCACGCTGTGGAATGGCCGCCCATGTTCGTTGCAACAACAAAAAAAGGTCTTCTTGCCACTGGATACCCTCCATATTCGGCAGAGCTCTTCTCTGTAGCATATCCCATGCATGCTCAATCGGGTTCAAGTCTGGCGACTGAGCAGGCCAGGGCAGGACATTGATGTTAGCTGCGGCGAGAGTCTGTCTTACAACTCTTGTGGTGTGCGGTCGTGCATTATCATGCATTAACTGAAATAAGGGACCGATTTGCACTTGTAGAGGAACGATGACGTCTGATACAATCAATCAATTTGATCGAATCGATCAATTTGAGCGTTGAGGTTGCCTCTGATCCAAATCAACTCAGTTCTTCCGCCGATCCAAATACCCGCCCATACCATGATGGTTCCACCACTATAAGGATGGACTTCCTGGCAGGATTTTAATCGCTGTTGGCGTCCAGGGGTTCTCCAGTGTCGTATACGTCTTGTATCCGGTCTCATACCAAAACGAGACTCATCAGAAAAGCACACGAAACGCCATTGTTCTTCTGCCCAATTTCTGTGTTCAAGAGCCCATTGATATCGAATCCTACGATTGTGCATTGCTATAGGTGGTACCCGTAGCGGTCTTCGGGAATGAAGGTTCACTTCATGCAAGCGGTTTCTGACTGTTTGGTCGCTAATTAAGTTCCCTGAAGAGTGATGAAGCCTCACGGCTAACATCATGGCGGTTATTGTTGGAGCTTTTCGAGTTAAGATTTGAATGTATCGGTCTTGTCTCCGTGTGGTGCAGCGATACCGTCCACCATGGCGCTCAGCCACGGTACCAGTGCTTCGGTAACGTGTCCAAAGTCGACTGATAACACTCTGACTTGTATTCAGAGCTAAAGCCACAGTACGTAGCCGGGAACCAGCTTCTATCATTCCCACGGCTCTGAGCATTTCTTCCCTGCTTAAATGACGTCGCCGCTCCATTATAACGTTGGTTTTAATCAGTAGTAGGGAAACAGTAGCACTAATAATGTCTTCAATGCGTTGTATGTTTTTATAGGGAAAATATTGACAGCTGATTTTCATCTTTTACTCGAATTTGATTGACAGTTCCTGATTCAAATTATGAAATGCACCAAAAAGGATCCATATAAATTTATAAAATCATAAATTTATTACAAAGCCACATCTCAATCTCAAGAAATCCGCATAAAAATGCTTGATCCCTAGACACTTTTGATGTGTGTATATGAACTGAAAATATAGTTCATTCCCTCTCACATTTACAAATGATATAATAAATAAATTATAAGAAAACTATAAGAAGTTCTACAATATATCTTATGTGAGCTAAATTAATATGAGAGACTGTAGTCTATCCTACCTAGGATAAACTTGTATTGTCCGGTAACATAAACCAGAAACACCTAAGTAAGTTAAGAATAAGTTAAATGTTTCTGGCCAACTTTAACCAGGATAATCATATTATGTTTTATGTGTGTTCATTAAAAATATCACTTCTTTACAATAGGGAATACGGTAAAGAAGTTCTAGTTTTTCATCCAAAATTAAATTTAAATGTGGTCGATCTATGTCTTCACAAAGAGCCGCTCTGATGGTGAATAAGTCACTGAAGGCTGACATCCTTCAGACACAACGTTAATTTAAGGCATTTAAGCCAAAGCTACACAGTAGAATCCGTTTTAAAAAGTTTCTTATTTTTTCATTTGATTTTTGAAAAAGTTTGGTAACTGAGTCGTAGAGTTTCTATGCATGACTTCCGTCGTTATAATATTACACTGGGATACTTAGCATCTCTAAACTGAGATTTAGCACCATTAAGGAAAGGTCCTTTTCCTTTCATAAGTAAAGTTTATCGGGAGAGGTAGAGAAGTGATTGGGTAAAGCAGGATTTAAAATGTATGCGACTTCAATTTTGACTGCATATTCATAAGGATTTAAGTATTTAAATATGTTTAAGTAAATAAATATTATTTAAGAGTAGTAACAATACATTGTCTAGCTATAGATAAATAGGTAATACTAAATCATAATTGAAAATTGAAATCATAAAATATATTGTATCATACAACCTATTTGTAATGTGCATAAAAATGCGTGTCGTGTTTTTATGTTTATTAGAGTTACCGAAAAATTTCCTTCAGACTTTCATTACTATAAATACGAGTATAACATAAAAAGGCTTATATAACATTACAGGATACTAATAAAACAGAGTCAAAAAAGTCCTTTCGACGATCCTTTTCCATCCCACATTAAAAAGCGATACATCATTCCCGCCGCTGATCGGCCTCCGTCCAGGAGTTGCAAGGACGGGCCGTCATTACAATTACCTACATCGTTATCGATCGCCACAACCTTTGAGCGAACAGCTGAGCCTCACGAGGTTTCAGCCGGGTTGTTTAGACGCAATGCAGATCACGTGTGCGCCGCTCAACCTACCGGCCTTCTGTAGACGCCCTAAAGTTCTCCTTCTCCCTCGGATCCAGTAGAAAACTGAAGAGGGAGCAGGAGAGGAGACTTTGGGGTTGAACCAGACGCCGGCGCGTCTGCGTGTCGCGCAGCGCGAACGCCCGAACGGTCGATGGGATTCGTTGCGCGCGCAAACGGTCGGCTCATCGCCGGTTCGTGGCATTCGGAGCGGAGTACTCGTCTAGAGCGCACGGTCCCGACGCTTGCTCTGGGCGAAACGTCGGCAGTCGCGCCGGCGCCGCCGTCGGCGATGGACCACGACGAGGACAGATCCCTGTCCCTCGGGACGGAGGTCTCGGCCTCCGTACCCCCCCCGAGTCCTCTCACGGGATGTTACCTGCTGGCCGTCATCGGCGAGCCGCATACTCTCGAGCACAAGGAGATTATTCTGCAGCGCCTCGTTAAAGGTAAGTCCTGCGGCACCGGCGTTTGACCACAAAATTAGTTTTACCGACTTTTTATCGTTTCCGTGACGCTTCCGGTATGCAAAAGATCTTTTTTTGCTCAATTAATGTGTAACTGCCGGCTGCGGAGTGCGGGGTAAGTCGCCCCTCGCGAACTGTCATTTAGTCGGCTAATAAGGAAAATATTTCGCCGGCTAAATACCGATGTATCAAGAGTACTATTTATCTCGCGGAGAGCGTACTTTCTCCGTTTTGATACGTGGGAAAGTGGTTCGTAATTGATTTTTTTTCAGCCGGCTTCGTTTTGCAATCGATGAGTTTTGATTCTGTTCGACAATGGAGCGTTCGTTGGATTCCTTGGCGTTTTTGTTACGAAAATACCCAATTTTGTGATTGCCGTGTAGATAGATAATTTTTTGTGTGCCGCATTGTCCATTTTTCGTGTTACGTCATCCGTGACGTCAATAAGTTTTTCTAAGCCGGGTTACCTAATTGAGGCAATTGAATAATATTGTTGGTCTAGCGGGCTCGATGGATGTACAATGTAGCTTGCGACAAGTTCCTAGGTACCTTGCGAGTATTTGCTAAACGCACCTGACAAGACTTTGTCTAAATTTCCTTTAACAAGTTGAGATGCAAGAACTCTGTCTATTCCAATTACGAACATACTTAACGTTGTCTTCATTATTTCAATGTTCCACAAACGGCGATTACGGATGGCTACTGATTGCAGCACTCTATTTATCACGTTTGCGGCAAGACTCGTATTGCGACTTGTTGCGAATCAACGATTACCTATCGTTTCTTTACTGCACTTCAGGTAATAATGATAAATGGTAATTTAAACTGTATCGGTTTCAAGCAATTATGTTTGATAAAATTGACTGCAGTTACAACTGAAAGATTCACGGACGTTTTCGGCGGCTTTTTTCATCAATGAAACTTGCTACTTGAGTACATTTTTAATTTGTATCATGATTTGAAAAATCCATTTTATGTTTTAACTCGCTTGTTTTTATTTATTTATTTAACCTTTATTGACCACTATTTACAATATAACGGTACAAAAGGCGGGCTTAATGCTAATTGCATTCTCTACCAGCCAACCTTTAGGCCAAACAGAAAAACACAGTGAGCGGTACTAGAAGAAAAGAGAAAAAAAAAAAATTATAAATATAACATGTCCACATAACATACCTAAACACATATAGGTATATACATATATTTACTTATATAAATACATACAAATAATATATATAGGTATATAATATATATTTATACGTATATATATACAACTCTACATATAATTATATATTATTATAGTTTTTCATCTTTATGTTTATTTGTTTGTTTACGCGATTGTTTGTTTATTGTTTATGTTTATAACAATAAACAATGTTAGACTTAAGTAACAACATTTGTTATTTCGACTATCGATTTTTCTGTCTATTCGAAATACAGATTCAATGTCGGAAAATGCCAAACAATTTTTGGATCACAATAATATTCATCGATAAAACAATTATTTTACTTTCAAAAGAATGTATTATTTTTATATAGATGATTTCTTAGATAAAACAATTTAGTATCACGTAATATCACGTAAAAGCCTGGAAGAACCTTATAGGTAGGGGAACAACAAAAGGTCAATAGATGTATTGGAATACGGCGCCACGCCGACGGAACGGCAAAAAGAACAAGTCATAGAGGGGTGAGCCGGAACTAACCAACCCCTGGCATAATGGAGATGTTAATTAAAAAAACCTTAATAATTATATAATTGTATATGTATACCAACCACTATAACTATAAATTTACCTTGTATCCTATAAATTTAAACCGACACTATTATTTGAAATAGTAATTAAGTTGTTCCGTATATTTTTTCATTTTGTATCTAAGTCGCAATCAAATAAATTTATTTCATATTTTTATTTCAGTCTTACGTTTTTTGTTTTTAATAGTTCAAGTAATCTTTTAAACATAACTGTTTTAGATGAATAAGGAAATAACTGCATCAACCCGGGCTATAATCCTTTAATAATAATGTTTATTACGTAATAAACCAGTCTCAACAAACCTAACTCGCCTATTAATTTTAGCATTCAACCTAAACTTTAATCACAACGGAAGTCAAAATCATACTCGGAAAACATGAAATAGGTACTCGAACGTATATTATATCAACTCAAATATTGGAAGTATTCATGCAACAGTCTCAATGAATCTTTCTTTTTTTAAGTGTATTTTAATATTTTAACGATGAGTAGAAACTATAATAAGGGTCTAAACAAAATTAGGAGAAAAACGTCTCCTGTGATACTTTGGATGAGAGGAGCCTTAATTCCTCATGAATATTTTCATTTCTTTATTGATTGCGTTGCTAATTATTATACTAAAGTTTAATGTATTGAAACTACAGCGATCTAAGGTTTTCTACCTATGAAAACAATAAACCTACGAGCATTTTACTACAAATAACGATTTATCTGGTTTTCATGCGCGGCTGACGATATGAGTGACACAAGTTAGTTGTTTTATAAATAGTAATAGGCTTTGACTTCGCTAACATACTACTATACATATATGTACATTGTACTCGTATCAAAGACACTATACGTATTTTTTATATTATCATAGCATGGAGTTATATGGAGGCCCTGATCCTCGCATTATTTTCAACTTTAGTTATATTGAACTAAACTAAACGATAAAATCATTCCAACTAGTATATTCTTCAAAGTATTTGTAGACCTTACATTAAAGATTATAACGATCTTAAAATAAATATTTATTTATTGGTTTCATAAAAAATCAATTAAGAGTCCCGGCTCAGAGGTAATTCCTACTAACTGGGTTACAATATATTAACGATGTAAAACACTGCAACAAACACGCTTAACATAATATAACCAAGAACCATTAATTAACAACAATAGTTAAAACAAAAAATTATTAAAACAAATTTGTAATGCAACATAAGCATAAGAAAATGCAAAATGATTCTATAATTGAATTCACTTACTTACCTAATAACAGACACCGAAGACAGATATTTATTTTAAATGTTATTTGCTACGTGTCGGCTCATTGAGATGCAAGGCAGCGTGCACAGTGAAAATAATGTATACAGAGACTCCTTATACAGAGTAATAAAATACTCAAAGAATGATAACGGTAAGTAATGCCGCCGGTTTTGATATTCACTTTCATTTGCAATTCCCTTCTTGTCTTATTATTGCATAGAGCGGTCAACCGTCGCGTTTCGTCATTACAAAAATATTAGATCCTAAAATTGCGAATATTTAAAGGTATAATTTGGTAACTATGTATAATACAACCCCATTTAGCGCCTCTTATGCTATTATTTTATTTCAATAGCTATCAAAATCCGTAGACCAGCTACTTAAATATAATGTGTCTATTGGTAGGACTAACATCAAAATTATGCCGAAATGTTGTCAGAAAAAAGGCCAATAATTAGGTAAACAAGTGTCTTATGGACAGTAAGGCCATTCCTATCATGATTTTTGAGATTAGTGGGAATAAACTGACTTAATTTAACTAACAGTCAGGCAGACAGACAAAAATTCAAAAACTTTGTAATTAGATATGGATAATATATGACCCTTTTAACACAACAAAAGATTTTCTCAAATCTCTTCATGAACAGACATCGCCAGTTATTTTATTTTATGCGCCGCTCGGCCGTGAGCCGGTAAACAGATGGAAATATAACATTTTGTATGAACAGTCAAGGTTATGTTGCAAAAAGTTTGCACTCTATCCTCGAGGCGACGAATAGATAAACTTGCAGTTTCAAGTAAAACTATGTCGTAGACTATGGCTGGTTAACACGCGGTAATAGAATTACCGACTCTACTGACTCTTTAAAACAGATACAGTGTAATTATAACAACAATATCGTTACTGAATAGAAGCTGCCAGGTTATTAAAAATTAAAAACCAAAGTTCACGTGGTCAAAATTAAATAACATTTCGTTTAACGTATCTTGTAATCTTTAAGCAACTTTATGTTGGCAAAGCGGACTAAATAAAGTGATTAGTCATGTTTTACTTGTTAACAAACAAACAACTATTTAAATTATTTTTTATTGAAATGTATGTAATATGTGTCGGGACGTCGGGAGCAACGGTGATAAGACTAGCTGCAGATTGTTTTTATCAATAATCATTTTTATCACTAATACTAAGAATGCTATGATTGACGCTAGCATTATTTTGGTTTTAAAGTACTTACACATTAATGTGAAATAATATTAAAAGTCTAAATATCCATAACAACTATTAGTTTTACATAAAAATATGGACAAATTGATTGGATTGGATTTGGATTGCAAGTACGATAATGCTTTTAATTAAAAAGGAAAGAAAATAACTTAAAAAAAGACAGCAGCGTTTTAAAGTTAAAAGACACCAAAAAACAAAAAGGAGAAGACCAAACAAAAAAGAAAAAACAGAGACAAGACAATGAGAAAAAAATAAAAAGAGAACATAGAACATAAAAGAAAATTGGAAAGAACTATCATCAGTTCATTATTTGAACAAAAGATAAGTTTTCACACATAAACTCCGGTTCCATCGTTCGTGCCGAGCTGAACTGGATACGTGAACTCACTAAGCCCCTGGAGTCACGTTTTAGCCCTCGCGAACTGCCGACACTATTTACGTATATTTGATTATTGTCCATTATTGAAGAGCTGGTCATATTAAGTTCGTTGTTTAGGCAGGTTTTATCAAGTAACTAAGGATCCTGACGACCCTGTAGCCTAGTTGATAGCGACCCTGCCTGCGACGCGAGGGGTCCCGGGTTCGATTCCCGGCCGGGACAGATATTTATGTAACAGATAAATATTTGTACTCGGGTCATGGGTGTAATTGTAATGTGTTATATGTGTAGTCCATGCCACCCGCGACACAGGTACCTAGTAACCTACTGCGGGGGTATGAGTGTGTTAGCGTATGTGTTAGCGTGTTAGCGTATCCTAAGAAGTAACCTTTATTTTTTTATAATTTCAACTTATCGATTGCTTCAGATCTGTTTAGAACACGTCGTTCTCTTTACACTCCTCTTACCTAAGCAACTAATTTTTTGTTTCTATCACCGTTTTTTGATAGGTGCCATACCAGTTTCTGAACTTGCATTTATGAAAATACAACCTACAGAAACGCGTACAGGTGTGCATACATTATCGCGTTGCGACTAAGTGAATGCCCTAGCGGAAAAAGTTGGCAACATTTTCTTTAAAACATTTTATTTATTGTAACATCATTGTGTCAGATTAGAAAGATTAAGGGTGTGTTCCACGGTGGCGCGACATAATCAAGACCAAGTGTAAATAGCCTCGTCTTCTATATGCTGGTGGAAGCGACCATTATTATTAGATGGCTCAGTGGCTCATCAATTCATTTGTCCGTTATTCGTATCTACACACTTTTTCAAATTTCATGTTCATTGCCGTATTCATGAAATACTTTCCTTCAGGTGATCCAATCTTATCACTTTCAGATAACACATGTTTATTAAAGATGATAGGTACTATACTGTAACGTCATGTTTGTATTTGTATAATTATGTCATTTTCGGAAAAGAAATTTAGTTTTCGATGTGAAGTATTTCGTAAATTTTGTGCAATCAATATTTCTTTACAAATAATTCAATGCAAATCTCTGCCCGTTCTCAAGAATTGTACCATTCTTAATGCGTTTAGGGGAAAATATTAATTAAAAGACGACTCTAATAAAAGGTTACTAATTGGATGTAATTATAACAACTAACGGAATCAACTATCCCTTACAGTCCCTGCCTGTCTTAATACCTTCAAACGGATTGACCAACAAATGTACTTGATAACAACTTTTGTTAACTGGATTCATAATAGTTCTGTTTTCATCACAGTTTTCAACGGCAGCAGCGGAAGATGGTACTTATTTGCTACCTTAAATTAATAAAATGAGGAAAATATCAACTATGAATTATTATAATACTAGTAGAGCATCCGTGGCCCAATATTTTATAGGACCGAGAAATCTTATGTTGTAGGGACAAAGATATAGAGGCCACTTTGATACATAGTATTTTGTTGTAGTTGTACGATATTACCGTAATCTTGTCGGTGGTCGAACCCGGAACCCTGAATCAGGGTCGGCGCTAAGTAGAGTGCGGGGTCGTAGATGAAACCCCGCCAAGGCGTCGTATTCGACGGACATTCTGAATACACCACGTATATTATGCTACATACATGCCATATGTGATGCATCCATGTCAACACAAACAAATTGTAAAAAATAATAATAAAGTAGGTAGTTACAAAGTAGCCTGGTTTATAACTAGCTAGCAAAGGCTTTCGGATTCAATTCCGGCCAGATCTTTTTTATTTTAGATAGTCGGCGAGCAGTTCAATTTATATTGTAAACAAAATTAACATAAGGCATTTTAAATTCTCACCGTAAATCTACAATGAACCTGGCAGCATAGCGAATGCGAACCGAGTACCTATCGTGTTGTGTTAATGTGTTGTCCATGCCAGCCGCCACATAGCAAATCCTAGTGCAGGGGTGTAAGTATGTTAGAATTTGTTTAAAAACAAAAGAATCATTAAGTAAATTCACTTCATTTTAATCACTACTTCTCGAGCAAACTGACGTATACAGCGATGCCACATTCTGATGAAGCAGTAATAAATAGTGTCGTGAGTCTCGTGACAAACGGATCCACATCATTGATCATGACGTTACGTTGTGATTCAAAACACAAAACGTTTTTACTCAAAGATTTCATTCAGTTTCGTAGGCTTATACTGAAAGATTAAAGAGCCAAATTAAAATGCCGACAAATAATACCTTCCAATTTTTTAGTCAATTTTAATATCTGCTCACAAAGAATTATTTTAATAACTGTAGGTACTAATATTTCTTCGAGTTTGAAATCGTAAACACTATTTTACAATTAACACAATAAATATACATTATTTTAAAAATCACTTATCAGTTCAGCTTGACTGTGTATTACCTACCTATTGTTAGATAGTATTGTTAGATAGCTTCTTCGTGAATATTTCTATCAGCTATCATATCAAGAATTTTTCGAATCCGACTGGGACTTCCAGAGATAAGTGCGTTCAAACAAAAAATTCTTCAACTTAATTACAGTAGTGTAGAGCATTTGTGTGTCGTACACACCTTCACACATATTGTCGTACGCTACATGAATCATCCTGAAGAAAACATAAATGGTTCAATCAATTGTACACAGCCCATTTACCTCCACACTTGGCTTGCGCACTGTACAATAAAATTCATCGGGTCTTTAAGATCCTTCATCGCATAATTATTTAACTGTCAACGCACGTTGTAATGCATAATATGTAATTATGTCACCGTAGTAATGAAATCCGGTGGCTTTCCTGTATGCTAATTGATACTAGGAATAAACATTAATCGATAGCGGGAAAAGTTGTTTGGCAGTGCAGTGCTTTGGTAATGAGGTTTGGCGTTTTTTTGTGTGTATTTTTGTAACTGAAGTTAATATCAGATATGAAAGCTAACGACAGGTAATAAATGTTAGTATTCTTACGAAAATATAATAATATTATTTGTAATAATTATTTTAAATTCTATTTATTCCCTTATTATGTTTTTGTTAATATTAATAGTATCTAATAATAAGCAATTAAATAAATTAAAGTTTGAAAGTGTGATGTTAATTTAAATAGTCTTCAGAGAAAGCTTATGAATATATTATCGCATACGAATGCGTTACCCCGTGCAATGCTCAAGAGTTTAAATGCAAACGGGTACTCACTATTTTGAATTACTTTACCGAAATTTCTACCCAGTTACATGAATCATGGTCAAGGCGAGACTGAGTCTAACCTAACCTAACTTATCCGTTTCCATGTAAGGGCTCATATACACGAACGGCACGATGTCAACGGCAGAGACAACTGCACCGGTTGGCGGCGGCCGTCGACGTGTCGGCGGCAGACGTCAACCTATGTCGACGATTGCAATTCGATGTTGACATGTCTACGGCCGCCGCCAACCCGTGCAGTTGTCTCTGCCGTTGACATCGTGCCGTTCGTGTATATGAGCCCTAAAATGTTTAGTGTAAGTACTCATGATGGTATTAGTTTCAAATTATTGCTCCAGAGTCACCGAATATACTACGGACCCTCTGAATTCGCCCTCTGAACCAGAGTTTGTCACGTCTCCTGATACGAACCCACTCACTATCCAGCGAGACTCATACTTTTTATTTCTGTTTAATGCGCTTATCAATACGGTGAGTGACGTGTGAGAATGTGTGCAGGTCACATTTCCACAGATTATAGAGCAGCACATTCTTTGCTGCTGCAGCTTAGAAACCTAGCAATGGATTAATACTGTGGCCACACGCGTAATCTACTAATGTGTGCAAAATGCCTCCCGATATCATTACTTATCTGAATTCCAATAGACTTATCGAATCTGGACGAATGATAAACGGTTTATGCAATTTTGGTACAGATCTATACATTTAATATCAAAAATATACCTGATTACGGAAGATTTGTATGTTTATTACTCGTATGAGTGAAATTATTATTGTGGGTCGTTAAACGCAATATAATTCATAAAATATAATATGTTCAAATTTCTGTCTGTTTATTTGTGCGTTTGTACGCGCTAATCTTAGATATGATTTAACATATTTGGTTGGGGTTTTCACTAGTGTATTTTCTTAAGCTTCATATAATATTCCTTGTTTTTTATTTCAACCAGCTCAAAAATAAAAAATATGTTGGTTTAAGTTTACATTGTATTTTTAGTTGACAGCTTTTTCGAAGCGAAGTGATCGAGGGTTTAGTAGAGTTTAAATAAATTCACGCTTTCGAAGCGATTCTGTAATCTCACTATTAACCGAGCTGTTTCATTACGCTAATCCATCGTTGTAAATATTATCGTTAATCCAAATATACGAGTAATTTTGATTACATTTACTCAATCAACACGATTACACCATTTATTAGCTATGAGTTTGTTGGAAGAGGTTGTAAAATAACAATTTACTGAGACAGATATTACACTGCCAGTTTGTAAACGATACAGTTTAAACTATGGTCATGAACTTTAGAATTGCGCAATATGCACTTACAGTTAAATTATTTAAGAGCCAAAGTTAAGCAACTTTGAGCGCGATCTGTCTTTAGATGCAGAACATTAGTGGCATTTACGAGTAAAAAGGTTAACACTATTTTATTTTGTTTATTGAGATTAAGTAGTTGTAAAACGTCTTAAAGGCTTTCGCGCAACATAGAAGCAATAAGCATTCGACCTTTGAGGTGATCTTAAACACTAGGTATCTACCAGCACTGTAGCGTGAATACTCCCAAAGCCTCCACGAAAGATTCCGACGAGACGACTTTTAAAAACTTAAAGACGAAGACAACTTAAATCAAAAACGTGATTATTTTGCTGTCAAAATGTTACGATCAAGTTCGAAATCACAAAACGAGTGTCGAGTGCTACAAATAAAAGATTTATGTGCATGGTAGTCGATCAGAATACTGTCGACCTAGCTATCGTCCGATCGATAGTGAAAATTTGACAGATGCCTGTCGGCGCGGCATTAGAAGCCCCGCAAGCGAGGCTGCCGGCGGATGAGACGTAACACGAGATTATGGACTTACGACGCTGTATCGAATTCGGGATATAGGTTATCCTGCCACACTTAAATGTCATAGGTCATTTGCATACAAACGTGTCGTAGAAGTATTGAAAATCTTCAAGCGTGTTTTTACAGAATTGTCGTGTAAATAGAAAGAGGCGGACTCAAATTCGACAAACAAGAAGTATTGCATTGTTAGACCTACGAAAGGTGATGGTATCTTTTAAGTACCTCATACCCTTACATTAGAAGTCCATGCGCCACGAGCGGCAAGAACAACACCAATAACGCCACTAACTGAGTGAGACAGACATTTTTTATCTGTCACGTCAATATCTACCCCGTCCGGGATTCGAACTTAAACTCTCGCTTCACAGTTTTGGCCATTACCGACTAGGCTATGAAGTCATCAAATTAATAAAGTTAATTCATACTATCAAACTGGAAATTTTCTTGTTTACGATACGTGAACTGTAAACGTCTACCTGGTATGGTCGTAAACCTAGGTCTAGCTGCAAGTACTGACACTAACAATGGACAGCAGTGCATTGACCCGTACTTTCTCTTGGCAACTGATAAGTTTGACTAGTAGCCGGCGTGATGCTCTAATAGCTCCTCTCACTTGAACCAATTGGTCGTATTACTGACTTAGATCTTTTAGCATCTGATTCGGCCTCTCACTCCAATAGTCTGGATTTGAATTCGAGGACATGTTACTTTCTCTTTCTTCCTAGGTATAAATGTCTGACTTCTTAGTAGGTTTTGGGCCTTTGACATTTCTTAAAGTAAATTACTTCGTGTCCAAAGGGATGGGGTTTGAGATTCAGTGATAAATACAAAGATATTTCAAAATTACTGTAAGGCTCGTACGACAACATCAGCTGCTTTTTGCGGGATCAGCTTTCATCAGAGTCTTGGTTACGGACGAAAGTTTTTCTATTACTAGCGTTCTTAAGTGACCGTCTAAGTTTAGCAACTTCGGGGATGATCAGTAGTATAGTGGGTGTGTGTTTGTGAAAATAAATCTTTATTGCTTCCGTATAAACTTTGGGCTCGTGTGAAGGCCTATGCTGTAGAATCTAAGGCTTCCCGGTTTGAAGCGTGACCCTTGTCCTCGATTCTGCTATTTTAAAAATTCCTCAATGTCATCTCAAATGAATAGTTTGACACATTCTGTATACAAAGTTTGACATATTTTTGGCACATTTCTTATACCGTATTCAATAGATTGACACATTTTGGCACATTCCGTATACAAATTGTGTCAAACTATTCAGTCGAGACACAATTGAAGCGTTTATAAATTAGCAGAATTGGGGTCCAGTAGTGTTGAAGAATTCCATCAGTACCTATCATCTTTGCTGCTTCCTGCAAAAGGCATGAATTATGCAATTCGGTTTTGCCAACATAAAGTGGATTCAAAGGTACAAATTTAATACTTAACGCCTCAAGAGTGTTCGTGTCTGAACTCTTGCACCCGGCTTATAGGCTGCGATAATAAAAGTTTGCTTCTGCAAAACAGTTCAATATTATTATCATCCTGAATTAACAATTATATTCGAATATCAAGGTTTTCAAAAAACAATTTCCTCCCCAAGTTTAAATTGCGTTAGATTTATTAATCTGTCACCCAAAAGTGGGCCAAAGTTCGAAAGAGTGCGCACCATTTCGGGGACATGTGAAACTAATTATCTTGTCAAAAGCGTAATTTTTGGCAATGGTGACCGCCGTGTCATTGAGGCATTAAGTCTGTGGAACGACCTGCTAATTTCATAACATCGTGATTCATCGGACGCTGATCCCGAGACGCGATAAATCTCACAAATGGGTTATTGTTTTGCGATACGTTGTGCAAATGTTGCATGTGTGTCTGAGAACACTTTGTTTTACGTTTTGGATCGAAGAGTCTACAAAATAATCTGCAATAAATATAACACTTCATTTTACGTTTCTGGTCTACCTACACAGTCTACAGAATAATCTGCAATCAATATTTCTATGTCTCTTTTGTCTATGTAGAGTTATTTTTTGTCTATTACGCTCAGTAATTGTCCCTGACTTATTGTTATAACTATTAAGTAATATTTTTACCATTATTTTTATTTCAAAATGCCTTTAATTATAACTTCATATTCATCAAATATTTTCCAATAATGACAAAATAAATGATAATCAAGAACAAAACACCTTTCGCTTAAGGTGTTACATTACTTCAGATATGAGCGAGTTCAGAGACAGACATTGTCGTGTACCCCGTTATACATGCTATAATGTATCGATCGCGACACACACACGTGCCGACGTACACTCGTAGGTACGTAACTAGGTATTATTATTAGCACACGTCCGTTTCCTTCATCGAAGGGTTTCATTGCCGGTGTATGTGCGCATTCTATATTATAAATATTCATTTGTTCGTCACCTGGGGCCTTATTATGAACTCTTAATTCCAGACAGTTCACGTTCACAACGTGTGCGTGACAGAGATAGCGCCTTATTACCTGTAAGGCGCTGTCTCTGTCACCTACTTAACTGAACGTAAACTGTCTGGAATTAAGAGTTCATAATAAGGGGGCTGGTATCCCAAAACATCATGGTATTGACCATATATTGAAATCATGGTGTCATTGGTGGTGACCGCGTGGTCGATACCCATCTGAAGCAAACTGATAAATGTATTTTTCTAGTTCGAAGGTTTTTGGGACGTTTTATTGGGACGAAGTTATTTAGCGCACGTTACGACTAGAAGCTAGAAAATGAAAAGTGTAAGATTTTTTATGTCCATGACATCTAAGTCACAAGGAATCCTAGGTATTTCAAAATTTTGGTACATTATAGGTTTTTATGTATGATCACATGAGCTCTTGAAAACCTCAAGTTCCGGTATTACTGTTTGCCTGAATGCTCATATCTTCTTACCTCTATACCTATCATTCAGTCGTTAGTGGTTGTAAAAGGATTTCTCCAGGTCCCGTACCTCTTCGCAAAACCTTTTTCGAATCTTTAGTGTAAGACGATTATTTGTGCTCAACTTATTCTTCTTTTTCTACTAAAACTTCTTCACCGTTTTAATCCACTTATGGAAAGTCTTTTCCTCCTAATACTCTAGATATATTTAAAAGAAAAGTGTAATCTTGCACTTCGAAATAATATTTTTTTGTCAAATTAGGAGTGATTTTCTTGTAGAAAATGTATGTCTTTTAATAAACATTGCTAGAAATTTAATTTGTGCTAGCTCTTCGCCGTGGAATTCGTTTTATCGCGCGTTTTAAAGTCGGATCCCTCTTACCTCTTAAGTTAGAAACATTTCTCAGTGTCACTTGCGTTACTTGAACTGAACTTGAACAAATTGAACAAATAAAATGTTTCAGTTAACTCCTTTTTTATCCCTTTAGGGGGCTATTTCCAAATATCCTCTCTTAGAGGTTTCCTACACTCTCCACGATTTTATTACGAATACATTTTTTCCAATTATATCCAAAGCAACTTGATACAAAATTTTGAATAACAAAAGGCGATAATGTAATAGTAGATTGTTACACAAGGGACGTAAGTAAGCTATTACAGAACAAGATCCAATTTGGCGCCAGTGCGAGCGCAGCTCGCATAGGGCGCTAATGGATCGCGTGCACCCGAGATATTTAGTCACACGAGCGAGCGTAGCGAGCGAGGGTGAATATAGTTCGAGGGTGTAATAGCTACTTGCAACCGAGGTAAGCATTCTACTTTATATCATTCTTGTGAGGTAAATAAAACATTGGTAATGCAAAATGAAATTTTAATTTGAGATCAAATGAAATGCCGCCATTTCCATTTTTTTTTCGTAAATAGTTTTCTATTTTTTGGAGTTTACTCCTTAAGAAACGATTTGAGTTATAAGGCCCGGTATGAGATTTTATGAGGAGTAAAATCAAGTTTAGAAACACGAAAAGTTGAGGCGTTACGTAGAAAGAGACAAACATATAACTATCTCAAATCTCTAATCTCTAATCTCTAATCTCTAATCTCTAATCTCTAATCTCTAATCTCTAATCTCTAATCTCTAATCTCTAATCTCTAATCTCTAATCTCTAATCTCTAATCTCTAATCTCTAATCTCTAATCTCTAATCTCTAATCTCTAATCTCTAATCTCTAATCTCTAATCTCATCTCAAATCTCTAATCTCTAATCTCTAATCTCTAATCTCTAATCTCAAATCTCAAATCTCAAATCTCAAATCTCAAATCTCTAATCTCATCTCAAATCTCTAATCTCAAATCTCTAATCTCAAATCTCTAATCTCAAATCTCTAATCTCAAATCTCTAATCTCAAATCTCTAATCTCTAAGGAGTTTTGCATAGTTTGAAATGTATGGAAATTAAATGCCGCCATGTTGTGTTTTTTTTTCAGTAAAAAGTTTTCTTACCATTTTATAAGAAAAGAGATTGTTTACCAAGGAGTTTTGCATAGCTTGAACTGTAATGTGAACATTACAATTCAAGCATAGTGCGACGTAATGTTGCCTTGAATTGCAAACACCAACTTACAAGGAGACTTTCCACCATAGTAATCCCTAGTTACTGAGCAAGTATGATATAAAGAAAATTAGAGCAATAGCACAGTGTAAAAACTTAGTAATAGTGCAGATAATAACAGAGCTGGTATCCTAGCGCACGAGAAAGTGTTGTCGTCGCGTCGTGCATACCGCGGGCGAGGTGGCCGCGGCTTGCAACGCTTCTAATTGCTACCGACTGTACACTGCTACATATTTTGCACGGTTACAGATTACATGTAATTATGATTACAGATTGCATTTGTGTATTGTGATTACTTATGGCAGAAGGGGAAGGCCCGCGTGAGCGGCATGAGCGCTGAAAAAGTCCTTATTTTCGGTGTTAAATTAAAAGAACGCTTGCGGTCGGGTCGGAGATTTTATTGTGCAACAACCATAGACAAAGAATGCATGGACATTAAAGTATTATACAGATCAACAGATAATAAATTAATTTGATGTTTCTAACAAGGGCTTGCCAAAGAAAGGAAGGTAGAGCATTCCTTCGTACTCTGTAAAAATTTTCTTCATCTCTGCATTAGATGTAAGTGTAAATGTAATCTGTTAACATTATTAATTATGATAAACTGCATTAATTTGTTTGCTGAGCACGGCTGAACTCCAGGAAATTGATGCATTATTTGTGACTCTAACACCTATTCCTGGAACACTTAATAACTAAGTTTTTACAAAAAATAACTGACTTCTAAATCGATATCGAGATAACTTAAAAACTACCCGTCGTGAAGTACTACTTTTCGAATAAAAAAAAACAATCAAAATCTGTTCGCCAAATGCAAAGCTATGACACAGTCTAATAAAACACACATAAGAAAAAGAAAACAGTTGATTTGAGAACCTCATCCTTTTTTGATGTCGGTTTAAAAAAACATTCAGCTTTCATTACATTTGACGAATTAGTTCACACCTATAACTATTTCATGGATATTACCTCCTTTCTTTTCCTCATAAACCGAACTACGATCACATATTTGGTGAAACAACGATTTTAATTACAAGCTAACGCCGAGTTAAAATTTCTAAGATGTTTCCAAAGTATTTTTTGCATAGTTAACTGATTGGTCACGTTTCCATTACACGATGCTCCGTATAGATTGTCGTCGACCGTGAAATTTACCGCCGATCAGATAACATAATAATTATGATCTATGTATGTTGGTCTCATCGCTTTGTTATCAGATTGACTACATTAACGAAGATTTGAACTGATTACTTATTAATCATGTAGTTTTACTGTTTTTCATGTTTTGATTAATTAAAGTAGAAAGTAGAGATTAAGTGTGTGTGCAGGTGGTGTTTATAAAGTAGGTACTTAATTCTCTGCTCTGCGTAGTTATTGAGAACTTTATGGATATGAAGGATTTCACACCTTGAGGACGACCCGGATGGCGCAATGGTTAACACGCCGGCACGCTGTTCCGAGGGTCCTGGGTTCGATTCCCAGCGAGGTGGCAATTTGAATGATGAGTTTAAATTTCCATTCTCGGTCTGAGTGTGTGTCCTAGTCTTGTGTGTTGTCCAAGGCACCCACGACACAGGGAATCCTAGTGTGGGCTTTGAGTGTGAAGCGTTATTGTTATTATTATTATTTCATTTTGTGTCTTCAAGATAACGATCAATTGTAATTTGTAAGCATACATTTTCCATTATCCATCTATCCTAATACCATTGAAGACGTGGGTGAATACGCAATACACATTCAGAAATTTATGTTATAGGTAAGTCAATAGATCAGTCAATCGGCTTCGTCTGCAGTTGTAAAAAATTTAAAAGTCAAGTAAATTAAGTAATGTTGCTATACACATCGTTTACAGTTAAAGAAAACGTGGGGTACCCGTTACAATAATTAGATCTATACTAGCATAGTACTCGTTATTTACTTGTTATTAAGAATCCGACAAACTACGTGTCAATTAAGCGCGACAAACAACTTAACAATTTCTTCAAATAGATTCGTTATTCTCTATTTCAGTTGCATTTCTCCCGCTGACTCATTCATTATCCTTCATTGTTCAAATTAACATCTCCGAAGGAAAGAACGAGCCGCGTTGTCTTGTAATGATATCACGGAGCGGTAACTCGATAGGGGAATATTTATGGCGTCTACGGTGGCTGCTTCTGCGTAATACTATCGACGTTATTGTATTTATATTTAACTTCATCGTATTTTTATTTATATCGTTGTTAACTTGTAAGACATCCTTTTTTTTTGTTAACGAGGGGGAAACCTTCAAAAGGTACCCTGTGCCGTGGGAGCGACACAGGGTTATGTGGGGTTTTTACTCACTAAAACCTCCCCGGTGGCCGTCTTCGACGCTTTGTGGAGGACTCCGGGATCTCCAACGGAACGCAACCGGAGCCCTCCGAGCGCAGTGCCTTTCGGCTCCTCCAGCGCGAGTAGAACCTCGCGCGGCACCTTTTGTTTATGATGGTATGCGGCCAACCTCATACCATCATCCTTCCCGGGGCTGCTGATTGGCGGTTCGAGCTCCCACTCTTACCGCCTGCAGCCCCGAAAGCCCCCTTTTAGTCGCCTCTTACGATCAGGCAGGGGATATCGTAGCTCCAATTCTGTTCCCGAGCTACAGGGACAACTTGTAAGACATCCTAGGTATTCATCTATACAACCCATGATAGTCGCACTGGTGGATTTGGCTCTACTCTCACATTGGTAGGTCATAGTCCATAACGCTGTCAAATGCAGATTGGCCCATTTTACATACTTTTGAGAAAGTAGTGGACAAATCTTAGGGAGTTCAGGTTTCCCGACGATGTTTTTTTTCGCTGAAGAAAATGATACCTAGGTAATTTTTTTGAATTGTGTTTTGCGAACTTTCCGGCATGCAGGTTTCCTCAGGATACGCGATTTTCATTGTTAGAGCAAGTGATATTTAAATTCTTAAGACGCACCTTACTCGGAAAAGTCAGAAGTGTGTGCCCTGGGATCTTCTTACCCATTACAATATTACGCAATATTCTAAGCATTATAGTACTGAAAATGGTATCGACTTACTTATATTACATATACTGTATATTATAATATACGCATGGATGGCCCGTAGTCAACCCATGCACGTGTCACTGTAAGCGTGAGGATGCAGGTCGGTCACGAGGAGTATTCGGCGACGACCTACTTAATAATAATTAAACGGTCACTGAATTAGAGTTTGTTTCCATTTTGTTATTTTAGTTACACCAAAACTATACCCGCCGTGGGTAAATACGGTTGAAAGTTGAAAACGGTTTTGTGTTTGTTTCATTACAATCGTTTTACGTAAATATGTATATCTCAATTTAAAAAATCGCGTCTAATTTTTTGTTGATTGTGGGTAATAAACATGCTTGTCATTATAGAGATACTATGTGCAATAATTTTGGTGAAAGAACACATTGTAAGGATACGTGTTTACGTGAGAGTAATCCATAATGATTTCTAAGGTGTGTGCAGTCCTCTAATCTACATTGGGGTAATTGGAGGATGTAGGAGTATGGCCTGTTCCTGTTTCGTTGTGAGGATAGACTCCTTGCCATATT
This sequence comes from Hesperia comma, assembly GCA_905404135.1. NCBI lineage: Eukaryota > Metazoa > Arthropoda > Insecta > Lepidoptera > Hesperiidae > Hesperia > Hesperia comma. The sequence goes on along the minus strand of FR990028.1, from coordinate 1,220,732 downwards.
TGTTAGTGTTCATCGTCTAAAGTGTCGAAGTCTTTAAAATATCTACATACCTATAGACATTTACCAAACACTTCTGTAAACTGAACTGTGCGGAGAAATGTCAAGTGATGCGTCTAAATTAGTTCTACTTCACTCCACGCGTCGTATTGCGGTAGTATTACTTACATTTACTGTTGCAGGCTCCGGCCATCTTCGATATAGGCTGTTGGTTTCGCTGTAGGCAAAAGTGAAACCATTTTGATTCGGCATTGGTAAATAAAATAATTTATTGGGAATAATTTAAAAACTACTCGTCAAACTTCGCTTAATTGTAATAGGATCACACGAAAAGTGTCTGAATCTAGGTGCAAAAGAATAGTCAAAATCGATACAACCATTAAAAAGTTATGATTATGAGGTCAAATGAAGAACCTCCTATTTCAAAGTCAGCAAAAAGACAAAAAAAAAATGTATGTACTGAATTGTCTTTTTCTATTTCTAAACAAACTATTATGAATACCGTGTCTCACTAACATTTGTTTTATCTCTTTTAGAGTTAAAAATCGCAACCTATTTTGACGCTGTTCAGTGTCGGCTAAATCAGAATATATAATGCAAAGAAACAGCTCGTCAATAAAGCCGCTCCACTGGAGGGCTCTCGCGATGAGTGCGATAGTTATAGTGCATTGTATGCAAAGTCGGGCTGAATTGTTAAGGCACGTAGTACTTGTGTTAGCAATGAGGAGTTTTATTGCCATATTTTTCGCTGTTTTAAATGTAGATGGAGAGGGAATCCCTTGGTTTGGTATGGGTTGTTTGAGGTAAGGTAAGCCAGCTAAAACTGCTATTAATGCTCTACATAGCTGATAATGGTGGGGCCTGTTAGTCATAGAATCATAGTAATAGAATCGGCGCCGGTAACCAGCGTTCTACTTGAATGCGCCCTAACGCTACACACTCATAGTTCCTCAGTAAAATTTAAAACAACAATTAAAGACAGGAAGACACACATACAAATCAAGAGCAAGAATTTAAACACATTCAAAATTTTGCTTCCCTGAGAATCGAACTTAAGACCCTTTGAACCGAAGTCCGAAATGGCTTAGGCCACCATATCTCTAATTATCCATAAACATAGACCTTTTCGCCGCTTCTTAAACTAAAACCAACATTTACACGGAATCCGGATAACATAAACAAATTGCTTACAACACGAAACCAATCAAGCAGTGACAAGTAAAAAATGAGAGAGCTAATGTGTTGGTAATACGGGCTTAGATAGAAGATGGCAGGATAGATTAAATAGGGAGCTGTCGTAGGCGTTAAGGTCGCAGGGTCAAGGTCGGTGCGGGACGGCAGATGATGTGACGTGTTGACGTGACGTTTGATGGGTGTAATGGAAGTAGGCGCGTGGGGTGAGTATTCTGGTTCGAGGAAATGGGATAATGTATTTTTTGTTTTTCTGACGGATTGATTTAATCAAAATGTATAATGTGTGATTTTTTTGTTGTAATGTTATGTATGTTGGAATATAAAGTTGTAAAGTAACAAACTGTATTAGGTACTACATTTATTTAATGTTCTCTATCTCTCTTCCAGAGACTATCCTCAAGATTCTATCCGATGAGATTTCAGTAGTGAGTTAGTTTTAGTAATTATGACGTATGTTTTGATGCGTATAATGATCCATTTAACTAGAATTGAAAATTTTAAAAAATCAATATATTTGATCGGAAACAATCCTGTCGATACACAATTACTGGTTACTGTACAAATAGTCGGCACCTGACTCATTCCGGAAATAACACTTCCTAACTCGGCGCGGCTTAGATCAGGGCAATCGGTTCGTACTGTCGATTTGGGGACTGACTGTTGCATCGCGTTTTTGAATTTGGAATCAACTTGATTTTTTTATTATCCTTTTTTTACTTTTTTGAATAAATAACGCCACACTTTTACAACGCAAACAAAAACACACAATTTTCGCCTCGCTGGGAATCGAACCCAAGACCCATGGAACGACAATCCGGCATGGTTGCGATTACATTGCGATTCGGGTCGTCATTATTTGACCTATTATTTCTTAACCTATTATTATTACCTGTTACTATTTATTGACCTGCATTATTTCTCATTTTATGAGACGGCTGGTGATCCTACAGGTACGCCATGATTCACGACGGAAACAACTCGCTTCCTTGTGGGGCAGAGGTGGGTCACTTGCATGCACTCTTCGGTTTGGGGACAGTATCGCGTGTCATGCGAGGGGACCCACGTCACGTTATGCATGTTTTATAGCTGCGATCGATACGTTTTCGTTACTTTGAATAAATGTTATAGCTTTTCTGGGGGTACGTTGAATATAATGTATCCGATAAGTTTTCATTCTTATTAAAACTTTAATAGAGTTTTAAAGGTTATGTAATAACTATAATAACAATTAAATTGTACGCCAATTATTATTATTTTTTTGCATAAAATTCATTACATCATTTTGGAAAAAAGCTGACACTATTCTAACTGCTAGACCAATTTCTACCAAACATTGCTAAAAACCACCGCTGCAGATAAACTGGGCTTTGAATAAAATAACTGCATTCTGATCGGGTTATACATTCAGGAGCTACGGAGCCACAAACACACAGAAACACAGCCACCCAGGCAGACATGTCAAACTTATCACTCTTCTTTTTAGGTCGGGGGTTAAATGAGGAAGAAGATGGAATCACAAAAAAACATAGTATCATCCTATTTGTTTTTCAAGGGAGTGAAATAAATGACATCCCAGGGTCTATGCTCTTTTTCTATGATAGGCAATATTCATAAAGTGAATGTAAGTCTATGATTTGGACATTGACACCCATTTACAGTGCGCCCAACTTATCTCTGAAATGGCAAAAATTGGAACTAACGAAAAGTCATTCATAAGTACGTTGTGGTCATTCATCTGTCAGTGACTAGTGTGCAATGATTGGTCAAATGAATGTCAAATGCGTCCGACAGCGCCTCTTTCGTTTCAATCTTAAGTTGGGTTTACTATAATCAAGATTGAATGGCAAAACGACAGACGCGTCTGTCTGCGTTGTATTTGTGGGTGCTACGGCTAGTCCAGATGAAATTTTAGCTGTATGAATGTGCAAATTACTTTAATCAATTTTCATTATCAATTGCTGTATATAATAAACAAAACATGATAACATTCTTTAAGAATAATAGCCACGCCCACGTGATAACGTAAATAACAAAATTGATCATAATATATGTTGTAAGTCATTATTACGCATTTACAACAATTGTAAAGTTGTTAATCAAAAATATTTAACCAATAAAACATCTTAATTGTTAATTATAATTATCTTGTTATAATGACTCATTCATGTGTTTTTAACAAAATCTAGTAAGCACACGTTAATGTTGAATGAGCTAATATCGCACAGTCACATTGGAGGTTTCGTATGAAAATGCATAGTTTACTTACTTGTCCGGCATATTACTATACAAATGTATGTTGCGTCGTGTCAAGCGTGTGAAAAGTCACTATGTTAATTCCAAAGAGTAATAATATTTTTACGTCGACTGTATTGTCTTGCTTCATAGCATTATTATCAAATCAAAGGAAGAGTTTTCATCGGATCGGATCGACCATAACCTTGTGCCAGTAATCATGTGGTCACAAACCCATTAAGCCATCTCGCTTCGATTCACTTGATTGTAGGGCTTGGATTGTTATGCTTCACTAGTTACCCCTTGAGAAGCTACTTGTCTTATCGTCGGCGTGAAAATTTCACTGACGCTGTCGCATACGCGATACGCATGAAGTGACGTATTTTGGTTAAAGGAGATCTCCCGCCAGGCGAGACATGCCTGGGGGGCGGCCGAGGCCCCAAGTGAATGCTCTCGGGGTGTTGTATATATGCCGGCGATCGACAAATCATCGATAGCGTGATTCAGGCTTCGGTGACGTCACCGTGTGACGTATGTGCGATGTCGCCACAGTATTAATATATTAAAGTCCCGAGAATTTGAATTTGAGAGCATTTGAAACTGCATCTACCAACATTTTGATTAAATAAACTCATTTGAATAGCAAAATAAACTCATCGCCGGGTTTAATCGTCTTGGTAATTGGCCGATAGGAAACTTTGATTTAAATAATCATAATCATCATCAAATATAATATTCAACCCTATCTAATCTAGCATAAACTAACTTAATATAAACTCGAGAACAAATATTTATTTATCACAAAAAAAGTGACAAAGATTTTTAAAGTACCCTCGCTGGAACGAAAGAGAGTCCGTATAAAAATAATCTTTATCTCAAAACATAATCAGATACCTACTGCCTTTAACATTAGGAACAAAAAATTTCAGACTATTACCTTAAATAAGAATCTAGATCAAGATCCTAAATCAAGATTTTATCTTACAACGTGACGTCACTTGTGCAAGCATCATGATATCGTAATTATTATGCTTCTTATCAATTCGGAGTATTTTTAAATATTATTAAGTAATTTGTTAATAAACTGCATCCAACTAGATGGTAAAATACTTACAAACTTCCGATCACGTGTGTAATTAGATTATTTATTAAATAAACGTTATTTCCATCATACACGCTGTCACACAAAAACTGTTTAAGAATGGAAGTCAAAAAAATGTGTAAAATACTAGGTACCAATACTACCTAATACCAGTGGTAATAAAAGTTGTAATAGTAGATTCTTCTCTTTCTCTTAAATTGTATGACAGATGACTAAAACTTCCATTGAAATAACAGATATTTGAAATATTCTAATGTTAAGATTATGCAGCTCGTAACAAGCGTAACGAAATAATTGGATAATTTATCCTATTATATTTGCTGTATAACTATTAGGCCTTAAACAAAAAGAGCAAAAATGTTATAAGAAATATCTTGTTTTGTTTTTGTTTAAACGAGTGAAAGGCTCGTAATAATATAATGCCTTATGAAATGAGATATTTCAAAAGTAAAAGTTTTTTCATCCGTTTTTAACCGACTTCAAAAAAGAAGGAGGTTCTCAATTCGACCGTATATATGCTTTTTTTTTTATGTACGTTCAGCGATTATTTCGTCGTTTATGGGCCGATTTTGATAATTCTTTTTTTGTTGTAAAGTAGATATGCGCAGTGGGGTCCCCTGATAAGGAAACCTGGATCTGATGATGGCATCTCAGAGAAATCGAGGGGAACTTTCGAAAATTGTATGGACAACTAGTGTGTTTGTTCATGTTATCATAAGTACATTAAAGCGCTACCATTTCATGAAGATCTGGAGTCGATCTGATGAAGCCGAAAGACAGTCGAGGGAACTCCTCAACGATTTACTGCAGTTATCTAATGTTTGGGCTTCATTAATTTGTAGTGACGAGAACTTTACACTTACATGTTGAATTGAGCGCCATCTGGCGAGTAGTTTTTGAGTTATCTCTACTTATCAAGATTGAAGTCGGTTATTTTTTTTGTAAAAAGCAATTATATTATTCAAAATTAATAGTAATAATAGTTGTTTATTCTTGTTTGCTTACAAACATTATGTATTGTAGGCAGTTTTTAATTTTAGTAGACGACTGTAAATAACTGGTGTTAGTAATTACAATTGTGAATACGAAAATATGTACGTTTGTCCGTTTTTACGTGTAAATATATAGAGCTATCGTTGTGATCTTTTGTGATGCATATAGTTCAAGGACTTGAGCACTCTCCACTATATCACTATATACAATTACTTTTTTCATGGAAAAATTGCATATTTTCACGGGAAAATACGTTATGATCAAGTAAGCGCTATAGATGGCATTAAGGTTGCAAACGTGAGGCATAGGTAAGTATTCTTTAATCAAAGCAACTTAAACAGTTTTCTTAAATTTTACTTTCAAATATATTCAGTACCTGAAAGTAAAATAAAAGTAAAAATGTACTAGAATGGACTACATCATTTTGTACCGAAGCTATGGTCTCTTTCATACCTAGGTAAAAATATTTATTATTTATACATTAATAGGAGGTTCTTTTAAAATCACCACCAACCTTTGAAACGTTCATTCCATTCAGGTGTTCCTGGATATACGAGTATTAACAGTACGTTTTCCCTTCACCAGACGAGTAGAGTCTTCACCTATCTCTGTCCTCTTTATTCTATGTTTATACAATATAACTCGTTCAAATAGATAAAAGAGAGTGGTATCTGCATAGTCAACGATGCAGTGGTACAGCGAAGTGCACCAATCGAGTAAGAACTCATGGTTGCCACTTGTATGAAAACATTGTATCAAATAGAAATAGCTTGATAAGGGGGAATTTAAACATTTACCTTTAGGAGGGGGGGGGGGGGGATTGTGTTTTAACTTTAGAAGGGGGTAATAAGTTACAGCGGAATAGAACAGTATTTGTAGGGGCTTCAGGAGAGGTAATTAAAAATTTAGCTTTAGGAGGGGTTTATTCATAATTTATTTCATTATTAAACATTATTCAGTTATTAAACATTCGCATAACTTCATTACTTTTATTTATTTATTTATTTATTTATTTATTTATTATTCATTCAAAATTACATCCAACATTACAGCTTTGCCAATGCGTTAGAGTAATATAAATAAGTACATTAAATTCAGTTTCATATTAATAATTAAATTACATCATAACAATTAAAATTAACAATTAAAATTCTAATCACATAAAACATTAATCATTAAAATTCTAAATAATTAAAGGTATAGAACATAAACGAAAACCACGATGCAATGTCAATGTTTTCGCCTAAGGGGTGTTTGATCTAAGAATATTCATACTGAAAATGATTGTTTTAACTAGGAAGCATTCAATAAATTTAGTCACTTTTAGCCACCCTTCCTGCTACCGACTGCGCAGTTGTCTAACTGGGTCTATCTCTAACGGTCGTTCCTAGAGCTGTGAACGTGAGTACTTGTACAGTATTATCTTCCAACTTGATAATCTGAATGAAAACGCAGTACTGAAATAATAAGGGGAATAGAGTCATAATAAAGATAAACAATCTATATAATATATAAAACTCTTGCGTTACTGAGTGATTGACTGACAGACAACGCACAGCCGAAACTACTGAACGTAAGAAGCTGAAATTTGGCATGTATGTTCCTTGGGGAGTGTAGGGGAGCACTAAGAGAGGATTTTTGAAAATTCCACCCCGAAGAGGGTGAAATAGGGGGGTAAAGTTTAAACGAATTCCACGCGGGCGAAGCCTGCGGGCGGAAGCTAGTAAGTGATTATTATTACAGAACTGTACTTCCATTCCATACTGTTTCAAAGTTATAATATTGCTGAATAAAGTGAAGCAGCCCTGTACAGCTGTACAGTCGAGCACAAGAATGCAAAGTATATAGACCCTGACTGCGATCAGATAAGCGCGACACAAAAACTGGCGAGTGTCCACTGATTGGAACCGCCAATTAGTGGTTAGTGGCGCCCTCCATACTTTACATACTACATCTATGATCTAACAGGTACGATACTACGATAAACTATATTTGTATGTAGGTAATAAAGTGTTGCAGTTTAACTTCGGTAAAATCTTAGCAGAGAAACTACCGCAAGGTATATTTGTTAGAGTAAATCAAAATTTGAGATGGCACAATGTTTCTGAAATAATTATTTACTAGCTATAATGAAACAATACGGGTCTAAGTAGAAATAGTCTGGAGTAAAATATTTTAAATTTTATTTATTTTTGTGGAATAAGTTATGAAAACGTCAGATTCCTTCACGTTCATATTCACGCGCGAATATGCGCATCACACGCGCTTAATTATGTACCTAAGTAATATAAAAAACAATATTAATAATAATGTTTAACTGTTTAACTAATTAATCTTAAGTAATAGAAAATTAGGCAAACTTAATATCATTAATATTATTCGAGTCAAAATAAATTTTACTCACAATTCAATTGTAATCCGCATCTTAATTTATAAATTGTAATTTTATTGTTATTTGGGTCTTTGACGTATTTGCCCGGCATTGAAAATGGCATCCTTATATCGTCCGAAAACAAAACTAAGCTTCTTACGTTAAGCCAATTTCTAATAGACGCCCTTAAAAAAGTGTTTAATTACCGTTTCATAGAAACGGCCCGTCACAGCGACGCGAATCCAATTACACGCGCTTCCGACGATTTCCTGAAATTTTGAAATGGTGCGTACAGACTATGTAACAAAACATGTTATAAAACATAGTTAAATAACATGTTTTACAAATGTGGACGCTATGTGTTACAAAAACAAGTTATACAACATGTTATTCGTTTTTGCAACAATGTTATATGCTATATTTTAAGAAATGACACGCATTGAATTGTTATATAACATTGTTATACAACAATGTTAGATAGTGTAGACGTGTTATAAAACAGAAGTTATATAACATGTTGACACTAAGTATACCTATCCACTCTTCAAATTTTTACGATAACTCCTTCTCTGTCACCGCTGTAAAACTTTGGAATTCCTTACCTATCTCTATTAGACGTGCTCCTTCCTTAGAATCCTTCAAGAACCAAGTTAAAAATCACTACTTGTCATTATGATCGCTCTCTTAAAAAGATTATTATAATAGTTCTGTTGTCTTCAATTTAGTCACAAATTTGTTTATTATCAATAGTTAACTTTCGTGCACCCTACCATAAATCTGTGTCCTTTTGTAATTTTTCCCTCATTAGGTTGTCTGGAAGAAATTGCTGCTTAGCAATAAGACCGCCGATTGTTTTCTTCATATTATATCGAGCTTATTTGTTAAAACTGGTGAACAATAAAGAGTATTTGTATTGTATTGTATTGTATTGTATTGAATTGTTGCATAATCTGTACGCACCAGGCTTCTCCGCCTTCAGTAGCTTAATACCGTTTTAAGTTTGGACATACGAAATACAATTGACTGTGAGATTTCGTTTTATAACGCATTTCCTTTAATTACGTCCTAAGTACCTACAACTACCAGTGGGGTGGAAAAGAGGTTAAATTTCAGTTCTTGGTCTGGGAGAAATAAGTCTTCTATTAATTCAATTACATACTTGTTATAATTTCGTTTCGTTGGTTTTATATCACTATCATAATACTCTTTATCTCAGTAGTTTAAATTGCAAACGTAAGTAAACGTACCGCATTGTGACTAAAATTTCTTCTTTTAATAGATATTCTATTCATCAAAATCCACTCTTCTCATCAGGTTTACCGAATATTCTAGGTATTGCAAATTGCAAGCGTTATTTTCTATGTATACTCATAATCAGATTGGTAGCAACTCTATTTGAACAACGCAGGTGCAAAGTGCTTCGTATATTTTATAGGTTTCCCGTACCTAATCTATTTCTGCTTACCTTTAATACCCGATAAATTTATAAGGTAAAACAATTTTGCTCGCGACCTTATTCACATTTATTACAAAGTTGACACTTTCTAATGGCTTCAAAAGAAAAATATACCTAAGTGGATTACTGAAATAGCCTTAACTAAATGAAAGGTCTGAAAATACATTTACAGTAAATCTTTGTTGCGGCAAAAGAAGGTAGGTATACATTACGCATACAAAGAAATGGATTTCTATTTATAAGTTGGTTTATTAAATAAGAATTTAGAACATTAAATAAGAACATTAACATTAAGAACATTAAATAAGAATAATAATTAACGCTTTTTACCTATTACCGGTATGGCGCAGTGGATACCTACTTAATATCGGGGATGAAATTTTCAGCGAGGTAGAAATTTGAATGATTCGGTACTGGCTATGAATGTACAACGACATTTTATTATTTCCCACAAATATTGTAAATGCAGTTACAATTTTTCCAAATCCGACATACTACTACGAGGCAAAACAATACCTAATTTACACAAAACCGCGGGCGGTAAAACAATGCAGGAAGGTCGAATTTGAGGTGTGTAAAAAATTGCACATGCAGTTAGTTAGGCTCTCACGTAACTCGTCAGCCTTGGGATGATGTCATGTGCTGCCATTGTTTGCACTGCAGCCTGTCAGCTGTTAGACTCGCCCTCATAATTATAACACTTTTCGACTAGACAACGGTACGTTTTTGTGTGTCCTCAAACAAAATATCGTTAATTTCCATCATGATTTAAAACTTAACTCATCGCGGATTGGGCATATTTTACTGTTATCTTTACGATTTATGTAGATGTTGTTTTGTATCATGAGATTCATGAGCACTCGTGTTGCTTTTGATGTCATCGAAGTCTTCAAAGGATTCCTGGATTTGCTGGGAGAATATATTTGATAACCTGCAGTATGATGATGTGACTAATTGTTATGGTGATAAGGTTTACTTTAGACATTTGACTTTGGTACTTTGGTCGTTTAGTTGCCAGCAGAGAATTGCGATAGACAAAAACGATGTGATGCTTTCAATGGTTTATTTGCAACTGGCTAGTATACACACCACGCACACATAGGATTTTATCCTTCCGCTCTCACACAAGTTAAGCAGACTGCCACAGAGTACTTTCTACTTTAACATACCGCCCACCAAGGACTATTAAAGTCCTTCATAATGAATGATTTTATCTTAACAATCAGTAATATTACATTGATAACAAAAACTGCAACTCTAGAATATAAACACAGAAATGAAAATTTTACATAACATTTTTACCAAAGAAATTATTGAATTTAACCATGCATCCTATTCCTCATTCATACTTGTTTAGAAAACTAACAAAGTTTTACTTATAAATCTCATGATACTTAAGAATTTACATCAATTGGCAGAGGGCATAATTTACACACAGATCTTTGCACAACACTGTCACCACTACGAACACTATACACTCTTGTAACACCATCAGTCCCGGGATGTTTTGCCACTATACGTCCCAGCATCCATTTACCTGGTGGTAAGTTATCGTTCTTTATAAGCACAATGTCCCCTATACCAAATTCTTTGGTTTGCTTATGCCATTTGGGTCGTTGCTGCAACCTTGACAGGTATTCTTGATGCCATCTACGCCAGAAATCTGATAATAATTTTTGTTGATGCTGCCATCTGGACAGACTACTAATGGGGACATCTTGTAAGTCTGAAGTAGGAACAGTTATAGGCATCTCACCAATTAAGAAATGACCTGGTGTTAATGGCTCTATATTGTCTGTATCTGAGTTATCCATCACAGTTAATGGTCTGGAGTTGAGACATGCTTCGATTTGACATAGGAGGGTGGTCATTTCTTCATATGTCAAGTTGGATTTGAGGATCCGTTTCAAGTGATATTTCATGGATTTGATACCAGCTTCCCATAATCCACCCATATGTGGGCTGTACGCTGGAATGAAATGCCATTGGGTGCCATCAAGAGCAAGAGCTTCCACTATATGACCATCGAATCTTAACTTGGCTTCTGCCCAAGCTGCAGTTAGTTCTTTGTTGGCACCTACAAAATTTCTGCCCTGGTCGCTCCAAAGATGAGCACATCTTCCTCTTCTTGAAACAAATCTGTTGAAGGCCCCTATGAAAGCTTCTGAGGAGAGGTCTCCAACCAATTCCAAATGGATTGCCTTTGTTGCCATGCATATGAATAAAGCAATATATGCTTTATTGGTCTTGGCTCCTCTTCCTTTTGACATCAGGACTTGGTAAGGGCCAGCGAAGTCTACCCCACTGTTGAAAAAAGGACGCGCAGGAGTGACTCTAACTCTGGGTAAGTCTCCCATCATTTGGTTCTTAGCAGCGGCCTTCAGCCTTGCACATATTAAACATTTTCTTATCTCTGCCTTAACCATGTTTTTCGCTTTCAGAATCCAGAATTTTGATCGCAGGTAACCGAGCATTAATTGACATCCACCGTGCAGTGTCTTCCTGTGGGCTTCAGCTACTATTAAAGCAGATAAACCATTTTCATGATCAAGAATTATTGGGTGTTTACTGTCTTCAGAGAGATCTGCATGCCTGAGTCTGCCGCCCACCCTGAGGATACCATCTTCATCAAGGTAAGGTTGTAATGTTTTTAGTTTACTTTCTTTTTTAATTGTTTTATTTATTTTCAGGTGCTGTATGTCGTCTCGGTAAGTATCTCCTTGTACCATTTTTATGCATAACTTTAAAGCATCATCTAATTCTTGTGTTGTTATGACTGTATTTTTGTTTATTATTCTTTTATTAAGAAATCTTTTACAGTAGATAATGGACTTTAGTAATTCTTGTAAATTTATGAAATCTTTAAATTTTGTAACTAATTTAGAATTTTCTATTTTCAGGTTTACATGTACAATTTCTTTTCTTTCTAGGTTAGTTGTTATATTCTCCGGTCTCTTGTAATTAATCTGACCTTTGTTCAACCACTCTGGGCCGTTCCACCACATTTTGTATTCCTTCAAATCTAGCAGTGGCATTCCTCTTGAAGCCACATCTGCAGGATTTTGGTCAGACTGAACATGATACCAGTTATGATTTCCAATTGTGTCCAGGATCTCAACTACCCTATTTCTTACAAAAGTATTCCATCTTGTAGGGTCTCCGAATAGCCATGAGAGTACTATGGTGGAATCTGTCCATGCATAAATCTGAGAGGTATGTAATCTCATTGCTTCTCTTATACATTTTAAAAGTCTTGCGAGCAAATTTGCTCCGCAGAGTTCCAGGCGAGGTAAGGTTTGTGGCTTATTTGGGGCCACGCGTGTCTTGGCTGCTATAATATTTGTCTTTATTTCTCCTTCGGCAGTTCTCACTCTTAGGTATGCTACAGCAGCATAAGCTCGAACTGATGCATCGCAGAATCCATGCACAGTAACATTAGGTGCTGTCTCATCCATTGTATGAAGCCATCGTTTGATTTTAACATTCGGTAAGTGTTGAAAACTTTCTCTGAGTGCAATCCAACTATCAGCAGTTAGTTGATCTACTTCCTCATCCCATGTTACACCTTGTAGCCATAATTGTTGGATAAGTAATTTTGTAGGCAATATAGCAGGCGCTATCCAACCAAGTGGATCGAATAAACGTTGAATATCGGCTAAAATGGTTCTTTTAGTTATTCTCTTGGTCATAGGATGGAACATAAGAGTGTACTCGAAATGATCAGTACCCATATTCCATTGTAAACCCAAAGCCTTGATAGTTCCATCAATTGTTATATCTATCTTTGCTTGAGTGCTCCGTTGAGATGGTTCAAATTGTTTTAAAAATTCTATGTTGTTTGAACACCACTTTTGTATAATGAATCCACCCCTTTTTAACATTGATTCAATTGTTTTAGCATTTTTTATTGCAGCTTGCACAGTATCTGAGCCTGACATCAAATCGTCCATGTAGAAATCCTCTTTTATAATTTTTACAGCTTCAGAGTGTTCAGGATGGTATTCATCTTCGGCAACTTGATGTAATGTTTTTACAGCCAGGTATGGGGCTGAAGCGGTTCCAAATGTTACTCTCATTAGTTTATAATCTCTTACAGGTTCATTTATACTGGCTCGCCAAAGAATTCTTTGTAGATCTCTGTCTTGATCAGTTACTAAGATAGCTCTGTACATCTTTTGGATATCAGCTGTAAAGCAAACTTTTTTCATACGCCACCGCATTATAAGGCTTCTCATGTCGTCTTGTAGTTGAGGACCCACCAATAGTTCATCATTGAGAGAAACGTTGTTGGTACCCTTTTGTGATGCATTAAAGACAATTCTAACTTTTGTCGTTTCCTTCTCTTCTCGCACGACTGCATGGTGAGGTAGATATACAGCTGGATTATTAACTTCATTGGGTTGTACTTCCTCCATATGATTTAAATCAATGTATTCTTGCATTACTTTTATATATTCTTCTTTTAATTTTTCATTTTTGTCAAGTCTTTTCTCTAGTTGATATAATCTCTTCAGTGCTATACTTCTTGTTTCTCCTTGTGGTGATAGAAGAATATCTGTTTTCGTTGGTAACTTGACGACATATCGTCCATCTTTTGTTCTGGTAGTAGTAGCTTTAAATATTTCTTCACATCTTATTTCTTCTTGTGTTGGTGTCTTGCGTTCATCTGTATCTAGCTCCCACATTCTTTTCAGCATGTCATCTACATCAACGTTAAGGTGCATGGCGATGACATCTTTATTTTGGTTCCAATCTTCTTGTACAGGCCCAAAGAGAATCCAACCCAGACATGTATTTTGAGCACATGGAGTGCCTGGGGGACCCTTGATAATTTCACTCTTCATAATTTGGGCGCATACATCCACACCTAGCAACATATCTATTTGGCCTGGTTGATTGTAGCTTGGGTCTGCCAGGAAGAGACCTTGTAGGTGTGGCCAGGTGCGAACAGTGATGGAGCTTGATGGTAAGTTGGTAGTGAGTTGAGTTGCCATAACATAAACTTTTATCTTGGTATTGAAGCTTGTATCTTGTCTAGATAAAAGTTGTATTTCTGCTGCATGCTTGATTTTTGTTTTGGTAGAACCAACACCAGTGATTGTGCCGTTGATGGGTGTTCTCTTAAGTCTTAATAGCTGGGCGGCTCTCTCACTTATAAACGTCGCTTGTGATCCATTATCTATAAGGGCACGTAGTACTGTAGTATATCCTGATTCATTCCTTACAGGCACCATCGCAGTAGCCAACAGCGCTGTAGAAGTACTAGCAGTGAAGTGAGATGAAAAGTCGACGTTTGATTGTTCAGCAGGATCTTTGGATGTTTCAACCTCGCTGTGATATACTTGATTATCTGGCTGATTAGATGACGTCATTGGTGTGGACTGATGTATCAAGGTGTGGTGACGTCTTCGACACAGACGGCAGGACATGGTAAGACGACATTTACTTGCTGAGTGTCCTGGTGCCAGACAATTGAAGCAAAGGTTGTTCTTCTTTAAATATTCACACCGTTCTGTAGGCTGCATTTTTGTAAACTCTCTGCAATGACATAGTGTGTGGGCTTCATTACACATCGAGCAACTTCTTGAATTGGAGGACTGATTATTTATTTTTGTAGATATGTGCACTGCATATTCTCGGGTTCTATTAGGTTTTTCTCTTGATAACGGGTTGATAAGTTCCAACGTGCGAAATTTTGAATGAAGAAACTTGCTTAGATCATTCCATGAAGGTAACGCCTCATTGTCTTCTTGATAGGCACATTGCTCCCAGTCACGGTGGGTGTCTGCATCTAGCTTTTGCACTACAAGGAATATAATCAATGGATCCCATGAATCACTGGCTAATTTTAAGTTCTTAAGACTGTTTATACACTCTGTAGTTGTGTCTAATAAAGATTTAATATTACTAGCTGTTTGTGCTGTTATCTTTCTTTGAGTGAAAAGCCTTTTTAATAGTGAATTCACAATTAGCCGTTTGTTTCCATACCTGGTTTTGAGCATGTCCCACGATTGTTCATAATTACCATCCGTAACTTGAATGTGATTTAGTAATGCTTCAGCTTCTCCAGACAAACTACTCTTCAAGTAATGTAAGCGTTGAACATTGCTGAGTGACTTATTATTGTGCACTAAGGACGTAAACAAATCTTGGTAGGCTGGCCATTCCTCATATACACCCGAGAATGTAGGAAGTTGTATTCTTGGTAGCTTTACAAGTCCTTGGTTATCCCCATAAACGTAGTCGGTCGCTGGCGTACTTGATAACTGTGTAGGTTTCTCGAACGAAGTCAAAAGATCTTTTAAATCGGCTTTCAAGCATAAATAAATTTCTTCATACACTAAATAATCTTCGTTCACAAAGTAAGACATGTCACTTTTCTTATCTTTCGGAACACATTTCACTAAGTCTGCATGGTGTTTCTTGAAAACATTCCAATAATCTTCTATACATTGTACACGCGACTCGACATAACCTCTAGTTAATCTGACTTTGGGACATTTTTTAAGATTAGTTTGTGCCTTTTGTAGTATTGACCCGGTGTCTTCGAGTAATGCTAATATTTGTTCGGGTCCACTCATGTTAACGTTTAGCAATAACAAACTTCACTTCAACTCGATGCGTAATAATCTTGATTTGTTATAAACACGGTACACACTTGTTTCGTTATTACAATGAAAAAGTTTTGCGTAAACAACATGGCCGGCCGGCCGCTCGATTCGCCTTTTGATTTAATATTTTTCTTCGAGGCGCTCCGGCGTCCCACGTTATCGTAAGGTCGTAAGTTCACTTTAGTATCCGGCTCGATTGTCGACCATATGTTATGGTGATAAGGTTTACTTTAGACATTTGACTTTGGTACTTTGGTCGTTTAGTTGCCAGCAGAGAATTGCGATAGACAAAAACGATGTGATGCTTTCAATGGTTTATTTGCAACTGGCTAGTATACACACCACGCACACATAGGATTTTATCCTTCCGCTCTCACACAAGTTAAGCAGACTGCCACAGAGTACTTTCTACTTTAACACTAATATTCTGTGAAGTTTAGCTAGTACCCAATTTCTTGCTTCAGTCAGCCGCGAAACGCCTTGTCATATTTTGACTGAGAACTTAACAATAAATAACGCTACACACTCATAGCATCACACTAGGATTCCCTATGGGTGTCAAGGACGACACACAAGACAAGGGTTCAAATTTCAGCCTCGTTTGTAATCGAACCCAGGACCCATGGAATAGCGATCCGGCATTTTAAACTTTGCGCCATTCGGGTCGTCAATACTTTCTTAATGTCCTTTGTCTAAGCTCGCAATACATTGGTGATGCTATTGGATTACCTATTGATATCTGTACAGTGCCACAAACTTATCTGTCCCAGTAAGGGAGGCGCTACTGTCTTTGTCTTTGTCTGACAACAGTATAACATTTGCATTAGTTCCAATTTTGGCCACCGGGTCAGATAAGTTTATGGCACTATATTCCACGATGACTATGCCATTAGGTACATGTCGTTATCATCTGATATTTGCAAAAAAAAACATAAGAAGTATAAAAATTGTTGCATGAATAATGATATTTGTTTAACAATGTTCTGAAGACATAAAGCTTATCTATTCTACACCGTAGAAACAACATTTCATTTTTATGAAGATTGTCTTCTATCCTGCACTGGTGACTGTACGTTACTATGTAAAGTAGGACTCAGCTCCACTGCTTATACAACTGCACTTTTATAATGAAACAAAGTCTCTACGTCTTTCTGTTTCTGCACTGTTTCTTATTCTCTCTGTAGTTTTAAATGCAGCTCGTATCGTAATAATAAAATGTGTAAGTTTTGTTAAGTATATGGCTTTACAATCTACATAATATACGTCTTAGAGATTAGTCGAGATTAAAAGAAGGGGATAGAGATGGAGAGATGGAGATTAAAATAAGTATCTAATGATAATAGTTTGAACGTTGGACTCCTGTATACGAGGCTGGGTTTAAACGCAAGCGCATGTAAATTTCAAAAGTTCTGAGGGTATTCCATAAAGTTCCCAAAGGTTTATGAAGTCCACCAAGCGTGACAACATTGATAACGTTTTCCAATATGGTCCAGAGTTTTTATCGGCTTAACCCCTTTTTTATTAACTCGAATATCACTGCTTAAATACGATTATGGTAGTCAAACCTGCACACGGCTTTCTCGCGTCAACCTCGCGGATGATCTCACCACATTGTTTGCGCTGCCGAGGTCGACTTATTTTATACCTCGCGCTCAATTTTGGCGTCAATCAGACATGGCGTGCGATCCTCCAGTCTAGATCAATATGGCAGCAAAGTAACGTCGTCTATCACCCGGAAGTGTGAATAAATTAATGATTATTTGGTTTTTTTATGGAATTAAGATAGCAAACGAGCATGCAGCACCACCTTCCGCTGCCGCCCATGACAACTGTGACCGACCCAGAACTAGACTCATGAGTCTCGTTCTAATTCGGTCACAGATGCGTTGCTACCCCTGAGGACTGAGATGGTCGCCTCTAAAAAAGTGTAACCGGCTCCACACCTTCATATCCGGAACACAGTTGTTCTTAAAACAATAATTACACGGTAGGAATGGTACTAGGTACCGTGGTGGGCGGTGGTACTTCCCCGGGTGAGCACTAGGCCCTACCACCTTGGTAATGCAATTGTGCTTGTAGCAATAGAAGTAATGGATTTTTTGCTTCCGACACTCACTCCACAGTGAAATTCTTTCGGTTTCACACATGACACGACCCAGATAAATATTTATGGGTCATATACTTAAATTTTGGTTCAGAAATCAAACCTGAGACCACTCGCTACGCTGAGACGTTCATGACACACTGAGCCACCCGGTCAAGAGATAATCATGTTTACAAGAATTTCAACTGAAATGATTAGGTACTCTGTATTTTTACATACTCTTGACTTTTTATCTCATGCACTCATCACGAAAAATCGAAAACCGACGAACGTTGGCAGGGAAATAGTTTATAGTAAGTAGACGTTCGACTACGTATATTGTCATACTAGAGAACCGCCCGCGCTACGCTTCTGGACCCGTAGGTAACAGCCGCGTAGGTCCCGCTCCCGGTGTAATCTCGGCTAAAAAGTAGCCTATAACATTTGCCTATGACTTAAGTAAATTACATGTAGTATTTGATAGCGTTATTCAGAACTTGCAAATGAATTTTACTAACGCCATCTATTAACAACTCCGGAACAAATATCTAGCAACTAACAAAACATCGATCTTCCCATAGGAATGAGATGTTTTTCCACGGTATAAAGTAGCCTACGTCACTCTCCACCCCCCTAACTATCCCCACACACATAAACCATACCATATAATAGCCATGTTGCGACGTGAAAGAGTCACAAACAAACAAACAAACACACTTTCACATTTATAATATTAGTAAGGATTCCACATCTAAGGGATGAAAATTTGTATGTTAGTAGATGACTGTTATAAAGAACAATACATTTTAAGTGTACGTGAGCATGTCCATTTCATTGGTACCTACGTACGGCTTGTAACCTGGTCTAAAATAATTTTATACACGAAAATTCAAAATTCTAATACTCGTATATTCCGCGACTTAAATCACACATTGCTGGAAATGAAATTTTTGTGCTCGTTTTTCTTTTTACAGTTATTTTTTGCGGTGCGGTGGCAGGAATATTTTTGAAACCTTATTCCATATTTAAATCTGTAGACTTTTGGAGTAAATAGTAGACCTCGCAAATGTGGATGGTTTTAAAGCATTTCAGGCTACTTATAAAGTGCATACTTACAGTGTAATTGCTTAAACACGGTGGATTTCGGACCATCAGCAAAAACACTACACATTCCACCTTAATGGCTGCCGTCACGTGTCATACTTAGTTCATTCACTCAGTAATTACAGTACCGACAACTTAATAATTTTCAAAATCCGACTTCATTACATTAAGATTAATTTATTTTGAAAAGTATACTCAAATAAAGAAATGATATTTATTTGTTCGGATCAATTTTTGCTTTATGATTAAACGTGAAAATAACTCCTTATAATATCATTTGAGTTATTCTTTTGTGTGGACGCAAAGAAAAGTTATTTTTAGACTTCAAGGTTTGGTGGTATATTATACCTACGATATTACATCAGTGAATTTTATAACATACGAAATTCTTGGAGAATGTTGTTGTGGAAAACGTTAATACTATAGGTACCTACTACTCGTATGTTAACTACATACTTTTTATTGTGACTGTACCACGTGTAAATAATGATTCAGAAACATTGAACTACAACATCCCAGATTAAATAAAACATAAACTTGACTAGTTCTTGACACTGACACTATGCATTATATATGTAAGTATATATATATTTTTACATCGTTTTTGTAGACTAAGATTTTCTGTTTTTCACTTAGTTACATGTTTCGTTTCTTGTAAATGGCGGGCGCCACTTAAGTTTTTCTACGTCCTAAAATTACCTGCATTTCTGCTGTTTAAATGTCTAGAGCCTAGCCACCTAAGTGCTGTCTATTTACTAGATTCAAGTAAACATGAAAGCTGTTATTGAGTCCGTCAATTTGTACTTCACTATCGTGAATACCGCCGTATGTTGTATCTAGCTCTTTAGTATCTAGAGGCTCAGTTCGCTTACTCTTCAATCGATTTTCAAGAGACAAATTATTTCCGCATCGGTCGCAAGCCGCAGTCGCAAGCCGCGGCCGCACGACGCACATCTCAGGCTCACACGTCGATGTTTCTAGGTCAAGTGAGCTAAGTGTGTCAGCCTGGTTCAGCTCTTCGCTCTAATTAGACAGTTTTTTCGTGTAACGTCGCTTGGAACTCGACGAATGACCTAAGTGCCTGAATTTTTTATGATTCTCGCGAGGGTGTGAAGTAACAGCGGGAGCGAGATGCAGTTTTATTTTTCTTGTTGAGAAAGTTGCGAAATTCCCTGGAAGATTATTGGATATCAGTGAAGTGGACTGCATAAACAATATAGATATTTCTGTCACGAATAATCCTTTTTTGGCAACGAATGTCTTATGATATTATTAGGTATATTGTATTTTAGATTTAAAAAAAAACAGAAGCAATTTTGTAATATAATGAAACAGGAATAGAATTTTACTTCTAACTTGTATGTAAAAACAATAATCAAATATGATCGTAATGAAGTAAAAAAAATCTAAAATTACATAAATAAAAAAGTACCTACACTACATTCAAAATGTCATACATAACTCTGGTTTACTCTACAAAAATATATCGCATTTCATTGACATAGTGTTTTTCCTATTTCTTTTCTAACTATTCATTTTAATATCAACTAAATAAGGTGTTTTGTTTCCAGGGCCATTAAAAAATATAAACTCATTTTAACATCAAACTAAATAAGGTGATTTTCGTGTCCAGGACAATTTAAAATTTCTGATCTAACCGCTTATGCATTGAACCGTTGTAAATTCTTCCAGACGCAATGACGTAAGTCGTGATTTTTGCACATTTTACGAGCACACGCCAATAGATTCGACGAACGGCGATTGGAAATAGGTGGCTGTCATAGGGTTGCCACCTTTTTTTTGCAAATAAAGTACATTGGTTATTAGTGAGAAAAAAAGTACATAGTATCAAAATAAAGTACAATTTATTTTTCTTAATTATTATATTTAAAAACATATTTTTTATTGCTTTTTGCAGTTTGTATCAAATTAGGATCTCGACTAAACAATTGCACAGCATCTTTACAATCTACATATATTTAAATTAAAATTAATAAGTGATTAATTTTTTATTACAAAGAAATCAAATCATTCGAAATAAAGTATTTTCGTGTTCTTTATTGTTCTCATAAAGTATAGAGTACAATTGCCTGAAATAAGGTACAATACTTTATTATAAAGTACGGGTGGCAACCCTACTGTCAGTGTCCAGTTTGGAGGTTATGCAATCTGTGATCATGTTTTTGCTTGTTGGGAGGAAATTGCTTTTTGCGTGTCCGGCCCGTCATAATGTGTTGAATGCGTTATGAAATGATTGATACGCATTTGATCTCGTTCACCTTGTTGCTAGTTCTAAACGAAAGTGTATAAAAAGTATACAGTGTGAGTAATCATAGCGTACAATGTACGCCGTACATAAAATTTACGGAGAGATATTCTGATGTCAATCGCTGAAAAAACACTTTTTACACTCTTTTTGAAAACATGAGCGTATAAATATAATTCGAGTCAATTAAACTCTATCTACCACACATGCAGTACCTAGGTACTTAAGGTTGTTAGGGCCTCCTCCTCCGGACACACTGCAGTCCCTTTCTTAGTTCCCTGGATGACATTGACTACCCGGGAATATTACTTATTGTTGCCTTGTTTTTTTTGTTTTCATTGTAGGGCGACGCTCAATCTAGATATTTAAAACATCAAAGTTCTGCGGTTATTAACATAAAAAAATATTTAATTCGTCTATTTACCCTCAAATTATTCAACATTACACATTTCAACTTCCTATTTGGTTATATACGAGTGTCAAGTAAAGTTAAATAAAGCTTTGCAAAATCATTATTTCTTCAGTGAAATCAAATATGTTTAGATGGTATTGACGTTGTAACTTCGATCCGTGAGGTCATTAACGGTACACAAAGATTCACTTGAAAAAAGAAAGAAGTCACTTGGTGTTTGCTTACACAGGTAGGTAAGTATAAAGTGCTAAAATATCAGTGTAGATTTACGTAACTCTAGGCGCCTAAGCAATTATAGTGCGAAAATCTAAAGTCAGTCTAAAGTCAAAGTAGTAAAATGAGAATATCAATTACTCGGCAGATGTCGCTCAAATTTATGCGTCCATATGACAAGCACAAGCTTTATATAAAAAGAATTATAAGAATCGGTTCAACCAGTAAAACGTTAAGACATAAAAAGAAATAGAGTCGATTTGAATACCTCCTCCGTTTTTTGAAGTTTGTTAAAAACATGTTTTCGTTGCATTTGATGTTACGTATACTTTGTAGTATATGTAATATATTTACTTTATTTATTTCTTAACTTCCTTGTCTATCTTCCTTGTTCTCTTTATCCTTCTTTAGTTCCTTCCTTATATATCCTTGCCTTCGGTTATTACTTCGTTTATTGCTTTATTACTTGTATTTTTGTGATGTATGTACCGGTCGCGCGGGAGCGCATTTGTAATAACGAGTCAGTAATAAACTGCCTTCACAGTGATTGGTTGTGTTTCATTGCGCGTGCGATCCTTAAGTACAGTCTATCTGGCGACGTGTGGGATTTCAAATTTATATCAAAATGTCCGTCATTGGAAATATATCCAGTTTTGATTACAACAATAGTGACTGGTCGATATTTATATCACGTTTAGAACAGTTTTTAAAGATTAATAAGTTAACGGACGAGTCGGATAAAAAAGGCGTGTTGTTGACGCATCTCGAAGATTCTACATACCTGCTATTGAAAAATTTAATATATCCCTTGGAGGTGACAGCGGCGGAATGTACATTTATTAAAATTGTGGAAGTGTTAAATAAACATTTCAAATATCGTAAAGCGACGTTTGCTGATAAGGCAAAATTTTATGAGGCCGTACGGAGCCCGAACGAGGCCCTAGGCGACTGGGCCGCTAGACTTAGGGGACTAGCGAGCCATTGTGAGTTCGGGCAGGCGTTAAATACAGTATTGCGCGACCGTTTCGTCCTGGGATTAAATATTGGACCCGAAAGGGACAAGCTCTTCGAACAAGATGTTTCGATAACATTTGAGAAGGCTTTGGAGATAGCACGGCAAGCAGCAAGTGCAAGGGAGGCAAAGCAGATAGTCTTCGGCAATGCTGCAGGCAGCTGTGTAGTCAAGGAGGAACCGATCTACCACGTAGCGGGCGCCGCGCGGCCGGCACACGGCCGGGCCCGCCTACCCGCGGACGACAGGGCCGGCGCCGGCGCGGACGGGGCGCGCTCATCTCGCGGAGCTCCAAGTTCATCGCGGGATCAATTTCGCGGTATTATGGAGCGTTGTGCTGTTTGTGGTTTGAAAAATCATAGTGCTGTGAAGTGTCGGTATAAGGAATATCGCTGTTTAAATTGTGGACAGAAGGGGCATTTAAAAAAAGTTTGTAAAGTGCGAGTGCATAATATAAATTCAGAGGAGCTGGAAAGCGGATGTGAGGATTGCAAGGAATGTAATATGTATAACTTAAGGTACGATACTTACGATCCTATTAAAATCTCGGTATTATTGAATGATATGAAATTATGTATGGAGTTAGATTCTGGTTCAGGGGTGTCGGTAATATCTGATACATTTTATAAACAATACTTTCCGAGATGTTTTCTGAAGCCTTGTAATATTAAAATGTGTTTTTACAACGGTCATAAAGTATCACCTATAGGTTATTTAAAGGTTAAGGTTACATATATGCGTGTTACAAAAGAATTAAAAATCTATGTATTGAAGAATGGCGGTCCACCCTTGCTAGGGCGGGACTTTATGAAAAAGTTTAATATGCAATTCACAATATCTAATAAGAATATAGTTTGTCATTTATATGAATCCGACGCTCAAGCCATATTAAATGAATTTAATGATTTATGGAGTGATGATTTAGGAAAATTTAATAAATTTGAAATTAACTTAAATTTAAAAGAAAATGTTAAACCAAAATTTTTTAAAGCCCGCCCGGTACCTTTTGCCCTTAAAGAAAAGATAGATGAGGAGTTAGATAGATTAGTGAAATTAGGCATTTTAATCCCGACAAATTTTTCCGCTTATGCTACTCCAATAGTCCCCGTATTAAAGGAAAATGGTAAAGTCAAAATTGCCGGTGATTATTCGCTAACTCTAAATAAGGATTTAAAAATCGATAAATACCCGATGCCTCGTATTGAAGAGGTATTTGCGAAATTGGGGGGTGGCGAGACCTACACGAAATTAGATTTAAGTAATGCATATAATCAATTTGTATTGTCAAAGGAATCACAGGAACTTACAACCATCAATACTCAACGCGGGTTATATAAATATACACGGCTGGTTTACGGCTTAGCAAATGCACCAGCAATTTTTCAACGCACAATCGAAAGTTTGTTATCGGGAATTGATGGCGTAAGTTGCTGGTTAGATGATATATGTGTTACAGGGCCAAATAGACAGATACATTATTCAAGGCTTTACGAAGTACTTAGTAGACTAAGAGGGGCAGGACTCAAACTACAAAAGGAAAAATGTTTATTTTTTCAAAAAGATGTTTCCTACTTAGGATACATTATAGATAATCAAGGACTTCGTACCTGTAAAAAAAAAGTCGAAGCAATTGTAAATGTAGCACGACCGACGGATATCTGTGGGTTAAAACGTTTTTTAGGCATAGTTAACTACTATAGAAATTTTATACCACAAGCGTCAGCACTACTTCATCCTTTGCACGATTTACTTCGAGCAGGCACGGTCTGGCATTGGGGTGAAAAGCAAGAAAGGGCCTTCCAGACTGTTAAAGAGGAGTTATCTTCTGATCGTATCCTAGCTCACTTTGACCCCGAGGCGCGATTGGTGCTGTCGGTGGACGCGAGTCCAGGAGGACTGGGGGCAGTGCTCGCGCAAGGCGAGGAAGGTTGCGAGCGCCCGTTAGCTTTTGCTTCTCGGTCTCTGTCAGCTAGTGAGAAGAATTATAGCCAAATACATAAGGAGGCATCGGCTATCATTTTCGGGGTAAAATATTTTCATCAATATTTATTTGGTCGCGATAAACCCTTTATATTGAAAACGGACCACAGACCCCTTTTAGCAATTTTTGGAAAGAAAAATGGAGTATCGGTCACGGCGGCTTCCCGTTTGCAACGGTACGCTATTTATTTGTCGGCATATAATTATGAAATATGTTATATTTCTAGTAAAAAAAATCTAGTTGCTGATTATTTTTCTCGCATAAATAGGGATGATAATTATGCACCGAGTATTGATAGGGACGTCGAAGACAATATATTTTTAAATTACTTGGATGAAAAAAAATTTCCGATCTCATTTGATAATATCAAAGAAGCTACATCAAAAGATAAAACTCTATGTACCGTGATGAAATATATTAATAATGGGTGGCCTCGTAAAATTAAATGTAACGTAATACGGCCGTATTTTAATTGTAAGACCGATCTTGTAATTGAAAATGGTTGCGTTTTACGGGGACATCGAATAATTATACCAAAAGTGTTTAGGGAGCAACTGTTAACTGACCTTCATACAGGTCATTTGGGTATAGTTAAAACCAAGAGTAACGCCCGAAGCAGAATGTGGTGGCCCGGGATCGACCGGGACATAGAGAGAATGGTAAGTGCATGTCGTGCGTGCAGCGAGACGCGCGCCGCGCCGCCGCACGCCCCGTCGCCCTGGCCGCCGGCTGCCCACCCGTGGGAGCGAGTACATATTGATTACATGCAAGTAGGGCAAAGGGTTTATCTGGTGTTGGTTGACAGCTTTAGTAAATGGCTTGAGTGTTTATATATGTGCAATAAATTAACTACTAAACATCTAATTATGAAGTTAAAATATTTATTTTCAGTTTTTGGTTTGCCTAAAACTATAGTGTCGGATAATGATCCGAAGATTAGTAATGAGGAGTTCACACATTTTTGCAAGAGTAACGGAATTAAACACTTAACTTCCCCTATATACCATCCTTGCAGTAATGGACAAGCAGAAAATTCTGTCAAAACCTGTAAAAGAATGCTAAAGAAAATTGTGGTAGAAAATAGTAAGGTTAACCTATCAGATCATAATAATATCGATGAAAAATTGTTAGATTTCCTTTTCGAATATCGTAATAATATCCATATTAAAACCGGAAAAACTCCTGCGATGCTAATGTTAGGTAGAAATCTAAGATGTAAATTAGATTTAATTTTACCGAATAAACATAATCACTATAGTAATAATAATAATAATAACAGTTTAAAAAAGTCTCGGATGTTTGAAATTGGCCAAACAGTATGGGCCCGTTGGTACGTGGCTAGAAAACCAACTTGGAAAATTGGCACAATATTAAATAAAATTGGTAACAGAATGTATGTAATTTCAATAGATAATTACGGAACGTGTGTAAGGCACGTAGATCAGATGTTGCGCTATTCCGACGGTGTTGAACAAAGTGTTCCATATATACCTGTAACTATACAATCATTACCACAAGTAACCTCACTACCTTTTCCATCTGCTGCGACGGATGATTCATTGTTGGAAGCATCGGATGACAATGTAAATACTATAAGGGACGAAGGAATTAATAAATCGGGGGAAATGTTATGTGTACATACTGATGCTCCCAACAATGAAGTCGAGGAAGGAACGGTAATGATAGACTCGGCACGGGACGATACGGTGAAAGGTGATATTTCGTTGAGCGATCGGGGCTGTGTATCTGAATCTACATCGAATGCACTTATAACGGAGATCGCGGCTAATGCTACAAAAGCGGCCGGCAGTGGTGACAGCCCTACGGCGGCGACCCGGGCCTCACCGCCCGCACCGCCCACCCCGCCGGCTAAGAGAGCACCGCGCGCGCCACCGTTGACACGACCTCACCCTATTGTCCTAAGACCGCGTACAAAGAAACTTTAGTTATACCTAGCTTACTATATTAAATGATATTTAAGTCTGTTTGTTTCTTTTTTTAAGGTTTCATAATTAAGAAGGAAGGAGTGTGATGTATGTACCGGTCGCGCGGGAGCGCATTTGTAATAACGAGTCAGTAATAAACTGCCTTCACAGTGATTGGTTGTGTTTCATTGCGCGTGCGATCCTTAAGTACAGTCTATCTGGCGACGTGTGGGATTTCAAATTTATATCAAAATGTCCGTCATTGGAAATATATCCAGTTTTGATTACAACAATAGTGACTGGTCGATATTTATATCACGTTTAGAACAGTTTTTAAAGATTAATAAGTTAACGGACGAGTCGGATAAAAAAGGCGTGTTGTTGACGCATCTCGAAGATTCTACATACCTGCTATTGAAAAATTTAATATATCCCTTGGAGGTGACAGCGGCGGAATGTACATTTATTAAAATTGTGGAAGTGTTAAATAAACATTTCAAATATCGTAAAGCGACGTTTGCTGATAAGGCAAAATTTTATGAGGCCGTACGGAGCCCGAACGAGGCCCTAGGCGACTGGGCCGCTAGACTTAGGGGACTAGCGAGCCATTGTGAGTTCGGGCAGGCGTTAAATACAGTATTGCGCGACCGTTTCGTCCTGGGATTAAATATTGGACCCGAAAGGGACAAGCTCTTCGAACAAGATGTTTCGATAACATTTGAGAAGGCTTTGGAGATAGCACGGCAAGCAGCAAGTGCAAGGGAGGCAAAGCAGATAGTCTTCGGCAATGCTGCAGGCAGCTGTGTAGTCAAGGAGGAACCGATCTACCACGTAGCGGGCGCCGCGCGGCCGGCACACGGCCGGGCCCGCCTACCCGCGGACGACAGGGCCGGCGCCGGCGCGGACGGGGCGCGCTCATCTCGCGGACCTCCAAGTTCATCGCGGGATCAATTTCGCGGTATTATGGAGCGTTGTGCTGTTTGTGGTTTGAAAAATCATAGTGCTGTGAAGTGTCGGTATAAGGAATATCGCTGTTTAAATTGTGGACAGAAGGGGCATTTAAAAAAAGTTTGTAAAGTGCGAGTGCATAATATAAATTCAGAGGAGCTGGAAAGCGGATGTGAGGATTGCAAGGAATGTAATATGTATAACTTAAGGTACGATACTTACGATCCTATTAAAATCTCGGTATTATTGAATGATATGAAATTATGTATGGAGTTAGATTCTGGTTCAGGGGTGTCAGTAATATCTGATACATTTTATAAACAATATTTTCCGAGATGTTTTCTGAAGTCTTGTAATATTAAAATGTGTTTTTACAACGGTCATAAAGTATCACCTATAGGTTATTTAAAGGTTAAGGTTACATATATGCGTGTTACAAAAGAATTAAAAATCTATGTATTGAAGAATGGCGGTCCACCCTTGCTAGGGCGGGACTTTATGAAAAAGTTTAATATGCAATTCACAATATCTAATAAGAATATAGTTTGTCATTTGTATGAATCCGACGCTCAAGCCATATTAAATGAATTTAATGATTTATGGAGTGATGATTTAGGAAAATTTAATAAATTTGAAATTAACTTAAATTTAAAAGAAAATGTTAAACCAAAATTTTTTAAAGCCCGCCCGGTACCTTTTGCCCTTAAAGAAAAGATAGATGAGGAGTTAGATAGATTAGTGAAATTAGGCATTTTAATCCCGACAAATTTTTCCGCTTATGCTACTCCAATAGTCCCCGTATTAAAGGAAAATGGTAAAGTCAAAATTGCCGGTGATTATTCGCTAACTCTAAATAAGGATTTAAAAATCGATAAATACCCGATGCCTCGTATTGAAGAGGTATTTGCGAAATTGGGGGGTGGCGAGACCTACACGAAATTAGATTTAAGTAATGCATATAATCAATTTGTATTGTCAAAGGAATCACAGGAACTTACAACCATCAATACTCAACGCGGGTTATATAAATATACACGGCTGGTTTACGGCTTAGCAAATGCACCAGCAATTTTTCAACGCACAATCGAAAGTTTGTTATCGGGAATTGATGGCGTAAGTTGCTGGT
Organism: Hesperia comma; assembly: GCA_905404135.1. Classification (NCBI taxonomy): domain Eukaryota; kingdom Metazoa; phylum Arthropoda; class Insecta; order Lepidoptera; family Hesperiidae; genus Hesperia; species Hesperia comma. The sequence goes on along the minus strand of FR990028.1, from coordinate 1,191,706 downwards.
TAGATGATATATGTGTTACAGGGCCAAATAGACAGATACATTATTCAAGGCTTTACGAAGTACTTAGTAGACTAAGAGGGGCAGGACTCAAACTACAAAAGGAAAAATGTTTATTTTTTCAAAAAGATGTTTCCTACTTAGGATACATTATAGATAATCAAGGACTTCGTACCTGTACAAAAAAAGTCGAAGCAATTGTAAATGTAGCACGACCGACGGATATCTGTGGGTTAAAACGTTTTTTAGGCATAGTTAACTACTATAGAAATTTTATACCACAAGCGTCAGCACTACTTCATCCTTTGCACGATTTACTTCGAGCAGGCACGGTCTGGCATTGGGGTGAAAAGCAAGAAAGGGCCTTCCAGACTGTTAAAGAGGAGTTATCTTCTGATCGTATCCTGGCTCACTTTGACCCCGAGGCGCGATTGGTGCTGTCGGTGGATGCGAGTCCAGGAGGACTGGGGGCAGTGCTCGCGCAAGGCGAGGAAGGTTGCGAGCGCCCGTTAGCTTTTGCTTCTCGGTCTCTGTCAGCTAGTGAGAAGAATTATAGTCAAATACATAAGGAGGCATCGGCTATCATTTTCGGGGTAAAATATTTTCATCAATATTTATTTGGTCGCGATAAACCCTTTATATTGAAAACGGACCACAGACCCCTTTTAGCAATTTTTGGAAAGAAAAATGGAGTATCGGTCACGGCGGCTTCCCGTTTGCAACGGTACGCTATTTATTTGTCGGCATATAATTATGAAATATGTTATATTTCTAGTAAAAAAAATCTAGTTGCTGATTATTTTTCTCGCATAAATAGGGATGATAATTATGCACCGAGTATTGATAGGGACGTCGAAGACAATATATTTTTAAATTACTTGGATGAAAAAAAATTTCCGATCTCATTTGATAATATCAAAGAAGCTACATCAAAAGATAAAACTCTATGTACCGTGATGAAATATATTAATAATGGGTGGCCTCGTAAAATTAAATGTAACGTAATACGGCCGTATTTTAATTGTAAGACCGATCTTGTAATTGAAAATGGTTGCGTTTTACGGGGACATCGAATAATTATACCAAAAGTGTTTAGGGAGCAACTGTTAACTGACCTTCATACAGGTCATTTGGGTATAGTTAAAACCAAGAGTAACGCCCGAAGCAGAATGTGGTGGCCCGGGATCGACCGTGACATAGAGAGAATGGTAAGTGCATGTCGCGCGTGCAGCGAGACGCGCGCCGCGCCGCCGCACGCCCCGTCGCCCTGGCCGCCGGCTGCCCACCCGTGGGAGCGAGTACATATTGATTACATGCAAGTAGGGCAAAGGGTTTATCTGGTGTTGGTTGACAGCTTTAGTAAATGGCTTGAGTGTTTATATATGTGCAATAAATTAACTACCAAACATCTAATTATGAAGTTAAAATATTTATTTTCAGTTTTTGGTTTGCCTAAAACTATAGTGTCGGATAATGATCCGAAGATTAGTAGTGAGGAGTTCACACATTTTTGCAAGAGTAACGGAATTAAACACTTAACTTCCCCTATATACCATCCTTGCAGTAATGGACAAGCAGAAAATTCTGTCAAAACCTGTAAAAGAATGCTAAAGAAAATTGTGGTAGAAAATAGTAAGGTTAACCTATCAGATCATAATAATATCGATGAAAAATTGTTAGATTTCCTTTTCGAATATCGTAATAATATCCATATTAAAACCGGAAAAACTCCTGCGATGCTAATGTTAGGTAGAAATCTAAGATGTAAATTAGATTTAATTTTACCGAATAAACATAATCACTATAGTAATAATAATAACAGTTTAAAAAAGTCTCGGATGTTTGAAATTGGCCAAACAGTATGGGCCCGTTGGTACGTGGCTAGAAAACCAACTTGGAAAATTGGCACAATATTAAATAAAATTGGTAACAGAATGTATGTAATTTCAATAGATAATTACGGAACGTGTGTAAGGCACGTAGATCAGATGTTGCGCTATTCCGACGGTGTTGAACAAAGTGATCCATATATACCTGTAACTATACAATCATTACCACAAGTAACCTCACTACCTTTTCCATCTGCTGCGACGGATGATTCATTGTTGGAAGCATCGGATGACAATGTAAATACTATAAGGGACGAAGGAACTAATAAATCGGGGGAAATGTTATGTGTACATAATGATGCTCCCAACAATGAAGTCGAGGAAGGAAAGGTAATGATAGACTCGGCACGGGACGATACGGTGAAAGGTGATATTTTGTTGAGCGATCGGGGCTGTGTATCTGAATCTACATCGAATGCACTTATAACGGAGATCGCGGCTAATGCTACAAAAGCGGCCGGCAGTGGTGACAGCCCTACGGCGGCGACCCGGGCCTCACCGCCCGCACCGCCCACCCCGCCGGCTAAGAGAGCACCGCGCGCGCCACCGTTGACACGACCTCACCCTATTGTCCTAAGACCGCGTACAAAGAAACTTTAGTTATACCTAGCTTACTATATTAAATGATATTTAAGTCTGTTTGTTTCTTTTTTTAAGGTTTCATAATTAAGAAGGAAGGAGTGTGATGTATGTACCGGTTGCGCGGGAGCGCATTTGTAATAACGAGTCAGTAATAAACTGCCTTCACAGTGATTGGTTGTGTTTCATTGCGCGTGCGATCCTTAAGTATAGTCTAAAATTCTAATTTTACTTTATATTTGCTGAAATTGTGAAATGTTTATATTGACTACTTTTGATAATTTATGTAATTATTCCTTTGGCTTTTCACTTCTAGGACTATTTATAAATTATAAATGTTACCTTCTTTAATGTTTTAGTTCTTATTCCTGCTTTATTTTAATGAATCTCTGTAATTTTATATAATATGATTTCATGTTTATTTACTTAGATGACATTATGTCAATGTAACTGTGACGTCTCGCTAGTTTTTATTTTCTTCCAAATTTATTTTGTTATAACCTTCTCGGACTAATTTATAATTTGTAATTTAAAATTAGATACAATTTGAAAGAAGAACGCCGGCTTCAGAAAATTGAAGGAATCGGGTCAAGAGGGGAGTGTGGAGACAGCCATTGAAGTGATCGGAAGACTTCTTCGGGCGAGGTCTATCAGATTCGGTGGCGTACACAGGGCCGACCCGTGTCCCTGTTTCGCGGTCGCGTGCGTATCTATCTCGTTTCACATATCGTTCCGGTCGGGCGCGTGCTTGGAGCGCCCCTGGACCTGCTGCCGTCGACTACGTCGGGAGGCTCCGCGCGCAGTGCTGTGCGCCAGGGTCGCGCTACCCTCTTGTGCGCGTGGTAGCGCACCAGCCTCTACGCCTCCCGACCACCTGATCTCATCGAGAGATACGCCGGCCTCTACCGATCGAGTCGGTGCTTCCGACCCTCCGCCTCCGCCTGTGAGAACGCTCCAGGTCGTCTCCCCTCCCGTGTTTTAAGTGACTTTCTTGTGTGACTGTTCTTAGTTAACTCGCTTATTTTTATACAGTGTTATTGTGACTTGTGACCCACTAAGAAAGAGAAGTACATCTTTTATTCCTTTTAAAATTCTTTTTATTTTATCTTACCCCTTAATAACGTTACAACTTATTTCATTCAAAACCAAAGTCAAATAACGAAGTTATTAAAACGAAAAATTTAATGACTGTATGACCTATACCATGTATCATCTGTATTGATTGAGCTCGTTGTCACGTATCGGGAATTCCTTAACGGTCCGTATAATGGTAGTTTTATGACCCGATGTGCCCCAAATGGGACATTGGGGCCTTGTTTATGGGTCGCGGGACATGTGGCCGGGACACCTAAAAGCACCCATAAAATTTATCTAAGGCTGTGTCACGCAGAGTTACTGCTTCAGGAAATGCTTTGGAAAACTGGTTTCGTAACAATTACTTGAACGGTCTTTCTGTCTGTCTTCATTATTGGCCGATATCACACTGCTAATGTCTTTTGTGTCGATGTGACGATACCTTCAGTTTCCTATCAACATATGTAATGTATCAATAGACGTCGGAGGAATTTCTGTGATATATCAATTCTTTTCTTGTTACCTAGTAGTTGACATTTTCAGTATGCACTTTTGATACAATCAATCCAATCGATCTGACGAATGAAGATGACGAAGGAGAGTTTTTCTGTTGGAAAACAACAAAAAACTAATCAACTTATATTCTAACAACATCAATAACTGAACCATCCCAGTTCCTAAATTGAGTGTTGTTCTAGGTCGGTCACAGTTGTCATGGGCGGCAGCGGTTATGGCTGCATGCATGTTTGCTACTTTAATTCAATAAAAAATATAGGTTTTTCTTGTTTTACCGGATACAAGTAACCCTAAATAGAAGATGTACACATAGCATCCAAGATAACGGTGTGGTTTATAGGAAAAATAAGTTGAGCTGCTCAGGGAACGGATAATAGAGGGTAGACGGTCGACGCGACGCCGCCTCTGCCTCTCACTACCTTATCGATTTTCTCTGAACATTGAATCGTTTGAGTCAAAGGAATCTTGTTAGTCGGATAAGATGACCCATTAAGGGGTTTTCTTTATGACTGCTTTGGTGTATAAATAATTGTTGGAGCGCGATGGCTTTTACAGACGATTTTTCAATGTTAAGCTGCATTGATCGTAGGTAGGTACGATATGTTTTTCTTGTAGGTATTTCTGTATAGGTTTATATTTTTTGTGTTTGATAATCTGCTTACTATTGAACATTTAGCTTAGGGATGTGAGTGTCTTAATTACTGAATAATATTAGTAAGAACTATAATTATAATATCATATTATAAGTAATTCGTAAATTCGAATAGGTTTCAGTTGTAGTTATTTCTGGCATTCTAACTTGCAAACTGGTGTATGTTTCAGTTTTGCATGCCATTTAGGATCTGAAGTTTAAATAATATATGTTACTGGGTTAGTACCTACTTAGTAAATAGTAATAAGATTCAAGAACCTGTTTTTTAACCTTTTTTACTCTGTACCCTCCATAAATCACGACACGAGCCAAGACAAACAGCAGTTTGATACGTTTGCTAAAATTTATTAGTCTGGATTGCATTGTAGTATTGTTTACGAATACATTTATTTCGTTCTAACTACAGAAAACTTCGACAAACATTTACGGGCCAAAGAATAAATAAATATTTTTAGAAAATTGTTCTTACAAAATTCCCGAGGCTATGAGATACCGAAAAACATGACAGAAAATAATGAAGTACTGGCTGGCATCTAAGAGTACGCAAAAGAAAAATAATTCAATTTACCCGAAAGTTTGTCGACGAAATGAATAATGAATGTACCTATGGTAGGGATGACCGACAGTACGCATATCCGAAAAACATCGGGACTAATGATAAAACGTCTCAATCCATCCTATCAGGATTTAAAAACATTCGGAACAAATAAAATTACCCTAACCAATATACGAAAAGATTAACGTTTTCGTGTGGTAATAGTATTTTAATTTTGTATAATTTTAAGTATTTGGATAGCAGATGTATTTTTTCGCGTTTTGATTGCAATTTCCAAGGGCTAGTAATAGTAAGTCTACCGTGCGCGTGCCCAAGTAAATAAATGATACCCATAGTCGACCGTCATAACAAGTATCTATTACGAGTACAACCCATTTTTACGATTGCCGGATCTTAATAAAATATATTCGTATCCGACTGAAAATGTTACGTCCCAACCCTAGTAAGTAGGTAAGTTGTCGTGATGGATTGTTCTCCCAGAATTCTGTACAGGTTTCGTAATATTAGAAGTAATAAGTCGAGACAGCTGACATTCGTTCTTTGGTCTTAGTCGTGTTAGCAAAATGTACAACACAACATTTTTATTTCGTTTACTATATAGTTGCTATGTGCTCTTGCTAAATGTCTTTGAGTACAAAAAATATAGTACCTACCTTTGAAATTATTAGGTGTTAAAAAAATATTATAAATTATAAGCTATAGGCTAGGCTTTGATGTTTTAAATATCTAGATGGAACATCGAATCCGCGAAAACGTGTCAAAAAATTGTGGCTAACTGTTAGCCACAATTTTATATCATTACGCACAGATTACGCACATATATGTAGACAATAAATGAACGTGAAAAACATCGCCTGCACGCACACATGCTTGATAATGTTGCCTTGTTTTTTTTGTTTTCATTGTAGGGCGACGCTCAATCTAGATATTTAAAACAACATTGGCTATAGGTATACCTAAGTTGTAGGAACGTGCTTTTGTACACCATATTTCTAGATCAATAGCCTACAAACGTGTTGAGGAGTCTGATGATGAGGTACGGTCGCCATCACCTATGCATATTAGCAACACTAAAAGCCACAAATTCTTACTTTTTTTCATTCATATCCGCATTAGTTAACCCTTCAACACAATCGAATCCTTTCCATTCTAGTGACTCACGGTCCCCTATAACTGTAGCATTAAAAATTTAACGCCACCGTTTTAAAAGTCCTCTAAGACGTTTTATTATAAAAAAAGACTTCAAGTACTATCTAGATTACAATGGCGTCAAGACTATCATAGTATATTAAACGAAGTACTCGATCACGATTGCTTTAAGTATAAAAACAGATAATTACTCAATTAAACACAATTATGAAGTGATTTTCTTTTAACTACTCAGACAATTGTCTCGAGTGGATGACTCATTTTAAAGACAAGTAAGGGCTCATTCCCACGGCATACGTCTTTGACGATTCGTCAAAAAACACGATACGTCTTGACGGATGGACGTTCACATTGAATACGGAATCGTGTTTTTTCACGATTCGTCAAAATATCCGCATTGAAGTTCACATTTATTTCGTGATTTAGCTCATTTCAGATTGGTTCAGAAACATTCACGATTCGTGATTTCTAAAAGACGTATCCGTCATAATCATAAAACATTCACGATTCGTGATTTGTAAAAGACGTATCCGTATTCGTCTTTTTTCACGATTCGTCAAGCGTGTGAACATGAGTATTTAAAAAGCATTGCCGCCGTCAAAAAAAATAACGAATCGTGAAAAAAGACGATTCGTGAAAAAAGACGATTCGTCCTCGTGTGAATGAGCCGTAAGACTACATAAATAAATATACAATACAATAAAAAAGCAAAGAAAAACTTACAATACAATAAAGAAAAGCGCGACAATGTGTCACAGAATAAATTCCGTATTGATCAACACTAAATTGCAATTGAATTGAATTGCTTAATATGTCACGTAACTCCAGGAGGGCCATACATACCCTAATTACCTAATTTTAAGAACCCAATCCTTATATTAAAAAATATTTTTCTTCCTTTTATGTTTATGATATTTCATAAAAAAATTGCATTGTGCACCAGGGAACATTAGCATTCCAAATTTTGTATGTCTATGTAATAATTCCCGATTAAAATAGCTGTGACTTGACGAAATTATCCGTAAGGATTCCGTTTTTGTCATTTGCTGACGGAACTTCAAGAATCAAATTAGTGATAGTACTAGTTAATCGTAGACTAGGCCCGCCCCCTGACCTCCATTCGTCTCGAGTTCAACTAGCACACAACTAAATTAAACGTTGTTACTTTGTTACCGATACACCATGGAAGAGTTCAAAATGTCATTAATCTTAATGTATCGACTACAACTGCTCATTCGCCTTTTGACGTGAAAAAAAACAAGTGTCATGTGTTATTAGATTGGTACAAAGTTCGTTTCATTAAATATAACTGACGAGCTTAATGACACAATGTTTAGCATGCCAGATTGCCGTTCGAAGGTCCCAGATTCGATTCCAAGCAGGCGGTATCAATAAGGAGTTTGAATTTCTGTTCTCAGTCTGGATATCCTTGTGTTTGTGTGTTGTCTCAGCACAGGGTATCGTAGTTGGAGCTATGAGTGTGTAGCGTGTTATATTTATTCAACAGTTTATAGTATGAGTTTCACTAACTGTTACTGTAACAATGTTATAAATACAGAATATTTGTTGTACATATTTCCATGAAAGAATAGACACGAAAAGTTAACAAAACGCCTTCATAAACAAATTATTAAATATTTGGAGCGCAAAACATGAATATGACGTTTACACCTTGGATAAAAATTGATGACGTGTTTTCATGAGTTATCCATTTCCATGCTCATAAACTACCGACAATTTCTCCACTGAACTACCGAAAACCGCGTTAGGAACGTTCCAAAAATATTGACCAGTCATTCGATCAGATCTTCAGGGCATGTAATACTTTTTATTACGGCCAAGGCTGCGCGTCCGGTTCTGAGCGTCTCGTTTTATTTTGCGACAAAATTACTCTGCGCGTTTGTATTTACTTTTTATCCGTCTTCTTGTTTTAGTAACGCACTTGAGAATTCGGAATCTTGAGCGGATGTGCATCATGTTTGAATTTTTGTGTACCTACTTATATTGAAATTTTATAGTAGCTTTTTAGGCCGTGTACTGTTGTTGGAAGAGTCCTGGATTCGATTCTCAGCGAGGCGAAAATCTGTATAGTGCACTCACGATACACAGAAACTTTTGGTCGAACTATGAATGTGTGATATTTGTTTTATCTCGGAAAGCATGGTAGGTTTTAGAAACTTGAAACCCTTAGTGGGTTTCAAATAAATTCGTCGTTATCTACGAACTAACAAACATTTTTGTAGCTACAAAATTACAAAATTTTTACTTCGTTAAAATACAAATACCTAGTTATTTGTTCATATTTATGTATTTCCACAATATCCGTGCCTAACGCTCTGGAATAATCACTACATAGTATAAAACAAAGTCGCTATTTTTGTCCGTCTGTTTGTTTGTCTGTTTGTCTGTATGCTTAAATCTTTAAAATTACGCAACGGATTTTGATGCGGTTTTTTGTAATAGGTAGAGTGATTCAAGAGGAAGGTTTTTATGTATAATACATGCATATATTCCCACGAGAACGGGATCCACGCGGGTGAAACCGCGGGCGGTCCGCTAGTCTGGAATAATCCAAGCTTCATCTCCAGCCGATTTTAATCTTAACTTGATCTAACTTTAGACCGCGGAGGAACTCGGTACTTTCTGAAAAGGTTAGCAGTAAATAAATGTCACTTAAAGGTCTTAAGATGCACTTTCATGAAACACAATAGTGTTAGTCACCGCGACAAACTTATTCCACAAAGTATTAGTCATTGTTTAGACTGCAGTTCCTGCAATGCATTGGTTCCCCTCTAAAACATCCCTTACTTTCATTCATTACGATAGCCATCCAAAATAAGCATATTAAAATTTTATACAGGAAAGTACACAATAGTGAGTCAGCCAATGATTCATGATAATTGTCCAGTTGAACTTGACACACCCTGCCTCCCCGATCGATGAGCGACGTGGTAGTCGGAGGCGAGGTGAATGGAGTCTCGGGGACCACGCTCCGTTGGTCGGGTCTCACGCACGTCTCTAGACTGACCTTAGCGTTGAAATAATGTTTGCCGACTCATTGACACGCGGTATGAAAATATTTATATAAATAAACTACAGCTGCGAATGTGCGATTCTTCGCTAAATGTGGAACAGTTTTTCTGTTTTTCTGTTTTTCTTATTTGTATAATCTTGCCGCAATGGGCTTCATATGACAATTTAACCTTTCAACTTTTGGTGGAGAGAAATTATAAATGCCTATGAAAATTCCATAAAGCTTTATTATAACCTAACGTTTTTTAATCATGGCACACCCTGTTTTTTTCTAATGAGTAAATAATAATATTTAAACGAAATAATAATTAAACGTTGTCGAAGGTAGGCTATAGGTAAGATTTCTTCAAATACGAGTAAGTTAACGTATGAATACATTATCACTTGTTGGTACAACGCGACGTTTAATTTAAGGTGGTAAAGGGTATTTGTTAAATTTGTTAAAGCCAAATTTATTCTCCACTTTTAGACATCCACAAACAATATTGTGGGAAGACCCAGGCAGGCAAAGGCAAACCATTCCAGTCGTTTGCGGTATGCACAACGAATGATAAAGCAAAACCCGCCATCCGTATTGAAGGGATGTTTACGACGTAAGCATGAATTACTAGTTGTGGGTGTAAAGGGATGGGCATTTGGGCTAACTTGCTTACGTAACTACCATAATGTAGGATAGAATATTGCAAAGCTGGCAGGGACCTGCTTGTAACAGAAACAAAACAGCAACAAGACGGATTAAAGAAGGTAAACAATCGTAAAAAAGCAATGTTTAGTCAAAGAACCAACGTTTTATACGAGTTTGTTCTTGTAGAAGGTGCATTTATAAAGACAAAGGTCAGCCTTGGCCGGGTCATAGCAGTGTACCTAAATATAATGGCCACAGCTTGTAAGGCTGTTTATGCATCAGCGGGAATTCAGTAAGTGCTCATACACACGAACGGCACGATGTCAACGGCAGACAACGGCAGAGACAACTGCACCGGTTGGCGGCGGCCGTCAACGTGTCGGCGGCGGCCGTAGACATGTCAACATCGAATTGCAATCGTCGACATAGGTTGACGTCTGCCGCCGACACGTCGACGGCCGCCGCCAACCGGTGCAGTTGTCTCTGCCGTTGTCTGCCGTTGACATTGTGCCGTTCGTGTGTATGAGCACTAAGTACTAAGTAGGATTACATACTTTTCAGTAGTTTGAATAGAGCCGATTAACATGGTGAAGAAAAAATTTTAATTTGTAATTTTCTAACAAAATGTGTTGGAAACTTCCTAAGAAAATTAATCAATGTTTCTTGGTATAAACAAATCAGATTTCAGATACAAAAAAATTAATAAAGCTCGAGAGAATAAATAAGGCAAAATTATACTCACCGTATCGATAATATTACTCATCAAATGTTAATAACGAAACCTTAATAAGTACTTAATTCGATTCATGTCGACTAGGTACTTAATGTGCTGTCATTACGTAAAAGCTTTATTAAGACAGTCTGCAAACCGTTATTGGCCCATTAAAAGGCGTGAATGTCTCCGTAATTCGCCAATTGCTTTGGTAACGATTTGGAAAAAGAATACCGATTTGAAAAAGTCGGTGTCAACTGTCTTCAATGATTCAACAAACAATGGGAACGTAATATTGAGTTTACGTAGGGTACGTATATATTAAGCGATCAACAAACATTCCTAGTGTGGGTCATCCATCAAATTACGGATTGTACGCAAAGTTTCATAACTCATCCGATCACTCAAGATTGTCAGAATCTTCTGAGCTATGAGCGCTCCCATCTCAACTGTAGCCTTTTATAGGGATAATGCATGCGGTCCTTAAATTGTTATTGTGATTAAATGTCACACGACACTGCAAACTTGACCAGTTGCGGTGAGCTTGCGGCGTGAAAGCAAGATTATTCGCGTGTGCTTGTTCGGACCGGACTTGTAATCGATCGGTTACAGTTTAGATAGCTGTCGCCAAGGAAATGATACGCCTTGTGGGTTAATTAGCGATAATAGAGTATTTATTCAATGTTTTATTTGAACAAAGTAATAAAACACAAGTAATACTACTAGAAAAACAAACAATGGGTGACCTTATCGCTTTGAAACAATTTCTTCAAGGGGCCCCGGTAAAAGGGAGAAACAATTGGTCAAGGAAATAATTAGCGGAATACATAAAACAATAGTCGAAACGCAACACAAGAAACTTCGTCCAAACCATAGCAAAGCTTGTTAACAAATGCATAACATACGATATTAGATAGAGGAGAATAAGATACTAGTGGGCAGAAGTATTATAATATTCCTTAACTTGGTTTTGCAAGTAGACAACATGATTACTCCATTAATACAAAATAACGTATTGAGGTACAATTAAAATTAGGTAAAGTATACAAGATGGTGGAAAATTCACATTTCTGTAATTCGGATTCGTAACAAAATTAAGTCTGTGGTATAATAAAATTAAACGTAGCTTAGTTTAGTTTTAGTTTCCAACCCAAAATTCTTCAAACAAAACATAAATTTGTTCTGCGACTAGACTAACTTCTCCTGACAAACTATAGTCTAACGTACAAAACCTTATTGTTGGGCCTCTATTATTTAGACCTAGGTAAATAACTACTTCCAGTTGTATTTACCCTTTTGCTTTCCCGGAGTAACTTTCATCCACTCGCATGAGTACAATGGCCACCGTACCTCCTCCAGGTTTCTACTTATTGTTCTCAGCTCCAATTGTAGTTACTCCGTTCATGCACGATGCACTATTGAACGGTCGAATTTCCGGACAACTTTAAACAATAGCTCACTTGTAACCGAGAAATTAATTGGGTTAATTGTATACTTAGTATAACATAAATGGTAATAAAAAGTAAACCTTAATATCCTCCGTGAATCTGTTCGGAGCATCGAACAAGCGAGACCCACTTAACGAGGAAGGGTGTGGTGATAGCAATCTGACATTCGCATTGGCTTAATGAGGATTATAACCGGAGTACTTGGAACTTTGGCCAAATTAAGGTCAGTTAAATTTCAGTGTCGACCCTTCGTATTACGCTAGAGGAAATGGATATATGACATGTGTTCTTTGTGGTAGTTGGTTTCGGCCTCTGGTAATGAACACTTACAACACAATTTAGTGATCTAAGAATTTTGAATTTTTAAAACGAACGAAAATTACCACTTAAATATCATATAATGGCATGGAGACAGGTCACATAATGTTAATGTCTCCCAATCTGATAATTCATCCAAAAATCTCGATCGGTAGGCAAAATGAAGAGTAGCTTAAAGGTCGTAATTACTAGGTATGAATAGAATACTTTTACCCGTAGACTGTGGATGAAATACTTAATTTCGCTGGTTTAAATCTAAATTCCACAACAGTTTGTTTTCAATAAAATGCCATTGCTCTTGCAATACGTGATACTGAGGAAGACAAAGACCCGAAAGGATATCCTCCTTCAAATAACAATAAATCAATCGTCCACTTACACTCGTTAGAAATGATTTCATTTCGTTGACCCAAAAACTCGCGTGTGCCAGACGGAATTACGTAACGAATAGCCTGCCGCAAAAAGCTAAGTGATCTTATTTAGGACTTGTATCACCAACTTCTTAGAAACGGGTACTATGCTACGTAGAATTGAAACTTTCATTCGTCGTTCACATGGCAAAACATATATTATTAGTATCTAGAGAGGTAGCGTTATAGTCCATGTACCTACATTGTTGCCTAATCTGTGCCTACCCTAATAAAATGTTATAATTAGTTTCAGACCTTACTTAGATGAAGATTAATTAATCAAAGTTTGAGGAAAATTAATGCCCAATTAATGTCCAGCAGTCATTAAAACTGAAAAAGCAAAAACGTTTTTGTGTGTTAACCGTAAGTTATTTAACGGACGCAATGAGAAAAGTTGCTTTGGAGTAAGGATTAATGTAGAGAACCCCTAAATTTTACACGCCCCACGGCTTTTTCTAGCTCTCAATAATAGATATCATTCTCAGGGATATGCGCAGTGTGCCAAAACCAATTTGGCTTGCATTGGTTCCAGTAGTTATCGTTTGTTAGGAATCATTAAACTTTGTCGATTTTCAGAAAGTAAATTTCTGGTAATAGGTATCCGTAGTTTATACGCGCATGTGGTAAGAATTATTATCTCATTGACCTCTTTAATTAAGAATGTGATCCAATCAAAGATTTGATGAGTCGGATTATGTGGCGCTACGTTGAAGTATTGAATTTTTTTACGATCGTACGACGTGGGTACATTGTTCTTTTATTGGGTAATCAACGCCCACACATTTCATTAGCTTTATGATTGATGTGTAAGGCAATACGTATCCGGTTAAGAATTGTTTTTGGAACATCTCTTATTGTATACATTTTCTCATTTCTTGCCATTACAGCTTTAATTACCGCTGCAACTAAATTCTAATAAAAAAATCTGAAAATAAAGAACTAGAGGTAAGTAATATTTACCGGAATATCTAAAAGAAAATTTATGTGAAAAGTTCCGATGAAATAATTTTTGAACAGAATAAGAAAACCCGATTCGAGCATTAAGGTAACAGAGAACCGACAGAACGTTAACTAAGCACACTCCTTGATAATCTTCCTCAGGGGACGCTTTGAACTGAAGATTTAACTTCACAAGATTATAAATCCTATTATACTGAGATTTCATCGTGAAATTTACTAACTCAGTAATGTAATTTACTATCAACGCAGTTACCAACGATGTTAGTGATTTATAGAGTAAGAAATTGCGAACATTATCGGGAAATATTTTCAAATGTGTAGACGGAATAGGGATACTTATTTCATGAGATGACTTCTTTACGATGCACTAAAGATAGTCTTAAACTTAGAGTATTTTTCGTCACTGTTTGAGAGCTAAATACGATTGTTCACCGGCCATTCTGACGCTCACGATAAAACCTGCCACGTAAGTGATTATGTCGCTTTGTTCCTTCAATAACTGTCTATGAAAACTACCCATGCACAATATAATAATAATAACAATAACGCTTCACACTCAAAGCCCCACACTAGGATTCCCTGTGTCGTGGGTGCCTTGGACAACACACAAGACAAGGACACACACCCAGACCGAGAACGGAAATTTAAACTCATCATTCAAATTACCGCCTCGCTGGGAATCGAACCCAGGACCCTCGGAACAGCGATCGGCATGTTAACCATTGCGCCATTCGGGTCGTCAATTAACGTCATATTAACAACAACAATGGCTTACAAAGTATAGTTGCGCTGTCAAGAGAATTTTGCATTACTCATTCTCTCGTAATCTTCCGTAATTTATCTTGTTACGGTGATAAAGGCTGGCATAAAAATTAGGTCATCAGCCACTTTAAAAAGATGTCTAGAAGATACCTTTGGACTTAAAATAACTTTAAGTTACCTTCACACTAAGTAAGCCCAGAAATGCTAAGATTTTCTGGATATAATGTAAAATTATGTGGACCTTTTCGAATAATCCAAAAAGATTCCAGTATTTTTAATAACTGAAACGTCCTAGCAATCCGCGAAAGAGCACCAATTTAAGAAAGTTAGGTTGATTTCTTAACGAATTATACTACCATTGCGTTATAAGAACACAATTAAATCAATAGGTTATTCTTTGAATAAGAAATTGCAATACGCGATCATAAACATTACGGTATATTTATTGGGATGATGAGATATACCCACCTAAAAAGTGTTCATATCGGATTAAATCTAAAATCCTTATGTAGAATCGTCTGGGTATATATCATTAAAGAAGTTTTCGCTAATGTGTTGAGAATTTACGAAGATAAAAGAAAATCTGTAAAAGTAGGTACCTACGTGAGGTATGGAGGACTATCTACATTACGCTTTTATTATCATTATGTGGGATTTTATGTTTCTGTAATTAATTGACTTGATGAACTCTGTCCTTTCCTCACAAAGTGTCATTAAATTTAATATTTTCATTTCATAATTAAAACAATACAACATTTTGTTTCATTGACGATCTTTATAACGATAAAATAAACCTCACACCTCAATAAACAATACCGAGTTTTATTGAATCATTTTAATTTCTGATGCGGATTTACACGATGAAATCGCTATCAAATTTCATTCTAAGAATTTCGACACGGAATATGAGATTGTCTCGAATATCGAGCTGGGAAGTTTTCAATACCGTAATCCTTCGGAGTTAGGAGATTATCCCATGGAAATAGGCAATATACGAGTATATGTAAGCCGACACGTTATGAAGTTACGGTTTGTTGGAAAGGTTACATCAACAATATAATATTCAATTTCACTAAATATTATTTTACTTTCTCTGCTTACTATGAATGAAGAGAAGTATTCCCGTCTGAAAAAACTATCGTTTACTTTAATAGTCATAATGATGTTGAATGAAAAAACATCAATTATTCAAAAGATTTTTGACGTGACAACGTTACGTTTTATAAATCGATATACAGTACGCCCAACTTATCTCTGAAATGGCAAAAATTGGAACTAACGATAAGTCATTCATAAGTACGTTGTGGTCATTCATCTGTCAGTTACTAGTGTGCAATGATTGGTCAAATGAATGTCAAATGCGTCCGACAGCGCCTCTTTCGTTTCAATCTTAAGTTGGGTTTACTATACCCGGCTGCACGCACGAAAAACATGACGTCTATGCGTCGTTATCTGACGTCATGAGGCGTCCCATGAAGCGAGAGCACGGAACGAGCGACAAAGAAGCACAATCGGCCTTTGTCAATGTAACTCTGACGTCTTTTTAGTTTTTATCGAAATTATTTATAACCAGCCAGGTTTGTTTTGACTTGTTTGTTTTGTGGCACATTGACATGACATAATATGCGCAGACTAGCTAAAGATTAATGTTTCGTTATACGGTATGCAACGACTAGTCTTTTTGGTAAAATATTTAATAAAGGTTTTTAACTGCAATATAACAGTAAATAAATTATAACTAAGTATTCAAAGATAGTTTAGGATGACTATTAGTGACTATGCTACCATTCCATCAGTATTTTCTTAAGACGTTGTCACGTTCAACTATCGTCAGTAAACCGACTTTACAGACAACCAATTTTTTGTAGTTTTTAATGCTTCTCAAAATTAATTACTTAGATAAGTGAAAGTATTAATTACCAAAAATTTAATTGCTCTCTTAAATATCAAAAGGATAAATTATTATTTAGTAGAATTTAAAAAATGTGATAGTGAAAATAATCTCGTTTTCTTAACAATGAAAGTAATATTCACGTTGAAGATCTGAATTTATGGTAGAAGAGGATTCACTTTTTTCATATTCATTTTTCATCACAAAAACGTGGGTTAAGTTTGCATTACTGGAACTCGACAGTGTTTGACGAGAAAATGGAATTCTCTATAAATCTTACGATAAGATCCTCATGTTGATGTACGCCAACTAACTTTGTTGGTTTACTTGTTCAGACCGCTATGCGCTATGACGTTCAATGGTCATCTTGTTTGTATGAAATATCGTGTGGGGTTACCAAATATAATAATACTACGTTATACTTATTTATGTTCTTCATATTAAGTCCCTACACTTGCAATTTTTTATAGTTTATTGACGAAAATTAAAATAGATTTAACGAGAAGGGTGATAGCTTGCCATCAAAAAAGAAACAGAATATGAAACATTCAGTATTAGATATTATCATCACCATCATCCCAAATCATAACTGCCACAGTGATGGGACTTCTTTTTCTATGTCACCATGTACCACTGAGCTTGTTAGGTGCTGTTTGACAACACTTTTGGGGATAGTGGAGTTCTCAAGTTTCATCGTTATCGTAATCAATAATAGCACGCACACGATTTTTGAAAATTATACTTAGATGTATTGAGCATTCATACTTAGATCCTCTGGATCAGGAGTCGCACGATCAAAACACCTGACCACAAATAAAACTGCAAAATTTTGAGACGAAGATAAAACTTCCTGCAAGGTGAAACCACCGGTTTTAACTAAAGTATTGCAACGGACACGCCAATTCGAAATTGCGACGCGGATATCGAAGCAAAATACGAAGGTGTGTGAAATGTTCGTGGAGCAGATAGATTCAATTTAGTTCGGTCGGATGAATTGGTGCGAATTGAGGCTATCGATTGGCTGATACGTTGGATTGTAGATACTCGAGCGCTCCGAGAATTATTCTCGTAGCTTTTTTGTTGATTCCAATTTTCGTTCATGAATTTACTCATGATAATGCAGGTGCTTTATTTAAAATTGACCAGATTCGTTACTGTATTGCTTGATTGGTCAATAATGGTTAATAAGTTAAGCAACTTATACGGTTAGAAGTTGGATGGGTGACAAAAATTCGTAAGTGCTTCCGTGTTCTGGAAGGCACAATAATCCGTCGTTCCCGGTTAATATGTTAGAATATACTGAATCAGCTTTCCTCACAGGGAATCACGCGCAACGCATTTTTGTTTTAGTTTATTCCTTTTTTATCCCTTTTGAATTGGAACCACCAAAAATTCTCTCTCAAGGCTCATCCACATTCGACTCTAACACAAAGAACATACATACGAAATTTCAGCTCTTTGCTTTCAGTAATTTCGGCTGTGCATTGTCTATTATTCACTCACTAGCGAACGGGTTTTATACATATTGATGACAGTTACATACTTATTATTATGGGCTTGCAATTATGGAAATACTGTGATAAACCGCTACAAAATTTATAATGACCAGTTTTTCTAGACTAGTAGGTAATAAAAGTTGATATAGAGAGCTTTATTATGAATTATGGGAGTTGGATTCCAAATATCTTTGGTCATTAAACTAAGATGTTCAAGATTTAAAATAGATTTGAGCGGAACAAACTGTTTAGTCACACTTGATTCATGCTCTGGAAAGATTTTGCTAGAGGATTCATCACACCTACCGGTATTGCATTTTTTAACACGCACTATGATTCCCTGTGCTGGAAATAACACAAATAGGTCCATATATATTAAAATAGGGGAAAAAATAAAACCGCAGAGTAAACACTGATTTTTAAGGAAGGCTGTTTATATCTAAATTGAAACAATCTGCAAGTGACAGCATTATTGTCAAAAGAGATAGCCGAAAAGGAGGTTGGTTCTCGTTGAGCTTTGCATTCTCAGCCATTTGTCTGTAGAAGATATTGTAGAGCGGTTTTAGAAACTACTATCTATTACACTGCACATCTGGTTTCAACACTACAATTTATGTGAAGCTTACCACAATACAATAGGTAATGAAAGCTACATGAGATAAGCACACAGATAAACATATAAATTCAACCAAAAATTGTTTTGGATTTCATTGCATCTGATTTAATCAAAAAATACCTTCTTGTCAGACAGCATCACAAATACAAAACTACAAATATTCATTACATTGACATCACTACCGTCTCGTAAGAAGCATTGCGAGTTTCTTCAACCCTCTGCATCCGAATACTGAAGAAAATTGTCAATTCGTGTTGTTCGAACAAAATAGCAATTTCGCTCGCTAGTTTAAAGCGGTGCACGGGTTGAGCGAGCAATGTGTTTGGGACATGACGGTACATATACATAGCGGCTGCAATGCCTGCAATCACGACAGGCTGGCTGACGAGCGCCGTTTAAACTGAATTCACGACGAAATAAACCGGAATTTCAGCTTTGTGTACGAGCTTTTGCAGTTTATAGTTGAATAGAATATTATAAACTTGACATTGAAGTTACAGCAAGTTTAATGTTAGTCAAGCATGGACTTTGCAGTGCTTGCATTTCTGATTCAACTTTATCAGCATCAATGTTGGACACTGGTCTTCTCTCACGATGGGATGAATAAAGACCATAGTCCACCATTCTGACCGAATGCGCATTGGCAAACTCTCCGGTGTGCTTCAACAGAATATTTTTCTTCACCAACGCGAAATTCAGCCTAGTTGGTGACCCCGCCTGCTTAACAAAACTTTAAACTAAAAATTTACTGACTTCAAAATCGATAAGTAGAGATAACTTACAAACTACCTACCTGTCCAGGGACCAGACTACAAATGTATTAGCTTTTGAATAAAAATAACATTATCAAAAAAGCTTCACCCAGTAGAAAGTTATGTTTACACATAAAACAATACAGTCGCATTGAGAGAACCCTCCATTTTTGGAAGTCGGTGAACAAAATCCTAGAACTAGATCATTCTTAAGCGTCACGTATATCTGCGCACTATAGTTCGTTCATCATCCACTCGCAATAAAACTTCACCGTAAAAGGGATTTTAAAACGGAATAAATTGAAAAGTTGGTTGAATCTTTTATTCCCGAAGGCGCAGCTTCGGCGTGAAGTCAAAGACTATCTTCGCTGCAGTTAAAGATGCTTTGACTGTTAAGTTGTCTTACAATTAGAATTGTTCGATGAATATCGTTTCTAAGTTCTGTTTATAAAATATTGAAAATGAAACAGGGTTTTAAAGATGTCTGTTTGGAAATACTTGATAAATCTTTTATAACTTTGACAACTTAATTATAAATGTAACGCTTCTAATCTTAGTTCTTCCTCTAATAGTATAAGCAGTACAGTCAATCACGCTGGTCAAGGATTTGGTAATATCACACATCTTTGCATACTTCCGGGTAAGCTGGTGTTTTTACAGAAGTAAGGATAATAACATTTTCCCTCATTTCAACCGCGGCTCTCCCATTACAGCTATCAAACGATAATGTCTGGCCATCGTCTGTTCGTTGTCTGGCTAATTCCATCTGTTATCAATTGCTACTTCTCGAACATGCTCTAGTTAGACCAGTTTGTCATGTCAAAGACTAAGGTTATTTTTTATTAATAAAGTTTTATGGGCATCATAAATTACATTTCAATTGACTTGCGATATTAGATAACAACGTGGACTTCAATCTACGATGAGTGGAAAACAATTGGGTGCCATTTTGTACATTATTTATAAAAGGATTTTATTCTATGTATAATATTCCATCGATATTGTATTCATTTCGTTTACCTTTTTCGACCTTGCTTCTTTGGTTCTGGTAGCTCAGATCAATATGAATATTAGCCAGTTGTTATATTACTAAGCACGAAAGCGTTCAAGAAATTACCACCTATTAAGTATTAAATTGCATGGCTCGTTCAAGTATCAACCGCGCCTGTAGTGACTTAACTCGACCGATCTTTTATTCCACTTTGAACTCATTCTTTCAATTATGCATAGCGCTTAACAAACAATTAAACTGAAGCTGTTAACACAACATTAACATTTATGACAATTCTCCAGTTAATAAGCAATTCTTCAGTTATTTTCCCGTCTTTTATATGAACTTACAAGCTACAGCTAGTTATTCCTAACAATGAGCTCGTGAAAGGCCGAGGAGGGAACGAGTGTAAAATTCACACAAAAGCTGGAAAATGTTCGCTGTAAAGAAACGCGCGGGCCCTACCGGCTCGGTTTTTCCTTTATAACGGTATTTTCTTTCATATCGCCCTAGCTTGCGGGTTAAATTAGCTTCCTATGTCGAAGTTAGTGTTGAAGTCACGCTGTTTTTAAACCTAAAAGATAATTAAAGAAACAAAGTGCTGCAAACGACAATATCGCAAGGCCAAGATTAAATTTTTTAGGACTCCAACTTAAGTACCTACTTGGAATTAATTAAAACAAGCTCTCTAGAAAGAATTCTGATAATATCCTGCATACTCGAAATATTCTCATAATTTTGGCAGCAATTATAAAATTCCGACGTTAGGTCCCAAGCGTAAATATATCGCCATCTCAGTCCTCAAGTAAAGGAACGCATCTGCCATTGGATTCGAACGAGACTCTTACGAATAAATAAAATTAATAACTGAACTATTACTAACAACAACTAACATGACTAATTCTATCACTAACATTCCTTGTCCAGTATTATTAGCAAACTAACCAACTACTCTTCTAACATCAGTTACGAGATCAAGATCGGTCATGACTGTCATAGTGTTGTCTTGGGCGGCAGCGGAAGGGTGGTGCTGCGTGCTTCTTTGCTTTCTTAATTCCATAAGAAACAAAGATAGAATAGGAACAAAAGTGGACATCGGAAAGTCCGAGAAACCACTATCTAAACTGCTTATCGATGGCCATCGCTGGCTGATGTTGATGGCCAATTTTTGTAGAGCCTTAAAGCTTAACCTTAAAACACATAATGGTCTGTAGCGCTAATAAATGTTCTACTATTTAATTTCCCTGCCTCATGTTCCACCCTTTTACACGCTAGATCCCCCTCTAAGCGTTATGACATCTATTCTGTTCCGTTTTTATAACATATCTAGTATCTAGTATAATTGTCTATAGAAAGAAAACACAATAGAATAGTCAGTGATGAGTCACTGCCACCCAGCGCCCTATGTAACTAGGGTTGTCGCGTTAGAAAACTTTATTTTAAGGCGTAATAAAAATTTATGATTTGTGAAGTACGAAAATGGTAGTTCTAAAGATCTTTCTGATTTATTTCCATTCATGTTGTTTAAAGTGAAACTAGTTCTATCTGAAACTTGATATGATATTCGATGTGATAGTACACAAAAATTATGTACATGTGTTTAATCTGACATGTATTATAATTACCTAATAGGAATATTTAATAAAATAATAGAAGGGGTTTTTTTAATGAGAGCATTCTTATTTATGTGCTGTAGCTACAGCAGCTGACTAGATATTTTATAAACAAACAGAAATATCAAACAGCAGAAAATTGAGCAATCCATGTGTTGTAACATAATTGGACGAATGCAATTATAGCAAGTAAATAAAATAAAACATAGTCGACAACCCTAGTGAAAACGCTTCGTTGTTGTTTCTTGTCGGAGGGACGCATATAAACGTGGAGATTGTAACGAGCTGTCAGCCCGAGAGGGAGAATAGAATAGAGGAATTGCAGTGTATTCTGCTTTACTCATCTTTAAATTAATGATATCTCTACCAAACTTGACTTGTATTATTGGTACATTCGTAAGAGAAAGACATGTATCTCTCTATAAAAGAAGCAGTAAAAAAATACTTCCACATGTAATTACGCCTAGAAAATACCCCTGTTTAGTGATAGAGTTGAACCCTGTCTAGCTAGTTCCCGTCTTCTTATTTGAATCGGCCGCTAAACAACTTATATCTTTTTTCCTTCTTTTGATCTTATTTCATTGATGTCCATGAGCGACGTCGGTCGTTCATTTACTATTAGATCTTCATTGTGCTGATCATTTTTAACGGATATTCACATAAAAATATCTTCGTACAATACCTATGCTTGTGCTGCTTCCATAGTACAAAAGTTTCCAAAGTACTTTGTTTGAAATGATAAAAGCACTCAGCGCCATCTACCAGTTTGCGAGCGATAGTGTCCATCTATGAACAAGTTACAGATAGTTACTTGAAGTTGTAACAGCTTTTAGATTAGTTTGTTCTCATTGATCTAGTTTTATTGAAAGTACTTTTGTATTTTATTTTTTACTAATAATCCTGCTCGCTTCACGGAAAATCAGTCTTTTAGTAGACGTATTCAAAGTGTTATTTATGGACACAGAATTACTTTATAACATCATTGGTTATAGGTATATTTTATTAGGTAAAATCAAAATAATGTACACACGAATCAGCTAGGACACGGCACAAAAAATATAATTTTACTAATTAATCCAAGTAAATGTAGTTCAGTTTCTTGTGGTAGGTATATAGAAAAAAGTTAATAAATATTTCTCATGTTAATTAAGTTTTTGGATGCAATTATGAAATGCATTATATAATTACTTATTACAGGTTAATGCATGCGTGTTCTGTGTGGATATTTCGGTCCAATGAATGCATGAACTGTGACGCGCAATCGTGGTTAGTTTTTTGCGTAATAACCAATCTGTTAATAACTCTATTTGCATTAGTTTATTTAATAAATGAACAATGCTACACAGTTAACTGCAATGTGAGAAATATGGAAAACAAATTAAAGCAAGAACACACTGAGAATATAATTTTAAAGACATCAGTAAAATTTAGCTGTCTCACCCACCTCACGGGGAATCAAAACTAGGACCCTCTCTTACAGACTTCTACGCCTATCTTCTACCTTCCTCTCTATTTTACCTCTACTCTCTTACACCCTAGGATGATTCGAATAGCCATTGTAGAAGTATAATATGTTTCCCCATAATATTTTTATAGCTAGTGATCCTTCAGAGGTTCTTCAAACGATATAATATATGATTCTGATAAACATATTACTCGTATACTGAGGTTGCAATCACCTCTGAACATTGGTAATACCAAAAACATTACCGATGCGATGCTAGCTAAAATGTGCTAGTTGAAATAATGCGGGTCACATTATTTATGGCTCTCCTTCATTGACTGAAACGTGTAAACTCATTTAGGAAGTATTTTAAACGTATCTTCAGTATTTGGATACTACATTATATTTGGATACTAGAGAACCGCCCGCGTTTCGCTTCGGGACCCGTAGATAATAACCGCGTAGGTCCCGCTCCCGTAGGAATCTCAGCTAAAAGTAGCTTAAAACATTTGCCTATAACTTAAGTAAATTACATGTAGTATTTGATAGCGTGATTCAGAACTTGCAAATGGTTTTTACTAACACCATCTATTAACAACTCCGGAACTAAATATCTAGCAACTAACAAAAATAGATCTTCCATGGGAATGAGATGTTTTTCCGCGGCAAAAAGTAGCCTACGTCACTCTCCACCCTCCTAACTATCCCCACACACATAAACCATACCATATAATAGCCATGTTGCGACGTGAAAGAGTCACAAACAAACAAACAAACAAACATACAAACAAACAAACACACTTTCACATTTATAATATTAGTAAGGATTAACTTAGTTGTCAACAATTATCTACTTTTTTGTCCAAAACATCTACCAAGCATTCTCGGAGGTACTCCTTCTTCGGTGTCTTTAATAGCAACTCTTACCTGCAGCTTAATTAAAATTGCATGTAAATTAAAAAACCAATTACCAAAAAAGTAGTGAACGATTAACAATTCATCGAGCAATTAATCGTGAAATATTTCGTTCAATTAAACAGTTGTCAGTGTTGTCACTCCATCAAAGATAATTGAGCCGTTCCGCTTACGGTAGCGCCCGCAGTTTTTGCCCAAACGGCTCATTACCTTCCACACATGGGCCTGCGGGATCTGTTGTGACTTGCGTGTAATAGTTTCCTTTTAGACTTCAATGTCTCTACGAGACAAAATACTTTATCTGGGTTAAGTAGGTTAAACTTTTCAGTAAGGAATGATTCGTTTATTCATTGCCACGAAGTGTTAGTAATAACTAACCCTTTTTATGTATACCTACTTTCTCTAGTTCTATCACAATCTTTAGCTATTCACTGTAACTCCCTGTAACTGTAATTAGTTGATAGTTATCTTATCTGTGAAGCGATAGGTTCGGAGAATGAAGTTCCCGAACGAGGCAGATAGTTATGTAACAGATAAATGTGTTATTTTTGTTGTATAATATGCTGCCCGCTACACGATATTGTAGTGTGGAGCTATGAGTGTGTTTAAGTTTATTTATTATTAGGTATTACTTATCATCTAACCATTAATTCGTTCAAATAGTCTCGCCAAAAGCCTGGTACCTACCATCAAATCTAGACAGACCTTTCAAAGAAACAATAGCCTGGCAAAGAACAAAGATTTAGAATTTGTCTCCTGGTAATGAAAATAGCAATAAAACGACGAAAATGTGGATTCGCGCTCATTGCAAATATTGACAAAAGGGCGCCAGTTGTAATTGTGATGTCTGTGGCCGCCAACTATTGTGTGGAGCAGACGGCAGACCGTCCCAATTGTTTCCACTGACGCATGCATTAGTTCGCAGGGAATGTTTTTTTATGACTGGCAACATTATCTTGGGATACAGGAGTGGATTTTGCCTTTTTACCAAGTTGCGAGGTTTGTGGAGTTTTGCTTTGAAAGTTAGAGGCTCAACATGAGGCTACATCAAATACAGGATGTCTGAAAATATATAGAAATGGACTTTGTCGAGTTTAAGTAGCTCCTGTAAGGTTACAGGAGAAAACGAAAAGGAATTCGTAAAGTAGGTTAAATTAGAAAAATACAGAAATGTTTCAGAGTTCCCTAAAATTCCCTAGATGGAAAACCGAAGTTAAAATATCCCACAGAGTCCACGATGAAAAAACGCAGACGGACTAGATTCCAACGAGGGTTCGAAATTGGAATAGTTTCCAATTCCAACGACCTTCCCACAGATATATTTTATGTACATGCGAAAGCGGGCTCAATAGCGAGACGCGTTCAAAAGGCATTGACGGCCCGACGACTGAAGTTTTCTAATGAAATAAACTTATTCAGGTCATACTTATTTATTCTATACGGGGCTAAAAATATTTCTATTTCTAGATATTCCTTTACGTCTATCGGAGGAGTATAAAAGTGAAAGGTATCGTAGGACGACTGATTGGAACTATCTACTCACGTTTATTTTTGTATTGTCATGATTTTATTTTAAAAAGGATAGTTGATATAATTGTTAATTATTTTAAGTTTGCAATTTATTTGGGGATGTT
The DNA here is from genome assembly GCA_905404135.1 of Hesperia comma. Taxonomy (NCBI): domain Eukaryota; kingdom Metazoa; phylum Arthropoda; class Insecta; order Lepidoptera; family Hesperiidae; genus Hesperia; species Hesperia comma. The sequence continues at coordinate 1,165,674 of FR990028.1, read as the reverse complement.
TGAGTTGTGATTCTAATGTTTTTAGCCTTGTTTAATCAAATACGTTGTCCTAAAGTATAGGGTGTTATAGCCTTGGCTAAACAAAAAAAAAAAAAAACATTTTTGTAATAATACTTTAAAGTAGTACGAACTATTAAGTTGGTAATACGTAAAGTAGTTTTTTTTTATGTTTAGTAATGGAGATTGTTGTGTGTGCCAGGAGGCAACACACCGTCGGATGGCCGAATGTCATGATTTTCTAATTTAATTTATTAATTATTGATAAAAAGTATGGCAATAAATGTAAGCAGCGACAGATAATTAGAACATTATGTTTTGACGTTGGCAACCCTGGATATAAAAAAAGGGCATGATGGCGGGAACGGGACGGAGGCTCTTGACATGTACCAATGTAACATTAAGATCTAATAATTAAGAGTAAAATGTGTTAGTGTACATTTATCGTGAATAATATCGAATAATACTTAGTTATGAGAAATGTAGATAGTGCACCGACAATAGTTATGTAATAGGAGGACATTCTCAATGTAAACAGTGTGTGAACAAATATATGTAACCTATTCAAGGAATGAAGATGACGTTTTATTACAAATGCTTTATCCGAATGGAACCACAAGGGGAAATCTACAATAATTCAGAAGTGGAAAGGCCCATTAAAAAGTCAGGAAAACGAATCCTTATTTTACGATACATTGGCGAGACAAATTTCGACGATAGACAATACGAAATCATCAATGGCATCAATGCATTAGTAAATAAAGATCGTGCTGGTAAAACTAAATAAATGACAACCCAAGAGATCTGTGCCATATTTTGAAGTTATCAAATAACCTATTGTGGAACCCGGAAGGAAAAACTCGAAATTATTGTAGATTTCCCCTTGTGGTTCCATTCGGATAAAGCATTTGTAATAAAACGTCATCTTCATTCCTTGAATAGGTTACATATATTTGTTCACACACTGTTTACATTGAGAATGTCCTCCTATTACATAACTATTGTCGGTGCACTATCTACATTTCTCATAACTAAGTATTATTCGATATTATTCACGATAAATGTACACTAACACATTTTACTCTTAATTATTAGATCTTAATGTTACATTGGTACATGTCAAGAGCCTCCGTCCCGTTCCCGCCATCATGCCCTTTTTTTATATCCAGGGTTGCCAACGTCAAAACATAATGTTCTAATTATCTGTCGCTGCTTACATTTATTGCCATACTTTTTATCAATAATTAATAAATTAAATTAGAAAATCATGACAGTATGGAAAGGATTTTCTTTCGCCGTTTTTTCTTTTCTAAATACTTTTTAAAAGATGAATTAAATACGATGTCCTCGTTCAGGAATGTTTGATAATTAATTACTTCATGAAATAATTTGTTTTGATTGTGATATTTTTCTCATACACACTCTCACAATAGTAAACATTACTGTAGGTAAGTATACTAAGCAGCTGATGGAAGACTCCTTTGAAACGCCATTTAAACTGAGGCACAAAACTAAAGTAGGTATCTGGCTTTTCGTCAGAATTAGGGTAGTAGTGTACCTTCAGCAAATAATACAAATATTAACATTTAAATCCAAAAGTTTCCAAAATAACATTGTTTAGTTAGCCATCGGACCACGAATTTGTTGGCCCGGGCCAGATACGCCCGTACCTACAGTTATGTACATAATTTGTTTGTATGAAAGCCCGTTGACCAGACGTGTGTTTGCGTCCGGTTCCGTTCCGCCATTGTAGTTTGAATAATAGTAGAAAAACGATATGTTTTTAAATTAAAAATTCAGGGTTCTGACTGTGTTATCAAATATTTATGAAGGACGTAATTTCTCATGTTTTACAAAAAGGTACTTTTACTTTTAGTGTAACATTGTATGAAGTACAATTATTGCTCATTTTGTATATGAATCTCAAAGTCCAAAATATTTTTTTTTTGTTTTCTTGATATTAATAAAACATTTGTTATTAAACAACATTATAATGTTCTTATAAATTGTTTCTAAGTCTAACAATTAATACTTTCTCGAATCTCTTCCTTAACTGACAATAATTATGTCGATGGGTATTTTTTTTCTTTCGCCTGTGCAGAACCAGATAGTAACTTACAAAACTAACTACTTTCAATAAAGAACCCACAACGCTAACAAAATCCGTCTAGTCAAAACACTTACAATGCTCAATCTGTCATCATTTGCTATTCGCCTTGAATTGTAAATGTGTTGATTAAAAAATTAGCCGCGAGCACCGTTAGTCACGCGTGTAATAAGCGAACAGCTCGCGTGCACTGCCTCGTTGACCCGGCTGAGGTAATGTTCGAAATGACACATTGCAACGAGAGTTTTTAATGCTGCATAGATTTGAAAGTGATAAAATTACGTTTGAGATATCGGTTCGGTACTATTATTTTTGCTGCAATTTGTAATGGACATTAGAAGCTGGTATAGTGGTTTATTGGCATTGAATTTTACTTGTAACAAGTTGCCAGCTGTCCAGATGAATTACCCGATATGTCCGGTAAAAAAGATCTGAATAAAAACGTAAATATTCAATAAACATTCATATTAATTCTTATCTCACTAAAACGTTTCAAGTAAAATAAGCTAAGACTTTTAATTAAACTAAAAACGTTTTAAACGTCGAAAAGCTATCCAATCTCCTGCGCAGCCAAGCCCCTTATTCTACAAGACATGATTCTATTATCCTAAGCTTTATAAATAGGTACGAGAATGTTTTGGGCAAAAAGTAAAGTTGGACTATTTTGCGTCCTTTGCACAAACATTTCCATGTCGTGAGCTTATGATAAGAAACTGTTTCATGTGTCATGCAATAGCTCTGACCAAGCTGTAAGACCGTAGTCGGGAATCAAACTTATAACTAGCAAGTATTTTCTAGGGTACGATTAGGTGAGTCGTTAACGAGGATGTCGTGATTAGAAGTGTCTTAAATCATGAACACGTTAAAAATAGAATCTAACATTTCCATTACGTAACAGACCTCTTGAATGCCGTCGTAACAAATTTAACGATATCTTTCCTCTTTACAGGTACGTGAAGTTCAGAAGTGACGTCGCCGGTATCGAGTAAGTTATTCACGCAGATAGCGCGCGTGAGTCAACGATTGTATAATGTTTACTACGTGAAACAGGTTCGTTTGCGAACCGGTGTGCCACTCGAATTTATATTTTGCCAAGACATTGCACTTTCGGCGCACTGTGCGGAAATCTGCATACGTTTTGCTTTACCCGTAATATTGTTTGCGTGAAATATCGTTACAATTATCGAATTTGATCACGTATAACTTTCGCTTAACATTTTGGTGATTGCTTGTTACACAATTTACTATAGGTACTATTACTAGAATCAATGTAAATCTAACCTCAAAGATTGACCAAACTATGTTTCCAATATTTTCGTCATTGACCAGGATGCAATAAATTGCAGACATTTTTTGCCCAATAATGTCCGCGTTTGACCAGCGTGCAATTCTGTGAGACCATTCATAACGCAATATGAAGTAAAAAACTTGCATCTACGGTAGAGTTCGATATTTTTTGTAGCTTTCGCTGCAATTAAAAGTACACGCTCAGTTTTTGTGGCGCAATCAACCAGCGAGACAACATACACATGTAAAACTTCACTTTGTTGATGTTTATCTCATAATTAGTAAAGGGTTCTTGTTTCCGTTCGATGAATCCGCTTGATAGTGTTAAGATGATGCGCTGTCAAGTTAACGCTTCAATTACACTTTATAACAGAATATTTTTTTGTGCGATTGAATACCTAAGCTATCTTGCCAGTAATTGATTAATTTCCTCTTTTCTTTATTTCTTGGCTGACAATTTTCGCTGATGTCTTTGGGGTTATTGATGGCCATTAGCCACAGTGATTTCTTAATACAAGATGACTAGCCTGGTTTCTTATCGGCTATAAAATATGAAAATATACTATCTATATTTTAAGGTATCAACATTTATGATTTAAGGTCTCCTCTTACTTCAAATACTGCTTAGCCTTCAGTCTCTTGGTAAAATGATCATTTCTACAAAATAATAATTATTAAATATATTTTTCAGTGACTAATTAAAAATCGTCTCATGTAAATCAGTCATCATAATACATAGTTTCATTTTCATAACAATCCAATATTTCACTGAAAAAAAATAAGTAAACAACCGCTTAGTTTCAAACATGTTTATAATAATGAAACTTCACGAGCATCATAATTACTAACAGATGTAAGAACTATCTAAAGAATATTATCATCGATTTTGCTTTTTTATTGAATGATTTTCTTATAAAGACTTCCAAGCATGTGTACGATGTGATGCATGCTATTGCTATTATATGATAAATTGTAAAGATGTTGGCGAAACTATTGAAGTTGTCATTAAGGAACAAAAGTTCAGGGATTAGCTCACTAAAAAAACAAATCTAGTAGAGATGACAATAGTTAATTCGCGCGCCTAGTTTAGGCCATAAGATCCGCTGACCGGCTCAGTGGGCTGGTCGTTAACATTGATATTATCCGCGAGCGTTGCTCCCGCCGGAATTAGCGCGCCACTTTTAGATCGGTCTAGACCTCTTGCTGCTCCTGCGTTGTTGCTTCCTTAGCTTTTGTTCTTGCTGCGTTATGAGTTATGCGTCCACTGCGTCATCCAAGCAGCTACGGATTAGAATATTGGCTTCCATAGGGCAGGCAAGGGTTAGAATATTCGAATGCTACCTTAAAGCTATATTGAAAAATTATGTGCGTATTATTATAACTTTGTAATATTGTATCAGTTAGTGCTTGACTACAATCCCATCTCATAGTAAGCAACAGTTTTCCTATATTATCCTTCCTTATTATATAATCCAATTGACGTGTGACATCGACGACAGGGAAAAATAAATCATGGAAGAAATCTGAGAACGAGTTTCATCTACTAAACTTCGGAGAAGAAAAACTCTTCGTCCTTCCAGCCGCTCTAAATAATTTATCTCTGTTAGGTACCTACTTTCCTCACAAATTGTCTTAAGGTTCAATAGATGTCGGTGTTGGTATTTATTTCTTTACTTCGTTAAGAAAATAAAGAAAATAGACGTTTCTACTATAGAGATTTTAGAATTGAAATAAATGCATTATTAGATATCGCCGTAGGTCAGGCTAGAAAGTCATTTAAAGTAGCCTCTAGCCTTCAACCTCGATAAACTTCTCGAGATGATATCACATTACGATACTGTAGCTTGGGCTTCGTAATAGATCGACAGGTAATCCATTATTCAGAACGAAAAGGCTAGACAGCCTGTGTCGATCTTGTTTTCGAGTCAAGTAAGCAACTTTGAGCAATTTCGGCCAAAATCGAGCCTTGAAAAAGCGTCACTGATGCTAGGTATTTATCGAGCGGCATGCGATATTTTACTACAAAGTTGTATCACAAGTTAACTCAAAATAGCGTGCAAACGAAAATACCTTTATTATGACATCATTTTGTACGTGGCAGTAAATCGTGTCAAAGGATTTTGTCGAGAATATAAACAATGTTAGGTACTGTAACGGTTTCTAAGAATTTTATATTTTACTAGCTGTTTCCCGTGGTTTCGCCCGCGTGTAACTTCTTTTAATTCATTTCCAAACAAATTGACATCCCTATTTTACATTTTTTTTTTATGGAATTAAGATAGCAAACGAGCATGCAGTACCACCCTTCCCCTGCCGCCCATAACAACAGCTGTGACCGACCTAGAACTAGACTCAAAGGGACTAGGATGGTTAGTCCAGTTAGTAGATGGTGTTAGAATATTAGTTGGTTAGTTTGTTAATAAGTGCGAGGACAGGGTATGTTAGTGATAATTAGTCCTGTTAGTTAATGTTAGTAATAGTCCAATTAGTTATTGTTAGTATGAGTCTTGTTCCAATTCGGTCACAGATGCGTTGCTACCCCTGAGGACTAAGATGGTCGCCTCTAAAAAAGTGAAACCGGCTCCACAAACCTTCCTATCCGGAACACAATTGCTCTTAAAAACAATTATTATGACGGTAGGAATGGTACTGAGTACCTTGGCGGGCGGTGGTCCTACCCCGGGCGAACTCTAGGCTCTACCACCTTATAACTTGATTTATTCAAAAATGTTAAAACACAACTAATGTAAATTTTCATATGCCTTAAAAATCTAGTAAAACCCAAGATTTCGATATTTTTAATAACAACGAACTTATTTGTATTTCTATTTTAAGTTTAAAAAACCCTTTTAAAGAAGTAAATTCAATGATTCTGTCCCGCCCTACAGAAAACACGAATCAACTCGTCGCACTCAGCTGGGTAAACAAAATCCTATCACCGGATATTGGCTCTGACGTCACATCCGCAATGCATTTCCCATTCACTTCCGCTTGCATCGAGTTTTCCTTCCTTTTTTCCAAGATATGTTTATGTAAAAGTCACGAATCAATTCTGGGTAAATTATTTTATAGGTCCCTCCTAAAATCATCCCATAGATTCATTATTAATTCTTCCATGACTGTGGATGACACAAAAACTTACAGGTTTTATTTGAAACTAGCGAACCGCCCTCGCTTCGCTTCGGGACCCGTAAGTATCAACCGCGTAGGTCCCGCTCCCGTAGGAATTTCGGGAAGATAATAAACTATCACCAAAATTAATTGAGGTTAAATTAAATTAAACTTAGAAATAAAGCTTACGACAAAATAATAGCAAAGTAGCAAAGGATCACAGCAAGATTAATTCAGATTAAACTTGGAAACGCGGCAAGTTTGGTATGGCAGTGGGTTCGACCAAATTTGATTACCATAAAAACGGTTCTAGTGTGTTAATCTTAAAAGATAGACATATACTGTCGTGGACATTTTTTTAGATCATTTCAAGAGGAATAATTCTTTCATACATATATTTTTGGTATCTTGAATCGTTTTCGCAACGCATGCAACGAAAGCCCTCGAGAATGAATAATTTTCCCCGTTTTTTCCACATTTTCCATTATTTCTTCGCTCCTAATTGTTGCAGCGTGATGTTATATAGCCTATAGCCTTCCTCGATAAAAGGTCTATTCAACACAAAAAAAAAATTTCAATTCGAACCAGTAGTTCCTGAGATTAGCGCGTTCAACCAAACAAACAAACTCTTCAGCTTTATAATATTAGTATAGATGCCTTTAGTCTATCTAAGCACGTTGTACAATAACTCAATACGAACGTCATCATAAAAATATATTGAAGCTGAAATGTCAATACCAGCAATATTCCGATGCCGGAATAGAATTTTTAGGAATAGAAATTCAGATGTGAATATTCAACGGATCCCGTGAGCCGCAAAACGGAGATATTGGGTTTCGTGGGAGTGACGTAAGAGGCGATGGATGAAGTACTTTATATCCTCTATGTAAATGCTGATATTCACGAACGCTAAGAGTTTATCACGGATTATGTTCTTGATCTACGAAAACTTAAGTTTTTTTTTCGTATTGGAAGACTGGAATGATTTGTCCGCGTCGGTGCGCTGGTTCAATTATGTGGGTCTTTAATTCAACAGTAAATGAACTTCTACTTAGAGCGCTTTTTCACTAACCAAATATACCTTACCGTGTATAAAATAATATGTCTACAACATAGAAACTGAATATTATAGTTACTACTAGTAAACCTGCCCTCGCTTCGGGAATCAGTCCTAAGTAGCCACATTCTGAAATTGTTAGGCGTGGTTCTTTACTTAAAATAAAATAATATTGCCGCCAACCGAGCTACTTGATAGTAAATTGTCACCATCACTCATACTCGTAGACGTTGCAAGAGACTCAGAGCTTTCTCAATGCGTCGCCGCCCAAGTAAGACAAACAAAGAAAATACTGGCTAAGGCTGCGTCCACAGTAGGCAAACTGTTTGCCGCCGACTGATTTAGCTGCGTATCGGTTTAGTACGCACTTCACATATTTAAAATGGAGTGTTCACAGTTTGCTAGTTTTGCGCTCACTCTTGGCAGTTTGCAGCGTTACGCGGCAGACAGTAGCAGAGCTCAGAACAGTATGCTTGAGACGTCTGCAAATTGATCTGAGTTCGCAGCTGACTCGAATTTCTTTGCGGCTCACTTAGTCGGCGGCGAACAGTTCGCCTACTGTGGACGCAGCCTTACTATTTATTGAGACCTTTTTGCTGTTCAAAAACATAAAAGGTTTATAGTCACGCTTTTAATGAAGGGGCCTCTTTAGATTATCTCTTTAAATTAAATAACTTTTCATTATTCGCTAGCACGTCTGCTCGTGAATAATTAGGTCGAGACATCGGTTTAAGTAATTACTGACTTGATGATCTGTGACTGTAGACTGTCTGCGGCGGTAAAAGCTTCTGCCTAAATTAATTATTTGAAAAACTAAAAAGACCCTTTCATAATGCCAAGCGAATTATAAATGCAAAACCATAATAAAGTAACTGTACTGCTTAGGAGTTCTCTTTTATGGAGCCAATCCTGAGGATAGTATCCGCTTATTCTTGTCATAAAATTGCATTGTCATCGGAAATAAAGTAATATGCAGAAAATCAAGTCCGTGTAATAGTAGGAAGTGGATATAATTCAATGATTTAATCACAACATACGTACACATCTTAAAAATTAGAGCTTTTAATGAAATGAGTTCTTGTACAACTATAAAATATAATAATGTAGTACTATTACAGGTATCATAATAATGCTGATAACTTTCCTTAAGAAAGGTAATATAGTATTTCCTCGTCGTTTTCAACTTTTATCATCTTCAAAGTTCCATCTTCAGGGACAGAAATATATGCATATTTGGTCCATTGCCGCGTCGTCTTGGGGAAAATGAGAAAATTTAGCATATTCACCGACTTGTCCTACGTAGGTCGGAGTAATGTGAGGTATTCTGATTTAAGGCTATATTTTTCCCCTATATTCCCCTATATTTTTTGTAGGAGAACGGATAAATGATCAGGATGCATAGCATAATACTCGTATCACCTGCCAAATGCCAAAGGATCGAGGAAAGACTAATAGAGATGTCTAGCATTGGACAGGACTTGGCTATAGTAGGTTGATTGGTATAGGTATAGATATGTTAGCTTTCTAATTAAAAAATGTTAAATTAATTAGATATTTTAAATTTCTTCAAATGTATATAAAGTAGATTAATAAAATAAAATCAGAATTATGCAACACACGTCCATTGCATGTACATCATCAATATATAGAGGTAAGAGAATGTGGAATCCGGATTTTAGGAGTTCAAAAAAAAAGTCAGTCTGAACCTGCAAATGGACTTTGGTTTTAGTACAGCTTTTACGAGGTACATACTATTAGACGAAACACAAGACTGACGAAAACATGCAACATAAGGCTCTAAATATCGCACCGATATGACCCCATGACTGTTGGTTTATTCACAACATACCTACTTAGCGCGCTTTTGTTTGATATAGCTTTTTGTTAAATAAGAATAATGTTTTTTTTTGGAATTGAGGTAGCAAACGAGCATGCAGCACCACCCTTGCGCTGCCGCCCATAACAACTGTGACCGACCCAGAACTAGACTCAAAGGGACTAGGATGGTTAGTCCAGTTAGTAGATGGTGTTAGTGTTAAAATTACAAAGCCTCCTTTTTATTAGTATCTACTCATTAACTAAAGATCCAATCCATCATTAAGACAGTTTTAAGTGAGGATAATGACGTTAAAATATTTTTTTTATCAATTTGAAACTACCGTCGTTTCTATGTCAACTCTCCATGCGAAACTTGAAACTTTTAAATTAGTTTCTGCTTTTATGCAAGATTGAAACTTTGCTAATGTAATTAAAAAGTATTTGCTGAGCACTTTGTGCACTACTTGCAACGGAGAGGATACTATTTCGCCAAGTTTTATACTAAGTGATTTTGAAAAGTGTTTTAGCAGCAATTTTAGTAATATAAGTTTTATAAATGACACAACGCTTACGATACTAGGCCGCCGTTTGAAGGGTCCTGGGTTAATTTCCCATCGAGGTGGAAATTTGAAAGGCTTTAAATTTCTGTTCTTGGTCTAGAAGTATTATTTTCTTAGCTTTTTGTTCATGGCGTCTACGACACAAGTATTCCTAGAAATATTTTTGTGTAGCGTGAATTTATTCCGCCCACACGAGCAATTCACATCGTACTTAAGACGATTAGCGCTCTCATTGATACTAACATATAATTAATACCTGCATCTCAGACCAATAAACTATAGACGGAGCGCCATGAACAAAAGAGTGAAGCCGGCAAAAGTAAGCCGAAAGCACACATTGAAACCAATAGAATGCCCTATGTTGACAGTTTGAAGTAGAACAAATTTAAACTTTATTTTTTGGAACACAAAGCTTCATTCATGGCTTCATTCATTTTTTAGAACACAAAACTCGTTTTGGTGTGAGTGCCGCCGTGTCTATACAAGGCTAGGCTTACTTTTTGCTGGTTTCACTCTTTTGTTCCAAGCGCTCCGTCTATAGTTTATTGGTTTGAGACCTGCATTAGATTCAGCGGTTTCAGAAACTGCAAGTTCTGATTGCATCCGTATTGACTGCGGACTTAGCGGATTAGCTCCTCATGAAAGCTAGCCGAGCATATCGCGTGCAATTCATGCAACTTAGACTTTAACCGGGATAAGTGATTCTAGCTAATGGGTTTTGGGGTAAATGTTGAATTAATACATTAGTTTCATAATGTAATAAGTTTCGGGTTAGCTGGTTTAATTATGGAATAAGTTTTATTAATTTTTTTCTTCTGAAGGATTTCCGACGCTTTTTTACTTAGGGCTCTTTAAAAGAGATGTGGAAAGACTTCACTTTGAAGGCTGTTGCATTGGCGACTCCCGTGGTTGATCTTATCTTATCTGCTGCTTCGACGACCCTGTAGCCTAGTTGGTAGCGACCCTGCCTGCGACGCGAGGGGTCCCGGGTTCGATTCCCGGCCGGGGCAGATATTTATGTGGCAGATAAATATTTGTACTCGGGTCATGGGTGTAATTGTGATGTGTTATATGTGTAGTCCATGCCACCCGCGACAGAGGTACCTGGTAACCTACTGCGGGGGTATGAGTGTGTTAGCGTTTATCATTTACAATCTGGAAGCTGACAGATCAGCAAGTAAGAGTAGTCCAGAAATGTTATTTTACAGACCTATGCAACATGTTTAGTACCCCTTTGTTGTATTCTAAACATCTTGCAATCAAATTCACAATCGTGAGTAGAACTGTAGTAAGTAGAGCTTTAGCTCTTGCGTTGAAGACTAGTCCTGTCTTTGTCTAACGGCTTATATAATAAAGGAGGTCTTCTACATAGCGCCGTTTACATAAGAGCTTTTATTAGTCGCTCCTTGCCAGCCGGCCTCACCCACCCCCCAGGATCGGGAGACAAAATGGCGGTGAACTCGGTTCGAACATAATTGTTTGTTGCTGCTATTGGTTTGAGCGTATCTTTATTATATTACCTATTAGATTTGGGGCGATAGTGACAAGTAGGGTGGAGAACTATTGGTCTTTTTATTTGAACTGAACGGGTATTCTTGTCGTAGGTAGTCAAAAGATTTTTGAGTATAAAAAGTAATCCGCCCTAGATATGTGAAATCGGTTTTAGTAAACAATGATTAGGGTTTCAAATTAATACGTTTTACTATATAGGTAAGGCTACAGCCAATGGGAAATGTATTACTGTCAGGTGGGATCGTAATCAAGTGCTAATTTATACCATGGAAAATAATCACGCATATGTCGTCTATCACAAAAAGTAACAGTGTTTAATTTTTTCCCATTCTATACTAGGTAGGTAAATGGATCTATGAAGCTATAAGTAAAATTTGTAAAAAGGTTTTTATATCGTGGTCGGACAGACAGAATTATAAATTATTTGTCTTCGAACCAAGAGGGAATAAAATTCTTCTCAGTAACTTTACCGTGAAATATCGCCAAATAAAAAAAAAATTCATTTGAATTTAGAGCCAAGTTCGAAACACAGATTAGTTTTCAACCACTTAAATATTACATGAACATTCGCAAACCGAAGTGTTAATATTAACGGAGCAATTCGATGACGGTTGAGTTAGTGCGGTCGAGTTAACTGGAGTTTGAACACGAACCAATAAATAGTTGAATTGGGTATCCATCCGTTTTGTCGCGATTCATACGACGCTACGTTTGAATGTTTAAACGCAGTTTGGTTAAATAACAAGCAATAACCACACTTCGCTACGTAGATAACATAGTTAAATCATACATAGTTAATAGAACTGATTCAATATGGTTAACATAGTTAATAGTCTAAATGGACATACATAGATCTATACATTTAAAATTGTACCTATCTATTCTGATTTTTGCATCGAAAGTCACATCATGACGGCGTACTTGAAAACAATCGTGGTTCTAAGTTCTAACCCGTGGTTGTAACATACACAACTACAAAAGCAATTTTATTTTCATATACTTACATTTATTAGAACATTTAGAACTGGAACCCATCCATGTCTGTACATAAAAAAATATTAGAAGAAAAGCTATTACAGGAAAAGCAAAGTATTTACTAACGCAATTTAGGTTGGTTAAACCATACATTTACAAATGGGCCCCTGCCAAAATCTGTACATTTGAGGGCCCATTAATATTCATTATTCGAATATCACGATTCACGACCAATTTGAAGCGCCGTTATCCATTCGCGGAGCCAATACCGACGCAAATCTAATTGTGTCATCTGAATGTCAAATGGCCATGCCGGAGCGATTTTTAGAGGTCCGCGAAAATTATCAATTTGTTACGGTGTATTTAATTATTGGACAAAAACTTTAAAATATTTTTTTGTTGTAGTGGATGTAAATCATAAACTTCAACGTTCATTTTATCCGTAGCGACATCTGTGTTATAGAGGTTGAACCATATTTTGCTTATTGCCCACGGAGCAACTATTGCAGCAACTGGCAACTGGCAACTAACTGGCAACTAGCTGTTTACATACATTTAAATTGGACTGCGCATACACAGCAACTCGAATTTCGAGTTCCGGCAATCGTCAACAGTTTTCAGTTGCTGTAATCGTTGACTAGGTCAGTTCCTAATTGCCGCAACTAGCTCTAGTTCTGTTAAATATTATACCGGTTTTTAAAGTTGGCGATTTCACACCCTCCCTCCCTCTGCCTGTACCCGGAAATGCGTAGTTGCTCACAAATTGCTATAAAATTGCGGCCACCGTAAACGTTATAGCAACTATCAACTTTTTACAGGAAACTTTTAAAAAGTTTATAGTTGCTTCAACTCAAGTTGCTCCATGGGCAAAACGCCTAACGGTTAGCGAAGCCACGAGTCACCCATACGAGTCTCGTATTAAGTTTGTGCGGAACCAAAGCCTACGCGGTCCAACTCGCACTAATCCAGTTTTTAATACGACACGCGAGCCGTACGACCTTGATTATTACCTTTGGGGTGCAGACTTCATTTTGGATAATAAATAATGGCCATATTTCGAGGTATTTGTTGACTGAACCTTGGGCTTTCAAGAACTGGTTAAGTGGTTTAGGTACAGTCATTTGTAAAATTAAGCTCACAATTGAAATAATATATTATTTACTAGCTGGGCCCGTGACTTCACCTAGATATGCCTAGATAGGTATAGATATCAAGGACTTCGCCTTGAAATGAGAAGTAAACTTAACTTCAACACGTGTATTAGATATGACAATTTTTTTTAAGAAAGTCAGTTCAATAGTTTTGTTTTGATACCATAAATATACAGAGAGACAAAATTTTAAGAATTACCTATAGAATTTCTTTTTTGTCACATTATTATTTCTGGCAAGAACTTAATCGATTTGAATGCTTGGGATAACCGCATTCAAATCGATTCAGTTAAAAAAATAAGTGCCATTAGATAACTAAAAAGTGAACTTGGCGTGACAATCATCATTTGTTTTATCAATCGGTTTGCGAACAAAAAAAATACAATTTAAACTCGTTTCAATATTTTCAATGCAATGAGAAATTAAAAAAAGGCAGCATTTCCCACCGCAAAGCGAGGCAAGTTATTAGTGCCATATAAAATCATACCAAACTTCATCAAATCTTCGACTTAGTGAGTCTCGCGTACCACACCGCAGAGACATGAAATATAGTCATTAATATTGTTGATACGATGGTAGCATGATAAATAGGCCTATTAAAATAATTTCCTCCGTGTCGCCTCCAAATATACATTTTGCTTTATTAACTGTTTTCCTTTCCCAAACGCGTGTACCGCTTATTCATATTATACAGGTATTTTATCAATAAACCTTATAATTAGTAGTTTTGTAAATGGCATTAGTGACATTTCAATCTTTTTCCTCTTTTTTATTGACTAGCAGCAATGCTTCGGTGATGTATGTGGTGTTGCTAATATGCGACATATCCGTTTTTTTGCGAATAGCTATCACCCATCTAACTACTTATATCCTATTATCACAGTCAAATAAATCATACTACTCTCAACACAAAACGTCAGGTTATGAGCTTCTATTAATACGAATACATACTCATCATCATCATCATCTCAACCCATCATGGCCCACTATTGAGCACGGGTCTCTTCTCAGAATGAGAAGGTTAAGGCCATAGTCCACCACGCTGGCCAAGTGCGGGTTGGCGGACTTCACATACCTTTGAGTTTTGTGAACTCTCCGGCATGCAGGTTTCCTCACGATGTTTTCCTTCACCGTTTGTAGCAAGTGATATTTAAATGCTTAAAACTCCGAAAAGTCAGAGGTGCGTGCCCTGGGATTCTAACCCAGACCCTCCGAATAGGAGGCCGAGCTCTTAACCACTAGGCTATGACCGCTACATACTAAAAACCTTTAATTAAAGTAGTAAGTTTTTATCTGCAATTTTGTTTTGAACTAACTTCGATTGTGTTCAAATGATTGGTTAAAGAAAACTCGGTTAAACCTGAATCTTTATTTGTTATTTTCTCCCGTATAAACTTACAAGTGTATCTTCGAAACGTTCATATAGAGACTAGCGGACAGAAAAATATTACATTCCCTAAGACAATAATTCCATTTCTTTAAGAAAACACATCTATATTTAGAATAGGTCGCGAAGTTTCCAGTTACTCGGTATCCTCAAGACGGCGGAACCAATATTAATTTCTGCGCGAGTTCAGAGAATACGTAAAAATAATATTGTGGTGGTTCGGAGTCATGAAAGGTTTCTGTTGTTGGAAAATTCTTGGAATCGTTGAGATATTGTTTTGTTATAAGTAATGAAGTGGGATTGAGTAATAAATGTTCGTAAATACAGTAACAGGAATGCTGAAAGTTGGTTTACTTGATGTATCCGCAATTGGATGGCCGCGCCAGATTTTCACTTGAATCAATATTAACATAGCCTTTATTTTAACTCCAAATAAGTAAATTTAGTATGTGTATGTTTGCATTTCTCTTTTTTCTCTCCAATCACGTAATTTCACGTTATCTCGTCCGCATGATGTCGGCTGTCCCTTAACTTAAATTGAACAACTTTGCCGGTAATTGTAAATAAGGTAGTTACTTAATAAATTGAACTACGAGTATATTAGGTATAGACTTACCTTCAAGTGGAGCAGTGTGATAACTGACGGCCGATGATCACACGTCACTTACAAACCTTGTCGGCTCGTCCAAACTAAATCCAACACACACATACACCCACACATACCTTTGATTGTATGATTGTATTGAAAGTATATCCATAAGAAGAATATCCATGGTAGTGGAAGATCAGCGGCGCGGATGGGCTCAAACAGGCGGTTTACTTGATAGCCTGATTGAACTATTTAATATACGGCGATATTGAATCAATACGATTATCAAAATAATGAGGGTAGATTTGAAATGCACGGCTTATGCCTTGGCTCCACCCGCGTCTTAACGCGTTAATTAATTTGGTGCCTTAAGAATAAATAGACTTGTATTCATGTTTTGGGAATTTATGTTAAAAAAGCCTTAGTTACAGGATTCTATTGTAACAATATAAAAATAAGAATTAAGAATAGATAATTGATAATTTTGACAAGTCTATTTTCTTCTTAATTCACCAAATTAGTGCATTAAATTAACGCGTTAAGACGCAGGTCGAGCCGAAGAGTTACTGGCACAAAAATTAAATGAATATCTGCATAATATTAACGTTAGTATTTCTGACCTAGTTGTACCTAAATATGTAAGTATACAATATAAAAACGATATGTATGTACTATCAAACTATCCAGGGAATTTGGTCATTTAATCCCCGTACCCCAGCAACGCAATTAAGGACGCCGGCTCCTTCATTTCGGCCGTGATTAAAGCTAGACTTTGTTGCTGCCTGTAAACTTTAGAGCTTTGTGGCGGTATCCTCGGCTTATAGTTTCTGGAAAATTCGGGGCACTTGATTTTGTTTTGTAAAGTTTTGAAGGGAATTGAGATTTACGAAGTCAATATAGGTATACTTTTGTATGTATACTAGCTGTAGATATTATGTACGCAATATCTTAGACTAAAATGCTACTTGCACTTCAATTCAATGCTCGTACTTAAATTTATAATTCCTATTTTCGTTATAATGAACTATTCAAATTCTACGAATCAATAATAAACAATAGATACATACCTTCCTATTTTGTTTAATCCGAATCTATTCAGACAGAAAAACCAGGAAATTATTAAAACCATAAAACAGAAATGGTTTTTTTTAACTAAAATCCTTATTTTTTAATCATTCACTTACATTATAAAAATTGCTTTAAAAAATAAAGGCGCTATGGACATTATTTCCAAACCAAAAAAACATTATTCTGATTCAGATTGTACTTGAGTCCATTCATGTATACCTAACATATGTGAAAGTAGCGATGAAAATAATGACGATGAATGAATGAAAAACCATAAAAAACAAAATATACCGAAGGTATTTTAACAAATATCTAAATTATTTAGTTTCCTTCCTTCTTTTCGTTATAGAGAGCTAAGCCACATTGAAAATAGTCTAGGAGACGTTTATAAATACTAAAACATATTAATCCCGGGAGACCGCCGTTAAACACAGTAAATTAGTTTCCTCAGACAACACCATTTCTTGTTAGAAACACCATTATATCCTATCGGGCGCACTAACCTCTGTACTCCTTGCTGGGTAAGGGGTGACAGCGAAGATTAAACGCGTATAAAATGAATAGCTGTCATGTACCCTTATTTGTCAAATAGGCCAGTGCATACATCCTTTATTTTTTGTATTAGAGCGTCAAAAGTAAATTTGGATAAGAGCACTAGTTTACGATCTAGGTTGGATTCGAGAATTTGTTTTCTTTACCTACATGTACAAATATTCAAGATTTTTCTATTGTTTCAACATTTTTATGCATGCTCTGCTCCTATCAATTGTAGCGTGATATTAAATAGCCTATACCTATCCAACACATTTTTTTTCAAATCGAACCAGTAGTTCTTGAGATTAGCCTGATTAAATTTACAAATAAACAAATACAAAATGGGTTCGAATTCTAAGCGCATCTTTAATTTTAAAAAGTTATAAAATATGTAATACCTAGGTGTAGAAATGAGTTGTTTTTTGCTGTGGTGAAGATAAACGTCGTGAGGATATCCGTACACCTGAGCGGTTTCCATGATATTTTCAAAGATTTTCGCAATACTCCATAGAAAAGACTTTGGATTTTGAATTAGCTTAAAGGTACAGAATTTTTCAAATGCAGCTGTTAAAGTATAGAATTTTTCAAATACAGCTGTATTTGAAAAATAGAACCACCACCTAAACCGTAATTCTAAGTAGAACCGTCGAAATCCTTTTGTTACCAATTTATACGTTTGAACTAGTCCTAACTGGATAAAACCGGAATAATGTGGTGGAATTAAGAACCAGCGTTATTCCAAAATAATACTGAATAATATAACGCATTATTTGGAATATTAATTACAATGGTATTGTTTACAATATGAACAATACTTAGGTAATCCGTGAGGGTAGGGCTGTCACTCAGCGATAATCGGATAAAACCGGGATAATAGACAACCGGATTACCTACTTATACCCTCTGCTTTGAACCAAATTTGATATTCAAAAATAAAAATGTTTCTACCTTAACCATAAAATAACATAAATATAATGAAACAGATACTAAGGAATGAACAAGCTTGTCCCTGAAAATATTTAATGGAAACAAAATGTTCATTCATTTCCATATTTTACGAGCTACAAAAAGATTGTGGCTAATTAAGTAGAAGATAACATGATTTAAACTTACCTCAATGCGGATTATACACATAACACATACAAAATAAATAGCGTCATATACCTAAAATAACATGTTTTTCGAATTACTAGGACGGTACGTATTTTATAGAAATACTAGCTACCCGCCCCGGCTTCGCACGGGTGCAAGTTAGATTTACCATAGCAGCGCCATCTATTGATTACTTACTCAACCCAGTCGAAAGGTATCGACATCTGTTACATATAATTGTGACTGTCAAATAATAACACTCTTAATTTAGTTCTCTTGTGTGGCGCTAGGTGTCTGTTCATATGTGAATAAGACTGCCATGTCAATTGTCATTACTTGCAAAACTTACTGTCAAATAATAAGAGACAAATAATTAGAAATAAATTAAAATTGCGACTATAATTTGAGATTTAAAGTATCCTATCTCTCAAGTTGGATCGAACTGCACATGGTGTGCGAATTTTATTATAATCGGTTAAGTGGTTTAGGAGTCCATCGCGGACCAACATTGTGACACGAGATTTATATATATTAAGATAAGCAATACCTAAGTCACGAGTTAGTAGCACATCTACGTTACAGCAGGAATCGGTCATCAACCGTTCCTAAGTAGCTATACAGTACCAAATGCTTTTAGCTGTCCCTTCCTTCTTTCTTCAACGCATCAGGACATCTTTGGTTTTGCTGATATCTATGCCATAATCACTATGACATCACAGACAATCCAGTTTAAAAATATCAATTTTAGTACCTTCTCATTAAGGGTTAGTTTTTAACGAAAATAAGGTTTTCATCACTTCAGCACTGATCAATTCCATAAATAGACCAGACGAATCTATGATTTTTTTTATAATATTTTATTGCATTATTGTGTAACATTGTAATCAATACAAACTGAATTGTTCATGTTCCATCATACTTATAAGGGTTAGTTACGTCGCTAAATACGGTAAGACATATAAAATTATACGAAATGTAGGATACTTATCTTTGGTACGTACTTTCATTACGAAAGCACAAAAGTGCAGGCTTTCGTTTTACTGCCGTCTGCAGAATAGTCATACACGCTCGACGTAATACTTTCAAGGAAACTTAGACGCTATCACAATCCAACAAAGTCTAGTGTCCTTCTTGAGACAGGTTTCCCAAACCATAATTTTACGACCTAGCTTCAGACTTCGCTCGAACGCGCCAGCTCGAGTTCTGATCCTACCCTCACATAAATCGGCGATCAATCCTCAAAATTGCGCCCTAACACGCTCTGATAAAGTTTATATTGCGGTATCAGGTATGCGATTGTCCGGATCGTAAAACTCAGCTGATGTGAATCGTAAAGTTTATGGAGTGGTTGGTGCCCTAGCTTTCCGTTTGGAGCAAGTAATCGAATTAGAGCGAACATGATATTGCTTCAAACATCATAAAAGTGTTAATGTTTGCTTTAGAACGTCTACCATTCACCAAGTATAAACATACGAATGAACGAACACATGACCAATAAACATTGAGTGTAAAATTTAAATTTAAGATATAATTCAACACCTCGAATGTGCAATTTTATAAATTCACGTCATATCATTTTCTATAACAAGATGTAATGTTACTTTAACACCTATAGTATCTAATAAATTAAGAAGAAGGAATAGTCACTTATATTTAAAAAAAAAATTGGTCTATGGAACGATATAATTTGTACGTTAAAACGTATAATTATTAACCTTTGGTTTGTCTTAGGAAAAGAACAGATAAGATACCATCTAAAGAAGTTATGAATTAGACCAAAGCCCAAGAGAACCGGAGGAAATATAATAATTGTTCAGAAATTAAACGTTGTCTTACTTGTACCAAACGCTATCAGCGTGCTTTGAATGAATTAGAAAGGTCTTGAAATGACAAGATATCTTGTAATCTAAATTTTGCGCTTCCTGGTTGGGAATGCTTCTTAATGAATGCTAATTTAATGGTGATTTTTAAAGGCTTCCATGATTCCGAGGGCACACTAAGTCGTCGGCTTCAATTGTTATCGAGTAATAACAGTCGTAGAGCTACATATTATGACACAAAAATAGTACTGGTGTACTATGAAATGCATATTAGTAAAATTTCAGCGTCTGTTTGTGATTTTAAAATAACAGTGTTTTTCGTGTAGGAATATTCACTAGTCATTAGAAATGTTTAGGACAAAAATTACCAGTATCATCTAGGTATGTTCAAAGTTAGTGAAAAGTTATTTAAAAATATATTTTTCTTTATCACTACATAGTATAAAACAAAGTCGCTATTTTTGTCTGTCTGTTTGTCTGTTTGTCTGTATGCTTAAATCTTTAAAATTACGCAACGGATTTTGATGCGATTTTTTGTAATAGATAGAGTGATTCAAGAGGAAGGTTTTTATGTATAATACATGCATATATTCCCACGAGAACGGGATCCACGCGGGTGAAACCGCGGGCGGGCCGCTAGTTAACACCTAAAAGAGTTTCTCACTGTTATATAAATAAATAAACTAGTAAATGTCTTTTCATTTATTCCCGCTCATTTAGTTTCACCGACACATTGAGAGAATCGCAATAAACGCGTAGACGTCGAACAAATTAATATTAATCGTCCCTTTGTCCCGACAATTACTTCGGACACTCCCTGTCCCGAAATCGATAAATATCTTCCCTTAGGGTCAGCTCACACCGAGACGCGACGCGACGCAACGATACTGGAAGAGGCCAGTGATTTCGAGCTGCGCCGCGCGTCGCCGCGAGACGCATCTCAATGTTGCGAGGTGCATCGTAAAAGTTGTACGTAAATCTTGCACGCCGCGCGTACCGACGATGCACGGCTGCGTAGCGATGCACCGCGCTGCACCGCGCTGCGCCGCGAGGCGTCGCTAGACGCAGCGCTGCATGAAGCAACGTATTCTGAATTGTCACAATGAAATGTGTATCTTTTCGTGTAGAAAATAAAGTTCTATTTTGAGCCGCTCTTTGAAAGACTGCGCGCAGCGTCGCGTCGCGTCGCGTCTCGGTGTGAGTTGACCCTTACTTCCAATTTTAGGGTCCATTTCCAACGATAATTAATGTCAGAGTAGGGTTGACTTTTGCCGAAAATAGTCGCTTAATTGAAACGGCTGAGAAGTTAATAATATTCGCTAATAAATTTTATTGGAAAAAGCAATTAGTCACATCAATAGATAAAGTCAAAATTGAGTCTAGATGTGACAGATTTAGAATCGATTAAAGTAGAACTAGATATAAAAGGCAGGTCTTAAGACCCGATGTCACGATGAAATCGACAACCGCTATTGGTATTGCGATTTGTATCGCTGCGTGTTCGTAACTACAAGTAGGTATAATGTCGTCAACGACTCATCCTCTTTCTAATTTTCCAAAACAGCATAACAGTATACTATTTATTAAGAATACAATTGACTAAAAAGAACCTCGCAAGTTTCATCAACTAATGCATTTCGAAATCTGAATTTCCAACAGCAATTTTGCTAACGGAGGAAACTTGTAGTAGTTGTTCATTGTTCATAATCTAGTACTTTTCTGTAATTGAAATTTGTCAACTTATATTTCGCATTTGTATGCTAATGTCTAGTGACATTTATAGTTTAGTAAAAATCAAGTATTCTGCAAATCTGCATTATCAAATATCTCTTTGCACTTTATTGTAACGTACCTAATTAAAATTTAATCAGTAATCATTTTCGTTTCCATGTTAGAAAAAATCCAAAAAGGCACATTTACACCAGACGCAAAAAACGTTCACGGTTCTTAAAATTTGCCTATAATACGAGTAATACGAAAAGAACTTAACATTTACGAGATTACCCATTTCAATGGACTGAACTTTTTTGTCCTTAAATTCTGAAACGTAAATTTAAGTGGATTCTCCAGTGAAACAAGTTTAATGTCAACCTAACTTCAAAACACCGTAAATCTTCCCATTTCGATATTAACGATCCAACTTGCTGAACATTCATAGCCCATTGATACCAGCATCGTTTTATCAAGCCAATAAATAATCTATCGAAAGTACCTCGCTAGATTTATATCTGACCCGCGTAAAGTTAGAGATCCTGGTTTTTGCTTGCTATTTCTGTAGCATGATTTATAACATTTTCTCGATCATACGAGATTTATTGATATTGTATCGTCACCTTTGAAGCTGAATAAATTATAAGACAGAAAATTTTCATCAGATAATGTTATAAGTCTCGAATAGCTGCAACCCACTAATGGCCCACTATTGAGCACGGGTCTCTCCTCATAACTGAGGAGGCCTAGACTAGAGGCATACTCCACCACGCTGCTCCAATGCGGATTGGTGGAGGGGTTAGTGGCCAACCCAGTGTCGATAGTTTTCAAGCCGCCTGAAGGCCTTCGACATGGCTTAACGACTGCTATCAATCGATAACAACCGGGACCGACGGCTTTACGTGCCCTCCGAAGCACGGAAGCGCTCAAGATATTTTGCCACTAGCGGTCACCCATCCGACTACCGACCGCGCCCGCTGTTGCTTAAGTCTCGAATAGCAAGAGAAATTTAACACTAACCTCTTTGGGTATACGTGAAATTTCCATGACAATTGAAGCTATTTAAGTAATGTTCACAAGACTATTAGCTTCCAACCCTGCTTGAGCTCGATCCCCAAGTCAGTAACGGGCAATGAGAGCCACATCATGTTAGTCAACAAACTGAATTAGGACAGGATACACCGCATTACTCTTTTACGAGTGACGTCACGGCATATTTTGTGCGTTAGCAAAGTTATTTTTACGCATGAGCGCGCTTATTTCCTAAAAGCATTCGAGCTATTAGCTTTATTAAAATTGTGTAGCACTTTGGAGATTTAATGATGTACTGTACTATGTGAAATATGTTTAGTTGCTTAGTTATTTTTGGTCAGATATTGGCGGTTGAATTTTATATTAGTTACTTTTAATGAAAGTCAAGCCGGGTAGCTTTGAAATTCAGAGTAACTTTGAAAACGGTATTTTCTTAGGCCGGACCTAAGCCTCGCGAGACTCCACTTCTGCATACTTAAGTAAGATGAGTTGAATTACATTTTAAAAATTATGTAAAGTTAAACAGAAATAAGGACGAGTATAATGAGGTATAAGTAAATAAACCTACAATAAATTTAAAGTAACTCACAATGACTGTGTCGACTTATTTAATTTAAACCTACTCACTTCGAACCTATAGACTTTTACTGCTATAATCAAACACAAGTCCCAGATTGTGTTTATTGCTCAATAAACATTTTATAATACTGATGAAACATCGAAAACAGTAAAGTAAAGATTTACGTAATAATTTACAATAACATGGACCTAAAACTTGAGACCTATTCAAAATGAAACTTAGTCCGCAGCCTTTATTGCGGCGCGGCGTATAAAGTCGAACTGCTTTGCGGAACCACTATTCACCGTACGCTATTGAGTCGACTCAAAGGAAACTTATCGCAGGATTCTGATTTTCCAGGAATATGAAATAAATGGTGAATTGAATACATCTTTGTTATGAAGTAGGTTGAAGAGTGGTACAATAGTTTTGGTTCTGTTTTATTTATGGCAGGCAAATGAGCAGGATTTTTGTATCTGAATGTTACATATTAGTACTAAACATCGATTTTATCGAAGTAGTGTAGTGCTAAAACCCGGCTAGCTATGTAGCATACCCATTTGATTCTAATGCCAAACAACTTGTCGTATTTCAACGGGAAGCTTGAGAGCTAGTTTCTCTCTTTTTCTTCCTTTTTTCATGTCAAAGGAGGAGAGTCTCAACTCTATATAGTTTAATTTTATGTTTGTCACCTTATAACTTTTTAGTGAGTGTTCCGATCTTCATGGCTTTTTTATTTTAAAGCTCTTCGTGTGGTCCCATTAAAATTTGAGCAACATCTAAAAAGTAGATTCAGAGTTTTCTCTCCTTATACTACTATGATGAGGTTTTTTTTACAAAAAAATTAGTTATGGTGTAATCTTTAGAGTGGCCTAAAAACTGATAGAAATATAGTTTTAGTAAAATAAACGTAACATGCCACGGCAAATACGTCACCCGTCGCAATCCAATTATCAAATGCGATCCAGTCCTGCCGGTTAAAGCAATAACGATAGCAGTCGGCATAACTCGATTAGATGCACATCGATGCTGCGGCAATCAATTTGTTTGCTCTACATTGTAGGTATCGGTCGTGAAAATCATGATTTCCTAGTATGTACCTGCCCTTGTCTCGCTTCGGAAAATGTCTTTGTACCCACACCATTAAATTATTAGGTGTTTCTTTAAACTGCCTTTTGACGTGACAACGTTACGTTTTATAATTCGATATCGGCTGCACGCACGAAAAACATGACGTTTATGTGCCGTTATCTGACGTCATGAGGCGTTATCGTAACTCGCTCTGAGGCGTGATGAGGCGTCCCATCCCATGTAAAGCTTGAAGTGCAAGCGAGAACGCGGAACGAGCGACAAAGAAGCACAATCGGCCTTTGCGTTCGGAGATATTTTGGTAATGTATCCAATTATTACTTTGTTATTGACTTCTGGGACTATTTATAAATTTTAAATGTTACCTTTTTTAATGTTTCCTGTATTCCTTCTTTATTTTTTTATTGATAAATTTCTGTAACTTTAAATACGATTTCATGACGTTTGTTTACTTTGATGACATTATTTGTCAATCATTCCATCAGTATTTTCTTATGACGTTGTCACGTTCAACTATCGTCAGTAAACCGACTTTACAGACAACCAGTATTTTTTAAATTAAGAATAGATTGCAAGAAAACAAATAGTTTTTAACACATTATACACTAGTGAAAATGGTTCTCAACAGTGAACCTGTTTCTGAAATTAGCGCATATAAAACATAGACAAACCGATATATAGTCAGACATTTTAAATCATTGTTTTAGGTTCTGTTGCAATCATGAAGACCTTCAACAGCAGTTTTTTTCATATTAAATATCTACGATGTACAAGCAGCAATCAGACAGATTTATTGTATGTATATAGAATAGACATTTACAGCGTTTCACCTAATAGTTAAACAATTCAATCGTTAGAATCGAAGAGCCAAGAAACTCGATGTAGACGCGTAGGTGAGTGCCACGTAATGCAAGTGAAATATAATGGGATGCATCTCCATTGAAGAGCAGAGAAGCGCAAAAATTGACTCCACTCCGCTTCAATTGAAACAATAATAGTGGAGACGAGGAAATTTATCAAATAATAATATATGTTATGCGAGGTAAAGTGGCACGAGTCTTCTATCAAATATTATATTTTCAACGGAAACACTTACCTCCTTTTATAACTCCGGATTTCTCATTTCCTGTCGTATGAATGGAAATGCAATAAAAGTGCATTGCTGCAGTCGGTAATAGATATCTATCTATTCTAAACATATACCTAATAATACAGTCACTGAACGGACTTTTACTGGGAGACAGAGGAGGCAGTGGAGCAACTTGCAATATATAGGCTTCTTTTTATCCCGGAGGTTCTTCCGGATCGGGATTCGAGCGGGAAAAACTTCTATGTAGGAACTAAGTAGCGGGCAACAGCTAGTCTTTTTTTTATGGAATTAAGATAGCAAACCAGCATGCAGCACCACCCTCCGCCGCCGCCCATGACAACTGTGACCGACCCAGAACTAGACTCAATGAGTCTCGTTCTAATTCGGTCACAGATGCGTTGCTACCCCTGAGGACTTAGATGGTAGCCTCTAAAAAGTGTAACCGGCTCTAAATTACGGTAATTACGGTAATTTTTTTTTAATTTTTTCCATTCACTGAAAACATTTTGAAAAATCTTAATGTTCATGTGTCTCGTTCCAATATATTGATTAGTTTTGTAACCATAATATTAGGCCTGTACTATCATATTATGTCTCCTCTAATTGTCGCCACCCCTTAATATAGGTCACTGGTACCAGGCTCCCTGAAATTAAGCCATATAAGTCATCACTCTTTCTGGTCACTCAGCGACTTGTACTTCTTTCACCGAGGCATAGACGCCATTCGTACTTTAATATAAATAATATATTTTACCCATAAAAATGTTCGCAATTAATAAAATATACAGTCTCTCACATCTCTCGTATCCCTTGAGTCAGTTTTCGCTTAACTTAACATCAAACTTTACTCATTCACTCGTAACGAACTCTCCAAACGTCTCGAATGCGGGAATATTTTGACAGGAATATCGCTTAATTCACTTCACAAACATCGCTGAAGTTAGTTACGTTCCTTAGTTTATTCAAATCTAAATTCAAATTCGAAGTGTGTTTATACTGAATACACCAAGTCACATCGTTGAGTAGGAATTGATTGGCCGTACGTATTTTGCTAGTTTAATTTGTACTGTTTGTTAGTATAGTTCTGTAACATACCTACATAGATTGCAACCCGGGATCACACACAGACTTAGCTAAAAAGGTGGCTGAATATTCTTTCAAATCTTAAGGAATAAGTTTACCTAAGCAAAGTGAGCGCGGGTCACTAGTATTTAATAAAACTTTCTGCTACAAAATTTTTATCCAAAATTTGAAATCATAAATATAATGTTGTGTTAACATACGTGGTCTCTTACAGTTGGCCTCTTTAAAAGGCTCAAAGTCACAGCGCGCTATGGAGAGAGCTATGTTAGGTATTTCGCTACGAGACAGGATTCGTAACGATGAAATTCGTAGACGAACGAAAGTTACTTACATAGCTCTCAGAGTTAGCCGGCTGAAGTGGCAATGGGCAGGCCACATCGTTCGAAGGACGGACAGCCGATGGGGCAAAAAAGTCCTCGAATGGCGACCACTCCTTGGTAAAAGGAGCATAGGACGCCCCGACAAGGTGGACTGATGACCTGAAGAAGACAGCAGGAAACCGCTGGATTCAGAGGGCTCAGGACCGGTCGGAGTGGCGCCAATTAGGGGAGGCCTATGTCCAGCAGTGGACTTCGATAGGCTGATAGATATATAGATAGAAAATATATAAAGAACTTCTGAGTCGTTTTAAATAAATAAACATGTTTGCGAAAAAGTTCTTCCAATTAAAACGTCTGTCACAATCAGGCTTGCCGCAACGGACAAAGTTTGTTACAAAATGTGAAATTAGATTTCATACGCGGCTGTTCACAGTGAGTCGGTTTGCTTCACGTTAACTTTAACATGGGCACGGATAAAATTCATTAAACATAAGTTCAAAATTATTTAGTAGATGAGTAATAATAATGCCAAAAGGGTAACACACAACAAAAACACATGAACTACCGAGTAAAAATTAAATTCTTGTAAATTACATGAATTGCCTTTCAACATGATAAGCGCTGCTTGCTACATGGTGCTAGTGTTGTCGATTAAATAAAAGCTGTTCAAAAACTTTAATAATACTTAATCTATTCTTCAATCTACGTACTCGTAACTATTTTAAAGCTTAAAAAATGTATTTTTAGCGCATTCTATGGAAATTAATGATATCAAGTTAGTTATAAGGTTATGACGAACCTAACTTACATACGCTCGGAAAAAACTCGTCTTCTGATTTAGATAGAACGTAGAAGTCATATAAAACCATCACGAATCAAATCAACGTGTTGTAAATAAGACACACAGAATCATCAATAGACACTATTAACAAGAACTATGTAGTTACTAAGTGTACAATGTAGTTAGTTACAAGTACCTACTACGGACATGTCAACGCTTTTGAAACATCATCCTCTCTTGTGAAAGTTTGTAAAGTGCTATCTAGCTATCAGATATCAAACTTAAGATGTGAACTGTGCATTTACAAAAACTTTTCGTTATTTATCTGTGACGCCATACCTCCTGAAAAGAAGATATATTACAATTTTATTTATACTTAATTAATTAATTAATTAGTAGTAGATACGAAATTGAATTTAGGGTTACAAACTTTATTAAGGGCTGAATTCATAACTTTATTTAGCTTCAGTCTTCGCTCAACATTAGGATTCACGTCGGATCGCTGTTTCAAGGGTCCTGGGTTCAATTCCCGGCATGGTAGACATTTGAATGATGAGTTTAAATATTTGTTTTCGGTCTGCGTCCTTGTCTTGTGTGTAGCCCATGGCACCCACGACAGGGAATCCTGGCTTGAGACTATGAGTTATTTATTTATTTGAAGTTTTCGGAAAATAGACTTTCAAAACTAGAAGAATCAATCCAATTCTTTTTAATCTCCACACTCGCTAGTAAAAGTTCGAACACATCGTGAGGCGCCATCTTGGAATTAATTGCTCGAAGCGCGAAGCTTTGAAGCTTTGTGAGACGTGATTGATTGGAACCCGTAATACCCGAACCGAGTGCTCATTGATCTCAATTTCACCCATTGTCAGGTCTTTCTTCTGTATCTAACGTATTCGTTTGGCTACAATAGTATTTCTCACGTCCTTTGTGCGACGAAGGATACGGATTCATGTAACGGCCGATACCTTGAAATCCTTGAATTGATTTTAAGATTTCTGATTCTGATCTTTACGTTGCTAAATTACTTGTTTTCACCAATATCGACGTACGTTTTTTTAAAGCTCGGATCTCCTTTTATAATATCAGGCGTACAGCCCATACTTCACCAAGCTGGCCAAGTTTGGATTGGTAGACTTCACACCTCTTTGAGAAAAAGATGGCTATAACTACTTAGATAAATAAATGCATAATAACGCTACACAGTCATAGCCCCACACTAATTCCCTGTATCATGGATACAATAGACACAAAAAACGATTTCAATTCACCATTCAAATCTCCACTAGGAAACGAACCAAGGCTTTCAAACGGCAATCCTGCTGGTAACCACTGTCCCTCACGAATCTTCAAAACACAATACTTTATTACTCCAAGATACTTGTTCTACGGCTACCAATCGAAAAATAAACTGTTTATGTAATAATCCAATATTTTCCAGAGCATGTTAAAGTTACATGTAAGCAAACCGACATGTTCTATGTTATCAGCTAATGGTGTATAGTGAAAAGGCCGCAAGGTCTTGCTTTTACTGAATGCTATCGGGTGTCCGAGCGGTGAAATGTAGCTTGATTTACCGGCCCTAATGCCGCTCGTAATTTCCAATCGCGCTTTTATATTAGGTAGGTTCTAGGCAGTTGCCCCGGCTTTGCACGGATTCAATGTATAGGTATACACTAACAAACATACTTTGCCACTCAGAAATAATGTAGCATTCTAATGGTGAAAGAATTATTGAAATCAGTTCAGCACTTGATTACAGTTTGTGTAAATAGCGTTTTCCAACAACTTTTTAATAACAAATAACGCTACACAGTCTCAAGTCTCAACATCACATTAGGATTTCCTGTGTCGTACATGCCATGGAAAATACAAAGAACACCCAGATTGAATACAAAAATTTAAACTCATCATGCTTTCTGTCTAGCTAGGAATCGAACCCAGGAGACTACTTGAATTGCAGTCCAGCTTGGAAACTGCGGGACCATTCGCTTCGTACTTATCATTTACGAATGAATTGTTTGTTGTCAGTTTACAATTAACTAGTAAACCCGCCCTCGCTTCGCTTCGGGTAACCAGTCCCTTCAAAAATCTCTATAAATTTTAACAAATTATGTTATTCCGATGTCTAAGCTATATTATTGCAAAGTTTCATGAAAATCCATTCAGTAGTTTTTGCGTGAAAGAGCAACAATCACACACACACACTCACTCACTCACATACATACATCCTTACAAACTTTCGCATTTATAATATTAGTAGGATTATGAATGAATTGTTGTCTCTGCAACTGCATGCATAATAATAGTTACTAATACTCCCAGGGGTTGACATAGAAGATAAGTAACCACTACGGTAACTGGTTATTAATTTTAGAAAAGCATTAAAATTAAATTTCTTGATTTATTTTATTATTCAAATAATAAAAATAAAATCGGACATTGGTACGACTATTCATATCGGTTATAATTATTATAGTGAACAACCAAGCCAAATGATAACAAAAAATCAAGAAATCTACAATACCTCAGATATTGCGAAGCTTACCCAAGAAAAAAGATAGAATAAATAACTAACTTTTTACAAATAACAATTTGCTTCAATATTGATAATTAGAGATAACTCAAAACAATAGTCCAATGGCGACTTTAAATGGCACAGCACTAGTTTTCGAATACAAAATGACCAGTTTTCGAATACAAAATGACTCATAAAAATGCAAACACTCAGTAAAAATGTATGAGGCAACACACATAAAAACAGTCAAATTGAGAAGGCTATCCTTTTTTGAAGTAATTCAAAAAGAACCAAAGTTTCATATCATTTTCACAGGCATATGCTAAGCCTACGCATAATAAATTACCGTGTTGCTCTACAAACCTAACTTCCCTGTCCCTAAGCGACCGCAATGAGAACCTTTGCAAGCTTATACCGTTAATGATTACCTTAACCAAACACTTGCGTAAATCCGTTAATTAAACAAAATAAAACGCCAACAGTTTGTCGGCCTCACCCGCTTTCATTTCGGAATAATCGTTCATTCAGCGCCGTAGAAACCAACCCTTGTAGCCATTAACTGGAGAAACAAAATGAAACAGTGAGAAATAAGCGAGTCTAACCGGTAATTACTCGAGTGCCTCTAAAGATGTAGGCTTAAAATCTAGGTATTTAGGTCACGTGAACTCCGTTTCAGAGATCTTGCAAGATATTATATGTATATGTAAGTCAAGTGCAGAAAATAAAAATGCACTTTTTTCATGGTTCTATGTATTTTTATCCACCTTATTCGTTTTATTAGTGGGATATTTAACAGCGCGAGTCTCTATCTAATCAAAGTAATAAAGAATTGTGTGTGGAATCAATAATTACAAATGTTTATCATTTAGTTTCACTAACTGTTGACCGCGGTAGCGCTCGCGTGGAAGCACTTTTAACTTATTTTCAAAAAAAACTTTTGTCCTTAAGCTTACCGCTTGTTTCTAACATTTTCCTATCATTATTTCTCACCAAAACCCTAAACTAAACTAAACACATTTTCGACGTAATTACAAACAAACTCTAAACAATTATTTTACCCACTTAGGGGTGAAATATAACAAAATCCGTTCTTAGCGGTCATCTTCTAACAATTGGACAATAAGTAAATTTTATAATTTACAAATTAAAAAAAAACTCTGTATCTATGACCAGAATAAGTGTTAAAAATAAATGAATGAATGCAATGTAAAACAAATGTGTAAACAAAATGCGGCCAACCTTCGGCTATAAAGAGAAAAAAGTAGAAGAGGATATAATTGGGAGATTTATTTAGCATGAATGTGTAAATAGGTTGAACATGAACAGTGTTGACAGTTGCTAAACTATGAACCCTATACACATTTACTTTGTTCGCAAACTGCTAATTTTCTATCAAAGCTTTAAGCCGGTATTAAACTTTAGCAATTTCAACTTTGTCGCCGGTAAATATTATGCCCAACTTTTCAATTTATCGTGTGCTTCATAATTCCTTAATTCCGTCAAATTCTCGCACAGACTCGTTATAAAATTATTTTCAGTAATTAATAAGAATAAACAAGTACCTACGCCTAATAAATTTTCGACATAAATATTTCTAAGAACATGACGTGTTGTGTCGTAACAAATAATTTAATTTCATTCATTTGGGATTATTGCTGTACAGACTTTTGAATATTCAGTTATGATTTTGCTAATTATGAATCATCTACTTAGCTTTTCTTATTTCTAACACATTTTAAACCCTATTTAATACAGAACAGTCGCGCTTAAACCTAATAAGAATAGCATTGCGTAGTTTAAACTATGATATTCAATGCAACTACGAGTATTTCATCAATTATTAAAGCTAGTAATTCAAATGCTTGTGAGTACACAATGTCAAGTATACTTTAGTTATACATAAAACTAATAGTAGCAACTGTATAACTTACCGTCATTACATTAACACTTCAGTCACTATGCCGGAATTTATTGTATAAACGAGGCATTTCAATTCATCGTGTTAGTTTAACCTCATTATTCATAATGAACTATACGCTGAATACTTGCGATTACCTAACTAGTTGATAGTTGAACTATTATTAGCTATGTCTATTCAAATATTAGCTTAATGTCTGTAAGATGAATATTAACAAGAGTCATTCAAGAGTTTACCGTAGTAAAATTCAGGGCTTTTCAATTTTATCGACGTCACTTGAAAGCTTAGTGAGGTTCTGCACTCAAAGCCGACTATTGCAGTCTGTGATGAAAAGCGCTGGAATACGCGTCTTTTGTCAACCCGTTGAAGAACTTTTTAGGGTCGACTTAAAAGAAAATGTTTGGTAAATTGTGAATGGGAATACGAACAATAGTAAATTTGGTGCCGAAATTCGAGCTGGTTAACTTAGCGAAAGTGGCTTCATTTAAGTGATGGCTTCATCATTGACTGAAGCGCTGCTGGGTTCAGCTTTCCTTTATTAAGGGTAAGTTCATAGTAAACTAGTATCTTTAAAGTATTATTTCACAAAATTAAGTGATTATAAATGCCTAATAGCCTACGCATAAATGGGTGTAACAAGGCAGAGCCAGTTCGAGGCAGTTTCTCTCTCCACCCACTTACTTGGAAAAAGTGCTAACTCTCTTAAAATTTGTGTCAAATATCCGACTTGCCTGGAAAATTAGTCAGATATCGAAAAAGAAACACAGACCATTTTTGTTCTTATACATTATCTCCATCTTTTATGACGGTCAGATCTGGGACTACTTAAAACGTTTTAGTAGTGAGATAGTGATTCGTCAAACGTTACTAGAAGGTTCGCTACGCATTGTCAACTTTTAGCTTGTTCTTGTTCCATTGTCATGGTAACCGCTGTCCATCAGGAAACCAATTTCTGCCCTTGATTCTATAAATAAAAATAGCATGCGTGCTAGCTTGGACTATTTACATTATGGGCGTGGTTCAATTAACGGTCCCAGGCATAACCTCTTTAACCGCGCCGCTATATTAGTCACCACCATAGAGGTCGTTATGTAAAGAAATTGAACTTTTCACAGCGTGAATTACATTTCACCGAAAGTGGAGTTTGAATTAATGAAAAAGGTTCACCCCGAAATTACGAAACCTTAAAATCACGCCTAATTTCTTTTTAAGTGTTTAAGCTTAGTATTTTATGTAGGTATATTTAAAAAAAATCCCCGATTAAGAAAACCCTCTAATGAGCTGATCACTAACAAATGTCCAAATAAAATGCCAAATAAAAAGATCTGTATGTTATACCTAATGATATTCATAACATACAGACCTTTTTAGGTCGGAGGTTAAAAAGTAAACGCAAAGAAGCTATTTGATGGTAAATAGCAATCGTCTACGGACTTCAGAAATATCAAAACGTCACTGATGTGACTGTGTGCTGGCGTGAATAAACTAAGCAGCATATTGGGGACCGTTTTCTCATGAAAAAATATGTTTAACGTTCATAATCCGGCCGCTACAGCGTTCTTATTAATAAAAGTATTATCAGACAATATGGCCGCAATAAATTTGAGCTAGAGCACTCGCAAAAAGCTGGTATAGTTGGTTGACAGCGTTCATAAAGATCCATCCAGCTCCAATCACGGCGGAAAGCCGAGAAAATTGGAGCGCTCTTTGTAAAATCAGCCAACAAATACTTACTGGGCTTTGCTTAGACTGAATACGCCCTCGGGGCTACTTGTTTGCTCGTCGTTTAGTATTTACTAGGACCTAATGATTGGCTACTGCTGCGTTCCACCGGCTATTATATTTTATGACTTTAATCTCTTTAAAATATGCGGTTAGATTTGCGTAATGAATGATGATGGGTAAATGAATAATTGTTAGTTGGACCGTTTAGTTCAGCAAAGCACAGCACATACCTATTTAAATATAGCACAGAATGGGAAGCTCAAATTAATTATTTATGTGTTAATTACTTCTGTTATGACACCTATTTGCTTCCCCATATAATTATTAAGGTGAGTTGTGTAATAATTTTAACTTCCATGATATTCTGTTTATTTTGTAACCGTTAGGTTTGGAAACTAATAACTTTAGTGTTAACTATGTTGTCAGCAGTGACGTCACACCGCACACAAGTCAACGCGTGACACGTTGACTATAAAAATGAATGGTGGTAGATGCTTTAGTAAATTATCAAATATAAATAGCCAATGCTTTATCACTGAAACCCCTACATTACAAATCCTTTTATTTAAGTTAACAACTCAAGTTAGACATGATTAACAAGTACAAAAAGGCGTTTATTACTCGCAATAAATGTCTCCGGGAATCCAATCCGGAATCCTCTGCCGCAGTCAACTAGACTATACTATCCTTGTATGTAGTTTGCGAACTATAAAGGTGAAAGGTGTGCCGTTCTCTGTTTATCGATACCTGCCCTTTGTTCCACGATGGCTGACATTTCAGTCATTGTTTCTAAAATATCGTTTTTCTTGGCATTATGAACTTTATAAATACGCAAATAGTAAATCAGCAGTTAGCGGTTGACTAACTTAGGAAAATGAATACCTAAGCACTTGTATTTCGTGATCGCTTCGTTTATTAAGTTTTTTAGTTACCACCCTCGTACTTGAGTAAGCCGCTAAACGACTTATAGTCTTGTTCAGCCGAAGGCTTGAGTTTCAGTACTTTATTTCCAAATTTTTCTTTCTTTGCCCACTTAGCGATTTCTTTTGTTTATGATGTCCATGGACAACTACTTACCATCAGTTCAGTTCCCGGCTAATACGATAAAATATTCGGAATATTATTTTATGGTATTAGCTGGTAATACACTTTTCAAGAACTATTACCGGACTGAAGATTCAATTCAACTTCTCGTTTTGTAATGCCTTATACTATACCTACATTGAGAATAGTTGTAAAGCATCTGTTTTTCTGCCATGCATGAAATAAAAAATCCATTAGTAAGCCCAAATTCCAAGTGAATGATCGAGTTACTAACATTAGACTCAATCTTTGGAGCCATAGTGACGAGAGATCCGTGCCCTTATTGAGCCATTAATGAAGCCAATTTTTGCCTACTGCAGCTATACTTAGAGCACAATTAGATCATTATATCTGTATGTAAACGAAGATGAAAGGTTTGCTCGGCGCCATTACACCGCGAAGGGTCCTTGGCTCAAGATCCCCACTCCGCCATGATAAGAGGTTTTAATGAACGCGAAAATTTTGAATACTCCACGCGCTTGAGATGATTACAGCTTCTACGATGTTCCAGGGACTCTCGAGAACTTTATATCGAGACATTTATAGATTTTAGTTTATACCTGGATATTATTTTAAAATGTATTGTTGCCTCGCAACTCGCAACATGTTATTGCCGCCCCTAGTATGGCATTGATTTTCTTTAATGTAAGTGTCTATATACAACACTAACTTACTAGTCTGACAAGTTATTTTTCATGCCAGATTTTACGATATTACAACTACTTATGTCCTAAAATACTTCGACATTTGAGAAAGGTAATTATGATAATATTAAGGTCTTAAAATAAATACGATACTTAAAATACTTATTAAGGATAACCTGCAAATGTTTGAATCTGATCATTCAATGACCCTTATTTGAAATGATAAATAGCAGGATTGTTGGTTGAGCTGAAGACGGGGAATTCGTTTTCTGAGTGTTCAGCAAATAGATACTTTTCTTAATTCTCTGCGATCCATCTTGGCAATCATTCTGTAAATTATCTTTGATGCATTAGGTATTGAGTCAGTTGTTTATCGTTTCATGTGGGTTTGCTCGCTAAACAATGCTTGTAACAAACAACAAGTTGCACTACCTTATAGGAAAGAAAAAAACAAAGAAGTCAACTTTACTCCAACAGTCGTGGTATAAAAAATAAAACGCCACAACTTACAACACTTACTTTATTCACCGCTGACGTCGCGAGATATCTTTATTGGGATAGTTTCTCTCGAGTGCCGTATCTTGAGCTCCAGAAAAATTCCCAGAAGCATTCCGGAAAAAAAATCCCATTTCTACAATCATTACTTACGCTACGAAGCTTTACTTCTTGTGAGAAATTTCTTAGTGTACCTATTGCAGAGGTACAATGGTCTCACGAAAGTGAAATTTTATTCAACAAAATTCAGAAACAGTAAACTTTTTGTGACTTTCGTTCGTTTAATTTTCGTGATATTTTTGTATCTAAATTACTATATTCCAGTGATCATTTTGATACTTTTATTTTAGTAGAATTAGCAGGTATGCTTGCCCTTGCTTCGTGAGATCTAATGTCCGAGTCTAATGTTTTGATTTCTTCATTTTCACTTATACATATAATATAATTTCACTTGTATTTCTGCATGTTAGTAATTTTTCAATCAATTTCATTCACGTCCACGAAATTATCGAGCTGAAAGCATCTGCTATTCATTTATACTATGTCATTGTACACTTGATGACAATATTCTAAGTGCACTCCTCCCCTTGTCAAATAAAATTTATATTTCTGTTGGATTTTACAATTTAAATAAAGTAGAGTCTGTGTAATATCCAGGGACTGTACCATTTATTTAACGAAATGCATCGTATACGTTGTTATAAAGGTATAAAAATTCATGACAATTTAAAATGACGTTTAAACTAATCCTGAAAGGGAACAATAAAATGTTGATTAAAAAGTAAGCATGAATAAAGAAATCATTAAAGTTTTTCTAACCAGTTGAGTTAACAAATTAATCTATTACTTGTGTTGAAAAGTTACAATAAATCTGATATCAGAATTACATCTAATAGAAAACAACAATTTGTTCTAACAAAAACATGTTTATATGAACTAAAAGCTTAATTAAAATACTTCATTTTCATTAAAAATTACTTGTGCTTTTTCCCGAGAATATTCCCGCTTGAAACAGTTGATTAAAATTATTGTTTGCCGTAATGTGTTTTATTCTTAAACTGAATTAAAATCGTATGCTGAGAATTTTTCACTGTTAAGTATTTCATTTTGTGTAAACGAATGACGCCTCTTTACAACAAACGAATAAACAAGTTAAAAAAATGGAAAACGACCTAAAGATGGATTTATTTCGACCATTTTTTATTGTGTCAATTAACAAAATGTTTGCAGGAAAGTCTTTTAATGTAAAACGCCCTGAAACGAGCAAATGGACCTGATTAGAAGAAGTCATCATAGACATCAAAAACTTCAACACATTGGATAAAGAGTGTTACTTGCATCCCGAGAAAAAGTCTCTCAGAGAAATTGGCTTGGATTCATGATGGAGTCCGTTACAGTCTTTTACCCCAAGATGT
This sequence comes from Hesperia comma, assembly GCA_905404135.1. Taxonomy (NCBI): domain Eukaryota; kingdom Metazoa; phylum Arthropoda; class Insecta; order Lepidoptera; family Hesperiidae; genus Hesperia; species Hesperia comma. Next base: position 1,128,147 of record FR990028.1, on the reverse strand, counting down.
TACACAGAATATTTCAAAATAAATAAACAAACGGCTATTAAGGCCCTAGTATTTGTACACAATTGCTTTCATACTTACAGTCATAGTCAAATGAAATTTCTGACCGACTTACAATTTCTTTAATGATTTTCTCCCGCTAAGACTCCAACAAATCGTCTTAAAAGTTGTCATAAAACAAAACAGAAGTTTAGGTTTAATCGGAGCGTTGTAAATATAAACACCAAAGTTCTCAATCCCTACATTAGCTGAGCGAAGAGAGACAAAGAGAATTGGTCCAACAGAACTGTTTTAATAATGGCGTCGCAATTCGTTGAGCCTCTAGAGACTTATCTACATAGACGAAGTGTTTCCAGATATTCTAATTAAGGACTCGAGAGTTTAGAATACGAGTGTTACCTTTGACCTTTTGTTTGAATGTCCTCTACTTAACCTTAATGAATGCTGTTTCTTTTTAATTATTAAGAAACTTGAAGACTTGAAGTAAGTACGGTTCCATTAAATCCGTAACAGTCAACATTTGACCCTTTAGAGGACTTTAGAGACTTTTGATACGTTAGAATTCTGTTCGTTATTAAATTTATGTGCCTATGAGAAATATTTTTTTACTCGTTTCAGAAAAGAATAATGTGTGAAGTCCTTAAGGACTTAGTGGCCTAGAGTTCGGGTAATTTATGATTCATTTGAACTTTGATTGATTGTTATTATTTTGATTATATCACTGAAGTTATTTTTGATCACAATAAGAGGAGATTCATAGGTGCGGATAATTATGGGAAGTGATATAATTCACACCATTTATAAAAAATTGGCATCCTTATTTCCCAGGGTCTTTTCAAACTCGGCCATCAGTAGACATATCAATAATAATACCTAATAAACTTCTGCATGACTGAAAATTTATTAGTGCAGGATTCGAATCCAATCAGTTGGCTAAAACAAACCACTGAGCTGTGTTGGCTGCTTTCGAACCAATAAAAATATAATTAATTTTCTATTTAACGCACTAGCGATGCTGCATGGCATCTGACGTGCCACACTTCGTTACGGCAAACCGCATTCTTCGTGCATGTAGTTTTTTACGAGAAAATTTTATTGGCCAGTTGATTCATAGTAAACGCGTAATTGAATCAATAACCGGTTCAATTAGTGAATCCACTTTGTGAATTGTTAATCTATAGTTTACCATACATAATATGAAATATTCGAAGTTTGAAAAAACGGAAGTACATATTTTTTTATAAAAAGTAAGTTTTTTCTTTTTATTTGACATGACGTGCTTTTTTCATTTTTTTTATTCCAATATCTTTTTGATATTACATTCAAATAAATGTCAACAAAGGCATTTAAATATAAATAAAAGTTATAAAAAACTACTTGTCTTTACCTAATGTTACCTACGCCAAAGACAAGAATTTATTGCCTGCGTCGGTGTTTCCGTTTCATTATAATGTCTTCAAATAAAGAGTGAATACGTTTTTTCTAAGTAAGCGTGATACATGGCCACTAATGGCCAGTTAGAATTGGTGGTGTATAGAAAAAATTAAAACCTCATCAAATAGGACCCGTCAAACTAATATTTTTTCTTTCCACACAATTATTTCTATAAAAGCCCGTCGCGGTCACTCAAGTAACAAAGGCTTGAGCTTAATTGCAAAAAGCTAATTTGACGTTAAGCTCAAGATATAAAATTAAAAATGTAAAAATGTTAATTGCGACACTCTTGTAACGTTCAACGCTTTTTTTAAGGTTCTTTTTATATTGAAAAGAAAACTTTGAGTAAAGCTTATTAACAAAAAACGCGCATTATTAATTTCGTGGTAATAGAACTCAATGCTTTTTAGGGTTCCGTACCCAAAGGGTAAAACGGGACCCTATTACTGAGACTTCGCTGTCCGTCCGTCCGTCCGTCCGTCCGTCTATCACCAGGCTGTATCTCACGAACCGTAATAGTTACACAGTTGAAATTTTCACAGATGATGTATTTCTGTTGCCGCTACAACAACAAATACTAAAAAACAGAATAAAATAAATATTTATAAGTGGGCGCCCATACAACAGACCAGATTTTTTTGGCGTTTTTATACAAATTGGTACGGAACCCTTCGTGCGCGAGTCCGACTCGCACTTGGCCGGTTTTTTGTCTTACTACAATAATATTCGGTTACACTTTAGAGATGACCAATTCATTCTTAAAAGTTAAGCATCCAGACCTGTGAGTGAATTAGGAACATCACTCATATTCACAAGAACTAACAGGTCTTACCCAAATTAAGTTCCTACCCCAGTTCTCGTACTTACTAACAAACTGACCAACTAACGTAACTTGCCTAACTTCTTCAACTCTAACTTTAATACTCTCTGCTAACTGGACTAACTGGTAATGGAGATGGGATTGCCACTCCCCGCCAAAAACAACTTTATTTAGTGTACACACAGTTCAATTTAGCTTGTAAGCATAATTTACTTAAGGCATTTTAAATTCTCGCCGTCAATCTACAATGAACCTGGTTGCCATTTAAACGAATTCTAAAACTATCTGAGCCTGAGTTCTGTGTCGGTCACTTTTGCGAAATGGCTGTAGAATCAAAAATTGAGGAGTATCAGTGATACCTACATGAATAAACGATTTTCATTTTGAATTTGATGTAGGTACGCGACAATGCGAGTTGGACTACAATAATATCGGAAAAGTTTGAACTCCCCCACGCCTAGAAATAAGTTTGCGAAGCTATAAATAGACAACACGTCAGTCACAGATATTACTTATACAGTTCATATACTATAACTAGCGAACCACCCTCGCTTCGCTTCGGGACCCGTAAGAATCAGCCGCGTAGGTCCCGCTCCCGTAGGAATTTCGGGATAAACTCCCGATCTCGTGGAATTTTCGGAAAGACAGATTTGTTACTTTTATATTAATATGTTTGTTATGAAGCTATACCCATACTCGTAGAAGTTTTTTCCCGCGTAAAATCGGATCCCGCGGGATTTCCGGGTTAAAAAGTGTCCTATGTGTTATTCTAGGTTATAAACTATCCGTGTACCAAATTTCATCCAAATCCATTCATCCGTTTTTGCGTGATTGAGGACCAAGCATACAAATTTTCGCTTTTATAATATAAGTAGGATGCCACAGAATTCGCATTGTGCGAGTATTTTTGGCGCGTGAAAATGTTTAATGAATTTTTTGACAACTTCTACAGAGCAGTTAAGTGGAGGGAGTTTTTCCCGTGTAGGTAAATCCCGATCCCGCGGGAAGTCCGGAACAAAAAGTAGCCTATATAATGCTCCATAACTCCATAACCTCCTCTTCCTTTCACTGAAAGTCCCATAAATATCTGAACCCGCGACCTCGTTCCCGAATATGAGTTTTTCCCGCGTGAATAAGGATTCCACGGAATTCCGGGATAAAAAGTAGCCTGTAAGTATATTGCTTCAAAACTGCCTCTATCTCCCAGTGAGTCCTATAAAAATGAAACCCGCACCTTCACGCATAGGAGTTTTTCCCGCGTGAAACCTGATTCCGCTGGAATTCCAGGATAATAAGTAACCTATGTTTTGCTCCAGAACCTTCTCTATCTCTCAGTGAAAGTCTTACAAAAATCTAAGCCCGCAACAAAAGTGGCAAAACTTAAGTCAACTCGAATAAACACTGCACCTCTAATTGTACCAATTTTATCCCCATTTTTCTACCCTTCGCTGGCTTTTTTAAATACTGATTTTACATTGAAAACTACTTATTTAACTTTAATAATTTTTAAACATGGGGTTAAAATCATTTTCAGTTTAGTCAGAAAATTACCTTAAAAAATTACAAATTTCCACATTCATTTGTGTTTTTTTTCTTTTCCTTCCAAAATATCGAAAAACAGAGAAACACGTATTCTATTAATTTAAGTGATAACCCTTTGTTGCAAATTTGAAGTAAATCGGACGACGTTATAAAAAAATTCCATACAAACTTTAGTCACCTATCCCTAGGGAACCTTAATATTATTAAAAAAAAATAAGAACCCTTTAATAGACACCAGTATATATAGGTAATAACTTTACCAAGTTTCAATGAAATCCGTCCAGTGGTTTACGCGTGATGATCGGTCAGACAGATAGACAGACAGACTGACAATACATTAAAAAAATATATTTTTGAGTTCTATCACGACATGTAAGTGCCCCTTAGTCGAAATTTAAAAAAAATATTCAATGTACAGAACACGTGGTCCTACAGTTTCATTATAGTATAGATAGAACTTTATTCCCGTTTTTTGCGCCCTTTGCTGGCTATTTTGTTAAATCCTGAATTTACATTGAAGATTACTTATTTAGCTATAATAGTTTTTAAATATGGGGTTAAAATCATTTCCAGTTTAGTCACAAATTTACCTTAAAAAATTACAAATTTCCGCATTTATTTGTGTTTTTTTTCTTTTCCTTACAAAATATCGAAAAACTGAGAAATACGTATTCTATTAATTTAAGTGGTTACCCTTTGCTGCAAATTTAAAGTAAATCGGACGACGTTATAAAAAAAATCCATACAAACTTTAGTCACCTCTCCCTAGGGAAACTTAATATTATTCGAAAAAAAAAGTACCCTATAATAGACACCAGTATATAGGTAATAACTTTACCAAGTTTCAATGAAATCCGTCCAGTGGTTTACGCGTGATGATCGGTCAGACAGACAGACAGACAATAAATTAAAAAAAAATATTTTTGAGTTCTATCTCGATATGTAAGTGCCCCTTAATCGAAATTTAAAAAAAATATTCAATGTACAGAACACGTGCTCCTACAGTTTTATTATAGTATAGATAGATAATGATTTATAATTTTGCCGTTACATTTTTACATATACCTACGACGCTAACAGGATTTCATGTCCTGAACTGTCATGTCAAAAACTGGCTTTTATGTTCAAACAAATTCGAAATTCAAATGAAATCCGAAAGGGAACATTCAAATGCGTACGTTTTATTGGCTGAGTAAATTAAAATGGCGGGTGAGGGATTTAATTTATCCATTTGGCGCACGTCGATATAATCCTACATCGTTGGACGGCTATAACCTCTGACCTGGTTAACTAGACAAAGCTTCGAGTCCCCGGACACAAGAATATAGAGCGAACGCCGTTTCTTTTTTATATTCAGACACTGGCATTCGGTGTTTTAATGAGCATAATAAAAGCAAAATTAAACAATTGTTCCCGAACTGGTACTTAAGATTTCGAGGGTTATGTAGCACGGTAGTGTGAATGCCAAGTTTAAAAAATAGGATTGGCACAGGGGTTAATTAAAGGAACTGTGTGAATATTTAAATTTACCTACTTTTCATCTATATTTAGTTTTATGGTATTGTGGTATATCCCTGTTGTGGTTCTTAACTTCATTCTTAATCTTCTTAGGTGTATTCCTTTACCTTTTGTTTCATTTATTTAAATAGCAATAGATAGTCATAAACGTACAAAGATAGATAGAGCAGATAGATATACGTAACAACAAGCAAAATAATTTGAAATGTAAAATAAATAACATTTTTTATTTCAGATTAATTTGAGCAAAAAAAGTTAACCCATTAGTATCCAAAAAGCAAATAAATATCCAAGTTTTCTCAAATCCCTTTTATACTTAGATCTGCTACAGTTTTTAGCTATATAGTAGGTTTCGAAGTTAAGATTCGGCATTGAAGACCTGAATGACAAAGACAAAAGATGTGTTAAATGACCAGAGAAGTTGACACATTAAGATAATGAGATGCGGGCCGAGTCGCTGTCCAGTTTTTGTCAGGCCTTTTTCACGCATTATCCAGGGATTGGCACTTTAGTCACGGAGCCAGCCAGTTTATGCGCAAATAAATTGTCGTTTAGGCCGGTCAGAATCCTTGGACTCTTTAAACAATATGCTGGTGCTGACTTAGCTAAAGATTTATGGTTTTTGGAGACAGATAGTGATAAAAAAGTTGGACTTTGTGGTTCCTTTATCCGAAAATCGATTTGCAAAAAGTATCGCAAATCGTATCATTTAGTACTTCAAAGATTTGTGAAGGCCACAAATTCGCACTGGGCCAGCGAAGTGGATTATGATGATAGGAATCTCGTGCCAGCAGAGGGAAGGATGATGATAAACAAACGCGTAGGATCCTTCAATTGTGAAAAGGGGATGGGGGAATTAAATCGTGTAACTGTAACCGACAACCGCGCACTCTAAACCCAACTACTCTGAGGTCAATACGTAGTCGTAGCTACACGAATTCCTGTTTACGTAACTGATGAGAATATAATTGTCTCGCATGCTTAGCTCGGCTCGACACACTCCATTAAATCAAATGCAATTACTGATTTTGTTCCAAAACACATAATAATATAGTATGTAGCGCGCCTAATGAAGCGAAAATAAGCAGATGTTGTTGGTCAAACAATGATTAAACGGAATGATTTTGGCTTTAACCCATCACGGGCCTGTATAGGGCAGGGGTTTAATTCTCCTCATAACATACTTAGAAAATACTCCACTCCACAGCTTCAATTCACAGCTATTATTGAGAGGTGCAGATCCTATATCGGTTCGGTTTTCTAAGATATTTTGTGTGTTTCTCTGTGTATTTGCTCCCGATTACCTCAGAAAGAGCATAGGTAACCGATTTAGTTGCGGTGTTCAATGAAGTGTTGAAGTACGCTTTGGGTATGTGATTTATTTCGTTAATATCTGTATAAAAGAGTCGATAATAATAAATGCAAAAACTTCATGATGTGAGTTGGAAGAAGTTTTTATAAACGTTTTTGCAAGTTATTTATGTAGGCATAACAAAATTTGACCGCAGTTTTATAACTGCAATAATAAAATGACTACAAAACTTGTTACGTATATTCGTTGGGGAAGTATGACCCGTGTCAGTAGCGGAAGCGATGTTAAGTATTTAGTTTCCGGCATTGAGAATCATACGGAATTGATGTTTTTATTCGCATGTATATGTTAGCGAGCTAGGGGCGTTTGATTAGACGAGATAGGGGCGGCACATTTGATTATTTATATTCTCTAAAAAGCTCACTCAAACTAGCTTCGTGGCGGCTTTGTCTAACTCGCACTACGTGAAATAGAGGCGATCAGTTAGTAATTTTTGTTTTGTAGGGAGTACTACAATCAGAGCGCTACACATTTAATTGTTCATTTAGTTATTTCACTAGCTCATTTTCTCTGTTCATAATAATTTATAAAGAAGAGATACTTATATTTGCTTTGAAATAAAAATTAGCTTAGTTATGAAAATTCAATTCTTTTAGTCCACATTCTCGTTAGTTACACAAATGCCATCATTGCATGCAAAATTAAATAATACAAAATATTCATCGCACACCGCTCTACACTTGTACTGTGGTCTAGAATTGGGTGTTTTTATCAAATGCCTCACAACACGCGATGCTCCGTATTCGAAGCTTCGTGTAAAATTATAGTTATTTTCGCCAATTAAATGAGCCGTTATGCAAATTGTAGCGCTACTGGGAAATCAAATAATCGTTGTGGGCTCCTTTTAGTCTCACTATTTGATATGAGTTACATGGCTTGTATAAATGTCAATTAATTACGTTTCACTACATTGTATTCCAATAGATTTCGATTGGGAAAATATTTTAATTTTAAATTAATGTAATATTGTATAAAAATATGGAAAATTTAAAAATAATATTCCTTACCCTTTCTGCTTTGCTCCAATTTCTGTGTCATATAAAATTTCACATGGCCGAATTAAATTAATATTATTATCATCTGTTTTATTTCCTAGTGAAAATTATTTATTGCAGTTCATGAAAGTTATGAACTTGGCTTGACACACTTTCACATGTCCACAATCTACATACTAATAGTAATTGTGTTGGTAATGAAAGGTTTAGTATCACTAATACGAGTAATAGCCGTTCCTTCACACGTTTACACGATATTAAAACACAAACAAAAGATGTTTAAAATTTTTGTCCGTCTGTCTGCCTGTCTGTCCGTTTGTCCAATTTACATGGAATTTCCCAATTTACATATTATTCTTAATCTTTTTTAAAATAAATAAATAAATGATAAATAAATAAACGCTAACACACTCATACCCCCGCAGTAGGTTACTAGGTACCTGTGTCGCGGGTGGCATGGACTACACATATAACACATTACAATTACACCCATGACCCGAGTACAAATATTTATATGCCACATAAATATCTGCCCCGGCCGGGAATCGAACCCTCGCGTCGCAGGCAGAGTCGCTACCAACTAGGCTACAGGGTCGTCATTCTTTAATCGTTATTCTGTAATCTTTAATTATCTAAATTAAATCATAATACCTGCAGGTATAGTGCCTAGCTCAGCAATAACATGTTGAGCATAATCACGCCGGATTACTGTTCGTCAGCAGTTATACAGGAATTAATTAATTTTCAAATGAGCTGACATTTATCATGAAACAGTGATTCAATTACGGTTCCGTTACATTTGGGCTTTAATCTAGTATATTTTAACTAACTACCGCTATCATGTTGAGTTGACGCCGTAATGAACGAAACTACTATGAAACTGTATATATTTAGATATTTTTTTGTAATATTCAATATTACAAATATTAAATATTCAATATTACAATATTCAATATTACAAAAAAAAATATCTAAATATAAATGTCGATTTGACGACACCTAAAATACTGATCCCTTTGCCAACAGAACGAGGTATTGTAAAAAGCGACAACCACTGGGCACCCTTCTGGGACTGTAGGTGGAGGGATTTTAAATAATACCGGCTCTTAGCGCTAGCTGCTAGCTCTCGTGTCACATGCCAAGCGACTTATGAAGTTTTGCTTGGAAGCTTAAAAGCCATTACTTTCTTGTTCTTCCGGCGATGGCTGACAACGCATCGGTAATGCTTTCAATATTACGTACTGACATCAATCATTTACCCTCAAGTAGCACGTTTAACCGTTTGTCGACTTGTTCAAATACTTTTTAAAACTATCAACTTCATTCAACTTCAAAGCAACGAAATATTTCTGATTCGCACAGTCATATTTCATTTGTAACTATCCCATCAATAAATCACCTTTCTCCAACATTACTTCAACCTTCAAGTAATCAAACACTGAATAAAAAATTGGGGCCGCTCCTAACTTTATTATACAAGAAAATCGATACTGTAATTACAAGGACGTTACCCAATTTGGTAGAGGGCGAGCCTTCAGTAATGCCTGCGGAGGAACTGAATAATATATAGGTGTCAAGACTGGTTAGGATTATGCTTGAAGTAGGTCGACAGGTGACAGTTCAAACGAGTTAGGTATTGTGGTTCTTTAAAGCCATTGTCTTAGCACTCTTGCAACTCAGCAGCGGCGGATAAATGTTAAGACTTGGATGCTAACGTCTCAAATCTTGAAGAGAATACTAAGGAGAAACGTCTGCAAATACACCATCATAAATTTGATTTTTGTTAAACTGATTGATACAATCAAGAACAAAATGCGAATTTCCTTTGTTTCTGCTAAAAGCAAAAACAATCATTGTAAGAAAATGTAAGTTATTGTGAATCTAAAATTATTTATTCGTGTAACGATTAGAGTAAAAAAGATTCAGTACCAAGAAAGAAAAACAGGCAATATTGTTTCGAAAATATTATATTCAGTTATATTCGCCAATTAACAATTGCAATCTATCAAATCTTTTATCGTCTTCTGGTTCTATTATTTGTACTTCATCAATTAGACCACTTTCTACTTTAAACAATTTTTCTATTTCCATCAAGCTGTATGAACTTGTTTCCGGCATTATTTTATTGATTAGTATTAAAATGATAATCATACATGTCAGGGACAAAACCAAAACACCATTTATTCCTATGGATGTGGACAACCAGGGTAGTAATTTTAATAGACTGTTACCAAACGCCCAAAAATAAGCACAAGTTACCGAACTTCCAATTCCCTTGTAAGACATGGGAAAAATTTCGCCGAGGATTGTAAATGGGAGTGCGGTTGTTCCCAATGACATAAACATACTAAAACCAGTTACACATGTCAGATAAAGCCAAATATAGTCTTGCGAAAGTAGATTAAATGATTGCAAAGACACAAATAATGCGATAATGGCTAGAAATAAAACGGAACAAGAGCCTGTAAACATAAATAACGTCTTTCGTCTAACTATTTGAATTAAAACACAGGCAGTGAGTGAACAAATAAGGGTTAATACATCTAACACAATCGTCCCAATGTACTTTCTGTTTAAATTGAAGATATCGCGGAACGAATAGCTTGCTACTGCATTATCACCCCCGAAACCGATAAAAGTAAAAAGCAGAATTGCTATCGATAAAGGCCTTAAGAATTCCGTCTTCAGTAATGACTTCATATAACTTTTAATCCTCTCTCCGATTTTCAATCTTCGTACAGGCTTCAATGCTTCAAGCTGCAATTTAATCTTTTGCGCTTCAAGTATTAAATTTAATTCCTTGGATGCCTCTTGATCAGTTCCGTGCAAACAGTTGAAAGAGTCTATACAGCTAAGAAAGTGATCTTGCTTTATGAGCCAATAGGGGCTCTCAAGCCAATAGTTCACAGTGACGGCATTTAACCCCGATAACAACATTCCGAAAGCAGATATGAGTCCTGTTTCTGAGAAAATATTACAAACATGACTGATCAGTATTCCAAAAGATATGGCTGCTGTCTCAAGGATTAAGAATGCACTTCTGTATTTGGGGCTGCAGTATTCACTTATAATCACACCACTTATTGCCACAGTGCCGCCTAATCCAATGTTATAAAATATGTTCATAATTAAGAGGCTTATCAAGTCGTCAGAAAAAATTCTGACGCTCCAACTAAGCAAAAGTGGAATTGTAGAAACGAAATTAGCAGTTTTTCTTCCTCGCCTTTCGGAGAGATAGGAGATGAAAATAACAGATAACACAAATGCTATCTCTCCAGCCATCTCTGAAAGAATATTAATTTCGATTAATCCGTGTTCTTAAAAAAGTTAAACGTTTCAGCAAAAGAACGATATTCAAATGTCTGTAGATTAGTTTTGACATTTCTTTTTCTTAATTATGGAGTGGTTCACTTGTAGCTTTTCATTATTTATATTCTCTTGAGCTCATTCATTCTTTACTGCTTAAATGTTATCTTCAATTAGTGTTTCTAAAGTTAGTTTATCTGGTTTTATTGTATAATTAGCTCAAGTGTGCTGAAGTTGGTATTCATTTGAAAGAAATACATATTTTTAAGGCGCTTATGTGATCAGATTTTGCTTCCAGTTTTTTAGTTTAGTACACAATGCATTACGTAAATTACTATACTAGTTAAGAAAAGTAACTTACCAACATATCGTATATTTGCATCTTTCCATACTGTCTCAGGATATCCCAAGCCTAAACCACAGCTAATGATTGCACTATAGACTCCAGAGACGACGAAAATCTGAAAATGAGATTAACTTACATTAATGTTATGAAAATAGTGTTAATTAACAAGTAATATAATGAAGCGCTTATGTACGAATTAAAAGAATTCAATAACAATAAGCCAAAAATATAAAACGTTAGTAAACTATGTTATTTTCAACAAATTTCAAAGTTGTTTGTAATTGCTTGTTCTATGATGATCATATTCCCTTAATTCATAAAATACTTCTAAAATAATAAATAACAATTGCATTACGTAAAACAGTACAAGTTGTAGAACAATACTAACTCACATAACGTATCAATTTTACTTTAAGCTGAAAAATTCAAGGCGTAAAAACGCTTACCTGATTTGCAAACGGCGATTTCACTAGATCCATTGCGATAAAACAAATCCTGTTTATCTTGTTAATTCGCCTTAATTTAAATTCACATAATTAAAATATCTATTTAAAGGTTAACTAAGAACCTTTCGAGACGACATCTTCGTCGTATTTGCGACCGTAGCGATGACATCTGATCAAATATTGACGACGCGTTCAAAATTAATACAAACTCGGCCCTGCTTGTGCGACATTCAACGACTTTGTGAATCTTTTGACTGCTTTGACTCAATTGCCATACAGCTAGCATCTTGTAATAATTATACAAAACAATAAGGTTGTGGTTATAACTATATTTAACCTTAATTCAAGATTTTAGTTGCAGACTAATTCTAATGAATAATGCGAAAACTAAAAAATCGGCCAAATGCGAGTCGGACTCGCGCACGAAGGGTTCCGTACTATTATGTATAAAAACCCCAAAAAATTTGGTCTGTTGTATGAAAACCTCACTTAAATATTTAATAGTTTTATTGTAGCCACATATTACGCACAACGCCATCTCTTGGACCGAAATGTAACTAAACTACGGTCAAATGTATGGGCGCCCACTTAAATATTTATTTTATTCTGTTTTTTAGTATTTGTTGTTGTAGCGGCAACAGAAATACATCATTTGTGAAAATTTCAACTGTGTAGCTAATAAGGTTCATGAGATACAGCCTGGTGACAGACAGACGGACGGACGGAAAGCGAAGTCTCAGTAATAGGGTCCCGTTTTACCTTTTGGGTACGGAACCCTAAAAAAGAAACAGAAAAAGATAAAACGCGAAATATCGTATATTTGCATGTTTCTGACATTGGAGAAGTCTTGGGTTCGATAATTTGAATGATGAGTTTGAACTTCTGATCTTGGTCTGGGTGTGTTAATTAGTTTTCGGTCTTAGTGTAAAAATCTATTGTGGGGCCATGAGGCCATGAGTAAGTACATCGTGTCATTATGATTTATTCTGTCTCCGGCACACTCACATCTCACTCACATTCGTGCAAATACGCGAACCCCCAAAATGATTCAAAAATGATAATGCGAAGTTTTTGACACGTTATACCTAATGTCTTACAAGGATCTTTTGGCCTGTGGGTGACAGAGACAGCGCCTTGCAGGTACGACAAACTGTAAGGCATTGTCTCCGTCACCCACGCGCCAAAAGATCCTTGTACGACTGTAACACGATATACCTAACTGTCAAAGCTGTGACAATTCGTGCAATATACAAAGGTTCGCGGGCATGTATGTGAACGCGGTAAGATTCTGTTCATCTATAGGACATTCCTGTAGTCAAAATGTCTTGACAAGTTTCACATCACTTAACGTCCTAACGGATAATTAGTTCTGTTGTGTATTGTGTAACAATTAGTAACTATTACCAAGTTATATAACGAGACGTCACTATAGGCTCGTAGAATTTAACAAAGCCTCTATCTGTCTAACTAATGAGGTTATATTAAAACTGCCAAGTTTTATACGGCTTCCTAATTATTAGTGATTCATGAGGAAGGTTCTGGTAAACAATTTATAAAGCTTTCGTGTAATGTAGGCAATAAATATGGCTTGAGTCTGAAAAAATTCTGGAAGTTTTCTTTTCCATGACCTACCCGTTTAACGCTATTATGTAATGAAGTATTATGACATTCTGAGCGTATTCAAATCGATTTTTCGTACATCCCGAATTAACTTGCTTGTTACTAACGACTAAATTTTCTTTCGATATTTAAATTATTTTAATATTACATAAATTACATTCTAAATAATTATACAGTATTGTTATCTACTATACTTAATTATATTTATCATAGAATCATCCTATCCTACTAATATTATAAATGCGAAAGTTTGTAAGGATGTTTGTGAGTGTGTGTGTATGTTTGTTAGGTACTCTTTCACGCAAAAACTACTGAACGGATTTTCATGAAACTTTGCAGTAAGTAAGTAAGCTTAGACATCGGAATAACATAATTTGTTAAAATTTATAGAGATTTTTGAAGGGACGGGTTTCCCGAAGCGAAGCGAGGGCGGATTTACTAGTCATTCATCATACAAAGTCGATAAGAAACGTAACATGAGAGTTCTCCATATATACTTAATTAGTAGTACAGAAGTCTGATATCAATGTTTTTATCTAAAAGCATTTAATATTAACCAAAGTTATAGTTCTACGAGCTGATCTTTGATCAAACTAGAAACAACAAAAGTAGAAATACTTGATAACACTTTATTCCGACTTCAGTCACATCCGTATACTGCCTTATTTTTATTCCGATGTTGTTATAACAAAAAGTTACACAATCAAACAATGCGGACTACCTACCATCGCAGTACAATGGGAGGTGGCGGTAATTACAACTTGCGCCGCCGGACGTACCAACTAATTTAGTTTTGAATGGTTGCAATCGCCCTCTGTATATTGTTCCGCTGAAAACATGTCAGAATAAATTGTAAAATAAAGGATACAATTTTTAATTTTTTCACGAAACTTCCTTACGAATTCTTGTACCTTGTCTCTTGCAATTTAATAATATCATTGACTTTCACTACATTTCCTAATATTCTATCTATCTTTTTATAGATAAACTGTAATTTATTTACGTCAGCATTTATGGAAGATATTGAGAAAATATTTTAGTGGGACTGTTGATTAGCAAATTTGGTCTTAGAAATGGCTTTACCGACTACACGTAATTTTCACTGTATTTTTTAAATTATGTCATATACTAAACTTGATTTATTTATCATTTATTGCTTTTTACAAAAAAATAACCGACTTCAACCTCGATAAGCAGAGATAACTCAAAAACTATTCGTCAGGTGGCACTTAATTCAACATGTAGGTATAAAGTTCTCGTCACTACAAATTAATCAAGCCCAAACACTAGATAACTACAGTAAATCGTTGAGGATTTCCCTTGACTGTCTTTCGGCTTCACCAAGTCGACTTCATGAAATTGTAGCGCTTTCATGTACTTACGATAACATGAACAAACACACTAGTCTTCTCTACAATTTTCGAAAGTTGCCCTCGATTTCTCCGAGATGCCATCATCAGATCCTGGTGATCCTTTTAAAAGGACCCCACTGCGCATATCTACTTTACAACAAAAAAGAATTATCAAAATCGGCCCATAAACGACGAAAAAATCGCTGAACAAACATAAAAAAGCATATAATTATACGGTCGAATTGAGAACCTCCTTATTTTTTGAAGTCGGTTAAAATTGATTTGTAAATTTGAATGTGTGTACTAAGTCATTAGTTACCCGAAGCAACAGCGGTTACTCGTACAAATAATAACTACAACCATAACAAGTTTCAAGAACAAGATATTCCTCGTTACGAGCATAAAACTTATCCAGTACAATACCAAATGAGCCAACTCACTGAACTAAGGCCCTTGAAACTCGACGTTCTGGAAATATCAATTAATTTTACATCTACACATAGCCCACACGGTTCCTGGGAAAGTTTCCTACGGGAACAGGAAGCAATATGAAATTGTCGGGAGCGGAGATGTACAAGTTCGACGGTTAGCTGGTGTGTGGCTAGCGTGGATCGATACGTTTATTTGCATTCCAGCTCTTGTGTAGCGCTTGCTCGTAAAGTCGCTTCGCTTATGGAACCGTATCTTCGCGAAACTACTAGTGTAGGATGGATCTTCGCAAATTACAGTGAAACCTGGTTAAGTGAGACATCAAGGGACCTGCAATGTCGTTTCACTTAAAGAGGTATTCCACTTACCCAGTGTCTCAGATATACAGGTATAAATAAATATCTGTCTCATTTACAGAGGGTTCCATTAATAGAGGTCAAATTTTCAAATAAACATCTGTATGATAGTAAAGCGAAACTAAAACTGAAGGTAATTGAAGCTCAAAATTTGTACTTACGTACTTGGAATTACGTGTGGAATTTGTGGGTAGAATAAGAATGAGTAAACAAACAATGTTATCTCAGTTACAGAGGTTTATGCATATAAAATTTACTCGCTGTCTCAGTTATAGAGGTAACTATGATGATAAATCGAAAGAACAAATCCCAGATATAGAGGTTTACCTCGTCCCACTAACAGAGGTAATTCAGTGCCAAAGTGTTGGGACCTCAGCATGAGTTCCAGTTATGGAGGTTTCTCACTTATCCAGGTCCCACTTAACCAAGTTTCACTGTATTACTTACGTGAAGTTTTTGACACATTCGTGGTTTTCTTAGCTGTCGAAGATATTTTCTTAGTGGTCAAAGATATTATTCGTGCAGTTACACAAAGGATAGATAGCAGTCGTTAAGCCACGTTGGAGGCCTTCGGGTGGCATAAAAAACTTCAGACACTAGGTTGGCCACTAACTCCTCCACCAATCCGCACTGGAGCAGCGTGGTGGAGTATACTCTCGGCCTCCTCAATAATGAAGAGATACCCGTGGGCAGTAGTGGGCCATTAATCGGTTGTACTCAAATAAGTGAAGCTTACCAAAACACTTTAGCATTATCCGCACCCATTTCAGTTTCGCCAATTCTGAGATTAGTGCGTACAAAAACGTAGATAACCAGACAAAGATTCTATCAATCATTGTTTTGGGTATTTGCTGCGTCAATAAAGCCCACAATAATAGTTTTTTCTCTTACGAAAGCGTGTAGAGAGAGCGATAAGTCCATTCAATTTGCTCCAAGTAATACGACAATGAATTCCTATTATTATAAACTTTTTCTGTTGTGCTATTACCGTGGCGTACTTACTATGTTAATTTGACGGTTTTATGTCATGTTTAGCTAAATTTATAAGTGATTACAATAACTTCTCACTTATTCTTATTACTTCTTAATGCAAATATATGTCGTTTATTTTTCACCCTCAGACGTTTACTGGGTCTTTGTCCTGTCTTTCGTACTACTATTTTCTTATTCTATTTATTATTTTCTTCTTCTACTTTCCTAGATTCGGCTCATTATTATTAAACAACCTAAACAAGATCTATGTAAGATGATTTGGCCGCGGATCTCTTAGAAAATACTGGTCGGATTAAAATTATTTTCAATTACTATTTTGTTCTTCTTCGTTTAATTTACATGATTATCGGTAACAATATTTACGGAGTTGCTGGTATTATTGTTTCTAGTAACAACGTTGTTGCTTCTTTTCTTCGTTAAAATAATCTGCACTTCCATTTTTCATTCTAAGCATCTTACTTTAAAAGCTCTTAATGAATGCAGTTAAGGCTATGTATTTTCCACACAGTGCCCAACTAGGTTACCATGAAGCCGACACCTAGTTAGCTCCAAGAATTTTAAAGTGCTGTTAATAAATGAAGTTTATAAAACAAACTAAAAGTTGCTTAATAGCTAAGCGAGCCAGAGTAGAAGCGGTTACAAAAGAATCCATTTAACACCAGAGCGAGACTTTCAGTTGAATAATTAAATATTACTCGTCAAAACCAGGCTGAAGACGTCTGAGATTCTATTAAACAATGTTATTAAAGATTGTTTTTGCTCGGCGAAGTGTCCAGAAGTGTGATTTTAGGATGAATAGGGCGAATCTTTTACGAAGCTATTAATTGCTTTCATAACTTATTAAATACTATAAGTGCTTTCATTTCACTTCGGGAAAATGCCTTAGTAATCAATATACGAACTCGATGAAATGCTCACAGAATCTTTTAATTTGATATTTATTATATTGTCCTGTTACGTTGTGTCTTGCTACCACACATCTGGACGTAAAAACTCAAATTATCTAAATAAACCTACCCTCAAAAATATATTCTGTATTCAAAATTATTTTCAAAGATTTCAAGTATTTTCAAGGATTATCCTTGAAATGGAATAGTATGGAATAAGACATAATATTCAGATATACACTAGTTCATATTTTTTATGTTTGACGAGGTTTCAATATGCGATAGCTAACGTCTGTTTTCTTTGTTCCAGGGCTGCTATCATGGGACTCTGGCGAGCACCAGGTCGACTTGGAAAAAGAGCTGTCCACCCTCACGGCCCAGGCACCCGAGGGGGAGGAGGCTCGTTATGGTGAGTACGAGTTTTTTTTATGGAATTAAGATAGCAAACGAGCATGCAGCACCACCTTCCGCTGCCACCCATGACAACTGTGACCGACCCAGAACTAGACTCAATGAGTCTCGTTCTAATTCGGTCACAGATGCGTTACTACCCCTGAGGACTGAGATGGTCGCCTCTAAAAAGTGTAATTATTAAAAGTAATGTACGTTTTTAGGGTTCCGTACCTGAGGATACTGAATGATATTACGGACCCTAATTAGTGCGACCTCATTAAAATAACAGCCCGTAAGTGGGCGCCTTGGATAACACACACATGTGTAATGAAGTCCTTTAATACATTTATACACATAAAAAAGCGTTCGCACGCACATACGTTTCAAAGTCATAAAATTACTAGCCTTTGTGTTCTTTACGAAAAAGCCAAGTTCAAGAATAAGATGTGCTTAATTTACAAAACCTAATAAATAAGTACAATAGTTCACTTCACCCAATTTGGGTCTCCATAAGGTTGTTCTCCGCAACATAAATCCAGGTCATATTTCAGCACTAGTTCAATCTACCAAAAGTAACGGTAATAAGAATACAACATAAATTACATGACCTGAAAAATTAAGGTTCTTTAGTATTGGTAATATACCGTTTACGAATGAACAAGTAAGGGTCAACTTAGCTTATGAAATAGCTTATGAAAATCCATGTCGGTGTAGCGTAACGACGTTTTTATTCCCACACTAAGCAACCATTACCTTCAGTGAAGGGAGTTATTTTACGAGGGATTGACCAATATTTGTGAATTGTAGAAAAACATGAGTTTCAGTTTGGGCTTACAGTAAGTGACACACAAGTATAAGGTAGTCACTTTTCGTAGTTTCCACGTTTTTTTATGAAATTAATTCAGGGACTGGGATGGTTACTTCATTTAGAAGAGAATGTTAGAATAGAATAGAATGAAAGAGAATGTTAGAATAATAGTTGTTTATTAATAAGCTCCGAGTCCATGAACCATATGAAATCATATTTTTTGTTATTATTTAATGTAAATAGATCACTAACGTTGCTAAAAAGTCATAAATGTCATTTGTTAGCATTACTGAATTCATTGGTTTTATATTTGGTATCTCTTCATTAACTTCAAATGATTTTTTAAATTGTATTTAAAAATTTAGAAATATGAATCAAATTAGTAAAATAACCAAGAGCCAATTTTTAATTTTGGTACAAAATAATTTTAAAATTAAAATCGCTAAGGAGTCCGCTAGTCTAGAGCCAATCTTGAACGTAGCATGCGGTCATGCTTGTCATAGAAATAAGTAATATATGCAAAATTTCAGAGTTCGAGAAGTAGTTCCAATTCAGCTTCTAAAATTTGACATTACAAAAAAACTGAAAATTTCTCTACCTATGGGCATGGCTTTTAACTCAATTGATTTTAAAAATTAAAGTCTAAATTATTATTTAATGTTATTTATAACATTGTAAGCTACAATAAAATATTATTGTATTGAAAGTACCCATAATAACCACCGAAAACCCTAATGATGTGATATTGGCCCAAAAATTCGGGTCATTAGATAAATATGCCATAACGTTTTTATCGCGAGTCCTTTCTGATATGTCAGTAGCAACTGCCGTTGACAATTTATTTATTTGTCCCACGATAACAAAGTTTTGTTGTGCCATTACTTTTTATGTTATTTACAAATGCGAAAGCGGAACCACCGTAACTTATTTTGCTTTGGGTCGTCATTTTAGGGTGCGTTTGTGGAGCCACATAAACGATTGTAATTTTGGTAATATTTTTCAGACTAGCAAATAATACGGGCTTATGTTTTCAGCAATTCATAGCACCTTTATTAACTGTTTTTGTCCTAATATTTCGACTACTGTCATAAGTAATTGTCATAAGTAAGACCTTCGATTAGTCAATAATTAACTAGTTCGGAAATTCGCTCTATCCTCTTCAAATAAATATTTAATCAAATACTTTGCAATGAGGAAGTTCTCTCTATGTGTACTTTGAAAATTGTCCTCAGAACAATTGATATTTTATGTCATAATAATATGGAAAACAAAGCAATTTTATCAAGAGCGGTCAAAATATTTTAAAATGAGTTCAATTCCAGGACTTTTAACTTCTGAAAATCCTCTAAAGCTTACTTTGCCCACAGGCTACGCTGGCCCACGTGGCCTAATGATTCAAAAGCTTTTCAGGCTTGAAAAAGAATTTATTCATTTATTCACACGAAAGGAGTCAATTTCTCACCTTGTATTACAGAACACAACGGTGACGAATAGTACTTGGTATGAAAATTTCAAAATGGCAGTCTGGTTAAGCACACACCAAATAAAACAGTAGATTTAAAACATTTTCTGAAAATCCTCGAAATAAAGGCTCCAGAAAATCTTGTACTTTTCCTTCTACTATATTTTACTCCACTTCATTCGTGGTCAGGATTTTTTCATACTGAGCTAAATTGTCGCATTTTTACATACTACGTAATTTAATGCAGGCCCCTCGGCTTTAAGTTCAGTTTTACGATTCTTTTATACCGCGTCTTGAACCGACCTCTTAATTAAGCAAACGAGCCAGTCTTGAGCTTCGTCTTGAGAAGGCTAAAAATCTTTTTATGCCGCTTTTTACGAGACGTGAAATTTAAGAAAACTGAGGTCTTACAGTATGTTTTATTCATACATCCGATACCTATTGCGACCACATTATGTCTAATTAATGGGTTCAACTAATTAATGGTCCTGCAATTGAGGAGATGAATTCATAACGCCCTTATACTTCAACATAGTGGTCACTGAATTTATGGGGTTAATAAAGGTGGACAATTAAATTGAATTTTACGTGCCACGTATTGTTTGATATGGGTTAAAAAGTAGTAAATAAAAACTACTTGATGCCTTAACATAACCGTATACTAAGCACCATAAATATTTTTGTAGCGGTGATCCACGGGTACATCAACCGAAAAATTATAACATGACCGTGATGATGTTCGATTGAAAAAACCCGGCTACATCGGTTGCAAATAAAAATTAAGTACCTATATACTTTTATCAATAACTTAAATATATTCGTAATAAAGAAAATATTTCTAATATTCCAATTTATACATCGTTGGAACTGGGAATACAATAAGGCGACCGACATTCCAAGCAGCAGTATGAAAGCGGTCAGTAAAATAAATTACATCGCAGAATTCCGTTTTGAGGACACCAAAACCCAGATCCTTGGGCAATTTAGTTCGATAATTACAAATGGAATCCAATTCTCGACTAAAAGCAACGTTAGGGCTCGATCAATTGATGTCTCTTGGGAACAGACTGGAATGAAATTGGATACATTTGGAGATGGTCGACTGGGTACAAATCACACTGATTTTCAAAGACTATCAGCTCTCATCAAGGTGACCTTTGTCTTTGAAAAGTTTTAGCTTTTAAGATTGTAAATATCTAAGATCTTGACTGCTTGTAGATTGGGCTTTACTCTTTAAAAAGAATTATCATATTCTGAACTAAAAAACCTTAAGAATCTAACCCATTGTTGCCCACTTACAACCGTTATCATCATAGGTGAAAAATGTTGCATATGATCGGGATCCATCATAAGATTATTGTTATACCAACATATGAATATTCGACGGAATATTCATATGTTGGCATGTATGGCGCGAAAACAGTATCGCGAGAAAGGGGTAATGTTGCATAATAAAACAGGAATTACTACAGCTTTTCCGCTATACCTGAGAAGCGTTACTTTACAGTTAGTTGGAAACTTCATAAAGTTTCATTACGGCACCGTGAAACTTCCTATCTAGAACATCGTTACCTACATCTAAGTTGAATTCAACTTTTTACTGCTAACCCACGAAGTCTCTTAGCATGACATCAGCATTTTGTAGAGTATTTCTATTATTACTTACATTTACTTTATAATTAAGTTTTATGTTAATGCAGCTACTTAAAATTACCAAATTCACAATAATAACCAAAACGAGTCTCTTAACTCTTAAAGGAAAACATTCCTCTAGAATAAATCTTAATAAGTTGGGGAGAAACACAACTTAGGTTTTAGTATTTATTCTCCTAAATACTCTTTATGTAAATTCTAAGCAGATATTCTTTATTTGAAATGCCCAAATACACTTGTGAAACTTGTAGCGTCAGTTTTATCGTACATTCTAGTCCAATAGCTGCAACGCGATGAAATGTTTGACTGCCCAAAATACTGAATCATACACGACCCATTAACTACAACCCGATAGCAGTTCTCTATAACCCAGTTTTGTTGACGTTCAGAAACTCTACAAATATTTACCTGTCTCAGGGAAATTTAAGCTTAAGTTTCTTGTTCATTGATCCGAGCTATCATCCGATGTAAGTACATAGATACTTTGATGCTAATGAACCTATATTTATTTTATCTCCTTCTGCATCTACATACCAGAAGTCTTCTTTATTTATGTCGGCAAACTGTTCGCACTGAGACGACGCTTTTATTCCGATGCTATATTGCAAATTTTTGAATAGGTTAATATCTAGACGAAATTTTGAGAGTTATCAGCTAAGTATACAATGTAATCATAGCGTGCAGGATTCTTTGGCTGGATTTTGCGAAAGCAAAAGACGATAGCTGAATACGAAATTGTAAGCATTCCTTGTGTAGTAAGCAAGCAACAATGTTATCTCTTCCAACTCAGCTGGTTGCCAAAATGACATTTACTAGAACTAGAACGCATTAGCATCTAATTTGGTGATACATAGGACGTTTCGTCTTAATGCAATGATCGTTTTCTAAACACGGTAGGTAAACAATAATAATGTTTAAAAATGTATTTTCGTAAATAATTTATGTGGCTTTAGGGAAAAGGTAACTTACGTATCTGAGTTATTTGCGTCAAACGCTACTGTACTGTACAACCCCAATTTTCTCCGTCCACTTTTGACCAGCTCCTACCCAATATGGTGTATTAGCAGGATGGTGCGATTTACGAGTTACGGTACAACTTTAGGTTATCAGTATATCAATATCTACAGAAAAATCAACCGTAAATTTGTAATAGCTTAAATGTAAATTTTATAATAGCAAAATCCAGTTATAAGGGTCTAAACGAAATTAACGTAAGACAAACAAATGTAGTACAATTCATGAAATGTTTATTCACGTAGACACATTTTCAGTTCATGTTACATTTCTCCCCGGCATATAACCCAAGGTTTCCCGCGAACTAAGTAATCCCCAGGCCCACAATGTGGTGTAATTCGTTTACCGCTTCAATCCGATTATCCATGTAATATTGTAATATTGTGTGCTCCAGTACCTAGGATTAAATTAAATTTACTAGTCTGCCGCAAACTGCGTAGATTTTTATATGTATGATTTGTTTGCTTTACCTCTTTATGAAATTAATCAGCTGGTATATCTAACCTTGTATTAAATATTCACTATTTATATTAAGGGTGTAGTCCTAAATATGTAAAACTTAATAAGAAATACTGTAGTTTTATGCCGTAACGTATTACTTTTTGTCTAAACTAGGATAATATACATACATCCACGACAATAAATAGATCATACTTTCTCTGTTACTTACTTACGGTAGGTATGTATAATTATAATATCGATAATAAAATCATCAAAGTTCATTATGTATCAAAATTAATTCTTTTACGTTGCAAAATGAGAACAGTGGGTACCTAGATTTAATTAAAGTTCCAGGCACCCTAAAAAGTTTTAAATTATTTACCGAATGACTCCTAAGTAATACAAAATTATAAAACTTTGAGCTCCAGAAAAAAGGTACAAAGTTGTCAGTAGGTACAGCTGAAATTTCCATTGCTACAGTGGCACAAGGCTTGCAACGAATTTTTGCCTGAAATTTTGGGAAAAAATTATAAAACCTTCGCGGGCAACGTTACCTAAAGCTGGGATGAAAATATAAGCCCTGAGCAAAATTCAAGCTATTTTCAGCGAAAAATATACGTATCATAAATACGCTTTTCACGCTGAATTGTTAGGCGCAGGATATTAATTTGGCGATAATTTATCCCGCTTTTTGTAACTTCATTGTTTCCCAGTTTAATCTGCACGCTTGATAAATGTGTTATGGTCCATTGAATGTTTTAATTATCGCAGTCTCCGAAATAATCCGTCCACAAAACTCTTTTCTGGTCAGAACTCGAATATGCGCCCTTGTAATTTCGCAAATGGATGCATTTGTTTAGAAATTGGATTTAATTTGCTACGGTTATGACTTCTATTTCTGATGTATGGTTCTGAAGTTCTTTATAATTGCGGTTATTTCATGTTGCTACGTGGCCTTTAAACTTTTTCTTCTCGGAAAGATCAAAGTCCAAAGTATAATATTTAAAATTATAACAGCGATAATGATGATGAGCGATGAGATTCCTCATCCATGACAATTCCAAATTTTTATTGTAAAAGCCACCTCGTTCATAAAAATTGACCTTATTTAACAAATCAGAATCGACCTGAACGTCGGTTAACTGTCATTCAGTTTCACTTAACAGCAATGTTCGTGCAACAATACTCCCGCTCGCATTGAATGACAAATATTACTATTTTGGCGCAATGCGGGGGAAAGAATACCCAGCCTGAAGTTAGCGAGCGCTTTATGTAATCTGTCGGCGGACGCCTGAGCTGAATCTATGATTTCGGTCGTAACGTTAGTTTAGTCTCTTTATCTTTTGATGCTCCATTGATTTTATACCGATTTTCTTCTTTGTCTTCTGTCTTCACATTTTTTCGAATTATAACATGAAGTATTCTTTGAATCAAAGAAAATATGTGCAAAAACTTTCTTAAGCATTTCCGTGTTTTAAAGGACATGTAACGCTAATGGTCCTGGTCTTGAGCTAGCAGTCATTAGGTGATGTCAAAGGTTTTCGACCTGCAAAATAATTTCTGAACTCAGGTTCGCTACGCTCAAATAACTCTGGGTAGTACGGTTATGAGAAGACATGCTCTATAGGAGACGTTTATTGAGTTGAATCTATAATCTTATTACGATACGTTTATATTTATTAAACTAGGAATGTACATTGTACATATTTGCAGAATTCATTACAATCAGTACTAATATCAATCAGTCTGCATAAGCTTTAGCGTTCATCAGTACCTAATAATGTTTTACTATTACTTCGACTGATGTTTTATTCTGTTCACTTAATTTTCGTGTATATTAAAACACAACGATTTTCTAAATACGAATATTATAACAACTTACCTTATACTTAACATTTCTATCTGGCTTTATACATACGTGTAAGTATAATTTATGAAGCAGTGTTTATGCGGCCTGTGTCTTCCAATTACATTTAATATGTATGCTCCAACTACAAGTACGCCAAGAAGATAATGTGCGGATTCTGCGTACATAGGCCATTAGACAAGAAAATAGGAGCCAAGGACGCTCTCTCTTGTTATCACGTAACGAATGCTTATTATGCGTCACGTTTACGCACTGCGCTGTTCCTCAGATTTATGATGCTTCCAAATAATGTCTACTACCTACTTGATGAATAATATATGTTAATGATAATTGCAAGATTACTGTATGACGGGTGTATATGTTATTATTTCCGAAACTATTCACTTATCAAAGTGATTGAATGTGATGACACCTTTTTAATTGATGATGATGTCAGCGCAGGAAGAAATAGCAAAAACGTAATACAAAAACAACTAGAACGATTTATATAATGATGATAACACACACATTCACGAAATTCACTTTGATTTAAATGATAGTATATTTGTGGAATTAATTGCATAGAAATACCTAAGAATATTAAATAGTACCTTGTCAAATATAATGTATAAACGACTAACATTACTTGCATCAGTAACACGCAAGCAATGCCATTACATTAGAGAGTCCACACAATACATCACAGAAAGAATTTAAAGAATATGACAAATGCTTTCAACTTGTGGAATTTACGCAATGTGGCGTCATTGAAATACCTTTTGTCTATTACGACGAATAGAAGTAATTTACTTAATTATCTTAATATTTCTGGAGACTCATTCCTGAAATTCTCCTTAATGATCCTTATACTGCTAAAAGCACTCGTTTCAGAAAAAATATTATACTAAGCTATTTTATGATCCAGCCTGTGATGATCAAGCCTCTTTGTCATAAATATAAAACTTAAACAATAGCCAAATCATAATCGTTACTTTTACCATCTTCATCGTGTCTAAACTAAAATGTGTTGTTCCAGGCGAGCGACTGATCCAGTACGCTTCAGAGAACCTGGTGACAGAGATCCTGATTCACCCCCAGATGAACACGCTGATGCAATGCATGCGCAACTTGCTGAGCTCGTTCACGAGGCACAGGCACCTCGTGCACGCGGGCTACACTTTTGCCGGCAACGGCTCTTGGATTATGCAGGTAATTAGACACAAAATTATAATTAAACAGACGATAATAGAGTATAATATATAGACAATAGAATTAAAATGAATAGATGAGACGACAAAGTCAACGTTAGTGATGCTAAAGACATCACTGATGAGTCAAGCACCAAAACAAAATCGGTTTCTAGTTCTCCGACACTGGCAACTTGTCTTTGCCCGCTTTGTGTAAATGTATCAAGGAATTCTAATTTAAATATAAACTAAAAAGTACTGTATAATAATTTTTTATTGCAACTAAAATCTTTTTAATGATGAAACTCCAAAATAACTATGTGTTTACCTACGCTTACATATCACAATATATAGCAGAGTGATTCGCGTTTTAAACATTCACAGGTGGGCACTTAATTAACCTCGTGTAGATTTAATTTCCGGTTGTCGCTTCAATCTGACACTCGACGTTGGGTATTTACTTTGTGCTTCACGTTACGCTGAAATATAAAATGAACATTTTCTGAAATAGAACTCGTGTGAAATTTTTTTCAAAAGTGTTTCATTTAGTAATATGCGTTCTGAAAGGAATTTATTTTTTCCTTTCAAACTTGGAATCATTTCAACAGTCATTTCGCATAATATTTACTTTAAAAAAAATAATGTATAATTGTTACTACTATTCCTTTGAACATTGAAAAGAATGCAAGTTTTATTTAACAACAAGCTTTTGTAGCAATGTTAAATACATTAATTATAAAAACATCCATAACGAAATCTGTGATTTGATGTTCAAATGATTCTCCTTTTGTAGAAACCAACGTTTGCTTCAAAGATAATACAAACAATTGTACACGAAAACTAATATAATTCATATTTGATCATGTTTTAATTCAGGTTGATATTATTTTAATTTGATTTGTTTTTTTAGGACGGGACATTCTCCCTCGCTGATTTTACGGACGCTTACCAAGAAAACGAAGTACAGCGCGTCATTCGCGCATACGAGAACTCCATCTCGATCGACATCCATTGCTCCACTAGCGGTGGAGGAGAATGGAGCAAGCTGCCTGACATGCCCTTTGTCAAACACTGCAAGATTAGGGTCAACCCTACCGATATACTCGACTCTGGCTCTCAGGCCATCAAGGACTTTATTGGTGAGTATTGTTATGTAGCATTTTTATAGCTCCGATACCTCAGTTACTAAGTCAGGCCTACAAGGTGCGACTAGAAGTTCCGGAACAGTCCAGATCGGAAGTCCGTCCTGTCTGTCTGTTAGTTTATCTGTGTATTTGATCTCGATAATCTCATGAATGGTTGAATCTAATAAGACCCTCTGTTCATTGATAATCAGTTTAAATCTAAACATTTTTTTGTGTTAGTACCTACTATACAAAGATTTATTTTATTTCCTACAAATCTAGAGTAATTACTAGTTAATTAATAAGGTTAAACTCAAGGAATAGGAGTAGGAATGTTAAGCAGGAGAGCACTAAATTTCATTACGATCCAAAAAGAAAGTTAGAAAGACGAAGATAAACTGGTTGTGAAAGTTTAAATTTACGAAGTGGTTGTTTATCCTTCAGTTTTAGTTGAAAACCGTCAAGTCCTAACTACAAAGTGTTAGTAAAATTGCGTGAATGTTGCTGTAATCATAATTTAGAATTACACCGTATTAGCACGTTTTAAATAACATTGTAAAATGATAAAACCGTATCTAACGCTCATAATCTCCTTTTCTAGCTGAGTCAAAGTTGCATACTTATCGCATACGTCTTTGTAGATTTCGACGTAATTATGTACTGCAAGTGATGTAATTGTAGACGTAATTAATTTGTAACACAGCACGCAATGACTTCAATGTTATCTATGATTGTTATCAAATTGTTAATTCTTGCCTACAACTAAATGTCATGCTGTCTAGGTAACTTACAGCGTATTTCACTTCACCTTCACCAATGTCAATACTAACAACTATGCCCATAACCTACAGAAGTCTGCCGTCATACATTAATCCATTACTTCAGCTTGAGCAAAAACAGAGTGTACAGAGTCCACGATGTTTATTGCTCCTTTTGATGTCCTGAAATATCCGCATGTGTCGTTGACTGAGTATGCTCTATTATTATTATGGTTTCCATTCACTTTTTTATTTGGTCTAAATGTACCAATCGTATGCTTACTCAAAGGAACTAGTAGAATAAGTTCTAATAAATTTCGAATATATTTGTAAGAATTGTAATAATCTCAACTATTACCGTTCATTTCATTAAGCTTGGCTTCGTTTCTCGAGTAATTAAGGAGTAATAATTCTAGCACTAATGACGACTCTTATTCCAATTAACAATTATTGTTATCTCCTTAACATTATCCGTCTAGTTCTATTGTACCTGTTACAATTCTATTCAAAGTTACGATTATATTTAACATTTTAGAAACATTTTGGAGAGAGGCTGTAACTATCGATCTTAAAAAATATTACTCTTATCTCGCCCAATTTTTATTAGGTACTTTTGTGTTTCTCAAACATTCTAAGGCTTAGTTCTTAATATGCGCCAGATTGCTAAATATGAAGTTTAAGTGGCTCCAAATCCTAAAGAAATCATAACTGTCCCTAAGAGTTGAAAGTTGTAGATTTAGTTGTAAAAGATTTTCCTTCGATAAAAAAGGTAAAACACCACATAAATCTTTATCTCTGGAATGATCCATCGCAAACAAGGGACCAGTGTCGTTTGCTAAAGTGCCACTCCCTCAGAGCAAAAACTTATCTACAAGTACGAATAGTCTTAAAGCAATAAAACAAGCTGAACAACCCCGGTGATTAGCGTCGTCAAAGTGAACTTACCAACGCAGGAGAGTAATGCTCGCAAATTGTCTCTTTACGTTTCTACGTGTGTCTCTTTGCGTTTTTGAAGTCTGCATCATATTTTCTTTGTATATTTTTCTTTGGACCTTTAGTGATTTCATGCATAAATAGTCTGTTTCACGTATAACTTTAAAGTCACAAGGCTTTCAATACAACTTAGAAAATTTTACCATCTGAGATGACTGAATGAATAAGTAATCTGAAAGAGACAAATTCTCCTTATTCTCATTTCATGGTTCGGTTACTGTCATAAAAATAATGAAATGGTGAGAAAATCCAGTGATGCCGCTTTTCGCTTATTTGTCTTCCGAAAAATCATTTTTATTAGACATCCGATTAGTGATACAAATCATTTTTATGATGATAAAAATGATGAAAGTGATAGTGATGATTTAAATAACATCAACTCGTATAATGTCACTGAAATGTAATAATATATGTATTGTTAATAAACCAGAACTTTACATGACGTATTGTGTATTCAACCGCTATCTATAGTTTTAGCGTGTGTATAGTTAGCGTGTGTATCTACCTACGTACGTCACTCGATACAAGCGAAGCAACTTGTAACTTCCACTCAAGTAATTTGACGCCTCTCAACTTGCAAATTGTAATACAAAAGTTACAAGGACGGAACTTCAATAATATTTGCGGAATAAGTATGAACAGTGAGCGAGAAGCAGATTTTTGTATAGTTATTTCTACATTTAATGGATTTTACTTTTAATCTAGATCTAAATATCTATTCAGTTATAACTAGGAACATCTATTATTGTTTTTTTAGTATTTAATTTCAGGCATCTGGTTTTTTTAATAAATATTGCGACAATTTTAACTGTAACTTTAAAAAGTTATCCACTCCTCCACATATTTTATCAACCTTCGTTTTTTCATATTCACAAAAATTTAAATTATCTCAACGCTAATAAAAAGGGCTATTTGTATTCATATTTAAACAACCTTCTTGCATGATTGAATGAGTATCAATCGGCCAAAAGGGGATTCAATATAGAATATATTGAAAACCTATTGGCTAGAAACTTGTCAAATGAACCATCGCTTCCAATTTCTCGGATGAAACCGCCAACTTCGCCCACGCTGTTTGTCGATATTATTGAAGGAAAGTGTAGCAATTGGACAGTTTGATTGTTTTATGACTCGGCGGTGCTATCTCGCGCACCTTACAGATTGAGATGTAAAATACTTCGGTTCTATAAACATTTTAACGTAGAAAAATTGGATAAGTGCACACATTTTTGTAAATTTTGAGAATACAGCAAATAGCTGTGATGCATCCCAAAAATAAGAGTAAACGAACAATCTCTTTCCAAAGTTTAAAAGAGCTGATATTTTTAAACTCAAAATATATTATACAATCAAACTACGATCCGCATACAAGCACAGTTCGCTAACAACGTTTGAGCTTTCGCTAGACTGAGCGAGATATCGAGTCGCTTGCATATGCAGATGGAACAAAGGAATTACGCGAACTTTAATTGGTTTACACTCTAGATTGAGAATTGTGTAAACTTTAGTGAAATGAGATGAAAATTCTCTTGAGAGATCTTCACTTGTCTAAAAATTAAATAGCACACATAATTTAGTCTTTGTTCCTTCGGTTATAGATTAATGACATAAAATTGTTGTAGGTGCAATAATCACAAAAATAAAAAATTAAGGTCTAATGCATATCCTTTTTATAACAGCTAGGACAAAAGAACTGAAAACTGTGATCCTGTGGAATTGCGATTGCTAAAGAATTGGATAACTTATTAACAAACTAACCAACTAATGTTTACAATATATTTGATTCTTATTCTATGTCGTCACAAATGTCATGGGCGGCAACGGAAAGGTGGTGATGAATGCTAGATTTTGACCTTAATTTTCTTAAAAAACAAAATGATAGCGACTTAATACTACCCTAAGCCACCGACATGTCTTACGTAATATTATATGAAGTAAGTTCTTCGGTACAGGTGAACTGTAAGGTCGAAGTTCAAGAGTTGTTTCTAACTGAAATTGCTTTCTTCAAGTTGCTAGACTTGCAAAGGTATCGCTTATTTGATGTCGGGAATTCAAAGCCACATGTCTTTAAGAGTAAGATAGTAAAAAAAATATTTGATGTTGTGTTGAGTTTCAGTTTATCATCTATTATTTGTTTTGTCATCCATGATTTAGCAAGCGTTAAATATTAGTTTATTTCTTGATCAGTAGATTATACTTCAGTAAGTATTAAGGTCACGGTTATTTAATGATTTTACAGTTTGGACTATAATTAATTGCAAAAAAAAGTTTAAACGGCTTCATGTGTAGCAATATATTCATCGTTTGATATGTAATAAACAAAAAAAAACAATAAAGATTTACGTTCGTTTCGTTATTTGAGATGATGATTCGATTATTTAGATTATTTTAGATGATTTTATGAATATGTTAAGTATATACGTAAATTATATTTCATATACCCAATGAAAAAACATGTCAATATCATTGTACAAAAATATTAAAATCTCTTAATATTTCCCTCGGAATAAATTTTAAACGAAGTGTCGTTAGTCTACGATAAAAGACTATAATTAAAATCGCTTTGCCTTAAACAATGGCTCTGTGAATGGGCCGGCTTATGGAATTATGCTATTCTGCGCCTGGAAATTCAGTTCTCTCACTATCTCTTAATGCCAACATTTGGAGCATTTAACACAATTAAACCTTATAGCCTTACGTCATAATTTGATTTAATGTTATATGGAAACTTAAGATTACCACCTTACATCAGGTGAGATTGTATTCAAGAATTAATAAAATTATTGATAACAAGAGAATTAACTTAAGTTTTTCAAACATAAAATAACATTATTTGGGCGTGTCGCCCAAACTACTGTAAATTTGTAAGCTAATTTGTTTATTTCACGTAATTACCTGTCATTACTATGTAACACTGCGGTAAAGTTTGCGCTCTTAGTTGGATGATTATAATTATAGTAATAAATTTTTTTTAAAACGTAATAATCAGCATTTTGTGAGCGTTATCTTAACTTAAGCTTAACTCTTGGTTAAAGATTAATTACTTAAAACCTTTGATTCGAACCTGTTTGATTTAAGAAATATTTGATATGTCAGTTATTATTGGGTTAATTGCAGATCAAATAGTTGTTTGTAATTTAATTATTTACATTATATTGAAAACATCGTAACCCGTACTTGTAACTGGTATTTAACTTTCGGGTTTTATTTTACTTCTTACACGAGTTTATACCAGATTCGATATCTCATTTAAGCTAAATACAGAGAGCCCAGTTGTGGGGTATTTAATATTAAATACTATTGCATTGAAAATATCTCCAATAAAATTTCTCCACATATTATGTCCGCTATCTTGAACCGTCTTTCAATTTTCAGCTCCGATGATCCGTTTCTTTGAATGATAGAAGAAAATAGATAGCTTTTTATCCTTATTTCTTTGATAACTTTAACCTATATATTAGTATCTTGTATATTGCTTCTACCTTTATTGATGTAGCCGGTTCCTGTACTCAATAATTTGTCATTGAATATCTTTGCAAAAAGATCCAATCAACCTTATTTAAGAAATCAAGCTGTAATTTCATTTAGAAAATAAATCATTTTCAGAAAGTAAGCAACATGAAAGCAAAATAAATTATGAGTAACTTGAAGCTTTTTAATTTGCAGTTGTCACACTATTTTTTTTTAAATAAAGGTAGCAAACGAGTAGGCTTGCACAACCTTCCGCTGCCGCCCATGACAACTGTGACCAACTTAGAACAAGACTAAAATAGGGACAGGGATAGTTAGTTTAATTACGTGTGTGGACTTGGGACTGTTAGTGATAGTTAGTCCTGTTAGTTGTTGTTAGTACCTAGTAGTCCAGTTAATAATATTGTTTGTAAGACTCTCGTCCTATTTCGGTCCCAGATGCGTTGCTTTGCTTTCCTTGAAGACTGAGATTGCCTTTAAAAAAGTGTAACTGGCTCCACTTTAATTCGTGAAAAACTAATTTGTGAAAACTGTATTCAATTACCATAATAAGCATAATATTATAGTCTCAACAGTCTCAAGTGCTTTATTATTCCTCCAATAGTTAATGCAGAAGACGACTTATCGGTAGTACAAACAGTCTCTTTTGCAGAACAATTTGTATCGAAAAGACCTGAAATTTTCGAAGCTTAATTGTCAATAAACAAACTCCTGCATCGGCTCTCAGGAAATTGCCTTCATGTGTGCCGTATAACTTGATGCAGGTAGGTGAACCTAGCGCTTCGGACCCATTGACCTAAATCCTAGGTCTAATAGAGCACTTCCTACTGAGGCGATCTAATCAACTTAGGGAGCAATCCTTCCGCTCTGATACTTTATATGTGCTACGTGTTACTGATTTTACATTTTTATTTGTTTTGAACTCTCGGAGACACTAGTCAGGATGGTGGTATAATGCTCCGATTATCAGGTTGTAAGGTGAAAAATAAAACACAGTGGGCGTTCAATACGTGTCTTCATGATTTAAATTGGGTTACAGGTTACACAGCTTAACTTAATTTGATTAAAGCTTTTAGGTTATGTTAAAACGTGATACGACTGAAATACACTTAGAGAAACGTTATGCCGTCGGGCATAGGTACAACGCAGTATAGGATTTTATTACAAAGTACACTAGTTAACTTAATGCGACCGTTCTGCTCGACGTCTGCCCGAGAAGTCCTCGCTGTTCGTAGCCGACTCCACAGGTGCCCTCTGTTGGGTTCCCCCTCCGATATCCCATCGAGACACGTTTACAATTCGTACAGTGTTGCCATTTAAATTACAGTTCCGGATTTACGTTTTATTCAAAGTTTAATGATTTATTTAGTTTGATTTTAATCTAATTTTATTTCCGTCTCCGACACGGCCATTCTGACAAGCACACGTCCTCGTGTGATGCCTTTTACTTTAGGTTACAACAAAGCTCTAATTTTATTTTATTCAGCAAAAGCTACTAATTTTAAACGAGACTACAAATTTAATTTGAACAACAAGTTTTTAGATTACTTAAAATTTCTTTTATTGAACGCCAAGTTTTTGTTTTAAGTTTTTTTTTGCATTTATTTTTAGCCCTAACTACCTACACTCCCGCCGCGCCGTTTCCGGTGTCGCTATGGAGAAGAAGACGGCTAAACAAACTCCATAACATGACACTTGTTTAGAGCAAAATTACCAAATTTATTATTAACGCGGGTTTGTTTTTAACGTTTAACGCTATACGTCGTCGTACAATCGTCGTAAAACTGGATGACTCGATCGGCTGTGGTGTCGGAATTTACCTGTAACAATAAACACAAACGAAAGTATCTCTTAAAGCTCGGCCCTTCCTGACGTAAGTGGGCAGGGAATAAAAACAACCTTATCAAATCATTAGAAATTTTGAAGATCATAACAGATTATTTCTCTCAAAGGCCAAAGCTGACATGTCGATCAACACCCATACTCATTCAAATAATAGGAAACTCATTGAAATATTGCAGTGCTCGCACCCTGACCTCCATCCGGTCCTGATCATCACCCTTATAACCTCCATCCAGTTACAAGCAACAACCCAATAGGCAACCTCTATCCAGTCATCCCCGCATGCAACCTCCATCCGGTTACAAACACTACACTACCCAGATGATCATTTCGAGCTTTTATCAAAAATAATCTTAAAAAGGTTTGTTCAACATGTCGCTTTATTTATCCTATCACATTACAGATTAATCCAAAACAAACTACATTTCTCATTAAAGCTACTTTTCTTAAAAAGTTATCATTTCTCAAACAGGTTGACTTATCGAACGATACTCAAGTACAATCATGCACCTCTCTCAAAAATAACAACCGTATACATAGCTCTCATCTGCATGCAACGTCCATCCACCAATAACAGCACAGAATACTTCTTTCCAGTGCTCGTATAAGGGCCATGCATTTTTCAAAGTAACAACACCATTCAATTACAATTTCAAAAGTTCCGTTCGACAAGTTGACCGAAAACTAAATCTCTCAAAAATAGTCTTTTACCAAGTGAACTACGTCTCGAAAAGAAAAGTTAATTTACTACTTCTTTAAGCTATTACAAAACAAGTATGAACGATACAGATCACCTGTTTCGCTGCGTCCGATCTGCGGCTGCCAGTTGCCAGAGCTTCCTCCTTCAATGTCACACGAATGAACTCCAGGAAGCCCACGAGTGCACGCACGCAGCCGTCGATTCGGCTCCAGACAACACATGTGCAACCTCCGTGTGCTGCTGCCTGTGCATCCTCGAAAACTTATCTGAAAACAGAACGATGCACATTGCATCGTCACATGTGAGATTACTTCAAAACTCATTGGTTTCACAAGGTAAACCAAAACCAATCG
Organism: Hesperia comma; assembly: GCA_905404135.1. Classification (NCBI taxonomy): domain Eukaryota; kingdom Metazoa; phylum Arthropoda; class Insecta; order Lepidoptera; family Hesperiidae; genus Hesperia; species Hesperia comma. The sequence continues at coordinate 1,092,689 of FR990028.1, read as the reverse complement.
AAGTGTGCTGCACTTGTAAAAATAATTGGGGAACTGATTGTACCCAACTGCTACTTTAATTAAAAATTTCACTGAACTTCCGATATCTTAATTGTTATCTTTTGTCATTGTTCATTAATTACAAGACACATTAAAAGGTCATATTTTCACAAGGAACGAAAATAAAATGGAAGTTATAAAACTCCAACACACCAGGTGTAATAAAATAAAAGTCATACCAAAAACGCCGTTTCACTTTTACCTCGTTTCATGTTACCACAACTAGGTGATGTCACCCTTGGTTCCAGACAGGTACCAGACAAGGTCCCGGTCTCCAGTTCCTTATAACCTAGAAACGCTTCCCAAACGCATCATAAATCCGACGTAAACACTTACGCCGACTTTATTTATTTCGAAAATATAGTGACTAAAGCGGGTAAGAATCCAACTAATTCGTCTGTAATAACTCTAACGACAATGTTTTGGATCATTAGATAACGCTTACACAATATTTAAAATTAACAATGAACTACGCGGGTATTTAGAATATCGAAATTATTTTGTCACATAGTAAATAAAACTTTGAAAATTGTATTGTGTTTCACTTTTAAAACAACGCGAACTAATGAGCAACTAATTCGATCGACGTCACCAATGAACAACCAAACCGTTCACTTTTTAAAAACTAGCTTACGCTTTTATTGTTATTATTGTTGTAGGCTTTTATTATCGTTGTAGGTACTCGATAAATGGAATAAATACTTCGTCAAGTTGAGCACAAAAATTATTTTGTGTGTGTTTATCTTTCTCCAATTAATCCTTTTCAGCGTTAAGCGGCGCACCAAATAACCGAAAACCAAAATAACTATCACGAACAATCTCGTTATCAATTAAAAATTGTACCAACACGGAATGCATAATAAAATGCCTGACTTTAAAACGTTTGTTTTTCTTTTCGACCAGACTACCAAATCTAATCTATGTACCCCCTTTATCTTTAACAATTTTATGAACGTAGATTAATTATTATTGTAACCAAATCACAAATGGATTGCAAAACAACATTGATAACAAAATCGCCACTAATTCATTACGCGTAAATTCTACAGCCGTGAGCCAAGTACCATCGTCGTTATCATAACCAAAACTGTATGCATACTCTACCAAAATAACAAGTTACACTTGAGTTTATTGAAACTGAAACTTCCGAGTACGAATGACCTCTATCGCCACGGCTCTCCCGCCGAACAGTACGCATATCCATCTCATGGATAGCACGTGTACAGCACTCCCGCTGCTACACGATACGGTCTAAATAGACCACGACCTCGGCCAGAGTTAAACGCACACCGCGCACCCACGGACTACTCGAGTTTCCTCGAGAGACACCGATTTCTACCGGGCTACGACTACGAAATAACTACTGGTACGGTCGAATACGGCCGATAGAGTCATTCACGGGTCGCACGGATTTTCCGTGGTCTAACCTGGACCCGACCAACCGAACTCAGAATTCACGGGTCGCACGGATTTTCCGTGGTCTAACCTGGACCCGACCAACCGAACTCAAGATTCATCACCATTACTCGACTCAAATTCACTTTTTATATCACAACACTTCAAATGGTACTTAGCCCTTGGGCATTCTAACAAACTAACCACAAATCTACCCACATTAAACTTCAACAAAATGATCGCATGATAAAAGTGTGTTCCGATGTTGTACTTGGTTAAATTACACTAAAATCCAAGGGTGTACTTTCCCTTCATAATAAAAACAGAGGTCATAATAAAAACGATTTCTTTTGTTTTTCAGCGATTAAACATCAAAATAAGATTACAATGAGGAGCGATTTGTTTTAATTACGGAGCTGCCTTAAATGATTTTATTGCCGGAAATCGATGTCTTTATTTTCACTCACGATTATCAAACAAACTACACACACAATATAGTTTACACAAAAATTAAAATTTAAGCAATGAAATTGTATCACCTCAGACGTAATGGAATAAAAATAATGCCATACCCAAACTCGCGGTCTTACTTCAAAGCTTTACCAAAGTTCGACGCCACATTCCATCTACGCCATGTGAGATGTAATGGCACATGGCAACTCACTTGCCATTTATGGATCCAGTTATCACCTGAAAATCGCAACCTGAAAATCTGAAAACTTGAAAACCCACAGTGAGTTCTTTATCCCAACTTCTGATCTCGGAGACACTAGTCAGGATGGTGGTATAATGCTCCGATTATCAGGTTGTAAGGTGAAAAATAAAACACAGTGGGCGTTCAATACGTGTCTTCATGATTTAAATTGGGTTACAGGTTACACAGCTTAACTTAATTTGATTAAAGCTTTTAGGTTATGTTAAAACGTGATACGACTGAAATACACTTAGAGAAACGTTATGCCGTCGGGCATAGGTACAACGCAGTATAGGATTTTATTACAAAGTACACTAGTTAACTTAATGCGACCGTTCTGCTCGACGTCTGCCCGAGAAGTCCTCGCTGTTCGTAGCCGACTCCACAGGTGCCCTCTGTTGGGTTCCCCCTCCGATATCCCATCGAGACACGTTTACAATTCGTACAGTGTTGCCATTTAAATTACAGTTCCGGATTTACGTTTTATTCAAAGTTTAATGATTTATTTAGTTTGATTTTAATCTAATTTTATTTCCGTCTCCGACAGAACAAATCAATTTTATAAAAGGTCTTAAATTTTTAAGGTTATCTGAAACTGCGTCTTTTGGGTAGGAAAACAGAATTATTTCGAAGCTTTTTTAAATAAAATTGTTTTTAGGCTTGTTTAAAATACACTGTGCACCTTATAATATTCAATTTGTCGTTCCACTACATCGCATATCTGTTACATTACGTAACCACTGGTACTGTACATAAACACCAAATCACTGATTTACAATGCTGATTCTTATATGAGATGTTTAATTATTGAGTATTTTATTTTGAAAATATTTCGTTCAAATTCTATAATGGACTTTACAGCGTAATTGTTTTTACGAGTATGATTCTTTTTTTGCGAATCTACAAGGGCGCTAAATAGAAAATCCGCTCAAATTTTTCGTAAAAACAGAGAACAAAAACAAGATTCAAAACTGAACGAAGTGGTTTAATGAACCCCGGGCGAAGTTTTAAAATGTACGAACATTAACCAAATCCCTGTTTAAAGCCAAGAAAAAAGAAGTCCATTGAAGCCTCGCTCCGAACTTCCAGGCTTGTTTTTTCACGTACAATGTTTTAGGAACAATTGCGCTTTGGAATGATTATTGTACGAAATGACAATATTTTCATGAGAAATACCGTCTACTGTTCGCCGGATACTTAGCGCCGGCTTTTGAAAAATTATATGACTTTTCCGAGTTCCAGAGAAACGCTTTCAGGGTTAATGTTTGCTATTGTTCATACAATAATATGAAAGAGGTCTAGATTTTAATTTCAACCGTTGGAATTCAAAACCCCTATTGCTACGGAAAAACAGTGCTTGTAGACGATATTTTACATTGAATATTTTGTAACTTCGAATCCAGAGGACTTTTGGGTAGTGGCGTAAATATTTTATGTATGAGGTATAAAAATAATATCTTGTTATTAAATTAAAGTAGCTTCGATGATAATTAACTTTCCTTAATTGATTACATAAATTATTAGCCCATAGACTTTCTTTTTTACCCTCACAATGGAATAAGCTTTAGGGCCTTCTCAATTGTGGTCCTCGTAGATTATATTAGCAATAAAATGAGCAATCACATTATTGCAGTTATAAGTTTAATTTCTGAGAACACTTATGCCTGTTGTTATTTCCTTTCTAACTTTCTCAAAGATATTTATGCAGTGGATAATGAACATCATTTATTAACCTTTAGTTTTCACTATTTACAAATCTTTTCAATTATCCGTTTCTTTCGCCTGAACAAGTGACAGTACTTCTATTAACCACACAGCATTTTGGTTTATACATTTTTACTCATGTAATTGTCATGTCCACAGCTTACCTGGAACCATACGTGGTGCCAGCCAGCTTGGAGCAGCTACTGGTGTCCAGCGACGTGGTGGGGAACATCCGCTTCAGTCACCCCACGCTGTACGTCTTCCCCGGAGGACAGGGTGATGCAGCCCTATTTGGCATCAACGGATTTAATATGCTAGGTAAGTGGATCAACTGTTCCTTTCTTTGAAATTCGACTGTCCAAGCCAGTTTTTAGTGGTTGTAAAAATTACATTGTAGTTTAGTGACGTTTATGTTTAATCTTTATAAGTACAGCAATTATTAAGTTAATAGTATTTTCATTATTTCCATAAGTTTAAAAGCAAAAGACCATAAAGTGACACATAAACATGTCACAATTATGTTTAAAGATATATGGGCTATAATCCTCGTTCTTGGAAATTTCTTGGGCTTAAGCAAAAATGAGATTAACAAAACTGATGAGCAAACAAGATACGTCGTTGCTAAGTTATGTCAGCGTAGGGGATGCTCAATAAATAAAAATCAAGTCTCCTCGACGACTAAGGACCGGCCTTGGGTGGCTCTCCACTCTTGACACAATGCCAACGAGACTATTGGTTTTCTATCGAATATCGAAGAAAATTTACAAGAAGTCTAGCTTACTTAGTAGCTATTTATTAAAGTACGTTTTCATTTCTTTCATCTGCAATCCATTTATTTTATTTGGATATGATAAATAAGAATTACGTTGTATTGATAACTATATAGAGACATGGGTCGGTTATCAATGTCAGAGGGGGAGATGTAATTATTGATTAGAAAGAGAGAACATCATAATTTTCAACAATGTAAAAAAACCTATTGTCTTTTGAATCGTAAATTTGATGAGTCACAAGGAGATGGCGGTGGTAATACTCAAACACCTCATCACTTTACGGAAGCCTTTTTTAATCAGTCTCCTTTTTTAAATTTTCCCAAAAACACTTATTTAAGGTGTTGATATCTACTTACAACAAAGTTGTGTTAACTCATTAGCACACTACGTACAGCTAGAAACATTTCACTTAGAGACATCAAGTACCGTAGTGTGCGGAGCACGAAGACAGAATATTAGTATTTTTTTAAATTCCTGCCCTAAAAGGTTAAATTTCGGATAACAATTTAGATGTATAAAAGAAAGTAGCGGGCACGAAATAGTAAAAAACATTATTTAAGTTAACATTGTCGTCAGTATTTAACTATAAAAGTAAGGGCGAACACTACATTAGTTCAATGTCTAACTGTGAAACCTTCACAGCGGCTTCACTTAATGCTATCACGCGGGTCCGTTAATATCCGCAGGAATATACGTGGCTTCGTTCGATTCTACTGTTTTTATTACAGTTATTTGTTGGCTGTTTCTATTCGTCCATTAATCGGATGGTTTAGTTATCATTCTTTACCCCATAATTTGATTAATACTAAAATTAATAATCTGAACTCTCCACTCTCTCTTCGTATTTTTAAATTTAAATCTTTTACTTTTTCTGTCATGTCCGTTTTAAAATATATCGTTTTTGTATTGAAAACCATTTTCGAACACTCTAAAACACTTTGTCGCAAATAATTTTCCTTTTTGGTTGGATTGCAATCTATAAGAGTACTTTCTGCGATCTATCCACACATATTACAGGCTCGGGTATTTTTAGAGCACCAATAAATTCATGTACCTACCATAAAAATAACACTCACCACTAAGCCGCATCAAAACAGCGTAAAAAAATACGCTGTAGACCTCCTCAGTTTCGAAGTGTACGTACTACGTAAGTGCCTGCAAAGTCCATTAGTGAACCAATCAAAATGTGACACAAAAAGTATTATTTTTCAGAAGGCCCTTCCAAATGGATTTTCTATAACTACATAATAAACAGCCAAATTTTTAGTCCTAAGATTTAAATTCGAGATAACGACCGTAACTTTGCTAAGTACGATGAAGCAAAAAGGGAAAAACGCCTCGGGCTAGGCGAGCTTGGATCTGCGTCAAAATAAAAGGACGGACAAAAACTCGCACTTGGTGTAAGGATTTTACACACTGAAGTCAAGAAAAATATCATACTACCAAACTATAGAAATGACGTCATAAAATTTTAAAATTTTATTGTTAAGTAAAACAAAATATGAATAAACTATACTCGCAGTTTTAAGCTATTATTATGAACTTACAAATACATAAGAAAAAATTTTTCCATATAAATTATAATTAAATTTCGGAAAAATCAAGATTCAAACTACTTTTTGTAGAAGGCTTATGGAACATACTTTTAGAGTACACTAAAAATAATCAAAATGTTTTAATTGAAATCAGGTTATTTACAAAATTTTATGATGATTATGACAAAGTGAGTTTAGTAACTTTAAGAAAAAAACTAACGTCTTTCTATCTTTAGTAAGGCAAGTCAACGACTTAAAACGAAAATAGGGATGAATAATATCTCTAGAAATGTCTGGTGACTCGTGTTTCTTTTCTTGCTGGAGTATTCCTGCCGGCTACAGTTGTTAATAAGCCAGTTGCTTGAGAAACTTGCCATTGAACAACTTCTTAATAGACTTTTTAATTTTAAAAAGCCTTTATTCTTCCTTTTGAACGTCAAAAGCTTTTGAACTAATTCTCTTTTATTTTAACATCAAATTGAAACATTTTAGACATCATTTTCTCATTTCATTTAACTTTAAATTTCATTTACAAATAAATGTACGTCGATGAGTCTGCGATTTTCATATTAGTCACATTTAAAACTGATCCTTTTTTCCGTTACTTACTTACTTTATGATCAGGCCAACAACAAGATATATTGTCATTAATACCTACTCCTTCATTCCGTATAATCGAATTATTTTATCTAAACTACGACATAATTCGAATAGGTCATTAAGAGCGTGCTCGATGACTTATGGGTCAAAAGCACTCATGTTATCTAATATTTATTGAACCAGGAACTTGTCGCAAAATGTCAAAAGCTAAGAGCGATCTGACAGGCATCGTGTTACAGGGGGTGTCGTAACGTTTACTTTGGAAAGTTGATTCAAGAAGAGAATGTGTATCGCCACTAAATTTTATCCAACCTATATATGAGCGTTACGGAGTGAGTGACTGACAGACAACGCACAGCCGAAATTACTGAACGGAAGAAGCTGAAATTTGGCACGTATGTTCCTTGGGGAGTGTAGGAGAGGATATAACTTCCACAAAAATTGTTTATCAGCTAGTTATAACTGCTTAAATCATTAATTGATGGTCCTAGGCGTTTGCGCGTTTGTATTGTCACCGTATTACTAATATTTATTACTCTTTTTTCACTGTACCCCATAAAGTATTCAGTAACGGCTTTTTAACTTGAATTATAGGATAGGGAGGATATTAATAGTACAGTTTACATAAAACATGCGGCAGTATCACACAAAATAAATTATCATTAATCTGAAACACGCTTTCGTCTTTTTACGATTGCGCCATAAAACCCTATCCGTATAATATTAAAAAATATATAGGTAATTAAGGAATGTTTACTCATACTAATTAAAATTTCAATTTTCCGATCCGCATCTGTTAGTTAAACATTTTCCGTCGTGGCTTTCGCTTACTTTTAATTTAATATTAAATGAAAACTACTCGAGCTATTAATTCGACGTCACTTTTAAAAGCATTTTCGATAGAGGAAAGCGCAGTGTTCCCTTCAATTTATTTTTCAATTAACAGCACTCACTATTTTCCGATTTTATCAGTGATATTTGTTTCGAGAGCTCAGTCGATATTCTGTACAAAAGCGACGATTCCAACAAATTTATCGGCCATTCAAATATCACAAAATCAGGTCTGAACATCAACAATGAAAGTTCATAATAATTTGCGGGATGAAGAGTAAGAGCTGGAATAGCTAATTTTACAATACGGATGAGTCTGTTATCAGTAATTAACAAAATGTTGTTATATTGTTGTTTTCAGGCCGCAATCTCCACAATTACCTCAACGATATTGCAGCTGGCTACCTAAAATTAAATAAAGCGTTTATTAATAAAATTAATCAGTATGTGGTTACACATCGTTAGCATCCATTGGATCGTGATTGATATAGTTTTATGCACACATTTGTTTTATAACCCAATGTTATTATTACAGTAGTTCTGTGTATTCAAAATATTGGTCTTCTTTATGTATGTAAATAGGTACTAATTCGCCAGATAAATTATTGCTTTATAGAGTGTTTGAATTGTCAAGTTTAGTTACAGTTTCATTTGGAGCGTTAAAATCAAGTTAGCCAGAAACATTAAACTAACGTTGTTTAATTTGGGGATTTTGAAGAAAAGTGAAAAGGCTTTTTTGAATTACTACGCTTACGACCTAAGGCTTCTACACTTACGGAATGTTACAACTTACTAAATGTTAGATACTAATAGTTACTAAAATCTTGTTACTATAAAGTAAATTTGTAGAAGGACATTTACCGGTTAACCGTGTAGATTTTTAATTTTTTGAGCGGTTTTAGATTTGTTTGGCATTTTTGTTTAACTGCATTTTTAAATCTTTTTATCGCTCAATTAGTTCATAACAATTAGTTTCTTCATGTAATTAAATATTTGAAACAAGTATCAATTTATAGACATTCAATTTTTAGATGTCCAGCTAATTCACGAGACTTTTTACATTTTGATACGGTTACACCAAGATATATTCACTAATTGTTTCTCTTTCTATTTCCAGTCGACGGCGGCTTCTCCCGCAAGGCTTGCTGGTGGGATTTCGCCCGGCACTTGGACCGACTCGACGCAGTCCTGTTCACCAGACTCAACAACTGCTCCATCTCCGGCATGTCCTCTGTCCTCAAGAGGAAGGCGAACGCTAACGTGTACCCTCAGATCGGACACTTCTTTTGTAATCTCGAAGTAAGTTTGACAAATAATTATTACCACACACTCATAGCCTCTAGGATCAGAGATTGACAAAATGTATTTATGCGTCATCATCATCATCATCTCAATTTCGATCAAGGCCCATTATCGAATATGAATCTCGTCTCTAATCAGAATGAAAAAGCTTAAGGCCACAGGATTTGTAGACTTCTCACACCTTTTACTTTTTGCAAACCGTTCTGACCGGGGTAATTTTCCTGCCTTCGGAGATAAGCGTAATCCGAAATATCGTTTCGATCAAAATTCACTATAGTTTATTGGGGTAAAGCATGGATGTAGAAAGTAAAGATTCGCCCGTAACATACATAAGGCGCACGACGAGTGGTCAACATTAGGTTGTGTGATTGAGTGATTGATCAAGTCAGTCTGTTGTAGACAGCAGCGAGGTACACATCTTCCTTACGCAAAATTGATTTCAGTAATTACGTCCGCAAATGTAGAAAATATGGCTTCCTGTGCCTTCAAAAATATTCTAACAATTCAAGAAACACAAATAAAGTCCAAAGGAATCACATTTCGTTATGTAAACATTGAATTGTAAATTAACTTCACTATTTCTAAAATAATAACTTTAGTAAAATGGCGCGTGACATATGTAAGAGTAACAAAGACAGCACGACTAAAACTTCGAAACGCGGAAGCGAGATATCACTATGTAATCTGTTCGTTTTCAAATATAGTAACAAAATTCCATCGCGCCAACTTCACGCACAAACCGATTCGATTCAAAATTCGATTGTTCCAACTTGACGCACATTCGAACGTGCAAGGCCGGTCTATGTATGTATGTCTATGGGGTAAAGGCGAAAGTGGGGATATTCCGAAAATAACCAATAACTACTAAATTAGGAAACGTTTTTTACCCTGGCAACATAGATCATGATAGAATAATGTCATCAACATAGAATAATGTTGGTTATTTTCGGAATATCCCCACTTTCGCCTTTACCCCAATAAACCCTATATAAAATATTATCGGTATAATCATCTGACTTGGATGCAATATGTCGTGGGCGTCACAGACACACAAATACAAAAGCACACCCAGACCGAGATAATAAATTTAAACTTGTCATTCTAATTTCCGCTTCGCTAGAAATGGATCCCTAGATTTAGGTGCATACGTCCAACCAAACGACCGCGTCCGTAGAATCGCTTAAATCACTATGATCGACACAAATTACGCGTCGCGAATGAGAAACGGAAATGCTGCATCCTTTTTGGTGAACGCATCAATGACGTGTAGCCTAATGTCAAATTATAACCTTGGTGAATATATTTTTGTACAATCTATATGGCTATTGGAAGAAAAAGTGTTTTTATTAATTGTATCGTGTCTGTGTTAAGAAAGCCTGCAAAAATAGTATTTAAAGGGAGTTGATATTCTCAATATCCGAATTGAAACTTAAGATTGAACGCAGAGACAGAACAGACAGACAGTAGTCTAATATTTCACTCGCCTGCTGGAAAGCTGGCTGGCATTAAAATGGGATTTGACAGGCGTTTAAATATTTAGCATTCTGAGTCACTAACGTCAAAGTTCGGCCATAATAGATCAGAGATGGTCGCAGTGGCCTCACGGGGATACTAGTTTCCTACGCCCTGACACCTAAATAATAATAACTTCAAAGTTTAGGGATACCTGAAGAGTTCATTCACTAGGCGTGGGAGCGTCACTCGTGGCTGCTCAAGGTCGAGTGTCAGGTTCGTAACTCTATCGGGTCACAGTTGACCGGTTCCCACTGATCCTAGTCATCCTAGACCGCGGACACCATGCCGATTTGTTCTGACAAGTCTTGCGATTAACTGGTCGCACATTGTTAAGTTGATCGTAACAAAAACAATGATCTACTTCAATATCAATGGAAAATATAATGAGAATATCATCAATGTAATCGAACTCAGTTACATTGTTTCGGGTTACTTCAATATTAGTCGTCAGATATCGCTTTTTATACGAGACCACCCAAAATACAAAAATACAGTCCTATAATTGAGAAGCCCTCCTCCTCTTTTTTGAATTCGTTTAAAAAGAATAAAAGAAATATTTTTATGTATCAAAAATGTGATAATTTATTAATTGAGCTAACGAAATTTTCTCGCTTTATTAGTATTTAACTGTTTGTTAAAAAAAAATGAAAACAATAATAATAAAACAAAATAATAATAATCAATAAGGACAAATTTGATGAACATGAAGTACTAAATAGTTATCACTGAAATCGATGAAAAAAGATAAACATGAGATACAAAGTCATCCGTGACAAAATCTGCGTGTCAGTAGGACCGAACCTTTACGGGAACGGTACGTCATGAGCTGAAGCAATTGCATCTCCAGTTATTTGTTTACAATATCACACGTGACACGTTCTAATTAAGTAATTAATATTTAATATGATATATAAAATTTTATGGAATAATAAATATTTCTTCTAACAGATTAAAATGATAATAATTATTAAATATTATGTACTTACGCGCCCTCACTTCGCTGAGCGTTAAATTGGGAATCTAGATAACCCACGTTCGGTCAGAAAGACCTTTATTAGTCGTTTACACGTTTTTATCTAAAACTATTTGGAATTTCAAAATAGTGCAAAAGTCTTATTTTTTCTTCGTTTAACGTAGAAACTTAATAAAGTACTTAAAAGTATCTAGATTATGACCATTAAGGACAAACATCCCATACAATAAAAAATATACGACACATAACACGATTTTTAGACAGAATTATGCTTGACTAACTTATACTATCCCACTAACTTTTTTGTAGATCTTATTAAGAGAAACAATACTCACATCATTGAGATAATATGTACAAAAGTACGAGTAGGTACATCACATACATTAATTTCATGTAAATACTTACCATGGCAGAGCATGCACGGAAGTTTCTCAACTTCTAGAACTTTATACACATTTATCCTATTTACCACTAAAATTACACAAGAATGTACAAAAACTTTGCATGTCTTCCTTGAGAAATCTCTACCTACCTAATAGTTACCGCATCAAAATTCGTTGCGTGGTTTAGAAGAAAAGGACTAATTAGTAAGGCTAAGACAGATAGAGGCGGGGGGCGACTTTGTTTTATTCTATGTACCTCATAATAAATTATATAGTTGATATTATATATAATAATCATTGCTTATTGATTATAATAAATTATTAACTGAGGTGTCGGATACTAATAGCTAATATTAACCTTCGATATAATACATTTCCCAGCTCACGTAATTCCATTTCGGGTGACATTCCTACACTGATCACCGAACATTGGACCAGCTGTTCCTAATTGCCTAAACTAATATGCGGTGTTCGGGCTGTATACATACTTGGTTGAATGTATTGAGGAATGGACGATGTGCAATCAATCTTTGCTGAGAAATATCTCATTTAGTTATACCTCTGTAGCTTATTATTTACAGGATTTGTGAAATATGTTTTGTCAACCAACAAAATATGTGCTCACGAACTTTAGGGTAGTTGTTCACCATTAGGTCCCAGCCCACGCTATCTATGCTCATAATATTTAAGATGTCAAGGGTAATTGCCGGTCAAGCAAAATGTAGAGAATAAGTATGCTTATTAGGTCAGTTTTGTTGATTATAATTTAATACTACCTAGCTACCTGCCACATAGTTCTGTTGAGAGCAAATAAGAGTTTACAGAATCTGATGGTAATCGAGACGAGATGATCTCGCTTCAGACGCACTGAACTCCTGCCTATCTCCTGTATACCTTTCCCTATACTCTTGTTTGCTGGCACACAAATGTCAGCTTTCTGCCTATACAATTAAGGTACATTTAAGATTGACGGCGGGACCAAAAATGCCCTTAGTAAATTTTGCTTGTAGCGGTGATAGCCTAGTGGTTAATAATTCGGCCACCTATTCGTAGGTTCCGGGTTCGAACCCAGGGCACGCACCTCTGACTTTTCGGAGTAATGTGCGTTTTAAGCATTTAAATGTCACTTGCTACAAACGGTGAAGGAAAACATCGTGAGGAAACCTGCATGCCGGAGAGTTCGCAAAACTCAAAGGTGTGTGAAGTCCGCCAATCCGCACTTGGCCAGCGTGGACTATGGCCTTAACCTTCTCATTCGGAGAAGAGACCCGTGCTCAATAGTGGGCTGTGATGGGTTGAGATGATGATGAATTTTGCTTACAAATTAAATTGAACTGTGAGCACGTGCGTTTAGTTTTCCCGGGGAGTGGCAATCCCATAAGCTCGGCTACTCAAGTATAGATCTACGAATATTGACACAACTAGAGAACCGCCCGCGTTTCGCTTCGGGTAGGTAACAGCCGCGTAGGTCCCGCTCCCGGTGTAATCTCGTCTAAAAAGTAGCCTATAACATTTGCCTATGACTTAAGTAATTACATGTAGTATTTGATAGCGTTATTCAGAACTTGCAAATGAACTTTACTAACGCCATCTATTAACAACTCCGGAACAAATATCTAGCAACTAACAAAACATCGATCTTCCCATGGGAATGAGATGTTTTTCCGCGGTAAAAAGTAGCCTACGTCACTCTCCACCCCCCTTACTATCCCCACACACCTAAACCGTACCATATAATAGCCATGTTGCGACGTGAAATCCACAAACAAACAAACAAACACACTTTCACATTTATAATATTAAGTAAGGATGATGTTAACTTGTTTCAGGAACGCCGATCGCTCGCAAGCCCGGATGGCGACAAAGATCTCGACCCCCTGCTAGTATCCCTCTTGCAAGAGGGCTCCGACATGATGACTGATCTAAGACACATCAATCTAAAACCCCAACACTGTTACCGTAGCCCTGATCCAATCAACTTATATCACAAAGTTGGACATGGTAAGTTTTGGTTTTACGTTCATGCATATCTCACCAAATTTTTGAAAATTGAAGTCTTAGGTAACGACAAGCGCTGTTACATCATGAAACAACATTTAGTCAAAACGTGGAAACCGCATGACTAGATAATTTTAGTTACTTTATAATAATAACTAGCTTTTGCCCGCGGCTTCGCCCGCGTGGAATTTGTTTATATCGCGAACCGGGGAAATGGGGAAGGGGGTACGTCGTCGACTATCTAGTCCAGTCCTGTCCAGTCCAATGGGAAAACATTTGATGTGTAAATCTTGCAACATTGGTTATTTTCACTATTCCTATTACATTTATTACATTACACTATTCCTATTACTCTGTCAAAATAACGCCTGGCAGCCTGGCACATGTCGTTATAAACTGAGACAATTTCAGTAGGTGAAAGCGAGACCACCGAGACATCGCTATGTTATTTTTTTTCATAAACAAATAGGATGAAAACAATATAAGGTTGACCAAAGGGCTCATTTATGTTTTAAAATCTCTGGAATAGATTGTACAATGTCACTGAACCGTGACCGAAGTCAAATTATATATGAACATGATAAGATTTTGCCTGACTAAGGGTGGGTTGTTTCAAACCGTTCGTTAACGTCAAAAGTAACGATTACGGAAGATGTTTAACGTTCGTCAAAATTGAAGTGTTGTTTCATAGGCCTCCATTTTGTGAAACAACTCGTTTTTCGGTTTGACGATAGTTAGCGCCATGTATAACTTTAACGCGTGCGTAAAATCATGGTTAAACAACCCGCCCTAAGATCGGACCGCGAACAAACCGTGACCGACACTATAGTGAGGATGGGGCCTAAGTATTAGATGGAAGACGTCATTTTGTATTTCTCTATTGTCACTGTGATAGCAAACGTCTAATTAGATCTTCTCTCTCTTTCGTGTTGAGTATAAATCTCATATCCCGCGGGAACCGATACGTTTACCGGGATTATAAGTATTTGGTATTTTAAGTCTGGTGAAGAACTATCTGTGTGACTTTGGCTTAAAAACGTTCTTCCGTTTTGGCGTGATGATGTCACTAACATCCAAACATCCAAACTTTCGCATTTATAATATTAGTAAGATTAGTAAGATATAAAAATTTCTATAAATTTTAATAAATTATGTTATTCCGATGTCTAAGCTATATTACTACAAAGTTTCATGAAAATCCGTTCAGTAATTTTTGCGTGAAGGAGCAACAAACACACACACTCACACACATCTTTACAAACTTTCGCATTTATAATATTAGTAGGATAGGATAGGATAATTTTATTCTTTTTAGCGCATTTAAATAAAAAATTGTTTTTTAAAAAGTTTTTTTTTACTTTTAATTCATTTTCAACAACCTGTTTAATCATCAACAACTTCATAGTTTAAAATCCCAATCCTAATGTTTTTGTTTCAGGAACACTTGATATGTATGTATTGAATCCGTCCAAAGACTCAAAACACGTTCGAGAATTCCTTAGAAAATGGCATAGTAGCGAACAAAAACTCTTCGATG
This sequence comes from Hesperia comma, assembly GCA_905404135.1. Lineage (NCBI taxonomy): Eukaryota > Metazoa > Arthropoda > Insecta > Lepidoptera > Hesperiidae > Hesperia > Hesperia comma. The sequence continues at coordinate 1,077,410 of FR990028.1, read as the reverse complement.
GCGCTGGCATTTCTGGACAATTTAACTTTCCCATACCCAACCTTGTGTCAATATGCGCACTATTAGTTTGGAGACCTGCTAATCCAGATGATACTATAACTAGAATTATGTTCCCTGGATCCACACCACAGCATAAAATATTCGAAGGCCTTGAAAAATTGAAACATCTAGAGTTTCTGCAACATCCAACATGCACTGGAAGGCAAATGTCTCCCCCTGTTCCAGCTATAACAACTTCAACCACATCAGTAACCACAACCAAAACTACCTCTAAAACGACCTCGAAGGCTACTAAAGATAAAAGCATTATCGTGGAAAAAACAAAAGATGATAAAATTATTCATGCAGAACCGTTGACAACTAAAATATCGACGATTAAAGATGAAACTGATTCTAAGAATATTATTGACAATAAACTTCTCACCGAATTAGTTAATGGAGAAGACAAAAAAATTGAATCTGTTTTACAAGAAGCAATAACTGGAAGAGTGGAAACTAAATTAGATGACAAATTTGCCCAGTATGAAAGCACTGTCATTGATGGATTGCCTAAAAAGAAGGAAATTAGGAAAAAAGAAACTGCCACTGAAAAGAAAACTAAACGCTTGGAAAAGACTGATGATACCATAATAAAAAATAATGAAATAAAGAAAATAGATACTGAACTCAAATCAAAAGGTGATCCTAAAAAGAAGACTGATACAAAAGTTAAAGTAGAAACATTGACTACTTCGACTTCTAAAACTAAGTTAAGCCAAAGAGCAACACAAAAATCCTCCGAAAAGAAGAGCACCAGCACCTTAGAAAAGAAAATCGTTTCAGAAGACAAAAAATCCCCCCCTGCAACTCCTAAAAAAATTCATGATGCTAAATCCACCCCTACTCTTCCATCAAGTAGAGATAAAGTAAGAACGAGAACTAGAAAAGCAAGTCCAAGTAGTACTCCAGCCAAGAGTGTGAAAGAAGCAAGTAATAGAAGAGTTGTTGAATCAAAATATAAACAATCATCACCTAAACGGGATTCAGGTCAAAAAGTATCAGATAAAAAAGAACCTAAGGTAAAAAGAGAACCTATCTCCCGCAGACCTAGGCCTCTAGCATCTCCAATAAAAGGATTGAAAGCAATGAAAAGTCCAACCAAATCCGCAAAATCTATGAAAGCTGATACCTCAAAACTAAAAGGTTTACAAAGAGTGAACTATGAGGATATTTTAAAGGAAGCAAAAAAATCAGACGATGATACCTCAAAATCTCTGGACGATATTAAGCAACAAGAACTAGATGAAAGAGAAGAACAAGAGATTGTAAGAGAAATAGAAGCTGTATTTAATAGAGATAGTGAACCAGAAGAAAAACCAGACTATGTAGGGCGTTCTGATATTGAAAAAATAACATGTTTATTAGATGATACTAAAACCGAGACTACTGTGGACGGTGAATTCGAAGAAGAGTACTTAATTATAGAGAAAGAAGAAGTAGAACAATTTACGGAGGATTCTATACTTGATCGCGATGTAAGTCACGAAAAAGAGGATGAATTGCAAAAACATATGAAAGATACTGAAGAGACAGAAAAGAAAAAAGAAGATATAAAAATAACGCAAGTAGAAGCAAGAATAGCTGAACAAATAAAATCAGCCTCAGAAACAGACGCCAAGCCAATGGAATCAAAGGAACACTCTGTAAGCGTTGAGGAAAAGCAAGATATAAGTAGTGAAAAGAAAACTCCAGATAGTAAAAGTGGAGTAGTTAAGCCTAAAGATTCATTTGAACTTAATATTGTTCAAGAATCTCAACCTGATGAGAAAATATCTACAACCATAGAATCTGGTGCTACAACAGCTCCAACGTTACCTGAGGATGAACGTATTACGTTAGATGACATTAAAGAAGATCAACAAATAGAAGAAAAATATATAAAAGAAGAAACAAAAGAAATTATTCCCCCACATTCGCTTGCTGACATTCAGAAAACAACGTCAGTAGAAAGGAGTCCAAAGCTTGAATCTCAGCCAGCACCAATTCGGGAAATTGTTAAAACACCAGATGAAGTAGCTGACCTTCCTTTACACGAAGAAGTTGACTATCGAACTTATGAAGAAAAGAAAACTCCAGTTGAGGAAGATATTTTCAAGCGCAAACCTGACGTTGGCTTTGTTCATGAAATTAAAGTTCCTAAAGACTTACCTCTCAAAGAAGACACCATAAAGTTAAGTGCTGTAAAAACAATTGAAGATGACGTTGTCGTAAAAACTGTGCAACGTCCATCACACGCTGAACTAGTAACTGTGACTCCAGGATCTGCTCCAGAATCTCCTATGTATCATGATCAAATGAAAACATCAATATTATCTGGTAATGAATTAGAGCCAGTAAAAGAATACGATGACAGAGATTTTAATTTCGGACAATATACAGAAAAATTACGAGAAACACATATCACAACTGTAGATTCACCGATCAAAGATGACATTTTGATAGCGGAAGAAATCCATTCAATGCCTGAAAAAATTCCATCTATACCAGAAGACGTTGAAAAAGAAATAGAAGAAGCTCAAAAGTTAGAATTATTGGAAAAACCGCCATTAAGTCCAAAATACGTAGAGAAAATTGTTGCTGATGTAGCCGAAGTACTCAAATCTGACAAAAGTCTTGAAGAAATTATGGCCGTAAAGTCTCCGCAAAAGTCTCCAGAATCGATAGGTATTGATTCAAAAGAAACCACAAAACTGTTAATTTCTTCGAAAAGCCAAATAGAACATGGTTTTCCTTCCGATGGACAAGAAATAAAAATTAAACAAGAGACCAAACAATCAAAGGATACCAGTCTGCAAGTACAACCTGAACAAGATTCCACTATTAAATCTACAAAAGAGGTCTCCCCTGTAAGATCCATAACTTCAGAAGATATTAGTGATTTATCTGACAAAACTGTCTTAAGTGAAGGAAAAAGGGTTAAACGAGATGCACCGGATGATTTTAATTTAATTGATAAAGAATTCCTAAAGGAAAAAGATGTAACAGTGAAAACAGATCAAGAATTACTTTCTAAAGAAATTCCTGAAAAACGATTAAGTGTTACATTAGAAGCTGCAAAAACGTTAGAAAAACTCGAGGAAAAACTAGCTGACTTGAAAAAAAAAGATGAATCTTCACATATAATGCGTGACAAACAAGTTGATATCGATAAAATTATTCCAGATAAGGGTTCTTCCCTAGATCGAGAAGTCATTACCATCGATCAAAAGGCACACAAAAAAGAATCTGATGTTGTTCTCGATGAAATTCTTGAAAAAGAATTTACAAAGGAGAAACGGGCAGAGATTCGGGAAGAGAAAAAGCCCATGGATAAACAGGTTATAGCTAAAACCGATAAAGCTATTATCGAAACAGATGATAAAAAATCAAAACTCATGAAAGACATTCCTAGCCCTGACTTAATTCACGAAGAAATTTTAGGAACATCAACACAAGATGTAACACAAACTATGACTGATATAATTTCTGACAAACTTGATGATAAGCAAGTTGTTTTAGAAAAGAGTATCAAAAAGCCAACAAAAGACGAAATCACATTAAAAGAAATCGATGGTGAAGGCAAAAAAGTTATCGAAAAAAGAAAAAGTGTAACAGAAATGTTAACTGGAGAATTAAATGGAAAATTAGAAGAAAGTAAATCTGTTTTCAGTACATTTTTTGGTAAAATGGATGAAAAAATTGGTGCAGCAAAAGAATTATTTTCATTCAAAAAAGACAAAGGAGATTCAAAACGTAGTCCTGATCAAAAATCTGTACTACTATCAAAAGAAAAATATGACTCCAAAATACATGATGAAACAACTGAAGCACCTGAATCTTCGATATTGGACAAAAAGGAATCTAGTGCAGTTGACAAAGTGCAAAAATATTCGACTGCAGACATTGATAAAATATTAACAGGTTATAAAATGTACGGGGAACCGGAAGAAAGTATATCAAAAATAACAAAAGAAGTAATTGAGTTTAGCATAGTTATTATAAGAACTATAGTAACAAGAACGATTAGAACAAAGTATTCTGATAGTCAAGGAATCCCCAGGAAATTAAAAACCGTAACGATAATAACAATAACAGATGTTTACCCAGACGGTACCTCTCGCGTCAACGATGACGGTAGTACAACACTGACAGATATTGATGAAGAAGATACAGATACTACGAAGGAACTTCATGGATACGAAATACTTGAAAAATCGGCTGTTTGTAAAGTAGAAAACTATCAAAGGAATATAACAATTAATGGAAAAATCATTTTACAACATGTAACCATAAGAACAATAAAAAATATTTTAACAACATCTGACAGATCTAGCAGAAAGTTAAAGACCGTTATCGAAACAATAACAGAATCTATTCAGCCAGATGGATCAAGCCAGATGACAACTGATACAAAAGTTTTAGTATCAGAAGTCACAGAACAAGATGAAATTGAAATAATGAAACATGAAACAGATCAAATTCCAGAAAAATATATTACCCTGGAATCAAAACCTAAAATGAAAACAATCAAAGAAACGGCGGATTTACAGACTAAAATTGAAATAAAACCGGACCTAAAAGAAAAAACGATGGAATCAACTATACAAAAAGAAATATTAAAGACGCAAAGTCCCACAAAAGTGGAAGAAACTGTACAGACACATGAAAAGGAAGATATTATGGTGCGCACTGAAAAGCCTATTGAGGAATCGCCACCTGAAAAACTTGACTTGGAAACGCCAAGTCCCACAAAACCTGAAGATAAAGAACCAACACCCGAAAAGGAAGACATAGAGGCCCCTACTGAAAAATCAGTCAAAAAGGAATTGTTAACTGAAAAACTCGACATGAAAGAGCTAAGTCCTACAGAACCCGAGCACAAGGTACCGACACATGAAAAACATGAGATCAAAGCACCAAGTGAAAAACCCGTTGAGAAGGAGTCGCCAACTGAAAAACTGGAATTGAAAGCGCCAAGTCATACAAAACTTGAAGAAAAGGAAACAATTCCTGAAAAGGTTGATATCAAGGCACCAAGTGAAAAGCCTGTTGAGAAGGAGTCGCCAACTGAAAAACTCGACTTGAAAGCACCAAGCCCTACAAAACATGAAGAAAAGGAAACTCCTGAAAAGGTTGAGATCAAGGCACCAAGTGAAAGGCCTATAGAGAAGGAGTTGCAAACTGAAAAACTCGACTTGAAAGCGCCAAGTCCCACAAAACCTGACGAAAAGGAAACAACTCCTGAAAAGGTTGAAATCAAGGCACCAAGTAAAGAGCTTGATGAAAAGAAGTCACAAACTGACAAACCCGACATCAAAGTGCCAATTCTTGCAAAATCAGAGGAAAAGGAACTCATTTCGGAAAAAGAGGAAATCAAAGCACCAAGTGAAAAACCCGTTGAGAAGGAGTTGCCAACTTCAAAACTCGACTTGAAAGCGCCAAGTCCTACAAAACCTGAAGAAAAGGAAACAACTCCTGGAAAGGTTGAGATCAAGGCACCAAGTGAAAAGCCTCTTGAGAAGGAGTCGCCAACTGAAAAAGGCGACATAAAAGCGCCAAGTCCTACAAAACCTGACGAAAAGGAAACAACACCTGAAAAGGTTGAGATCAAGGCACCAAGTGAAAAGCCTGTTGAGAAGGAGCCACCAACAGAACAACTCGACACGAAAGCTCCAAGTCCTACAAAATCTGAGGACAAGGAACCAACCCCTGAAAAAGATGAGATCAAGGCACCAAGTGAAAAGCCTGTTGAGAAGGAGTCGCCAACTGAAAAAGGCGACATAAAAGCGCCAAGCCCTACAAAACCTGACGATCAGGAAACAACACCTGAAAAGGTTGAGATCAAGGCACCAAGTGAAAAGCCTGTTGGGAAGGAGCCACCAACAGAAAAACTCGACACGAAAGCGCCAAGTCCTACAAAATCTGAGGACAAGGAACCAACCCCTGAAAAAGATGAGATCAAGGCACCAAGTGAAAAGCCTGTTGAGAAGGAGTCGCCAACTGAAAAACTCGAAATAAAAGAACCAAGTGCTACAAAACCTGACGAACAGGAAACAACACCTGAAAAGTTTGAGATCAAGGCACCAAGTGAAAAGTCTGTTGAGAAGGTGTCGCCAACTGAAAAACTTGAAATGAGGGCTCCAACTGCTACACAACCCGAAGAAAAGGTACCAACCCCTGAGAAAGATGAGGTGAAAGAACCAAGTGAAAAGCCTGTTGAGAAGGAGTCGCCAACTGAAAAACTCGACTTGAAAGCGACAAGTCCTACAGAACCTGTAGACAAGGAACCAACACCTGAAAAAGATGAGATCAAGGTACCAAGTGAAAAGCCAGTTGAGAAGGAGTCGCCAGCTAAAAAACTAGACATGAAAGTGCCAAGTCCATCAAAACCCGAGGACAAGGTACCCACTCCTGACAAAGATGAGATCAAAGCACCAAGTGAAAAGGCTGTTGAGAAGGAGTCGCCTACTGACAAACTCGATATGAAAGCGCCTAGCCCTGCAAAACCTTACGAACAGGAAATAACACCTGAAATGGTCGAAATCAAGGAACCAAGTGAAAAGCCTGTTGAGAAGGAGCCACCAACAGAACAACTCGACACGAAAGCGCCAAGTTCTACAAAATTTGAGGACAAGGAACTAACCCCTGAAAAAGATGAGATCAAGGCACCAAGTGAAAAGCCTGTTGAAAAGGAGTCGCCAACTGAAAAACTCGAAATAAAAACGCCAAGTGCTACAAAACCTGAAGAAAAGGAAACAACTCCCGAAAAGGTTGATATCAAGGCACCAAGTGAAAAGCCTGTTGAGAAAGAGCCACCAACAGAACAACTCGACACGAAAGCGCCAAGTTCTACAAAATCTGAAGACATGGAACCAACCCCTGAAAAAGATGAGATCAACGCACCAAGTGAAAAGCCTGTTGAGAAGGAGCCACCAACAGAACAACTCGACACGAAAGCGCCAAGTCCTACAAAATCTGAGGACAAGGAACCAACCCCTGAAAAAGATGAGATCAAGGCACCAAGTGAAATGCCTGTTGAAAAGGAGTCGCCAACTGAAAAACTTGAAATGAAAACGCCAAGTGCTACAAAACCTGAAGAAAAGGAAACAACTCCCGAAAAGGTTGATATCAAAGCACCAAGTGAAAAGCCTGTTGAGAAGGAGTCGCCAACTGAAAAAGAAGACGTGAAAGCGCCAAGTGCTACAAAACCTGAGGACAAGGTACCGACACCTGAAAAATATGATATCAAAGCACCAATTGAAGAGCCTTTCGAGAAGGATCTACCAACAGAAAAACTCGACATGAAAGCGCCAAGTCCTACAAAATCTGTGGACAAGGAACTAACCCCTGAAAAAGATGAGATCGAAGAACCAAGTGAAAAGCCTGTTGAGAAGGAATCGCCAATTGAAAAACTCGAAATGAAAACGACAAGTGCTACAAAACCCGAGGACATGTTACCAGCTCCTGAGAAAGATGAGGTCAAGGAACCAAGTGAAAAGCCTGATGAGAAGACGTCGCCATCTGAAAAACTCGAACTGAAAGCGCCAAGTCCTACAGAACCTGAGGACAAGGTACCAACACCTGAAAAAGGTGAGACCAAAGCACCAACCAAAAAACTCGACTTGAAAGCGCCAAGTCCTACAAAACCTGAAGAAAAGGAAACAACTCCCGAAAAGGTTGAGGTCAAGGCACCAAGTGAAAAACCTGTTGAGAAGGAGTCGCCAACTGAAAAACTCGAAATAAAAGAACCAAGTGCTACAAAACCTGAGGAAATTGAAACAACTCTTGAAAAGGTTGAGATCAAGGCACCAAGTGAAAAGTCTGTTGAGAAGGTGTCGCCAACTGAAAAACTTGAAATGAGGGCGCCAACTGCTACACAACCCGAAGAAAAGGTACCAACTCCTGAGAAAGATGAGGTGAAAGAACCAAGTGAAAAGCCTGTTGAGAAGGAGTCGCCAACTGAAAAACTCGACTTGAAAGCGACAAGTCCTACAGAACCTGTAGACAAGGAACCAACACCTAAAAAAGATGAGATCAAGGTACCAAGTGAAAAGCCAGTTGAGAAGGAGTCGCCAGCTAAAAAACTAGACATGAAAGTGCCAAGTCCATCAAAACCCGAGGACAAGGTACCCACTCCTGACAAAGATGAGATCAAAGCACCAAGTGAAAAGGCTGTTGAGAAGGAGTCGCCTACTGACAAACTCGATATGAAAGCGCCTAGCCCTGCAAAACCTGACGAACAGGAAATAACACCTGAAATGGTCGAGATTAAGGAACCAAGTGAAAAGCCTGTTGAGAAGGAGCCACCAACAGAACAACTCGACACGAAAGCGCCAAGTTCTACAAAATTTGAGGACAAGGAACTAACCCCTGAAAAAGAAGAGATCAAGGCACCAAGTGAAAAGCCTGTTGAAAAGGAGTCGCCAACTGAAAAACTCGAAATAAAAACGCCAAGTGCTACAAAACCTGAAGAAAAGGAAACAACTCCCGAAAAGGTTGATATCAAGGCACCAAGTGAAAAGCCTGTTGAGAAGGAGTTGCCAACTGAAAAAGGCGACATAAAAGCGCCAAGTCTTACTAAACCTGACGAACAGGAAACAACACCTGAAAAGGTTAAGATCAAGGCACCAAGTGAAAAGCCTGTTGAAAAGGAGCCACCAACAGAACAACTCGACACGAAAGCGCCAAGTCCTACAAAATCTGAGGACAAGGAACCAACCCCTGAAAAAGATGAGATCAAGGCACCAAGTGAAAAGCCCGTTGAAAAGGAGTCGCCAATTGAAAAACTCGAAATGAAAACGACAAGTGCTACAAAACCTGAAGAAAAGGAAACAACTCCCGAAAAGGTTGATATCAAGGCACCAAGTGAAAAGCCTGTTGAGAAGGAGTCGCCAACTGAAAAAGAAGACGTGAAAGCGCCATGTGCTACAAAACCTGAGGACAAGGTACCGACACCTGAGAAAGATGATATCAAAGCAACAATTGAAGAGCCTTTCGAGAAGGAGCTACCAACAGAAAAATTCGACATGAAAGCGCCAAGTCCTACTAAATCTGAGGACAAGGAACTAACCCCTGAAAAAGATGAGATCAAGGCACCAAGTGAAAAGCCTGTTGAAAAGGAGTCGCCAACTGAAAAACTCGACTTGAAAACGCCAAGTGCTACAAAACCTGAAGAAAAGGAAACAACTCCCGAAAAGGTTGATATCAAGGCACCAAGTGAAAAGCCTGTTGAGAAGGAGTCGCCAACTGAAAAAGGCGACATAAAAGCGCCAAGTCTTACTAAACCTGACGAACAGGAAACAACACCTGAAAAGGTTAAGATCAAAGCACCAAGTGTAAAGCCTGTTGAAAAGGAGCCACCAACAGAACAACTCGACACGAAAGCGCCAAGTCCTACAAAATCTGAGGACAAGGAACCAACCCCTGAAAAAGATGAGATCAAGGCACCAAGTGGAAAGCCCGTTGAAAAGGAGTCGCCAATTGAAAAACTCGAAATGAAAACGACAAGTGCTACAAAACCTGAAGAAAAGGAAACAACTCCCGAAAAGGTTGATATCAAGGCACCAAGTGAAAAGCCTGTTGAGAAGGAGTCGCCAACTGAAAAAGAAGACGTGAAAGCGCCAAGTGCTACAAAACCTGAGGACAAGGTACCGACACCTGAAAAAGATGATATCAAAGCACCAATTGAAGAGACTTTCGAGAAGGAGCTACCAACAGAAAAATTCGACATGAAAGCGCCAAGTCCTACTAAATCTGAGGACAAGGAACCAACCCCTGAAAAAGATGAGATCAAGGCACCAAGTGAAAAGCCCGTTGAAAAGGAGTCGCCAATTGAAAAACTCGAAATGAAAACGACAAGTGCTACAAAACCTAAAGAAAAGGAAACAACTCCCGAAAAGGTTGATATCGAGGCACCAAGTGAAAAGCCTGTTGAGAAGGAGTCGCCAACTGAAAAAGAAGACGTGAAAGCGCCAAGTGCTACAAAACCTGAGGACAAGGTACCGACACCTGAAAAAGATGATATCAAAGCACTAATTGAAGAGCCTTTCGAGAAGGAGCTACCAACAGAAAAATTCGACATTAAAGCGCCAAGTCCTACTAAATCTGAGGACAAGGAACTAACCCCTGAAAAATATGAGATCAAAGAACCAAGTGAAAAGCCTGTTGAAAAGGAGTTGCCAACTGACAAACTCGACGTGAAAGCGCCAAGTCCTACAAAACCTGAAGAAAAGGAAACAACTCCCGAAAAGGTTGAGGTCAAGGCACCAAGTGAAAAACCTGTTGAAAAGGAGTCGCCAACTGAAAAACTCGAAATAAAAGAACCAAGTGCTACAAAACCTGAGGAAGAGGTAACAACTTCTGAGAAAGATGAGGTAAAAGAACCAAGTGAAAAGCCTGTTGAGAAGGAGTTGCCAACTGAAAAACTCGACTTGAAAGCGCCAAGTCTTATAAAACCTGAAGAAAAGGAAAAAACACCTGAAAAGGTTGAGATCAAGACACCAAGTGAAAAGCCTATTGATAAGGAGTCGCTAACTGAAAAACTCGACATGGAAGCGCCAAGTCTTACAGAACCTGTAGACAAGGTACCAACACCTGAAAAAGATGAGATCAAGGCACCAAGTGAAAAGCCAGTTGAGAAGGAGTCGCCAACAAAAAAACTAGACATGAAAGCGGCAAGTCCATCAAAACCCGAGGACAAGGTACCCACTCCTGACAAAGATGAAATCAAAGCACCAAGTGAAAAGGCTGTTGAGAAGGAGTCGCCTACTGACAAACTCGATATGAAAGCGCCAAGCCCTGCAAAACCTGACGAACAGGAAGCAACACCTGAAAAGGTCGAAATCAAGGCACCAAGTGAAAAGCCTGTTGAGAAAGAGCCACCAACAGAACAACTCGACACAAAAGCGCCAAGTTCTACAAAATCTGAAGACATGGAACCAACCCCTGAAAAAGATGAGATCAACGCACCAAGTGAAAAGCCTGTTGAAAAGGAATCGCCACCTGAAAAACTCGACTTGAAAGCGCCAAGTACTACAAAACCTGAAGTAAAGGAAACAACTCCCGAAAAGGTTGAGGTCAAGGCACCAAGTGAAAAGCTTGTCGAGAAGGTGCCACCAACAGAACAACTTGACATGAAAGCGCCAAGTCCTACGAAATCTGAAGACAAGGAACCAAGCCCTGAAAAAGATGCGATCAAAGAACCATGTGAAAAGCCTGTTGAAAAGGAGTCGCCTACTGACAAACTCGACGTGAAAGCGCCAAGTCCTACAGAACCTGAGGACAAGGTACCAACACCTGAAAAAGGTGAGATCAAAGCAACAACCGAAAAACTCGACTTGAAAGCGCCAAGTCCTACAAAACCTGAAGAAAAGGAAACAACTCCCGAAAAGGTTGAGGTCAAGGCAACAAGTGAAAAGCTTGTCGAGAAGGAGCCACCAACAGAACAACTTGACATGAAAGCGCCAAGTCCTACGAAATCTGAAGACAAGGAACCAAGCCCTGAAATAGATGCGATCAAAGAACCATGTGAAAAGCCTGTTGAAAAGGAGTCGCCTACTGACAAACTCGACGTGAAAGCGCCAAGTCCTACAGAACCTGAGGACAAGGTACCAACACCTGAAAAAGGTGAGATCAAAGCAACAACTGAAAAACTCGACTTGAAAGCGCCAAGTCCTACAAAACCTGAAGAAAAGGAAACAACTCCCGAAAAGGTTGAGGTCAAGGCACCAAGTGAAAAACCTGTTGAAAAGGTGTCGCCAACTGAAAAACTCGAGCTAAAAGAACCAAGTGCTACAAAACCTGAGGAAATTGAAACAACTCTTGAAAAGGTTGAGATCAAGGCAACAAGTGAAAAGTCTGTTGAGAAGGTGTCGCCAACTGAAAAACTTGAAATGAAAGCGCCAACTGCTACACAACCCGAAGAAAAGGTACCAACTCCTGAGAAAGATGAGGTGAAAGAACCAAGTGAAAAGCCTGTTGAGAAGGAGTCGCCAACTGAAAAACTCGACTTGAAAGCGCCAAGTCTTATAAAACCTGAAGAAAAGGAAAAAACACCTGAAAAGGTTGAGATCAAGACACCATGTGAAAAGCCTGTTGATAAGGAGTCGCCAACTGAAAAACTCGACATGAAAGTGCCAAGTCATATAGAACCTGGAGACAAGGTACCAACACCTGAAAAAGATGAGATCAAGGCACCAAGTGAAAAGCCAGTTGAGAAGGAGTCGCCAACTAAAAACCTAGACATGAAAGCGCCAAGTCCATTAAAACCCGATGACACGGTACCAACTGCTGACAAAGATGAGATCAAAGCACCAAGTGAAAAGGCTGTTGAGAAGGAGTCGCCTACTGACAAACTCGATATGAAAGCGCCAAGCCCTGCAAAACCTTACGAACTGGAAACAACACCTGAAAAGGTTGAGATCAAGGCACCATGTGAAAAGCCTGTTGAGAAGGAGTCTCCAACTGACAAACTCGATATGAAAGCGCCAAGTCCTACGAAATCTGAAGACAAGGAACCAAGCCCTGAAAAAGATGAGATCGAAGAACCATGTGAAAAGCCTGTTGAAAAGGAGTCGCCTACTGACAAACTTGATATGAAAGCGCCAAGTCCTATAAAACCTGACGAACAGCAAACAACACCAGAAAAGGTTGAGATTAAGGCACAAAGTGAAAAGCCTGTTGATAAGGAGTCGCCAACTGAAAAACTCGAAATGAAAGCGCCAAGTGCTACAAAACCTGACGAACAGGAAACAACACCTGAAAAGTTTGAGATCAAGGCACCAAGTGAAAAGCCTGTTGAAAAGGAGTCGCCAACTGAAAAAGGCGAAATGAAAGCGCCAAGTCCTACAAAACCCGAGGTCAAGGTTCCGATACCTGACAAAGATGAGATCAAAGCACCAAGTGAAGAGCCTGTCAAGAAGGAGCCACCAACAGAAACACTCGACATGAAAACGCCAAGTCCTGCAAAACCTGACGAACAGGAAACAACACCTGAAAAGGTTGAGATCAAGTCACCAAGTGAAAAGCCTGTTGAGAAGGCGTCGCCAATCGAAAAACTCGAAATTATAGCGCCAAGTGCTACAAAACCTCAAGAAAAGGAAGCAACTCTTGAAAAGGTTGAGATCACAGCAATTAGTCAAAAGCCTGTTGATAAGAAGTCGCCTACTGACAAACTCGATATGAAAGCGCCAAGCCCTGCAAAACCTGACGAACAGGAAACAACACCTGAAAAGCTTGAGATCAAGGCACCAAGTGAAAAGCCTGTTGAGAAGGAGTCGCCAAATGAAAAAGGCGATGTGAAAGCGCCAAGTGCTACAAAACCTGAGGACAAGGTACCGACACCTGAAAAAGTTGATATCAAAGAACCAATAGACGAGCCTTTCGAGAAGGAACTATCAACAGAAAAACTCGACATGAAAGCGCAAAGCCCTACAAAAACTGAGGACAAAGTACCGACACCTGAAAAAGATGAGATCGAAGCACCAAGTGAAGAGCCTGTTGAGAAGGAGTCGCCAACTGAAAAACTCGACACAAAAGAACCAAGTGCTACAAAACCTGACGAACAGGAAACAACACCTGAACAGGTTGAGATCAAGACACCAAGTAAAAAGCCTGTTGAGAAGGAGTCGCCAACTGAAGAACTCGAAATGAAAGCGCCAAGTTCTACAAAACCTGAAGAAAAGGAAACAAGTCCCGAAAAGGTTGAGATCAAGCCTGTTGAGGAGTCTCCAACTGAAAATCTCGACATGAAAGCGCCAATTCCTACAAAACCTGAAGGAAAGGAAATAAGTCCTGAGAAAGATGAGATCAAAGCACCAAGTGAAAAGCCTGTTGAGAAGGAGTCACCAACTGAAAAATTCGACATGAAAGCGCCAAGTTCTACAAAACCCGAGGATAAGGTACCAACTCCTGAGAAAGATGAGGTTAAAGAACCAAGTGAAAAGCCTGTTGATAAGGATTCGCCATCTGAAAAACTTGAATTGAAAGCGCCAAGTCTTATAAAGCCTGAAGAAAAGGAAACAACACCTGAAAAGATTGATATCAAGACACCAAGTGAAAAGCCTGTTGATAAGGAGTCGCTAACTGAAAAACTCGACATGAAAGCGCCAAGTCCTACAGAACCTGTAGACAAGGTACCAACACCTGAAAAAGATGAGATCAAGGCACCAAGTGAAAAGCCAGTTGAGAAGGAGTCACCAACTGAAAAACTCGACTTAAAAGCGCCAACTTCTATAATACATTTAGAAAAGGAAACAACTCCCGAAAAGGTTGAAATCGAGGCACAAAGTGAAAAGCCTGTTAAGAAGGAGTCGCCAACTGACAAACTCGACATGAAAGCGACAAGTCCTACAGAACCTGAGGAAAAGGTACCGACACCTGAAAAAGATGATATCAAAGCACCAATTGAAGAGCCTTTCGAGAAGGAGCTACCAACAGAAAAACTCGACATGAAAGCGCCAAGTCCCACAAAACCTGATGAACATGAAACAACTCCCGAAAAGGTTGAGATCAAGGCACCAAGTGAATTGCCTGTTGAGAAGAAGTCGCCATCTGAAAAAGGCGACATGATAACGCCAAGTCCCACAAAACCTGGGGACAAGGTACCGACACCTGAAAAAGATGAGATCAAAGCACCAAGTGAAAAATCCGTTGAGGCGGAGTTGCCAACTGACAAACTCGACATGAAAGTGCCAAGTCCCACAAAACCTGACGAACAGGAAACAACTCCTGAAAAAGTTGAAATCAAGTCACCAAGTGAAAAGCCTGTTGAAAAGGAGTCGCCAGTTGAAAAACTCGAAATTATAGCCCCAAGTGCTACAAAACCTGAAGACAAGCAAACAACTCTTGAAAAGGTTGAAATTAAGGCACCAAGTGAAAAGCCTGTTGAGAAGGAGTCGCCTACTGACAAACTCTATATAAAAGCGCCAAGCCCTGCAAAACCTGACGAACAGGAAACAACACCTGAAAAGGTTGAGATCAAGGCACCAAGTGAAAAGCCCGTTGAGAAGGAGTCGCCAACTGAAAAAGGCGACATGAAAGCGCCAAGTATTACAAAACCTGACGAACAGGAAACAACACCTGAAAAGGTTGAGATCAAGGCACCAAGTGAAAAGCCTGTTGAGAAGGAGTCTCCAACTGACAAACTCGATATGAAAGCGCCAAGTCCTACGAAATCTGAAGACAAGGAACCAACCCCTGAAAAAGATGAAATCAAAGAACCAAGTGAAAAGCCTGTTGAAAAGGAGTCGCTAACTGAAAATCTCGAAATGAAAACGCCAAGTGCTACAAAACCTGAAGAAAAGGAAACAACTCCCGAAAAGGTTGAGACCAAGGCACCAAGTGAAAAGCCTGTTGGGAAGGAGTCGCCAACTGACAAACCCGATATGAAAGCGCCAAGTCCTGCAAAAGCTGACGTACACGAAACAACACCTGAAAAGGTTGAGATCAAGGCACCAAGTGAAAAGCCTGTTGAGAAGGAGTCGCCAACTGAAAAAGGCGACGTGAAAGCGCCAAGTCCTACAAAACCTGAGGACAAGGTACTGACTCCTGAAAAAGAAGATATCAAATCACCAAGTGAAGAGCTTGTCGAGGAGAAACCACCCACAGAACAACTCGACATGAAAGCGCCAAGTCCTACAAAATCTGAGGACAAGGAACCAACCTCTGAAAAAGATGAGATCACAGTACCAAGTGAAAAACCTGTTGAGAAGGAATCGCCAACTGACAAACTCGACATGAAAGCGCCAAGTCCTGCAAAACCTGACGAACAGGAAACGACACCTGAAAAGGTTGAGATCAAGGCACCAAGTGAAAAGCCTGTTGAGAAGGAGTCGCACACTGAAAAAGGCGACGTGAAAGCGCCAAGTCCTACAAAACCTGAGGACAAGGTACTGACTCCTGAGAAAGAAGATATCAAAGCACCAAGTGAAGAGCTTGTCGAGAAGAAGCCACCCACAGAACAACTCGACATGAAAGCGCCAAGTCCTACAAAATCTGAGGACAAGGAACCAACCTCTGAAAAAGATGAGATCACAGTACCAAGTGAAAAACCTGATGAGAAGGAATCGCCAACTGACAAACTCGACATGAAAGCGCCAAGTCCTGCAAAACATGACGAACAGGAAACAACACCTGAAAAGGTTGAGATCAAGTCACCAAGTGAAAAGCCTGTAGAGAAGGAGTCGCCAACTGAAAAAGGCGATATGAAAGCACCAAGTCCTACAAAACCTGACGAACAGGAAACAACACCTGAAAAGGTTGAGATCAAGGCATCAAGTGAAAAGCCTGTTGAGAAGGAGCCACCAACAGAACAACTCGACACGAAAGCGCCAAGTCCTACAAAATCTGAGGACAAGGAACCAACCCCTGAAAAAGATGAGATCAAGGCACCAAGTAAAAAGCCCGTTGAAAAGGAGTCGCCAATTGAAAAACTCGAAATGAAAACGACAAGTGCTACAAAACCTGAAGAAAAGGAAACAACTCCCGAAAAGGTTGATATCAAGGCACCAAGTGAAAAGCCTGTTGAAAAAGAATCGCCGACTGACAAAGGCGCCATGAAAGTGCCAAGTCCTACAAAACCTGAAGAAAAGGAAACAACTCCTGAGAAGGTTGAAATTAAGTTACCAAGTGAAAAGCTTGTTGAGAAGGAGTCGCTTGTTGAAAAACTCGAAATCATAGCGCCAAGTGTTACAAAACCTGAAGAAAAGGAAACAACTCTTGAAAAGGTTGAGATCAAGGCACCAAGGGAAAAGCCTGTTGAGAAGGAGACGCCTACTGACAAGCTCGATATGAAAGCGCCAAGCCCTGCGAAACCTTACGAACAGGAAACAACACTTGAAAAGGTTGCGATCAAGGCACTAAGTAAAAAGCCTGTTGAGAAGGAGTCGCCAACTGAAAAAGGTGAAGTGAAAGCGCCAAGTCCTACAAAACCTGAGGACAAGGTACTGACTCGTGAAAAAGATGATATCAAAGCACCAAGTGAAGAGCTTGTCGAGCAGAAGCCACCCACAGAACAACTCGACATGAAAGCGCCAATTCCTACAAAATCTGAGGACAAGGAACCAACCCCTGAAAAAGATGAGATCAAAGAACCAAGTGAAAAGCCTGTTGAAAAGGAGTCGCCAACTGAAAAAGCCGTCATAAAAGCGCCAAGTCCTACAAAACCCGAGGACAAGGTACCGACACCTGTCAAAGATGAGATCAAAGCACCAAGTGAGAAGCATGTTGAGAAGGAGTCGCCAACTGAAAAAGGCGACGTGAAAGCGCCAAGTGCTATAAAACCTGAAGACAAGGCACCGACACCTGAAAAAGATGATATCAAAGCACCAAGTGAAGATCTCGTCGAGAAGGAGCCACCATCAGAACAACTCGACATGAAAGCGCCAAGTCCTGCAAAACCTGACGAACAGGAAACAACACCTGAAAAGGTTGAGATTAAGGCACCAAGTGAAAAGCCTGTTGAGAAGGAGTCCCCAACTGAAAAACTGGAAATGAAAGCGCCTAGTGCTACAAAACCTGAAGAAAAGGAAACAACTCCCGAAAAGGTTGAGATCAAGGCACCAAATGAAAAACCTGTTGGGAAGGAGTCGCCAACTGAAAAAGGCGACATGAAAGCATCAAGTCCTACAAAAACTGAGGACATGGTACCGACACCTGAAAAAGATGAGATCAAAGCACCAAGTGAAGAACCTGTTGAGAAGGAGTCGACAACTGAAAAACTCGAAATAAAAGAACCAAGAGCTACAATACCTGAAGAAAAGGAAACAACTCCTGAAAAGGTTGAGATCAAGGCACCAAGTGAAAAGCCAGTTGATAAGGAGTCGCCAACTAAAAAGCTCGACAAGAAAGCGCCAAGTCCTACAAAATCTGAGGACGATGAACCAACCCCAGAAAAATATGAGATCAAATCACCAAGTGAAGAGCCTTTCAAGAAGGAGCCACCAACAGAAACACTCGACATGAAAGCGCCAAGTCCTACAAAACCTGACGAACAGGAAACAATACCTGAAAAGGTTGAGATCAAGGTACCGAGTGAAAAGCCTGTTGAGAAGGAGTCGCCAACTGAAAAACTCGAAATGAAAGCGCCAAGTGCTACAAAACCTGAAGAAAAGGAATCAACTCTTGAAAAGGTTGAGATCAAGGCACCAAGTGAGAAGCCTGTTGAGAAAGAGTCGCCAACTGACAAACTCGACATGAAAGCGCCAAGTCCTACAAAATCTGAGGACAAGGAACCATTCAATGAAAAAGATGAGATCAAAGAACCAATTGAACAGCCTGGTGAAAAGGAGTCGGCAACTGACAAACTCGACATGAAAGCGCCAAGTCCTACAAAATCTGAGGATAGGGAACCAACTCCTGAAAAAGATGAGATCAAAGAACCAAGTGAACAGCCTGTTGAGAAGGCGTCGCCAATTGACAAACTCGACATGAAAGCGCCAAGTCCTACAAAACCTGACGAACAGGAAACAACACCTGAAAAGGTTGAGATCAAGATAACAAGTGAAAAGCCTGTTGAGAAGGAGTCGCCAATTGAAAAACTCGAATTGAAAGCGCCAAGTCCTACAAAACCTGAAGAAAAAGAAACAACTGAAAAGGTTGAGATCAAGGAACCAAGTGAAAAGCCTGTTGAGAAGGAGTCGCCAACTGAAAAAGGCGACATGAAAGCGCAGAGTGCTACAAAACCTCAAGAAAAGGAATTAACTCTTGAAAAGGTTGAGATCAAGGCACCAAGTGAAAAGCCTGTTGAAAAGGAATCGCCATCTGAAAAAGGCGACGTGATGGCGCCAAGTCCTACAAAACCTGAAGAGAAGGTACTGACTCCTGAAAAAAATGAGATCATAGCACCAAGTGAAGAGCTTGTCAAGAAGGAGCCACCTACAGAACAACTCGACATGAAAGCGCCAAGTCCAACAAAATCTGACGACAAGGAACCAACCCCTGAAAGAGATGAGGTCAAAGCACCTAGTGAAAAACCCATTGAGAAAGAGTTGCCAACTGAAAAACTTGACTTAAAAGCGCCAAGTCCTACAAAACCTGAAGAAAAAGATACAACATCTGAAAAGGTTGAGATCAAGGAATCAAGTGAAAAGCCTGTTGAGAAGGAGTCGCCACCTGAAAAACTCGACATGAAAGCGCCAAGTACTCCAATACCCGACGATAAAGAACCAAGTCCTGAAAAAGAGGATAGCAAGGTACTTACTAAAAAGCCTGGTGAGAGGGATTCACCAACTGAAAAACTTGATTCGAGATCTCCAAGTTCACCAAAATCTGAGGTCAAAGAACCAATTATTGAAAAACATGAGATCAAAGAATCTTTTGAAAAACCTTTAGAGAAGGAGTCATCATTAGAAAAACTAGACCAGATATCTCCAAGTCCTACAAAACCTACGGACAAGGTACCAACACCTCAAAAAGAGGATATCAAAGCACCAAGTGGGAAGCCTGGTGAGAAGGACACAGTTACTGAAAAACCCGACTTGAAAACACGGAGTCGAACGACACCTGATGACAATGAAACAACTTCTGAAAAAGAAGAAGTTAAGGCGTTCAAAGAAATACCAGATAAGAAAGAACTGCCTACTGAAAAAGATTTGTCAAAAGCGCCTAGTCCCACAAAACTTGAGGACCAGATACCAACTATTGAAAAGGAAGATATGTCTCCTAAAAGTTCAATTGAGACAGGGTTACCTTCTGAAAAAGAGGTCTTGAAAGCGCCCCCACTTCCAAAATTCGATGGGAAAGGACCGTTACTCAAAACAGAAGAAATCAAGGCACCTACAGATGAAAAATTAGGGGTAAGTGATTTTAAATCTGTTAATGTATTGTTAGTTATTGTTTTAATTCGTTTCATTGGTTTTCGTGTTTATTAATTAAATTAATAAAATCTGTTAGAGTCAGGAAATTTGTGCAAAGATTTGTTAGTGTTGTGCAAAAATCAGCACGTTAATATTACTAAAAGTGTGTTAGTTGTCACTGATTACTTATAATCCGTTTGCGTTCGATCTGAATTCGTGGCACTCAAATACCACTTTTCCGTTTATGCGATTAAGGTAGATCAATTTCCCTATGTAAATTTTATTTTCAAGCTCCATTGAACCGTGGGCACAGGTACTCGGTGCTCGGTAATTCAATTTTAAGTTTTTGGAAATTATTGACCCCTTTAATCCATTCGTCAAACTTTCTTGATTTTAGTGTAAACTGCTAAACTTCTGGCAAGACTATGGCTTCAGGTCCCTTAAGCGTCAATGTCGAGAAGTCCTATTAATGCTACTGAAACAAAAAAAAATGTGTAAAAAAGGAACAATAATTTGTTTTTAAAATATATTAATATATATTTGTGCAAAACTATATAATATTTACAGTACATAAAAAACTATGCGAACAAATTCTTATTCAAAATTCGATTAATAATGTTCACAAAACTCTTCCGTTACTGAGAAAATCTCGGGATTAAATATTTTTCTTATTATTTCTTGAATAGAGTCACATAAAACATTGTGCATAGATAGAGTGAGCACTAAAAATGATTTTGGCGCGATATAAATGAAATCCGCGTGGGCTCAGAGCTCCCACACAAAACTGCGACATCATGTCGCGACACAGAAAATTTGCAGCTACCTACAGCACGACGATAAAGCTTTTTCTCAGATGACCACACCTTCAACGGTAGTATACATATATAGTTATATTAAATGTATTGTATATTATATTTGTATGTATATTTTCAAATCTTTCTGTCATTATACTGTACACCCTACCAACATTTCTTGTTTTTTCCCTTAGCTATCTTCCCAAAGGTTATCTGGAAGAAATCGCTATTGAGCGATAAGATCGCCTTTTGTGCACTACTTATATTAATTATAGCATATAGTCTTCCTATTTATCACTATGGTGTACAATAAAGTGTAATAAATAAATAAACACAACAACAGGCGGTTTTACCACGCTAAAAAAGAAGATAATTTTATTGTTCATCCACTTATTACTATTCAAATGTACAGGACTCGAAAATCCCACACTTTGACAAGGCACTTACGTGGCACGGAACAGGAATTAAGGATTTGAAAAAGTACATGCGAACATTCTTTTTAAAAGCGGCGTCTTTCTCCAACGCTGTCGAATTTGCTCTCATTGACGGAATGCCGCCAAAATTTTTGCAGCGCGCCGTGCATTCCTGCGTCACGACACGATGAGGCAGTTTTCTGTGGTAGCCCGAAGTCGCGAACCAAAGGAGATATAAAAAGAATTATGAATAAACTTATACAAAGTTAAATGAACCGTTTACTAATAATTCATATGATTAAAATATGAAAATTCTCATTTATTTCGCGTCATATTTATTATGTTATTAATAGAGATCCGTGCTATGAGCCAATTGAGGTTTCTAATACTATCTGCAGTTTCCGACAAAATAAAAATATTGTTAAAATAAATACTAATATCGCCATTCTTTCTCATCATCACCATTATCATACTGATGATGTTTTCTACGACAAAACATAAACCCTATCCTTTCTTTTAAGGCCATTATTAAGAAAATAGATGTGACCTTGCCTAAATATGAAGTTTCTGAAACGCTGACTTTGGATATTTGCGACAATAAAGGTCCAGGTAAAGAAGCCGTAAAAGTATCAAGCCCAATCTTAGAAATTGCGAAATCACCAAGCCAAAAAGATATCAAAGAAATTTCGCAAGAGATAGAGGTTTCTAATGCAGAAAGTCTTACCTTGGACATTTGTAAAGTATCAGGTCTTGAAAAAGTGCCTGATAGAATATCAAAAGCGGTCTCGAAGGTTTCCATCGAACCCAGTCCTATACAAGAGACTACCGTGATACCAAGACCCATAAAGGAAACTATCGAGGAACCTTCTCCAACGCAAGCACATTCTCCAAGCTCGGTGATAGAGGATGCAAAGACCCCAAGTCTCGTTAAGAAAACTACCGAGGAACTTTCTCCTACACAAAAAGATCCCACTAGTCCAGTGTTAGAAGCTGCCAAGACTCCAAGCCCCGTTAAGGAAACTATCGATCAACCTTCTACGCAAAAAGATTCCCCAAGTCCACTGTCAGAAGTTGCCAAGTCCCCAAGTCCCGTTAAGGAATCTGTCGAAAAACATTCCCAAAGCCCAGTATTAGAGGCTGCCAAGACCCCAAGTCCCGTAAAGGAAACTATCAAGGAATCATCTCCTACACAAAAAGATTCCCCAAGCCCAGTGTCAGAGGTTGCCAAGACGCCAAGCCCCGTTAAGGAAACTATCGAGAAACCTTCTCCTATACAAAAAGATTCCCCAAGCCCAGTGTCAGACGTTGCCAAGACACCAAGCCCCGTTAAGGAAACTATCGAGAAACCTTCTCCTATACAAAAAGATTCCCCAAGCCCAGTGTCAGAGGTTGCCAAGACGCCCAGCCCCGTTAAAGAAACTATCAAGGAATCTTCTCCTACCCAAAAAGAATCCCCAAGCCCAGTGTCAGAGGTTGCCAAGACGCCTAGCCCCGTTAAGGAAACTACCGAGAAACCTTCTCCAACGCAAAAAGATTCCCCAAGCCCTGTGTTAGAGGTTGCCAAGACCCCAAGTCCCGTAAAGGAAACTATCAAGGAATCATCTCCTACACCAAAAGATTCCCCAATTCCAGTGTCAGAGGTTGCCAAGACGCCAAGCCCCGTTAAGGAAACTATCCAGAAACCTTCTCATACACAAAAAGATTCCCCAAGCCCAGTGTCAGAGGTTGCCAAGACGCCTAGCCCCGTTAAGGAAACTACCGAGAAACCTTCTCCAACGCAAAAAGATTCCCCAAGCCCAGTGTTAGAGGTTGCCAAGACCCCAAGTCCCGTAAAGGAAACTATCAAGGAATCATCTCCTACACAAAAAGATTCCCCAATTCCAGTGTCAGAGTTTGCCAAGACACCCAGCCCCGTTAACGAAACTACCGAGAAATCATCTCCAACACAAAAAGATTCCCCAAGCCCAGTGTCAGAGGTTGCCAAGACGCCAAGCCCCGTTAAGGAAACTATCGAGAAACCTTCTCCTATACAAAAAGATTCCCCAAGCCCAGTGTCAGAGGTTGCCAAGACGCCAAGCCCCGTTAAGGAAACTATCGAGAAACCTTCTCCTATACAAAAAGATTCCCCAAGCCCAGAGTCAGAGGTTGCCAAGACACCAAGCCCCGTTAAGGAAACTATCGAGAAACCTTCTCCTATACAAAAAGAATCCCCAAGCCCAGTGTCAGAGGTTGCCAAGACGCCCAGCCCCGTTAAAGAAACTATCAAGGAATCTTCTCCTACCCAAAAAGAATCCCCAAGCCCAGTGTCAGAGGTTGCCAAGATGCCTAGCCCCGTTAAGGAAACTACCGAGAAACCTTCTCCAACGCAAAAAGATTCCCCAAGCCCAGTGTTAGAGGTTGCCAAGACCCCAAGTCCCTTAAAGGAAACTATCAAGGAATCATCTCCTACACCAAAAGATTCCCCAATTCCAGTGTCAGAGGTTGCCAAGACGCCAAGCCCCGTTAAGGAAACTATCCAGAAACCTTCTCATACACAAAAAGATTCCCCAAGCCCAGTGTCAGAGGTTGCCAAGACGCCTAGCCCCGTTAAGGAAACTACCGAGAAACCTTCTCCAACGCAAAAAGATTCCCCAAGCCCAGTGTTAGAGGTTGCCAAGACGCCAAGTCCCGTAAAGGAGACTATCAAGGAATCTTCTCCTACCCAAAAAGAATCCCAAAGCCCAGTGTCAGAGGTTGCCAAGACCCCAAGTCCCGTTAAGGAAACTATCAAAGAATCAACACCAACACAAAAAGATTCCCCAAGCCCAGAGTCAGATGTTGCCAAATCGCCAAGCCCCGTTAAGGAACCTACTAAGGAATCATCTCCTACACAAAAAGATTCCCCAAGCCCAGTGTCAGAGGTTGCCAAGACGCCAAGCCCCGTTAAGGAAACTACCGAGAAACCTTCTCCAACACAAAAAGATTCCCCAAGCCCAGTGTCAGAGGTTGCCAAGACGCCAAGCCCCGTTAAGGAAACTATCCAGAAACCTTCTTCTACACAAAAAGATTCCCCAAGCCCAGTGTTAGAGGTTGCCAAGACCCCAAGTCCCGTTAAGGAAATTATCAAAGAATCATCTCCAACACAAAAAGATTCCCCAAGCCCAGTGTCAGAGGTTGCCAAGACGCCAAGCCCCGTTAAGGAAACTATCCAGAAACCTTCTCCTACACAAAAAGATTCCCCAAGCCCAGTGTTAGAGGTTGCCAAGACCCCAAGTCCCGTAATGGAAATTATCAAAGAATCATCTCCAAGACAAAAAGATTCCCCAAGCCCAGTGTCAGAGGTTGCCAAGATGCCAAGCCCCGTTAAGGAAACTATCCAGAAACCTTCTCCTATACAAAAAGATTCCCCAAGCCCAGTGTCAGAGGTTGCCAAGACGCCAAGCCCCGTTAAGGAAACTATCGAGAAACCTTCTCCTATACAAAAAGATTCCCCAAGCCCAGTGTCAGAGGTTGCCAAGACGCCCAGCCCCGTTAAAGAAACTACCGAGAAATCATCTCCAACACAAAAAGATTCCCCAAGCCCAGTGTCAGAGGTTGCCAAGACCCCAAGTTCCGTTAAGGAAACAATCAAAGAATCATCTCCAACACACAAAGATTCCCCAAGCCCAGTGTCAGAGGTTGCCAAGACGCCTAGCCCCGTTAAGGAAACTACCGAGAAACCTTCTCCAACGCAAAAAGATTCCCCAAGCACAGTGTCAGAGGTTGCCAAGACCCCAAGTCCCGTTAAGGAAACAATCAAAGAATCATCTCCAACACAAAAAGATTCCCCAAGCCCAGTGTCAGAGGTTGCCAAGACGCCTAGCCCCGTTAAGGAAACTACCGAGAAACCTTCTCCAACGCAAAAAGATTCCCCAAGCCCAGTGTCAGAGGTTGCCAAGACCCCAAGTCCCGTTAAGGAAACTATCAAAGAATCATCTCCAACACAAAAAGATTCCCCAAGCCCAGTGTCAGAGGTTGCCAAGACGCCCAGCCCCGTTAAAGAAACTATCAAGGAATCTTCTCCTACCCAAAAAGAATCCCCAAGCCCAGTGTCAGAGGTTGCCAAGACGCCTAGCCCCGTTAAGGAAACTACCGAGAAACCTTCTCCAACGCAAAAAGATTCCCCAAGCCCTGTGTTAGAGGTTGCCAAGACCCCAAGTCCCGTAAAGGAAACTATCAAGGAATCATCTCCTACACCAAAAGATTCCCCAATTCCAGTGTCAGAGGTTGCCAAGACGCCAAGCCCCGTTAAGGAAACTATCCAGAAACCTTCTCATACACAAAAAGATTCCCCAAGCCCAGTGTCAGAGGTTGCCAAGACGCCTAGCCCCGTTAAGGAAACTACCGAGAAACCTTCTCCAACGCAAAAAGATTCCCCAAGCCCAGTGTTAGAGGTTGCCAAGACCCCAAGTCCCGTAAAGGAAACTATCAAGGAATCATCTCCTACACAAAAAGATTCCCCAATTCCAGTGTCAGAGTTTGCCAAGACACCCAGCCCCGTTAACGAAACTACCGAGAAATCATCTCCAACACAAAAAGATTCCCCAAGCCCAGTGTCAGAGGTTGCCAAGACGCCAAGCCCCGTTAAGGAAACTATCGAGAAACCTTCTCCTATACAAAAAGATTCCCCAAGCTCAGTGTCAGAGGTTGCCAAGACGCCAAGCCCCGTTAAGGAAACTATCGAGAAACCTTCTCCTATACAAAAAGATTCCCCAAGCCCAGTGTCAGAGGTTGCCAAGACACCAAGCCCCGTTAAGGAAACTATCGAGAAACCTTCTCCTATACAAAAAGAATCCCCAAGCCCAGTGTCAGAGGTTGCCAAGACGCCCAGCCCCGTTAAAGAAACTATCAAGGAATCTTCTCCTACCCAAAAAGAATCCCCAAGCCCAGTGTCAGAGGTTGCCAAGACGCCTAGCCCCGTTAAGGAAACTACCGAGAAACCTTCTCCAACGCAAAAAGATTCCCCAAGCCCAGTGTTAGAGGTTGCCAAGACCCCAAGTCCCGTAAAGGAAACTATCAAGGAATCATCTCCTACACCAAAAGATTCCCCAATTCCAGTGTCAGAGGTTGCCAAGACGCCAAGCCCCGTTAAGGAAACTATCCAGAAACCTTCTCATACACAAAAAGATTCCCCAAGCCCAGTGTCAGAGGTTGCCAAGACGCCTAGCCCCGTTAAGGAAACTACCGAGAAACCTTCTCCAACGCAAAAAGATTCCCCAAGCCCAGTGTTAGAGGTTGCCAAGACGCCAAGTCCCGTAAAGGAGACTATCAAGGAATCTTCTCCTACCCAAAAAGAATCCCAAAGCCCAGTGTCAGAGGTTGCCAAGACCCCAAGTCCCGTTAAGGAAACTATCAAAGAATCAACACCAACACAAAAAGATTCCCCAAGCCCAGAGTCAGATGTTGCCAAATCGCCAAGCCCCGTTAAGGAACCTACTAAGGAATCATCTCCTACACAAAAAGATTCCCCAAGCCCAGTGTCAGAGGTTGCCAAGACGCCAAGCCCCGTTAAGGAAACTACCGAGAAACCTTCTCCAACACAAAAAGATTCCCCAAGCCCAGTGTCAGAGGTTGCCAAGACGCCAAGCCCCGTTAAGGAAACTATCCAGAAACCTTCTTCTACACAAAAAGATTCCCCAAGCCCAGTGTTAGAGGTTGCCAAGACCCCAAGTCCCGTTAAGGAAATTATCAAAGAATCATCTCCAACACAAAAAGATTCCCCAAGCCCAGTGTCAGAGGTTGCCAAGACGCCAAGCCCCGTTAAGGAAACTATCCAGAAACCTTCTCCTACACAAAAAGATTCCCCAAGCCCAGTGTTAGAGGTTGCCAAGACCCCAAGTCCCGTAATGGAAATTATCAAAGAATCATCTCCAAGACAAAAAGATTCCCCAAGCCCAGTGTCAGAGGTTGCCAAGATGCCAAGCCCCGTTAAGGAAACTATCCAGAAACCTTCTCCTATACAAAAAGATTCCCCAAGCCCAGTGTCAGAGGTTGCCAAGACGCCAAGCCCCGTTAAGGAAACTATCGAGAAACCTTCTCCTATACAAAAAGATTCCCCAAGCCCAGTGTCAGAGGTTGCCAAGACGCCCAGCCCCGTTAAAGAAACTACCGAGAAATCATCTCCAACACAAAAAGATTCCCCAAGCCCAGTGTCAGAGGTTGCCAAGACCCCAAGTTCCGTTAAGGAAACAATCAAAGAATCATCTCCAACACACAAAGATTCCCCAAGCCCAGTGTCAGAGGTTGCCAAGACGCCTAGCCCCGTTAAGGAAACTACCGAGAAACCTTCTCCAACGCAAAAAGATTCCCCAAGCACAGTGTCAGAGGTTGCCAAGACCCCAAGTCCCGTTAAGGAAACAATCAAAGAATCATCTCCAACACAAAAAGATTCCCCAAGCCCAGTGTCAGAGGTTGCCAAGACGCCTAGCCCCGTTAAGGAAACTACCGAGAAACCTTCTCCAACGCAAAAAGATTCCCCAAGCCCAGTGTCAGAGGTTGCCAAGACCCCAAGTCCCGTTAAGGAAACTATCAAAGAATCATCTCCAACACAAAAAGATTCCCCAAGCCCAGTGTCAGAGGTTGCCAAGACGCCAAGCCCCGTTAAGGAAACTATCCAGAAACCTTCTCCTACACAAAAAGATTCCCCAAGCCCAGTGTCAGAGGTTGTCAAGACGCCAAGCCCCGTTAAGGAAACTATCGAGAAACCTTCTCTAACACAAAAAGATTCCCCAAGCCCAGTGTCAGAGGTTGCCAAGACGCCTAGCCCCGTTAAGGAAACTACTGAGAAACCTTTTCCAACCCAAAAAGATTCCCCAAGCCCAGTGTTAGAGGTTGCCAAGACCCCAAGTCCCATAAAGGAAACTATCAAGGAATCATCTCCAACACAAAAAGATTCCCAGAGCCCAGTGTCAGAGGTTGCCAAGACGCCTAGCCCCGTGAAGGAATCTACCGAGAAACCTTCTCCTACGCAAAAACATACCCCAAGTCGACCGTCTGAGGTAACCAAAACCCCAAGCCCCGTCAAGGAAACTATCAAGGAACCTTCTCTAACGCAAAAGGATTCCCCAAGCCCAGTATTAGAGGTCACCAAGACGCCAAGTCCCGTAAAGGAGACTATCAAGGAATCTTCTCCTACCCAAAAAGAATCCCAAAGCCCAGTGTCAGAGGTTGCCAAGACGCCAAGTCCCCTAAAGGAAACTATCAAGGAATCTTCTCCTACCCAAAAAGAATCCCAAAGCCCAGTGTCAGAGGTTGCCAAGACCCCAAGTCCCGTTAAGGAAACTATCAAAGAATCAACACCAACACAAAAAGATTCCCCAAGCCCAGAGTCAGATGTTGCCAAATCGCCAAGCCCCGTTAAGGAACCTACTAAGGAATCATCTCCTACACAAAAAGATTCCCCAAGCCCAGTGTCAGAGGTTGCCAAGACGCCAAGCCCCGTTAAGGAATCTGTCGAAAAACCTTCTCCAACGCAAAAAGATTCCCAAAGCCCAGTAGTAGAGGCTGCCAAGACCCCAAGTCCCGTAAAGGAAACTATCGAGAAACCTTCTCCTATACAAAAAGATTCCCCAAGCCCAGTGTCAGAGGTTGCCAAGACACAAAGCCCCGTTAAGGAAACTATCGAGAAACCTTCTCCTATACAAAAAGATTCCCCAAGCCCAGTGTCAGAGGATGCCAAGTCCCCAAGTCCCGTTAAGGAACCTATCGACGAACCTTCTCCTACGCAAAAACATACCCCAAGTCGACTGTCTGAGGTAACCAAAACCCCAAGCCCCGTCAAGGAAACTATCAAGGAACCTTCTCTTACGCAAAAGGATTCTCCAAGCCCAGTATTAGAGGTTACCAAGACGCCAAGTCCCGTAAAGGAGACTATCAAGGAATCTTCTCCTACCCAAAAAGATTCCCCAAGCCCAGTGTCAGAGGTTGCCAAGACCCCAAGTCCCGTTAAGGAAACTATCGAGAAACCTTCTCCAACACAAAAAGATTCCCCAAGCCCAGTGTCAGAGGTTACCAAGACGCCCAGCCCCGTTAAAGAAACTACCGAGAAATCATCTCCAACACAAAAAGATTCCCCAAGCCCAGTGTCAGAGGTTGCCAAGACGCCAAGCCCCGTTAAGGAAACTATCGAGAAACCTTCTCCTATACAAAATGATTCCCCAAGCCCAGTGTCAGAGGTTACCAAGACGCCCAGCCCCGTTAAAGAAACTACCGAGAAATCATCTCCAACACGAAAAGATTCCCCAAGCCCAGTGTCAGAGGTTCCCAACACGCCAAGCCCCGTTAAGGAAACTATCCAGAAACCTTCTCCTACACAAAAAGATTCCCCAAGCCCAGTGTTACAGGTTGCCAAGACCCCAAGTCCCGTTAAGGAAACTATCCAGAAACCTTCTCCTACACAAAAAGATTCCCCAAGCCCAGTGTTAGAGGTTGCCAAGACCCCAAGTCCCGTTATGGAAACTGTCGATCAACCTTTTCCAACGCAAAAAGATTCCCCAAGCCCAGAGTCAAAGGTTGCCAAGTACCCAAGTCCCGTTAAGGAACCTATCGAGGAACCTTCTCCTACACAAAAAGATTCCCCAAGCCCAGTGTCAGAGGTTGCCAAGACGCCAAGCCCCGTTAAGGAAACTATCGAGAAACCTTCTCCTATACAAAAAGATTCCCCAAGCCCAGTGTCAGAGGTTGCCAAGATGCCCAGCCCCGTTAAAGAAACTACCGAGAAATCATCTCCTACACAAAAAGATTCCCCAAGCCCAGTGTCAGAGGTTGCCAAGACGCCTAGCCCCGTTAAGGAAACTACCGAGAAACCTTCTCCAACGCAAAAAGATTCCCCAAGCCCAGTGTTAGAGGTTGCCAAGACGCCAAGCCCCGTTAAGGAAACTATCGAGAAACCTTCTCCTATACAAAAAGATTCCCCAAGCCCAGTGTCAGAGGTTGCCAAGACGCCAAGCCCCGTTAAGGAATCTGTCGAAAAACCTTCTCCAACGCAAAAAGATTCCCAAAGCCCAGTAGTAGAGGCTGCCAAGACCCCAAGTCCCGTAAAGGAAACTATCAAGGAATCATCTCCTACACAAAAAGATTCCCCAAGCCCAGTGTCAGAGGTTGCCAAGACGCCCAGCCCCGTTAAAGAAACTACCGAGAAATCATCTCCAACACAAAAAGATTCCCCAAGCCCAGTGTCAGAGGTTGCCAAGACGCCAAGCCCCGTTAAGGAAACTATCGAGAAACCTTCTCCTATACAAAAAGATTCCCCAAGCCCAGTGTCAGAGGTTGCCAAGACACCAAGCCCCGTTAAGGAAACTATCGAGAAACCTTCTCCTACACAAAAAGTTTCCCCAAGCCCAGTGTCAGAGGTTGCCAAGACGCCCAGCCCCGTTAAAGAAACTACCGAGAAATCATCTCCAACACAAAAAGATTCCCCAAGCCCAGTGTCAGAGGTTGCCAAGATGCCAAGCCCCGTTAAGGAAACTATCGAGAAACCTTCTCCTATACAAAAAGATTCCCCAAGCCCAGTGTCAGAGGTTGCCAAGACACCAAGCCCCGTTAAAGAAACTATCGAGAAACCTTCTCCTATACAAAAAGATTCCCCAAGCCCAGTGTCAGAGGTTGCCATGATGCCTAGCCCCGTTAAGGAAACTACCGAGAAACCTTCTCCAACGCAAAAAGATTCCTCAAGCCCAGTGTCAGAGGTTGCCAAGACGCCAAGCCCCGTTAAGGAAACTATCGAGAAACCTTCTCCTATACAAAAAGATTCCCCAAGCCCAGTGTCAGAGGTTGCCAAGACGCCCAGCCCCGTTAAAGAAACTACCGAGAAATCATCTCCTACACAAAAAGATTCCCCAAGCCCAGTGTCAGAGGTTGCCAAGATGCCCAGCCCCGTTAAAGAAACTACCGAGAAATCATCTCCAACACAAAAAGATTCCCCAAGCCCAGTGTCAGAGGTTGCCAAGACGCCAAGCCCCGTTAAGGAAACTATCGAGAAACCTTCTCCTATACAAAAAGATTCCCCAAGCCCAGTGTCAGAGGTTGCCAAGACACCAAGCCCCGTTAAGGAAACTATCGAGAAACCTTCTCCTATACAAAAAGATTCCCCAAGCCCAGTGTCAGAGGTTGCCAAGACGCCCAGCCCCGTTAAAGAAACTACCGAGAAATCATCTCCAACACAAAAAGATTCCCCAAGCCCAGTGTCAGAGGTTGCCAAGACGCCAAGCCCCGTTAAGGAAACTATCGAGAAACCTTCTCCTATACAAAAAGATTCCCCAAGCCCAGTGTCAGAGGTTGCCAAGACACCAAGCCCCGTTAAGGAAACTATCGAGAAACATTCTCCTATACAAAAAGATTCCCCAAGCCCAGTGTCAGAGGTTGCCAAGACGCCAAGCCCAGTTAAGGAAACTATCGAGAAACATTCTCCTATACAAAAAGATTCCCCAAGCCCAGTGTCAGAGGTTGCCAAGACGCCCAGCCCCGTTAAAGAAACTACCGAGAAATCATCTCCAACACAAAAAGATTCCCCAAGCCCAGTGTCAGAGGTTGCCAAGACGCCAAGCCCCGTTAAGGAAACTATCCAGAAACCTTCTTCTACACAAAAAGATTCCCCAAGCCCAGTGTTAGAGGTTGCCAAGACCCCAAGTCCCGTTAAGGAAATTATCAAAGAATCATCTCCAACACAAAAAGATTCCCCAAGCCCAGTGTCAGAGGTTGCCAAGACGCCAAGCCCCGTTAAGGAAACTATCCAGAAACCTTCTCCTACACAAAAAGATTCCCCAAGCCCAGTGTCAGAGGTTGCCCAGACGCCTAGCCCCGTTAAGGAAACTACCGAAAAACCTTCTCCAACGCAAAAAGATTCCCCAAGCCCAGTATCAGGGGTTGCCAAGACGCCCAGCCCCGTTAAAGAAACTACCGAGAAACCTTCTCCAACGCAAAAAGATTCCCCAAGCCCAGTGTTAGAGGTTGCCAAGACCCCAAGTCCCGTAAAGGAAACTATCAAGGAATCATCTCCTATACAAAAAGATTCCCCAAGCCCAGTGTCAGAGGTTGCCAAGACGCCAAGCCCCGTTAAGGAATCTGTCGAAAAACCTTCTCCAACGCAAAAAGATTCCCAAAGCCCAGTAGTAGAGGCTGCCAAGACCCCAAGTCCCGTAAAGGAAACTATCGAGAAACCTTCTCCTATACAAAAAGATTCCCCAAGCCCAGTGTCAGAGGTTGCCAAGATGCCTAGCCCCGTTAAGGAAACTACCGAGAAACCTTCTCCAACGCAAAAAGATTTCCCAAGCCCAGTGTTAGAGGTTGCCAAGACGCCAAGCCCCGTTAAGGAAACTATCGAGAAACCTTCTCCTATACAAAAAGATTCCCCAAGCCCAGTGTCAGAGGTTGCCAAGACGCCAAGCCCCGTTAAGGAAACTATCGAGAAACCATCTCCAATGCAAATAGATTCTAAGATGCTAAGCCCAGCTTTGGATATTTGCGAAGCATCAAGTTCCAAAGTAGAAGAAGTACAAATATCAAGCCCGATTTCTGAGATTATTAAAACATCAAGTCCAATACAAGAAGTTTCCAAGGTACCAAGCCCATTGAAGGAAGACATGACGATAATATATTCAACAGAGCAAAGAGTATCTGAAGTAACCAGCCCATTAAAGGAAAAGTTACAAAATGTACGTACAGAAGTGACTACCTCACCAATACCCTGTTTTGACGCAACGATAGAAAAAGTTGCAATGAAACAAAGTAAAATAGAAGAGTATAAGGAACCAGAGGTATGTGAATGATTTGGAAAAATCGGCTTGATAAAATTCACAGAAAAGAGAAGGAATTGGAACACTCGTATAGTAAAAAGCTTCTGGATAACCTTCGTCTGCTTTCACGCAGTAGCTAATACATATCTTAGTAATTTAAGCTTAAAATTTCATGAAACATCGTTAAATTAGTTTTTATTATACAATTTTGACATCATCTAACTTTTTTTAACAAAGCTTATAGTTTAGTAGTGTGTTCTAATAGGAATGACTAATTTATGTATGTATATTACACATGAAAATTCATCAACATTCATAGAACCACGAAAGACTATGTTTAAATTATTTCTGACGCAAAAAACGTTATGTTTCTAATTTATAAATACAGAAATCAGATGACAATTATTTTAACTTCAAGTTCAAATAGAGCTATTTATAGCTTCTTAATGCTCTTATCCACCGATGCTGATGCTTTATTCTACATTTTTTTCACTTAATACACAAAAAAGTATTTCAATATTTGTTTACAAAGGGTAGGTTTATTTTTGTTTATAATACAGCAGGCTAGAATAAATATTGTCATTTATTATCCGATTTCTGTCTTATTTTAACCTACAAGAACACACTATCATTCGTACTTTTTTGTCAATTACCATATTGATTTATTTTATTAGCCTTAGTAATTTTTTACATTATGCGTGTCCGAATTCATAAAAAATATTCAGCTTCAAAGCCCTCATAAACACTTTTTTAACTTATTATAACACGCGCAGTAGTTATTACTCTTTGAAATACATCAATAATAATGGCTCCATTTTTATGTTTCAGGATGAAACGACTCTTGCTTCACAGAAAACTCATGAAAAACCAGAAGACATGATACACGATGAGGTGATATTAAAGGAAGTTCCTGTAAAAATTGAGGAAACCAAAGTTGATCCAGAAAAGAAGACAGCAGCACAAACTACTCAAGTAACAAACGACTTAATTTTAACGTTTTTATTCATCTTAAGAACACTTTGATGCCCCGAATACTCATTAGAGACGGCAAATTAGGATTTCGTGATTATCAATCGAGTTTTGTCACTCATTTCGTTACCGTACTAGCGACCCGCCCCGGGTTTGTTATATCTCGAACTTAATACGAAATGTTTAAAAGTATTAAACAAGCTCTTTATAAAATGCGCTAAAAGTAATAAAATTAAATCATCCATTTAATCCATAAAAAAGTTAAAAAAAAGCTAAGCTACAACCCACTAATGGCCCACTACTGAGCACGGGTCTGTCCTCATTTACAGATGAATGACCACAACTTATGCCCGAGATACACGAGGCTAGTTTTTCAAGCTAGGATAGCAAGCTAGTGTCAGGAAGCTAGCAAGCTAGTACTTCTGGCTTCGTGTAGACAAAACTAGCTTCATTTATAAGCTATATTTTATGAAGCTAGAAGCCAGAAGTACTAGCTTGCTAGCTTACTGCCACTAGCTTGCTATCCTAGCTTGAAAAACTAGCCTCGTGTATCCCGGGCAGTACTTATGAATGACTTTTTGTTAGTTCCAATTTTTGCCATTTCAGAGATAAGTTGGGCGCACTGTACACATATTGTGGGAGTTCAATAAAAATAACGAGTCCACTATTTTGAGTGTGCCGCCATTTTGGGTTTAGAATGACGTTACATGATGACTTTGTATTGTCATCCAATCAATTCAATCGGTTGAAGATTATGAGCTTCAAAATTGAGTTGCAAGATTTCACCTAAGAAACATTGTTGCATTGCAAATTGCAAGCAAAAAAAATAAAGATTATTAAAAAGAAAGTTCTCAATTCAACTGTATTATTTTTTATGTGTGATACTTCATCACTTTTAACTGAGTGATTCGATATTAACAAATCTTTTTTTCAAAAGTTAGTGTGAATGAATGAAATGAATGAATGATAATGCGCATATATTTTAACGTCGTAACGCCATAACTTTTTACTGAATGGTCCGATTTTTATGATTCTTCTTTATACAAAAGTTGGTATTTGTCGTCTGGTACCATATAAATTTGAGCGATATCTGACGAGTACTTTTTGAGTTACGTCTAAGTTATTTATTGTAATACATTATTATTCGTGCGCGTGATGTTTCATAATTATTATTGGGTGGTGCGAAATTAGCGCAAGAGCGTAGCGAGTGCGATAAATCCCTTTGTAGTAATAAAGAAACTACAAAATTACATTAATTACAAATTACAATGGTAAGGGGTCTCCGTCTAATGAGACGGCGATATTAGTTATAGTTCAGGGAATTTAGTGATAAAACTAGCAAACCCGGCGAACTCCGTTTCGCCACCAGATGGCTTCGTTTTTTATAACATTTCGTTTGGGGATTAAAGAATTTTTCTTTTGTTTTATATTTGAAAAAGAATAAAATTTTGGTTAGTAGTACATGCTATGTATCAGGGATGGCGCTGTATGTGAAAATGATTTTCCCTGTTTTCCTCCTTTTCTGTTGAAATTTTCCCTGAATTTTGTTTGCTACAAACCTCACGGATCCCGAGACCTTTCCAACGAATGCAAAACCGTGGAAATCGGTTCGTGCGTTCTGGAGTTATAGCGTCAGGAAGGAAAACCTGACTTATTTTTATATTATAGATTAGTCATGTTAGTAATTGTTAGTATGAGAGTCGTTCTAATTCGGTCACAGGTGCGTTGCTACCCTTGAGGACTGAGATGATTGCCTCTAAATAAGTGTAATCAGTTCCACATGTTCCTATCCGGATCACGCAATCATTGGACCACGCAAATGAACAAATACCGTGGCGGGCGTTAGTACTTCCCTGGGTGAACTCTAGGCTCTTACCACCTACGGGGAAGGGATAATATACATTGTATTATGATAAAAACTATTACAGGGGGTCTTTATTAACGCAACAAAACTCAAAACAATGATTTTTCTGTTTGTGTGTGATGTTTTATTTCAATCGCTACATAAATAAAAAAGTTATGTCAGCTTAAAGAATCATGCCTAACAATTTCCAAATGTGGCTAATAACGACTGATTTTATGAAGCTTGCTAGTAACACAATAAGGTTTGAAACCGTGGTTTAAAAGATATACTTTTTCGTTAATCTATAAATTTTGTTATTATTTGGTACCTCTGAAGTAATTAGTACAACACAGTAATTTAATACAGTATATTTACATAATTTTAATATATTTACTTACTTTTCTAGGTACCACAGGAAGAAAAGACGTCTCCTGAAGTAGTCACAACCAAAGAATCTTCTCAAACAAAGGAGTCACCAAGTAAAGGATCAGAAACAAAGCTTCCGTCTGATATAGTGATTAAAGAATCTGAGTCTGCAAGTCAGAAAGATGAATCTCAAACAGCTGAACTGTTATGTCTAAAAGATACTGATCAGAAACTTCAAACGATGAAACGATTATCAGAGGATCTTGATGATTTAAGTGAAGAATTTCTTACCAAATTCACAGTTTATGGAGACCCAGAAGAATTTGTTACAACTAAAACTGAAACAGTAATTGAAAAAAGTGTTACTATAACTAGAACAATTCTTACCAGAGTCGTTAAAACCAAGTATGCTGACAACCAAGGAGTACCCCGAAAGATGAAAACAATTACAGATGTGATAACTACTGATGAATATCCGGATGGCACTACTAAAACCAAAGAAGCTAGTAGTACGACGATAACAGATCTTCATGTAGACCAAGGTATTTTAGAAGTGACGTCAACTAAAGATGTTCTCATAGGCACAATTTCAACTTTGCCAAAGAAAGATACATCAGAAAAACCAGAACAAACACAATCTGAAGATTCGAGTCGAGTGGAATCTAAGGAGGAAATTACAAAATCCTTAGAAGAAAGTGATATGGTGCAAAGTGAACATAAAATAGAAGACATAAAAACTAGTTCACCCATAGAAATCGATGATATACATGAAAAAACCAAAGTACAAAGTCCAATTGATCTTCATGATAAGTCAACTACCCCACCAAAAGCAGACTTAAAAGAAATAGTAGATATAAAATCAGATGAATCAACAAGCTCAATTAAGTCTAAAAAAGATATTAGCGGTGTTGATGACACTATATCAAGTATATGTGAAAAGAAGATATTGGGTCCGACTGAAAAACAAGAAAGAACACCTGAGTCTGTAACTGAAAGTATATCTATTGAAACAAAATCTGGTGAAATTGATGGAAAATCTACTTCACAAACATCTATGATAAAAGTAAGTGCTGAAAAACAAGATTTACAAAGTGAAGAATCAATTCGAAAAATAGAAGAAATCCTCAAAAACTTTACTGCAGTAGGAGAGCCAGAGGAAAGTATTTCAACAATAACAAAAGAAATTTTAATAGAAACCATACTTGTCATTCGAACCATTACAACAAAAATTATTAAAACGAAATATGCAGATAGTATTGGTATTGTAAGAAAAATGAAAATTGTTACAATAATAACTACCTCAGATAGTTACCCTGATGGACACTCAAGTGCTACCGTTGAACAAAATATTTCATTAAAAGATATTGAAGAACAGTCAGATTCAACGCACTCTAGAACATTTTCAAGTGAACAACAAATAGAAAAGGTTTTGCCTAAAGATGTCACGAAGTATGGAGACAAAGGTCTAGAAGAAACTACCTATTATATCAATGGACAAGCTAAATCTGATACCCCTGAATTTGTAGACTCAAAAGAAATTATATCTAAAACCGAAGCTGAAGCAAAGAAGCATGATGATCTTAAATCAAAATATGACGACATCCATCAAGACGACATGAAATCGATTCGAAAAAAGAGAGACATTCATGAGGAAAAAGAACAAGAAATTGCTGAATTTGTAGAGAAACCCACTGTGAAAGAAGATATTCTTACTAAAGCACTACAAACAGAGACAATGACTCAATTTGCTAAAGATAGCGCGGAAATGTTACACCAAGAAAGAACGCATATATCTGAAACACTCCACAAAAAACTGACAGATGATCAAATTCATGAATTTGACAAACTATCATCAATTTCCACAGTTGATAGTGGTATTGTTGACAGAGACAGTATGACCCATACAGTGTTACATAGCAGCTCAGAAGACGTATCTAAAGAAGTAAGTTTGGAAGAAAAATATAGTTTTGAAAGCACAGAAAAATCAGAAAAACTGAAGAGGAAAGACCTTTATTCCACTGAACAAAAACACTCTTCACAGTTAGATGATTCAGTACAGTCTACAAGCAAACAATTTGATCATGAAACTATAACATCTTTAACCTCCGATCTTGAACAAACACGCAGTTCACTTAAGAGTGAGTCTCCAAAAGAAACTAAATCAGAAACTTTAATTACAACGGAAAAAAGTATGCCGGCAGAAGATAGCGCGGACAAAGAAAAGGAAACAGTTACAAAAACCTTAACAGGCAGCGCTGCGCATTTATTGGAATCTATTCACAAGGCATTTGGTGATGAACCAGTACAACAAGGAATAAAGACGGAAGATACTGAATCCTTAACAATTCGGCCAGAATTTGATCGTGTATCAACGCCCCCTACTGTACCAGTAAGTCCACTGCCAAAGACTCCAAGTGCATTCCAAGATATCAAAGTAAGTGATGGTGTTCAAAGCGAAGTAACTTATGACAAGTCAGATGGATCCGAAGAGACAATCACTAAAGTGGTTCACGTAGGTGATGATGTATTGACACAGAAAATTTCTACGTCTACTGAAAAAGTACCTAAAACCCTTAAGACCTCATCCGATATAGATGGAGAACCGGAACTTCTTTCACTTATGCAAACAATGGGTAAAATCAAGACAGAAACAGACACTGTTACTAAGATAATCAAAGAAGGTGAAAATGTTGTAACTCAAACAATAACAACAGTAACTACAAAGGAAATAATTTCTAGAGAAGATGGTACACCTCAAAATGTTAAAACAACAATTGAGACTACGACACTTAGTAAAGCCGCTGATGGTACCATGACTACTACAAAAGATACTCAAACTGTACTCTCTGAATGTTCTTCCAGCTTAAAATCTACCTCACAAATGGACTTATATGCCAAAGATAGTAAAATAGATAAACTTTTGTTTGACACCACTGATCAAAAATCTGATATTAGTCGTGAAGAATTAAAAGAAAGCCCAGAAAAGTCTTCTCAAGAGTCTTCCTCAGCAGTTAAGGATATTAGTGAAAAATTAGTAAAACCTAATTTTGTTAGTGAAGTTGACGAAGCAGATGACAATATAGAAGATACAGTTATTGATACTGATGTAAGCAAAAGAATAATTAAGGAAAATAATATCGATATTATTGAAACAATCACAACAATAACTAAAAAAGAAACTATAAGAATTGATGACATTAAAAAGTTAATAAAAACTACAGTTGAGACTAATATTGTAAAAGAATATCCCGATGGATCTAAAGATATTCAAAAGAATGTTGAAGTAAAAACTGAAGAAATAGTCATTGACTTAGGAAGTAATGTAGATAAGTTATTAAACGAATTCATTGTTGCTGGTGAACCAGAAGAAAGCGTTTCCACTAAAACTGAGGAGATAGAACAGGACAATATGATTATCAAAAGAATTATTGTGACCAGAATTGATAAAACCAAATATGCAGACTCTTCTGGTAATATTAAAAAGCTAAAGACTGTTACAACTGTTACCACTACTGATAATTATCCTGATGGGTCGTCAAAAACAAAAGTAGATAGTAGTACCTCACTGACTGATATTGGATATGATGATATCATTGAATCTACTGAACTTCTCGATTATACGCAAATAGAAGAAAAATCAGTGGAAGTAGACAAACAAGAGAAAACGACTATCATTGACGGTAAGAAAGTACAGCAATTCGTGACAATAACTACAATAAAAGAAATTTTAGCAACAAAAGACAAATCAAAGAAAAAATTAAAAACTACAATAGAAACAGTCACAGAAACCATACAGCCAGATGGTATAACTGAAGTTACTAAAGATGTACAAGTTTCTGTGTCTGATTACGAAATAAATGAAGAAGAAGAAGAAGAACTACCCGAAGGATTTGAAGTATTAGGAGATCCAGAAGTTGTGACTACTACTGAAACTGAATCAGTTAAAGAAAATGGTGTCATTATTAAACGAAAAATAACTATCACAGTTACAAAGCAACAATATCAAAACCTTGTCGATAAAGTAAAAAGAACTAAGACAATAACAAAAACAATCACTGAAGATGAACATCCCGATGGTTCAGTGATAATTAAAACAACTGAAAAAGTTTCTGTGATTGATGAGGCTCTTGAATTACCGAGTTCTCAAGAATTTGAATGTAAAACTGGTGCACAATCAGAAGAAAGCGATGAAAATATGAAAGTTCAAAACGTTCTTAAAGATTTGGTTCCAACGGGGGAACCTGAAGAAGTTGAAAATATCAAAGAAGAAATTATTCATGAAAAAGATATCGTCATTAAAAGAAAAATTGTGACAAAAATCGTTAAGGTTAAATATTCTGATGAATTGGGTTGTCTGAGAAAACTAAAAACTGTGTCTACTGTAACTACCACTGATCAATATCCAGATGGTTCATCGCGGATTACTGTAGATACAAGTACATCTGTATCTGAAATTGATGACGATATTACTTTACAAAGTCAAGGCTTAGTAGGATTTACCAAAGTAGAGGATAAGACTGTAAGTGTAGATACTCAAGAAAGGACTAAGGAAAAAGATGGTGTACAGGTAGTTGAAATAATTACAACAACAACTATTAAAGAAATTTTGTCATCAGACGATGGGTCTAGGAAAAAGGTGAAAACTACTATTGAAACTGTTACGGAA
Organism: Hesperia comma; assembly: GCA_905404135.1. Lineage (NCBI taxonomy): Eukaryota > Metazoa > Arthropoda > Insecta > Lepidoptera > Hesperiidae > Hesperia > Hesperia comma. Next base: position 1,036,798 of record FR990028.1, on the reverse strand, counting down.
ACAAAGTTGCCCAACGGAGTAACGGAAGTTACAAAAGATGTTAAAGTATCAGTAGCCGATATTAGTCAAGATTCATTTGATGAAAACTTAGAGGGTTATACACAAGTTGGAGAAGCAGATGAACAGACTAGTTCAGAAGTAGAAGAAGTTTATGAAAATGGTATAAAAATTATTAGAAAAACTGTTATAACTACTTTAAAACAGGAATTTGAAAATAACCAAACAAAATCTAAAAAAATAAAGACCACTGTCAAAACTGTTATAGAAGATGAACTCCCGGATGGTACCGTCATCACCAAAAAAAGTGAGAAAGTATCAATTGCTGATGTTTATCTGAAAACTGCATCAACGCAAGAAGACACCGAGCCACCACAATCATACATTGATGACAGTGAAATAGTAGAAGATACTGCGGAGGAATTTGACATTAAAAATGAAATAGTTCAAACTGGATCAGTTACTATTAAACGCACAATTACAACTAAAACCAAACGTGAAACGTTAGCCAGTACCGACAAAAATATTAAGCGAGTCAGAACTACAGTAGAAACAACTACAGTGGATGAATACCCGGATGGAGCAGTTGAAACTACAAAAGATGTAAAAATAACGATATCTGAGTACCAAAAAACATCGGATAGTCACTTACAAGCTGCTTTACAAGGATTGAAATCAACTGGTAAGATAAAGACTTCAGTTGATAAGAAAACTAATATTATAACCGACCAATCGCAAAAAATTACTCAGACTATCACAACATACATCACAAAAGAAGAGCTAAAGAATAATGAGACAAACGAAATAGCTGTGAAAACCGTAACTGAAACTTTGACGGAAAATTGCAAAGAAGACGGTACTGTGGAAACCACTAAAGATGTAAGAACTCAAATAACTTATCTACCACTGGGTACTGGTTTAGATGATTGGTCACCAGAAGAATTAGAAGAAATTTCAAAACAATCATCAAGTCACGGTAAGAGACCGATAATCGATGAGTTGCCTTTACCCAAAAAAGAGGTTGAGGCACAACCACAAGTGAAACCAAAGAAACAACGTTCTCCCGTGGGTGAAATAACTACTGAAACCGATACTTTTACTAAAGTTATCAAGGATGGTGATAATGAAATAACACAAACAATAACTGTGGTTACAACCAAAGAAGTAATTAGCCCAGAGAAGATAAAGATAACCGTTGAAACAACAACTGTCAGTAAAGGTAGTGATGGAGTTACTAAAACAACTAAGTCCACCAAGACTACGATATCGGAATTTAAAGAGGAATACGAAGAAATCATAGACACTGGTGAAAGTGAAAAATCTTTCTCAAAATTATCATCGAAAACAGGTGACATGCGTAGTTCATCTGCGGCAAGTGATGATCTTGACCATCCAGGTATATCTTCTCCACCTTCTGATATTAGCTCCAGAGGTTCCCGAGCTGCAACTCACATTTGGGGCACAGAAAGCAGTGGAATGTACTACAGTGATGACGACGGCCAAGGTAGTCCAAGTAGCACAAAATCACAAATAGCACATTCGCCAAGATCAAATTTAAGTTTTGAACTTGACTCAAAACTATCACAACAACGTGAAACGAGCCAAGAAATTCTCACCGAGAAAGGCGATCACGATTCATCACTACATAGAGATGTAATGTCAACTTCGATATATGGTCAACTACCTGAAGATGACTCGTGTACATCTTCTACGCATTCCGAAGTAAAGACTGAAGTTTATTCGCTAGATAAAACTCTTTCAAAAACGACTGAAGACTTTTTATCACAAGAAAAATTAAAATCTGAACAATTGTACAGCAAACCTTCTGACGCTACGTTCTTGAAGGAAGCAGATGAGCAATTTGAAAAGGCAATTGAAGAGCACAAAAAAGTAAGCGGTTCAGATGTCATTTCAAGTATCACTGCCAAATATGAACTAGACAGTCAGTCTAGTTCAAGTCATCAGATTTCGAAGAAAGAAGAAAGCAGTATTTCCTTAAAGGATATCAAAACTGAATCTAAAAAGGTCACTGCAAGTTCACCATCGTCAAGCAGCAGTACACATGAATCCCGATCAGAAAAAACTGAAAAGAGTTCTGTTTCCCAAACAAGCAAACCTAAGGATCCTATCGAGTCATGGGGAAAACCTTTAGGACTTCCAAGTCCTATTCAACCGCCCACGCAATCAGATGGTAAGAGCACACCTAAAAAACAGGTCCCTAGCTCTACTGTGTTAAACAAAAACAAGTTAAATCAAGAAAAGAGTAAAGAGGCGAAGAATAGAACTTCAGAATCACCAAGCAAGAAAAAATCACCTTCTCCAGTTTACATGGAGCTTACATATGTTCCCCATCACGGTAATTCATACTATTCTGCGGTAGAATTCTTCAAGAGAGTACGAGCTCGCTACTATGTATTTTCTGGTACTGAACCATCCAAAGAAATCTACAATGCTCTCCTTGACGCCAAGAAAACTTGGGAAGACAAAGACTTAGGTAAGTTACTTTATTTGCACATAAAAAAGCTAAGTTGCTAGTATTTGGGTTTATCAATGAGTTATAAATCCCTGAACAAACAGATCTCTAGCATCTCTTTTAGAATTTGAATAAAAATTTACCCGCTCCATTCCGTAATAAGTAAGAGGAAGAGAGGATTAGATGGCGATCACGGGGAGGGTTCGGTCGTCTCCGCAGTCTCCAGGCTATGATCCTAATGACGCTGCGACTCTGATTCTATCACTTGGTTAACTTCTACGTTTTGCCTCATTCAACTATCATCCCCCTTTCTATTTACTCAGTTCCGAATTAAGGCAATGTAAATGCAATCGTCTCCAAGAAAAGAGTGAAAAGCCTTCTGAGTAAATGCATTTTACCACTCACGACTACATCGCGGTTTTACATCAAGCGGAATTATAATCAAGCATTAACTTATACAATGCAAAAAAAAACAGTTAATACTCTCACAAAAATTTCTACTTGTTTTATTTTCAGAAGTGACAATCATCCCAACATACGACACTGATGTTCTTGGCTACTGGGTAGCTGAAAACGAGGAGGCGTTAGAAAAATATAAGATCGACCTGTCGCCGTCTGCGTCGAGATGCACCATCAACCTGCAAGACCACGAGACTTCATGTGCGGCGTACAGACTGGAGTTCTAGGTGTCGGGTCTATTTGTAGCCTTCTCATCGAAGAAGTGAGCCTCGTACGAAAGGTACCTTCGAAAAATGTAGTGATTAAATCGAGTGCAGGAAGAGTGTGGCTGTGAGGACCGTTCGGAGGTACCTTAGAGACCGCTACTCCGTATGAGATAGTTTGCAAATAGATACAGTTAAAAACTTTTGTGATATAAGAATGAAATCGACAGACTGTTTTTAAGTTCGATAAAATCGTAGCAGTTTAACCTTAACGAGAGTCAAGATGGAAGTGGGAGTAACACGGAGTGGAAATCGTCGCGTCAAAGCAACCCTGAACAGAGAGTGTCCTCACCGCATCCAATTTAATGTCAATAACCAAATTTTCGACCTAAGAACAGAGACGTCCATTTTTTTCTAAAACTGTTTTCTAGTAGCGTCATTGAAAACTAGTACACGCCTTTAAAGTATATTTCTGAGGATATTTTTGAATTCGGTCTTATACAATCAGTAGTGCTTTTATATACGATTTTTAGCGTAACCAGTCCATTTTGTTTAGCCGAAACACCGCTTGCGCGAATGTCTAAATTTAAAAAATTATTTTGCTATCGCATTATAAATTCTAAATAGTATAATATTGTATAAACGGTATAGCGAGCACGGCCGCCATTTTGTTCAGCAAAACGCTTTGTAAAGGACGTGATAGAATTAAACAATTAAGTGAGATTGTAGACGATGGTCAATAAAATTAATGACATGTTTTTAAACACCTGGAATACATACTTTTTTATGATCAAATTGAGATATATTTAAATAAATGTCTTATAAAGACAACCTTAAATGTACGGTGTCGTTCGGTGACCAGTGCTGTATGCACTATTTGTAACGTTTAATAGATTGACGTAATACTGTTGAATCGTTCGGTGGTGGCAAAGATGGCTTCATCTCTATCTATTTTATATTCCTAAATAATAATGCTATTAGATAATGGCAAACATACGAATTCCCTCATTATTTTCAATCTGAGCTTCCCTGCCATTATAGATTTAAGTCGTTAGATTGGCAAGGGCGTCTCGGTATGCACAAATGAGTAATATGTTTGGAGCACACATGAAAGTTATTAAAATATGCCTGAATTTTAATTTCTTTCCTGTGGACAACAAACCATTATTACAATATGATTAGAGCTTGAGAGGGAATACACGGGGCGCTAATGAAGTTACCAAAAGGTGTTACGTTTGTATAATGAAGCCATCTTTACCCTTCCAGAGAATAATGAGCCTAAACCGATAGAGAGCTTAATCCATATAAATAAATGTTTTATTAGAACTATTATTACAAATTGAACAATCTATTTACCTTTGTTTTAAGTTAAATTTGCTTGTTGCATCGATGACTATATTATGAAATAGTTTTAATGTGTGTTGCTTACTAAATAATTTCAAATGGTGACTCTTCAGATTATATGATATCTGGTTATTTTGAAAATCTTTGGCATTTATTTTATTGTTTCGGTATTGTTTTTGTACGATGTATGTTTTGAACTAGTCGAGTCAACCCAAATACTTATAAAGTTGTAGTAGTATTATTCGTTCCTATGTCGATTGATTTAGCGTTTCTAATATTAATATATGTGTTTTGTTTTCTATAAAACGTACCTAAAACCTCATGTAAGTATAGAACTCCATTAGATATTCCTTTATAAATTTGAGTCATTACGTTCGAATGATGTGAGCGAATGTGATATTGATAAAAATCATAAAATTTAACATCTAGTCTAGTGAGTAAGCTATATTGAACCGGGCTTTCTTCAGGAACCTCCTAAATCTCCTCGTTTCGTTGTTTGCCAATTCAAAGTGAAGGTTTTGAGTCAATTAATTTTAAGTCATCCAATAGAGTTAAGCCGACTAATACCACACGTCTGTCATTGCTTACTTTGCCAAATGACCTAACTATAGTTAAATAGTAAACCGATTCTGTATAATTGAAGCACCAGCACAATGTATTAATGAGTAAAGTAAAAATTAACAAATACATAAACTATGGTATTCTACGTATGTATAAATTACTATCTACGTATTTATTTTTATGTGAAACTTTGTGAGAGTACGAATGAGAATTTATTTTGTAGTGACATTATTATATAATATGTGTTTAATTGTGTGTCGGTTGATGTGAGCACAATAAGTGGATATGTTTTGATTCTGTGAACTTACGCTTTGAAATGTTGTGGATGGAGAAACAGGGAACGTGTGAGCGGCCGCGTCGGCGCGTCTGTCGACATTTTTTATATTCTACGCTTAACGTCAGCTTGGGGAATCGGCTTGGGCCCTCACGTCTCCTTCCGTAAGCGATGCGGAGCTGTTTAAGCGACTGCCAAACTGGTGCATTAGATTCGATTCTAATAATTTTGCGTTTACTTTGGTACTGAATTTAAGATTTCGTTGTGTGGTCGATCTTAAATTTAGATATCACCTTCGTGCTACAGACGCTTCTCTTTAAGACGATCGAGAGGCGTGCCGGCGCCGCCAAGCTTAGAGTGCGAGTTGTAGGCTTTGTATTCATGTAGCCAGCGTCACTCCTTGGCTGTCAAGCCTGACCCTAAAGTTTACTATTGTATTTTATAGCTAGAACTATAATTAATGCATAATTATATTAGGAATATTAAAATGTTACTAAATTAAGAATTGTATCAGCTTAGTGAACATCAATAGCTCTGAGAAATAAATCATTATTGAAATTATTAAATGTTGTATTCTTCCTATTATGTCTTATGTATTACGATGTACCGATATACAACGGTCTAAGACGGTGTTATTGGTGTTGGAAAGGTACTAAATCGAGTAATTTTAATTATAATTCATTAGTTGTTTTATGAAATTAAATCAAAATTACAAATACCTAATTAATTTATTGATATTATTGAAATAAAGATTGTTTTATACAAAGTTAAGTACATAAATACTATACTGAAATAGAGATACGAAACTCATTATTTATGCAGTTATTTTCTCAGTTATTTATAGTTTAACTTAATAGGATTGGAATTTGTGTCCCAGTGTGTGGTAGGTAGGAGGCCTGTGAAGGTCTAACGTAAGCTTTTGTGGTGCTAACAACTGATGTGCTAGGCGTTATTAGAGTTACGCTTTATTGTTCTTCCCGCAAACAACGGAATGGCCAATTGTTCCCAACTGTTTGCGAGAGGAAGAAATAACACGCTTAATGAAAGGAAGACTGATTGATGACCATTCCCTGAACTATGTATCCTTTATTAACCCTCAAAGATTGTATACTATTCTATGTAGTAGTGTAACAATGGAACAAAAATAAGGCAATGTCACAAAATTGTTCCTGGTACCTTACTTTTGTTCTTTGTGCCCAAAATTTTCGATACAGTTTAATTTGATCCTTCTAAATTTAATGACTAATATTATATTCTAATATATATAAGTAAATTCCAGCAGAGCGTTTAATAATTTAAATAATGATGTGCATCCTTCCGTGGATCGTAGGTATTTGTATCGATTATTGTAATGTAAATTAAAGTAAAGATATTAATTAACAACTCCATTCATTGTATCAGTCATCACTATCCCTTTTCAGCGTGTTTGGTGGAAGTGTAAGAGTCATTACAGTAATAAAAATATTTCAAAATGTTACCGAGACTTTTATTTTAACCTTAGCTACCTTAGTTTATAGTCTTTAGTCCCTGTTCGCACGGGTGGACATTTTAGGGTAGGTAGGTAGGTACTTTATTGAAGTTTTAGCAGTAAACCCTAAATTTTTAGTATCTAGTAAGTATATGTACATATAAAAGCCTATAAAAGAAAAGAGTTTTGAAATCAGTCCAGTAGCTTTAGGTATTTTTGTTTCAAATATTTAATAATACAAATTAAACTAGTTTTTGAACAAAGCCGTAGGTTCCACGGACAACTCACAAGGAACACACACAACCAGACTGAAAAAGTATTTAAACACACCATAGTAATTTCCTCCTCGCTGGGAATCTGATACTACATATATATACCAGAATCGAACCCAAAACCCTATGCACGGCGATCCGTCATGGTCGCACTCGAGTATTTAAAGGAGTTTTTTTTATTTTCTCTTATTTCCTAACCAGCAAAGTATCAGTATTGACATCTCTAAGCTCATCTGTACGTTTATCAGCTTATATTAAAATAAGTAACTAAAATAATTTCCTTGGTATTTAAATAAAACACGATACGATTCTGGCAATTTGACTTTTTATTTAACAGTTCTTACTATAAACAATGAAATTAGTGAGGCTGATTGATGCGGAAGACAACTTGCACCTTGGTTCATTCATCACATTCGAATCATTTTAATAAGTCGAAATAAATAAAGAGTTTACAGTTGAATAAATAAAAAAAACAATCGATTAAGAAAACACGGTCGAACCAACTGACAGATAATGATGAATGAACCAATCGATTTATACAACAATCAATAAAATATATCGATAAATTAACCAATCGATAAAATAACACACATAAATGTACACAAGTTCTGGGATTCCTGTCTCGGGGGTATGTTAAACAGAAATAAAACATTCCTAATACCTTGAGCCGAGAACAAATATTTAATCTATCCATAAATATGTGCCCCGTCCAGATATCGAACACAATATGGTCATACGTATTTCAAATGCCTCAAAATACTAATTGTATTTTACAAACTTTTAAATGAATAGCCTTGAGATCGCGAAGTTGATTGATTAAATACAACTGTTAAAGAAAACATCCTCTATGGGATATTATTTAAGCGTTTAGATGTGTAAACTCTTAATGCTACTACTGGCAATGGACTTCTTGAACCTTAAAATTAAAGAAACACGAAGGCCTATATAGAAGCTAAATAATTATATCTACCTACCTATAGATAAATACCTAAATGAATTAGATAGCTTTTATCTTAACGCTCTATATTTGGTGTCTAGTTAATAATTATTATTATTATTATACTATATGAATTTAAATTTAAAACTCGTATACATTTCATTTATCAATATATTCAAAACTTGATATTCACACGCAAGAAAAAAAATATTTTATCTTTATGTCGGGACTAGATTTTACAACACATTACGTTATTTCATAATTACAATGAACAATATAACTACAACAGGTCGCTGATGTTACACATATAAATACATATTTATGTATAAATATTAGTATGGAACATACTGGTGGAGAGTGAACCAAGAAACGGGATAGAACGTAACGTAGATGATTTATGACGTCATAACCTGTCATCGTGAATTTAATATAATACACAATGGCTGCGTTCCGTAACTCGACCAAAACGCCCAAAATGACACTTTTTCAAAGCAATTTGAACGTTTTGGGCGTTTTGGTCGAGTTACGGAACGCGGCCAATATTATGCCTATGCACAGTTGCAATTAATATAAAATGAGACAGTACAAAAATATATACATACGTCACAAAAAGGCTTTTTGGCAATTGTCGATACATTACAGTGAGTATGAACTTAATTACTAAATCTGGAATGAATGGTTTCTGAAATATTGCACTTTCAGGCCTCGCTAAAATATAACAACTAATAATTTTGTAAAGCTTTCCTCACATTTTACTTTACTATGATAAATTTTATTATACTATTTTAATGGCATTTATACTTCACGTTTACACTTCACTGACAATGACAGCTGTCAAAAAGCGCGCGCGAACGTTGTCCTACAATAGTAACTTTTACCACGTCGCATAATGGTCATTTACCGATAAGTCATATTTGTCCATTACATTAACTTTTTGTCCATTTGACACTATTCTTGTCCATTTTACATCTTATTTTTGCCTTTTAATATAAAGACAACATGCATGCAACCAAAAGCACATTCATGATGCAAATTCAACACTTGTTTCTACTGTCGTAAAGATAAGTTAAAATCTCATGTCGTCTGGTTTCCTCAAGAAGTAGGCGACCTTATCGAGTGGCACCTTGTACTCGTGCATCCAGCGGCTACCTTTCCTGAGAGAACCGTCGATACCGTCCTGCCAGAGACCCGCTGGGAGATAAACTGAAAATACCAAAAGCCATGTTATATCCATGCCTCGTAAAATAAATAAAATTTGTTATTAACTTCTATTTACCTGATAACTTAATAGGTCATCAACCTGTAAACTAACTGAAAATAATTGACGCATGTAGTTATTATTATTTAGGTGTCAGGGCATGGTGAACTACTATCCCCATGAGGCCACTGTGACCATCTCTGATCTATTGTGGCCATCCGAGTATTAGTTAGATCTGGTCAATGTAGTTATTCAATACGATTAGGGATTTTTTTTTAATCTGTCACCATTTCGTAAAGATGGTTTATGTTTATGGTGTAACAGTGTACATCATTCATAACTTATGCTCAAACTGGGAAAAGAGGATACCTTCTCTAGTAGTTTCGCCCTGATGTATAATGGGAGCTACCACCAGCTCGTCTCCGATGGCGAACTCGTCCTGCACGTAGAGCGAGGAGTCTCCGCCCGTCACCAGCCACAGCGGCCTGATCAGCGATAAACCCTCTTCCAGAGCTTCCCTCTTGTACTTCAATAACAATGGAGTCACCTAAAATAAGAAAGAAGTGTAAAAATTTAATCTATGGCAAAATAATTATTGACGTTGTAAATATTGAGCCAGCTTAGAAACGTAATATCATCTCATTCTGTTGGTAATTAAAATAAATGAAGTGCCTAAATATTAAAAAAAATGTAGCTTACCAACTTTTGCCTCAACAAAGTCAAATTCTTCGCCATTTCCAAGACTCGTTCATCATTATATTTACTGGGCAAGTGCGTAAACTTCATCACCGGTAAAAATGTCGCCATCTGTAGCCATCTCATGTACAGCTCTCTTTCTGGAAGAGCAATTCCGTTATCCTGGGTGGAGTTGGTAGCATTGGGTTCGGGAGATCCTTTGAACGTTGGCAAGAATTGTTCGCTGCCCGGCCAGTAGATGTCCCCACCTACCGCTCCCGGCATCACAAACGGAAAACCATTCACGCCATATGTCAACATTGTGGGTATGACTAGCCTCAAAGCATCCCATGTCGATTCAAAGGGAGGTAAAGACACAAATATCGGCGGACGTGGGAGATTCACTGCGGAAGAAACTCCAATAATACTCAAAGCTTTTTCAAATGTTTTTGTGAATATCGTCTTGTACTGGTCAGGATTAATCAGTTGCTTTTCACATCGATAGTAGTGTGGCATGTTATAAGCGGTGCCGAGATCAAAATAAAAGGAATCAATATGGTACGTATCAATCACAGCCTGAAGTTTTTCTGTTATCCAAGGAACTGATCTATTATTCGTTATATCTAAAACACCAGCGGCAGCCAAAGACTTGAATCTCGTCAAAGCTGGTATCCTTCTATCACTATTTCTTTCACTTATAAGTAATCTCTTCTGGACGGTTTCTGCAAAATTAACACTCTCAGTGCTGATGAACGGTTGTACCGTAAAAACTACTTTAAATCCTCGTCTATGAAGTTTATCTATTGTTATATTTAATGTTTCAAATCGAGTCGTATCGACTGTGAGATCACCAATTTCATTTTGCCAGAATTCATTAATTAGAACGTGTCCCTGCTTTAAAAAACCTAAATTTATGACATCTTCAGTATATTTAGAGATAGTCTCTGCTTGCAATTCGTGTTTAAATCTTGGAGCTATTTGCCAAACCGGTTCTAATATTAGAGATTCTAAGGTTTGCATATCGGCAGGTTTCAAACCATCCCATAAAGGAGCTCGTCTGTGGCTGTGAATCGATGAATGAAGAGATTTCATGTCCAAGGATGTGCAAATATTGTACCTCATTTCCGCAAACTGAGTCAATCTGTTAGCAAAGGCAAACTCGTCATATTTCGCTTTTAAACAGATTTCCTTTCCTCCTTTATTAACTGAGACGTGAAGTGGTGTTTCATCGTCTACAATAATAGCTGCTCCCTTGGAATTGATAAAGTACCTAGTAAGAACGTTTCCCCATTGAGTTTTCAGCATGTCTCCTGTGACGAAAGGTGTGTAATCAATTGAACCGGTATTCAAAGGCCACGTTATGTTGAGAGATTGTCCGCCACCGTACCAATGTACTTTTGTGTCGCTCCAGTCAAAGCAGTCGTTTGGTGATACATCTGCAATCAAAAACAAAATACATAATTATAGACAGCTAAAATAAGGCCAACTAGAAAAAATTATAATTATAATTAATACATTCTTTAGAAAATTTTGTTAATACAAAACTCGACAAAAGTAAAAATGCTTAAATAACTTATTTTGAATTTTGAAGCTAACCACAAATTATTTTTAATGTATAACAAAACTCTGTAGTAACAAAACTCACCATCCCTTAAAGCCTTCCAGTGAATGGAGTAGCACGTAGTGTTATCAACGCCAGGATCGTGAGGCAAACACTTGAGATAAAGTCGAAGGTCTTGAAGCCACTCGAGACACTCGGAGCCGTCGGCTTGGCGGTGCTCCGGCAAACACGGGTAGGCCTTCTTCTTACCACCGATGGTGACCGCTGGAAGATAACAGTAAAAATATTATGAAACACACAGCGCGACTATATTTTGCTGAAGGAATTAAGTTAACTAAAGAGCACGCGGCAACACCCTTCCGCTGCCACCCATGACAACTGTGATCGATGTAAACATTAATTGCTTAATTTTTTACGAAGTCTTACACGACTGAGACAGGAAGTGTTGATGTGATGGAGTTTAGTTGAGAGATGGAGAGAGTTGAGAGTGTTGAAGTGATGGTTAGTCTGGGTTAGTCCTGTTAATTTTTGTTAGTAACAATCTCGTTTTTATTCGATCATAGGTGTGCTGCAATCCTTGAAATCTAACAATCTCTATAACGCGGTAACCGGAAAATAAAATTTGTTGTAAAAATTAACATGAATTTCCTCGTTTTTTAGGAAGTGTAACAAATTCTTAAGGGTAACCACATTGTACCAGTCGGTAACCCAGATAATAGTGACCCTGCAATCTGAGCAAGAACTCGCGGATTTGGTTTCACCGGTGAATAAAATATGCATATGACAGGTAAGATTTTGTTGAGGTCATGGATATTTGAAGTATCATATTTCAACACCGTATTAGAAACTCTGATGTTTGATGAATTATTTAAGTAATTATAATTAATAGAAAACACTTGTAACTAATTAAAAAGTGAATGCAATAAAAACTAACATCGTACCTACAGGAACATAAATGAAACAGAACTTCAAAAGTTTTCCAAATAACTTTTTGGAAGAGCAACTTGACAATAAGCTCACCTAATCGTGCCTTAAGTATCTCCACGTCATCCTTATTGAAAATTCTGATCATTCTCTTCGGTTCGTTGAACTGGACGCTATCGAAGTAGGCCTTGGTGAGGGCTTGCTGGTGGTACAGGACGTATGCGAAGCTCACGAAGAAAACCACGGCCAGGAACATGAGGCTGACGAATGCGCGGAGCTTGTAGTCGGTGGGTTTCTTCCGCATTTTCTGGGGAATGCTCTGGAAAAGATTTCAGTTTCTTTTACCAAAATACCATTTAAGTTTGAAGTTGTAGAGGCTAGAGATGTGAATCCGACTACAAAAAATTGTTTGTCGATGTTTTGCAGTAACTATTGATATAACGCTTTTTGGTCTAACGAAAAAATAAGAAGCTCAACTGCAGCGGCCAGTTTTGCGGTACAATGTTTATTTAAAACATTAATTGATTTGTCTGCTCGCTTGATGTTTACACAACGGCGATTCCATATTTAGTACTTGTTTGTTTGTGTATCAAACTGATGTCCGAAACAGTTCAAAAGATTGAAGTTCAGTTGAGATAACGTGTTGACCTGCTAGTTTTAATTGGCCCAGTCGGGTGTGGAGGCAAAGGTATTCCGAGACGACACCCGGTGATGGAAAAAGTAAGGGAGAGGGAGGCAGGAAAGGATAGAGGGAGAAGTAGAAGCAAGTTATTCGTTTGAAGCATACCTGTAGTTTTTCCTTGAGGAGGCTAGCTAGGGAGTTGACAGAGGTGACAGAGTTGCTAGGAGAGTATTCGTCCTCGTCCATACTGAACTCGGAGCGCAGCCGCCGCGGCCCGCCCGTCTTGCGGCGCGGCGACCGGAGGGGAGACCTGTAATCACCACATCATCATCATCATCATCGTCATCGTCATGGTCATCGTCATCATCATCGTCATCGTCATCGTCATCTACGTCATCATCGAGACAGAGGTCTCCGTCATCGTCGTCGTCGTCGTCGTCGTCGTCGTCGTCATCGTCGTCGTCATAGTCATCGTCATGTAGGTCATCGTCATCATCGTCTCCGTCTCCGTCTCAGTCGTCGTCGTCGTCGTCGTCGTCGTCGTCGTCGTCGTCGTCATCGTCATCGTCATCGTCATCGTCATCGTCATCGTCATCGTCATCGTCATCGTCATCGTCATCGTCATCGTCATCGTCATCAGCATCATCATCATCATCGTCATCGTCATCGTCATTGTCATTGTCATCATCATCAGCATCGTCATCGTCATCATCATCATCGCAACCCATTGCTGGGCTCAGGTCATTTCTCAGATTGAGAAGGTCCACGTGGTGGAATCCACCATCCACCACGCTGGCCAAATGCGAATTAGCGGATTTTAGATTATAGCGAGTGACATTTAAATGCTTTAAACGCACATAACTCTGAAAATTCCGAAGTGCACGCAATGGGATTCGAACCCGGACCCCCTGACTCCGCTTTACCACCACATACAATATTGTAAACATAAACATTCGACAACTTTATACATAGCTAGGCAGGATAGTAGCGTTCTGATAACAAACGATTGTTATCTTTCTGTAGCTAATGCCCACAATAATTATGTTTGATTGACTTTGACCATCACATCTGCTGGTAGCGACAGGCTTGGTAGTGCGGCCCCGGCTTCAATTCCCGGCTGAAACCTTTATGTTTTTGATTCAGGTATCAATAATCCATTGTTCATCATCTAAACCCATCATGTCCCACTATTGAGCACGAGTCTCTTTTCGGAATGAAGAGATTAAGGCCATAGTCCACCATGCTGGCCAAGATCGGATTGGCGGACTTCACGCACCTTTGAGTTTTGCGAACTCTCCGGCATCCATTGCGAATCCATTGTTAAAATGTTAAAAATCAGTGGATCATAACATTCATAACTTTTTTTTATTTAAGTTTCGAAACGAGTACGCAACACCACCGCACATAGCAATTATGAGCAATACAAAGACTCAAATCGGAATTAGGATGTTTAGTCAATTAGGAAACGGTGTTAGAGTTAGTTGGTCAGTACGTCGGTAGGTATTAAGACTGGTCAGCTACTATTAGTGATGAATAGTCATGTTGGTAGTGGTTAATGTTTGTATGTAAAAGTCTTGTCCTATTTTGGCCACAGAAGTGTTGCTATCCCTAAGGGCTAAAACGTCCTATCCCTCTAAAAAGTGTAACTGAATCCACACCTTTCTTACCGGAACATACCTAACCTTTTAGGTAATTTTGTTAACAATATACTCAAAATTTATCCGACGGTCTTAAATAGTTTTCTCATAAAACAGGAGAGATATAGATAAATCAAATAATCCCGGGACTGGAAGTGACGTAACAAAAGCGACCTTCACACTCGCTCTGAACCTGGTAATAAGATGTTTACGATGTAATGAGGATGCTGAGATAAGTGACACATGTGACACTGGCACGGGCCATCTACTTATCACAAGTCACACAAACACTATCTACTCCACTCTATCCTACTCTAATAGGTACTCCTTTCATCCTTACGTATTTGTTATTTATTTACATGCTCCCCCGAATATGCTGACTTTGTTTTCTTTAAAATTTTGGGATAGCCCAAATACTAAGTACGACTATATGTCCTGTAGAGACTGTCTCGTAATTTCTCCAGAAGAGTAGAAAGCAGAAGCGTTTAATTTGCTAGCTATAAACACTATTAATTAAATAACTACTGTCGGTTCAACCGGTTGGATGATCAATGCAGTCCCCCCCCTCTTCCCCTCCGTCCCCTTTAATAGAATAAAATATATTTACATCATCGTAAATTAATTTAAATAAACACAAAGTGTAGGTTTTTGTTGTTTAATGTGTTCGGATACAATTTTGCAAGCTGAATAAAAATTACTTCCTCCGTCTCTACGAAATTGGAATTTTGCATAGCGTTAGTTCCGATTACATTGTAATTTTATATCAAACATCGTTGAAAACTACGCTATAATCTTTAATGATCTAATGTCTAGATTGAGCGTC
Source organism: Hesperia comma (assembly GCA_905404135.1). Classification (NCBI taxonomy): domain Eukaryota; kingdom Metazoa; phylum Arthropoda; class Insecta; order Lepidoptera; family Hesperiidae; genus Hesperia; species Hesperia comma. Next base: position 1,021,370 of record FR990028.1, on the reverse strand, counting down.
GCCCTACAATGAAAACAAAAAAACAAGGCAACAATATCAAGCATGTATGCGTGCAGGCGATGTTTTACACGTTCTTCTATTGTCTATGTGTTCGAGTGCGATGCAATCGAACAGCTCAGCGCTTTGACATATTGCTTATTTCGTATTAACATAATTTTTACTTTACGGTAATTAGTACAGTACGTCGCGAACTACCATTGTGACACCTCGTGCTCACACCATTATTACCATATTAATTAATTATTCTGTGTAACCAAGTTTGTGTTAACCATTTAAATATATTTGATAAGTTCCTCAAACCCCGGACTTCTCATTTGCAGTCTCCGTAACCATTTACACAGATAACCATAATAAAACCTAAAGGGGATTAACCATACACCAAGAGCTACTATCACCCATAATACCAACCCCCACCCCCTTTACATTGGTCCTTCGAGCCGGATCTCGGAACGCGAATTGCTAGACCATATTGTAGTAGTTTGTGCTTTCGAGAAAATAAACCAAAATACCAGTGGCTATAGTGATCAGTGCATACAACTGGATTGGCAGTGAAGCGGATACATAGTACCAGCGTAAGGCGATACCCGGGTGAGACCAAACCATTTATTATTTACATTTTTATTTCTCTACTATATTACTTCTATTGAAATGGAGACCTTTTACGCTAACCAAATTGAGATAAGAGATTTTTTGTCTAAACTTTTAACCAACTTCAAGAAAGATGGGGTCGAGCGAAAAACCATGGACTACTGTAAGCGTAAATTAAATACACTGGAGGAATATTGGACCGAGTTCCAACGTAACCATAGAAAGCTTTTGGAATTTGCTACTCTTGACCATGAGTATTTTACCCGTAATTGTTTCGAAACCACGGAGGAGCTTTATTTGACCACAAAGGATTTAATTGTAAAAACCATTAACCAGTTAGGAGTTAAACAAAAATTGAGTAGGCCAGAACAGCAGACTTTGGAAGACGATGAGCAGGCCGCAAAGGCGTCTGGAAGAAATCAACCAGGTACTTCTACCAGTTCTGAGGCAGGCCAGCGACAACTTTATACTTCCTCTGGTAGATATAGTAAGCTTGATGAATTAATTAGACAACAAACCATTAATTTTAAGGCATTTATGCGTACAATAAATTCGATAGAAGTGGACCAGTTGGAAAACAAGTGGGAATTTGAAGATACCTTAAAGTCTCTTCAAGCCCGATGGAGTACTATTGACACTTTACATTGGCAAATAGAGGGTGAGAGTGATGGAGAAAATGAGTGGTACCAAAAAGAATTTAACCAATATGAAAAGATTTATGTTAACTTGAAGAAGACCATCAATACCAAGATGTGGTCTGTTGCTCATAGGGAGAAATCAACGCCACAAATGGATATACCAGTGTTCAGTGGGAGCTATCATCATTGGGTTTCATTCAAAGATTTATTCAGCGAGGCCATCCATAAGAATCCATCTTTGTCTAACGCCCAGAAAATGCAATTTCTAAAAAGTAAAATAACAGGGGATGCCGAGCGTTTAATTCACCATTTACAAATAAGTTCTGATAACTACGAAGTATGTTGGGATATACTCAACCATCGTTACGGTAATAAAAAATTTATCTTTACGTCTCATATTAACACCTTGCTAGGACTCCCAAACATACAACACCAATCGTCCGCTATGATCAAAAAATTGCATGACGTTACTAAAGAAAGCTTGCACGCTATTCAGAACCTTGGGGTAGATATTAACACATGGGATCCACTTCTAGTACACCTTTTAAGTCAAAAATTGGATAGCGAATCGTTTGCTGAGTACGTAGAATCGGTAAGGGATCCTAGGGAGCTACCAGTATTGCAGGAATTTTTATCCTTTTTAGAATGTAAATTTACGGCTTTAGAGGCATCTCGCCGTAAACCTGAACATCCCAATCAACCAAAATTAGGCAGTAACCATAATTCTATGCGTCATAATACACATAACTTACCATCTTACCATACAAATAACTTACAACCTATTCGTACACATAACTTACAACCTAATCATAGAAAACCATTTAATTCAAATAATAATTATAATTCATTTACTCGTTATAACCCCAATAATATGAGATCGAACATGAATACCTGCCATGTGTCGCGGTCAATGACTTGCGTATTGTGTAATGCTGACCACGGCTTATGGCAATGCAGCAAATTCTTGCAAATGTCGAATGAATTAAAATTAAATACCGTAAACCAATTAAATTTATGTCGTAACTGCCTTACTAATCATAACAATAAGGCATGTTTCTCAAGTAAACGATGTCGTAAGTGTTTAGGTGCACATAATACTTTAATGCATGAGGCTTTAATAAAATATAAACCAGTTGCTATGTCATCGAAACCAATTAAAACGGCACAAAATTTACCTATCAACGAACACGCGCCGACTTCTAGCCACGTGACTTGGGACGATGTTTCCGAAATATTATTAGCTACTGCTATGGTTAAAGTTACCGGGAATGATGGTTCGCAACATACAATGCGTGCTTTAATTGACCAGGGCTCGCAAATCTCATTAATAAATGAAAATACTGCTCAAACGTTAGGTTTAAAGAGACACCAGTGCAAGGGTAAAATATTTGGGGTAGGAGAAAAGGAAAATCATTGTAAAGGGACGATGAATGTTGAGATACGGTCCATGTATAATGATTTCTCAGTAACTTGTAACGTTTTTATAATGAATAATTTAATTAAAAGTTTACCAACTAAAACTTTCTCAAAACCAACGTGGCCTCATATACAAAATATAAACTTAGCCGATCCTAATTTTAACGAGAGCCGTCCGATTGACTTACTTCTTGGTGCTGATGTATATAGCAAGATAGTGTTAGGAGGGATTTTAAGAGGAAGTGATGAAGACCAGCCCATAGCCCAGCAAACGCAGTTTGGGTGGCTGCTCTGTGGTTCAATGAAACCATATTATAGATGTAACGTTGTTCTGCATAACATAGATGACTTGCGTAGGTTCTGGGAGAATGAGGAAATTAACCAACCGATTGAAACGTCCAGTGATGACCATGAATGTTTAAAATATTTTCTGTCAACCACAAAGAGGCATGAGGATGGGAGGTATGAGGTTAGGTTACCATTTAAGTCTGATATCAGAAACCAATTAGGGAATACAAAACAACTAGCTCTGTCACAATTTCGTAGTTTAGAAAGTAAATTAGAGAAAAATAGTCAATTAAAAACAGATTACCAACAATTCATGACTGAATATCGCGATCTTAACCATATGATACCATCTACTATTACTACTCCAGAGTGCTATCTCCCCCACCATGCCGTCACAAAGAAAGGGTCACCTGCTAATAAGTTCAGAGTCGTTTTTAATGCGTCTGCTAAATCTTCTACGGGTACTACCCTTAATGATATGATGCATACAGGTCCTAATTTACAGCAAGATCTCCAGGAGCTGATACTAAAATGGAGACAATATCGGTATGTATATACTGCCGATATTGAAAAGATGTATAGACAGATATTAGTTAATAAAAAAGATCAAGTTTACCAAAAGATTTTGTGGCGGGACTCCACTAGCCAACCTATTCAAATTTTTCAGTTATCAACTGTCACTTACGGAACCAAAGCAGCTCCATTTCTTGCTATGATGTGTCTGAAACAGTTAGCGAAAGATGAGCAACCAAATTTTCCCCATGCAAGTCGCGTGTTAGACAATAGCTTTTACATGGATGATTTTTGTGGGGGCAGTCATACTATAGAAAATGCATTATTGCTTAAATCGGATCTAATCAAATTATTAAAAACAGGGGGTTTTAATTTACGTAAATGGCAATCAAATGAACCAATGTTATTATTAGATGTAGAGAGGAATGAATGCAGTGAACGAATATATGAGTTTAAACAACCAGATACAGCTAAAACACTAGGATTGGCTTGGAACCCTCTAAATGACCGTTTTTATTATTCTAAATTAAAATTTGAGTTAAGATCAAAACCTCATACCAAAAGATCGCTTCTGTCTGATATCTCAAAACTATTTGATCCTTTAGGGTGGGTATCACCCCTGAGTACTACCATGAAACTGTTGTTTAGAGATGTTTATATGTCAAAAATAGATTGGGACGAACCACTACCAGAACCTATTATGACCAAATGGGATAATTTAAAAGAACATTTAGACGATATAAATACCATTGAGGTGAACAGGTGGCTAGGATTAAACAAAACTGACCAGGTTATTGAATTGCACGGGTTTTGCGATGCGTCGGATAAGGCCTATGCATGCGTGATTTACTGTAGGGTGAGTCAGGGTAATCAAAATACCATAACGTTAGTGGCTGCGAAGGGTAGACTTGCAACGATCCGGAAAACCATATCGACACCTCGTTTAGAGCTTTTAGGTAGCGCCTTACTCTCATCCCTCATGAAGAAGGTCACACAGTGCCTACTAGACTACCATATTGAAGTATACGGTTGGACTGACTCTACAGCGGTGTTAGGGTGGCTACAAGGCGATCCAGCACGATGGAAGCCATTCGTAGCTAACAGAGTAAAATCTATTACGGCTATAATACCATCGACCAATTGGGGTTACGTAAAAACGAATGAAAACCCGGCTGATTGCGCTAGTCGCGGTTTAACTGCTAAGCAACTTAAAGAACACGAGTTATGGTGGCGGGGACCGTTATGGCTGCCTTCCTTTAAGTTTGAACAAACCAATAAAAACATTTACCGTACTAATTTGGAAGTTAAAAGCTCATTTTTAAAACAAAGTAATGTTGTAGTAATGAAAGATAACGATTTCACTTCTAATATCATTCATCAATTATTAAATAAATTTAGTTCTCTGAATAAAATCATTCGCGTATTTGCATGGATATTACGTTTACCTACTTACCTTAAATCAGTTCGTCAACCCTATCTCGCGTTACACGAGTTGCGTCGCGCGAAAATGCTAATCATCAAATATGTACAACAATCGACATTTGCTGAAGACTTGGATTATTTAAATAAACATAATAAAATACATTCGAAAAGTAAAATTTTAAATTTGAATCCGATTAAGGATTTAAACGGCGTTTTACGTGTAGGCGGTAGACTTAGAAACGCTCGGATAAACCAAGACATGAAGCATCCGATTATTCTCCCCCACAACCATTGTTTTACCATTTTATTGATTAAAGAAGCTCACGAGTTGACATTCCACGGAGGTGCAAGGCTAACATTATCTCACTTGAGGCGTAATTATTGGATTATTGGAGGATATATGGCAACCAAAAAATACATCAGACAGTGTGTTACATGTAAGAAACAGGAACCAATGAGACAGAGTCAGCTGATGGGCGATTTACCTGATGCCAGGGTGAATCCTGAATGCGCTTTCTACCACTGTGGTGTTGATTATACAGGATTCATTGAAGTGAAAGCCAACAGAGGGCGTGGCATAAAAACATGTAAGGGATATATTGCGATATTTATATGCATGGTGACCAAAGCCGTACACATAGAACTAGTGTCGGACCTAACCAGTTCAGCCTTTTTGGCTGCACTTCAGAGAATGGCTGCTAGAAGGGGCGTGCCTCGTCACCTGTACAGTGACAACGGAACCAATTTTATAGGGGCCAATAGGGTGTTACAAGAGGAGTTTGATTACCTTCAGCAACTGTATTCGAGTAGTGGATTTCAATCAGAGATCACTGAAATGGGTATCGAATGGCACTTTAATGCACCGTCTTGGCCGAACGCCGGTGGACTTTGGGAAAGAGCAGTCCGAAGCCTCAAGTACCATCTCAAGCGAGTTGTTGGTAACCAAAAACTAACTTATGAGGAGTATTCTACACTACTATCCAAGGTCGAAGCTTGCTTGAATTCTCGTCCACTTTGTGCATTAACGGAAGATCCCGAAGACCTCAATTTCTTAACACCAGCTCATTTTTTAACGGCAAGACCAGGACTAACCATAATAGAAACCGAACATGATGCTAGAACCAGATGGTATTTAACATCCAAACTATTTCAAGATTTGTGGAGGAGATGGAAGACAGAATACTTAACAATGTTATCGGCAAGAAATAAATGGAAAGAAGCTAAAAGTAACATAGAGGTAGGAGATCTGGTAGTGATTCATGAAGAACATATACCACCGGGAAAATGGGCGATGAGAAAAGTTGTTGAGACCCATCCGGGCAACGACGGTTTAATTAGAGTTGTCAGCTTGAAAACCAAGAATGGTATCATAAAGAGACCCATTGTGAAATTATCAGTTTTACCAGTAAATAATAAACCTCAACCAGATATCAACAATACCATACAATCGTTTAACCACACCATTTCAGAGGAAGATGAGAAACCAGAAGAAGAGAAAGAGAGAAGGAAAAGAAGACAGACAAAAGGATCAACATTTGTGACCGTTGCTACCGCTCTATTATTTTTCATGACACTATTGTTACCAGCCAACGCTAATTTTCACATAAATGAATTATCGACGAACCAGACCTTGTATTTTGACCCTATAACAAAAGTTCAATTAATCAGGGACAAGTGGAATCTAGTCTTTTACTATGACATGGAACCATATTGGGATGCTATTAAATCATATAGTAAGATTTCAACCTATTTAGATAAGCTGTGTACAACCATTGAAAATCAATCCCATTGTCATATAATAAATTTACAACTGCTTAATGAATTCGAAGAACTGAAATACTACAATGAACTGTTACTAAGCCAACATTTTAACGTTCACACCAGACGTCGGCGGCGCCGTGGACTCATCAATGGTGTCGGATACCTTGCGAATGATCTGTTCGGCGTATTAGACTCCCGCTTCGCAGAACAATACACCAAAGACATTGAAATTATAAAACGGAATGAGAAACATTTGTCCGATTTGTGGAAAAACCAGACGTCAGTAGTAGAAACAGAATTCGCTTTTATGAAAAAGATGAAGGAAGCTGTCGATAAACAACATAAATTTATTAACAAAAGGTTAAACGAATTACAAAGCAACACCAATACCGTTCAGCAAGAAATTAAGAATATGTCTTATACTCAAGATTTTACTCTGTCTGCGATGGCCGGAAGTGGATTACTGCAGGGTTTGCGAAGGCTGCAAGATACATTATTAGAAACAATTACTGATATCTACCATGGTCAAGTTAGCGCTCATTTACTGAAACCAGAACAATTAAAGAGTGAGTTACGAATTATATATAGCCAAATGCCTAGAGAAGTGTCTCTACCTATCACGAACATAGATTCCGATTATCAATATATCTACCAATTGATAAAGGTCAAAGCCAGAGTAACGGAAAAATATATTATATTTGAGGTTGCGTTTCCACTTGTTAGTAGAGAAAGTTACCAGTTGTATAAAATTTTACCAGTACCCCACCAAATTGAGAGTAGCATGGTCACTATAGTTCCCGTATCCGAATATGTCGCCGTTAGTTTGAAACAAAGCACATACTTTACCACTAACTCTGTTGAATTAAATGACTGTTTAATCCATAAAGCAGCTTATCTATGCCAGCTGTTTAAACCGATAATGAACCTCGAACGAGATGAATGTTTTTGTGACAAAAATGAACAAAACCTTACCACATGTAAGATTGAGAAGTCAGCGTGTGTAAATAGATGGATCAAGTTGCACTCGCCGTCACAATACTTGTACTTCTGTTGCGATAATTATTCTGTTAAAATAATTTGTGATGATAGAATTACCATTAAACAGCTGAGTCGCGCGGGGGTCATCAGCATCAATCAAAATTGCTTTGTAAAAGGCAAAGATTTCACACTACACTCTCTACAACTTCAGTCTAACCACTTACATTACTCGCCATCAATTTTGATACCAGAACTCGATCAAATTAACCATCTAATAAACTTAAAAATACCGGAATCAGAAGTTCTACCAGACGACCAACAGCTAAATACATCTTTAACGATCCTTGGAGACCAAATAGATAACTTAAAAGCGAGTAAAGCTGAAGTAGACGATATATCGATACACGATATCCATCACTACACTTCTACATACGTATTGCTGTTCATGGCGGTACTCGCGGCAGCGGTATGGTATTGGAGGAGTGGAGGATGCTGCCGTCGGACACCACCGACTGCTACGGATCGTCGCCGTGAGGAGGATCACGGTCACCAGGTGTCCGAACCACAACCTGTGTTACCAACCCCAGTGTACAGTGAAGTGCGACAGCTCAATGTCAGTGATTTACGGTCGAGTGAGATTAATAATAGTGTCCGGGTTCGTTTACAAGACTTTGCGAAAAGATGGCCTAATGTACGGCATAGTGTCAGTGCGGGTAAAAATAATGTTCAAACGTCGCCTATTCCGCGGAAACGTGTGATGGTTGAAGACTCTTTAGTTTAATCTAATATAATGATCCATTAATAACTATCATTTTGTTAAATAATAATAATTCTGCATAATATTCTTTTTTACATTTTACCATTTTAGTTTTGTTTTGTGAAGAATATTTAAATAATTTCGCATAATATTTCGTTTTTAAGTTGATAAGTTAGGTGCTTTGTATTTCTTTATATTTTACAATTTTAACCATTTAATATTTTGTCTTGCATTAACATGTAGGAATCATTATAAAAAGAATGTTGATTTATATTTAAGACTCTTGCTTACTTTGTACTTGCTTGGATAAGAAATAGGTTTATTATTATATTTTACTAGATACATATTTACGGTAATTAGTACAGTACGTCGCGAACTACCATTGTGACACCTCGTGCTCACACCATTATTACCATATTAATTAATCTGTGTAAATAAGTTTGTGTTAACCATTTAATTATACTTGATAAGTTCCTCAAACCCCGGACTTCTCATTTGCAGTCTCCGTAACCATTTACACAGATAACCATAATAAAATCTAAAGGGGGATTAACCATACACCAAGAGCTACTATCAACCATAATACCAACCCCCACCCCCTTTACACTATGTGTGCGTGATCAATCATACAATGATATAAAATTGTGGCCAACAGTTTGCCACAATTTTTTGACAAGTTTGCGCGAATTCGTTGTTCCATCTACACATTAGATCATAGCTAAGCTCTATATTGCTATATTACGCTATGCTATACGATCTATATATTATGCTCAATTGCGCTCAGGATAGGCTGCAGACATAGCCATATAAACTACCGATGGGTTTGGTCAATAAAGAAAGTAGGCAGTCGAGATCCACTCAAAATATTACACTTCGTTAGGAGACTGACTCAAGAATCTTGACTAAAAGACAGCAATTTCTAAATTTAAATTGAATAGGGGGTGTTCTCAAAAAAGGAAATAATTAATTCCAAAATGTTAACCTTAATTAAAATATCCGCATTAAAGACTCTCGAGAACTTGCCAGAACGATCGAGATTAGCTTCAGAATGGCATGACTCGTATTTCGAATGTGTCACAAATGTCACAATACTCAGTTAAAATGGTTAAAATAATGTTCCCTGTATGTATTGGAATCGATCTTTCTTACTTTTTATTATTTATTGTTTTGTTAAAACAGCCAAGAGATAAGCTATGTGACAGACAGCAGAAGCATATTAATGGCTTTCCGCGACCCTTTCGGTACAGAACTCTATAAAGCATTCGCATACACACAAATACAGATTTGTGTGATTTTAAAAGTAAATAGGTTCGCCGCACTGAAACTGGACCGAATATCGGCTATCGGCTTATGATACAAATAAGTATCCTCTATCATCAGCAGTGGGACAGTTTTGAGCTGCGATGATGAATGTGAATATTGAATATAAAGTGGACCTTTTCTAATTAAACGACTACCACCCAAGTTCCAATAATAACATTCAATACAAATGTCGAGTTCCTATACATAATATTATTAACTAAAATAGTAATTTCGAATACGCAGGTAGAGTTGCCGCCTGACCGTTACCTCTTATTTTTATCATTCTTATAGTATTCTGTTTAAAATTTTATATTTCTCAACCATTGGTATAATTAAATACCTACATCTTATTTAAAATTTTACTACTTACTCGTTTTGTTTCAAGGCCTGACTTTTCCTAATTAGAAGTTATGAGTTATCTTGCTTACAACAACACTAATTTATAAGTCTACAGAAACACTTTTTAATTTAAAAACACTTTTAATTCAAAAACACAAATAAAAAACTTTTGTCTTCAAAAACACCTCAGAAAATCCCACAACTTATTACCTATTTTTTAATTAATCAAGTTACACTATTAAAACTTTTAACTTATTCGATTTTGTTACAAACCGCACTTCGGTCAGTTTTCTGCGGAACCGTAACAACAATAAGTTTCTCGACTGTTCGCTATAGCTTTCTTTACCCGTGTGCGCGCGACTCGTGAGAGCGACTGACCGGGCTACGCTCGTGGGATACATTGCCGATTCGCGTAATTACAGTGCGACTTTATTACTTAATGATTATTGCCAGTTTGTAAACCGGTTCACTTCAATCGATATTAAATTCTCGTGTTAACGGCCATGTTATGCATGAAGCGATACTGTTATGCGATAGTTTTATAAAAAAATAACTTTTTATGGAATTAAGATAGCAAACGAGCATGCAGCACCACCCTTCCGCTGCCACCCATAACAACTGTGACCGACCTAGAACTAGACTCAAAGGGACTAGGATGGTTAGTCCAGTTAGTAGAGGGTGTTAGAATATTAGTTGGTTAGTAAGTGTGAGGACAGGGACTGTTAGTGATAATAACGTTAAAGCAATTATTATTGAAGTAGAATTGGTACTGCGTACCTTGGGGGCGGTGGTACATCCCCGGGTGAACTCTAGGCTCTTAACACCTATTAGAATAGCTCTTACCGCCTATTATTTCTTAAATTTAAGCAGGTACACGGTAACAGAAACAAGACATATTATTATTACTATGTTGAGATTTTTGGCAAGCATTCAATAGGATTAAAGTATTCATGCACTTCAATTAACTAATAAATAAGTAACAGTTAACAATATTATAGCAAGAGATATAGTATAGTAGTACTATGTATGTAGTGAGCACCTATTGTATAAAAGGTGAGTAATTTATTACATATTCAAATCATTAATACTGCATTATTTATAACAGGCGTTAGTTTTTATTAGTTGACGTCAACATGATACATTACTGAGTTACAGCTAGAGAGCGGTATAGGTACAGGTATAATAGCTCAATAGGTACAGGTAGCAGATTTGTAAACATCGAATTACTGTAAGCTGCATAAACCGAAATTATACCTCATTATTTTGTAATTTTTTATAACGCAAATTCGATGACCTAAAACTCTTTACAGAACTTAGTTAAAAAAAACTGTGTATTTTTCTTAATTTTTCAATGAAACAACATCTTAAAACAAATGTATTTAAACAATTTCAACTTGGGCAATTTTAGTACCCGATCAAAATTATAATGCTTATTATTTGGACTCCTTTTATACATTAAAGGACACGTTTTATTGCAATTAAATGCAGTGCACGAGTAGTAATCTTTCTTCGCGACATATTAGGTAACAGGTTTTCTGCTGATGAAGAAAATTCGACGTCATCAATAACTTGTTCTATATTATTTTAACAGGAAAATAACAACTGATTTGTGTTATAAACCTTAATTTTATTCAGCATTAACAAATTATCTGTGTCAAAGACGAGAGAATTTTTGGAAGTAACTTCCTTATCGTCCGGTACGGTTGGAAGCTAGAAAATTTAAAGTGTAAGATTTTTCTTGATACAAATGGGAATGCTATTTGCTGAGTTATAGATACAGTTATAGATAGCTTATTGGTCACTTCACTTAGTGTTAATAATTGAAGCCAATAACTTGCCAGCTGTCAATTCAGGTCAGTCAGCTGTCAGCTGAGGTATGTTAGATGTTCAGGTTCAGGTGTCAGAGTTAGGCACTTCTCACACGCTATTTATGAGCTACGCGACTGCAACGCAATCCAAAATTTGAATGTATCTGACACTTTTCACTGACAGGAGTCGCATCGTCGCAGCGTCTCATGTCAGTGAAAAGTGTCAGATGCATACAAATTTTGGATTGCGTTGCAGTCGCGTAGCAGTGCAATAAACTTCGTTTCAACCAAGTGTTCATTGACACGAACTTATTCTTATTTGCTGTTGGTTCTCCACTACAAAGCACACATTCTAAAAAGTTAGGTACAAGTACAATCATAGTGGGAATCTCAACCCGCCATCACTTCACTTCGAGAAACATGTAATTAAGTAACCACAGTCGAAGGGAGTTACACGTAATTCTTTAAACTGATAAAATCTTTGATTTATTAAGTAACTTTAGTAAAACAAACACTAAATTTTATGTGAAGCTTACACAGTACATTAATGAAAACCTTTTTAGTGAAGTGTAAAGCCTTTTCTCTATTGTAATTAATGAATTTGAATTAATTAAAAATTAAAATAGGTTAAATTAAATTACAAAATTAAAATACAAACATAATGCAATGTTTTCTAAAAGAAAGAGGCATGAATATAATAGGGTAGCATCAGTAAACAATCTCAATTCAAAACAAAATGACATTTTGTAAAAAGTTAAACAACAAAACAGTTTTAATAATAAACTAGTTAATGTTATCTATTCTTATAAACATGTTGACGTCCGGCTCTTTGCTCCGTATTTTATGAGGATAAACATTGTATTTTTATGTATGCATTCATTTTTATTTGACGTCAAATTCATTCAATATTCATTTAGAAATATTGGTAAAGATTATGCTTATAAACAAAATAGTTGTTTGCAAAACTAAAAACAAGTTTTTATGATGCCATGTGTGGTATGAATTCAATACAAGATAATGAAAGTCACTTTGGTGTTATCCACTGAGGAGTTTTCTTCTCTGGAGCCATTTCTGAGCGTAGTATTCGTTCATACTTCTCATGTTATTAGGAGAATGTGTTCAAGAATTACATAGGTCTATGACATAATTCCACCTCTCCTTTCTACCATCGAATAAGCCGACTCACAGCGGGTATGCAATATGCATCCCTTCGTAGTGAACATATTTTAGCACGAACGACGCACTTCGCTTCGTGTTTTATCAAGTACCTCGTAGGATAGGAATTAAATAAAATTTAGGATAGGAATTAATTAAAATACTTTATTAGATGTCAGCCATGCTATATTATTTTAAAAATATTTTAACTATATTCTGAACAAAATCATACTTGTTTGACTGCAGTAAACATGTCCTTTACAAAATACGGCAATATTTAAATTGACATTAATGCACTTTGAGTGTAGGTATGTGTGTGAGTGTGAGAGAGAGGTAGAGTAGGGTATGTGTGTGGCAACAACCATCTACAATCTCATACAGGACATAAACCTCAGAATGATGTCACTAGATAGGACTAAGGCACTTCTCACATTACACTATTCATTAGCTACGCGACTGCAACGCAATCCCAAAATTCTATGGATCTGACACTTTTGACTGACAGGAGTCGCATCGTAGACGCGTCTCCTGTCAGTGAAAAGTGTCAGATACATACAAATTTTGGATTGCATTGCAGTCGCGTACCTCATAAATAGCGTTGTGTGAGAAGTGCCTAAGCAGACAGACAAATAAGTTATCCAATCACTGATAATAATATAATTGCGGGCAAACTATAGATTTGAGGGAACTGGCCGTTCAGAGTTACGGACCTACCACTCTACAGTACCGGATTAGGTAATAAACTAATGACACGTCAGATGTTATTATACATTTATTTACTACAACGTCTACAACACTACTACTACACCATAGGCCGGCATCTAAACACAACACTACAAAATCGCAACGTATGATAACGTCACAAGTCAGAAGTGAGGCAGACGTATTTATATTAAGTATATCTAACAACAAAAAGAATCGTTAAAATGGAACAGTCAAAAGTCATGAGGTAACGAACACGTAATAATTAAGAACGTACATTATTAAGAGCAACTCAAAAACTATCCGTCAGTTGTCACTCGAAATATGGGACCAGACAAAAAGCACCAGCTAAAATTTTGTCTCAGATAATTTTAATACAAAAGTGACTTTAAGTGACTTTCGCTGAAAAATCCAAAAAACCCATTTTTTCGCACTTTGACTTTATTTTTTGCAGACATGGAATGGAAAGGGACTTTTCACAATTTCATTATTATGGTGTCCGTACCGTCTACACAATATTTTAAGTTCTCTGTAAAGTATTAAGTGTAGTGTAAGTGCAATTGCAAGCTAGTATGGAAGTATGGAAGTTCCTAATATAATAATCTTAGTTATTCTTATTATTTTCTTTAAAAAAATATTAAGCATAATTCAGCTCGACTGTGCATGCCGATTAAGACAACATTAAATTCTTAGTTTAAGATAGATTAAGTTGTAAACACAATGTATTGTCTTGTTGGTCCCAAATAAAATAAATAAAATCACAGGGATGTCATGGATTTTGTTAAGCCATCCATCAGTCTCAATCCATCTCTGGCTGTCCTAGAAGCCGCCTTACAACGGATGTCTGCGAGGGACCTTAATAAGGAAATGCAGAGGAGCGTTGACCCGCTCGCGAATGTGGCCCTTTCTCGGTGACCCATTTACTGCACAATACACCAGGATGCTATGAAATAGTCATTTGTCTAAGTTATACCGATATTTCGACCTGGTTACGTTGGCTCCGCTAAAATGCGTGGAAATAGGGACGCAGTATATGGTAAAAGAGACTGGAGTTCTCTAGAGGAAGTACCTACCACTTCCCGCCACGGTACTTAGTACCGTTTCTACCGTTATACTCGTAGGTAATAGGTATACTTAATTGCTTTAACAGTAATTGTGTACCGGAACCGGAAAGAAAGGCTTGGAGCCAGTTGCCAGTAGCAACGCATCTGTGACCTAATTTGTTCACAGATGCGTTGCTACTCATGACTTGTTCTAAGTAGTTCACAGTGGTCATTGGCGACAGCTGAAGGGTGGTGCTGCCTGCTCTACCTATTATACATTTTTACTGTACCTTGTTACAAGTTATTGTTATTTTAACAATATCATGACCAAAGCAGAGATCATGTTCACATTACATCATTACAGTTAGTAACAGTAGGTACCTACTTGTATTGGTGCTGGTATTAGTTTAAGTAAAGCATATTCTGGTACTTAACTGATAAAATTTTATTAGTAGGTAACATAATTATGTCCGCGATATAACTGCTTTTGAATGATCACTTACTTCTCTTTCCTGTCATCATCAGACATCACCTGCGAGTCGTCAGCCGTGTGGTCTCCATCGCTGAACACCGACCCGGAGCTCTGGTGGTGCTCTGGGATCTGGAAGAAACCACCTTATATTGACATGGAAACGAACCAAAACTTTACCAGGTAGGTACTTGAAACTGGCCACAAGACTCAAGATCTATTCGACGGGTTTAAGTATGCTCGGGAGATGGGAGAAACTTTAGTTACACACACTAACACATACACACAAGTTCTCCCAATAACGAAACTCACAACATAAACTCAGTACCTTTATACTAACCACTTCGAACACATTAAACGCTAAAACCATTATTCAAATTCTTATTTTTAAATAAATTGTTCTGTTCTAGAACACCAAATATAAAACTTAAAATTAACTACATTTGAATTTAAAATTAGACTTGTAGAATTAGGAACCAAATAATACAAGAGCAGCGTAATTCACAATTATAATTGATTTTACAATACACATTGTTCTAATTAAGCAAGCACGGCGTATCTGGCAAACACAAGTTATCTTTCATTGCAGGCAGAAGTAAATAATAACACTTAGAATAATTTATCGCATACTTTAAATGTGTGTCAGTGTGTTGCACTTACGATTTTTACTTATTGATATCGATAACAAATTAACGATGTGCCAGTTTCGCTCGACGGAACACGGGATTTTCTCTGTCGACTGGTGCGAAGTTTTCACCGGTGTATTGTAGAGTAGGTTCGTAAAAAGTTGATGTAAATTATTTAATTTTTGTTTTACTTCAGTCGGATCATAAATCAAAAAAATATAAATTAGAGATTGCCTTCCAAAGTGTCTTCAAATTTTCTAGTGAGGGAGTGTCGTAAAAGTTTTCCAAAGCAAACCGGTGCGGTTATAGGTACTTAATTTAATATCTAAATCTAGCTCGAAAGCTGTTATCTCAATTGTGAACTCAAAAGCTTTTTTGACGATTAAATTGACCTTAATAAGATTTTAAATACATGTTTATCTACTACATTTTTTCTTGATATCTGAGTAAACTATGAATTTTAATAATTATAGGTATACTCGTATAATTAGACAAACACGGTACAGATCTAACAAAAATATTTTATGTTTGTAGCCATTGACTTTTCTTTCCCTTGTTCATACCTAATGGACAGTGCGAGAAATGTACTAGCTCTGGGATTGCACTATTGAGTTTTTTGTTGTCTAAAATTGCTTTTAGCTCTAGTTGTCTAAAACGGTGCAAATGCAATAAAAAGCAAACCTGCGTAAGCGGGATGCAGTCGGACCGCCTCTTCGAACGCATGCTGCGCTCATTTTGAGTAAATTAACCAATTAGTGCACTCGCAGTCGCTGCAATTACTGCAATTAGCGCTAGACAATCGTCTGCGTCCTGTCTAGATTTAGATCTGATGCCCGATGTTACAATGTTAGCCGTGTGTGGAACTGCGGTAGGATTCTACGAGTCCTAAACGAAAGTTGTATGTTGCATGCTGATGATTTTCTTTCGTGTAGGTATTTTCTCCTTGTTTATAAAGCCTCCTTTCAAAAATAGTAATAGTACCTATAAAAATGAACCACAACGGTAATGAGTATTTTAATTTTTAATTGTTTCCGAGGTCTCCAATTATAATACATTTTACATTATGGTCTAGGTATGGACCTCTATATACATATGTACATATGAAATACCTTTATGTTTTAGCTTATAAACTAAATTGAACCGTGGGCACATGTAGATAATATTTTTTTTTAACAGGGAGTTACAATTCCATATAGGTACCACCAATCAATAATTAAAATGAATTAATGTAGCGGGTTCTTGAACCTGTTATTTTAAAAGTTTACTTCATTCGTGTAAGTCGTGTAACAAACTGATATTTTCTCTACAAGTAGGTACATAAAAACGTCTAGGAAAAAATTCTAATGATTATAAAAACTTTGTAGGTAAAACCCTATGGCGTAAAAAAAATACAGTACAAAAACAAAGTTCAATGATTTCTGTTAGCGGACATTAACATACTAAAATTCCACATCTGTAATGGAACTAAAATAGCCATGCTCTGCAATAATGGCGTCAAATTTACAATTGCATTGAATTTTTAAAGTTCATTAATTTAATTTCTCTAGTCTAGTCGAAAAAGTATCATGATTATCACTATTAACTACGTCTTTTCTAATTTATGGATACATATTATAATTTTTATGTTAATTCAAAAATACATAATTATTCCTGTTTTTTTATTGCTTTATACATAAATTAACACCATCTCAGTTAACGCTCCGCAAATAGCAGCGGTACGGTAGCGCTATCAAAGAATTTAGTTTGGCCATTCGTTACTAGATGGCGTTGGTGCTACAGCTGGATAACACCTCTCCAAATCCATTAAGAACATCCTATCCTACTTCCTACTTCCTACTAATATTATAAATGCGAAAGTTTGTAAGGATGTATGTGAGTGAGTGTGTGTGTGGGTTTGTTACTCTTTCACGCAAAAACTACTGAACGGATTTTCATGAAACTTTGCAGTAATATAGCTTAGACATCGGAATAACATAATTTGTTAAAATTTATAGAGATTTTTGAAGGGACTGGTTTCCCGATGCAAATCCTACTTCCTACTAATATTATAAATGCGAAAGTTTGTAAGGATGTATGTGGGTGAGTGTGTGTGTGGGTTTGTTACTCTTTCACGCAAAAACTACTGAACGGATTTTCATGAAACTTTGCAGTAATATAGCTTAGACATCGGAATAACATAATTTGTTAAAATTTATAGAGATTTTTGAAGGGACTGGTTTCCCGATGCGAAGTGAGGGCGGATTTACTAGTAATAGGTATAAATCTGTAAAAGATCTCTGTATGTACAATGTACATGGAAGACATGAGCAAAACTATTAATTCAAGATATTTCTTAATCCAACAGAAGAGAAAACAATGTCTATTAGAAATTTTGTATTTGTCAGTCATCTATTACGAGCACAAGAAGATACGTAGGTATCCCATAATATTGGTTGATGCCAGGTTTACCTTTCATAAATACTTAGTAACTTATTTTGGCAATAGATTTTATTACAAAAAGGGTTTTGAAAAATGGTTCTGATGCCATTCTAGACCATGGTGCCATACTTTAGTGAACATTGTCCATTGTACTTATTTATTTTATTTTGCTCAGTGCTCAAATAATAGGAATATCAGTGTAACGAATCACTTCTAACGTTTTTTTGAGTGTGGTTACAATGGGACAGGTAAATAATTTCCCAATGAAATATCAACAAATATTTATATTCTTATCAATAAATTATTAACTAGACAGTCTAGATACCTACGTATAAATTAAAAATTAATTAATTTAAATAGAATTTGATTATCCTCGTACTTACGCTGTGCTGAGAACTCACAAATAATTATAGTTAAGTACCTACACTTTAATATTTTCTTACATTTGGATAAAAATCTACCTAAGTATATAAATTAAGTAAGTATTCTGTTTTTCTTAGAGTTTCAATAAAATAAATAAAAACAACAAAAGAAACTTCAGTGAAACTTTTTTAATGTTACACACATTACTTTTACCTCAAACTTAAAATCAAATTCTCTAATCTCCCCTATTCTCACTCCTTCCTCCCCACTCTCTTTTCATCCGTTCTATTTCTCTCCACGGTATTTCCCCTGATTGGCGTCAAACAAGCAAGTTACTTACAGCTTTGTGAATCACGCGTCCACAGAGTAACTTAATACCCGATGGTGTCACAAACTATTACTTCGCCGTCAATAAGGTAATTCTCCTATGAAATAATAACGTCCATACATAATGACCACGCGTTTGTTCGGGTCACGATTAAGCTATTAACAGTATAACTTCATGTACTCGTACTTACACATAAATTAACAATAACATTATGTTTAAATAGAAACATCTAACCAACATACGCTTGTTACGGTTTAAAACAAATTCATTGTTATTGCTACCAAGTTAATCTCTCACAAAATATTCTAAAAAGTTGTGTGAATAATGAAATACTTAATGAATTAGTTTAATAAGAGTGGTAAGAACCTCGCTCGTGGCGTGGTACTTATAATATTTCTACCGCTAAAATATTTGCTTTAACAGCAATTGTGTTTCGGATAGAAAGGTGTGAAGTCAGCTACACTTTATGGAGGAGTCCTCAGACCGAATTAGAACCAAACCCCAAGTAATTGAGTGTTGTTCTAGGTCGGTTCAAACTAATATTCTAACACCATCTACTAACTGGACTGAGGATGGTCATCCTAGTCCCTTTGAGTCTAGTTCTAGGTCGGTTGACAGTTGTCATGGGCGGCAGCGGAAGGGTGGTGCATGCTCGTTTGCTATCTTAATTCCATAAAAATAGTCCATCAGTCCGCACTTGACCAGCGTGGTGGATAATTTTTATGGCCTATACGCTTCACATTGTGGGAGAAAACATGCCCAGTAGTGAAACAATAATAGAGTGCGATGAGGACGTAGGCAAATCATCATTCGATATTACTGATACATTTTTTATTCATGAACAAATTTAAATGAAACAAGCAGTATTAAGTGAAGTTAAGGGAATAAAAACACAATCAAACGGACAAAAATTCTAACAACCATTGTTTTGGGTTATATTTCGTCAACAAACACCCCAAACATAATCTTCCATGTAGAGACCACAACGTAGAGCTAGAGACAAGTTTAGTTATATTATGTTGAAAATATTATTTAAATCTCCATGATCTAATTACCATATCATTGTTATTTACCGTATTATAGTTATTGTAGGTACTCGTAATCACTACAGTTTTAAGATAAGTAGTATCTTGCCTGTCTGACTTTCAAGCGATTACCAATAATAGTATTTTACATATTTATTTAATGACATTATTGTGTACCTTACGTAAGGGAATAGAAAATTCATAATATTTTTATTTAGATATTCAAATCAAAATAGACGGGTTCAATTCATTAGTCCCTTTTATATTCCAGCACGCTAATCCAGTGTGGATTATTATAGGGGGTTACTGGCCAATTTATTGCCGGAAGTTTTAATGCCAATCGAAGGCCTCAGTCATGGCTTAAAAACTATTATCTAATGATAGCAATCAGAATTTGGCCACAGTACCAACTAAGTACCAAAATTACCAATTAAAATACACACAAACACGACGCAATTAAAGCATTTATAAAGTAGCAAACTTGGACCCCTGGTGGTTAAATAATCGAATGTCAATAACTCTACATTTCTTGCTTTAATTCGATTGTCCTTTAAAAGAATTAGGTAGGTAAATTTAATATACGAATCTTTCATGCAACTGGAAGAATCATTTACTGAATACTACTTATCGATAACTAAGAATCCGTATCGACAATCGATTGGAATAATCGAATCTCAAGAACTCTACATTTCTTGCTTTAATTCGATTGTTTTTTAAAAGAATTAAGTAGGTAAATTTTTGACATACGAATCTTTCATGCAACTGGAAGAATCATTTATTGAATACTATCGATAGTAACTAAAAATCAGTATCGACAATCGAATGTCAAGAACTCTACATTTCTTGCTTTAATTCGATTGTCCTTTAAAAGAATTAGGTACCTAGGTTTTATAATTTACGAGTCTTTCATGCAACGAGAAGAGCCATATTATATCTAAAACTATCGTTAACTAATCGATATCCATAATCGAAAGACTAAAGACTAGTCGTCCATCTTGCACGCGAATCCAATCCAGATAATAATTTTAAAACAATCGACCTTGGAATCGAGGAAATTGTTGATGCTGCCGGAGCTGACGGAGTTACTGCACTCCATGCTGTCATCGCTGTTGCACAGCCCACTGCCAGTCCCACTGCTGGACTTGCTGACGTCAGAGTCTGACTCGATCCACAGCGGGGATCGGTACTTGAACTTGTGGGCGAACGCGTTTAACTTCATCTCGTTACTCATCTTGATAGTCTTCCAGTTACCAATTGGTGAAAGAAAATATGCTGCTACTCCTTTGTAGGTCAAAATGATTCAGGACGAAACTTTTACTTTTAATATCTTTGCGCTGTCTTCTTTAATAAACCGTGTCATTATCCTTCAATAATAAATATTTTAGAAATAAATTTAGCTAAACAAGTATTATAGGATCTTTGTAAGCTAGTATTTCTGATGAGGTCGTAATATCATCTCCAGTTTCTTTGTTAAATATCAAAAAGTGATTTTGTTCACACACTTATCAATATAATCCACTATTAATACATCGAGTAAATAATTATGAAATAATTATGGAACTATGAAGTATTTCATCATTTTCCGCAATAACTCTACATCACTTCATCCGACACAGTTATCTTCTGTAATTAACTTTTCACTTCTCACCACGTTTCCACTTAACACTCAGGTATTAGCTTTGTCTTCTCCAGAGTCTTTCTCGCACTGTTCCCGCAGATCGTTAGAAATGTTTCTTGGTCTTGATCTAGGATCACGGACGAGCTCAAGTGATTGGAGGTACGCAAATGGGACGCGGGACGGACAACTGGGCGCGCGGGGATTCGCAACGTTTAAATTAACTTCACCGACTTTCAATTGAGGGATTAGGGACGCTTTTTGTGGTTTCCATTTGAGTTAGTAAATCTCTGATTTGTGACTTTTTTGTTATTTAATAGTGTAGTCATTACCACGTCATATTATAGCATGCAATAACAATTATTGTTAATAATAATTGTTAGATCCAGATTGAGAACATGGATGTCAGAATCAATTACTAGTGAAACAGTTAAAAAGTCATATTGTCAAATGAAATGTTAGTAAAAACTAAACTGGTATTTACCATCTCATTAAATACCTACATTCTACATAGGTAATCAACGAAAACACTTACATCAGCTGTATTTTATATAGATTTATTTATTTTGACGTAATTAATTCCTAAGTGCTGATGATTAGGAAATAATTTAAGATTATGCACGTAAGAGGATACAATTCCGCAGATTTTATAGTTTTGCTTCTTTTCTCAATGGAGGCAAGTCCAGTTATTTACACAATGAATTTGTAGTTAGTGTAGTGTATTAAATATCTAATACTAGACCTGATGAACAGTCTATTTGCTCCAATCAACATAAATACAAAGTAAAAAAAGTTATTGTGGTATTAACCCTTAATTGTTGTAGCCATTTCAGAACATAGTATCCGGTCATGCTTTTCATGTAATTGCACTGTCACCTTAACCTGTGCAAATTTTCATTTAAGACTTCTTAAAATTTTTGAAAATTAAGCTAGTAGATTCCATCCTACTTCCTACTAATATTATAAATGCGAAAGTTTGTAAGGATGTATGTGAGTGAGTGAGTAAGTGTGTGTGTGTGTTTGTTGCTCTTTCACGCAAAAACTACTGAACGGATTTTCATGAAACTTTGCACTAATATAGCTTAGACATTGAATTTGTTAAAATTTATAGATTTTTGAAGGGACTGGTTCCCCGAAGCGAAGCGAGGGCGGATTTACTAGTTATATTATAAGAGTCTTAAAAGAAAATGAATTCAAAGAAACATGTCTTATCAACATTAGATCTGATGTTGCACGTCCCTCGACAGGATGTCGTTCAATTTGGATTAGTCGAGACGGACCTTTCAGTGTCAGCGCTGATTTGTGCCACCTTGGCGCTCCCACCTCAAGAGATAAATATAAATAGGTACTTACTAGAAGTACTTAATTATGAAATTGAAATAACCTACGAAAAACAAAAACAATGTTGAAGTGTAGAAGTAATGTTTCTCATAATGTCGTGTCCAGTAAATATCATTATTGGAATGTTTTAAATTCAGGTTGAGTTTTACAGCTACGTTAGTTAATTAATGAGGTGAAAATGACAGTTGGAAACTACTTAATCCTTGATCGTTGTCTGTTTTCAAATTTGTTATTTAATTTTGAGAGTTGTTATCGATTGATAGCAGTCGTTAAGCCATGTCGGAGGCCTTCGGGTGGCTTGAAAACATTCGACACTGGGTTGGCCACTAACAGGGGTTAACAAAGGGTTGGAGGGCCAACAACCCGCATTGGAGCAGCGTGGTAGAGTATGCTCTAGGCCTCCTCAGTAATGAGGAGAGACCCGTGCTCAATAGTGGGCCATTAGTGGGTTGTAGCTTAGCTTTTTTTAATTTTGAGAGTACTCAAGAAATATTTTTCATGATTAAATAAACCCCAAGCTTATGAAATAACATCAGTGTGGACTGTTTTCAAATCATTTATATAATGCGAACAAATACCTACATACTGACACAAATCATAAAAATAATTTTACGACTTTATCGTTTTAATATAAAATAGGAACAGTAATTCATAGAATAATATTTCAGGAAACTAAATGGTTTGGGTTATATTACAGAGTAGGTACCTAATTGCCTAAATACAGATATTTTAAGTAACCTTACTCTAAATATTTATAACCCCCTAACGCAAAAAGAGGGGTGTTATAAGTTTGACGTGTCTGTGTGTGTGTCTGTGTGTCTGTCTGTCTGTCTCGGGCGAGTGCGAGTTTTAAGTGACAAAACGCGCTCGCTACGTAACTGCGAGTTAGCTAAAATTTGTATGGGATCCAAGCTGAGCCATTTACGTCCACTAGGTGGCTCTGCTCCGACTCCATACAAATTTTAGGTAACTCGCAGTTAGGTAGCGAGCGCGTTTTGTCACTTAAAACTCGCACTCAGCCAGCCCACTTACTACTGTTTACGTGCGAGTTTGATACATTACTTACTGTTTCGCGGTATACTTGTCGAACAGGATCCATTTCGTATTTCACCATATAAGCTGGTTCCGAATATCCTGATCGCTGTAAATATCGTCTGTAATTAATAGGTTCCTCTCTGTCATCAGGTGACCTTTCAACGTTATTCTTTTGCTCATTTTTGTGATCTCCATTGACTCCATTGTCATTTTCCATTATCTTCACTTCTGGAGTGGACACACGAAAATCTGGTGCTTTATGTTCCTGGTCAGTTGGACTTCCAACTTCAAATCGCACGTCAGCCGTCTCTGGTTCATCTTCATCAATGAATCGTATACTGCTAGGTGATCTGTTGGCTTCTAGGATCAACCTTTTCGTCTCCAGTGGCATTTCCACATAGTCTCCTGGGTAAGAAGGGATATTTAGCCTCAAATCCGGTCTCTTTCGGACCCTCATGTTTGAAGACTATCTTGGCGATTCGTGTCTCAACTATGAGGTGGTAAATATTAGCTCTAATACGCGTATCTATGTGTTGAATTTTTTCCGTGATAAGATAGTCTCTATTCAAGGATTCTGGTAAAACAAACGTATCATTTTTTGCACGTAAATTTCTAATTATATGGTTGTAAGACAACCATCACTTAAGGACCACTTATTTACACAATTCACTCAATTAGTTTTTAATGAGTTTATTTTTACTTAATACGTAGTAGTTCACATTTGTAACTTCCTTAAAACTAAAGCAATTTTTATAAGTTTATCTAATGTACCGCTATCTTTGTTGATAAGCTGCAATCTGATATTACAATCATTGTCAAATCCTCTGGTTGTTTAGTTTACATTCTGCTCCCTTCATTACGCAATGTTTCAGGACTTCAAATAAGTTTGAAATATTATATTATTACTAGCTGTTGCCCGCGACATGGCAGTTTTTCTCGCGTGAATCTCGATCCCACGGGAACTCCGGCATAAAAATTAACCGATATGTTGCCCCACAACTTCCTCTATCTCCCAGTGAAAGTCCCATAAAAATGATATGTTATTATTTTTTTATTTTGGTACAAGGCAGTTTACTTATTATTTATTTTATTTATTCCATTAGGGAAATGTAAACTTTTTTTGTATCGTAAAGAAATTATAATACGCTAGATTTTGATGTCATAAGGCACAATATGTATGAGACATGTCCAGTTAATGTATGTAGGCACATGGTCAACACACAGTTTAACTAGATAACTGAGGCTTACGTAAAGATCGGATATTAGCGTTATCATTATGACTTTTTAGATCTTAGCGCGATTAATCCAGAAAAATGGGGACACTCTACATAATCTTCCTTGTATTTGTTTTGTTGATCTACTTGATAGTTTTATGACTGGTCAAATTAATACTTATCTTGATACGAAGCGTGCATATGTACGGCAATATTGTTACCATTCTGAAGAAGTACCTACGTATGTATCTTTGTGTGTTGTCAAATTATACAGGGAATAATAGTGTAGAGTTATGGGTGTGTATAGGTTTAGCTTGTTAACGAGTCAGTCGATCAAGCCTAAATATTTGTGGATATTGTCGACGATTGAATGTAGTGGTTAAACTTCTCACCAAAAAGAAAGAAAAGAAGTTCTGAGAAATCTATCAGCATCATGTATCTAATCCTTTCTAAAGACACAGAATAAAGAATTTTCACTGGAAACAATCAAATCTCGTATTAACGTCATAACAACTTACCCCGTCTTGCTGGTATTGGTTCACACTGTCCATGTCCAAATTTGGCAAAGTCGGCATCGATATAGAGTTCCTCCGTAACCCTGCTTTTCTCTGCTCTTGAACCTCTTGTTCCATCCTTATGAAGTCCTGAGACTCCTCTGCTCCAAATGCTTTAGAGGTACTCGGAGTTCCATCTGAGATGTCAGTAGATTGCGTGCTGGGGCTGGTAGGTTTCGAAGATTTAGCTGACTCCGGATCCAATGTAATGTAAAGTGTTCCTTCAGGAGTATCTACGACTATTGTATCGCTGTTCGGAGTATGTATAGCGCCTAAGTCTCCTGCGTGTATTTTGATGTCTTTTGGTTTTGTTACTTCGTTTTTCTTTTGTGCTTCTGTAGGTTGGGTTTCATTTGTTCTAGGCTCTTCAATAGCAGCTTCGACATCTTTGGTTCTTTTAGGTCGGAGTGGTTCGTCAGACTGAACGTGTTGAAGTTCAACCGCCTCGTCCACGTATGGGATGGTGGTATTATTTCTAATTTCTGGCGAATTGAGTCCCTTTGCTGCTGCGTAAGGTTTGCCGTTTTCCATCGCGCGTTTATATCATAGTCGTAATCTGAAACCATCAAGTTTTAAATTTTTTACATGCAATGAAATGTAGACTACAAACTGTGGACCTAGAACAGTTTGTAGTTCTATTTGTTATTGTTTATTAAAATACTTCTAAACCTCAAATAGTAATAGCAATGAAGTAACTAAACTTTGAAATAATCTGGACTATATTATCTAATAGTAAATGTTAGGTAGAAGGCAATTTTATGTAAATGCTTGACAAACAAACAGGTGAACCACCTGATAGTAACAACGCTTGTGGACAGCAGTAACATCAAAGGCATTCGGACTACTCGTCAGATCTCGTTCAAATTTAAATAGAACTAGGCAATTGCGTGTTCTCAGCAACACAGGATTAGCTTTCGAACCACTCCAGTATTATACACCTTGGGTATACAGCTAGTCAATGTTTGCAGGATTAGTTCGCATTAGCGTTTCGTGCGGCGTTACGCACATAGTGACGTCACGCTTTGCTTAGCATTTAGCCACCGTGCGCGGAATGCGGGGGGGGAGTGCGAATTAGACGTGAAATATCAACTTCGTTAGAATGTTTTGCGTACAAATGTATGTTGCAGCCTTGTTGACCTATCATATGGTAAGTTTTGAGTTGAAATATTTAATGATCATTTAGGTACAGGTTATCGGTACATAGGCTACAACCCATTACTTACTGGTCCACTATGGAGCTCGGAGCTCGGACATAGAGACATGCACATAGAGATGGGCAAAATTTAATCATGATTGTAGATTACAACCTTATTTGAGGCATTTCTGCGTCTGTTTGAAGTCTCTGGACTCCAAACCAATCAGTTCAATATCAACTGACTTCTCTCACTCAGCCTTCATACCTCCCTTCATGGCCATAATAATTTTGGAAAAGAACGTCTTTTGATTTGATAAGGGTGACGTAAAAACAGACAAGCCAGCAACATCAGCGGAGTCACTAGCAACGCCGGGTCTGAAAGGGAACTCTTCACACCTTTCTTGAAGGTGATTCGGCTAGACTTGTCATGAACATAACAAAAAATATAAATAAAACAATCACCTCTATCCATTGTTAATTCGTGAACATATAATAAACGAATATGACGACGAAGATGATAATCAAAATGGCGTATATGATGTAGTCCAAGTGGAAAACGAACCAGAAACATTTGACATTACCACTCGTGAACCCTGACTCACAATCGAACGCCATCGTAACAAGATTGAACCACAACTGAACTTATGAACGTCACTGAACACTGCCGGGTTAAGATCACAGTTTGGACTGCTGACTGTATTTTGCGTCGATGTGAAGTGTGAGACCCATTGGAAGTAGGTATTAATTACCGACTCGCGATAATTATAATTATTGTGAACAAATGTACTCGATATTTCCTCTTAATGTTTCCTTATTAAGTCGGTTGTAATACAGAAGCTGAACATGTTATTGGCACTTTTTACGAAATTTATAGGGTACTTAGTAGGTTCGATTCCTTATTGGAGTACTTAATTATTTATTTTTCGGATAAATTGTTCTTTAGATATTTTTCGGTTTTGTTATTTTGTTGTGTTCATCGTAAGTGACACGCAGAACAGAATATTTTAGTAGTAAATTACAATATTACTGAAACTTTTGTAATAAATTATTAGTTTTAGTTTTTTAATTTCCTTGTAACGCCAGAATATATTGCGCAAACAGCAACAAAACGGCGTTTAAACATATGTTTAAACTGAGTGTATCCACTACTTCATCCGCGAAAGCTTTTTTCCCGCGTAAAATCGACGGAAATCCGGATCCCGTAAGAATTTCTGGGTAAAACGACTATACGTAGGTACATTGCCCTACATTCTCCTCTAACTTGCAGTTAAAGTATTCCTAAGTAAAAGGTTTATATAGTATATTGCCCTATAACCTTCTCTACCTTGCAGTAAAAGTTCCATCAAAATCACTGTAGCATTTTCAGAGAAATACAAGCAGGCAAACATTTAAATACATTTGCGTGTTTTAGTATCGTGTAGTGTAGGTAAATAACTGTAAGCATTTGAGAAGAAACCATTATATCCAAAGTATAATTTGTTAAATTGTTAATACAGCGAAATAATTTTGTTTAGAACGTAAACCAAGACTATGTCTGTCTGACAACAGTGCACAGAGTAAGAATATAGCTCCCATTATATGAATAGGTATCGATCCGTCAAGTCATTGAGAAATTATACGATCAAGAAAATTTCTAATACAATAACAAACTTTCTTTTACTGTACCTTTGTCACCCCCGCCCCCGGAATAAAGACGCATTAATTTTTTCGATAGGTAGGTAGGTACATTAGTTCAAATGTCTTTCAAATCTCACAAAACTTCACTATACATCACGAAACTAATATTATAAAAATAAAAACAATCGTCATACAAGTTAAAACGAGTTATCGAGATGTGAATTACGAGAAATAAACAGCTCACTGCATCGAGATCTACTCTTAACAGATAAATAAATAATCATTAACTCAAAGCTAATTAGTTTTGTTCAGTAATCAGAGAGCAATTACAGCATTTCAATTCATGCTAATAAATGTTACGAGAATTAATCTACATAAATAGATTTTCTTCTGTATAACTTACCTACCTGTACAGTCTAATGACTGAATGACTTGTATTTATAGATGTGATGTGATAACTAGTGTTTGGAATTTAATTTGATAAAATATTATGATATAATCTTTTATTATCATAAGTTTTTATTATAAGCCAAATTCACCTTAAAATTGTGCAGAGATTGTTAAAAAACTTGAACCCTAATACTTATATTTTTGAATCCATATTACAAATCCTATTAATATTATAAATGTGAAAGTTTGTGTATTTGTTTGTTTGTTTGTTACTCCTTCACGCAAAAACTACTGAACCGATTTTCATGAAATTTGGCACACACATAGAGGGCAACTTAGATTAACATATAAGATATTTTTTATCCCAGAAATCCCGCGGGATCGGAATTTACGCGGGAAAACCTTCTTCACGTATGGGGTATAAATAGCTTTGTTACTCCTTCACGCAAAAACTACTGAACCGATTTTCATGAAATTTGGCACACACATAGAGGGCAACTTAGATTAACATATAGGATATTTTTTATCCCAGAAATCCCGCGGGATCGGAATTTACGCGGGAAAACCTTCTTCACGTATGGGGTATAAATAGCTTCTAAACAAACATTAATATAAAACTAACAAGTCTGTCTTCCCGGAAATCCCGCGGGATCTGGAGTTACGCGGAATAAACTCCTGCGCGTACGAAGTAGCGGGCACACGCATAGAGGGCAACTTAGATTAACATATAGGATATTTTTTATCCCAGAAATCCCGCGGGATCGGAATTTACGCGGGAAAACCTTCGCGTATGGGGTATAAATAGCTTCTAAACAAACATTAATATAAAACTAACAAACATTAATATAAAACTAACAAGTCTGTCTTCCCGGAAATCCCGCGGGATCTGGAGTTACGCGGAATAAACTCCTGCGCGTACGAAGTAGCGGGCACACACAAAGAGGGCAACTTAGATTAACATATAGGATATTTTCAGAAATCCCGCGGGATCGGAATTTACGCGGGAAAACCTTCTTCGCGTATGGGGTATAAATAGCTTCTAAACAAACATTAATATAAAACTAACAAGTCTGTCTTCCTGGAAATCCCGCGGGATCTGGAGTTACGCGGAATAAACTCCTGCGCGTACGAAGTAGCGGGCACACACATAGTATTATAAATGCGAAAGTCTGTCTGTGACGTTTTCACGACTAAACCACCAGTCCGATTTGGATGAAATTCGGAATGAAAATATTTGAAGACCCAGAGTCACACATAGGCTAATTTTTTTTTAAAAATCAACCCCTAAAGGCTTGAAATAGGGGATGAAAGTTTGTATGAAAACAACGATTTTGATGAATTTTCCCAGGAAGATAGTTGATGACGTACTTTCTCCCCCACTTCCCCGGTTCGCGATATAAACGAATTCCACGCGGGCGAAGCCGCGGGCAAAAGCTAGTATAATGATAAAACTGCAATATTTGTAAAATTAATAATAAAAAGTCGGTCAAGTGCGAATCGGACTGGGAGTCACGTAGGGTTCCGGACCACCCAGCAATATTAAATTGTAATGAAATTTTTCAATAATACGATGGATTAAATTCAAGTCAAACACCAGAAAGCTATACCTACTCACTAGAATACATGAACCAAAATTCCATAAATCATACATCAGTGTAAAAAAGATCGAAAGTTTGTTGGAGAACCGCAAATTAACGCTTTCGATAGTGTTATTATTCTAAACTTTATTGTAAACTTGATTACGCATCAAGCAGCGTTCCTTGTTAATCGTTAAATAATGTACCTACTTTTATGTCGAGAACCAAACGTTTAGCATCAAAACAAAAAGAAATTATCATACACCCATACGAGTATGTACAGTAAGCCCCAAAAAAAGCAAGTGTCCGCCAAAAATGTCCGCGCGTCAGAAATTTTTGCTCGCTTTGTCTTCCATAATAGGGTTCTTAAACCAATTTCAGCAGATTGCCGTATTTTTAAGGAAACCTGTTCCTTGGGCACCGTAAGTATGTAGCAATCAGACGGCATTAACTCAATGGTCTGTCGTGCAACTAAAGTGTTTTAGTATTGTCCGGCTGCGGACTATAATAGTTATAATTTATTTAAACTATGTATTATGTAGCTTAGTTACTGAGAGTTGAAGAAAACATTTGACTTAGTTTGATGTACTAGGAATTTATTCGTATAGATTGTGCGCTGCGATGAGCGCACACTGATTTTATAAGCATCTTATAGAGGACCAGTCTATGTATCATTGCAACAAATGGGTTTCGTCAGGGTAACATTAATGAGACGTAATGTATTACGATGTGTCAATTTTCTACCTATGACCATTGAACATATCACAGGCCCCACCCACCATACAGAGAACGTTAGTGACTAAATAACTAAAGGGGAGAACTGCATTCCGCCGTTTCTTCCCCTTGGCAAAATACCGATGTTTCATTATCTTTGTATCCATACAAACTACCGAGGCCGACCTCCGGATCGCGTGTAAGTGGATTACACCCGAAGCGCAAAGCAATGCAGTTAGCGCTGATCTGACCATATGTTTCGTATTTGCATACATTATGCAACTGCACAGGGTGCATTGTTTCGTGCGGGGCCTTATTAGCATGCTAATACGGTGCACTCGCGCGTGATCCTTTGATGGCGGCGGTTTGCTAGTTTTATCTAAAACGCCTCTTACACTGACCGGTATTCCTTAAATTAGGATTGTACGGCAAAAGTTAAGTTTCTCAGTTAAGCTTTCTCATATTCTCTTGCTGGGAACTTCATCCTCGCTTCGCTTGGGGAAACCAATTCCTCCCGTTTCCAATATTTGGTATTATTACACTCATGGTGCTGTCTAAAGCACTTATTTGACTTTTCCGTATGTCATTTCCCAATCCTTCAACATTATTCATATCACAAAATCCCTAGGTAATAGGTACCAATCCTTTGCTCTGTTTTACGCGAAAAAAACAAACAAACTACTTTCTTGTAACTACCTAGGTACTTATATCTATTGTGAGAAGATGCTATAAATTTTGACAGTTGTAAAATAGCCGACAAACAGGTAGTCCAGCTGCCTGATGATAAGTAGTAACAATCTCCAATGGACGTAAAAGTATTTCAATTTCGATATAAGAAAGAGGGTGGCCGTTGCAACAGCAACTACTAGCAAGTTAAATAAGAAAATCCTACGACTAGGCAATGTTTGAGGTCCAAGCAAGTGACCAAAGATTCCAACTCGACTTCCCCCGTTCATTGGTGCACCCTACTTAACAACGGACGAAGTAACGGCGCCTGACTTATCTTTACAGAGGTCACTGGACTTTGTTAACTTTTAACTTAATACCAAAGGCTTCGTGTCGTGGTAGAGCTCATATTTTATATTATTGTGCTTATTATTATTCTTATGGGTGTTAATTTAAAATAAGGCAACATTAGTAGCAAGCGGAGTTATCAGGTGGTGAGCTGGTTAGTGAGTCAGGCATGGTGAGGTGAATGAGATGCCATTGTATGGTAATTGAATATGTTAAGATGTCCGCGCGCGATTATACTATATTAATATAATCTGACACCCACGTTACTTGAATGGTATCATACTGCGCAAATAAACATAACTTGCAACAATATGCTTATGGTATTTTTTACATAAATATAATTATTTTGTCTTACCTACATGTTCAAAAACAAGTGTACTAAAACGAGAAAAAAATAATTAACTACAAAAGGTTTAAATTAAGAGTGATAACTTTTATGATTTGACTATTTTTTGTGGGTAACCCACTGACTTACGGACAGGTCAACTGATAAACTAGTGGTCACCGCCGCTCATAAACCTCATTAAAATTTGTACCAAAAGCATAATGAGATTCACTAGTTACTGGCCAAGAAAGAACAGATTTTTTAAAGAAAATACTGGCTTGAGGACTCCCAAAAATTCGGTACATGTTAATAGCAAACTTTTTACAAAAAAAAATCCGACTTCAAAATCAATAAATAGAGATAACTAAAAAAATTTCATCAGAGGCTCCTCAAAATTGTTCAGTATCACAAGACAAACACCAGCTTCCGAATAAAAAAAGAATCACTAAAACCGGAACACCCAGTCAGAAGTTATGAGATAACGACCATAAATTAAATAAGTAGTACACATATTCGTTTATAGCACGAAGTTTTTCGTTTGATAGGTACCTACCTACTACCTACCTATCTCCTTGATATTTATTTGGATCTACTTAAAAGGTGCTCCCTCACTGCGAACTTTCGCGTGTAATCGGTGTAATGTAACTTTTTTCCATACTAATTCTACATATATTTGAGTTTGCGAGCATTCTTATTACACTGCGATTAAGGTACATTTTAATTTGATGTCATTGATTAGAACGTTACAATACACGAGAACTGCAGCGGCGACAGCGGTGATAGCCTAGTGGTAAAAAAATTGGCCTACTATTCGGAGGGACCGGGTTCGGATCACAGGGCACGCACCTCTGACTTTTCGGAGTTATGTGCGTTTTAAACATTTGCTACAAACGGTGAAGGAAAATTGTCTTGAGGAAACCTGCATGCCGGAGAGTTCGCAAAACTGAAAGGTGTGTAAAGTCCGCCAATTGGCACTTGCCCAGCGTGGTGGACTAGGGCCTTAGCCTTCTCTTTCTGAAAAGAGACCCGCGCTCACTCAGTAGTGGGCCATGAAGGGTTGAGACGTTGATGATGATGATCATAACTTTAACTGCGGGTAAAACTTAACAATTCATTGATATTAATCCATGGTAGGTATATCTAGCTGCACTACGGATAGTGATGTGTTCATGATTTAACTGGTTGAACTGGTCGTGCCGTGAACAAAAAATACCGGCACTAAGTAGTATTTCAATTACCAGAGCAAAAAACGTTTTTTTAGGAAAACCTAATAATTCTATATCTATTTCGTAAGTCGTAACGTAACTCCGTAACGTGTTACACTTGGTCGTTTTGATACATCATTTTTTGATCATCAGGGCAGGTTTTTGAATCAAAATATACGTAATGGCATAAAAAAAAGGTATCAGTGCCTACCTAAAACGTCATTCGGTATGTAAACACCTTGTGACTGGCGTGATAACGCCTAAATTTATTTGCACAGTGACTAACGCGAGATTGATAGTTCGCGACCTCGCTTCACAAGATTAAAGATAAAATCTATACTTTACTCACATGAATCTTATGTTATGTAAATTTTTTAGATTTCAAATTTTTTATTAGTTTGCATGCGAATTAGTTCTTGTGGGCCATAAAATAGGTTTTTATCACTTTTATATCGTCGTATTATGTAAATAAGAAGCGGAGAAAATAAGCGAACTATAGTTGACGGTAAGTGGTCGTTATACTCGTAAAATTCAGCATACCTAATATTAAAGGCTATAATAAAATCCTCCTCTAAAT
Source organism: Hesperia comma (assembly GCA_905404135.1). Lineage (NCBI taxonomy): Eukaryota > Metazoa > Arthropoda > Insecta > Lepidoptera > Hesperiidae > Hesperia > Hesperia comma. Next base: position 987,118 of record FR990028.1, on the reverse strand, counting down.
ACTCATCGTATTCTTACTATCTACTTAATAGTTACAATTAAACTACGAATATAATTAAGGCAACAGATAGTGTACATTTTTAGCAATAGGTAATATTTACGCTGTGTAGGATTTTTTTTTACTTTCCTAATCATTTAAAAGTAGAATTAGCAAAAATTAACTAAATTAATTTTTATTAATTTTTTGTTGGCTAAGCACCTACTGTCTGTGTATTTTATACAGAATCATGAGTGTTTTTCTTGATATTTACAACAATATAATTATTTACACGAAATAAAAATTGGTATGTACCTCGTGGCATTTTTTGGCAAAAAATAAAATTTAATTAAAACTAAAACATAAGTAGATATACTTATTTCATTTTTTTAAATAAATTTTACCCAAAATAAAATAAAATGACCGTAATCCTACTCCCTAATCCACAGTAATAATAAATCATCATTGATTTAAAGTTAATATTATCTGAAAAATGGAGCTAAAAAGTTAAAAAAAATCAATAATACCTACCCTTAAACATAAAAACGCTTCTGTTATACAGCACAAAAATATAATATCACTAAACCACTGCACTTTTTTAATTTGTAAAAAGCACTAAAAATAGAGTTAAGCGCGCGCGCCGCTCCGCCTAATATGAAACATAACAATGTAGAGTTACTCCAGTAGAGCCATAGCGGACGAGACGTATTTACTCACGCCTCTATGTAGAGCTTACATTAGCCGCGGGAAAAGGTTCTATCACTACGTTCTTTGCGCAAACGGGAGAATCCAGATGTATAATATTTCTCTAGATTTATTAGGACTTAGGACGCATGCATTAATTTTGTGAGGCATTTGAGAGGGGGGGGGGAGGGTCGAGACGAATCACACGCAATTTTAAGTGGAGGAGAGGGGAGGCTTTACAAAAATCATATATTTTCCTTTCATCAAAAAAAAAATTGTGAATAAGCTTCGATAAGTAAAGATTTTCCATTGAAATACGGCTAATCGTAAGTATATCTACTACTTTGTAATAAATTCAATGCCATCAAGAACAAATTAAATACATATTTAGGTACACATAAAGTAAGCATTTAAAAAATCCTACATGAGATAAAGAGAGGGTGGATCAAATGGAACCAAATCTTGCCACGTCGAAAATGTGTCAAAATCACCTCACGTAATGAATATACGCGCCCATAATGATTAAATACTCATCGATGAGGTTACTGCCAAACAGCAGACTAGCGCAGGCAGACACGCTACGGCAACGACTGTCACACTTTTCTAGCCAAAAGCCGCACATGATCACACTTTTTTGGTCAAGGGCCGCAGAAAGGCCCTTTATACCTGTACAAGGGTCAAGGCACCTACTAGCTGCATGAGGGTCCGCATGCAATACTATAATGAAACAAGTGAATACCGCAAACGAAAATGCTTCATTTTTCTTTCGAAGAAAATATATAAACGTCATTCTACTAAAATCATCTATAAACAATATAAAATATCGTGCTCCATTCAATGAACTAGTTTCCATTGGTCCACAAAGGTCTGTATGGATTCTGTGTAGAGTCTCTGTGCTTCTTTCACCCACATGTGAAAAGGGTAATCTTTCCTGCTTTCCCTCACAACAAGTTATACACTGAGACTTGGTCATGTCAAAATTGTTTTCATATGACATACCATCTACCATACTTCTCATTTTATTCATGTCTTGACTATTGATATGTGCTAGCCTTCTGTGCCATAATTTGCCACTTACCACCGATGTAGCCAACATACAACTCCTTGTGTGCAATCTTAGCTTATATACACCATTCGACAAATCAGCTATGGCTACCAAAACATTGCTTTTGTTTCTTATATAGCAGTGTTTTTCATCGAAACTGACATCATTGCCATTTTTTATAAGCTCACTTACAGACAATAAGTTTGTTGCCAAACTAGGTACGCATAGCACATCCTTCACAGTAATCTCGAATTTCAAATGAGAAACAATGTCGACATCTCCGGAACAAACAACTGGCACTTTTGATTCGTTTGCTACCACAATTTCAGGTAAACACGGTGTGGAGTTTTTGTTTCTAGTCCACGATTCGTTCGCTGTCATATGTGCACTTGCACCAGAATCCACGTACCACTCTGTTTTATTAAACCTTCCAGTCAGGAAAACGACATTAAATACGCATTTGCTATTATTTTTCTTCAACAACGGACACTGATTTCGAAAATGACCAACTTCTTTACATTTATGGCATGACCATGTTCTTTTTTTCGTCGAAGAATCTGTCACTGTCACTGCTGCCTCTGTCTTCTTGTTTGACATTGACGGTCCGCCATACTTCTTTGGTTTATTGACACCAAAAAATTTATTTCGAATGGCAAATGCAGCTCCGGTTCCGGCGCTGTCATTTTCTCCCGTCACTTCCATGTCAAGTAATTTAGACTTTATGACATCTGCAGTTATCGAAATCCCCGAGTGTTCTATTGCCATGACATGATCATGGGAGTAAAACGATCTGACAAATCAGCTAATAATAATGAGTCAACCCATTCGTCCATAATATTGTATCTCGTGCCATATAACCGCCGTGCTGTCTCGACCATTTGTGTCACATATCACGCCATAGAATCACACTTTTCTAGTCGTATGGATACCAAACGTCGCAGCAGGGTTATTTTTCTTGAGAAACCGCAATCATCAAACATGGTTTCCAAAGTAGACCATAATTCCGCTGAGCTTTTGCTGTTCTTTATGAGCACGTACAATGATGGGTCCATTATTCACATTAACTTTGCCTTCGTTTTTGCATCTTCATCTGGCTTAACTTCAAAATCTGGTGTCGGTTCAATGTATTTGTCCATACCTTCGAGCACCAACAGATTTACAGCCGCGAAGCTCCACTCATCATAGTTCTCTCTTCATTTTAATTTAGGAACACTGGCAATATAATCATGTTTCCGCGATAATACTTTCACTAATTATCTATTTTATTCAAAAATAACTGATAATTTCGAAAAAAGCCCATCTGGGCCCATAACCTATAATGAAACAAGTGAATACCGCAAACGAACTGAATTTATTTTCAAATTCTTACACAGACAAACAACACAATATAGGTTCATCTCATTACCACAGATTATATTATTATATTATTTTGATACATCATTGCAAGTATTGCAACAAATACCATTTTTGACACCCTTCCACCCCGCGACGCTTGAGAGATACCGTCTGCGGGCCGCAATTTGACGACCACGGCTCTACGGGGTTGTCCTTGTGAATTTGTTTGTGAATAAAATTGTAAGGTTTTTATGCCACAGTTTTCCATGGGTGCCCGTAAATGACGTGGATGGTAAACACTCAACAAAACTCACTAGCCTTTTAGGCTTTATCAAAGGAATCCTGGGAATAATCATTAAATTCATTAAACTTAAATAAGAAGGAATTTACTATAAACCAAAATAAACACAATTGCACGCGCAGATAACATTTTAAGTTATAATGGAAAGTGACGTTATTGTAAAATTAATCACTACATAGGTAGTATAAAACAAAGTCGCTTTCTCTGTCCCTTTGTGTCCTTAAATCTTTAAAACTACGCAACGGATTTTGATGCGGTTTTTTTAATAGATAGAGTGATTCAAGAGGAAGGTTTAATGTATAATAACATCCATTAAATAGTTATTGCACCCGTGCGAAGCCAGGCGGGTCGCTAGTATTATTTATAACACTTAGGAACCCATTAATAGCTTACGACGAATTGTTCCGGCTGGTAGCTTGATAACCAGTTAAGTATTTATCTCCTCGTTTTTTTTAGCCGACATCAGCAACCCATGACATCAGTCCATGGGTGACGGTGACCATCAGGTGGCTAGTCTGTCTCGTTTGGTGGCTATAATATAAAAAAGGTTCAAAGATTGCATTTAGGTGTCCTAATTACCCATATAAGTTTCCTTATTATTTTACCCAAATTATGTTTTTAATTTTTTATTCTTAATTTTTTATGCGTTGTGCTTAGTTATGACGTAATATGTCATACACATTACACGCATATCAATAATTCCCAGTACGTACGTGATATTACGTCACCAGTAAGACATATCGACAATATCTTCCTAGTATTGTATTAAAAATCTCATCACACTAAGACAACATACTTGACGACCCTATAGCCCAGTTTATAGGGACCCTGCGTAAGGGGTGCGAGGTTCGACTCCCGGCGCCGGCGCCGTGTAACAGAAATAATTCTTCCTGTTATAAACGTTAGTGATATGTTATGTCCATCTGCGTCATAGGGAATCCTAGTGCTGGGATATGAGTGTGCTAACATTTGTAACAGTTTGTTATTAAATTAATAAATAAACCCTAATATAAGTCACTCTTTGTACGATTCTACGAGGTACGCATTTCACATGACGTTTGTACTATGTAAAGTACAAAGTAAGTAAGCCTTTGAGCAATGAATAGCAGTCGAATTTTGAGCGCAGTGGCTCTCCTTGTTGTATCATGTCAAATTTAATTATTTTATAAGTAGGTACTACTTAATGCCATTATATCACCAGTCTATATAGAAGCTAGGGTGTTACTTTGACCTTTACAAGTTAAATGGTTCATCCGAACTCCCGAGTGCGGTATTAAGTCCAGGGCCGGTAATGCGAGCCGTGTTCCCGTAATAAGTTGCGTCTGGAGAGGAAGTATTAATTTTAAACCGAGACGATCTTAACTAATGTTTCACTGTTAGGCCTGTTACACATTGGACATTTTACGAGTAAAACGAATTTTTGAATTGTTAGTCGTTGTTAAGAGGCATTTTTCCATTTTTTTCTAGCCTATAAAATCATGTACTTAAGTAAATCCGTAGGGTTCAGGAAATTAGAATGATTGGAATTAAACACTTTTTCACAATAAAATACATAGGTACTTAGTTGTTTTTTACGAAATCACAGTTGAATTTATGTGTTCTTCGTTATCAACCAGGATGGAGGACACTTTGTCCTCCAATAGGTGCGTTTTACCACTCAAGACTATGTCACCACTCACCAGTCACCACTAACCATCAGATGTGATAATAGCCAAACATTAACTTAATTTAAAAAAATGGCTCCCTCTACACCCTTAGTAAGTAAGCAGTATCATTGTATTTTTTTTTTCAGAAACATAAATTTTATGACAATTTATCAAGTTATTTTTTACTGCTCCATCCCAATGTGAACACGTCTTTACAATATCATTTACCTAGATCGCATGTTTTTACAATTGCAAAGGTTGTGAGCGACCTCTGGCAGATTGCACTAACTGCCGCTACCGATAAATCTTCTCAGTAGACATCATCTGGTCCTAATGATTTACCTATTACCTTTATAGGTTCATGCCTATTACTGAAACACTTCGTTACACTCATGTTGCATTGTGCGGTAGATACCTACCTTACTTTAATTTGCTCCGATTCATTCGCTTAAATTGCATTATTTGCATCGACTTCTTTATAACATTGTTTCTGGAGGCATTGGCATTACATGATTTGAAAAAAAAAGTAGTGAACAACCCAAGCTTCTTCAGAAAACTATCAAAAAATTAAGGTCAATTACACACTGCACCAGGATTCCCTGTATCGAATCGTATCTGCCATGAACAGTACACAAAGACAAGAACACAACCCAGACCGAGAACAGGAATTTACACTTATCATTTTGATTTTTGCCTAATTTGGAAATGAACCCAGAACTCTTCGAACGGCGGACTAGTATGAGAGCGGATTGAATATTCTCTTCGTGGAAGCAAATCCCAGGAGTAGGCAACTAGTCTTTCTTTCACATACCTCAGTCACATATTGTGCGTACCAATAGCTCCTGATCGCTTTCATTCGTTTTGAGACAAATTTTAAAAGAACATACCAGTACTAGGAACTTCATCAGAGTTCAAAAGGGGAGAGCTGACTCCCCCTTTTCCCTAACGTCTAAACTCACACATGGTCTACAAGAGCAGTTTCCAATTAGTTTCCTCCATCCTAATTGTAAGGCAATGTAAGGAGCACCTCCACCGGTCATGTTGGCCCACTAATTGCATTAAGTGGTCGTGATCGTCCCATTCTCACGAGTCGAGACTCACGTGAGAACACGCGTCTTACGACATACCTACAGACCGTACTAACAGGTTCGTAGAGTTCAACCAAGGTGATATCAGGTAGAACAGACGAAAATGTAAAGAAAAAATATTTTCGGTATATAAATTTTGCATTTAGTCAAAATCAAAAATGTCTAATTGTCGCTAAACTACCGGTAAACATTTTTAAGTACAGGTTTTCCAATTTTCATCATAAACAGGCTTACATAGGAAGCAAAGGACTAAATAAAAGACGATATAATTTAGTACAATTTATTTAAGTGAACTATACATACTGATTTAGTTTACACATAAACTGTGACTCACATAAGAACCATGTATATCTATGGTCGCTCGTCTTGCATGCGCTGAGTATATCTCTAATATCTCAGTCACAAGAAACTAGCTTGCTAAGTATGCTACTATCACCCCTCTTTATTGCACTTTAGGTACCTCGTATATGGCTATCTCGCTCGCTCCGAGGCGAACCAATATGGCCACTGTTTTGTCTCGCTCCCTCGGCGCGTGCAAGACGAGGACGGCTGCTAAACTACGAGAGAAATTGGAATGTACATCATATAAAACCCTACTCAGTGATATAATTTGCTTATGATATTATAGGATTCTGTCTCTCAATATTGCTGTTTGCTTTCAAGGTAATATTACATTATATGTATGTGTGCAACGGTCCTGTTTCGAATTACGCTAATAGTCAACGCTTAATATCGAATGACCGCGACGCATCCGTCGAAAAACATAATTATATTACTCATTATTACTTTTATTATCAGCTTCATCGGTTTGAACACTTGACACACATGCTATTATTTTTTAACACTCATTAAGATTCCCTGTGCCATAGACAACACACATAGACAAACTTATAATTCAGCATTCATATTTAAAAAAAACTGCAATGCGCCGCAGACCGTTTCAACGCGTTATCCTTCAACATTCACGACAAAACAATTAACTAGCATTACTAAAATTTAAATATACCAGCACCGTTGCACACACACACCTTAACAATAAACACTTCACCGACACGTCACTAGCAGCGAAGTAGAAGCGACATTCATAAAATGTTAACTACAAAAAAATTACAATCAACATATTATACTTTCAAACTTATGTATTATTAAGTGTGTAAAATTCGATATTGGCTTAAACGAGACTATTAAACCTTAAGTTACATGATGTATGTTTATGATATATTTCAATTAATCAATTCACGGAGTACATATTTATTATTTACTACTATCCAAAGTAACGCTACCAAAACATTTAAAAGCTATAACGTTAATAATAAATCGTTACTCAATTTTCAAACACGTCCAACACTCAACGGAACCGTTTATGTCTCAGACATACAACTGCTAATAAAAAACAATAAAATTTATTTCAATAGCATTATAACATTTAACATAGCAACACTAGGGAGCGACACACTACACATAGCGATATTAATATCAATCTTCGAGTTGTTGAAAGGTGTGAACAAGTTTTAAAATTTGTAGGTCAACTCGGGTATCACCAACGCTTCAATCGTAGCTTTTAGCAACATCTAACTTACTCGTATTCTAGGTTCCTAGGAACTTAGCATCCTAACCCTGATTTGTGTCTTTTCTGCGCCGGTCACAGTTGTCATTGGCGGCAGCGTAAAAGTAGTGCTACTGGCTTATTTGCAATCTCTATAGTCTTGTTCTGTGTCGGTCACAGTTGCTATGGGCGGCAGCGGAAGAGTGGTGCTGAGGCTTATTTGCATTCTTTATAAAAAAACCTTGTTTGCATTACCCAAGTCGAACCTATTAAAAGGTTATGAAAGGTTACTTATGAAACCACTATCATTCCCCATTTATATTTGTCTTTTCGTTAACATTAGTTCACATCATCCAACCCTAAATATAAAACTCGGATATAAACATAAAAACACGTTACAAAAATATAATGTTCAGTGACCTTAACTACGAGTTATAACTGTTTAACTACAAGTTGCATTGCAGTTGCTGCCTTGTCCTTCGAGGAACCGGTATTGCACTCTATACAATATTAAAACGGCAATAGATTAAAAAGGACCGTATGTCGTTGCATTAAGATATAAGTTACAGCAAGTCGGCTATTTAGATGTAAAGTTTGGCTCAGTGCAGAACACAGTACACAGTGTCAAATTCATAAACAAATAAATGTCACACACTGTATTAGGGATGTCAATAATGCCTGTGGCACGGATATGTGGAAAGTATGTGTATGTGTGTGTGATTTTGTGTAATTGTGTGAGTGTGTGTGTACGTGTGAGTGTGTGTGTACGTGTGTTTATGTGTTTGTACTGTGTCTTGTTCCAATTACTAAACTTCATATAAAAATAACCTCTAAGCTCAATAATATTTATCGATACAGCCCTTTGCAATACAGTATATTAAAATACAAAGCCGCTGGCATTCTATATTAAAACTTTCACTTCGTTCGAAACATAAACAAACTATTACTAAGTACTCGTCGCACACCTGTCATGTGTCAATAAAATCTCTTACTACAATAGAGATACGGGCTAGTTTTGATTGGCAAATACGATGTCCGTCTTTACAGGGCCTACACCACACTTTTTTAATGATGACTTAATATAGAAACATCAAAATTAATGACGTAACTCAACATTTTGACATTTTATGATTACGTCATCGCTATAAAATAATTGTAGTCAACCAGGGGAATTACTAAAAGGGGTAATTGAAAACAATTCCGTCATAAATCCTTTTTGTAAGTATTTAGAAAGATAAGTTGAGTGAAACAGAACTTATCTATTTACTATTCTGATTGCTTCCACAACAGTATAGAAAAACCGTCGAATGACTTCAGTATTGAGAGAATTTGTCCTTAACTATTCCAGACAACAACTATTACAGACTAGTTCAATTTAATGTTTAGGAAAACCAAACAAAACATTGAAACAATAAAAACTTAAATAAACTTATATATTCAAATATTTCAAATTCCATTATTTGTTTTTTTAAATTAACTTATCTTGAAAAATAAAAATATACAATTAACATAATTTTGTTTAACTTAGAAAATTACACGAGCGTTGACAATAGGGAATATGCATGATTTTTTTTTATTGTTTTTATAGATCATTTATGTTAATATAATACCGTAAAAAAATATACGAGTCATGGGAAAGTCCAAATTTATTTTAAATTAATTAATGAAAATTGCAGTGACATAAAGCCGATTCAAACGCCGCCCTTTTGGCGCGTTCTATGGTGACGTCATCGTTCGTCAGGTTGGAGTTGTTTACTAACAAGTGGTTATGAGCGAGGTTGAGAAAGAGTATTTTATAGTATTAAATTTACGTTTTCTAGTTTAATTTCATAAACGGAAGTATGGATGGAAACCGAAGACCTTATTTTAAGTACTGTATTGTACCTATGTGCAAGAATACGAGATGGAACGCGCCGGACAAAGTATTTTTTCATGTTCCATGGGATGCTTATATAAGAAAAATTGGTGTAAAATTGTGAAAAGAGATATTATATCTACAAAAAGCACTGCATACTGTTGCGAAGATCATTTTAACGTAAGAAGAAAATAATTATTTCTACCAAATATTAATAGTTTTGGTTTAATTTGGCTAACAAAAGTCAAACCCTAAGAAGTTGTTGTAAGATTCTCGTTCAGATCTGGGATAAAAACAGATTTGATTATAAAGTATTCCCAAACACGGATTTATTTATTAACAACCATTTATTCCTAAAATGTGATATGAAGGATATAATATAATTTGTATGTAGAAGGTAAACGTCTAAATCTTTACAGGTTATGTTAAAGACTTTTATGAATTACTTAGAAAAACTGTACGAGAACCATGTACCTAAATTAAATATCTATCACTTCCTCACCTTGCAGCTTTGACTCCCCTGATTTCAGCTGATGTAAAATCATTATTTGAGGCGAAGTACGAACTCATCATGAAAGCATCTATGTACAGTAGTACACTGGAGCTTGGTGCTCAATAAAAGATGATGTGATGATGAACAATGGGTTTAATTCTGGACTTTGCAAATACAATTATCATCTAATTTAATTTAATACGTGAGAAAGCTTATTCACTGTGCGCTCCGTTAATAGAATGTTCGAGTCCGAATGTACGTAAGTCGCGGGTAAAATATAATTTTCACCACACAAACTACCGACATTATTGCGAGCGCCTGCACAAGTTTTCAAAGCAATTTGACGTCAGTGAATGTAACTGTAGGCGCAAACAATCAATTATCGGAAGATTATCCGATTGCGCCTTTTGAGATCCACTTTCAGACATTGTTAGTCATTCAACACATCACTAACAAACAAAAATCACGCAAGAAGTATACGATAAACTCTGAAAGCAATCAAATTAACTGAAATATAAATGAAAACAGCTAGTTCTAGTATGTTTTTGACATGTCCATCGCAAAGGATGACGTCACGCCGATGTCTAACCAATGGCGTTGCGTTTCGACATTTTAAATTTGCCTCGTAAAATTTGCACTTTTTATAAATTTATTTTAGTGATTTTAAAAAGATTAAATAGAAAATAATGTGACAGATATCATTATTTTAGCGATAACGACTGTACAAAAAATATTTACTTAAATTTGAATGGCATGCATATTCCCTATTGCCCTAGTCCACCCAACATGCCCAATTGCTAGTAGCTATAAGGTTCATTTTGTACCATAACTGCTCGACAATACCGCTACTATAAGTTACAATAACGGTCAAACGATTTGCCAACGTAACTTCACCTTTATTTAAACATATAATCATAAATCATTAAAATTAATACAAAACAATCACATTTCATAACTTGTAATTTGAACAACAAATTATCCTAATTTAAACCTAACTGCTTTTGAATAAGATTTTTTAAAGCTATGCGTACATCTGCATAATAAATATATTTTGTAAAGCAATAAGATTTAAATGAGACATGCTTGTTTTCATAATCCCAGACACAAGAATCGAGGCACCTCATTTCAAGCTACTTTAAATAACTTCAATACCCACAAGTAAAATTACGAACACCCATAAATACAATGTTTAAACATATAAACATTGAATATGCATATAAATTTCCTTCTATATTTTCAATGTATAATTTTTTAAATCAAACTCCGAAGTTACGATTCATCAGGGAATTGACTTACATAGCATTACAAATTGAACATTATATAGGGTGTCCCGTAACGAATGGATAATACGGAACCTACGTGTAGAGGGAGGGCATCATGCCGGTTCAGATGAATAAATATTATGTTCAGTAAAAGTCCTTCCGTTTCCGAGATATTCGACATTTTCAACATTTTCAAAATTGTTCCACCCTTCGCCATTCTTTTTGGCGCCAGGACTACAAATGAAGACATTTTTTATATCTGTTTTTTGTATAGTACTCCTGGATAGATGTGCTATCGAATGTCATCAATTATTTTTATATCAAAAGCACAGATTCTTTTTAAATTAAGATTTAACACCAATTTAACGTTTTTTCATATTTCATTCTTGGCTTTTACTCTGCCCTGGTTAAAAAAAAGGTATGGTGGCTTGAATGCCAAATTAAAAAAAAACTAGCCCATTTCACCCAGATTCCGAAATGGTGATGTAGCGGCGCATACCTACAGTAACATGAGCGCGCGCCGCACATAATGCTGACCACGCAACCACGAGCGACGAGTGCAGTGAAACAATAGACTACGTCATACGCGTCATACTGAACTGGCCAATCAGGAGACGTATCCTCAACCACGCTATCAAGATTTCAAGATATACAAAGTATATATACAAATGGTCCGAGTTAACATTCGGACCGCGGTCCCCAGGCAGTGACATCGCCTGGCGGGAGATCTCCCCTTTTCCTCCACAATTGGTGACCCCGACGTGATCACATTGTGGAGGAAAAGGGGATTACAGGGGGTTACAGGGTATGGTCCACCTATCGATTTTAAATTATTTCCTTTTAAAACGAGGTCGACCCCATTTTTATGATATTACAAGTTAATTCCAAAATTTGGTTTGTTACCTTAATTAGCTTCAAATCCATCCAAATTCTCTTGATTCACCATTATTAGTAAATACAATAATTTTTAAGCCTGATACCACTAGAATAAGACTAAATCTGGTTAGTCTGGTACCACCAGATTAAAGAGAGCAAATAGCCTCTTTGAAAACTTATTCGAAATAACTAACTTTTAACAAAAAAAAATACCGACTTCAAAATCGATATAACACAAAAACCACTCGCCAGGTGGCGCTCAAATTTATAACCGACTAAATAATAGGTACTTACTGCATAGGTACCTTTATGGGACCAGACAGCAGTCTCTACCTTTCGAATGGCGAAAGAATTATCGACATCGGTTCACCCAGTTCGAAGTTCTGAGGTAACACACATAGGAAAAAACACCTGATACAAATTGAAAACCTCCTCCTTTTTGAAGTCGGTAAAAATACTTATCAATGGAAATTATCATTTGATTGTTTTATTTGGTTACTGAAACTAACATTTTAAGGGATTTACGTATTCAGTAGGTAGTGAAGTATTTTTGACTTAAATCGCTTAAATTAGGGCACAAATTTAGCTCTCTTGACAAATAAGGGACAGTCAAGTGAATTTGGATGGTTTTAAAACTGATTAAGGTAACAAACCAAATTTTGGAATTAATTTGTAATAACATAAAAATGGGGTCTACCTTATTTTAAAAGGAAATAATTTAAAATCTAAAGGTGAACCATACCCTGTAACATACCATTTCGGAATCTGAGTGAAATGGGCTAGTTTTTTTTTAATTTGGCATTCAAGCCACCTTACATTTTTTTTGAACCACGGCAGAGTAAAAGCCAGGAATGGAATATGAAAAAACGTTAAATTGGTGTTAAATCTTAATTTAAAAAGAATCTGTGCTTTTGATATAAAAATAATTGATGATATTCGATAGCACATCTATCCTGGAGTACGATACAAAAAACAGATTCAAAAAATGTCTTCATTTATAGTCCTGGCGCCAAAAAGAATGACGAAGGGTGGAACAATTTTGAAAATGTTGAAAATGTCGAATATCTCGGAAACGGAAGGACTTTTGCTGAACATAACATTTATTCATCTGAACCGGCATGATGCCCTCTACACGTAGGTTCCGTATTATCCATTCGTTACGGGACACCCTGTATACAAATAAACAAATAAAAATACTGTTAAATATTGCATATTTCTAGAACGTTTATAATGTTCATGAACGTAAGGCTTATTTGAGGGACCCTTCAGTAGCATTATTTCAAGTTCAGGCATAATTTAATTTCCAGTTCATTGTAATCATACGCCTGCGCTGAATATACGCTGGTTTCAAGAGCACATAAAATAAATACAACGTAAAAAATACAGAACTGATAGTAAAAACAGCATAAAATTGCATGCGTAACTTTTCATATAAGACATGATATAACGCAGCAATATGGCACCCATATATAATTATTATTCGGCGAAACAATCATCAACATACATACATATAATATAATCGATCGTTAATACTGTCCGTTTGTGAACCAACAAGGAAGCCAACAAGCGTCCTACGCAACGTAATTATTATAATAATTGACTAAATTAACGTACACTTAAGTCATGGACCCTGCCTTATGCACGGCTATCACTTAACGATATGTCACGATTGTAAGGCGCTCGGAGGTGGGTGAATGGGAGGCTTTATTTATTGGGAGGGTGACATTTTTAAAAGTACACTCCGTTGCAAGGACAAAATAATACAAATCAGACTTATAGCGCCTATAAGATTTTTTATTTTTATTTATCGAGAAAAGGTTTAAATTTTTGATCAGTATTACAGATAATTTCAGGATGCGAAATATATTAATATTGCTTTTGGTTATTATTATTAAAATTTAATTATTACTTTCTCGTGTATTTGAAACATTGATGATGCATTTGAATTTTTTTAACGTGAATTACATTCTTTTTAAAAGTCAAAATAATTATTGTTTTAATATATTACACTAACATAATGTTTACTATATTATTCTTTAAGAAATAATTGTTCTAGTGATGTTGACGAACACCTTTAAGTATGAAGAATGTTTGAAAAAAATCACTATACAGAATAGAGTATTTCCAATTAGATAATATTAATAATTATTTTCATAATTAATTTATACTATAAACAATTAAAATATTAAAAATATTATCTAATAATGTATTAAGAAATAAGCTACCCTCAAACCGTAATATTTTTTTACTGATCAAGTGTATGGCGGTTCACGTTTGCACAACATATACATTTTCATACAACAGATAATATACAGCTCCCAAGATATATTTATATATGATTAAGAAACACATTGTTTTCGCTTAAAAATATAACAAAAAGCAAAGATATTATAATGATATATTTAAAATGTTATAATACAATGCAAAAATACTTTAGTGGATATGGGGATAATATGGACATCTAAATAAGGATATGGAAAATCTTGCTTCGGTATTCTTGAACATAAACCATATTAACTATGCATCAAGGATCATTTTCCCGTAACATTTTATGTTTTACACTTTTATTATTATTTGTAAACTGGACAAGGGTTGCGTTCTGATAGACCAAAGCTAGCACACTTGATCTATTGTAGCCAGTATTGTGCTAAATCTGATCTATACGACCAATAAACCGTAGAAATCCCTGCAATTGCAAATCCATCCAATATGCGACTTCTAAGTTATTGATTTTGTAGTCGTATCGTAATCCACTAGATGTCTTAATTTAGTATAATAACGTCTGGAACACCTTGAAACACAACACATCCGCAAGATTCCCCTATCCTAATACACCTATTAATATTTTTCATGATAACATTTATTTATACTTAAGATAATAATCTCACTCTTTTACTAGAGGTTGGCAAGATTTAATAGTAATAGAGATATATTTTAATATTAATTAATACTTAAAGATACGAGTGCCAACCGTGATCCAATAAAAGAGCCATTCGAGTGATCAAACGATGCTACACGTAAACTCGCGAGGCGACACACAGACAGTCAAAACACGCCTCAAATGCATACATATATTATCGTGTAATATAAAATCTATACGCAACAATGTTGCCACCATAAAAAATGTAAGTACACAGATATAATAAAATATTTCTTCAACAAAACCGAATAACGTATCCTATCACAGTAGCAAGCGCGGCCGCTTCGATGGCAACCCAAAATATACCTTCACGGTTCCGTACGTAAAAAAATCCGTGTGCGTACTTGTACGCACGACAGTTATACTTCTTTGGCGGCATTAAGAATTTTATATTCAAACAAACATGAGTCAATATAGCAAATGTACAGTGCAACAAAAGTTTGAAAAGCAAAATGAAATCAAATCTAAATATAATTTAATTTATTATTTTGTTCGGTAATCTATTACAAAAGGTAATTGTTTAAAGTAACATTCTGTCAATGAAAAACAATAATAGATTTTGTGTTACATCAGCACCTCAGTTTCACGCTAAGAGCACTCTGATCTATTTCCAAAAGCACGCCATAAGAAGTATAACCTCAAAAATTCCATAGATAAACTGATTCCGATTACGTTTAAAAAATCACTTTACAATTACTACACTTAAAGAGAAACTAGGAATACGGCGGCGGGTAGGCGGGCCGGCGTCTTGGATGGCAATATTTTACTTAAAGTGTACAGTACCAGTTAGTCCCGTACGTCAGTTAGTTGTAGTTCACGGCGATAAATAAAGTAGTTGTTGAGTTGTACGTAATGTTTTATTTGCGACCGTCCAGTTAGACGACTCGCGCTCGCCACGTCTTTCTCGTGCGGTTGTCAATAGTGCAATGTAATGAAATCAATTAGGTATAATAATAAATACTCGTAGGTAAGCTAAATGTACGACTCCGTACATATTGCCAACCCCAAAAGAGATGAAAGCACGAGGGCCGAGGGAGAGTCGTCAAAAGTAAAAAATACAAAATAGTTAATTAAGTAAAAAGTAAACACAATAAGAAATTTAAGTAAAATAAAAAGGTAAAAACAAGTAATGCAATAAGCAAGTAACGTAAAAAAGGTTAATTAAAATTAAAAACAACGTCGTCTTCTTGCTCCCGTCGAGGCTGTGGTTGAGGCCGCGGTGCTGCCGTCCCGGCTGCGTCTGGTATCTTTTCAATCTGGTGTTGGTCGGGCGTAACAGCTTCATGTTTCTCCCTTGTGTCGTAACGCTCAAGATCGAAACTCTCTTGTGGGCGTGTCTTTGTTGTGTACTTTCTGCACACACCCCGTTTCTTAACAACCCACACCACAATGATTATAATAACCACTGCTAATATGGTGTAGCACAGTGCATACTGATGGATGTCGTGCTGCGTGATCTTTTCCGGTAATTGTATCTCACTGCGTTTCAATTCTTTGAGCCGTTTTTCAATGACTTCCTGTGTGCCATCTTCCGTCAAGTGTAGCAGTTGTTGTGTTCGTTGAGAGCTGAAGATGTAGTTTATAGAATTTTGTACTTGTGGTGTATTCTCCAGGTATAAGTCGACTGTAGAGTCACTTTGGTACAAGTTATGAGCGTAGATACTCAAGTCACTGGTTTGTATCACACATCCTTGTTTCAGTGTGACGAGTGCAGATAAGTTGAGCTGGTGAGAAGCAATTTCGCCGGCGCAAACAGTACGGAGTATACATGAGTTGCAGCACGTCGCGAGCCATGTGTTCGTAGAGTGTAACTCGATCCAAGTCTCTTTGCATTTAGTTCTTCCTATAATGCATGGCGATGACGTAAGGTGATTTAAAAGTTTAGCTTCGCAGGGGGCAGCTTTGCTTTCTAAATTTCTGATTGGTAAATTTAGATTGCATACAAAATTGTCGGTGCTCCTTTGAATGCATTGGTTCATTCTATCTTCGCTCAAGCTAATGAAAGTGTTTTTTCGGAAGTTGACAGCGATGTATTTGTTGGATACCGACACGTATTTGACGGTATCACCTTCTTCCGTTTTCAATGGCAAGGGGATGGGTCGATAAAGAGTAAACTCTTCATCACTGGTTAACGGAATATGGATTTCAAACATAAAATAATTGGTAGTTGCTCGAGCTTTCATGTACAGTAACTTGTACACATCTTTTATCTGATCTTGAATACTTTCTACAGGAAAAGCTAAATTTTTGGGCAGTTTTCCCGAGATTTCGTTCAGCTGTCGGATTAAGTTGACTGGCGTGAGGAGATGGACGTCTATGTGACCTTTGTATATGTCGACCAGAGCGTTAAAAAGCATTTCTTGAATGTTTCTTAAATTGGTTAGTACTAAGTGAGCTGTGAGCGCCACAGAGTTGTAGTAGTTCGTGGCCATCACCGTTCCAATGCGGGATTCAATGTGGGCCAATCTCATGTTTGTGTCATTCATAAATTGGTTAATTATTTTAAATTGATCTCGAATGTTCCTTTCACTTTTCTTGATGACGTCATTTTCCAACTCAACAACCGTGGTTTGGTTTCTCGTAAGTTCTAGTATATATTTCTCATTTTTTTGAATTGATTGAATGTCCTGCTGGTATTTTTCTGCAAATCGTTGATCTAGTAACCCGAAGAGGCTGTTAGCGACATAACCCACGCCATCAACGAGACCGCGTTTCTTACGATCGGATAAGTGTTTGTGCGGAGCGAGCAGGATAGTATTGTAGTAGTTTAGTAGTTCCATGTCGTGAAACAGTTGGTGTATAGTACTCTCACAATATCTTCCATCCAATTTTTTACACAGGGTTTTCACCTCTTCCAAATAGTTTGTAAGTTCTTGAGTGGCTGTCCAATACGTAGTTAAGTTGTAGTATGCAAGTAGAATCCATTCATCGTGAATAAGTTGTATCTTTCCGATGGTGTCATAGTAAATTGGGCGTTCGCGGCCGAGGTCGGTGATCAGTGCGTTCGTTGTTGTGTTCTTAGTGACGTCACTGTTAGCACAGTACAATCCAGTTATTAATGAAAAAAATGTTATAAATGAAAGCACCATGCTGACTAAACTGTGTTTTTTCGGCGAGATGTGTCTTTTGTTGGAGGTCGAGGTCTTGGTTTCTTCTTGCTTCTCTTCATGGTCGGGTGGTAATAATTTTGATAGCTTGACGACCGGCCTCTTGATAATGCCAGCTTGAGTTTTAACACTGGTAACTCTCACGTGACCATCTTCTCCGGGATGTACGTCGATCACCTTCCCCATTGCCCACTTTCCCGGTGGAAGATTATTTTCTTTTACCAGGACAATGTCTCCTATAGCCATGTTCTTAGTTGGCTTTTGCCATTTGCTCCTTGCTTGGAGTTGAGCTAAGTAATCGCTCGACCATGATTTCCAAAATTGATGTAGCATGTGCTGAGTTAGCTGCCATCTTTTTCGTAAGTCTAAGCCCCTTTCGTCTTCATAGTTTGAAAGTGGTAATGTCAACGTAGGGCTACCAGTTAAAAAGTGCCCTGGGCTCAAATAACTATAAAATTCTTCAGGGTCCTCGGTGAGTGGACATAACGGCCTTGAATTCATGCATGCTTCAATTTTAGTGAGTAGCGTCGTAAACTCTTCATAGGTAAGTTTCTGTTCTCCCAAAATTCGACGTAGATGGTGTTTCATTGAACGAACCGCAGCTTCCCATAGCCCCCCAGCACTGGGCCACGCTGGGCAATTAAAATGCCATTCTACTTCAAGTTTTCCAATTTCATCGAAAAATTCTGACGTTAGTTCCATTTTAAATAAATCATACTCGTTCTTCAAAATTCTAGAGGCCCCGATGAAGTTGGTCCCACAGTCTGAATATACGTGTTTTGGTGTTCCACGTCTAGCACACATTCTCTGGAAAGCGGCGAGGAAAGTTTCAGTGCTCAAGTCTGATACAAGTTCAATGTGCACGGCTTTCGTAGCCATGCATACGAAAATGGCAATGTATCCTTTTGAAGTCTTCACTCCTCTTCCTTTGGATAATTTGACATCCACACAGCCGCTAAAATCAACCCCACAATGATTAAACGGGCGCG
Organism: Hesperia comma; assembly: GCA_905404135.1. Classification (NCBI taxonomy): domain Eukaryota; kingdom Metazoa; phylum Arthropoda; class Insecta; order Lepidoptera; family Hesperiidae; genus Hesperia; species Hesperia comma. The sequence goes on along the minus strand of FR990028.1, from coordinate 967,995 downwards.
AGGGGATGACTCGTTGCGGTGGTAAGTCTGCTATCAGTTGGTAATTGTTAGTTGGTTTAAATCGTAGACAACGTACACATTGCCGAAGTTGCGCCTTTACTGCTCGGTTTCCGCCTATGATCCAGTAACGTTGACGAATGTAAGCTAGGGTCAGTCTCGTCCCGCCGTGAAGGGTAGCCGTGTGGGCCTCTTCAATTAATAGTTGGGTCAATTTGCTCTTCCGTGGCAAAACTACTGGATTCTTCATGCCGGCAGGTAAGTTAGTTTTATTCAGGCGGCCACCAACACGTATGATTCCTTCTTCATCCAGGTAAGGGTTTAGTTTATATATTGGACTTTTATTGCTCAGGGGTTGTTTTTTAACCAACATGTTATATTCCATTTCGAATTCTTTTCTTTGCATAAAACGCACGATTAATTTATTTGATGTGAGTAATTCTCTAGTAGTCAAATTAGTAGGCAACAATGTTTTACAATGCATAGCGTCAGGTTTCACAGCTGTTTTATTGTTTCGCTGTGATGTACTCATGTCGATGAACTTTGTACATTGCATAAGAACATGATTGCCATCACATAATGGACAATTTCCAAATGCAGTAAAGAAAGCATTTGATTGATCTTTATTTTCTTTGAATAAGGTTGATTTCTTCGTAAAGTATTTGTCATCGTAGGTGCGATAATTGTAGTTATGACGAAACTTATTTGTTGGTTTGTTGAACTGCATTTTATTGCTCTGTTTTTGAGGATTATTAATAACATTATTGGGACGACCTTTCATGGTTTCGAGGGCCATAAATTTGCTTTCCAAAAACGATAGGAACTCCGTTAAGTCGGGCAACTCTCGATTGTTTTGAATTTCTTTCGTATATTCGTTGAAAGTAGCGGCGTCTAATTTTTGTGACATGTAATGTACGATGATTGGACCCCAACTTGTCACATCAACTTCCATGTTGGTCAATCCATTTAGGCTTTCGGTAATGACGTCATGCAATTTCTTTAGATTATACGTAGTGGGATATTGAATTACAGGTAGCTGTTGCATTGCGTTTATGAACGATGTGAATTGAAGGCGGCGATTATCATATCGATGAGATAGAATTTCCCAACATGAATCATAGTTTTCAGCACTAACTGTAAGGTGTTGCACTAAACGTTCCGCTTCGCCCTTCAGTTTTGTTTTAAGGTGCTGCATTTTTTGCGATTTTGTAATCGTAGGGTTTTTGTGTATGGTTTCCAAAAATAAATTTTTAAATGAGATCCAGTGTATGTAGTCACCATGAAAATCCGGTATATCCATTTTAGGGGTTGCTTGTTGATAGTGGATGTTCGACCACATCTTAGTGTTAAGTTGCTTCCGCAAGTGGTCATATTTTCTTTCTATGCTGTCAAATTTTAATGAGTAGTCTGCATGCCAACTCGAAGTCTTCAGAATATCCTCCAACTCCCAGTGTAATTTGTCGATGGGTTCCCACTTCCCTCTCAAAGTTGTAAGATGATCTTCTAGTTCCCATTTATCAGTTATCAATTCAATATTTATTTTTGACATTGCTCTTTCCAGCGCCTTGAAGTTACATCTCTGGCGACTTACCAACAGTTGTATTTTTTCGTTGGGTTCATCCTCAAATATTCCAGATAGATCGAAGTCCACACTTGAATCCAGTTTCTCTTCTTCGTCCTTTTTTCGGTGAGATATCAATAAATCCATCATATTAGCCTTAGTTGTTTCGTAGAGTTGTTTTGTTTTTCCGTACACGTTGGTCGTAAAGTAATTGATGTTATCCTTTTCTTCAATTACACGCAGTAACACTTCATTTCGTTCATGAAATTCTACCCACTGTTGTTCGAGGGATGAAAGACGCGAGTTTAAGTAGTCCACAGTTTTTCTCTTGATGCTGTCTTTCTTGTAGTTAGTGCATAATGTTTTAATACTTTCGAAGCATTGCACTTGTTCTGTAAGTACTTCCATTGTAAATTGTAGTTAGGCGTTGATCCGGGACACAAAGAGGCAGTTTACCTTAATCTTCTTTGCTTCAAGCGTTCTTCGACACAGCTCGCAGTTACGATTGTGTTCGACTGACTCTTGAAGGTCCGTGGCACTCAATGCATCGGCAACCCGCTGCTACGAAATAGGCACCTTCTCAATTAGCCTGGGGAGACCCGCTTGTGGGAGGCCAGGTAACCGATTTGCTATCGCAACTTAAGGTCACAAACACACTGAGTGTAAGGCTCGAAGGACCAAATGTACAGTACCAGTTAGTCCCGTACGTCAGTTAGTTGTAGTTCACGGCGATAAATAAAGTAGTTGTTGAGTTGTACGTAATGTTTTATTTGCGACCGTCCAGTTAGACGACTCGCGCTCGCCACGTCTTTCTCGTGCGGTTGTCAATAGTGCAATGTAATGAAATCAATTAGGTATAATAATAAATACTCGTAGGTAAGCTAAATGTACGACTCCGTACATAAAGTATCTGATCAGTGTTGCCATAACTTAGTCAAATTAATTCACTAATAAGTAGAATTTAAAGAAATCTCAATACACCCTCTTGCATTACACTCTTGTACTAAGCCCCCCCCCCTCCCCCCTCTTTGTTATTTGTGAAACGATTGAAACAAATTAAAACATTACAACCAATCAAAATAACATCCAAATCTGTTATACCGATTCGTATATTTCGAGACTAACAAAAAAAAATTATTATTTAAAAATATTTTTCTTACCTATGTCACAATCACAAAACAGTTGTGCAAAACACTAAGCTTTACTTTCACGAGATCAATCCCAGTATTTTATCAACTATCTTCGCCGTGAGTGACCCCAAATCTCCCCTACCGCCATACAAGCCGCGTCCCGCCCGCCGTGACACCGTTGTACCTTACGCCCCACGTTGTGTCCCACGCGTGGGCCTTACTCGCCCGTGTCCACCCAGCTCGCCTCCTCCGCTATTCTGTCCAGGCAGTTGCACAGGAATTGGTACTGCAACAACAGTTAAGTTCCATTAAAATTATTTGATACATGTACTAAAGGAATTGTAACACAACTTGGCGATAGATATAATTATATGAGTTAATCTATTCCTTGTAAGTTAAAGCAATGAAATATATAAAGGTACATTTATTTTGCATGACTTGATTGTCGTTACATTCATCACCTTTATTTAAAACAAGGCAATTGTCTTATGTAAAACATTCACCAAGCACTTTGTACCTAGAGGAACAACCAAACAAGCAAATTAACTCTAAATTCCAAAAAAAACTTGGTCCTTCGAGCCGGCCCTCAACTTCTCTCAGGTACTCACATAAGGCGTATACACAGCTAGCGCCCTCTCACGGTCGCCGCAGCAGTACAGCAGGCGTACCGCGGCGGCCGCAAATGAAGTCGCAATTCCAAAAAAAACTTGGTCCTTCGAGCCGGCCCTCAACACAACACAGATACTCACATATGGCGTATACAGCGCCAGCGCCCTCTCACGGTCGCCGCGGCAGTACAGCAGACGGACCGCGGCCGCCTCATCGTCGGCGCGCCACTCGCGCACGGCACTCCACGGGACGTGCACCGCGGTCCCCCCGCCGCCGCCGCCCCCGCCCCCGCCCTCTTCAGGTTCGCACCACGTCGACAGCTTTAGACCGCTCCAACCTGTACGAGATGTGTTAGCGTAAGTAACAGCCGTATGTATCAAACAATTTTTGTATGAATTGGTAAGAAACGAGTATTGAATAAAAATTGAAACCGACAAAAAACATCGGTAATATCTTTAATGTTACTATCCGACAACATTGACACCAATCATCACCCCACATCAACCAACCAACCACCAACCCAACCCCACATAACATCCATCCCTCCCCGGGGGCCCCGTCGACCTACCAACCTACCGAGCGTGACCACGAGCGCGGGCGTGGCGCGGCAGTCGGTGCGCGCGGGCGGGAAGGCCACGCAGCCGTAGCCGGGCAGCGCGCGCGCCGCCGCCAGGTAGTATAGCCACGCCCCACCAACCAACCAACCAACCAACCTACCTAACGTCACTGAGAGCGCGGGCGTGGCGCGGCAGTCGGTGCGCGCGGGCGGGAAGGCCACGCAGCCGTAGCCGGGCAGCGCGCGCGCCGCCGCCAGGTAGTCGGCCGCGCGCCGCACCTCCTGCAGCGCCTTCAGCTGGTACAGCCGCGCGCCCGCCGCGATCACGCCGCGGTTCACGTCCTCCACCGCCTGCACATACACATAATCTCGTGTTAATACCACATTTGCAAACCACGTTACACACTGAGGGCGGAGTTTACGAAGTTCCTTATCACACCAACACCAACACACAAGCCACTTGCGCGCGCACAGGCAGTGAGCCTTATACACTACACGTTAAGGTATAATGTCCAACGGCCACCGACCTGCCAGAAGACGAACTCGTTGGCGCGCGGGTCGTCGCGGGCGAGCGCCAGCTCCCGGCGCGGGTCGAACAGCCACTTGCGCACGCACAGGCAGCTGCTGGACGCGGTCGAGTAGTTCTGGATGTACAGCGAGTGCGGGCACTCGTTGGGTTGCAGCTTGCGCTCTGGAGCAAAGAAATTATAGGGCTGTGAGCGGGCGGCAAATGGTCAAGAGCGGGGCGGCATAGGAGTAAACCGTTGTGACTTTGGTGTTAGAGACGTTAGGACGAGGGGGGGCATTGGAAAGACGGAAAAGGTTTGCATAGGCGCAAACAAACCATATTTTAGGCAACTTGGGTAGTTGGTAAAATAATATTCACATTTTGGTCAAAATCAATCACAAAAAAAGTAACAGGGGACACAAAATACCTCAAAATTTGTGTAACTCACCAAAATTATACTCGACGATTTCGAACAGATAGAAGTACTGTTGCACCGATTTGGCCAGCCCTATCTTCTCGCAGACCGCCCGGTAGACATCATCGGCGTTGGTGGACTTGAGCACGGCCACCGCGACCACCGCGTAACAGTCTATCCTTTGTTTAATTAACTCCTTAAGGCTATAAACTGCAATAAACAAAACCACTCACCAAAGTTATACTCGACGATCTCGAACAGATAGAAGTACTGTTGCACCGATTTGGCCAGCCCTATCTTCTCACAGACCGCCCGGTAGACATCATCGGCGTTGGTGGACTTGAGCACGGCCACCGCGACCACCGCGTAACAGTCTATCCTTTGTTTAATTAACTCCTTAAGGCTATAAACTGCAATAAACAAAACCACTCACCAAAGTTATACTCGACGATCTCGAACAGATAGAAGTACTGTTGCACCGATTTGGCCAGCCCTATCTTCTCGCACACCGCCCGGTAGACATCATCAGCGTTGGTGGACTTGAGCACGGCCACCGCGACCACCGCGCGGTCCGGCAGCAGGACCTTCAACTCTACTGGTGACGGGTTTGAGGAGTCGTCCGAGTCGGTGAGGAACTCTTGGACCGCGTCCGATTCTGCTATTACTCGGACTGCGCACACCTGGAAGTGGAGTTTGGATTTACTACCTTAATGGCTGAAAAGTGCCATGGTTGACCGGGATGTTGCAAGGGTCTTGGCTTCTTTACGACCCAAATGGCGCAAAACATGTCGGATCGCTGTTCGAAGGATTTGGTTCCCAGCGAGGCGGTTTGGATGATGACTTAAAATTTCTGTCCTCGATCTGGGTTTGTGTCCTTGTATTGGCTGTTTCTTACGTAATAGTATAGGACCACTAGGTAGATAGTAGGTCTTTTTCACAATCCTACTGCAAAGTTAATGAACCGTTATAGTAAGACAACAAGGTAGAACTATTCAGCGTGGTCCTATTATGACATCATAGTACGACAAAATAGTAGGACCACGAGGAAACAGCCCTTGCCTTGTGTGTTGTGTTCCTGCTAAGCAATGAACGACGTCATGTCATGTTACTTACATAGCAATCCAGGAAATCTAGGTCAATGATTTATAAAACTTCTAAATGTGACGAAATTTTGTAATAGCTGTCCCAACAACCAGCAAACACCAATTACCTTTTCCAGATACTGTTCGAGCCCTCTCCGCCGGGCGTCCAGCTGTTGCTCGCTCAGCGTGAACGGCCACTTGCCCGGCAGCTTCGGGAAGTTGAAGCCTGCAACGTGGTCATTGGCTTGTTATAGCATTCGGACATCGATCGCTAATAAAAAGTAGATTCACAATAATTCATAACAGCTCGCAAAGCGCTCCCGCCAAAACTCCGCTCATTTCAACATTTGAGCGGACCGCCTTTTTTTTATTATTTGGTTTTTTATTATTGTCAGGGCATTGGGAACTAGGATCCCAATGAGGCCACTGCGTCCATCTCTGATATATTGTAGCCAAGATCTATTGTAGCGGAACGCCTTTATGTAGTTAATCGCATTCGAACGCTCCGAGCGCAAAGCCTACGTGCTCTTTCTAAAATAGCGAAAATCAATTGAATTTCATGATTTTAAAACTGAATTAACTACAAAGCTACGTTTACTCTCCAGTGACAACTGTAAATTGAGTAAATTCAAGCAAATTCGTGATTTGTAAATCCCACTTATATAATAATCCTCTTAGGATTAAGGTTGAATTTGTTATTCGGTAAATTTCGGATTTACGCGTATGCATAGATTTATTATATAACTATAGATTGGCAACTGTCTCACTTGAACGAAACCAAAAATTAATGACAGGTGACAGCGAGCGGTCACCGCCGAGCGCGACACCTGGGGGTTTTTATATTTATAGGAGTCACATCCAGGTACTGCACAAGTAACCATTACTAATTAACACTACAAAGGACGTTATTCCACACAGAAATGTAAAAAATAAATTAAGTATTCTGAGAAAATTGAGGAACAATTTTTGACAAGAGCCCGCTAAGCCCGCTATGCCGTCTAAAAATTGGTTTCGTCTATCTATCTCGCTCTGCCATACGTGTATCATATGTTTTGCTCTTTTGCATTTCCAATCTATCTAAACGTCAGTGTATGGTACATCTATGCGCGTATGGCTTTGTTAATTCGAGTTACAAAGTATGAATTTGAGGTTGAAATTGCAACAACGTATTTTTAAGTCAAAATAGCCACAGTAGCGGAACAGATTATAATGTAGCACGCACGCCTAGCGCGGCCATTAAATTTTTGCCTATCTCTACAGAAGTGTGAATATAGTTATAAATTATTGGTCGATGACGTCGATGTATTCAAATAAAATTAATGATTCATCATCACCGCCTTCAAGAACGGGCTAATTGTTGTGTTCAAATCTACTCACGATTAGTAGAATGCAGGTCATCAAATCATCATCATCATCAATCATCACCACGCTTGTCGAAGGCGAATTGGCAGACTGCACACTAGACCCTCCCGTGCGAGCAATCATCTAAATCTAAACTAATATTACAAAGAAGAAAAAATGTTTTGAATATTGTTATTGAAAAATGTCAGGGGCAACTGAACCGATTTCTAAATATCTTTAAGTATTAGAATGCAATATTATCTCTGTATAACACGATATATTTATCACTTAGACTAAGGGCATTTTTATGGCCGAGACCTTTCGTTTACACATCGGCCCACAACACACACCAACACTACACACAGTCCCACAACACACTCTACAATCCAACTCACCAAGAAACTCCTTCCTTAGCAGTTGATGCAACGCAGCAAACTCTCGATACCGGCGGCTGCAGAGATGTCTGCCGGCCATGTGGACATTGAACGCCACGTACGAGCGGCCGGTGCCGCGCTCCATCACGAGCCGGTAGTCCGGGACCGACACTGGTAAGGACCGTTTGTCCGTGTAGTCGTAGCGCTGGTAGACTGTTGCGCGGGAGTTGGCCGCGCCGCCGATCACGCCGATCGGCGCTGAACCCTCGTCGCATGGCTCTAGACGCTCTGCTTCCTGAGGGATAATAAGAATTCTAACATGTCTGCTGGCTGGTACAGAATGGCATAAGTTCTCCTTGTAGGGGTTCTTTAAGATGCTACAATAAGTCATCGTCATCATTGCAACTCATGTGTTCCTTTGCGAGGCTCAGATCTGCTTTCACAATTCGAGGGGTACAGGCTAAAGTCCTGCGACGGTTAGGTTGGGTGCGGATTGGCGTATTGAGAATATAATGTGAGAAAACAAAATTGCCAAAAAATATAGAGAGATGCAGAGAAATTGGGCAGTTACCTTCTGTGTGACAGAGATGACTGTAAGTGTAAGACAGTCGCCGCCCGACTTGATAAGATCAACCACCTGCTTGTGGGTGGCTCCCTCAACGTTCACGCCATTGCTGAAACAATACAACGTTCATTTTAACGACAACAATGGTAACGTAGTCTTCAATTTTCAATAGAACGATCAAGGCAGTCTCGTGTCCCAAAAGTCAACAAGTCTCATGATCTCCCGGTAATCACGCTTAACGGAAATGGGGCGAGTATAAAACAAGAACCCGATTGTGAATTACATGAGAAGTACTTTGTTTCTAGGTGATCCTGGGGTCTCCTAAAATAATTGTAGAAGAGAATAGTGTTCAACACAAGTATTGCACGTTTTTATGTCGCCTGAAGGCTTTCGACCTGGCTAAAAGGGTAACAACGGAGACCGACGGCTTTACGTGCACTCCGAACCACTAAGCCGCTCCGGAATTTTTTGCCAGTAGCGGTTACCTATTCAACTCCCGAAGATCACTTAGGATCGACGCAAGCTGCCGGGCCATAATTTTTACTATGGAATGCTTCATATTCATACGTACAGACGACCAGTCCTTACCCAGTAATCGTCGCCACCGCCTGCCCAGGCGCCTCCAGATCGTATATTTCGAAGCCGCTGGCGGCACAGTAATAGAACCAGTAACGAAACTCCCCGACACCGCCCCTCTGAACCGACATGCTGCCAACTGTCTACTCACTTCACACAACATTGACACTTCTATACCAGCACACACGAGATTCACGTCCCACCTTTTGTTTTCCATAAGTGTCCACGTTTGAATCACTTTAACTTAAAAACTGCTCTTTGGGAAAAGCAGAGCTGAATATTTCACATTGCAATGGTTTTTCGACGCTCTTTAGTCTATATTCACTCAATGTCCAAAAGAAAAATATTAATTTCTAATTGAAATACAACAATTATTTTGATCCTAGCTGCAGGGTAAGATCTTGAAATAAGGCACGGTATTACATCACCTCAATCCGTACACAGATAAGCTCAATGATCATGCAACTTATTAAGACTCTTCCGTTTCAAGTCACCTCAATGCGGTTCCTGATATGCTTCGATGAATCCTGGCTGAAATACTACAATTTTTGTATCCTAGCTGCAGGGTAAGATCTTGAAATACGGCACGGTATTACATCACCTCAATCCGTACACAGATAAGCTCAAAGATCGTGCAACTTATTAGGACTCTTCCGTTTCAAATCACGTCAATACTGTTCTTGATATGCTTCGAAGAATCCTGGCACTAGCACCGCGATGAATCCTTTCAGCAATAACTTTGTTTCAACGAAACCAAGTGGAACAGCAACGGACGAGCGAAAAGGGCCGATCCCAGAGTAGTAATGCAGATAATTAGCTGGCGGTCACTGACGAATCGTTAATAATATTCTAAATGTCGATAGTGATAAACTCAGTTATTGCGACGTTACCGATATCGTGCGTATTAATGTTTAGGGATTTGCACCTTTGCTTCTACATTATTATTTTGATCACATAAAAAATTGTATAAGCCGCCTCCCAAAAGGACGTCGCTTTGACAGGTCCCACTGAACTGAGCGGATTTCTGCTGTGTTCTTTAGGTCATCACTTTGCATGGTCGATGGGCGACCTGTAGGTACTCCGTTTATCAAAATGTATTCGCCATTTCAGGACTTCCAATCCTTTGGTCCTATTGAGAAACAACTGGATTTTCAAACTGAAGAATCGTCATGTACCTACCAATACCGTTACTCCAGCAAAATATGTCGATTATGAAATAATTGACTAACCAAACGGTTAGTTTGTTGCAATAACAAACGCCAACCAACACAATTAAGTATTGATTCATTTTCGAACACAAAGCACGACCATTATACAGTACGTGCGTAGATTGTGAAAATAAATCGTCTGTTATAAATTTTGAAAAGGTACGCTAGTAGATCAATCATCTTTCCAATTCAAAGAAATGGCAATAAATCTCGAACTCTCTACGCTACGTTACTCAAGACAGTATAGGTGGTAGGTGGTACCTGGAAACCAGCACAAGTAAACCTATCAGTTTCCCTGAAAAGTTAAACAGCATAAGCAAGGTAACCCTACCTACCTCCTAACGTCCTATGGCTAGATTTAAAATTATACCTGTCCGCAGTTTGTATATTTTTGAACCAAATTTAAATATATTCATTAATTACATGTCTTTGATCTGCACTGGATACCAAACACCAGGTGGACTACATCATTTCAGCAGTATCCAATCTCGCCACAGCGACGGGCGTATCGAATCTCTCGCGACGATAAAGGCATATCTAGGGCACCAGACTGTTTAGACTTTAGAACATTTGTGTCGATATTTACACTCATTAGTACCAGTTCGTAATAGGGGCAGCGGGGTCTGAAATGTCACAACCAGATATATCGAGACACTTGACCCGACTGACTAGCTATGCTGTAAGGGTTCTGCTACGTTTGTACGCTTGAGACAAAGGCGCTGATATTATAATGAGAGTATTGACGTGTCGATTGCGTAAGAGGCAATTCCTCACCTTATGTTCAAAAACCTTATGTTATATTGGACGCCCCAAGACGGCCGAAACTCGATAAGTAAAATATATTCCATGATCAATACACTGCGTGATTTTCTCTCAATCTCTCTCGGTCAAGAAGGTGCGGAGCACACTACATATATTCTCTGGTATAGAGCAGATTGGAAAAATTACGGTTGTCAGTTGAAAATCATTTATCGTTTTTGATATATGGTCGCCCTTCACATTCGCGCGAATTCGCCAATCCACAAACGGAGCTTCGCATTCGTACTATTCTATTCGTAGTACCGATTCCAAGCTGTCAGATCTGCGACAATTGCGCAATGTATAAGTGCGGTGTGAGATCTATTCGATACTGTTTAGTCTATAAGTTATGAGTTGTATTTTTGACAGCATCAATTCCTCCAGGATTTGAATTGAAAAGCAACCTCATAATCCACCAAAGATCATCTTTCTGAAGTATCGTCAAAACTCTGCAGCAACAATAAAATGAATGAGAATCAAAACATATCAACAAACAAAAAAAAAATACTCGGAAGTCTACTTCATTTACAGCCTACTTAACAAAACTACCCAAATGACTTCTTACATAACAATCATAACAATGTCTTCAATATAAAGTAGTGTTTGGTGTACAACACTAACAATCGAAGTAGATAAGATGTAGGTCGACAATGTCGATAATAGGATCTTTCAACGACGTGTCCGTATTTCAAATAGGAAGCTATGTCCGTTAGCCAGTTCTATAATGAATACTAGAAAACTATTCAAGTATACCGGATGGATAACCCAACCCTGTATAGACTGCGACGATTACCTCTCGATTTGGAGTGCACAAGCTACAAAGTCTAGAAAAGTCAGAGCACAGTCTGAGGGCCTGATCTATAAGTGACACTCTTAATAACAATACTTATAAACGCGATATTTATGAATGCAATCGTCCGTTGAACTGCTACTAGGTAATGATAAGCTCCTTTCTTTTCTGCAAGTAGAAAACGAACTATGAGAGAAGTACTAATAGGTGGTCTTCGTGTCTCATAAACATTTGTAAGAGCTGAGGCTACACTGACGCCTTTTCAGTTAAAACTAGATAGATAAATAGAGTTTGAGCTCAAGGGAGATATAACACGGACCTTTGAAGTGGTACTATCAATGTAAGAGCTTTTCTGCGCGTACCTATTCATTGACGACTTCCGATTCGAAGGGTCCAGCAGCCTGCTTCCAAATTCCCAACAAGGCAAAATTTTCAATGATGTGTTAAAATTTCTGTCCTTGGTCCGGGTGGATTGGCTCTGTGAACCTGGCACCCGACTTTAAAAAATCGAACTTTTTTTTACTGAATATTATAGATTAGGGTTTGTAGTTGATTGTAGTAACATTTTTTTTGTTTGTAGTAACTCCGAAAAAAAACTACTGCACCTTAAAAAAAACGCAGCACCCGACTTTGACAAATCAAAAATTTAAAAATTGGGGGTTAAAAAGGATCGTTTGTAGTTGTTTGTAGTAAAAAAAATTTCGTTTGTAGTAAGAAAAAAAAACAAATTTTTTTTCCCAAGTTGCGACATTAAAAAGTCGAACTTTTTTTTATTGAATATTATAGATTAGGGTTTGTAGTTGATTGTAGTAACATTTTTTTTGTTTGTAGTAACTCCGAAAAAAAAAATATCGCACCTTAAAAAAAACTCAGCACCCGACTTTGACAAATCAAAAATTTAAAAATTGGGGGTTAAAGAGGATCGTTTGTAGTTTTGTAGTAAAAAAAATTTCGTTTGTAGTAAGAAAAAAAAACAAAAATTTTTTTTCCCAAGTTGCGAAATTGACAATTGAAGTTTTTTTTCTTATTTCTACTAGCTTATAGGTTATAGTGAATAGTTTTAAAGTTATTTTGTTTGTAGCTCCTCCTAAAGAAGAACGAACGGACTTTAAATATATCCCACTCCTCGAATTGATCAAACAAAACTGGTCTTACTACAAACGATAATCTAGCTACTGCAAACGAAACCGCATTACTACAAACGAAAATTCGGCTACTACAAACGAAACCGCATTACTACAAACGATAATTCGGCTACTACAAACGAAACCGCATTACTACAAACGAAAATTCGGCTACTACAAACGAAACCGCATTACTACAAACGATAATCTAGCTACTACAATCGAAAACGCGTTACTACAAACGAAAATTCGGCTACTACAAACGAAATCGCATTACTATAAACGATAATCTAGCTACTACAAACGAAACCGCATTACTACAAACGAAAATTCGGCTACTACAAACGAAACCGCATTACTACAAACGAAAATTCGGCTACTACAAACGAAACCGCATTACTACAAACGATAATTTAGCTACTACAAACGAAACCGCATTACTACAAACGAAAATTCGGCTACTACAAACGAAACCGCATTACTAGAAACGATAATTTAGCTACTACAAACGAAACCGCATTACTACAAACGATAATTTAGCTACTACAAACGAAAACGCGTTACTACAAACGAAAATTCGGCTACTACAAACGAAACCGCATTACTACAAACGATAATCTAGCTACTACAAACAAAACCGCATTACTACAAACGAAAATTCGGCTACTACAAACGAAACCGCATTACTACAAACGAAAATCCGGCTACTACAAACGAAACCGCATTACTACAAACGATAATCTAGCTACTACAAACAAAACCGCATTACTACAAACGAAAATTCGGCTACTACAAACGAAACCGCATTACTACAAACGAAAATTCGGCTACTACAAACGAAACCGCATTACTACAAACGAAACCGCATTACTACAAACGATAATCTAGCTACTACAAACGAAACCGCATTACTACAAACGAAAATTCGGCTACTACAAACGAAACCGCATTACTACAAACGATAATTTAGCTACTACAAACGAAACCGCATTACTACAAACGAAAATTCGGCTACTACAAACGAAACCGCATTACTAAAAACGAAAATTCGGCTACTACAAACGATACCGCATTACTAAAAACGAAAATTCGGCTACTACAAACGAAACCGCATTACTACAAACGAAAATTCGGCTACTACAAACGAAACCGCATTACTACAAACGAAAATTCGGCTACTACAAACGAAACCGCATTACTACAAACGATAATCTAGCTACTACAAAGGAAAACGCGTTACTACAAACGAAAATTCGGCTACTACAAACGAAATCGCATTACTACAAACGATAATTTAGCTACTACAAACGAAACCGCATTACTACAAACGATAATTTAGCTACTACAAACGAAACCGCATTACTACAAACGAAAACGCGTTACTACAAAGGAAAATCTAGCTACTACAAACGAAACCGCATTACTACAAACGAAAATTCGGCTACTACAAACGAAACCGCATTACTACAAACGATAATCTAGCTACTACAAAGGAAAACGCGTTACTACAAACGAAAATTCGGCTACTACAAACGAAATCGCATTACTACAAACGATAATTTAGCTACTACAAACGAAACCGCATTACTACAAACGAAAACGCGTTACTACAAAGGAAAATCTAGCTACTACAAACGAAACCGCATTACTACAAACGAAAATTCGGCTACTACAAACGAAACCGCATTACTACAAACGATAATTTAGCTACTACAAACGAAAACGCGTTACTACAAACGAAAATTCGGCTACTACAAACGAAACCGCATTACTACAAACGATAATTTAGCTACTACAAACAAAACCGCATTACTACAAACGAAAATTCGGCTACTACAAACGAAACCGCATTACTACAAACGAAAATTCGGCTACTACAAACGAAACCGCATTACTACAAACGATAATCTAGCTACTACAAACAAAACCGCATTACTACAAACGAAAATTCGGCTACTACAAACGAAACCGCATTACTACAAACGATAATCTAGCTACTACAAACGAAACCGCATTACTACAAACGAAAATTCGGCTACTACAAACGAAACCGCATTACTACAAACGATAATTTAGCTACTACAAACGAAACCGCATTACTACAAACGAAAATTCGGCTACTACAAACGAAACCGCATTACTAAAAACGAAAATTCGGCTACTACAAACGATACCGCATTACTAAAAACGAAAATTCGGCTACTACAAACGAAACCGCATTACTACAAACGAAAATTCGGCTACTACAAACGAAACCGCATTACTACAAACGATAATTTAGCTACTACAAACGAAACCGCATTACTACAAACGATAATTTAGCTACTACAAACGAAACCGCATTACTACAAACGAAAACGCGTTACTACAAAGGAAAATCTAGCTACTACAAACGAAACCGCATTACTACAAACGAAAATTCGGCTACTACAAACGAAACCGCATTACTACAAACGAAAATTCGGCTACTACAAACGAAACCGCATTACTACAAACGATAATCTAGCTACTACAAAGGAAAACGCGTTACTACAAACGAAAATTCGGCTACTACAAACGAAACCGCATTACTACAAACGATAATTTAGCTACTACAAACGAAACCGCATTACTACAAACGAAAACGCGTTACTACAAAGGAAAATCTAGCTACTACAAACGAAACCGCATTACTACAAACGAAAATTCGGCTACTACAAACGAAACCGCATTACTACAAACGATAATCTAGCTACTACAAAGGAAAACGCGTTACTACAAACGAAAATTCGGCTACTACAAACGAAATCGCATTACTACAAACGATAATCTAGCTACTACAAACGAAACCGCATTACTACAAACGAAAATTCGGCTACTACAAACGAAACCGCATTACTACAAACGATAATTTAGCTACTACAAACGAAACCGCATTACTACAAACGAAAATTCGGCTACTACAAACGAAACCGCATTACTACAAACGAAACCGCATTACTACAAACGATAATCTAGCTACTACAAACGAAACCGCATTACTACAAACGAAAATTCGGCTACTACAAACGAAACCGCATTACTACAAACGATAATTTAGCTACTACAAACGAAACCGCATTACTACAAACGAAAATTCGGCTACTACAAACGAAACCGCATTACTAAAAACGAAAATTCGGCTACTACAAACGAAACCGCATTACTAAAAACGAAAATTCGGCTACTACAAACGATACCGCATTACTAAAAACGAAAATTCGGCTACTACAAACGAAACCGCATTACTACAAACGAAAATTCGGCTACTACAAACGAAACCGCATTACTACAAACGATAATTTAGCTACTACAAACGAAACCGCATTACTACAAACGATAATTTAGCTACTACAAACGAAACCGCATTACTACAAACGAAAACGCGTTACTACAATGGAAAATCTAGCTACTACAAACGAAACCGCATTACTACAAACGAAAATTCGGCTACTACAAACGAAACCGCATTACTACAAACGATAATCTAGCTACTACAAAGGAAAACGCGTTACTACAAACGAAAATTCGGCTACTACAAACGAAATCGCATTACTACAAACGATAATCTAGCTACTACAAAGGAAAACGCGTTACTACAAACGAAAATTCGGCTACTACAAACGAAATCGCATTACTACAAACGAAAACGCGTTACTACAAAGGAAAATCTAGCTACTACAAACGAAACCGCATTACTACAAACGAAAATTCGGCTACTACAAACGAAACCGCATTACTACAAACGATAATCTAGCTACTACAAAGGAAAACGCGTTACTACAAACGAAAATTCGGCTACTACAAACGAAATCGCATTACTACAAACGATAATTTAGCTACTACAAACGAAACCGCATTACTACAAACGATAATTTAGCTACTACAAACGAAACCGCATTACTACAAACGAAAACGCGTTACTACAAAGGAAAATCTAGCTACTACAAACGAAAGCGCATTACTACAAACGAAAATTCGGCTACTACAAACGAAACCGCATTACTACAAACGATAATTTAGCTACTACAAACGAAAACGCGTTACTACAAACGAAAATTCGGCTACTACAAACGAAACCGCATTACTACAAACGATAATTTAGCTACTACAAACGAAAACGCGTTACTACAAACGAAAATTCGGCTACTACAAACGGCGGTTTCGTTTGTAGTACCCGAATTTTCGTTTGTAGTAACGCGTTTTCGTTTGTAGTAGCTAGATTATCGTTTGTAGTAATGCGGTTTCGTTTGTAGTAGCCGAATTTTCGTTTGTAGTAATGCGGTTTCGTTTGTAGTAGCCGAATTTTCGTTTGTAGTAATGCGGTTTCGTTTGTAGTAGCTAGATTTTCCTTTGTAGTAACGCGTTTTCGTTTGTAGTAATGCGGTTTCGTTTGTAGTAGCTAAATTATCGTTTGTAGTAATGCGGTTTCGTTTGTAGTAGCTAAATTATCGTTTGTAGTAACGCGGTTTCGTTTGTAGTAGCTAAATTATCGTTTGTAGTAATGCGATTTCGATGTAGTAGCCGAATTTTCGTTTGTAGTAACGCGTTTTCCTTTGTAGTAGCTAGATTATCGTTTGTAGTAATGCGGTTTCGTTTGTAGTAGCCGAATTTTCGTTTGTAGTAATGCGGTTTCGTTTGTAGTAGCTAGATTTTCCTTTGTAGTAACGCGTTTTCGTTTGTAGTAATGCGGTTTCGTTTGTAGTAGCTAAATTATCGTTTGTAGTAATGCGGTTTCGTTTGTAGTAGCTAAATTATCGTTTGTAGTAATGCGGTTTCGTTTGTAGTAGCTAAATTATCGTTTGTAGTAATGCGATTTCGTTTGTAGTAGCCGAATTTTCGTTTGTAGTAACGCGTTTTCCTTTGTAGTAGCTAGATTATCGTTTGTAGTAATGCGGTTTCGTTTGTAGTAGCCGAATTTTCGTTTGTAGTAATGCGGTTTCGTTTGTAGTAGCTAAATTATCGTTTGTAGTAATGCGGTTTCGTTTGTAGTAGCCGAATTTTCGTTTGTAGTAACGCGGTTTCGTTTGTAGTAGCCGAATTTTCGTTTGTAGTAATGCGGTTTCGTTTGTAGTAGCTAAATTATCGTTTGTAGTAATGCGGTTTCGTTTGTAGTAGCTAAATTATCGTTTGTAGTAATGCGGTTTCGTTTGTAGTAGCCGAATTTTCGTTTGTAGTAACGCGTTTTCGTTTGTAGTAGCTAAATTATCGTTTGTAGTAATGCGGTTTCGTTTGTAGTAGCTAAATTATCGTTTGTAGTAATGCGGTTTCGTTTGTAGTAGCTAAATTATCGTTTGTAGTAATGCGGTTTCGTTTGTAGTAGCTAAATTATCGTTTGTAGTAATGCGGTTTCGTTTGTGGTAGCCGAATTTTCGTTTGTAGTAACGCGGTTTCGTTTGTAGTAGCTAAATTATCGTTTGTAGTAATGCGGTTTCGTTTGTAGTAGCCGAATTTTCGTTTGTAGTAATGCGTTTTCGTTTGAAGTAGCTAAATTATCGTTTGTAGTAATGCGGTTTCGTTTGTAGTAGCCGAATTTTCGTTTGTAGTAACGCGGTTTCGTTTGTAGTAGCTAAATTATCGTTTGTAGTAATGCGGTTTCGTTTGTAGTAGCCGAATTTTCGTTTGTAGTAATGCGGTTTCGTTTGTAGTAGCTAAATTATCGTTTGTAGTAATGCGGTTTCGTTTGTAGTAGCCGAATTTTCGTTTGTAGTAACGCGGTTTCGTTTGTAGTAGCCGAATTTTCGTTTGTAGTAATGCGGTTTCGTTTGTAGTAGCCGAATTATCGTTTGTAGTAATGCGGTTTCGTTTGTAGTAGCTAAATTATCGTTTGTAGTAATGCGGTTTCGTTTGTAGTAGCTAAATTATCGTTTGTAGTAATGCGGTTTCGTTTGTGGTAGCCGAATTTTCGTTTGTAGTAACGCGGTTTCGTTTGTAGTAGCTAAATTATCGTTTGTAGTAATGCGGTTTCGTTTGTAGTAGCCGAATTTTCGTTTGTAGTAATGCGTTTTCGTTTGAAGTAGCTAAATTATCGTTTGTAGTAATGCGGTTTCGTTTGTAGTAGCCGAATTTTCGTTTGTAGTAACGCGGTTTCGTTTGTAGTAGCTAAATTATCGTTTGTAGTAATGCGGTTTCGTTTTTAGTAGCCGAATTTTCGTTTGTAGTAATGCGGTTTCGTTTGTAGTAGCTAAATTATCGTTTGTAGTAATGCGGTTTCGTTTGTAGTAGCCGAATTTTCGTTTGTAGTAACGCGGTTTCGTTTGTAGTAGCCGAATTTTCGTTTGTAGTAATGCGGTTTCGTTTGTAGTAGCTAAATTATCGTTTGTAGTAATGCGGTTTCGTTTGTAGTAGCTAAATTATCGTTTGTAGTAATGCGGTTTCGTTTGTAGTAGCCGAATTTTCGTTTGTAGTAACGCGGTTTCGTTTGTAGTAGCCGAATTTTCGTTTGTAGTAATGCGGTTTCGTTTGTAGTAGCTAAATTATCGTTTGTAGTAATGCGGTTTCGTTTGTAGTAGCTAAATTATCGTTTGTAGTAATGCGATTTCGTTTGTAGTAACCGAATTTTCGTTTGTAGTAACGCGTTTTCGTTTGTAGTAGCTAGATTATCGTTTGTAGTAATGCGGTTTCGTTTATAGTAGCCGAATTTTCGTTTGTAGTAGCTAGATTATCGTTTGTAGTAATGCGGTTTCGTTTGTAGTAGCCGAATTTTCGTTTGTAGTAATGCGGTTTTGTTTGTAGTAGCTAGATTATCGTTTTTAGTAATGCGGTTTCGTTTGTAGTAGCCGAATTTTCGTTTGTAGTAACGCGGTTTCGTTTGTAGTAGCTAAATTATCGTTTGTAGTAATGCGGTTTCGTTTGTAGTAGCCGAATTTTCGTTTGTAGTAATGCGGTTTCGTTTGTAGTAGCTAAATTATCGTTTGTAGTAATGCGGTTTCGTTTGTAGTAGCCGAATTTTCGTTTGTAGTAACGCGGTTTCGTTTGTAGTAGCCGAATTTTCGTTTGTAGTAATGCGGTTTCGTTTGTAGTAGCTAAATTATCGTTTGTAGTAATGCGGTTTCGTTTGTAGTAGCTAAATTATCGTTTGTAGTAATGCGGTTTCGTTTGTAGTAGCCGAATTTTCGTTTGTAGTAATGCGGTTTCGTTTGTAGTAGCCGAATTTTCGTTTGTAGTAATGCGGTTTCGTTTGTAGTAGCTAAATTATCGTTTGTAGTAATGCGGTTTCGTTTGTAGTAGCTAAATTATCGTTTGTAGTAATGCGATTTCGTTTGTAGTAACCGAATTTTCGTTTGTAGTAACGCGTTTTCGTTTGTAGTAGCTAGATTATCGTTTGTAGTAATGCGGTTTCGTTTATAGTAGCCGAATTTTCGTTTGTAGTAGCTAGATTATCGTTTGTAGTAATGCGGTTTCGTTTGTAGTAGCCGAATTTTCGTTTGTAGTAATGCGGTTTTGTTTGTAGTAGCTAGATTATCGTTTTTAGTAATGCGGTTTCGTTTGTAGTAGCCGAATTTTCGTTTGTAGTAACGCGGTTTCGTTTGTAGTAGCTAAATTATCGTTTGTAGTAATGCGGTTTCGTTTGTAGTAGCCGAATTTTCGTTTGTAGTAATGCGGTTTTGTTTGTAGTAGCTAGATTATCGTTTTTAGTAATGCGGTTTCGTTTGTAGTAATGCGGTTTCGTTTGTAGTAGCCGAATTTTCGTTTGTAGTAATGCGGTTTCGTTTGTAGTAGCTAAATTATCGTTTGTAGTAATGCGGTTTCGTTTGTAGTAGCCGAATTTTCGTTTGTAGTAATGCGGTTTCGTTTGTAGTAGCTAAATTATCGTTTGTAGTAATGCGGTTTCGTTTGTAGTAGCCGAATTTTCGTTTGTAGTAATGCGGTTTCGTTTGTAGTAGCCGAATTTTCGTTTGTAGTAACGCGTTTTCGTTTGTAGTAGCTAGATTATCGTTTGTAGTAATGCGGTTTTGTTTGTAGTAGCTAGATTATCGTTTTTAGTAATGCGGTTTCGTTTGTAGTAGCTAGATTATCGTTTTTAGTAATGCGGTTTCGTTTGTAGTAATGCGGTTTCGTTTGTAGTAGCCGAATTTTCGTTTGTAGTAATGCGGTTTCGTTTGTAGTAGCTAAATTATCGTTTGTAGTAATGCGGTTTCGTTTGTAGTAGCCGAATTTTCGTTTGTAGTAACGCGTTTTCGTTTGTAGTAGCTAGATTATCGTTTGTAGTAATGCGGTTTCGTTTGTAGTAGCCGAATTTTCGTTTGTAGTAATGCGGTTTCGTTTGTAGTAGCTAAATTATCGTTTGTAGTAATGCGGTTTCGTTTGTAGTAGCCGAATTTTCGTTTGTAGTAATGCGGTTTCGTTTGCAGTAGCTAGATTATCGTTTGTAGTAAGACCAGTTTTGTTTGATCAATCCGAGGAGTGGGATATATTTAAAGTCCGTTCGTTCTTCTTTAGGAAGAGCTACAAACAAAATAACGTTAAAACTATTCACTATAACGTCTATAACCTATAAGCTAGTAGAAATAAGAAAAAAAAACTTCAATTGTCAATTTCGCAACTTGGGAAAAAAAAAATTTATTTTTTTTTCTTACTACAAACGAAATTTTTTTTACTACAAACAACTACAAACGATCCTCTTTAACCCCCCATTTTTAAATTTTTGATATTTCAAAGTCGGGTGCTGAGTTTTTTTTTAAGGTGCGATATTTTTTTTTCGGAGTTACTACAAACAAAAAAAATGTTACTACGATCAACTACAAACCCTAATCTATAATATTCAGTAAAAAAAAGTTCGATTTTATTAAAGTCGCAACTTGGGCAAAAAAATTGTATTTTTTTTCTTACTACAAACGAAATTTTTTTTACTACAAACAACTACAAACGATCCTCTTTAACCCCCAATTTTTAAATTTTTGATTTGTCAAAGTCGGGTGCTGAGTTTTTTTTAAGGTGCAATAGTTTTTTTTCGGAGTTACTACAAACAAAAAAAATGTTACTACAATCAACTACAAACCCTAATCTATAATATTCATTAAAAAAAAGTTCGATTTTTTAAAGTCGGGTGCCAGGTTCACAGAGCCGGGTGGATTTCTTGTCTCGTGTTATCCGCGGCATACTCGAAACAAGAAATCTCAGTAGAGGCCTATGGCTGTGGCTACAACCCATTATTGGCCCACTACTGAGCACAAGTCTCTCCTCATTATTGGTGAGGCCTACAGCATACTTCCACCACGCTGCTCCAGTGCTGATTGGCCTATGAGTGAATAGCATTTTAAATTGACAATTTCAGATCGACTTAATAGCGTCTAACCAACCACCTTAATAAATTAATATACAGTAGATTATTACGAATAACCCATCAACAATAACCACTGTCTTGGTAATTAAGTGAAATACAAATATTAGCCATCCGGTTCTCTATCTCGGTAAGAACGTCGCGTGCCCTCATTATTGGATTAATCTCGTACACAAACCAGCTATATTAGTTTTCAGAGATTAGCAGTGGAAACAAGCTTATCGTCGGCCACGTTTGGCTTTACAGTTTCTAATATCGGTCCTAAACAAATATAGGATTACTCTTTAGTCTTTTACTTGTAGGTGTTTATAAATATATTTTGACTAATACTAAGACTGAATTATTTACAAAGGTTCAGGTAAATATGGTAGATATTTGCCTAATTTTTAAGCCTGATAGAAACATGGGACTAATATTTGAGTATGTGTGAGGATTATATTATCCAAATCAAAGAGGGTCCAGTACTATGAGGGTTGCCAAACTTCTGGGTTTGACATCAAAAATAAAATACAATAAAAAAGTATTTACACATCCGGGCTACAGGGTGAAGAAAAAATCGGGTCGGCTCTTTTTGTCATCTGGAAGTTATATTCTGTAAGAATATTAATGTATAACGTGAATAATAACTGGCTTAATCAAATCGATAAATCACTTTCGAAAGGCTATACACATTTCCTAAAATAGAAGAGGTGGATATTGTTGTATAGGGTACTCGCCTTTTATTGAACGAGCAGTATTACGATACTTTACACTAATTCCAAAGCAACGAAATCATGCACGTGCATATCTCCCCTTTTGAATTTACAAATGTTACAATTGTTACAAAGCCATATTAGCTGTCAACATAGTTGAGAGAAAGGAGAGTATAATACAAAATAGCATTAAAAAACATTATGGTGTCATGTCATTGTTCAACAATAATGTGCGAAATTCAATGGCATAGTGAACCCACAGCGACACCCACAGGCAGTATGGTAACACATTGTTGATTGAGTAATTATGTTTATGCAATGGTGAATTGATTAAAGTTAAGTTAAAATCGACAGGCATTTTATTTCTCTCCTCTTCCTCATTCTATCTGACGGATCCGTAGCCTGGTTAGTAGTGGCAGGACCACTACCTGCAAAATGAGGGGTCTAGGGTTTGAATCCCGGCTCGGGCAGATATTTAAGTGACAGATAAATGTTCTTGTTCAGGTCATGCTTACATGTTGCTTTTGTTGTCCATTACACAATTTTTTTGCCTACAAATACGACAAAAAGCCGTTGGTGGTACTGATGTCCATGAACTGATAATTGCTTAGTACCTGTAGTACCTGTAGCTCATCTCCTTTACTGATTGATTGTGGACATAGTTATCAAGGTCAGATTTAGAAGGAATCTCAAGACATAAAGGTTTCTGACGCATCAAGCTTGGCTCCAACCTATGCATCAAGCATAATAGGTTGAAGTGTTTTCTCAGTATTGAAGAGCTCTAAAGATACCTGGATCATGCAATGAATGATCATGAAGTGCAGGTTGACAGTTCCAATACAGATCAACCTGAGTTTATGATTTTTAGCTGCTCAGAACCCTATGAAGGATTCAGGGAAAAGTACTAACAGAAAACTCAATAAATATTAGGACTAATGCAAAACACTTATTATCAGTGTCCCCCATGTTTGACTAGACATTACTCCATTATTTTGTCAACATAAAATGTAAATAATTCTGATACAATAAACAACTTCTAACAAACATTTATACCTAGGTTGATAACATAACAATAAAATGACTAGTATGAGTATGTTAATTATGCCTACCTACAATGGAATTAACTAAAGCCCTTCCAGTACACTGGAATGTTGCATGTATTTGTGTCGAGGCCTTGAAGGAAACCATACAAAACGTGTGTGCAATGCAATACTCCCACATGGTGTCAAAGTAAAGTAGATCTTATTATTAGTTACTATAAGGTGACTTTGTCTCTACCATAATTTGAGCTCTAATTTGGCTTATAAATAGGTGATGATAATTTATTGTTAAAAAATGTTTAAACCCCTGACCTAAAAAGAGGGGTGTGATAAGATTGACCTGTCCACCTGTGGCATCATAGGTCCTGAGTGAATGAACCAATTTGAGTGCAATTTTTATTTTTATTTTTTGAGATATGTTTGGTAGAGATCAGTCCATCAGCTTGAAAAGTATCAGCTTTTTTCCAAAATGTGGCAAGACATTTTTTGGCATAAAATTGAATTATTGGCAGTAGCAGATTATGTAGATCAGTTTGGGCGTTTGATGATCATCAATTCATTACAGAATGTTCTTAGTCAGGGGTTTATAAAACTAAAACTTTACATTTTTTGTAAAATGTGTAATTCCTAAGAGCCAACAAATGAAGGGATTTCATCTTTTTACTTTTAAATAGCATAACAGAAGGAGTTCGCTAATATAAAATAACTAGCGAACCGCCCTCGCTTCGCTTCGGGACCCGTAAGTATCAACCGCGTAGGTCCCGCTCCCGTAGGAATTTCGGGAAGATAATAAACTATCACCAAAATTAATTCAGGTTAAATTAAATTAAACTTAGAAATAAAGCTTACGACAAAATAATAGCAAAGTAGCAAAGGATCACAGCAAGATTAATTCAGATTAAACTTGGAAACGCGGCAAGTTTGGTATGGCAGTGGGTTCGACCAAATTTGATTACCATAAAAACGGTTCTAGTGTGTTAATCTTAAAAGATAGACATATACTGTCGTGGACATTTTTTTAGATCATTTTAAGAGGAATAATTCTTTCATACATATATTTTTGGTATCTTGAATCGTTTTCGCAACGCATGCAACGAAAGCCCTCGAGAATGAATAATTTTCCCCGTTTTTTCCACATTTTCCATTATTTCTTCGCTCCTAATTGTTGCAGCGTGATGTTATATAGCCTAAAGCCTTCCTCGATAAAAGGTCTATTCAACACAAAAAAAAATTTCAATTCGAACCAGTAGTTCCTGAGATTAGCGCGTTCAACCAAACAAACAAACAAACAAACAAACTCTTCAGCTTTATAATATTGGTATAGAAAATTAAATTAAACTTAGAAATAAAGCTTACGACAAA
Source organism: Hesperia comma (assembly GCA_905404135.1). Lineage (NCBI taxonomy): Eukaryota > Metazoa > Arthropoda > Insecta > Lepidoptera > Hesperiidae > Hesperia > Hesperia comma. Next base: position 942,966 of record FR990028.1, on the reverse strand, counting down.
ATAATAGCAAAGTAGCAAAGGATCACAGCAAGATTAATTCAGATTAAACTTGGAAACGCGGCAAGTTTGGTATGGCAGTGGGTTCGACCAAATTTGATTACCATAAAAACGGTTCTAGTGTGTTAATCTTAAAAGATAGACATATACTGTCGTGGACATTTTTTTAGATCATTTCAAGAGGAATAATTCTTTCATACATATATTTTTGGTATCTTGAATCGTTTTCGCAACGCATGCAACGAAAGCCCTCGAGAATGAATAATTTTCCCTGTTTTTTCCACATTTTCCATTATTTCTTCGCTCCTAATTGTTGCAGCGTGATGTTATATAGCCTAAAGCCTTCCTCGATAAAAGATCTATTCAACACAAAAAAAAAATTTCAATTCGAACCAGTAGTTCCTGAGATTAGCGCGTTCAACCAAACAAACAAACTCTTCAGCTTTATAATATTAGTATAGATTCCCATGACTTTGACAGTAAAGTTCTTCCAAAATAGTATACATCCTGTGTCAGGGCTGATGAATTCATAATTAATTATTTTATACTTATAACTTTATAACTTATACTGTGGATTGAGAGGCAGTACTTTTTGTCCTCCTTAGCCGGGATGAATTGGTAATGTCCATCTAATGCTCATGGCAGCAATAACCACTTATAATCAGATGGTTTCTCTGTGTTTGATAATTATTAAAAGAACAAAACTTTATTATAACCATGAGATTCTTGCTAATAAGAATTAAAAATTATAATTTATAAGCATATAAAAGTAAAAAATAACATATAGATAAATTAGAGCTACTTATACCAGAAAACTTAAGACATTTGTATTATTATTACAGCAAATTCATAGAATGTTTTAAAACAATAACACAAAAATGTACCTATAGAAAAAAATCTTTATAGAATTACAAACTCGGCTTGGGTTTAGTATCCGGTAGCAGGGGGGGAGGGGGGAGAGTGGGGGTGGGGGGTAGGGGCTTCGATGCTGATTACAACGATACCACTCGCAGCTCTCGGCGACGCACCGTTTTCGAGAAAATTGAGAAAAACTATTCTAACCTTAAAGTACCAAATACGCCATATTAACCCGAAAAAATTTGCTTGAACTGTCAAAAACCTTATAAATAATTATTATTTCATTTTAAGAACCCAACTTCAAAAAGCGGGTGGACAAGGACGGAGAAGCGGGGGGACGGGGGGGCCGCAGGCCCCCCGACAGGGGGGCTCGGGGGGCGAAGCCCCCCGCCAGTAAAAAATAACATACATCTAAACTGGTGGACAGATGGGTTAGGTTAAGGTTAGCTGTAATTATTTACGCGAAAAAAAGGAACCCCGCGAAGCGGGGTTCCGTCGACAATAGTGACAGAGGCCTAATATGACAAACAAAATGGTGGACAGATGCATAGAAAATACATAGATGGGTCAGGTTAAGGTTACCTGTAATTATTTACGTGGAAAATAGGAACCCCCGGAACGGGGTTCCATCGACAATAGTGACAGAGGCCTAATATGACAAACAAACTGGTGGACAGATGCATAGAAAATACACAGATGGGTTAGGTTAAGGTTAGCTGTAATTATTCACGCGGAAAAAAGGAACCCCGCGAAGCGGGGTTCCGTCGGAAACAGTGAAATAGGCCTAATATGTGAAACAACTCACGAATTAGGGGTATTAGAGCAGGCAGCTCATAAGGTTTTTGACAGTTCAAGCAAATTTTTTCGGGTTAATATGGCGTATTTGGTACTTTGAGGTTAGAATAGTTTTTCTCAATTTTCTCGAAAACGGTGCGTCGCCGAGAGCTGCGAGTGGTATCGTTGTAATCAGCATCGAAGCCCCTACCCCCCACCCCCACTCTCCCCCCTCCCCCCCTGCTACCGGATACTAAACTTTAACCACAAACTCATATAAGGCATAAAAATTATTTCCAAGTTTTTCTTACTATCCACTATTCAATAAAAGCAACTGAATATGATTAAAAATAAACTTAAGTAGGAAATTCATTCACGATATAGCAACATCTATATTTGCATAACAACAGTTTGCATTTCAAAACAGTTTCGCAAAACAGGTTTCGATGAGTCAGCAAGCAAACTGGAATCAAATTTCGTTCATAACTACCTACTCCCGCCTCAGTGGTAAATAATGTGAAACCTTCACTTTTGTTAAATTGAGAAGCTATTGGGAGAGCGACAGGAGACTGACAGAAGGACAGGGTAATTATGTAATGTATAGTCCAAACAGAGTACTCACACTTCGAGGATCCTGTCGCCCTTCCGAATGCCGGCTTGTTCAGCAGCACCCTGCTCCAAGACTGCGCTAACATGCTGCAATGGGGCATACAACTCCCCATTGATGGATCTCAACTGCCCACCCTCAGACACTTGCCCCCGGACATTGAAACCAAAGCCAGTTTCAGTTTTATAAATAGTAACGCGACGGGGCCCATTGCTAACCACTTGACCCTTATTAATTTTATCGGGTCGATTTACACTGTTATTATCAGTTTCTGTCTCGGCCATTTTGAACGATTTTGAGTGCACAGATGATAGATGCGATCGAGATGTCGTTGACCGAAAGCCAAACCACAGGTTTTTAATAATTTATTAACGCCAACAGACTAAACAGCAAACTACAGAGCTAAGTAAAGAAGGAAGATCGCGGATCCATGGAGGATGAGAGACACCCACAGAAAAAAATAAGCAGACCAAACATAATTTTCCGTTATAATTTTCACCACTACAAAGACATATATAAACAATAGTTTTATCCCTTTCTCTCCCATGAAACATACAAAGGCTATCTCGTTTTATTTTGTTGTTACAAAACTTACGCAGATTTCGTCACAAGACCGCGATTTTTATAAGCTGCAAAAAGCCATATTATAGCATGAAGATAATTAGTATCAAAGTGTGCAGTATTTCTATGTATATGTAGTTGTAACTGGCACGCTTTTTCTCCCATCTATACTAATATTATAAAGCTGAAGAGTTTGTTTGTTTGTTTGTTTGTTTGTTTGGTTGAACGCGCTAATCTCAGGAACTACTGGTTCGAATTGAATTTTTTTTTTGTGTTGAATAGACCTTTTATCGAGGAAGGCTATAGGCTATATAACAACACGCTGCAACAATTAGGAGCGAAGAAATAATGGAAAATGTGGAAAAAACGGGGAAAATTATTTATTCTCGAGGGCTTTCGTTGCATGCGTTGCGAAAACGATTCAAGATACCAAAAATATATGTATGAAAGAATTATTCCTCTTGAAATGATCTAAAAAAATGTCCACGACAGTATATGTCTATCTTTTAAGATTAACACACTAGAACCGTTTTTATGGTAATCAAATTTGGTCGAACACACTGCCATACCAAACTTGCCGCGTTTCCAAGTTTAATCTGAATTAATCTTGCTGTGATCCTTTGCTACTTTGCTATTATTTTGTCGTAAGCTTTATTTCTAAGTTTAATTTAATTTAACCTCAATTAATTTTGGTGATAGTTTATTATCTTCCCGAAATTCCTACGGGAGCGGGACCTACGCGGTTGATACTTACGGGTCCCGAAGCGAAGCGAGGGCAGTTCGCTAGTAATATATAATATTGTGTTGGGTCTGCTTGGACACCTCACGTAGCACAGAAGACGAAGACTATAAAAAATAACACAAAATAAGTTCATAATAATTTACTTAAATTTTATGCTTAGCAGCTTAGGTATAGGTACCTAGTTCTTGTTATTCAAATGATTAGCAATCATCTGAAGTAAATTAATGTAAAGAACAAAAATAAAAGTCGGTAATAATAATTATAATCATAATAATTTAATGTTTACTCGTATTACTAATTTTATTGGTCTTGTATTACTTATCACCGTAAACCAAAATCACATACCTACTTACTTAACATGATAAATTCAAAGAAAGTAAAAAGATTTCTCTTTTGTGGACTAAATTATTTACTTGAGCATTTGTATGAAAATAATTTCCACGGTATAAATTGAATTCAAGGCTGTGACCGTGTCAGTAATTCTATGAATTTCTGTATTTGAAAAAAATACTCGTTAATGGTCATAAAATAGAAGCAGTTATTTTGTAATGGCGTTTCTTTATTCATGTTTTCGATATGATGACACCCTTTTAAAGTTTTGCTCGATTATTTAATTTTAACAACAGTTGGTCTCAAACAAAATAGAATTATTATATCTTTATCTTCAAATCTACTTAAATGTAAAGAATTTCATAATGCAATAATTACTTCATCGCTCATAGCCCGGTGGCTTGAGTTGATCATAAGTGATCTACAAAGTTAAGTCACTGTTTACGTGGTCGGTAGTTGGATGGGTGACAGATTAAACGCTAGTGGCAAAATGTCTTGAGCGCTTCCGTGCTTCGGAGGGCACGTAGAGCCGTTGGTCCCTGTTACTATCGATAGATAGCAATCGATAAGCCATGTTGGAGGCCTTCGAGCGGCATGAAAACTTCCGATACTGGAACCGATACTTCACCAATCTGCACTGGAGTAGTGTGGTGTCGTAGGCTCTGTATTAGTAGGCATTAATTTTGTCCCCAATTTTTATAGTGCATGCACAATGTCAGTGAATGTGGCAACATTCCTATCGCCATAATCCGGTGTCTATGGCGATCAGTGTCCATAGAGAAAATTTTTACTCTACATAGAGTTTATTAAAAAAAAATTGATGTCTGTTTTTGATTGTTTTTGAAATCTCAAACTTTCAACCATAGACATTTATAAATCTGTGTTCTCTGTTCTTCAACCATAGTCTTCAACACTTGATGGCAAAAATATCGAAACAACGTGGTAGACCATAGAAGAAAATTCTCAGACATCAAAATCAGCTGTGAACACCAGTATGGCCGCTCAAATAAACCTAAAATAAAATTATTCTGTAAAAAAATTGTGCAAAATACGAAACAAGAAAGTGCTGCATTGTGATTACGGAGTAATTCGTGTTTTTTTAATATCGAATAGTGTCGGTGTTGTTGACTAAAAGTGTTGCGTCATGACAGTGTACCTCTCACTGACAAACAAATACAATAAAAATTGCTAGGTAACTCGAAATTACGACTTCGTATTCGTAGCATTTCAATTTTACTCGTGTTGCGATCGGGCGGTGCGCTGATGTGAATAGTGTCGTGTATAGATAATTGGAACGATGAGTAGCGTAAGACTGAGTTTGGTTTCCGTGGGGAGGATTGCAGTCAGAAATTCTCAGTTGACATCGGGTAAGTGGTGTACCATGTACGTGCTTTGTTGATACCATTACAGTATTGGACACAATCCAAAGGCGTATGTCGCAGTTGAGTACATCGTTACCGATGTTTGATAACACAACGTCACAAGTTTATCTACGTTCACACAGGGTTTACGCGTGCAAATGTCATGCGATGTCGGACGTACCTATTGTACTGAGTTATCCACGATAAACACCTTTGGATAACTAAACGCAAGACCTGTAACTTATCCTATTCCAAATCATACCAGAAACCAGAAACATCAGTATCCTGATCAAGTATGAAGGTGAATTAAAAAAAATGTTGATGTATGTTTCTTGAAAATTATTATTTTCCTCAATTAAATGACATAAATCAACTCATTGTAAAATGAAGAGTGTAACAAAAATTAGGTTAACTCAATTAATGATTCATCTGTGTTGTAATTTCTAAACCTCAGTAAAACAGATTTTACATAACATTTTGTTTAAGTATAATGTATAAATAAAATGTTATGTAAACTGTGTTTTAAACCTGTAGAGTAATTATGACCTCATGTTTATTGCAAAAATATTTTTTTGTATCGATGTTTCTTATATTTTTGTTACATGATTTGAAAGATATTAGATTGTTTCGCTGGTTTATTCATTGAGCAGCTGTGGCGCCACATACAGACACACAGACAGGTTAAATTTATGACACCACTTATTGAGTCAAGAGGTTTAAAATATGATAAAGGAGGCCTTATCATACTTTTTGGACATTCAAAAATATGATAAAAGCTTTATCACATTATTTGAAAGTAGTATAATTTTTGAATATCATAACTTTCCATGAGACCATGTTTAGTTTATCCAGAGATTCAAATGTTTTTCGAAATCAATCCATTTTATTTGTTCTCTGCTGTATTTTCTCTAGTTTGCTAGTTAAGCTGGCTATTATTTATTTAAATTGCACCCTTTAAAAAAATTATTAGTGCAAAGAAAGAGATAATTAAGCCATGTGATAATGGACTTGTCATTATTTCCGTTATTGTCTTCGGGCTAAAAGCCTCTTACTAAATCAGTGTGCTTATCTACTCTACATTACACTTTTACTGTACATCAGATGTTCAATGTAGTTCAGCACTAATTTATGACAAGTAATGAAAAGCTATCGATTTATTCAATTCCCACTGGAGCAGCATATTGGAGTATGCTCTATACTCTGTACCTCAATCATTGACAATTTGGAATTACCCATCTCCACTAAAAACATATTTATTACCTTTGCACACAATTCAATGTAGCTTAAAAGCAAAATTTATTTACAGCATTTCAAATTCTATCTGTTAAACCACATTGTATTTTAATAACAGGAGTGGAAAGCTCGAATTTGTGTGGCATGCAAATAAAATTGATTCTATATTGAATGTGAACACAGTATTAATATAGGTCTCGTCAGTTACAAGGAAAGACCCATGCCCTGTAGTTTGCCATTGATATATTGAAGCCAATAAAAGGCATAAGTTGATAATGTGGTCTTACATGCTTGGAAACATAGCTTGTTGACAAAATAAATCAACCCTGTCTGATTCATATAAAGCCATTAGTTTGCAAGCTTTCTCTGTAAACCTTTGAGCAAGCACTACAGCAATCTCTAGCACCTAGTTTGCAGTCCCTGTTAATAAATGAAAGCGGTGTCACCACATGATGTGGCACAGTATGCTGTGGCATGAGAAAATTTACCTTAAATATTTTATGAATTTCATGAAAGCTAAATGCTAATGGATTAAAAGATAATTAAGTACTAAGTTAACTAGAATATAGAGTCCACAAATTGATGTCTATGCAAAACTAGCAATGTGTTTGCTATAATTTAATTTTGTATGAAGTATGGTCTTGTTTATATTATACTTGCTGACCCGACAGACTTCGTCCTGCAACATATATTATTTAAGTAGACCTTGCTTTGCTTCGGAAAACTTGTTGCTCCACTCCTTTTGGCCGCAGTGTGATGTTCTATAGCTTATAACCTTCCTCAATACTCTCCTATTGTGTTGGATAGTTCATTTATTGAAATAGAGTGTTTAATACAAAAAGAATTGTTCAAATTGAACCAGTAGTTCCTGAGATTATTGCATTCAAACAAACAAACTCTTCTGCTTTATATTTTTATAGTATAGATGACCTACTAATTCAGTCAATTTAAATTTAATTTATTTAAAGATACATTGAAAGATGTTAATGACATCTCTGACAAAATTACATTTTTATCATGTACTTGTCTGGACTTATAACACTGGACTAGGAACTATTTAGGGCCAAGGAAAAGGGCCAGGAAAGACAACCTAGGAAAAGACTTTGAGCTTTGAAGCAGGTCCATTGTTGCAAAGCATGAAATGTTTTTTGCAATTGGTACATTATTGCAACACCCACCGCTACTATGGACTCCTAAAATACATAATAATTATGTATGTGACACTTGTAAGTTTACTATTAAAGTATGCCATCTGTTTTTATTACAACATAATGCAAAGCGAAACAATATTCGGTAAAAGCAATATTAAAAAACCGGCCAAGTGCGAGTCGGACTCGCGCACGAAGGGTTCCGTACCTTATGTATAAAAACGCCAAAAAAATCTGGTCTGTTGTATAAAAGCCTCACTTAAATATTTAATTGTTTTATTGTAACCACATATTACGCACAACGCCATCTCTTGGACCGAAAGGTAACAAAACTATCGTCGAATGTATGGGCACCCACTTAAATATTTATTTTATTCTGTTTTTTAGTATTTGTTGTTGTAGCGGCAACAGAAATACGTCATCTGTGAAAATTTCAACTGTGTAACTATTACGGTTCATGAGATACAGCCTGGTGACAGACGGACGGACGGACGGACGGACGGACGGACGGACAGCGAAGTCTCAGTAATAGGGTCCCGTTTTACCCTTTGGGTACGGAACCCTAATAAAATGCTTGATAAAAATATTATTCATGCCACGCCATTTGTGAACGTGAGCATTATATCCCGAAGCGTGCAGTGACGTAAGAGAGTAAGTATTAGTCGGTCTCGGTGTAAGAACTCGTGTTGGATCCGCTCCCAATAGGGCATTACCTTTGTTGTGGCTTACTTCGGTCGCACGTGTACTTTTCTATCTAATTATAACGTATGAATGTGTGACGATGTTTGATGCCCAAACGGTAGTGCGACTTATTGTGTTGGAATCTTGCTCGTGTTCTGACCTGCGTGCACTGGCCCTTAAACAGTCTTTTGAGTATGGTCTTAGTGATGTTATAAATGTGAAAGTTTGGATGTTTGTGCTTTGTGCATCCGTCATGCCAAATGGTTGAACGGATTAAAGGGAAATTTAGCATACAGATAGGCGATATCCAAACTAAAACTATACAACCCTTTTTATCGCAGGAAAATATAATTTTGTAAGTCCGTTATTTGTGAGCCGATTTCGATGAGTCTTTTTTATACAAGCGCAGCTGCCGGTAAAAGCTTATATTAATATGATTATGGATGGAGCTACTGTGGAGGATTCGTTTGTTTATGGTTGTAGGACTTGCAGGTGTTATTATCAGACGGCCCGTAGCAGGCCCGTAGTGATAGGTAGGTTCCTTGCCTGCGAAGGGCAGGGTCCCGGGTTCGAGAGTAGATGACGGAGTTATGGGTGTCCGTGACTTGTTTGTTGTGTTGTCCGTGCCAAAAAAGGTTACAAGTTACAAGGAATACTTAGGTTTTAGACATTTTCGACGGCAGTTGTAAAAATCCATGCTGATGCATTTATTCAATTCATACAATTTATTCAATTGTTCTATAAGGGCACAATTCTCCATGAGTCCATGGGTTATGATTATGACCATACAATCAGTTCTTCGAGCATGAGAAACCGGAAATTTTGGACTATACGATAGTCCGATTATCCGTTTTGTATCATAATTCTGGGTGTTATAGTCATCATTTATGTATACATAATATATTTGTAGTGTACTTATAAGAGGTCATTGTAATTTTGTTTTGTGATTATATCAGTAATGAATAATGATACAAAGGCTTCCAAAACAACTTAGTGACTCTTTATTGATATCCAGATTCAGTGTAAGGTCCGTTACATTCATAGGTTGCTGACCACTTCATTATTATCACGCCCTGAGCTTAATATTAATAACATCATTAATAAAAATAGGTAAGAAATAACTAAATATACGTTAGCCCGGTCGTCGAAAGTAGTATTATCAAGGTCGTTGAACTGCTATTGTTTTTATATCCAAATCATAGTTCGATGTTTGTTGCTAATCAGCAGGCCATTGACTTTTAGGTACTTTTACACTGATTAATAGTATTAATAGTATTAATCATTGCCATTTTGCCGTTTAACCGAATTCCATATTGAATGGCAATGGAGCATAGATACTTAGATAACAAAACTACACCCATGGTCATAACTAACATCAAAGGCTATTGTTTCGACACATCGGTATAAATATTAAATATCGTGAGTACCCGTTACAGTTAAAAAGTAAGTTAGTATGTATAATTATGCAGTAGGTGGTGAAGGAGAGATTAATCTTCATCAGTCATTGGGCCACATCGAGTCCGTCGTGGTCTTCGCTAACGATCACATCAAGCAACGATCGTGAATCGTGAAGTCTCGATCAATTAAACGTGACGGCGTCAACGTTTATGTGACAGTTTTACGGAACGTTGAAAACGTATGCGCGCTAACGCAGTGTGTTACTTGTTACTTGCTTTCAATATTTTTCAGTGCTTTTTGAGTTGGTAATTTCGATTTTGATGAGGTATTTATTTTTGCATTGGTCCCGAGTTTTGTGTCGTTTTGAGCTGTCATTTTAGTTTTTGTGTTTAACCTGTTTTATTTACTTCTTCGTAGAAACGGCTTACACCGGTTACGAAGGTGCGTTTTATAGCAATATGCCAAACAATTAACACGATTCGTGGTCACGATGCGAAATAAGTAGTATGAAGCTTATTGCGAGTACCTATTTACCTAGAACATGAAAATTGTATAAATTTTGCGATAGTTGTAATATTAAAAACCAGCATTTAATTACTTACCTACAGTAAGTTCATTTTAACTTGGCTGATATGATCATAGCTACGAGTGGCTGCGCAGATGTCGATTTTAAGGCCAAAATGGTGGTAGGAGGCGGGGAGTGCGGGCGGTAGGATAGTTAAGCCATACGAATGATGACAAAATGAATACGAAGACGAAGTAGCGCATCACAAAACACTGTCATGGCCGCCGTGTTTTGATTGATCAGTTACTGTACCTGCGCAAACATCTCGGAAAACGAAGTTCACATCAGTCGAGTATAAATGAACTTACTGTAGCTTAGTTGCATGTGTAAGTAGATCGGTTAGTGACAGCACTTGCAGCGCTAATCTAACGAAAGCATTTAGAAAGGATAACATTACGGGCTGGCGGAGCACAGAGCAGCCCAGGCTACAGTAACGTCAGTAACTAAACATTCACAATCTGCCATCTCGTAGTGAAAGTGGTAACAGGCAATGTTACGTCAAGGCCACTCATCTCGCCCGGGCAGCAGGGCTGTCGACGGGTTATTTACTATTTGTATATTTGTGCAACTTAATCTAGCAATAAATGGGGTTTAAGTAACTGAGAGATTATCGTATGGAGGTTACCTGTACAGATTATTATTTTACGGGGAATTAAGAGTGTGTATTGCACAACTGTGCCACTACATGGATTTTATTTACCTACTTGATAATTTGACATTATAAGCAAACATGTCAGGTTCAAACTAGCCTGTATAGTAAACCCAACTTAAGACTGAAACGAAAGAGGCGCTGTCGGACGCATTTGACATTCATTTGACCAATCATTGCACACTAGTAACTGATAGATGAATGAACACAACGTACTTATGAATGACTTTTCGTTAGTTCCAATTTTTGCCATTTCAGAGATAAGTTGGGCGCACTGTACTTACAGCTGTGCATACTATCACCTTGCTCCTTGTACAGTACGTTTTCATATCACAGTCTGCAAATCATTCGTATTTTATTTCTTTCTAAACTATTTACATAATACTAAAGAATCGTTAAAATCGCTTAATTCCGGTACATCGCACTTTGTTTTTCATCAAAAACAGCTTTAAATTAAAATGCATAATTTCATACATTGTGCTTATCCATGACAAAATCACTTTTCACAGATGAATAATTTCAAAAAGAACTTGACATGTTTGAAATTTTTTTCGATACAAGTGCCACCAACTTATTTATCTCTGAAATGGCAAAAATTGGAACTAACGCCGCCATGTTTAAAAGTCATTCACAAATACTTTGTGGTCATTCAGCTGTCAGTTACTACCTCTCGATGATTGGTCCAATGCGTCCGTCAGCGCCTCTCTTTATTTCAAGATTAAGTTGGTTTTACTGTACATGTGTAATGTCAGTGTCTTATTGACTACTATGACTTTGACAATCATTGGCCATATTTGTTTTGTAGTTAAGGCAAGTCTAAAAAACGGACTATAGATGTATTGTTGTAGGCTCCGAACCGAAGTGGTAACCCTGAAAGCACTTGCTCGAAATAATAACAATACAATGGTCGTTAGTACTTTTGTACTTTGGAGACCATTAACGACGATTATTTATGGTAAAAGTGATCTCAATGATGTTGGGTAAACGCGTAGTTATTCTCGGCATTGTGCTGATTAGAAAGGAGGCAGAAGTATGCACTTGAAACAAAGATAATATTATGTCACTAGCGCGAAAGTGAGGTAGTGAAACTCCCCTAATTGATGTCACTTTGATTCTATGCTGATTAGATAAGTTGCTGGACTAATAATAACTTAGATAGTGTAATTTGCTACGCAAAATATCTTACATGTGAGGCCAATAATTTTCAAGATATACGGCCGCGAACAAAAGTTGCGACCCCACAAACTTCGATTTCACCTGGCACTAATCCTCTTGAGCTATAAAAATAAAATTGCGGCACATCGGAGTTGATTTCTAAAACCAAAGCGAAAAGCTGATACATTTTGCTTTATATCGTTGCTTACAGCTTTTCTCAGTTGAGGAAGTAACGCTGAAGAAATTTTGTGATCTAGCACTTTCTTTATTCTATTTGTGTTACTGATATTCTTAAGTTAAGGCGACCACTTACCGTGTGACCAAATGGTAAGTTTTTTCACTTATAATAAACACAACACACATAGGTACAGTCAGCGTCAAATAGTTAGAGACAATCAGGGTATTCAAATAAATAGACGCAACCAAAAAGTCGATAATATCGGTACAAGCAAAGTTTCCTTATTGTTGACAACAATATAGTCGCTCAAATGGCCGAGACGTTTAAAATGTCATATACATCGGGTCAGTCATAATCATAACACCATAAACATAGTTACAGTCATCTCGTCAATGGTATCCAAGCATTCAAAGCGTTCAAAAATATGGAACATTAGAAAAATAAACTACAATAAACTAAACCTAATGTTATTGGCATGTCGTTCTATTATCTATCATTGTATGTCAATATCTATAATTCAAATCAATGTCAAGTTTAATACTAAGGCAAGTTTGAAATAATATCTATTGATGCATAACTGTATCCGATGTGATCATAGAGATATTACAATAGAGGGCAGAAGCCAGGCTTCAGAGCGTCTTTTGGATAAAAAGAGACGAAATCTTTAGTAATCACCTTTCTCTTTCTGGATCATCGGGATTGGAGAGAGATAGGTAATTACCGTTATCGTTGTTTCTCTTTCTAACCGGGGGCGATTGCAATGTATGGGTATGGCTCACCCACTCTATTGTAATATCTCTATGGATGTGATGGCTTTTGTATTAAATATATCAAAGCAAGCATTGAAGCACCACTTATTTGACATACATGACTTGCACTTGACATTGAATTAATCAATTTACTTATCGGAAGAAATGATGCACAATGAACTTTATCGCATGTCATTTAAAGTCCATTTTTATTATGTGTTGCTATAATTTTGGCTACTTGGGTGCTACATATTTTTGAATACTTTTGTTGCTTCATACTTTTGAACACTTTGGCTGTTAGGCAACCAGTGGCGTTGTGGTTGTCACGGTATTAATGCCGACTTGGGTGTTATCAAGTATTCGGTGTTGTGAGTGCTCCGATATATTTGTACACGGTAGATGGTCTGAACAATTTGATCGCTTTGGTTGAGCCGTTCTTAATGGTCATAATGAATGTTTCCAAGTATTTGGTAATCATGACTGCTACGTACTATATGACGCTGACTGTACATAGATTTTCTTTCGCTTGTAACTCACTCAGTCTCCTCTACTTATATTTACACTGTGGTCTTGATCATCTTGTCTTTTAAACATAGTTCTTTAATATAAACTGTATACATATTCGGTAGCTTTTTATGTTGCTGGTCCTAGGCTACGCAGTAAGAATGGCAATGGAAATCAGTGCGGTGGGTGCCGGTGATAGAAAATGTTCCCACACCGTTACATCATCGGAATAGCGTCGGGTCGCTTAGATTGCCTCGTTAGTTTGTCATGTTGTACAATTTGAATACGTGATTTGGGTTTTAATGACTTTCCTTACTCTGTGTTTTTAGTTTCGATTGTTAGCCATTATCTAATTAAAATATGTAATGGCTATTATGCGACGTGAGATGTCATCTATGTTAATTAGATAAGCTATGTTAGATATAGCAAAGTGGTTTGAAAGTGGGTTTCGCATTCCTTCCTAGTAATTACACATGCGGCATGCATCTAGGTTTTTGTCTATTTCATAACCACTTAAAGGAAACTTCGTGAGGACATTTATTTATGGATTTAAGAAAGCAAACAAGCATGCAGTACGCTGTTTCGCTACCGACCACGACAACTGTAACGACTCAGAATAAGGCTCGAATCGGGACTAGGATAGTTATTCAAATTAGTAAACGGAATGCTAGCTGTTCAGTTTGTTACTAATGCGGTCTAGGGACTTGTTGTTGTTGGTTGGAAATGGAATAATATTTCATTATTAAGACTAACAATATTACTATAATATATTATTTAGTTTGCTACTCTGACAGGAAACCAGTATCACGTCAATATGCAATCTCGTTCTTTTGACTGCGGTTAAGATGGCAATATTTAACTCGTGCACATTTTACTTTTAGGGAAGGCAATGGAACTACGGATTCCTCTGTTGTTACTTGTTACTTGGTGTCTGTAACGGGGAGCACTAGATATCAATTCGCTCGTCTTTTTATTTTGTTTTTCACATGTTCACAAAGGTGTGTGAAATCCGCCAATCCTCACTTGATCAACGAGGTGGAGTACCTATGCCCTTTACACCTCACACTGCGAGAAAAGACCCAAGCTCCGTAGTGAGATTGTGAGTCTCCGTAGTGATAGATGTACTACTTATAAGTACTTACCTAATAAGTTTTTGATAATCCCTCTTATATCATAGTCTGATAACATTATCAGAGTCAACATTAGTACCTGGTGTGACGTATCACGGTCGAAGCTCGCCAGTCTATATAGAAAAACAGCTAGCAGTTCAAGGTGCGATGAGTCAAAGTCGGCGGCCCTGGCCTTCATACGCACATGGCCAGATGGGCCGGCCTGAAGGTTGGCAGTGGCGTGCAAATCGTAATGCTATTACAGCTGATTTGTTATTACAATTAATAATCCAGTTGAGGAATTCGGTTCAACGATATTCTCACGATAGTAAGTTAAGACTTGAGTGAGATTCTTAACCGTCTTAAAAAATGAGGTTCCCAATGACTCTTTTTGTGTGATAGGGTGTTGACCAGGCCAATTGATCGATCGATTGACGGCATCGATCGATGGTGGAATGGTGGAATCGACTAGTCGACGTCGATCGATAGTTTTTACTAAGACCATCCGATCGATTGACGTAACGTAACGTAACCCTTACCTCAAGTCATAATGTTTTACTTGGTGTTCCGGTTAGTTCGAAAGCTGATTCTCTTTCCGTGGTCCTATTTAAAGAACAACATCCGAAGACATGATGTTCTCATTTTACAATCTACTTGTCGGTGTTGAAGTAGTTATTTTTTCTTAAAAGTTATGAACTTCTTTTTATCCTCATTATAGGTACACTAGCCCTGGCCGCGGCTTCGCAAGTGTTTTCAGCTTGCCTCAAATACCTACCCAAAATTGGTATCAGCTCTCCTACTAATTTGTCAATCATACTAATAGTTTTCTTACCTTTTAATTGAATAGCTATAATTGCTTTTTACAAAAAAAATAACCGACTTCAATCTTGATAAGTAGAGATAACTCAAAATCTACTCGCCAGATGGCGCTCAATTCAACATATGAGTGTAAAGTTCTCGTTACTACAAATTAATCAAGCCCAAACACTAGATAACTGCAGTAAATCGTTGAGGAGTTCCCTCGACTGTCTTTCGGCTTCATCAGATCGACTCCAGATTTTCAAGAAATGGTATCGCTTTAATGTACTTATGATAACATGAACAAACACACTAGTTGTCCATACAATTTTCGAAAGTTCCCCTCGATTTCTCTGAGATGCCATCATCAGATCCTGGTGTCCTTATCAGGGGACCCCACTGCGCATATCTACTTTACAACAAAAAAAGAATTATCAAAATCGGCCCATAAACGACGAAATAATCGCTGAACGTACATAAAAAAAGCATATATACGGTCGAATTGAGAACCTCCTTTTTTGAAGTCTGTTAAAAACTACCACTGAAATTTATTTTATGGTCAGGGCACGGTTGTCAGCATCCTGACCCAGTAAGTATATGGTGGCAACCTTGCGACTTGTATTTAACATATTTTTTTATTACCGCAATAAACATTTTGAGGTTTTTCTCCTTGGATATATGGCTTTTTCCCATAATAACTTTATTACCTAATTGCCGTCACGACCTCAAGACACTTACATACATATCATTGTACGTGTTTTTGGTTTCACACCAATGATACATAATTATTGTGGTGTCTAGGGGTTGGGGCTCAATGAAAGAGGGTTCTTCTTGATAATAGCAGCTATATTTCGGCACTTTACACGTTATTTCGGCTTGATTAGAAAATATCTTCATTACACACACGTCTTAGCTCGTCGTTCGTCCGTCGTCGTTCGTCGTAATGTAATGTGTCTAATCATCCGTCATTCTGTCACTTCATAATATCAATCAAAGTCAACTGTCAAACGTCATCTGTCAAACATCATCTATCAGTATCACACTATCCCTTTTACTCACAGACCTCTCATTCACTCTCTTAACACCGTTCCGTTCCACTGCACATTTACCAATCCTACATTCGGTCATCCTGCATTCATATCTGCCCTCAGATATGCTATCCTCTTATCACAATCACACTTACCTGTCATACTCACATATTGTCTCACACTCACAACTGCTAGTAACAAACATTACAAAATATAAACAATGTTACCTTAATTAAATACTTAACACTAAACAATACATGAAACAAAAGTAAACAATACATAAAACAAATGCTTAATGTAAAGTTTAAACTTATAAACTATACATAGCTTAACATTAGCAGTACATAACAACTATAAATAGTAGATGGGCAGGTACATAAGACTTATAACAAAATATTATACAGCTATGTAACCAGGTACTGGTACTGCACCAACAACACAAATTAAATATAGTGGCTTAAGATAATAACAAAAATCAAACATCCATCAACATCCAAACATACCTACCTATTCATCATCAGTGATTGGCCATGCCTTCATCATATCAGCTGAGCTGGAAGTCACATTGGGCCCCTCAGAGGTTTCCTGCAGTTTCTGGATATCATAGCGGTCATTCCTCTTGACCTTAATGATCTTATATGGTCCAAGGAACTTAGGCTTTAACTTTAGCCCTGGCCCAAATTGAGTTCTTCTTATGGCCACTGTATCACCCAACTTATACTTGGAACTCTGTATCCTCCTTTTATTATAAGTGTTTCTATTCTCTTCTTGGACTTGTTGTATTTGCTCCTTGGCCAAGAGCCGTAGATTTTCTCTGCTTTCATTATAAAGTTCTATTGCTTCGTGTTGTAACAAATCAATTACTTCTAAATCTTCCTTACATTTCATCTTCACCCCTGTTAACAATTGAAAAGGAGAAGTGTTAATACTTCGCTGATAGGTTCCATTTAAAGCTCTCTGAACCCGACTTACGTGTCTATACCATTGCGACTTATCTTCAATACTCAGCTTCGTTAGCATAGGAATAAGTATACGGTGTACCCTCTCCACCTGTCCATTTCCTCTTGGAACACCAGTGGTTATAGTAACATGTTTTATTCCTTCATCTTGACAATACATTTTAAAGTCTGTACTGGTAAAAGCTGTGCCACGATCTGTTATTATCCGAGTGGGATTTCCAAACACCTGTTGATGTAATGACAGCTTATTCAGGACCTCGGTAGAACCTGTGGATTTGGTAGGGAAGAGCCACACAAACTTGGTAAACCCATCAATCATCGTTAGTATATAATTGTATTGCTTCCTGGTTTCAGTCAACGGTCCTATATGATCTAAGTGTAAGGTGTGTAGAGGAGTTCCTTCTTTATCAATGGGATTTAAATAACCTTCTAATTTTCCCTCCTTGCGAGTAGCCAACAAACATGGTATGCAACTTGATATTACTTCTTCAATCCTTTTATCTAAATTTCTAATGAAATAATCCTTACCAAGAGTTTCCTTCATCTTCCTTGCTGCAAAGTGACCCTTCTGGTGCACTCTTCTTATGATTTCTTTTTCCATAGATTTAGGAATCACTATTTGTTTCTCTACTCCTTTATATAAAATACCATTATCCAACCAATAATCATGATATTGACCTCTCGTCTGTATTAACTCTCTTATTGCATTGAGCTCTTCGTCCTTAGCCTGGGATTGACGGATTTCCTCATGGAGACTCACCGCCACCGCTACTATTGGGTTCCGGCTGATCGCGTCCGTGTGTTGCAATCTCGATCCTGCCCTGTGCTCAATTTCATAATTGTATTCATCCAACATAAACACCCATCTGGCTACCTTGGCTGTTAAATCCTTTTTCTTTAATGTTTGTTCAAATGCTTTGCAATCAGTTACTATTTTGAATCGTATCCCATATAAATAATGGCGAAATTTCTTTACTGCTTCAACAACTGCCAGAGCTTCTAGCTCATAGCTTGAATATCTACTTTCTGTTTCACTTGTTTTATGACTCATATAATGAACTGGGTGTAACCCTCCATCTGGATGCCATTGCATTAAGATTGCTGCTAGCGCTTGACTCGAGGCATCTGTGTGTAATTCAGTCTGAAGGTTTGGATTGTATATCTTTAGCACTGGATCACTAGTGAGCTTTTGTTTTAGAATATTAAATGCCAATCTTTGCTCATCCTCAAACTGAAATCTAATCTCCTTCTTAAGTAATTTTGTCAGCGGTCTGGCAATCAATGCATAGTCTTTAATATATTTTCTGAAATAAGAAGTTAAACCAATGAAACTCATGACCTGTTTAACATTAGTGGGTTCAGGATACCTGGCCACTGCTTCCACCTTCTCTGGGCTTGGTCGCACCTCCCCGTCTTTTATTAAGTGTCCAAGGTATTCTATTTCACGACAAATTAACTTTGCTTTCTTCCAATTTACTTCAAGACCATACTGCGAGGCAACATCTAAAACCAGACGAAGTCGGTCTAATGCCTGCTCTTCTGTCTTTGCTGGAATCACAATATCATCTATGAATATCAATAAAATACCTTTAGATATTAGCTCTCGAAAAACAATTGACACATATCGCATGAAGTATTTAGGAGAGATAGAGAGTCCAAACGGTGCCCGCAAAAATTCAAATTGTCCATGATGTGTTATGAAAGATGTGTAATGAACAGACTCTTTATCAATTTTCAAATGGAAGAAACCATTTTTTAGATCAAGTACACTAAATACCCTAGCATCTGTCAATTTATCTATTATGTCCTCTATAATAGGTAATGGAAATTCATCCCTTATTATCTTCTTGTTTAATAAGCGATAGTCAACACATACCCGAGTTGACCCGTCCTTCTTCTTCACGAGTACTAACGGACTGGAATATTCAGAATAACTAACCTGTATTATGCCATCCCGTAACCATTCCTCAACCTGGTCCTCCACCAACCTTTGCTCCACCAGAGATAAACGTCGTGCTCTCTGGGCCACCGGTATTTCGTCCTTCAACACAATCTTCATCTCGATGGGGGCCTCCTTCGTCTTAACTGGTTCATAATTTTCAACTAACTGCTCCACCTCCTCCTTAATTTTCGGGTTACCAATGTGACCTGCAACATCTACATTACACATACAAACATTCACACTATCCAGCCACTCATCCCCTTGTAACGTGAAGGTAACAGTACCGCTACGTAAAATCATAGTTACATTTCTTAAAAATTCCTGCCCAATTATCACTTTATACGGTATAAAACGTTTAGGTACAATATGGAAAACGATATTATGATAACACTGATCATCAACGTAAATGTTAGCAACTATTTTCCCGCATGAACGCACTTCCATATGTCCGAGTCCCAACAATATCGCGTTATCGTAACTGAATTCACTCCCGATGAAACTACACAAATCATCCGATATTAAATTTAAATCGCTTCCCGTGTCTATCAGCGCATTTATTTTCACATTGTTCAATCTTATTTCTTTCATGGCCGCTTTGTTTACATCTTGCTTGTCAATCTTGTCATAGCTTTGACTTTGACATTGCTGTCTATGTCTATCGGCATCCATCTTGGATTTATCGATAAAGTCAGCGGGTCGTTCCTCATTGGTCGAAATCGTCCCGAACATAGCGCCATGTTTGTCGTACTGCTTTACCGACCGATATGACGTTGGCTGTGCTCGAATCGCGCTAACTTCACCCTGCGCCTGCGCCTGCTTTGCCGACTCGCTCGCAATCATGTTTCGTTCGCCGCTATTTTCTGTTTTTGTACATCGCTGACCTATATGCCCATACCGATTACATTTGAAACATTTCAATCCATTTGGACATGCCTTGGCCCTGTGATTAAATTCTCCGCAATTGTAACAGCGTAGGGAAGACTTCTCCGTGATATTGCTTGTTTTACGCTGCTTGGTTTTTTCTTTTATAGCCTCATATATTGCCAATTTTTCCTTTAACGCCGCGTAACTTGTAACACCGTAGAGCATCATTTTATTTGCTTCGTGATCCGCTATGCCATCTATTATGTACTGTATAGCGATATAGTCAGGGAACTTCGCCCTTTTTCCCAACTCTCTCATTACAAGCATATACTGGTAGTAGCTTTCATCCGCACGCTTTTTCCTCTTCGTCATCATTTCATGCATTTCCTTACTGTTCACAGCGTCAGAAAATTCTTTTTGTAACGCTGACTTTAAATCTTCGTAGGTTTTGAACGGTCTCTCAGAACGTAGCCACAATGCCGCTGTGCCCGTTAGTGATCGTCGCGCAATTATTAATTTTTGTTGAGGTGTCCATCCAAAAATATCGGCATTGTCTTCGATGTCCTGGGCCCATTTGCCCGTACAGTAGGTAGCGTCTTCGCCGGAAAATGTTGAGATTCCCTCTCCCATACTGAAGAGAAAATCATTGGTGCCGCTCGCTGCAGCCGTCGTCATCGTCATATTCGTCTTCGCCATCGAGTTTGGTCTTCGTTCTTCGTAATGGTAGGTTAGAGCACGCCGCTCCACGCCTCACGGTCCGCTGATTCCACTTGAATCCCGGACGAGCCCCCAAAAATGTGGTGTCTAGGGGTTGGGGCTCAATGAAAGAGGGTTCTTCTTGATAATAGCAGCTATATTTCGGCACTTTACACGTTATTTCGGCTTGATTAGAAAATATCTTCATTACACACACGTCTTAGCTCGTCGTTCGTCCGTCGTCGTTCGTCGTAATGTAATGTGTCTAATCATCCGTCATTCTGTCACTTCATAATATCAATCAAAGTCAACTGTCAAACGTCATCTGTCAAACATCATCTATCAGTATCTTTTACTCACAGACCTCTCATTCACTCTCTTAACACCGTTCCGTTCCACTGCACATTTACCAATCCTACATTATTATGAGCCATCAGTAATGATTTATTGTTGCCGAAAGACGCGAAAATGGCCCAAGGCCAACTTTACGTCGGCTTCATAAAAATGGCCAAATAAGGAGTCACCGTAATCTACCATCGTGAATGGTGCGATTGATGATAGCAGTTACTGCTGACCTGACGAATCGAAAGTGATGTGTTTGGATCGGATTGGAGATTTTTTTGTTACCCAAGCGATATTAACCAAATTTTACGATAGCCGGGCAACTACTTTATTTACCCTGTGAAACAAGAAAATACTCAAAATTTTTTGACCCTAGCGAGCGGTCTCACCCATCAAAATATCTTTTCATCACACCTATTCGAAAAAGACGACTTGGTTCGGACTTACGGGGTTCCAAAGTTGCTGTTTTCTATTCAGCGGGCGGGAATGAATTTTCATACAACTTTTCCTGCCGGCTAGATCTTTTCCGTCCTATTTTGAATTTAGAACATTTTAGTATTTTGCGCTAAAGAAATCGAACGCAAATATTGTTTGAATAAAGAATGTCTGGTACGACGCGAGGGCCCCGCCAGCTGATTAATAAAAAAAGAAAACAAATTAAGATTTCGTTTTCAAATTAAAATTAAGTTTTCGTGCATTTTTACGTATTATTTTCTATTATATATATATGTATATTATTTTCTCATAGTGGGTGATGAAAAGTAGAGTGCACTCGGGTGCAAGTATATTTTTGGCTCGGGCGACGTACTTTGAATCCCTCGCTACGTTCGGGATTCTACTAAAGAATCCCTCGCTACGCTCGGGATTCTACTCTAGAATCCCTCACTTCGCTCTGGATTCAAAAAACGCCCTCGCCGAAAAAATATTACTTTGCACCCTTGTCATACAATCTACTAACTACTATTATCTCCTGACCGCGCATACTTTGCTTGCATGTTGCTTCAATCGGATTATCTTTTACTGGTATCTACTTACGAATCTTACGCTGTTACGATCAATGCAAGCTGTCGAACTATGAGTTTCCATGAATAATTGTCTGTTTACGTAAGTGATACTCAAGACCAAATTAAAATAATGCATGTTCATTGTTCATGGTATGATTACCCTGCCAAACAGCCTTTTTACTCCAAGCCAAGCCATAACTACATTACATTACTCATGTCTTGTGTCATGTCATGGAAGAAAAAGTGCGGAGTTAATGCTTCATTATTATTTAATGTCTACTGACTCGGACACGTCACTTGGCAGCCGCAAAAATAATTTTTCATGCATTCTGATGAAATAACCTGAGTCGCCGAAAATCTCTCGAAATCGAAGTTATTACCTGCGCTTATAGTTCAATTTACCTTTTAAGTAAAATTAACTTAAGACATTTTTAACCGACTTCAAAAAAGAAGGAGGTTCTCAATTCGACCGTATAATATGCTTTTTTTTATGTACGTTCAGCGATTATTCCGTCGTTTATGGGCCGATTTTGATAATTCTTTTTTTGTTGTAAAGTAGATATGCGCAGTGGGGTCCCCTGATAAGGACACCTGGATCTGATGATGGCATCTCGGAGAAATCGAGGGGAACTTTCGAAAATTGTATGGACAACTAGTGTGTTTGTTCATCATAAGTACATTAAAGCGCTACCATTTCATGAAGATCTGGAGTCGATCTGATGAAGCCGAAAGACAGTCGAGGGAACTCCTCAACGATTTACTGCAATTATCTAGAATTTGGGCTTGATTAATTTGTAGTGACGAGAACTTTACACTTACATGTTGAATTGAGCGCCATCTGGCGAGTAGTTTTTGAGTTATCTCTACTTATCAAGATTGAAGTCGGTTATTTTTTTTGTAAAAAGCAATTATAAATTCTGGCTGGTGGCAATGTGCCTTAATAACATGGTCGGAAGGCTGGCATTTGTATGGGATGCAATTAAAACGAATTCCATATAGAAAACGAACGCAGCTGGGTGTATTCACATCTGGCGGAACGTGTTCGTGACACGTGCCAGCAGAGACGAGCATTCTCAACAAAAATGTCTTGGCGTTACGACGTGTCTAACGAAAAATGTATGTAGATATGAATGGAGATGCGCCTTTTCTCTCGACAAGTTTGCCGTAAACAAATGACGTAAGTCGTGATTTGACAATTTGGCGCGTTGTTGAGGCGCCCACTACAGAAAGTCTAGTCTAGTCGATGACAAGATATGTTTGGTTACACAAATAGTCTCATAATTATGATACAACAAATATTTTTAAATGTGTGTTAACTCTATTTTAAGTCAATTAGTATATAATTAATGTACTTAACTTACTAAAAAAAATATTAAATGACGTCAGTACCCAAGTTGAAGAAAGTTCAACGTCGATCGTGTTTTGCGATTTGAGAGTCAGTTTCCTACATTATTCTTTACGCTATGTTGCTAATGCATTCGTTACAACACATTACACAACACACAACAAAAACAACACAAGTAACACAGCACTACCCGAGAACAAACTTTTCTGCGCTTACAACGCGTCAGTGATCTGTTTAGTCTAAATAATGTTCATTAACAATTACCGAGCATTATCAGTTGGGTCTTCGCTAGTAAGCTATTTACATTAAAAAATACCCGTTTTTGGGAGTACCACAGGCAATGGCGAGGTGGCGCCACTTTCCCTTTACGGATGTTATCACGGCTACGGCGCGGCCGGGCGGCCGACGCGTACAATGTTATTGTAAGAGGGTCAAGGTTCGACTACCTGTTTTGTGATATATTATATTTCAATGTAATATTATAACGGCTACGGGTACTCACTGTTTATGTGTAATATGTATACTTGTGATAGTTTGACCCAGTTAAATTACCCATCGGGAGGGATGCGAGTAGATAAACATTGTTTTTGTATATTCTTTTATCGACTTACGGCCATTTTGCTTCGGGGAACTGTTTGCACTTTTTTATTTATTTATATTCTAGACTTTGCCCACGATTTCGCCCGTGTAATAGACAAACAACGACACACTACCGTAAAATATCCTATGTCCCAGTCCAGGTCATGGACTTTATCTGATAATCTTATAATAATAATTATGATGACCTTCCATTCAAACCAAAACAAAACCAAACAAGATGCGTCGGACCATGGGGAATGGTTACATGCCAGGCAGGTTCGATTCCCAGCGAAGCTTGGATTTTTTTTTTTTTATGGAATTAAGGTAGCAAACGAGCATGCAGCACCACCCTTCCGCTGCCGCCCATGGCAAATGTGACCGACTTAGAACAAGACCCAATTTAGGGACTAGGGTGGTTAGTCCAGTTAGTAGATGGTGTTAGAATATTAGTTGGTTAGTTTGTTAATAAGTGTGAGGACAGGGACTGTTAGTGATAGTTAGTCCTGTTAGTTAATATAAGTAATTGTCCAGTTAGTAATGATTAGTATGAGTCTTGTTCCAATTCGGTCACAGATGCGTTGCTACCCCTGAGGTCTGAGATGGTCGCCTCTAAAAAAGTGAAACCGGCTCCACACCTTCCTATCCGGAACACAATTGCTCTTAAAAACAATTATTATGACGGTAGGAATGGTACTGAGTACCTTGGCGGGCGGTGGTACTACCCCGGGCGAACTCTAGGCTCATTATCTCATCATCCAAGCTTCGCTGATGATGAGATAATAATTATCTTCCGGTTTGTTCCAATGTCTGGTTTTGCGTGTTTTTATTGCGATATATCATATCTCAGAGAAATCTTGTGTGAGCCTATGAGAGTGTAGCGTTATCTATTAAATATTTAAAATTATTTATTTATGTGAATATACAAGTCGAAAGCAAGTCTGCGTATCTCACCTTCAAAACAAAACTCATTACGTTGTCATTACTTATATGTAGTGTTAGATGGAATATCGTAATAGCCGATAATGCGCAACACTATGGATATACCGAGATGGTGGACATCACTAGTGGACGCGACCGCTAGACTTCCCGCGCTGTTGTCAATGTAAAGATTGTAAAGTTGTATAAAATAAAGACATTATTACAAATACAATGTTTAGTGTTTAATAGTAGTTAGATAACTGAGAGAGAAGGAAAGTGCATTTCGATAGGTGGCGTTAATGCGTGTCGTTTTCGACCTTATTTTAGTGACGTAAGACATAATTTGCGTTGAACTCTCATTAGGACTAGCTTTAGTATTAGGTTTTTTGTGAGTATCATGCCTGTATGAATAACACTTGCATAAGATGATCGGGAGAGAGTTATGACGTAGGTAGGTATAAATTAATGCTTTATTTTACGTAATACTAACAGTATAACTGCCCATGTGGCGAATCCAAGCATATTTAATTTTTATTTTGAAGTTTTAATTATTTTGGTAGATATATGGTACGGGAGCCGACGATGCTAAATGTGTACTTGCTCGAGCGTCATAGAGACCTATTGGGTTGCAAAGGTTAGATGATAAGGAGAAAAAAATGTTATATAATGTATACCTTTTCATCGGTGGGGGAAGCGGCTATAGATCTTTAAATATGTAAAAAAAAACTGCCGCATGGACATACTCGAGCGCGTCAGATATTGATACCATCAATGGCCTACGTATTTTTAATAATGTATGTATGTTAATCTGACCGTTTGCATGGTGGGGGTGATCGTACGTAAGGGTTGAAAATGAAAAAAAAAAAAATTTAATCGAGCGCGTCAGATTTTCTAAGGGGGTGTTAAGTGCACCAAAAAAAAGCTCTAATTCAATAATCTGACGATTTGGATGTGACCCAAACTCGCAGTCATTATACTATTATGCAAAAAAAAATCGCCATTTTGAAATACTCAAGCGCGTCAGATTAAGATATATATGGTTCATCTTTATGTCCTAGACTTGCTGTCTCTTAATCTGACGATTATCTAGAGGGATTTCCCTAATCTGCCAAAAAAAAATTAAATCATTGAACTTAATTAATAGAAAAGCTCAGGAAATAGCATGCAAATAAAAAAGTGTATGTTTTTAAGTAGAATACTTGTATTTACATAATATAAGGGCCGTAATATCAATCATAGTTTAAACTATGCTTCAGAGTTTAGTCACGAATTATATTTTCTTAAGATCAACGGTAGATAATCGATCAATTCCAGTTTAAATTATTTAAACTCTCCCGAAGGTTGGTTAAAAACCTCCTTGTGAGATTAACCTTTCGTTTAATTTGACGTTTCTTCAAGATAGTTTTTGAGTTATTCATAATCATAATAATGTGTATTGAATTTATGGTAGTTGCCTCATAACTTTTGACTGGGTATTCCGATTTTTATAATTTTTTTTTATTCGGAAGCTGGTGCTTGTCTTGTGATATTGTATAAATTTGAGCAACCTCTAATGGGCAGTTTTTGAGTTATTTTTAATAATGTGTGTTTATGGTCGCTACCTCATAACTTTTTACTGAGAATTTAAATTTTCATCCTTTCATCCTTTTTTTTAATCGAAAGCTCGTCGTATGTTTTCGTATAAATTTGAGCGAAATCTGACGGGTACTTTTTGATTTATCTCTACTTATCGATTTTGAACATTAAACTTTAATGACGAATTTTTGTTATTTCGGCTCTTATAAATCGTCAGATTATATATTTTTCGTTATCCTTGAATCATTTCCTTCAAAATAAATAAAAAATTAGCCACGCTCGAGAATGTCAAGATGGCGTTTTTTTTTAACAACTTTGTAGCCCTCCCCTTTCATTGCGTCATTCTCAAATTGTCAGATTAGTGGAATACACACTTTTTAGCATGTAATTAACTCACCGTACCTTAATCTGACGCGCTCGAGAATGTCTGATGATCAATTTTTTTTTACTAATCTGATCCTTTATTCTTGAGGCGCGGCCTCATATATGGGGCTCATATTTGGTGGAGCTACTTAACTGGGTGCCAGATACCTCCTGTACCTTAATCTGACGCGCTCGAGTAAGTACAAAAATCCCCTCTTGGGCTCCCCAGCTAATACCTTTACCTACACCGAATACATTCATGGCTCATGCACATTCATGTGCAAACAGTCATGACTGTTTACTTCACTGCTTCTATCACCGACTCAATCAATCGACACAGGATTAAACGGCCCTGACTAGTCTGTTAGCAAGGTTTGGCGACCTCTGCTCACTACAATAATAAATTATTACACTCAGCAAGTTATCCAATTAGGGTGAAGACAAGTGTGTTAGCGATCGACATGGAATTCGTTCCAATTGCATCTCACACAAATGTCGGCTTTCCATCCCTGTGAATAAGGAACATTTCAGATTGAAGACGAGAATATAAAATGCCGTAAGTAAATTTTGTTTACAAGCTAAATTGAGCTGTGTGCATAGACAATTAATTCCATAATCTCGACGACTCTGGTATAGAGATTTCAAATAACCTCCTGGCTCCCCACTTCGTTTCGGACGAATTTCCATCATAGTCTTTTGTGCGCGTGTCATAACATGTTGTAATTATTTATTGTTATGAATTTTTTTTATGGTAGTGTTGTGAGTTTACTTCACCTTGTTACTCCTGAGATAATATCGCCGGTAGTGAAGACCGCCAAGTTAGTAACAGGAAACTTTAAATCAGGTTTAATCACTCTTGAAAAATGATTGTGTTTGAGTTTTTAATTACAATCATTAACTAAACCAAGTGTTAAGTTAGTGTTAACTAAACTAAGTGTTAGGTTTGGCCTCGATAAAATTGTTATTTATTTAGTATTATAAATATAAATATATTATGAACATTTTCATAATAAAACATTAGTTATAATTAAGCAGCGTCAGATTAGTAGGTACCGTGAACTTTTAATAATTGATTTGTTTTCGTGGCGAATACCGCACATAATTATCATAATATTCTCACCATTATGTCAAGTGTTAAGGTTAAACGAGGACGTAAACGTGATCAAAAAATTTTTGTTGTATCAGCTGTTTACGGCAACTTCATATTATGCCAAAGACAGTGAAAATTGATATTTTTAGATTATAGCAATAAAGTGACTATGTAACATTCTTAAAAACATCCTCTGCATCTGGAATAACCATTTTCGTCTCAATTGAAGTTTTGTTCTGAGTAAGTTACAGTTACAGTTGTTAAGGTAGGTAAAATCATAAAAATTTTTACAATCAAATGTACCCTCGTTGTCTGAGTATTGGAAAGATATGTCTTTTTCAACATAACATTTTATCAAATCGACCTCTTTCTCTTTTAAATATCAGTAGGTTAATATTATGTATCGTATCTATTTTGCATTTCACGCCATTGTTCGCGCGTGTCGTCATGTGTTCAATATGAGTTTTTTTACTGTTGAATCAGATACGATGTCCAAATGCACTTCGAATTGTGACATTAATATTTATTATGGTTGTCAGACCGACTGCAGACGGTTTCAAACTATTTGCAAACTATTGCAAAGTGAGATTGATGAGATTGAGATATGGCAGGGAACTGGGGACTTGACGTTTTGAAATGGCGTTGTTTGTATATCGAGTAAACAGAACGCTTGGGTTATGTGACGTTCTAATGAAATGTGGGTCTGAATCCAACTTATAACCAAGATCTAAAATCAGTAGGCACAACAACATAAACGTCTATTTATATTAAAATTAGAGTCAAAAGTCTTGTTATTCATGTTGTTTTAAAGTTTTCTATTTAGTTTCTTATCAAGCAGTGTCCAAGTAATTTGAATAATTATGTAATATTACAACAACTCAGAACTAAGCACTGGTTAATGGAGGAAAATAATTTTCAAGGAATAAGTATTTACAAGGAATATTTACAAGGCCCCAATGTTTGTTGAATGCACTTGGCGAGGTCACTGCTGGGTCTACGTTTTTTGAAAGTACTAAGAACCTTGACAGTTTTGAAATTTGAAACATTGAAATTATGTACTTGAAATGTATATTAAATTTATAACCCGTAAATGGTTTGGAGAGACAAACCGAAAATAGTGGCAATTTCATTTGAGTTTCGTAAACGTAAGGCACTTCTCACATTACGCTATTTATTAGCTACACGACTGCGACGCAATCCCAAAATTCTATGTATCTGACACTTTTGACTGACAGGAGTCGCATCGTAGACGCGTCTCCTGTCAGTGAAAAGTGTCAGATACATGCATACAAAATTTGGTTTGCGATGCAGTCGCGTAGCTCATAAATAGCGTTGTGTGAGAAGTGCCTAACAGTTCATTACATTCAGTTTATAAATAAGTATTGTGCACTGATAACAAAAATATAGTGAAGCAGTTGAAACAACATTAGTAATTAGTTTGGTAGGTATTTTATAGAATTACGGCGTCATTTTACACTTATGGGTTCGGGTGTCCTTTCTCAATGCGATTGAGGTAGGTATTATTTTGTTCGGGAATAAGGGAATATGGATATTTCCTGAGATGTCTTCTAATTGATAGAAGATGGACTGCCAGTGTCGTTGGTCAAAAGGGACCACTCGGAAAACTGACCGCGGTCTCTTTTGCCCAATAACGTCTTTGAATTGTTCGATTGGGACCAGAAATTCAAGATGAGATGCTACGAAAATGTAGTTAGGTAGACGTGTGCATTTGATATTCAGAGTGCGCGTCGTCGATAAACTATAGCCTATTTGTTACGTAATCTAATGTAACTTAAATTTACCCAACGTAATCTGAGATTTATAGGGCTAATACATATTGATAGGCAAGACGAGATAGCTCGTAGGTTACGCGGTTGTTGCCCAAGTGTGACACGACTCCTTGCTAATACTAAGTAGACAGGCCTTTGATGTTTGGTCTGTGCTTTATGCACTGAGAGCGGATAAAGGTTATGTTGGCAAACATAAGACTGCCATGGTTCACTGACACATTTAAACGTTATAGGTACTAGCCGACCACGATAATTAGGCGCATGTCAGTTAAGACGTCATTGGAACTAGGGATGGGAATACGTAGTACATTCTGCAGTAGTACCAAAAGTACCATGGTGAATGTTTAATGGAGGTACAATTTTTTTTATGGAATTAAGATAGCAAACGAGCATGCAGCACCACCTTCCGCTGCCGCCCATAACAACTGTGACCGACCCAGAACTAGACTCAATGAGTCTCGTTCTAATTCGGTCACACATGCGTTGCTACCCCTGAGGACTGAGATGGTCGCCTCTAAAAAGTGTAACCGGCACCACACCTTCCTATCCGGAACACAATTGTTCTTAAAACAATTATTACACGGTAGGAATGGTACAAAGTACCGTGGCGGGCGGTGGTACTTCCCCGGGTGAGCTCTAGGCCCTACCACCTGTACTTGGTCAGTTACTGTACCTGCGCAAACATCTCGGAAAACGAAGTTCACATCAGCCTAGTCAAAATGACCTTAATGTACAATTGTACACGACTGCGCCTCACTAGGGGACGCGCGGGGCTAGAGCGGGGTGGGGGGCCCGCGTGACTGCTATCTGTCATGCGCCTAATTATTGTGGTCAGGTAATAGGTACTTTATAGGCTATTCCTTTTCCTCGTCGAACTCCGAATTAAACCCATGACAAAAATACGGGATTAAATATATGTTTGTAAAATCTTCCTGTAATAACGTTCGTCGTCTCATTGTGATTCCACGTGCCCATCGGTTTGTCACGCCGATCCGTTCGTTGGCTTAGCGTTTGGCACGTGAGTTCGTCGAATGAAGAAAGTGGCCCACGAGGAAAACAAGATTAATGTTGCTCACTTTTTAGAGGCGACCATCTCGGACGTCAGGGGTAGCAACGCATCTGTGAACGAATTAGAACAAGACTCATACTAACAATAACTAACTGGACTATTACTAACATTAACTAACAGGACTAATTATCACTAACATACCCTGTCCTCGCACTTATTAACAAACTAACCAACTAATATTCTAACACCGTCTACTAACTAGACTAACCATCCTAGTCCCTTTGAGTCTAGTTCTAGGTCGGTTACAGTTGTTGTGGGCGGCAGCGGAAGGGTGGTGCTGCATGTTCATTTGCTATCTTAATTCCATAAAAAAAACTTATCTGGTTCCTGCTGGGAGTTGGAAAGTCAGAGTTATTTACCTACTTCGTTCTGCTTTTTGCACCCATAACGCTTTTGTGTCGCTGGTGTCTGGGCGGCAATGACCACTTACAGTCAGGCGGTACATTTGCTTTGTCAGTTAGTGTATTGGATATGTAGTGGACTGTATTTTTAAACCTTCGATAGGCCAGTTGGCCGAGCTGGGCTGGTCTTAGTTCTCTACCCGGTTTTGTTCAACGCAAGTAAATGCCCCACACGCAAGAAAGAGTGTCCACTCACCTCGGTTTAGCTGGGCAGGCTGGAGTAGTCCTCTCCCTGGAGATCTCCTTGCTGGTGTGCCGCCGGATCCGAATATGGTATTTGGAAGACCGAACCGAAAATTTGAACAATAACCGCCGTGGCCGTGGCGTCGGTAAGAACCGCTTGCGAGCGCGACAACTGTCCCTTCCCGTGTTCCGCTGTGGACTGGACTGTCCGCCGGGGCGGCTCGCGGTTCGGCGGCGTGTGCGCTCCCCCCCACGCCCGCCCGCCGCCTCAGTTTGCAGACTACCCTCTCATTGCGACGTAAAGCAATACTTGCGTGAACAGTTAGGTTACAAAAGGTTTATACATAAGAGCCTATTACAATACCCTATAGCATCTTTAACAGTGCCGTGTATTCGCAGGCGGAGTACAAACATGCCGTGCGCTGCGCCACGCGCGGCCGCGCGCGCTGAGCACGGGCGCCGTGCTGTGCAAGAGCCCCACGGAGCAGCCGCCGGCGCCGCCGCACGGGAAGGACTCCGCCCCTGGAGACTCTGGTATGACAGGTTTATGTTGTTGAGTGCAGAGATTGATATGTTCAAGAACATAAACTTAGGGTTAAGGACCGCGCACATCCAGCTTTACATTATTCAGTGCGGAGATGGGCATGTTTGCGTAAAATTAGGGTTAAGGACTGCGCACGTGCAACAACCCAGTAACGGACAAACTTAAACGAAATCGTTCGACTATGAACTTTATTTTTTGGTGCTTACGGTTGATTTTCGATTTTATTTTTAAGGTCGGTTTGGAGCTGGTTAGTTGTGGGTGGCCAGTATACAAGTCTTCAAGTATACAACCGTAATTACTAAGACATATTTCGTTTTCGTCGTTTTAAATGTGCGCTTAGCTTGGCAGTGCTTAAGCTGTTTCTTACGACGCTCTCTCACATGCGCGCGGATCTTTGAATTGTATTGTACGAATTGTCACAGCTATAACAGCTAGGAAAACTACAAATGAGAAAAAAAAAATCGCTCTATCATTTGCGAAGGTCCGTCTTACAATTGTGGGTTCTCTTACTCCCGCGAATGTGTGTGAGCGTCCTTATGCGTATTAGTGTCTTCTGTGCCACAGACAAACTGGCAAAACAAGTAAACTAGTAGTAAAATATGCCTTGCTGATTTTGGTATTTACCTTGACTTCAAATAGGATCCTGAAAAATAGGTAGCTAATCACGAATCTATTTTATTTCTGATGGAAGAAGAGAGGAAGTTGTTTTGATATGTAGATAAATATTACGCGATAGAAAGGTGACTGACTTGTTAGCATTATCGTCCATATCTTGCCTGAATATCGGTCTAATCAATGTCTAGTCAGTGTAATCTAGAAATTAGGATGCTTTGATAGTGAACTGGTATTTGTATGGACATAAAGTTCATTGATCTTTAAAATGTCCACTTATTGTAAAGATCAATTATCATGTACATAGTAATGTTATCTGGTTTATGTCCGGAATGGACAGACAGGCAAGTTGATAACTCCCAAAATGTACATAAAAGAGGATCTGATAAACATTTGAAGTCCATTTTAAGAATAAGGCTGCGTTTCCACCAGAGATGTGCGAGGATGCGTAGCGAGGGATGTGTTTGTGGAGAACCAATAGAATCGCTTCATTTACCTCGCCTCGGTCAGCACAGCTCTGGTGGAAACTACTCAGCGGAGCTAGATTTTTGCGCATACAAAATAAGCGAGAGATGTGTGCGAGGGATGTGTTGCGAGGGATGTGTACGAGAGATGTGTTGCGAGGAATGTGTGTGTTGAGAAGGATGTGTTGCGAGGTTGGCGCATACTGTACAGTAAGGTCATTTATAATCGGCTGATGTGAACTTCATTTTCCGAGATGTTTGCGCAGATACAGTAACTGACCAATCAAAACACGGCGGCCATGACAGTGTTTTCTGATGCGCTACTTTGGCCATGGATGTATTGGCTAACTATCCTACCGCCCGCACTCCCCACCTCTTACCACCATTTTGGCCTTAAAATCGACATCTGCGCAGCCACTGGTAGCTATGTTCATATCAGCCGCCACCATCATAGACGGACCACTACACCCCACTGCACCCCCGTCGACACATTTCACAGCTTCGCAACGCATCCTCGCACCACACATTAATGCGCATTTTCACAGCTCCGCTACACATCCTCGTAGGCACATTTTCATCGCACAGCTTTGGTGGAAACCCCCACACATTTTCACAGCACAGCTAGACATCCTCGCACGACACATTTCCATCGCACATCTCTGGTGGAAACGCACCCTAAGGCAGTGATTTAAGAAGGATGTTTCGACGTTAGATACGTCTTTTGATTGGGAATCTAGGTCCTTAACTCCATCCATCCAGCAGTGTAAAAGATAAAAGAATGTACGCTTAATGAATAAAAGATGCATGCATAATGTGGCGATCTGCCAGGGGTCATCACATTTTTCTGGCCAAGAGCCCTATATTATCTATGGACTATCAGGATTGTCGCTAGTTACCTATAAACCTGTAGATTTCTGCTTTGATGCTGGTCCGTACTTACAGAAACCAGGGACGTCATAAAGATCACAAGACAAGTACAGACAAAATGAGTTTTTTGTTGCAATATGACCTTTCTTTTTTCGACCCCAGGGTCAGGCGGCAAGAAGTCGGGGTCGGGCAGCGGGGTACTCACGTGCCCCAAGTGCGGCGACCCCTGCACCCACGTGGAGACGTTCGTCAGCTCCACGCGCTTCGTTAAGTGCGAGAAGTGTCACCACTTCTTCGTCGTGCTCAGCGAAGTGGACACCAAGAAGAGCATCAAGGACAACGCCGAGAATAAGTCTGGCTTTTATAGGTTTGTTTTTGTTTAACACCCTTTTATTAGTTTGACTTGTATGTATGTAACGGAAACTTTCAGACTTTTCATGAAGTTCAAAATATTTTATTAAATTGAAGGACTAATTACAATGCAATGCTAAAATTAAACATGGTCAAATAGCATCTTTTTAAAGCTGCTTCAGACAAGGAAACTTTTCAAGGGTTAATGACACATCGACTGTATTAATTATTGCTTTACATTTATACTTACTTCAGATACTGTGCACAAGGGGTTTTAAGTTTTTGAAACTGTGAATTTATTCATTTTAAATTATATTTATGTGACATGCAAGTTGTTATGTACGTCACGTCAATCCATAAAAAGTTGAGGGACGATATGAGAGTTTTTTTGCAACCAGCTAAGTGACCGACCCGTCAGTAATTATTAGGGATGCAAGGTTGTTGTAATATCGATAAAAATATCGATAATTATATCGAGGCAATGAAATTATCGATAGTTGATAATATCGATATTTTGGTCGAAAATATCGATAATATCGAATTTATTTAAATTTAAATAAAAAATATGAAGTTCATAGAGATTTTTTGTTTCATTACTTCTTACGGACAGGCAAAGGGGCTAAGCCCATACAGCCAGAGAAAATAGAGAAATAAAACAAGTAGAGGATGTTTTTTATTTGTTTATATTGTAAGAAAAGGCTAATGTTCGAAGCCCAAACAGCCTTATCTAAGGTCGTGAATTATCGATTTTTTTCTTCGGATACGATATCGATATTATCGTATCGTTATAGCGCAAATATCGATAAAAATATAGATGTGTCCCCATCGATATTATCGATATTATCGATTTTCCGATATATCGTTGCAACCCTAGTAATTATTGACCTCTAAGTTTATACTTACTTTGAGGAGATCATTAACCCCTTATTTTATTTATAGTAACTAAGTACCGCGTTGCTAACTACACGATTATTTTAAGTTACATATTAACATAATATAGGATTCAATCTGAGATAGAAGTTTAGTCTGACTGGTTACTTAAATACCTATCTACCATTCTTTTGCTTGAGATAGTCATCAAAGTATAGTCGTACAAGGCTTACAGGTAAGGCAAATTGTAAGGCGCTGTCTCTGTCACCCACACGCCAAAAGATCCTTGTACGACAATATAATGTCTTGACGTATTCAGGCTAGGGGCTTGAGAGACTTTTTTCTTTCTTAGCCGGAAAATGATAAGTGCCATTTCCGTGCCTCCAGTCAGATGTAACTTCATCCAAACTTTGAAAAAAAAAGGATTTGTCCATCTGCACCAGAACTCCGTAATCATTACATTACCCATCTCTAGTTCTCACCTCATGCTATTGACATAACAAACACGAGTGACTCACGTCGCTGTACCCTCAGGAAGCCGCCGCCGCCGCCGAAGAAGATCTTCGAGTACCTGAACAAGCACGTGGTGGGGCAGGAGTACGCCAAGAAGGTGCTGTCGGTGGCCGTGTACAACCACTACAAGCGCATCTACAACAACGTCACCGGCGGCGCGCCGCCCGACGCGCACCATCCGCTGCATCACACGCACAGAGGTAACCTGTCTCCACAGAATGAGGGTAAATCAAATAGACTGCCCAGAACTTTTAACAAAATTCAATTATAACGTGCCCCGTAATAACTTCAGAAAATCCACTAAACCCCTTCTAGTTCCATTTCGTAGAACTGTGCTTGGTGCAAATTCTGCCATTCCACGTCTTTGTAAGCTACTCAATGAATGCCATGGGTCACTGGACATTAACAATTTGTCACTGGTACAATTTAGGAAAGCAATAACAATAGGCCAACACAAATTAGAATAGTACCGCTGTAGTTGTAATTTAGTGGTACGTTATTATAAATTATTGTTAGTGCCGCATGCTGTGTTTGCCTTAAAAGGTTAAACACTTAGAAATTAATACTAGATTTAAGCTTGTTTGCATGTATAGTGTTGTAACCGCTGGCTAAATTCGCCGCTGGAGGCACTAGTGGAAAGTGAGGTCTGTCTGTTACTTCCCACTTGTCTGAATGTCATTTGTTACTGTTTATGTATGGGCGGGCTTTGACAGCAGGACCTCACTCGCCGGTGACGCCAACTGGTGAGCACAAAAACGGCGACCCTCAACCTCCTCAGCTCTTGATAACGTGGTAAATTCTCGCTCCTCGGTACGTGTAGGTACAGTAAGGTCATTTTGACTAGGCTGATGTGAAATTCGTTTTCCGAGATGTTTGCGCAGGTACAGTAACTGACCAATCAAAACACGGCGGCCATGACAGTGTTTTGTGATGCGCTACTTCGTATTGGCCATGGATGTATTTATATTTTCAAAGTGTATATTGTGATTGTGAAATCATTAACGACTTCCATTCGAAAACACATCGGGATAGATTATAAGATAATCAAGTACTATTAACATTAATAGGTTATAAGCATATAAGATAACTACTAATAATTAAAGAGTCACCTAAAGTGCAGTCTTACAAATGAATTGAATTGAAAATATTATTGATTGGGGTCAAGAGCAAGTGAATTGAAAACCTTTCCACAATATACATAAGTCTCTCACACACTTGTTATATTCAATTCAAAAGTAATACCAGTATTTACATATATAAGAACATTCGCAAATTTTTAACCGACTTCAAAAAAGAAGGAGGTTCTCAATTCGACCGTATATATGCTTTTTTTTATGTACGTTCAGCGATTATTTCGTCGTTTATGGGCCGATTTTCATAATTCTTTTTTTGTTGTAAAGTAGATATGCACAGTGGGGTCCCCTGATAAGGACACCAGGATCTGACGATGGCATCTCAGAGAAATCGAGGGGAACTTTCGAAAATTGTATGGACAACTAGTGTGTTTGTTCATTTTATCATAAGTACATTAAAGCGCTACCATTTCATGAAGATCTGGAGTCGATCTGATGAAGCCGAAAGACAGTCGAGGGAACTCCTCAACGATTTACTGCAGTTATCTTGTGCTTGGGCTTGATTAATTTGTAGTGACGAGAACTTTACACTTATACATGTTGAATTGAGCGCCATCTGGCGAGTAGTTTTTGAGTTATCTCTACTTATCAAGATTGAAGTCGGTTATTTTTTTTGTAAAAAGCAATTATAATTGGATATAAATTGAGCATGATTGCTCAAAATCGCGCGGTCGTTTCGCCAATGCCACAGAGTTCAGAATCAGAATCAATTTATACGTACGTTCGTACGGTAGACCTTTAATAGATTCAAGTTCAATTGAGTGATCTTCAAATGGCTGGTAGTTAATGTAGTTGGGTCAATTGGTTTGAGAGGCCGGTCCATTCAGATGTAGGGCGATTTTATACCAGTAACTAGTATCCGCTCTGGCTTCTGACAATAATCCTATAGATTAGGTCCACCAATTCCCCCTGAAGCAGCGTGATGGAATATACTCTATAGACCAATGAAAATATGATAAGGAGAGATGGAGTGCTCTAGGCCTCCTCAATGATGAGGAGAGATCCGTGCTCAGTAGTGACCATTAATGAGATGTAGCCCTGGTGGCGACTGGCGTATAGTGTCCGTAATCCGTATGTAACATAAGGTACAGTTTTAATTAAAATATTTTAACGGTAGGTACCTTGAATTTTTAAAAGGTATCAGTCAAAATAAAACGGGCAGGTTTGTTTCTTTTTGACATTATTAGTCTCTAAGGCATTGAGAAAAATACTGTGTAATTATATACGATTATAGCGAACCATAATTCCTTTGTTAGTACCTAATGTAAAATGGTAACAGCTACCATCGTGAGGTCAATCCGTATCTAACGTCGTCGCCGCGTCGTAACGTTACCTCCGCCTGGCTTTTTGTGAGTTGTGAGAGTTGACAACGGTTTCGGTTTCGACGGCGCGGCGTGTCGAACGGCGAGAGTGTGTCCAATTTTAAGGCAACGGCTTAGCCCAATGCTTGTGGCCGTAGGACGTAAGTGGTAGGTCGGTAGGTCGGGGAAGAAGAAATTGAACTATGAATGACTCTGTAGCCTAGGTGGTGATGCCATGGTTTCTAAGATGAGGGATCCAGGGTTCTATTCCGAGAATATTGATGTTCGTGTGATAAATACATGCTTATCCCCTTGTCGTGGATGATAGTGGTGTCAATGACAACAACACAACTATAGTCGGCACAATCATAAGATTCCGATATGTCGTCTGTCATGTATGAACACAAACTAACCTTGTATGGACGTCTTCAATTTACTTATTACGGAAATATATTTTTTAATTTGAACCGCTGGTAATGATACTATGAAGTGAAGATATTTCGTAGTGAATGATAGGTCACTTTGGTTAAATTATGCAATGCACTATTTACTGTGCTTATACAGTACACAGTTTATATTTATTATCAATGCAGCTTTATAAGTAGGTACATAATGTACTTGTGAATCCACCTCCTCTTCGCTTTGGAAAATTGTTTTTATGTTTACAGATAATAAACACTTCTTCCCATTTTTGCAACATATTTTATTGGTACATCGCTTCTATTGCTCGTAGCATGATGTTATAAAATTGCCCACAGTTTGCTAAATATTTTAATTAGGCATTAGTCCGTAATATTAAACGCAAGTAACTAGCGGGTTAAACGAATTGGAGTAATATTGTTTACTTACTACGAGTATTTACATAGGTACTTACTTACTTATACGTACTTACATAGGTAAATACTAGAAATTCTGGCGAAATATGTAAACCATTCCTGCTTGTTTTTTATTTGTGTTATTTATAAATTGTTTAAATTATTTTATTTTATTTTAATCAGTTTACATCATAAATTGTGTAAAATTGAACAAATATTTAAGACGTCACTACAATGTTTTATAAGGAGGCTGGATTTATAGTTATGTGACCTCTTGAAACAATTTATGAATCGACCATAATCGATACATTACTATAATCGAAAGTATGTGCTACCATGTCACACCCAAAATACAAATAGTTATAGATTCCTTAATATGTCTAAAGCATTGCGATTTTTCGTAGCTATTATAAATTCCCGATACATACGTTTTTAAGCCTTTTCCACTCAAATCGGATAATTATTAACCGTTTAATAGGTTCTTCGTTTTCACTAGATTAATGAAATTTCCATTTTAATAACTAATATAATTTCCTCACCTTAACTTACTAGTCAAATTGTCTTATTATCCCTTTCGGTGTTAATCTCAACGCTACATCTGTTTTTACCTGATTTTAAGAAAACAATCAGAGGTCGGTTTATAAATTATCGTTCCGAACTTAATTAACGAAACGATTAGAAAGTCTTATTACTTATAATCGGTTAAATTTATAAATCGGTTTAATTAATGCATCGATTTTTGTTGTACTTCACTATTGTCACTGTGATGACAGCCTTCATATCGGAATCTTATGATTGTGCCGACTATACACAACAACATACCTATGATACCGTGTCATCGTTGTTTTGTTCATGCTGTTCGCGAAATACGAAATTGAAGTGTGTAACTGATATCCCCGTGGTAGTGTGTAAACATTTATTACTATTATTGACGCAAAATTTTATAAAGATACATACATATTTCTGAGGTCTATGATCGGAAATTTGTGTAGGTAAGTTCAAGAATGCCATTAAATCGCGGGCCCAATAAGTAGGTAGATAAACATACTTGTAATTGGAACATAAAGGTCATTAGCGCGCTCAACTTTATCATTATCATTTTCGCAACCAATACTTTTCCTACTGCTAAACGCAACTTAGTAATTACAGGCATATAATTCACCGACCTTGTTTACCAAACTTTAAAAGTGTTCGTCAAACCTTACATTGTATACAATACACATTAATTAGTAATGGTTGCAACCCATATAGGGCCCAGTACTGAGCATGAGTCTCTCCCCTCCCCATTATTGAGGAGACCTAGAGCATACTCTACTACGCTGCTTCAATGAAATGCAATTGCAACCTATAAGTGTCCCACTGCTGGACACGGGTTTCTTCTCGGACTGAAAACGTTAAGGCCACAGTCCACTACGCTGACTAAGTGCAGATTGGCGAACTTCTCACATGTTTGAGTTTTGCGAACTCTCCGGTATGCAGGTTTCCTCACCATTTTTTCCTTCACCGCTATATCGAGTGTCATTTAAATGCTTAAAACTCACATAATTCCGAAAAGTCACAGGTGTGCGCCCTGGGACCCGCACCCTCCGAGTAGGGGGCCGAGTTCCTAACCACTAGCTATCACCGCCTTTATACGTCATATTCATAAGTAGGTAAATCACCATGTCGTCCTTTCCAGATAATCCACCACGCTGCACTTGTGCGCATTGGTGGAGATTCTATTAGATGCGTCATGTTATATTGTTATTGGCTATAATTTGTTGAATTTTGGTGAAATAAACATTTCTTTCTTTCTATCTTTCTTTCATATTCTTAAGTAAACAACACCGTCATCGTTTCCAGACCTGCTCCACCTGAGCCACACGAGCGTCGCGGGCGGAGGCGGCGGCGGCGGCGGCGGCGGCGGCGCGGGCGGCGCGGAGGTGCTCGAGCGGCAGCACCACGAGCTGCGGCTCGACAAGAGCAACGTGCTGCTGCTCGGGCCCACGGGGAGCGGTGAGTGGGGCGAGGGGACATCGGGGCATGGGGCTATGGGAATATGGGGATATATGGACACGGGGCTACGAGGACATGAGGACACATGGGAATATCTGGACACGGGGACATGAGGCCAGTTGCAGGAGATATGTGGGGATATAGGAACATGGGGACATCTGGACATGGGGATACGGGGATACAGGCTAGTGATATGGAGCATTTAGGGTAAGAGACATAGGGAAATGACGGCATAAGTGATGTTCAGCTAGGGAGGGATGTGAGAGCGTAGTCGTTGTGAATGTATATTCGAATGAATTTAATTAGGTGGATATTAAAAAATGTAGGTCTCTAATCTATTTTTTCAACACATCTATATAAAATTTAAAGAAAGTTTAAATATTTAGAAGTTTAAATCTCTGTTTTCTGGGTCTGGGTGTGAGATTTACGGATTTACTAGGAAAATATTTATGCATGAAATTCAAATGAAAGCATTTTCTTTACAGCACGATAAACATTTAAGTACTTGAACAATTATCGTTAGAAGTGTGTATTGATATTGATACAGTAACAATGTTGATTACTCGCCATGTTTACTCCAGACGATTGTTACATGCTTCCTATACTCGCACTAGAGAACCGCCCGCGCTTCGCTTCGGGACCCGTAGGTAACAGCCGCGTAGGTCCCGCTCCCGTAGGAATCTCGGCTAATAAGTAGCCTATAATATGAGATACTGGAACATCAGATATAACATTTGCCTATGACATAGGTTAGTAAATTACATGTACCTAGTATTTGATAGCGTGAATCAGATATTGCAAATGAATTTTACTAACATCATCTATTAACAACATCCGGCACTAAATATCTAGCAAGTAACAAAACATCGATCTTCCCATGGGAATGAGAAGTTTTTCCGCGGTAAAAAATAGCCTACGTCACTCTCCACCCTCCTAACTATCCCCACACACATAAACCATACCATATAATAGCCATGTTGCGACGTGAAAGAGTCACAAACAAACACACTTTCACATTTATAATATTAGTACGGATACATCGGACGCTCCGATAACATCCGATAAGGGACTGCGTCATGCCACGATAGCTTACGTTCGATGCAATAACGCGGCAATCGTTGCTGTTTATCAGGTGCATTCACTATTGCGTATGATGTA
This sequence comes from Hesperia comma, assembly GCA_905404135.1. NCBI lineage: Eukaryota > Metazoa > Arthropoda > Insecta > Lepidoptera > Hesperiidae > Hesperia > Hesperia comma. The sequence goes on along the minus strand of FR990028.1, from coordinate 900,798 downwards.
TTACTCTACAAGTATACACGGTAAAAATTTATAGAGATCGGGAAGTCGCCTTTAATGTTAGTAGAAAGTCGAGACAATGTCACAAAATTACTTGTCACTGTTGCCTAGGGGTCACCAGGGTAGACGTTCATGTGACAGATTTTTTTTGTGTTTGGTGTTAGTTAAGAGTAAATATACCTTTGACTTTGAGAGCAAAGGTGGGCAAACTGTATGCATAATTAATATTACAATTTCTCTTTTTTGTGTTTTGCGCACAATATTATCACGATTATGCATTACGACTACATTTGGCGGAATGGAAATGCTTCGCTAAGAACGCTCTAACTACCTTATTATCTCCAGGTCTCATCGGTCATTTCCAAGCCTCCAGATGTCGTTGTAATCATGATTTAATTTTGCCCATCTTTGGTTACACCTAAGCTTACTTGTATTGCCTATGAGATTTGTTCACAGGGCATCCTACGAATTCTTGTGTTAAAGGTCCCATTCCGCAAAACGCGTTGGACGACTGCGACGTCTGTCGTCACCCGTATTCAACGGAATGGTACCTTAACCATTGAATGATAATACAAAAATCGAACATCCATAGGCAAGACGCTGCTCGCGCAGACGATCGCGGCGTGCCTGGACGTGCCGTTCGCGATCTGCGACTGCACCACGCTGACGCAGGCCGGCTACGTCGGCGAGGACATCGAGAGCGTCATCGCCAAGCTGCTGCAGGACGCTAACTTCAAGTTTGTGCCACTCTCTGACTCTTTGTCTTTCTTATATACACATAATTATATAAACGCTGGAGCGTCGGTCGCATGCATGCGTGCACGTGTGCGGGCGTACATACGTACGCACGTACATGCACGCACGCTCACACGGGCAGAAACTCGTGCGCAGACATGTCCATGCAACAGACTGCGATCGACCTAATTAAATAACAACAAGTGCGATCAGTAGATGGTTGGATGACCGCAAATATTCTTCATCGTTTCTCCTGCCTTACTGAAACATAAAGCCGGCTGGCCCCGGAACTTTAATTAGATAACAGTAGTTAAGGTTTAACCATTCTGCTTAACTATATTGATTAAGATCGTGCCTTATAATAGAGTATTGAGTGTAATTATATGAATCGGTTCGCAGCGTGGAGCGCGCGCAGACTGGCATCGTGTTCCTGGACGAGGTGGACAAGATCGGCGCCGTGCCCGGCATCCACCAGCTCAGAGACGTCGGCGGTGAGTACTACTACGAGTATTAGCCTGTTGTTAACATACTTTTGTGTGAAGGCAACTTAAGTTTTAACCTGTGACGCAATCAGAGGAGTGTTATAAGTTTGACCTGTTATTTGATATTTGGCAAAGCGCCATCTAGATGTCGTGCAGTGAGCAATTGTAATAGTCCGCTTGATGGAAGAAAGTTTATTGACAGTAATTAAATTGCAATATATTATTTAATAATATACTATTTGGGGCTATACAAAACCTCTAGGGGAGGGGGGATTTTAAATTTCAATTAACAGTTATTTTAAATATACTCAGGTGTAATCTTATTTAGTGAGTGACGACCTGAATGGCGCAATGGTTAACATGCCCGATCGCTGTTCCGAGGGTCCTGGGTTCGATTCCCAGCGAGGCGGCAATTTGAATGATGAATTTGAATTTCCGTTCTCGGTCTGGTTTTGTGTCCTTGTCTTGTGTGTTGTCCAAGGCACCCACGAAACAGGGAATCCTAGTGTGAGGCTTTGAGTGTGTAGCGTTATATTTCCAAACGTGCGTCCCTACTCTAGGCCAAGTGTAGGTTGCCTTACTTACTGACGAACGTTCCTACCTGTCTCCAGGCGAGGGCGTCCAGCAAGGCATGCTGAAGATGCTGGAGGGCGCGGTGGTGTCGGTGCCGGAGCGCAACTCGCGCAAGCTGCGCGGCGACGCCGTGCAGGTCGACACCACCAACATACTGTTCGTGGCCAGCGGCGCGTACAACGGCTTGGACAGGTGACCGGGCAGTTTGTTACTGTATCTCCAGGCGAGGGCGTCCACAGGGCATGCTGAAGATGCTGGAGGGCGCGGTGGTGTCGGTGCCGGAGCGCAACTCGCGCAAGCTGCGCGGCGACGCCGTGCAGGTCGACACCACCAACATACTGTTCGTGGCCAGCGGCGCGTACAACGGCTTGGACAGGTGACCGGGCAGTTTGTTACTGTATCTCCAGGCGAGGGCGTCCACAGGGCATGCTGAAGATGCTGGAGGGCGCGGTGGTGTCGGTGCCGGAGCGCAACTCGCGCAAGCTGCGCGGCGACGCCGTGCAGGTCGACACCACCAACATACTGTTCGTGGCCAGCGGCGCGTACAACGGCTTGGACAGGTGACCGGGCAGTTTGTTACTGTATCTCCAGGCGAGGGCGTCCACAGGGCATGCTGAAGATGCTGGAGGGCGCGGTGGTGTCGGTGCCGGAGCGCAACTCGCGCAAGCTGCGCGGCGACGCCGTGCAGGTCGACACCACCAACATACTGTTCGTGGCCAGCGGCGCGTACAACGGCTTGGACAGGTGACCGGGCAGTTTGTTACTGTATCTCCAGGCGAGGGCGTCCACAGGGCATGCTGAAGATGCTGGAGGGCGCGGTGGTGTCGGTGCCGGAGCGCAACTCGCGCAAGCTGCGCGGCGACGCCGTGCAGGTCGACACCACCAACATACTGTTCGTGGCCAGCGGCGCGTACAACGGCTTGGACAGGTGACCGGGCAGTTTGTTACTGTATCTCCAGGCGAGGGCGTCCACAGGGCATGCTGAAGATGCTGGAGGGCGCGGTGGTGTCGGTGCCGGAGCGCAACTCGCGCAAGCTGCGCGGCGACGCCGTGCAGGTCGACACCACCAACATACTGTTCGTGGCCAGCGGCGCGTACAACGGCTTGGACAGGTGACCGGGCAGTTTGTTACTGTATCTCCAGGCGAGGGCGTCCACAGGGCATGCTGAAGATGCTGGAGGGCGCGGTGGTGTCGGTGCCGGAGCGCAACTCGCGCAAGCTGCGCGGCGACGCCGTGCAGGTCGACACCACCAACATACTGTTCGTGGCCAGCGGCGCGTACAACGGCTTGGACAGGTGACCGGGCAGTTTGTTATTGATAGTCTGACAAGTGGTTTGAGTTCACTGTTAAGAGCTTGGTACTGTGATGGTACTATAGCTACTGACTTATGTAGAGGTTATGGATGGATGAATTACTATAAATGGCTGCTAATGGTGTCGTGTGTTTTGGTCCTTCGAGCCGATTGGCTTAAAATATTTTTTTTATAAAATCAAAGCCAATAAGGTAAGTGGTTAGGGTATCCCTGCGACGTCAGTAATATAAATGCATTACTGTTTTTTAATGAGTAAGCAGGGGCTAATTTTTATCGCTCTACGACACCCTGTTCTGCCGTGATAGGATTTGGGTCAGAGGTCTAGCGCGACCATATGCGATAAAACTAACTAATATTTTTATTGCTTCCACCTTCTCTAACTATTTAGCTTTCTTTTCAATCGTAGCGTTCTTGACAGAGCGATCAGGGTCGTCACCCAGTCACATTTTTGGCAGATGTATTACGTCTCACTGTCTCCCTAGCGTTAGGTATGTCTGATGTGTAAATAAACGAACCTGTGTCTGTGTGTGTCCAGGCTGGTGCAACGGCGCAACAACGAGAAGTACCTCGGGTTCGGCGCGTGGGACCCGCGCTCGGGGCGGCGCGCGGCGCTCGCGGCCGCCGCGGCCGACGCGTCGCCGCTGGACTCGGCGCGCGCCGAGAGCGAGGAGCGCGACGGCTGGCTGCGCAAGGTGCAGGCGCGGGACCTCATCGACTTCGGGATGATACCTGTGAGTGCGGGTTGGGTGGGGAAAGAAAAAAAGAAAAAAAAATTTTTGGTCCTTCGAACCTTGGGAGAGTTGGTCCTTCGAGCCTTGGAACAATTGGTCCTTCGAGCCTTGGAACAGTTGGTCCTTCGAGCCTTGGAACAGTTGGTCCTACGAGCTGTAACAAAAGTTAGTCTGATATGCCGCCGCTGGACTCGGCGCGCGCCTAGAGCGAGGAGCGCGACGGCTGGCTGCGCAAGGTGCAGGCGCGGGACCTCATCGACTTCGGGATGATACCTGTGAGTGCGGGTTGGGTGGGGAGAGAAAAATTTTTTTTGGTCCTTCGAGCCATGGGAAGGATGGTCCTTCGAGCCGGAGAACAGTTGGGCGGAGTTCTTGAAAATAGTTGGTCCTACGAGCTGTAACAAAAGTTGGTCTGATATGTCGCCGCTGGACTCGGCGCGCGCCGAGAGCGAGGAGCGCGACGGCTGGCTGCGCAAGGTGCAGGCGCGGGACCTCATCGACTTCGGGATGATACCTGTGAGTGCGGGTTGGGTGGGAAAAGAAAAAAAGAAAAAAAAATTTTTTGGTCCTTCGAGCCTTGGGAAAGTTGGTCCTTCGAGCCGAGGAACAGTTGGTGCTTCGAGCCATAAAATAGTTTGTCCTACGAGCTGTAACAAAAGTTGGTCTGATATGTCGCCGCTGGACTCGGCGCGCGCCGAGAGCGAGGAGCGCGACGGCTGGCTGCGCAAGGTGCAGGCGCGGGACCTCATCGACTTCGGGATGATACCTGTGAGTTGGGGTTGGGTGGGAAAAGAAAAAAAGAAAAAAAAAATTTGGTCCTTCGAGCCTTGAAAATGTTGGTCCTCCGAACCGAGGAACAGTTGGTGCTTCGAGCCTTAAAATAGTTTGTCCTACGAGCTGTAACAAAAGTTGGTCTGATATGTCGCCGCTGGACTCGGCGCGCGCCTAGAGCGAGGAGCGCGACGGCTGGCTGCGCAAGGTGCAGGCGCGGGACCTCATCGACTTCGGGATGATACCTGTGAGTGCGGGTTGGGTGGGGAGAGAAAACTTTTTTTGGTCCTTCGAGCTTTGGGAACGTTGTTCCTTCGAGCCGTGAAGAGTTGGTCCTTCGAGCCTTGAAAATAGTTGGTCCTACGAGCAGTAACAAAAGTTGATCTACTATACAGGTGATATCTGTCGTTGTGTTGTTATATGCGTGCTGCGAAAGATTGGAATAATTTGTCTGCTTTGGTGTCTCGCATCTGCGTATTATGTGGTATTACACATCACAGAGGCTTTAAGAAAAAATTTAATAGATTTTCAGTAAACGGTATGCCGTAGATGGGGTCAATATAATTATGTCGTAATTTGATTCTCATACTGTCTTCAATAGTCAGTAAATAGCTGGTCCTTCGAGGTTTTCAAAGTTTGACCTAATTTAGAATTTGTAGTGCAGTGCAATTAAAGTTAATAAGTTATTGTTACTTGAAATGTTTCATTTGACTATGTTACTGACATCCTTGTTGTGTTGTTGCAGGAATTCGTCGGCAGATTCCCGGTGCTGGTGCCGTTCCACAGCCTGAACGAGGAGCTCCTGGTGCGGATACTCACCGAGCCGAAGAACGCGATCGTGGCGCAGTACAAGCTGCTGTTCGCGATGGACAAGTGCGAGCTGTCGTTCAGCGACGACGCGCTCAAGGCCGTCGCCGCGCTCGCCATGGAGCGCAAGACCGGCGCGCGCGGCCTGCGCGCTATCATGGTTAGTGCATGTCTGGTGACGTTACTGTATGATAGTTTGACTTTTGTTATGGAATTAAGTTAGTAGGTATGTAGTAATAACAATGAACTAGCTGTAAGGCTGTTTGACTTTTTTATAGAATTAGGTGGTAAACGAGCAGGCAGCGCACTTTTGGTGTTGCCCGTGACAACTGTAAGCAACCTAGAACAAAATTCGAGTTTCGTTTTAATTCCGTCACAGATGCGTTGCTACCCTTGAGAGCTAAGATCGTCGCCTCTAAAACAGTGTAACCGTCTACATATCTTTCTATCCGGAACACGTCGTACTACAATAATTATGGTAGTGTGGCGATATCGCGCCCACGTCACACGGTGACATCACCGAAGCTTGAATCATGCTATCGAAGTGTTTACATCGCCCGCATATACACAACACTCCCAGACAGAACATTCACTTAAGGCAGCGGTTCTTAACCTTTTTGGCTGGCGACCCAAAATGTAAAAATATTTGAAGTCCGCGACCCTGACATTTTATTGATTTTACAGTGATAAAAAAGATGTGGAACGAAGTTCCTTCGGCTAATGTAGAATCGACACAATTTGCAAAAAAAATCGTGCTCAATTTTATGTAGGTGTTCTTGATGTTTCTCTTAAATTTTGCTGATTAGTTTTTATTTAAGTACAGGAAAGTATTTAGGCAATTCAGTATTTTAGAAAATAATAAATTACGTAAAATAAAAAAAAATCGTAATTCAAATTATCAATTAAAATAACAAAAACACAATAACAGTAACAAAATAACGAAAAGAAAGAGGGAGAAAGAGAAAGGTATTATACACTACTCGCTTGTGTATACGACTGTCGCGACTGCGCACGTCTCATTTAACGGTTTTATTCCACGCTTTTTTTCTTACGGTTTACTATCACATTTTTTTCAGTTCGGTCGCGCAGCAAAATCCCTATCTCCTCCAAGCCTGCCGTAAGGAACTTTGTTCCAATAAAATAATAGGAGTAAAAGTCCGTAGTATGCTCAAATTGATGTCATTACGTCGAGTAGCTTAGTGGCGCAGCGGTAAGCTCGCTTAGCTTGCGATTACGTTTCCTAAGCAACTTTCGCAGACTCTGGTCACTGGATGGGTGACCGAAATCCTTAATATTTACTCCGTTAGGAACAAACAATACGCACTGGGCCCGCTTGGTGGGTTATGGCTCATTCTCCTTGTGTGTTTCTATCAGAAAGGAAGGTCTGTGCCCCAGCAGTGGGGACATTAGAAGTCTGGTGACGATGATGATGTCATTACGGTCTTCCTGAGAGGTTATGCAGTTGGGTAGCCAGCTTTCTGTCTGAGCGACATATAAAGGTCGTAGTCGACGGTTGTTGCTCAAATTTGAAACCCATAAACGCTGGTGTTCCCCAAGGGTCTGTGCTGTCTCCTACCCTGTTGATTCTGCATATCACTGAAATGCTGGAGCGTGCAAACGGCATTCATTGCTATGCAGATGACAGCACGGGAGATGCCTATTATACAGGCTCTGCAAATGCCTTTCGTTCACAAGTGGAGGATAGCAGAATCAAACTTGTGTCTGAAGTAGAGAATTCTCTGATTCAAGTCTCGGAATGGCGTCGACTCAATTTAATTGAGTTCAACCCCACGAAGACACAAGTTTGCGCGTTTTCCGCTAAGAAACCCCCATTTGTCATGGCGCCTCAATTCCAGGGTACCGCGTTTACCGTTGGTAAAAGCGTTGAGATTCTGGGAGTTGACATTTCGAGCGACGTGCAGTATCGGAGTCATCTGGAAGCTAAGGCTAAATTGGCCTCCAAAAAGCTTGGTGTCCTAAACCGGGCGAAGCAGTACTTCACTGCGAGGGACCTATTGATGCTCTATTAAGCACAGGTCAGGCTCACATGGACTACTGCGCTCATCTCTGGCCAGGGGCGCCACAATACCAGCTTAGTCCATTTGACGCCCTACAAAAGCGCGGTTCGAATTGTCAACGACCCACGTGTCACTAACAGGGTAGAACACCTAAGTCTGAGGAGAGACATAGGATGCCTCTGCGCGTTCTACCGGCTTTACCACGGGAGTGTTCCGAGGAATTGTTCGATTTGGTGCCAATTTCACCCATCCATCATCACACCACTCGCTGAAGATTGAAGTTTCATCCACATCGCTTGGACTCGTGGCGAACGACTACGGTCCGTTTTTCACGATCGTTTTTGTCGCGAACGTGCAAGATGTGGAATGAGCTTCCTTCTGAAGTATTCCTGGAGCTCTATGACATGGGGTTCTTCAAGAAAGGTGTAAAAAGAGTTCTCCTTCAGGGCCGACGTTGTACTGGTGACTCCACTGGTACAGATTAGATGTTAATCTACTTTGCAACATACATACGAGTTTGCTCGCGGATTGTTGCAAAGTAGATTAACATCTAACTGTAATAATGGAATTCCGCAAAGTAACGCCTGAATCAATTGACTCCACTGGTGTTGCTCGTGACGTGACCATAGGCGACGATGACCACTTACCATAAGGTGGCTCGTCTGCTTTTACGTCAGCCCATCAGGCTGTTAAAAAAAGGCAGCTATTGTCTTTTCAAAATTCCCGCGACCCATCCCAATACCGCCCGCGACCCGGATTTGGGTCGCGACCCGAGGTTAAGAAACGATGACTTAAGGCCTCAGCCGCTCTCCAGGCATGTCGTCTCGCCTGGCGGGAGATCTTCCTTTGCTAAAGTACCGTGGCGGGCGGTGTTACTTACCTGTGGGAACTATACTCTTACCATGTATCAAAATATACCTATTCAAAAAAACCTATATATTGCTTGACCAGAAAAATAGAAAACCTGTCATGAGAGCGCTAAAGTTTCCTTTTTTATGGCAACAGCACTGACAACAGTAACCATAGTAACGCTCATGTTATTAATGTAATTCACTATGTCGGAAATGTTATTTATGGAAATAAATGTTATTTTAGCACATAGAAACCCACTTTTCTTTCACGAATATGAACAGTTTTTGTCATTTTAGCATAAAATAGACACTCAAAGTAAAAGATAAACATGAGACAAATTGTGACATTCAAAATCACTGACAAGCAATTTACGATTGACGTTTAGAAAATAAGCGTTGCCAGTAAAACAAATTAGTTCCATGAGTTTACCGCAATCTGGCGAGGTTTTTTATATTCCTGGTCAACCAATAAATGTATATTGTGTGCACAGGAGAACCTGTTGCTGGAGGTGATGTTCGAGATCCCCGGGTCGGACGTGGCGGCGGTGCACGTGCACGAGGGCTGCGTGTCGCGCGCCGAGCCGCCGCGCCTTGAGCGCCGCGCCGCACCGCGCCGCGAGCGCCCGCTCGACTCGCTGCGTGTGCACAACTGTACGTATCGCCTAGTACCTATGCTAGCCTGGTAGCCTGGTAGCTGACACGTACACTGCAGTCGACAGAGCGCAGACCGCAGACCGCAGTGCGCAGACCATAGTCAGCAGACCGCAGACCGCAGTCAGCATTACACAGTCAGCAGAGCACAGACCGCAATCCACAGACCGCATTCCACATTCCGCAAACCGCATTGCACGTATAACAGAGCGCATTACACAGTCCTCATTCCGCAACATCGCCGAGCCGCCGCGCCGCGAGCGCCCGCTCGACTCGCTGCGCCTCCATAACTGTACGTATCGCCTAGTACCTACTACCTATGCTAGCCTGGTAGCCTGGTAGCTGACACGTACACTGCGGTCGACAGAGCGCAGACCGCACACAGCATTACACAGTCAGCAGACTGCATTGCACAATCCGCAGTCCGCAGATCGCATTCCGCAAACCGCATTGCAAGGATAACAAAGCGCATTACACAGTCCTCATTACGCAACATCGTCGCGCCTCGAGCGCCGCGCCGCGAGCGCCCGCTCGACTCGCTGCGTGTGCACAACTGTACGTATCGCCTAGTACCTATGCTAGCCTGGTAGCTGACACGTACACTGCAGTCGACAGAGCGCAGACCGCAGACCGCAGAACGCAGTCAGCATTACATAGTCAGCAGAGCACAGACCGCAGTCAGCATTACACAGTCAGCAATTCACAGACCGCATTCCGCAAACCGCATTGCACGGATAACAGAGCGCATTACACAGTCCTCATTCCGCAACATCGTCGCGCCTCGAGCGCCGCGCCGCGAGCGCCCGCTCGACTCGCTGCGCGTGCACAACTGTACGTATCGCCTAGTGCCTATGCTAGCCTGGTAGCCTGGTAGCTGACACGTACACTGCAGTCGACAGAGCGCAGACCGCAGACCGCAGTGCGCAGACCGCAAGTGCGAACCGCAGACTGCAGTCCGCAGTCAGCATTCCGCAAACTGCAGTCCGCATTACGCAGTCTGCATACCGCAGTCCGCATTACGCAGAGTATTCTTTTAATTTAATACGATTAAATTACTCGCTTAATAAATATTAAAAAGGACGATAAGAGGCTAAAGAACTTCCTCAATACGCCTTTTGTAAACTATAGCATACGCTTTGTCTGTAAGTATTTTTTATGTGATTTCCATATTTCACACTGCGTACTCGATATTTCGCCTTCCACATTCTACACCCTACATTCCGCACTCCACATATTGCACTCCGCACTCAACACCCTATATTCCGCACTCGACTGTTCGCATTCCGCACTCCACAGATACGAGCGTGGCGACGAGACCACTGTGACGGGTGTTTTCTCTTGCAGGACGTCCGCATTGAGGAGGTGATGGCCGCGCACAGACGGATGTTCAGTATGATGTTGTGTTAGTAGATGTCAAGTAGATAAAAACATCGATCGAGTAGACGTAGTGTCGTATGTTGCCACGAGAAGCGCTCAGTTAGCGTCGATGTTACGTTAAATATGGTAGGAGGTACTACATTGGTAGGTGAAGTGTTAAATATACAAGGTATTTAACAAGATTGGCGTGTTATGTGTAAGTGTGCGTAGATGTGTATGCGTATTGCGTGTGTGCGTGCAAACGTGCGTTCGGAAGCCTGAATCACGCTATTGAAGAATTGTCGATCGCCGGCATATATACAACGCCTCGAGTACATTCACTCGGGGCCTCGGCCGCCCTCCAGGCATGTCATCTCGCCTGGCGGGAGATCTCCCTATTGCCAAATATGCATCTATGCGGACAAATTGTAACTGCTCAATGTCTGTATTTGAAATAGAAAAATGTCATAGGGAATAATTCCAGTTAATTAAGTAAGGAAACAAGGCAGCTTCTCGTGGCAATGAGATTAGTTCTTCAAGTCATATCATCGCGGAATTGTTGTACATTTGACGATAATAAGGGCTCCTCACTATGGGTTTCATTTATATTTGCGCGATATTAAATTATAAATTACAATCGATATTAGATTTAATTCCAAGATTCTTACCCATTGTATGGGTTTCTTGGCATCAAGGATTTGTATTGTGTAGTAACTATGATCTATAAATTTGTGATCAAATATTGGCGTGAACTTACCTATCGTGAGTACCCGTTACTCACAGAACAGAAGTTTAAATACGCTAGATAAATAGTTGATCTCTTTTAGTTTTTTTGAGTTTGCGTTACAGTGCCTGTAAAATATTGTTGGCTGTAAAACAAACATTTCCATTCAAGTTGTTATTTTTCACATTATTGTTCATATTTTTAAGTAATTAATAATTTTCTTGTTAGTATTGTTAGTTAGTTAGATATGTCATAAGTCGTAATCATAATTTATTTCATATTTACATTCAATGATCCGTAATATTTTTGATAGTTTAGTACAACGAACCTTAATTCTCTCATTTACAAAGTACATTTTGGCGTTTCTATTATTGCCAACTGTTTCAAGCAGAGGTGATAAGTTCAGTGGTTTGAACGTTGGACTCCTGAAGTGGGGGTCCCGGGTTTAAATCCTGCACCTAGGGGAAACCTGTACCGTATACCTGAGCGTTCTCCAGAATGTTCTCGAAGGTATGTACAACTAGCCCAACTGCTTTCAGTCTACTCAAAGTCTTTCGTCTTTCGGTGGACTAAAAGTATTCTATCATCAAGTTATCAAATCATCCTCCGTGACTTGATCAAATCGCTTAGGGAATTCACCAAATCTCTGTTTTTATCTTAATCATCCCTGCGACATATATGTACACTTGAAGCTCGTTTTACAGTTGGTTACCGTGAAAAAATTAGGTCCAAGTTGGGTATCATAAATAAACCTATTCTTTCTGTTCTTAGTCTGCTATATCACTTTAATATACACTATTAACTTTGTATTATACACAGCTATAAAGTATCTGTTGTAACATAATTGTTCTGTCAACAGGAACTGACCAGTCCGGCGCCGGGCGCGGCGCGCGCTGTGTCGCCCACTGTACAACCTCCTCGCTCCTACATCTCTGTACCACACTATAATACTGTCGTTATTATCGATAATTTATCTGTATATCTCGTAACTCGAGTTCCTTTGAGATAGAATTGTTCTCGTACATTCAAATATTGGATAACTTTTGACAGGGAAATCGGCTGTTATCTATCATGTTATGTATCTTTGCAACTAGATGGCGTTAATTTCGTAACATTTTGGGCGCGGTAATGACTGTATCACAGCTCCAGAAACGATACTATTTTTATAGAAAATGGAATATTTTGAGAGTTGTAATCGCTTACTGGAACGCACCTTTGTGCTATGAAGATAGAGTCCACATTTAACAAGCTATTGTAAGCTGCTTGCAGTAATTACTGACGTCATATTCGGCACGTTATTTGAGGGTCCATTTTCCAGCTTGTATATTGACGTTTTTCGTCATGCCCTTGCGGTCTAGATATCGGCCAGATAATTATTTGTAAAATGAAAATTGCATTAATACAAGGGTTGGTGTACATTGAATTTCATTTATTGTGCTCGTATAAGTTAAAAGTTATAGAGCAATACTTTATTTACAATACTTTAGATATTAGATATGGAAATTTTACAATTGTAATAAATAAATTATTTAATTAGATATGTACCGAGGGCGTTTGGGAAATTGATTTTTAGGTTTTCCCGCCTTCTACGAGCTATTAAATTTTACTTTTCTTTTCACAATATTTGTTTATTTGTTGATTTATCTATGTTACCATGAAGCCGGTGTTGCCCGAAATGTACGAGAAACGCGAATCTTATTTTTTACTGTTCAATTAAATAATTTATGATTTACATATTACTATCAATGGCTGTGTAAAGCGATGTATGATGCTCCGTTCAAACCAACCAATGATAACACTGGGAAAAATGATGGTTAGATAGATTCTAAATTTAAAATCAAATTTGTTTAATTACCTCCTTGTAGAAAAAAAATAGCATTTACAGGGAGTAAAATGAGTATTTTTTTAGAATTACCTATAGATAATGTAACCATAGAGCACTAAGTATAGTTTTGGTGGAATTACTGGTAATGAATAAATAAATAAATGAAGAGTGTTTAAGCATCTCGTTGGTTTGAATGATGCCATATCGCTGTTCGATCTCGACCGGCTTTGATTCATTCCGACATCTTCTAGAACACAAAACGTCCTACAGGCCGCCCGGCCGTGACGTCACAATAAATCTTTGTGACGTCACTAAGACACGTCTACCAAACACGGCCAATATTTTAGACGGTTGAAAACAATAAAGATAAATATATTTTGTACTTCAGTGATCTTAATGGTAGTTCCTTATCGTAATGTTGTACGCAACGAGGTAGCGATGCGTCGCCGACAGCCGCGAGCGACTCGAGCGCAACTCTTGTGATGTAAATTACTGTAAATATACTAAATAGTTTTAAAACTTTATATTTAAGGTTTAATGAGATAGGTTTTTTTTCTATGCCGAGCTACGTTGTAAGTACCATCTATCCGTTGAGTTGGCAACACTGATTTAGATTGACGTTTAGTTTTTACTATTATACATAATTATTTTTATTTAAAAAAGTTGCAGTGTGATTATATTAATATATTAAAAAACGTTATAAAAATAGAATTATATTAAATTTTAATAGAATTTATAAAAATTTAAAGTTGCGTTTCGATAAAATCGAAGTACCCACACGATCACATTGCAGCTCAAATAAATAGACTAAGCCTATTTTCAGTTTAAAAAATATAAAGAAAAGTCGACAAGTTTTGTTGTTTTATTTGAACCCTCGAACAACACTTCTAATTTAATATGTGTAACCTTATTTATTTATTTATTATTTAACTAATTGATCAAGAAAGTTCTCCTCATATCATCATCTGAAGTAAGTAGTCTAACACACAAAATAATCTTCTCACCAATCACATAATTTTACTGTACAAGCTGATGCATTAGGAGAGATAATGAGGAGACTTAGGGAGAGGGCAGGCTATCTTTCACAAACATGGTAGTTTGTCAGGATCTAAAGGTAAAAGGAAACAGCAATGTATTTCTTAGGTACTATTAAATATTTATTTACAAATTTTATATGCCATAATTACGATATACTTACTATACCTAATTTTATCGAGTACTTCAATGAATATTTTAGAAACAATATCATAGAGAGATCTTTTTTAGGGAAATATCACATTACACTTTTGGTAAAATTATTTACATTAGGATTAGGGCTAAAATAGTTTAACTGTTATTAGTTAGGTGAATAACGTAGTCCTCCATTCATCAAATATTAATTCATAAAATACAGGATTAACGGAATGAAGCTTATATTAGAAGCATTGTAATAGCTACCTACCCGTTGTCCTTATCTATAGGTACTTCTATGTAACTGGAAGTACATAATTGAATTCTGTACATGGTAGGATAGAAAAACCTATTTTGCCTTTGTCATAGCTACTTATGCTACACAATCTCAGTTACCTGTTTATAATGAGTAATCAATAGGGATGAAAATACTGACCAAATAAGCTCGATTAGGAAATGGACAAAACCATAATATCCACGCGTCCCAAACCTTTCAAAATACGAATCAGGTTCGACCCTCGTTTACCTTTATATAAATACCATGAAGCAAATATAGAAAGCTCTATATTAGCTTCATGATAAATACGCGTCTTCAAACAACATTTTCATTGTTGTCCTTCCTTGCGTATCGTTGTCAAACAACATAGGTTCTTTTGTCACTGATTTCCTTGTAACTTTCAGTTTTAACGATATCCAGCAGAATCTCGACCACCCGATACACCTCGACGTAGCTGGTGTAGAAGGCGGTCGGAGTGACGCGGATGACGTTGGGCTCCCGGAAATCTGGCACTACTCCGCGCTGCTTCAACGCGAGGGAAATGCGGTACGCTTCGTCATGTTCCAAGCTGACATGTCCGCTCCGTCGGTAGTCTTCCCTGAGGTTACCGATCGCAAACCCATACTTTGTCAGCCTTGTGTCGACCAGGTACATAAGATACGCCGTCAAGTGCAAGGATTTCCTTCGTATGTTACCCATCCCAGCCTCCAGGAACATTTTCAAGGATCCTTCCAAAGCTGCTTGCGCCAGAAGACACGGGCTGCCTATCTGCCAGCCGCCAGCATCCTTCTGATGGTCGAACTCTTGCCGTAAAAGAAACTGCGTCTCGGACTTGTTGCCGTACCAACCTGCTAAACCTGGGAGGCGGTTGAAGTGCTTCTGATTTATGTACAGGGCGGCCGAAGACCCCGGTCCTCCATTCAAGTACTTGTAAGTGCACCACACGGCGAAGTCGATGTCCAAGGGTTTTAAATTGATTTCTAAGGCCCCTATTGCATGGCAGAGGTCCCAGCCCACGATTATCCCTTTGTCCTTCGCTGCCTTCGTTATCCTTTCCATGTCTAAGACTTGCGCAGTGCGGTAGTAGACGGTCGGTAAGAAAACTAGAGCGACGTCTGGCGTCATAGCTTCGATGATGTCGTCTTCTGACATGTATCTGCCTTTACACTTGACGACCTTCACGGCGTCTTTCGGTTCGTAGCCTTTCAATCGCACTTGACTGTCCACTGCGTACCGGTCCGTGGGGAAATTAATGTCGTCTACGAGAATCTTGTACCGGTCTTTCGTTGGATGGTAGAAGGTGCTGATCGCCTGGTGGATGGTGGCCGTCGTGGACTCCACCAGGACTAGCTCATTATCGTCGACGCCCACGAGAGGAGCCATGAGTCTCGCCAGATAACTGGAGTACAAGTAATACTTGTTCGAGTGAATGTTCCATATCTTCACGCCTTCCTTCTTCCAAGTCTCCAGCACTTCAAGGACACATCGCTCTGCATCTTTAGAGACTAAGCCTAAGGAGTTTCCACACATGTAAATCCTGCCCTTTTGAAGGTAGAACCTGTCCCGAAAATGGGCTAAAGGATCCGCCTTGTCCAAGGCCTTTGCAAATTCGACATCATCCTGAAAAACTTTGGTCATTCTTATGACACCTTCCGCCTTTTTCTTTATGACTAGAATTTTGTTACTATTGTGGACCTAGGCCAACATCTCTTCTTCCGATTCACTTTCTATTGATCCACTGACTTATTTATCTGCCAATATATAAGCTGCTGTTGTTATCGTGATCGACGGTTGTCGTGGCGTGGTCTTTTTAATTACCTTTTATTTATTTAATATTGTGGCCATAATTTATGAGTAAAGAAGATTTTCCGAGTTAGGTTCGACTAGTTTTATGTCAGTCTTTTGTGGACCCTGTATGTTGTTCCGGCATTTTTACGAGAATGTGTTATTATTTATTATTATTGTATGTATAATTATGTACGTAAATATTATATTGTTTATGTCACTATCTGGTGAAATAATAGGCAGAATCAAATACTCTTGCTGGTCAGAGACTATATAAGTAGGTTCTTACACGACTTTAACATCAGAAGTTACAGAGAGAGAGAGAGAAGAGATAGATATCGAGGACACAATTAAGTACCGCCAGTTTTTTATGCATCAGAATTCAAGCACCTGCCTGCCCGATTTATCAACCATTTTGTCGAACGCATTGGCCCCAGTAGATACACTATGTACGAGTATACTAACTTATGAAGATCTTATTATATCGTTGTTATGCATAAGTACCTACAATTAGATATTTATTATTTATTTATTTATTTATTTAATATTTTTTTGTACACCAACAACATATGACATTACATTATTTACTTACCTACATTGTTAATTTTTTTGCCTACTTCATCCAGTTTTATTATCACCACATGGGCACGACAGACAGATGCATGTATGGATAATTCATGGTAACGAGTACAAGTGCGTATTAAAGATTCATTGAACTACAAGTCTTCCATAATGTTTTAGCATGGTCACATTACAGCGCGCGGAACGCAACACGAAAGCAAAACATTTATGGCGTTCAATAAAGATATTATTACTACGTCAGCAAGCCATAAAAGTGATAGGTTGATTAAAATGGCACCGATTTTTCCCTAAGTACCTGATGATCTTTAATTCTTCTAATAATTGCCTGAACTAGACCAAACCATTCGAGTTATCAGTTACACTTACTAGTCTGCGCTGTCTAATTGGACGGATGGCTATCACCAGACCCTTTGAATAATCTTATTGTGGTGAAACTTGAGCTGTGAATTACACCTATTGTGTTAGAAGTGAGGGGTCTCACCAACTGGTTATTTCGTTTGCGGCAGTTGCCATCAATCATGCGAATAATAAATCTAATTGATGACAATTTACATTTGATTAACATTGACATTAAATTTTATTGAATTAATTAAAATAATTGTACATAATTCAATAATGTTTTTATTAATACTTGGTGAATGTCAATGAAAAACATTAGCCTATTGCAATGTTGATGTTTTGCTGATTTACTAATTGATTGACTATTTTATTTAATAACCAAACTTAAAGTTGACGATCTATTAACTCTGCCCTGATTGGAGATCAAAGCCTGTACCTAAGTCTTTCTTAGCGGACTGAGAGAGAGACCAGACACAACTGGACGATAATACACTGGATAGGACAAATCTCCCACGTTCTTTTTAAACACCCAAAAAAGTACTTAAATAATTAAACTGTCTTACTCAGACTTGACTGAGTAGTACATATTTCTTCTTGGACAGCAAAACAAGGTGGTCAGAATATTACCTATATTTTTGCAATAAATACTTTCTAATACTAAATCATATTCTAAACTTCGCAACTGTTAATTATCGTGCCAAGTGACCAGCAGTTATGCGAGTACACTGAACTGTACACACCCTGTAACCTTGACAGTAATAATGATAAGAGCGAGGCTGCGATGAGCATTAGCGGTAATTCGCAATAAACCCTATAATACTGTGTAAACATCGGTATTTGTCCTTCTTATATCGTAAACACCTTGATATTGCAAAATAGTCACCTTGATGAAATGGAACCAGGAAGTAATTAGTCTTACTAATTTATCTTTACTAATTATTAGGTATAGCTTAGTGATAGATAGACTATTGAATATGAATAAGACTTCTCAATGGAGGGGTCCGGGTTGGAGACTTCGGCTTTGAGGGTACTTGGAGCAGCGATCCGGCATAGTAACCATTTTGGCATACGGCATACAAATAATAAACCTGTACAGTCGTACAAGGACCTTTTGGCGTGCGGGTGAGTGAGAGAGACAGCGCCTTACAGATAAGGCAAACTGTATGGCACTATCTCTGTCATCCACGCGCTAAAATATCCTAGTAAGACAATAGGTGGTGAATGACATTAAGTTTAAAAAGAAAACGATGAAGTTCAACTTCAATCAGTTGTCACCGCGACTGTCAAAGGAAACCATGAAAAACATTGCGACAATCTGCAGAGTTCCCTCTAGGAAGTTGTCTGGAAATGTAGTAAGATGTGCGATGCCGAAGCCGGACTACGGGCCCGGCGAGGTGCAGCGCTCGGAGCTGCTGAACGGCATGCGGGTGGCTGCGGCCAAGAGCCCCGGCGCGCAGATGTCCGCCTGCACTGTCATGTTCCAGGTATTGGGGAGGCCTTTAGTACATAGTATCTCAATGGGGGAGGCTAGAGATAATGAGTATGACTGGATCCCATATGACATTTTGCTGGAGAAAAGTCTTTTGCGAATTTCTCGTAAGTTTAGTTTGGTGTATTATACCTAGGTACTCTGCCTGTAATGTAGGTAACATTACAGGCAGAGTACCTAGGTATAATATAGTTCTGGAATCTGGATTTATACAAGTGGAAGTCTCGTGGATGGCGATTGTCTCTATTTTAAGCCCGACCGAATTTTGTCTATGGTTTTGTGCGCGTTAATCCAAGAAACGGCTTGACTGTTTTGGGTGCAGTTTTCATTATTGTTCCTATCGTGGTAAGCTTCACTAAACCTTGTGTTTGTTTTATTTAAATCGGTTCATTAAGAAGCTACATTTATAAGTCAGTTTAAACAATCATGACTAATATTGTTTCTTTGAATTCGATTACATTGAAGATACCTTTTCTCATTTAATTAATTTACGATGTTGAACTCCCTTTTCTTTTAAAACCATTGCCGTTTCGGTTAGGCCGGATCTCGCTACGAATGCGGGGACTACATCGGCGCGAGCCACTTCCTGCGAGCATGCACGTCAGCCCCCGGGCAGGGCTGCACGGCGTACTCCAAGATGAGGGTCCTGCAGCAGCACGGCGCCTACCTCTCCTGCTCCGGCGACCGGCAGAGCCTCGCCTTCACCCTGCGCTGTACTATGCCCATGTTTGCAGATCTTAAGTACTATCTGCTGGATACTGCTGCTAGGTAACTGGAGGTAGATTTTGCTGTGTCTTGTTTGTAGGTACCGAATCTCTTTGTCTAAATAACCTGTGTGGTGCAATGGTTAACGTGCCGGATCACCAGTTAAAGGGTCCGGGTTTCGATTCCCAGCGAGGCGGAAAGAACGATGAGTTTGAATTTCCCTTCTTGGCCTGGGTGTTTATCCTTGACTTGTGTGTTGTCCATGGTACCCACAACACAGGGAATCCTAGTGTGGGGCTATGAGTGTGTAGTGTTATTGTTATTATTACACTCAAAACCTAGTGGACTTCATTTTGCAAGCATCCGAAATTATAATTCCTTTCATCCCATTAATCCACATCACTGAGGCACGTTATTTGTCCTACAGATGCTGCTACAATGACTGGGTTATTGACGATCGTAGGACGTTAGTACGCGAAGATATCTACAGGATTTCTCCGCAGCAACGCGTCATGGATTTAATTCAACGGGCTCTGTGGAGAGGACCTTTGGGGAACTCGATCTATTGCGAGGAAGAACGGATTGCAGAAATGTCAGAGACCAGATTGGGTTGTTATGCTAAAATCAATTTAAGGTCGAACTACTGCACCGTCGCTAGTGTAGGTGTGCCGTTTGATGAAACCATGAAGTTGGCGGATAAACTTGAACCGAAACGGGTAAGGATAGAAAATTACTGAATTATAATTTATTACAAAATTTACAAATATGTAGTAATAGGGGCATTGTCGGTAAGAAATTCATAGATCGACTTAACGTATAACGGTTAAAGTATAACCAAAATAAAATACCTATGTGTGAGTCAAAAATCATTTTGTAGGAAAAGGCACCAGAGCGTCCGTTTGTTCAGTCTTGTCCTCGGAACGGGTTCGAGTACTACGACATGGGGCGCGACAGCGAGACCTGGATAGCTGTAGCGGTGCCTGGTTGCGGCTCCTGCGACCTGGCGTAAGTGGGTCTTATGAGGCTATTTATGACATCGTAGCCTAAGGCACTTCTTACATTACGCTATTTATTAGCTACGCGACTGCGACGCAATGCCAAAATTCTATGTATCTGACAGTTTGGACTGACAGGAGTCGCATCGTAAACGCGTCTCCTGTCAGTACATAGTGTCAAATACATACAAATTTTGGATTGCGTTGCAGTCGCGTAGCTCATGAATTGCGTTGTGTGAGCAGGTGCAAATCAGATTTTTCAAGGATACAACAACCGTGGGTATATCAACCGTGGTCAATGCTGGTTAGACTGATTTGATTACGCCCATAAAATGGTTACGTGCATATAGGCCTATCCTTCGACAAGTAATGGACTGTCCAACACAAAAAGGATTGTTCAGCTTTAACATTAAGATACCTCCTTATTGTTCGGACTGAACAATTCTCACTCTCTAGAACAACCCTACACATTATAATTTACCAGTCGTCTATTCACAGTAACCTAACGAAGCACGCGATAGTAGCAGCAGCGTGCGGCTCCGGCAACCTCCAGTCGGGTCAGCACGCGCTGGACCGCATCCCGCAGCCGCCGCTCGGGCTCATGGCCGGCACCGACGTCCACACTGAATACCGCGCCTTCAACATATCGTACTGCGATGTTGGGACCTTCGGTGAGTGTGGGTAGATGATGCCGTAGGAAGCTATTCACAGTAACCTAACGAAGCACGCGATAGTAGCAGCAGCGTGCGGCTCAGCAACCTCCAGTCGGGGCAGCACGAGTTGGACCGCATCCCGCAGCCGCCGCTCGGGCTCATGGCCGGCACCGACGTCCACACTGAATACCGCGCCTTCAACATATCGTACTGCGATGTTGGGACCTTCGGTGAGTATGACGACATATGAAGTGGTTTCCTGATGTTGTCTCCAATACCGTAACTTTGAATTCAAGATAACGTTTGTTGGTTTTATAGCGATGTTAAAGAGCTAGCAGCACTACACTCTTCGGGTACTGGTACTTGCTTTTTTGGTGTTTTTTAAACTTTGACCAAAACAGGTTAGGAGCATTCCACTCCTCTATGTCCATACACCTTTTATCCCTAATTAAGTTGTAGTTAGAAACGGTTCTCTGTTCAAAATGTTCAGAGGCTTTAATTTTTTGTACTTAGGTATTGTCGCCAAGACCAGAGCATGCTCCGCCAAGCAAGTGGCACTGGCTGCCACAGAGTTTTTAGCTAACGTGGGCGACTTGGATTTTAAGCAGCTCGAAATTGGGAAGAAGAGATTGAGTAAGAATTTTTACAAAGAATTAGATCGTTACATTTCATTGTGTAATGTTTTACAACTACAACATATCCATGTATCTAATACCTATTACAAAAAGATAAGTTAGGTGTCAATTGATGCCACATTTTCGAAATATCGATAGAAACGTGATAATAAGTATCAAAATAGTTTGTTACAGAGATAACAAGTATGTCGATAAATAATCCATAATATTCCATTCTTACACTCGAATTTCCTTTTATGATACGGTAGGTAAGTACGTTTCAGACATCCTGAAGAACATTGTGGAACTCGATGGTATACAGATTCCCTTAGCATAAGCCAATAGTTTGAACGTTGGACCCCCAACGCTCAAACGCTATCTCCTCTTATATACCTATCAATGATGTTTTAAATATCTAGATTGAGCGTCGCCCTACAATGAAAACAAAAAAAACAAGGCAACATTCTCAAGCATGTGTGCGTGCAGGCGATGTTTTTCGCGTTCATTTATTGTCTATGTGTGCGTAATCTGTGCGTAATGATACAAAAGTTGTGGCCAACAGTTGGCCACAACTTTTTGACACGTTTTCGCGGATTCGCTGTTCCATCTAGATATTTAATACATCTTTGATACCTATATACAAAATATTTTACACATGCAACAGTACAGGCCTGGTCCCCAGTTCAAACCACTCGGCAACCATAACCACTCTAACATCATCACCCTCCGTTCCCCCAGAAGTGAGCCTACTCCTCCACGAGGAGGACTGCAGGCGGAGCGCGGAGGGGCTGGCGCTGCAGTTGGCCAGCAATGTGCAGCTGGACAGCGCCAAGCAAGCCGTCTGCCTCGTCAACATGATCAATACCGACGAGATATCGCTCACCGCCAAGTCGCTCTCTGCTAAGTGTATGGCTTTGCTTCGATTATATTGATAGTTATAAAGCTTTTGGGTCGATGACAAACGGTGACGTCACGACAAGCTTGAATTACACATAGTTATCGGAGGTTTCTCGTTTGCATATGTGACTATTTTAAGTTCCGACAGTGAATATTGTAGATTATGTAATGTAATATGGTAAGTAGATAGTCTGATCGAGGCTATGCCGCTCTCTAGGCATGACACTTGTTACAGGGAGACCTTTCTTTGGAAAACTTATTTATTAATAGCTTTAAGTTATTTTCCTTGTTGGTCAAATGCTTACTTTATGCCTTTATCGCTGATTGAATATTCAAGTTAGGTCCATATCATATTTTAGTTCGCTGTCTCTAGTGGTCTACTGAATCTAGTATTCTAGATAAATAAATAAACCATTATTTATTTACATTAGTACATACAGTCATACCCCTCGCAATTCGGATTCCGTATGCTATTGGTACCACTCTTGATTTGAGAAAACATTTATATATTTATTTTTAATTTATTTTAATTTATTTTTTAATTTATTTTTGTTTTTATTTTATGTTTTTTTATTTTTAATTTTATTTTTACCACTGACATTTATAATTTATTCAGTTTAATTTATTCTTGATTAATATTTTTAGCTATTTGCAATGTTTTATTTTAGTTAGTATAATGAATTTTATTATTGTTAATTATAATTATTTTGTACCTATGAATCCAGATACATTTGTCAATATTTCATATCATAATTAGTGTAATTGGTGAAGGCCGTACTAATTATAAGATTAAAATAAATACAAATATATTATCACATAAATGTCTGTCCCCGCCGAGAATCGAATCCAGGACACCTTGATTCGATACATCTACCTACTTACTAACTTTCCGACATGTATGGTAGGTTTATAGTGTTGTTGTTTTACAGGTAACCAAATGGCGATAGCGGTGGTCGGCGACGTCAGTGCGGTGCCGCATGATCGGGAAATTTTGTGTTTTGTTAAATGATGGTGGTCCTTTGTTAAACACATTATTGATAATTTTAAATTAAATATTATGTACTAATTAACTGTTTACATAAGTAAATCGTAGAGATAAAGTAAGTCGAATATAGTCAAATATTCGGCATAAGATGTAAACGGGCCGAGATTTAATAAAAATTTAAATAATCTTCGTAAACGAGGCATTAATTTTCTGTAGCCTGTGCTGGACTGGACTACCATATTTTGTGGCTGGACATGGATGACTTTAAATTCTGTAAGCACTTTTTCGTCAAACGTTCCGGGAGTCCCTCATAACGATCACTTTCTCAGCGTCTGTATTTCGTGTTCCGTTAGGTTTCTACGTCATTGCTGTGTAACGGACGGAACGGATTTGGGCGTTGATGTAAAGATTACAAATAGCGGGCTTGAAAAAATAAGGCGAAGGAACTTAAAATTGTAATTCCTCACAATAAACCTCAAAACCTATTGCTTAACGTGCATTCAAAATTATACATAGTATTTTTTCCGCTATAACGCTTCAAACAGAGGCAATTTCATTCATGACCTCTTTTTCGGAATCATAATAAAAATAACTTTCCATCGCCATGTTACAAATTTGAAAAGCTCGCTAAAGGAGATGTTTCAAATCCGGCCCACAATATGTACAGTACCTCGAAAAATCGAGAAAAATTCATGGAATTTGGGAAAAATAAAGATAAATTGCTTAAATGCATACTTTTCTGGTACAAATTTTGTATTTATAATTCATTTTTATCAATTTTCAACATGGCGTCTTGCCAAGTTGTCATTGATCATAGATCGCGAACTGTCTACTGTCATTTTAAATGACAGAATTGTAGGTACATATGTCAAACTTCTATCAAATTAACCAACATGACGTGTGATGACAGCTTACCGCCATGACAGACTTTTGTTTTTGTGTTGCAATTTTAAGTGTACATTTTTGTGTTATACCACAAAACTAAAGCAATTTAAAGGAATTGGATGATTGAAAACTGTTTTAATTGTGTTTCTCCATTTTTGAGTATGGTGTACAAAGTGGTGGCCGGGGCTCCATACATTTTGAAACATCTCCTTTGGCAGCGTCCACAACGCCCCACCGATTCGGATGGGTCGTTGTACTCGAAAATGATAATGTCATCCATTAAGTATCTAATAATCGCTTATACAAACACCCCATAATGGTT
This sequence comes from Hesperia comma, assembly GCA_905404135.1. NCBI lineage: Eukaryota > Metazoa > Arthropoda > Insecta > Lepidoptera > Hesperiidae > Hesperia > Hesperia comma. The sequence continues at coordinate 876,266 of FR990028.1, read as the reverse complement.
TTTGAGATGTTTTGAGCGTTATGATCAGCTCTTGGAACGCGACCTCTTGTCATTCAGTTAGATGTCAACACAAAATATGTGATGTCAATTGTCAATGTCAATATTGTCATTGTCAGTTAATTGCTAGGTTATTCGGCGATGACAGTGATAGATTCTTATTCAGTTTGTTTTTTTCATGTTATTTAATTAGTTTATGCGTATTTCTGTTAATAGAATATAGTAATATAAAATGCAAATCAATTGAATAGTCATATATTACAACAAAATGCTGAACTCGTTGCGTAACACCGCTAAATGTAAGTATCGATTTATAGGTTATGTTCCCGAGTCCTTAGTAAAAAAGATAAAGTTTAAATTAGGTAATAAAAGATTAATAGCGATGTTTAGACGCAACTTATCCAGTTTAAGTGGCCTAAAGGAGATCCACAATAATATCGATATGTTAGTTTGCAAAACGAATACCGCTTTTGGTTGAAAATGATTTTGTGATACAGATAAAAACTAGATTTTTTTCTTTGTTACTTTCTTGTCTAATATCTTCACAATTCCAAATAGTTACGATCTATTACGCTATGTTGATAATAAATAACTCCACACCTTCACAGGTAAATCAAATAATTGCACTTTGTATGGCATCACAGAAGCAAAGTCAAAAGCTCTTGATATTGTTTATACTTTAGTCTTCCTTGTAAAGATATAAATAAGAGAATTTAAACAAGCGATGTAACTTATTACATTTGTGTTACAGATTTGCGGTGCATTAATTTAAAAACAGCATTAAAAGTAAATGAAGAATGCAAAATTATACCAGCACTGCAGCATCCCAAACCAGACTTAGTTGCTAAATCCGTGTACTTCAGTCCAAGAAGCATAGGGATAGAAATATGTGAAAAACCAGTCAGAAGGAACATCAAGGATCCATTGATATATACTCCTATCAGCAACCCAAGGTCAATATTGCCAATACTAGACACAAATTGGAGGAAAGATGAGATTGGTTTGCCGGCTACACAGCAGGAAGAGAAGCAGGCAGTGCGTCTGATTGTCATTCGCCGGCGGAAGATGAAGAAGCATAAGAGAATTAAGTTGTGGAAGAGGATGAGGTTCCGTTGGGCTAGGGTGGGTATTAAAATACATTTTAGTTGCACAAATTTAACTGTCGAATAACTATAACTCTTCGCTAATGAGCAGTTGATCAAACACCTGTACGATCTTCATAAATTTAGCTATGAACAGTTCATTCCAATAGGAGCTACTTTGTCACAGAAAGAACACAGACATATCAAACTTATAACATCCCTCTTGGGTTCCAATGTTGGAGAGTCAGATAAACAGTTAATGTATTTTTGTGGATACTGTTGCAACATTAGTGAGCCTCTTAGTTAACAGGTTAATTATTAATGTAGCCAGAATTAGGTAATTCAGTTTCCTAAGCTGGGTTATCCTGTGTCAAATAAAAGTTCATCTAGGTACATAACATTTTGTTATGTATCCACCTGCACATAACAAAAGTACCATTCATCTTATGAGATAAAAAACTACTACTCAATATTCCCATATACAATGGAAATACATAACCATTAGGTCATGCATCCATAAAAGAGCAGACTACATCTAGTGGTAAACATCACTTTGCCTTGCTAACCTGCCACCCAGAAAAGGAGTCACTGGACCACATGTAATGTAGCTCTTTCTAGTGTTCCGGTTTTGCTGGTCCTTTTGTCAGAACATCCTAAACTTTACTTTTAACAATAAATTTGCTTTTGACATTCCAGGTATGGAAGAACCGAAGGATAAAAAAGGAAAAGCTATTCCAAAACGAACTTCTGGCGTTGGTGCAGAAAGCCAATGAGTTTTCGGCCGAGCAGTATGTAGCAGAGAAGTTGCGGCAAGCCAACCATACGCCGTTGCCGACACATTGGCGACACAAGCGGCTGCCAGCGTTCATCATCCGCCAGTTGCTTGGCATAGACAAGAAGATCAACTACAAGCATACTGATGTGTATAAGGCCTGAGTGTTAGATGTTGTTTGTATGTTATTGTAAGGATTAAACTATTGTAGACATTACGGTTTGTTGTAACTGATGTGCCTGCTTGAAGTCATGTAAGATTTCCTTCCAATATTTTATGAATGGCCTAAAGTTATGGCCAAAAATGAGGCTATTGTTATAAAAGTGTAGGCATAGTAGAGTTAACGCTGCTTTAAAATTAGTATCATCAATTAAACTCTCAAGCAACAAAATGCTAGCACCTCAATGGTTAATATGAGCGCTTAGAGATAAGTGAAATAATCCATACTAATATCATAAATGCGAAAAAAACTTTCGTCTGTCTGTCGGCTTTTCACGCTTAAATCGCTGGATCGATTTGACAAAATTTTGTATGGAAAAAGTTTGAGGTTCTGGAAAGGATAATATATGACCAATGATGTATAAATATCTAGATGGATAATCGAATCCGCGAAAACGTGTCAAAAAAGCGCAGCCAACTGTTGGCGTTGACATTTATATCATTACGCACAGATTACGCACACATAGACAATAAATGAACGCGAAAAACATCGCCTGCACGCACACATGCTTGATATTGTTGCCTTGTTTTTTTTTGTTATCATTGTAGGGCGACGCTCAATCTACCTATTTATTGCATCATTGTATATGACATAAGATAATTTTCTGTGGGAGCTAGTTCGGTGGAATGGACTCTAGTGCACGGTGGAAGATTGGTTAGTGGCCAAACCCTGCGTCGGATTTTTGTAGTAGGCCTCTCAAAGGCTTACGATATGAAACAATAACTGTTAACTAACGGTTATAACAAGGACGGCTTTATTTGTCCTCTTCAGCCCTCTTCAGCATAAACTCATGACTCAGGCATGTTTTTTTTTATAGCCTAAGCAGGCAAACGAGCCGACGGGTCACCTGTGGTCCAACTATTTTGTCCTTATTTGAGAATGAGTGATACCTAAATAAGATACCTAAATAATAATAAAATAAATAATGATACCTAAATAAGCACTAACTTACCCTCGCCGTGAAACACAGGACATCACAAACACCCATAAGTACATTTTAAATAATACATTCATTCATTCAGCCCGGAATCGAACCTGGGACCTTCCGCTTCTATCCGATCCTATCTTCCGCTCTAGTCACTATAAATTGTCAATGGCGTTAACTTAAAATACAATACATACTTAAATAAGTTATTGTTGATAAGTTAATGATGACGACCCGAATGGCGCAATGGTTAACACGCCGGATCGCTGTTCCGAGCTTTCAGGTCCATTAAGTTGAATTCCCATTAAGTTGAATTCTCTGAATGTTGAATTCCCGTTAAGTTGAATTCTCCGAATGTTGGATTCCCATTAAGTTGAATCCCGTTAAGTTGAATTCCCGTTAAGTTGAATTCCCGTTAAGTTGAATTCCCATTAAGTTGAATCCCATTAAGTTGAATTCCCGTTAAGTTGAATTCCCATTAAGTCGAATTCCCATTAAGTTGAATTCCCATTAAAACTAGTTCTGAAGTCAAGTTTGGGCTCTATAGATTCGTTTTGACGAGTGCTTTTGTGCTATATGGTAACCAGGGTCTGATGATGGAGCTGGAAGGTGGCCAGAGGAACTCAGTTACTAAGCGACCCAACCACGCCAATTTTAGACCCGTTTGATTCGCCTTGACGAGTGCTTTGGTGCTATACGGTAACCAGGGTCTGATGATGGAGCTGGAAGGTGGCCAGAGGAACTTGGTAATTAAGCGACCCAACCACGTTGAGTTTGGGCTCGTTGGATTAAAATGCGAAAGTCTATTTATTTGTTAAAGAAGTTCACATTTAAACGGAACCATGGATCAATTCGACTATAGGTATCTCGTTTTAATTTAACTCTCTCTTAGTGTATCTGTTTTATTATATTTTCTCCAAAAAGAGATTTAAAAGGTGAGGGGTGACAAAGAAAATAGTGTAAGAGTTCCTCTGGCCACCTTCCAGCTCCATCATCAGACCCTGGTTACCGTATAGCACCAAAGCACTCATCAAAGCGAATCAAATAGGTTTAAACTCGACGTTGTTGGGCCGCTTAATAACTGATTGCCTATGGCCACCTTCCAGCTCCATCATCAGACGCAGGTTACCATCTAGCACCAAAGTACTCGTCAAGACAAATCAAACGAGCCCAAACTTGACGTGGTTGGGTCTCTTGATTGCCGAGTTCCTCTGGCCACCTTCCAGCTCCATCATCAGACCCTGGTTACCGTATAGCACCAAAGCACTCGTCAAGGCGAATCAAACGGGTCTAAAATTGGCGTGGTTGGGTCGCTTAGTAACTGAGTTCCTCTGGCCACCTTCCAGCTCCATCATCAGACCCTGGTTACCATATAGCACAAAAGCACTCGTCAAAACGAATCTATAGAGCCCAAACTTGACTTCAGAACTAGTTTTTTCTGATATTTATTTTGAGCAGCAGTTAATTCTAGTTTTAACTAACGCAGTCAGTTGAAACGCGTTTTGACTAGTCAAAACTAATTTTAACTAAGAACGGGTTTTAACTGTAACACCTATATATCGTCTGCATATTTAGAGATTGCAACTTAACGAGAATTCAACTTAATGGGAATTCAACTTATTGGGATTCAACTTAATGGGAATTCAACTTCATGGGAATTCAACTTAATGGGATTCAACTTAACGGGAGTTCAACTTAATGGGATTCAACTTAACGGGAATTCAACTTAATGGGATTCAACTTAATGGGATTCAACTTAACGGGAATTCAACATTCAGAGAATTCAACTTAATGGGAATTCAACTTAATGGACCTGAAGGGTTCCGAGGGTCCTGGGTTCGATTCCCAGCGAGGCGGAAATTTGAATGATGAGTTTGAATTTCCGTTCTCGGTCTGGGTGTGTGTCCTTGTCTTGTGTGTTGTCCATGGCACCCACGACACAGGGAATCCTAGTGTGGGGCTATGAGTGTGAAGCGTTATTATTGTTGATGGTCGACGCCACATCGACTCTGTTTAACACTTAAGCCAAAACAATATTATAAATAGCACCAATATTTCCACCACCATCGCATATTGATCACGCACCCCGAACCTACAGATTACAAAGGCGAGCGTAACGCGCCGCTAAAGAGGGTGTATCGAATTTCTATTTTCGCGTATTCATCATAACTCCGAGAACATAAAATACCATCGGGCTTATTTTAATGTTTAAGGGTGTGGTCTTTCTGCCAGAGGGTATGACGATACCGTATAAAATTATTTATTTACATTATGACAACTTATCAACCTACCTGGTGTAGGTAGGTAAACGTACTTCGCTAAATCGGAAGCAATAAATAACAAGGGCCCTAAGTATGTCAAGAGAACAATAGGTGTGGCCTTGACGCGACCGTCTCGGCAGCATGCGCCACGCACGGCGCTTCGACACAACGATCGACGAGTGTGTTTACTAGTAAGTGCATAGTGTTTTGGTGTGTACGTAAAGTGTAATTGTGGATTGACGATTACAATAAAGTCTTTGAGGTACATTCTGGCATTTTCTCGAACCCAGTATATACTCCTGACTCGTAACAATATTTTAAATTTATAAGCTGCAATGTGAGGTTTGTGCTGTGCAGAATGCACACAAGAATCTTTCATCTATTTGAGTCAACACTCATGATTCGTATCGATGTGGTGGCGTAGCGGCGCGCACATAAGCTGGTCTCGTTGGCACCTGTTTTGAAGATATGTACTTAACCTTTAATAAAATACAAACATCTACTGCCTGTCCTAAAATATGTATCGGGCCCCATACTTTTTTGTAGCTTTAATGACTTGTGTGGTAAGCGATATTATAGCGTTTTTAAATCGCTGCCGCTGCCGCTTTCAGTAGCGACCCGCATCGTTCATTGATATTTAGGTCGAGGGATCTCGATGGTAATTTTTTTGCTTTTTGATAAACTTCTTAATTGCGGATTCGACGTCCTGTTGACACAGATTAATGATTCAGGCGGTTACTCTTTGTTTTCCCGGCGCTAAGTGTGGCGGTAAGAGGTTTTGTACTCCAATAGACCAATTAAAGATGTTTGCTTTTAGTTGAGCAGCTTGTTGAGATGAGGAATGTTCGGAGTGATTACACAGTTTAGTTATGAGTGATGGGCTTCTGATTTGAAGTTTTAAAAGTTAATTATTGTGACTTGCTTTTAGGTACATACCCACCTAAAAATTTTAGTATTTGGAAGGTCTCCATGAGGTTGTTAAAGATGTTTTTTATTCTTCTTTCTTTATTGAGACTGGTGGTCTATTGCTTTGCCTATTTTTTTATGGTAGCAAACGAGCAGGCAGCACCATCGTACCTCTGCCGCCCATGACAAGTATGACCGACACAGAACAAGTCCATTTTGGGACTAGGATGGTTAGCCCAGTTATTGTTGGTAAGGTTCTCGTTCTAATTCGAACACGGATGTGTCGTTACACTTGAGGAATGAGATGGTCGCTCTAAAATAGTGTAATTGGCCGCCCCTTCTACCCGGAGCATACTTGCTGTTATGTATGACCAAGTAAAGTCACTTAGCAACACAAACATCAGCACTCATTCTCTTTAATTTCCCATGTTTCCAGCGTACGTTAGAGGCAGCAAATAGCAAAATCGAATTTAGACGAATGCCGACCGCTCATTGTGTACAAAGGTTAATGGGACATATAAAAATCGTCAAAGACGCAGACGGCGAAAAGGCCGCCTAAAGGCAATTCTGCCTCACTCGGTAAATAACGTTTAATACGTCATGAAAGGCGATTTACGGCGTCGCGTGAAATAGGACGTAAATGTTCGGTACACAATAAATCCGATGCATGCTCCGCGCTGACTGCTTTATTAGGAGATAACGTTTTGTGGACTATTTTTATGCAAACTCCCATAATGCATGCCGGTTACGCTGTTTTGGATAGATGCTTTCAACTAAGGCATGAAAAAGGTCAGAGTACCTATCTACCTACGCTAAATGGTATAAATTTATCAGCATTGGATAGGTACCATGAAGAGGCGTGGTATTAAGTTTGTTGGTGGTTCTAATTTGGAGACTGGAGACCTCTTCGCAGATTCGCGTATGGGCATAGGATAGCCGGCTTCTACGTATTTAGGAAACTAAATATTATGTTTCAGAGAGTGCGCAGGAATTACAATTGATCCTTAAGCAATTTCCACTATCGAACGCGAACGTCCTGATCCTGATGCACGTCGTGTATCCATTCTAAAATCGTGAACACTCCTTCGGTACGGTTACGGAAACAACGGTACGGATGGTATGTTTTGGGCCGTTATTTTTTATGCGTACCGCGAAGGATTGGAATAAATTGCAAGCGTCGGTGTATCCGTTCGATTATAACGTTCAATTGCGATCTCCAAAGTTTCTGAATTTTCTGATGAAATATGAGTTCTCGATATCTATCCATAAAGAAATCTGACAGTATTTGTATCGGTAGGTTACCGATCGCTCTTTTACATTATTCCTCTACATTCAAGATTATCAAAAGATACAAATTGGCAAACTTAATTATCTAAAGTTTTTTCGCATCTCCTTTGAATATTTTATAGCATAAAGATAAGACGAATGTGGTGCGGTGCGCACCTCCGAAGCGTTCCGAAGCGCTGCGAAGCGTGCAGGCAGCAGCAATTTACGAGCCAACTTGTGCGTCCGGCGAGCCAAACTTCCCATCATATACATAAAAAAGTTACTTTATGGCCCGACATCCCTCCGGATAAGATTTTAGTTAATAAATAACTTTATGCGCCGCATTTGGTCCCGTCGTTCGGCGATATTGGGTTTTAAGTTGGCTTTTGTTTTAGCCGTTTTCGTGGAAATCAGTCCTGGTTTATTGTAACTGAAGATTATGTTGGGGAAGTGCTTCAGTTTGGTACTTGGTGGTGTTAGTAGTTAAATAATGGCAGGGGCACCGGGCAGGGGGTCAACCTATTCTTGAGTTGCCGACATTATTTAAGTACTTATTTATAATTGCCGATGAATGGATGAGTTTCAATTTTGATTCTCGGTCAATGTGTGTCTTATTTTGTTGTACATTGTACGTGGCATCCACGACACAGGGAATCCTAATGTGGGACTATGAGTGTGTCACGTGTATTTATTTTAGTCAATTTTTAATTCAATACGGTTCTTGAAAATCGCTAACTCTGTATAGCAACAATAATGACAGCCAAAGCACGTACGAGTACGTGGAAATAAGGTGTCGACTTCGACACGCGGGAATCAGTACGGAGGGTACGCGCTTCCGGCGGCGGAAACTGGCTACGTTTTTACGGTATTCTCTACGACCTCGGCACAATTTGATTTACAAGGTGTCGAGTGTCAGCAACGGATAAGAGATGGCGTTACTTGTCTTTGTTTGATTTCATTCCGAGACTACCTTTGAAGAAAAAGGTTCACAGAAATATGAAAAAATAATGTCAAATCGATTCGGAATCGGAAGTGTCTGAGATTAAAGAACACAAACGCACCGATAAACTAACAAAATTCTAGCAAACTTTGTTAAGGGTTCTATTGCTTAACTAAAGCTCTCAATAATCTAATTTATAATATCTTCCATGTACAGACAGCGATCAGTAAAACATATTTTTGTTATGAAGTGTATAGATGTTTAATTATGCACGAGTCGTGTTCGCCTTTGAAACGCGTGTAAGTATAGAATAAAGACTATAATATATAGTAGTTAGTAGGTATGTCATATGAATATTTGATATATGCCTCCCATTGATAAATGAAACGGAAAACTAGCTAGCTAGCATATGATATTTAGGGGTGTATTATCGAATTCTAATATTTTAGTTTATTTTAGATCTTCTTTGTAACCGATTGTGTCCCTCTGCTGGGCATGTAGGTATTGTGCTTCCTTACATAATGTAAGCGTACAATCTAAGTTCACCACGCTAGTCAAGTGCGGATTGGTAGACCTCATACAGTTTTGAGAACATTAGATATGTAAAACCCTAGGTGTGTATGTTCCCTCACAATATTTCCCTTGTGCCGTAAGAGGTGACAGAAGTCGACTTTTATTTGATGGTAGAGCTGAAGACCTGTTGATTAGATAACACCCACATCAGCTGCTAAACGACTTTTCGTATTCTGACTGGGAGTTTGAGCGTTAGTATTGTTGTATTTTTTGAATTTTAAGTTCGACGTTACTACTTACGTTACTTTTATAGTATTTCTTGAATTTTAAGTTCGAGTCAGTGTTGGTTGGCAAAGTATCGATTAGCAAGTAGGTATGGCAGGTTGGTATGTACCTACTAATCTTTTACCACTTATCATCAGGTGGTTTGCCTGTTCGTTTGTAAGCTATTAATATAAAAAAGCACAATAGTTTTCACACCTTCATTACATTTTACTTGAACTTAATTATTATCTTTCAATTCATTTAAGTACCTACTGGTGGCATTTGCGTCATACATTCGATATAGATATCACCCGTGTACATAACTTAAGCTCTTCATACCCTATTACATTATCGAGCCAGTCCATGATACCACCCTGATTGAGTCAAAAGCGACACAATAGGACAATACCGAAGAAATAAATCAAGTTGTTTTGTTGTGCGCTACTGAAGCGCGCCGGGTGAAAGGCACACCACGGCTCATTTATACCTTGGCTTTTACACGACCCGCGTGACCTATTTATGATGGTAATTAAATTACACTACACATAATGCGAGAAGAAATTTTGGCTTTTATGAAGTTTAGATAGCTAGTACTACCGTTCCACTGTCGATAAGCTACTATGACACACAGAAACACAAACCGAAACTGAAAAAGACTAAAATGTGGATAAGGATGGTTAGACGAAGTTATAGTTAGTCTTGTTTGTTGTTGTTATGTGTTGGCAATACAATAACATGCTTAAAACTTAAATTTTTTCTTTCAATAAAAAACAAAATTGGGATCAAAATTGTTCCAAGGAAACGGACTATTGGGATCAGTGATTAGTCACTAATCATTAGTGTATCGGCATTCTAGTATTCTATTTCTCAGACAGAGTTCTAATTAAACCGTGTGCCAAACTTTATCGCTGACGGTTACATTTCATTTGCTTTTTTTCAATAGGATTTCAAATTAAACAATATGCCAATTTAAACGATCCCGTCTAAACATTTTTATATAGTATGAGTAAGACATAGGTTGTGAATATTCTTCAAAGTGTTATCGACGGAAAATCCTTCTCCCCCATTTACACATGAAATGTGTCCATATTTTAATGCGTTCACTGGTCACGTCTCACCGGGGGCGTTCCACGAAATGTATTTGGGGTCCAGGGCAATCGTATTACGCGCTCGTCAATACTTGGGTGAAACGTCTTCAAAGTAAGTTTACGTGACTACCCTCTTCAGCTGAATTTGGCCCGCGTTGGGCGCCAGTTTCATAATTTCAGCTAATGCTTTCTTTTACTACAGCCTTAAGAAATTTTAACGTAGGCTTTGTTATCGTTATAAGAAAGAAAGAAAACCTTTTAATTTTACATAATACAAGATTAAGATGATACTATACTAGGCATAATAAACGACTTATATATATTACGGATGTAGAATTGGATACAACAATTTATTTGCTTGGTGGTAGGGATGACTCGTGGCTGGCTAGCTAACACCTTTTTGTTCGAATCAGCTGCGAAACGATTTGAGTATTTCGGCTGGGGCTAAAGACCCAGTTTTCTCTCCTTTTCCTCTAAGTTCCTTGTTGATCGACAACGCATTTCATCTTTGGTTTCATTGATATCTCGTCCGCTCGTTTGTAAGCTATTAATGACCAAAGGTAAACATTAAATTTATACAATGCCAGAAAGAAATGAATACCCAGGGATACACATATTCATAAGGCAAAAGAAGTGAGTTATTTCATGAGTCGAAATGTCAATGCAGATATTCAAGGTATCTCCGGAGTGTTTGCCAGTCTATTACATAAGTAAATTATACCGTTTGCAGAAGTGGTCACGTACCACGCAAGGCTCTACGAATTCAATTTCTGGTCCGGAGCAATCGCATTACTCGCTCGTCAGGCCGAGCGTACCAAACGTCTTCGGATTCCACATCAGAAACTACTCTTATGATACCTCAAAATCTCCTGGGAATTTTCTCAGTTCACTTGTGATTGGTTTACGTTGCCCTGTTTTTAGTTTTTGGAATTAATCCCCAGAAATTCCTTTGAAGATTTATTGCAGCGAAAGGTTCACAAATTCATGCTTAATTTGCCGTGAATACGATGCCGGGATTGAGTTAACCCTCTACGAAAAAAGCGGGTTGTTATAAGTTTGACGTGTCTATGTGTCTGTGTAACTATTTGACTGTGTGTGGCATCGTAGCTCCTAAAGAAATGAACCAATTATCTTGATCTAAGATTTTCGTTTACCTTATTATTTGTTATAATAGCAGGCACGGTAACATTATTTCAGATTTCTATCAATTCCGTTCAACAAGAGCTGTGCTGTGACAAACCACAGAAGCGTAATAATACATAGTTATCTACTATACCTAAAGCTAAAAAGCTAAGCTACAACCCACTAATGGCCCACTACTGAGCACGGGTCTCTCCTCATTACTGAGGAGGCCTAGAGCATACTCCACCACGCTGCTCCAATGCGGGTTGGTGGAGGGGTTAGTGGCCAACCCAGTGTCGAAAGTTTTCAAGCCGCCTTAAGGCCTTCGACATGGCTTAACGACTGCTATCAATCGATAACAACCGGGACCGACGGCTTTACGTGCCCTCCGAAGCACGGAAGCGCTCAAGAAATTTTAGCCACTAGCGGTCACCCATCCGACTACCGACCGCGCCCGCTGTTGCTTAACTTTGTCGATCGCTTAGGATGTTAGGATCGACGCAAGCCGCCAATCGACGATCGACGCAAGCTACTATACCTACTATAAATGAACCTATTAAACGCAAAACTATTCAAAATAACGTCCATGGAACACAATTCCAGAATACGTTGCATTTAAAATTTAAAATACGTCCGTCAACAACGCCTGAAGGACAACAGCGCCACCTATCATCGTTTATATATATCACATTGAGCGCGCGCGGCACGGCCGGCGGGAGGGGGGGGGGGGGGGGGGCAGTCGAGCGTCCGCGTGTTTATTTATGCTGATTTATATTTGAACACGTGTTGCTGTACTGCGATCTAGCTCCAGCTTGTTATAATATAGTGCGCTGGTGGATGCTAGCTTTAATGCAATTTTTGTAACGTGAACATCAGTTTCTAAAATCACCGACTTTTGGCTTCGCTTAACGCTGTGTCCTGCGTGAGCGATTTGGATGCGAATGCGAAGCGGCGCGGTGCGGCGCGAAAACAACAAACAGTCGATGTCTATTGAAGTGTCCTACGTGACAAAACGCACGTAGGGTGCGGCGCGACGCGGCGCGAATTAAAGCGAACGCGATCAGTTGGCTTGATTTGTTCGCGCGAACTGGACGCGTTGCTCCGCCCGTTATCAAGCAAAAAATAATGTCGGAAGTAGAATTTTTTATTAATTTTATATTATTTCTTACCTCAAAGTCACCATAAATCGCTCTTCTACAGAAATAGGTTGCTGAAAATTAGTTGTAGTATATTGCAGAACAGGTTTAATGGCTTGCACAATATAGTCAAACGTAGTAGGTAACATTCGACAATATTCCTTGAACAACAAGGGTTGGGTACGTAAATCCTCGTACAATTTATGAAATTCCCCATGCATATGCCTTTTTAGGTAGACAGTATTAGTTCCATTTCTCTGCTGTACACACTTCTTGAATATCTCATATTTAAGATATGAATTTTCAAACAACATTTGCCTCCGTCCGTCCATGACAAATGTAATGCCAACTGCCGCCGTCAGGCGCGGTTCGCGCGCACGTAGGACAGAGTAGCCGCTTCGCTCCGCACCGCATTAAATTCGCTCCGCACCGCGCCGCTTCGCATTCGCATCCAAATCGCTCACGCAGGACACAGCGTTACAGTCTACTCGTTTGTACCTATCCACACCCAAAAAGATATAGGTGGTATTCTTAAATAATAGAATTAAATTATTTCATCAGTAAACCGTTTGTTTACAACTAGGTATGTATCAGTGAAAAACTCATTCAAATTGTTGGAGACAATTCTGACATTAGCTGAAACAAGCAAAGACTCAGAGGAATTCTAAAAATGTTCGTAACAGGACCCTAACTACGGGGATAAGTACCTACGAATACTTAGACCTTCGGTTTTCTGAGGAAGGGTCCTGGAGCCATAATTTCGTCCATTGTTCAGCGGGGATCAGTATCAGAAGGGTAGGTTTTGGAGTCATGGTTATGCGGAGTCTCTGACACCTCCCAAAGTTGGTTGAGATTTACAATTCTTATTTAAAAACATCGTCATCCGCTACAGCGGATTGGTGGTGCTGCATGCTCGTTTGCTACGTTATCTAGAATCCTTCGATCTGAAGTTGGTCACGATAACCTTTGCACCTTACAGGTCAATCATCAATCTTCAGAGTTCCAAAACAATATTTCGTACCTATAATTATAACAATTTTCAGTAGCTACATTTGTGAGGTACCTAATGCCTCAGTTACCATCGAATCAAACTCGACTAACCTCATTAACAAGTGAACTTACTCCGTAACTAATGAACTACAAGCTAAATCCGGCTTAATGGAAGCCCAATCAAGTTGGCGCACTGTAATTATATTTCCGGGTATAATACTGCACTTCTTTGGATGCGTTTTGTGGTTGAGTTCATGTTTCATGTCATGAAAAGTTAAAAAATATTATGTATCGTATCAAAAATCGGTCAAGTGCACACGTACGCTTTTGTCCACCGAGGGATAATAATGGGGATCTTCTTTGGGATCGTATTTTTTATTATTTGTTAAGAAAGCAGCCATTGTAACACGTATTCTGTAAAAAATCAGATATGTACCTATTTCTTCCGTTCAAAAGGTAGAGGCCCTGTGACAAACAAATAGACAGAGGATTCTTTATTATTCTCTTCAGCTACGGAACTTTAAATAATCCATCAATCTTCATACCGAAACATTCACGCTCCAACTTTAGAAACTTTATACTTATTTTAGTATAATATAGGACCAAATATATTTTCAACTGATGATATCCTAGTGCGAATACTGCGAATACGCAGTTTTGACACACTACCAAAAGCCTAGCGAACAATTGTACAGGAATGCATATGTATGCAATGCTCGTAATGCTCCTTCACCGAAGAGATTATGTTTGTAATCATGAAAAAGAAAAAAAGGGCACGAGATTCCCAATTGAGTCTCGTGAACAAAATATTTAAAAATCATCAATCTATAGCTTCATAAACTCTTCATCTGTCCTCAATATTGATGTAACAACGTCGACATGATTTTATAGATAGCTGGAAGCAGGAAGCACGTTATTACAGTAATTTAGCTCGCCGCCCGCCGTCCTAAAGCAACAACTCCCGCAATATTTAATGCTGCACTCTGGGCGGCAACGCGTCGTTATCCAGGAAATCGATTTTATTGCCTAAATATTCCCTCACATTTCCGAGCCCGAAAGACCTACAAATATCCGTACCGTCGCTCTACTTCCCAGCGCGTGGAGTGTAAGTGACAGGGTGTAGCGATTTCTCCGCGGTCTATTTGATGTTTTTCTTTCTCTCTTATTTGAGATTTAGCTTCAAGTCATTAATCGTCCAGAAATATCACTGTATACATTTTAGAGTTCAGTTTAACATTTGCTTTCACTTATTGTTTCGTACTATTCTAATTCATATTCAGAATGCACCATCCATAAAGAATCTTTATTTAATCTATATTACTTGTCTATGAGTTGGACTGTTTTCTTGCTCCGACTGCCCAGAGGGCGCTGTTCGCCAACAAACGCGGCACAAACAGTCGAGAATTTTCTGCCGTCGAGCGCGCCACGACTCCGCGAACAAGTCCAAAATTACGCTAGTCTAAACGGTTTAAAGTGCCCAGTTCCGTGAAAACTAATATCCAAACGACATGCCTGAATAGAGGCCATGCTCCACCTGTTCGCGGTCGGAACTTGCATGCGAGCGGTTAAAAAACTTTAATAGCGTGAAAAGCGGGCGAGTCACCTGCCAGTGGTTACTGTCTGCCATGGACAAAAATAATATAAAAGGTAAAACCGATGCGTTGAGAACCGATGATGACGAGAAAGGTAATAAAGAATACATTGATTCTCAAGCTGGGAAGCGTAACAAATCATTTGGTTTTTTCTAACAACAGAGTGGTAGCTAGCCAGCCGAGCTTCAGCCTTATCTAGGGAGCATATACGAAATTAATATCTGCTAGTGTATTGTTACCGGAAAACACATATCTTTTATGAATTAAACTGAAAGTACCGTCTTTATCCGCAGGAAGTTTGAAAGTGCTACGTTACAAGGGTCGGGTACGCTTTTAAAGCGCAAGCACTCTTTGAACGTTCATTAAATTCCTTCCTGGTCTCATAATTCCGAATATCCTTTGTGAGCCGCTGTCGCTCGTCACCCACACTTTAGTTGACAACTATGTGATTACAGCGAGGTCTGCCGTGTCCGATGTGCCGGTCAATCTAATTTTTCACTCACCTCCGCAGCGGTTAGTTATATTTGTAATGCCGGAGTAAATTCTGTTAGATTCACACCGACAACTTCTATGTTAAACTTGAGTTTGGCAGACTTTGTAAAGTTCTATTTTGAACGATTCGGTTTGGTCAGAGCAGACCAGAAATATCATGACGTTTGACCAACGCTAAAATTTGAGTTTATCTAGAATTAAACTGCTTGAATCTTGAGTTGTTTCTGTTTGAAGAATATTGATTCCATTTGCAACTTTCAGCTATATTTAATTTAGATGTAACCCGTAATGCAAAGTATGTTTTGTCAATTGTCGTGTCAGTCCTCCAATATTTTCCAACCAATTTTAAAGTCTGGTTTCTCAATAAAAAGAAGGACCTTGTTAATATGGGTTTTATGAATACAAAAATAGTGTAGAATTCGGTTTTTAAGTCAATTCATCTATGGGTCCTTTTTGGAACAGCCATGTCCTGGGAGCACCTCTGTCAGTTGATAGGTGACGTTACCTTGCTTCGAAGCTCGGCAGGTAGTCGCCGACGATGCATCTTTCAGCCGCGTACGCCATTGAAAGAGCCTTTGCTGATGCGCTTGCGGCTTGTATAGTCCGAGCTCCACGTTTTACGCCCCGGCCCTCTGGCGAAGGGAGAGAATTTGGGTAATTTTATACTCACTTAAACATGTGGAGGAAAAGGGGAGATCTCCCGCCAGGCGATGTCACTGCCTGGGGACCGCGGTCCGAATGTTAACTTCGGACCATTTGTATATATGCTAGATACTGTAGAATCTTCGTTATCGCGGTTGAGGATGCGTCTTCTGATTGGCCAGTTCAGAGTGACGCGTATGACGTAGTCTATTGTTTACTTTGCTCGGTGCATGTGGTGTAATGCTATGGTCAGCATATCATGTGAGGCGCGCGCTCATGTTACTGCAGGAATGCGCGCCGCTACATCACTCCCCCTCCACTGATGGGATGATGTCGTAACTATTCGGTTGCCAGTGTCTTCTATCGGCCATGAGTGCCGGAATAATGCGATGCGTGCGCAGTCACGGGAGGGAAACCAGAAACCTCTACTGCGTGCTGCGGATCGCTGAAGTTGAGCGTGCTGAAGGATCCAAGGCGCTTTTACGGCTGCTTGTGGAACCTGGTCGTTGTGCTCGTCGCTGCTGGCATGGTTGGTCACGAAGGTTGATGACGTCGGTTGAACATCACGTCACGGCGTCGGTGCAATCACGTCGGCTAAATCACGTCGGGGTCACCAATGTGGAGGAAAAGGGGAGATCTCCCGCCAGGCGATGTCACTGCCTGGGGACCGCGGTCCGAATGTTAACTTCGGACCATTTGTATATATGCTAGATACTGTAGAATCTTCGTTATCGCGGTTGAGGATGCGTCTTCTGATTGGCCAGTTCAGAGTGACGCGTATGACGTAGTCTATTGTTTACTTTGCTCGGTGCATGTGGTGTAATGCTATTGTTCGAGTGCGATGCAATCGAACAGCTCAGCGTTTTCACATATTGCTTATTTCGTGTTAATATAATTTTTACTTTACGGTAATTAGTACAGTACGTCGCGAACTACCATTGTGACACCTCGTGCTCACACCATTATTACCATATTAATTAATTAATTATTCTGTGTAACCAAGTTTGTGTTAACCATTTAATTATACTTGATAAGTTCCTCAAACCACGGACTTCTCATTTGCAGTCTCCGTAACCATTTACACCGATAACCATAATAAAACCTAAAGGGGGATTAACCATACACCAAGAGCTACTATCAACCATAATACCAACCCCCACCCCCTTTACATTGGTCCTTCGAGCCGGATCTCGGAACGCGAATTGCTAGACCATATTGTAGTAGTTTGTGCTTTCGAGAAAATAAACCAAAATACCAGTGGCTATAGTGATCAGTGCATACAACTGGATTGGCAGTGAAGCGGATACATAGTACCAGCTGCGTAAGGCGATACCCGGGTGAGACCAAACCATTTATTATTTACATTTTTATTTCTCTACTATATTACTTCTATTGAAATGGAGACCTTTTACGCTAACCAAATTGAGATAAGAGATTTTTTGTCTAAACTTTTAACCAACTTCAAGAAAGATGGGGTCGAGCGAAAAACCATGGACTACTGTAAGCGTAAATTAAATACACTGGAGGATTATTGGACAGAGTTCCAACGTAACCATAAAAAGCTTCTGGAATTTGCTACTCTTGACCATGAGTATTTTACCCGTAATTGTTTCGAAACCACGGAGGAGCTTTATTTGACCACAAAGGATTTAATTGTAAAAACCATTAACCAGTTAGGAATTAAACAAAAATTGAGTAGGCCAGAACAGCAGACTTCGGAAGAAGATGGGCAGGCCCCGAAGGCGTCTGGAAGAAATCAACCAGGTACTTCTACCAGTTCTGAGGCAGGCCAGCGACAACTTTATACTTCGTCTGGTGGATATAGTAAGCTTGATGAATTAATTAGACAACAAACCATTAATTTTAAGGCATTTATGCGTACAATAAATTCGATAGAAGTGGACCAGTTGGAAAACAAGTGGGAATTTGAAGATACCTTAAAGTCTCTTCAAGCCCGATGGAGTACTATTGACACTTTACATTGGCAAATAGAGGGTGAGAGTGATGGAGAAAATGAGTGGTACCAAAAGGAATTTAACCAATATGAAAAGATTTATGTTAACTTGAAGAAGACCATCAATACCAAGATGTGGTCTGTTGTTCATAGGGAGAAATCAACGCCACAAATGGATATACCAGTGTTCAGTGGGAGCTATCATCATTGGGTTTCATTCAAAGATTTATTCAGCGAGGCCATCCATAAGAATCCATCTTTGTCTAACGCCCAGAAAATGCAATTTTTAAAAAGTAAAATAACTGGGGATGCCGAGCGTTTAATTCACCATTTACAAATAAGTTCAGATAACTACGAAGTATGTTGGGATATACTAAACCATCGTTACGGTAATAAAAAGTTGATCTTTACGTCTCATATTAACACCTTGCTAGGACTCCCAAACATACAACACCAATCGTCCGCTATGATCAAAAAATTGCATGACGTAACTAAAGAAAGCTTGCACGCTATTCAGAACCTTGGGGTAGATATTAACACATGGGATCCACTTCTAGTACATCTTTTAGGTCAAAAATTGGATAGCGAATCGTTTGCTGAGTACGTAGAATCGGTAAGGGACCCTAGGGAATTACCAGTGTTGCAAGATTTTTTATCCTTTTTAGAATGTAAATTTACTGCTTTAGAGGCATCTCGCCGTAAACCTGAACATCCCAGTCAACCAAAATTAGGCAGTAACCATAATTCTTCGCGTCATAATACACATAACTTACCATCTTACCATACAAACAACTTACAACCTATTCGTACACCTAACTTACAACCTAATCATAGAAAACCATTCAATTCAAATAATAATTATGATTCATTTACTCGTTATAACCCCAATAATATGAGATCGAACATGAATACCTGCCATGTGTCGCGGTCAATAACTTGCGTATTGTGTAATGCTGACCACGGCTTATGGCAATGCAGCAAATTCTTGCAAATGTCGAATGAATTAAAATTAAATACCGTAAACCAATTAAATTTATGTCGTAACTGCCTTACTAATCATAACAATAAGGCATGTTTCTCCAGTAAACGATGTCGTAAGTGTTTAGGTGCACATAATACTTTAATGCATGAGGCTTTAATAAAATATAAACCAGTTGCTATGTCATCGAAACCAATTAAAACGACACAAAATTTACCTATCAACGAACACGCGCCGACTTCTAGCCACGTGTCTTGGGACGATGTGTCCGAAATATTATTAGCTACTGCTATGGTTAAAGTTACCGGGATTGATGGTTCTCAACATACAATGAGAGCTTTAATTGACCAGGGCTCGCAAATCTCATTAATAAATGAAAATACTGCTCAAACGTTAGGCTTAAAGAGACACCAGTGCAAGGGTAAAATATTTGGGGTAGGAGAAAAGGAAAATCATTGTAAAGGGACGATGAATGTTGAGATACGGTCCATGTATAATGATTTCTCAGTAACTTGTAACGTTTTTATAATGAATAATTTAATTAAAAGCTTACCAAATAAAACTTTCTCAAAACCAACGTGGCCTCATATACAAAATATAAACTTAGCCGATCCTAATTTTAACGAGAGCCGTCCGATTGACTTACTTCTTGGTGCTGATGTATATAGCAAGATAGTGTTAGGAGGGATTTTAAGAGGAAGTGATGAAGACCAGCCCATAGCCCAGCAAACGCAGTTTGGGTGGCTGCTCTGTGGTTCAATGAAACCATATTATAGGTGTAACGTTGTTCTGCATAACATAGATGACTTGCGTAGGTTCTGGGAGAATGAGGAAATTAACCAACCGATTGAAATGTCCAGTGATGACCATGAATGTTTAAAATATTTTCTGTCAACCACAAAGAGGCATGAGGATGGGAGGTATGAGGTTAGGTTACCATTTAAGTCTGATATCAGAAACCAATTGGGGAATACAAAACAACTAGCTCTGTCACAATTTCGTAGTTTAGAAAGTAAATTAGAGAAAAATAGTCAATTAAAATCAGATTACCAACAATTTATGACTGAATATCGCGAGCTTAACCATATGATACCATCTACTATTACTACTCCAGAGTGCTATCTCCCCCACCATGCCGTCGCCAAGGAAGGGTCACCTGCTAGTAAGTTCAGAGTCGTTTTTAACGCGTCTGCTAAATCTTCTACGGGTACTACCCTTAATGATATGATGCATACAGGTCCTAATTTACAGCAAGATCTCCAGGAGCTGATACTAAAATGGAGACAATATCGGTATGTGTATACTGCCGATATTGAAAAGATGTATAGACAGATATTAGTTAATAAAAAAGATCAAGTTTACCAAAAGATTTTGTGGCGGGACTCCACTAGCCAACCTATTCAAATTTTTCAATTGTCAACTGTCACTTACGGAACCAAAGCAGCACCGTTTCTTGCTATGATGTGTCTGAAACAGTTAGCGAAGGATGAGCAACCAAATTTTCCCGAAGCAAGTCGCGTGTTAGACAATAGCTTTTACATGGATGATTTTTGTGGGGGCAGTCATACTATAGAAAATGCATTATTGCTTAGATCAGATTTAATCAAATTATTAAAAACAGGCGGCTTTAATTTACGTAAATGGCAATCAAATGAACCAATGTTATTATTAGATGTAGAGAGGAATGAATGCAGTGAAAGAATGTATGAGTTTAAACAACCAGAAACAGCTAAAACACTAGGATTGGCTTGGAACCCTCTAAATGACCGTTTTTATTATTCTAAATTAAAATTTGAATTAAGATCAAAACCTCACACCAAAAGATCGCTTTTGTCTGATATCTCTAAATTATTTGATCCTTTGGGGTGGGTATCACCTCTGAGTACTACCATGAAACTGTTCTTTAGAGATGTTTATATGTCAAAAATAGATTGGGACGAACCACTACCAGAAACTATTATGACCAAATGGGATAATTTAAAAGAGCATTTAGACGATATAAATACCATTGAGGTGAACAGGTGGCTAGGATTAAAGAAAACTGATCAGGTTATTGAATTGCACGGGTTTTGCGATGCGTCGGATAAGGCCTACGCATGCGTGATTTACTGTAGGGTGAGTCAGGGTAATCAAAATACCATAACGTTAGTGGCTGCGAAGGGTAGACTTGCAACGATCCGGAAAACCATATCGACACCTCGTTTAGAGCTTTTAGGTAGCGCCCTACTGTCATCCCTCATGAAGAAGGTCACACAGTGCCTACTAGACTACCATATTGTAGTATACGGTTGGACTGACTCTACAGCGGTGTTAGGGTGGCTACAAGGCGATCCAGCACGATGGAAGCCATTCGTAGCTAACAGAGTAAAATCTATTACGGCTATAATACCATCGACCAATTGGGGTTACGTGAAAACCAATGAAAACCCGGCTGATTGCGCTAGTCGCGGTTTAACTGCTAAGCAACTTAAAGAACACGAGTTATGGTGGCGGGGACCGTCATGGCTGCCTTCCTTTAAGTTTGAACAAACCAATAAAAACATTTACCGTACTAATTTGGAAGTTAAAAGCTCATTTTTAAAACAAAGTAATGTTGTAGTAATGAAAGATAACGATTTCACTTCTAATATCATTCATCAATTATTAAATAAATTTAGTTCTCTGAATAAAATCATTCGCGTATTTGCATGGATATTACGTTTACCTACTTACCTTAAATCAGTTCGTCAACCCTATCTCGCGTTACACGAGTTGCGTCGCGCGAAAATGCTAATCATCAAATATGTACAACAATCGACATTTGCTGAAGACTTGGATTATTTAAATAAACATAATAAAATACATTCGAAAAGTAAAATTTTAAATTTGAATCCGATTAAGGATATAAACGGCGTTTTACGTGTAGGCGGTAGACTTAGAAACGCTCGGATAAACCAAGACATGAAGCATCCTATTATTCTCCCTCACAACCATTGTTTTACCATTTTATTGATTAAAGAAGCTCACGAGTTGACATTCCACGGAGGTGCAAGGCTAACGTTATCTCACTTGAGGCGTAATTATTGGATTATTGGAGGATATATGGCAACCAAAAAATACATCAGACAGTGTGTTACATGTAAGAAACAGGAACCAATGAGACAGAGTCAGCTGATGGGCGATTTACCTGATGCCAGGGTGAATCCTGAATGCGCGTTCTACCACTGTGGTGTTGATTATACAGGATTCATTGAAGTGAAAGCCAACAGAGGGCGTGGCATAAAAACCTGTAAGGGGTATATTGCGATATTTATATGCATGGTGACCAAAGCCGTACACATAGAACTAGTGTCGGACCTAACCAGTTCAGCCTTTTTGGCTGCACTTCAGAGAATGGCTGCTAGAAGGGGCGTGCCTCGTCACTTGTACAGTGACAACGGAACCAATTTTATAGGGGCCAATAGGATGTTACAAGAGGAGTTTGA
This sequence comes from Hesperia comma, assembly GCA_905404135.1. Taxonomy (NCBI): domain Eukaryota; kingdom Metazoa; phylum Arthropoda; class Insecta; order Lepidoptera; family Hesperiidae; genus Hesperia; species Hesperia comma. The sequence continues at coordinate 853,661 of FR990028.1, read as the reverse complement.
TTACCTTCAGCAACTGTATTCGAGTAGTGGATTTCTATCAGAGATCACTGAAATGGGTATCGAATGGCACTTTAATGCGCCGTCTTGGCCGAATGCCGGTGGACTTTGGGAAAGAGCAGTCCGAAGCCTCAAGTACCATCTCAAGCGAGTCGTTGGTAACCAAAAACTAACTTATGAGGAGTATTCGACACTACTTGCCAAGGTCGAAGCATGCTTGAACTCTCGTCCACTTTGTGCATTAACGGAAGATCCCGAAGACCTCAATTTCTTAACACCAGCTCATTTTTTAACGGCAAGACCAGGACTAACCATAATAGAAACCGAACATGACGCTAGAACCAGATGGTATTTGACATCCAAACTATTTCAAGATTTGTGGAGGAGATGGAAGACAGAATTCTTAACAATGTTATCGGCAAGAAATAAATGGAAAGAAGCTAAAAGTAACATAGAGGTAGGAGATCTGGTAGTGATTCATGAAGAACATATACCACCAGGAAAATGGGCGATGGGAAAAGTTGTTGAGACCCATCCGGGCAACGACGGATTAATTAGAGTTGTCAGCTTGAAAACCAAGAATGGTATCATAAAGAGACCTATTGTGAAATTGTCAGTTTTACCAGTAAATAATAAACCTCAACCAGATATCAACAATACCATACAATCGTTTAACCACACCATTTCAGAGGAAGATGAGAAACCAGAAGAAGAGAAAGAGAGAAAGAAAAGAAGACAGACAAAAAGATCAACATTTGTGACCGTTGCTACCGCTCTATTATTTTTCATGACACTATTGTTACCAGCCAACGCTAATTTTCACATAAATGAATTATCGACAAACCAGACCTTGTATTTTGACCCTATAACAAAAGTTCAATTAATCAGGGACAAATGGAATCTAGTCTTTTATTATGATATGGAACCATATTGGGATGCTATTAAATCATATAGTAAGATTTCAACCTATTTAGATAAACTGTGTACAACCATTGAAAATCAATCCCATTGTCATATAATAAATTTACAACTGCATAATGAATTCGAAGAACTGAAATACTACAATGAACTGTTACTAAGCCAGCATTTTAACGTTCACACCAGACGTCGGCGGCGCCGTGGACTCATCAATGGTGTCGGATACCTTGCGAATGATCTGTTCGGCGTATTAGACTCCCGCTTCGCAGAACAATACACCAAAGACATTGAAATTATAAAACGAAATGAGAAACATTTGTCCGATTTGTGGAAAAACCAGACGTCAGTAGTAGAAACAGAATTTACTTTTATGAAAAAGATGAAGGAGGCTGTCGATAAACAGCATAAATTTATTAACAAAAGGTTAAACGAATTACAAAGCAACACCAATACCGTTCAGCAAGAAATTAAGGATATGTCTTATACTCAAGATTTTACTCTGTCTGCGATGGCCGGAAGTGGATTACTGCAGGGTTTGCGAAGGCTGCAGGATACATTATTAGAAACAATTACTGATATTTACCATGGTCAAGTTAGCGCTCATTTACTGAAACCAGAACAATTAAAGAGTGAGTTACGAATTATATATAGCCAAATGCCTAGAGAAGTGTCTCTACCTATCACGAACATAGATTCCGATTATCAATATATCTACCAATTGATAAAGGTCAAAGCCAGAGTAACGGAAAAATATATTATATTTGAGGTTGCGTTTCCACTTGTTAGTAGAGAAAGTTACCAGTTGTATAAAATTTTACCAGTACCCCACCAAATTGAGAGTAGCATGGTCACTATAGTTCCCGTATCCGAATATGTCGCCGTTAGTTTGAAACAAAGCACATACTTTACCACTAACTCTGTTGAATTAAATGACTGTTTAATCCATAAAGCAGCTTATCTATGCCAACTGTTTAAACCGATAATGAACCTCGAACGAGATGAATGTTTTTGTGACAAAAATGAACAAAACCTTACCACATGTAAGATTGAGAAGTCAGCGTGTGTAAATAGATGGATCAAGTTGCACTCGCCGTCACAATACTTGTACTTCTGTTGTGATAATTATTCTGTTAAAATAATTTGTGATGATAGAATTACCATTAAACAGCTGAGTCGCGCGGGGGTCATCAGCATCGATCAAAATTGCTTTGTAAAAGGCAAAGATTTCGCACTACACTCTCTACAACTTCAGTCTAACCACTTACATTACTCGCCATCAATTTTGATACCAGAACTCGATCAAATTAACCATCTAATAAACTTAAAAATACCGGAATCAGAAGTTCTACCAGACGACCAACAGCTAAATACATCTATAACGATCCTTGGAGACCAAATAGATAACTTAAAAGCGAGTAAAGCTGAAGTAGACGATATATCGATACACGATATCCATCACTACACTTCTACATACGTATTGCTGTTCATGGCGGTACTCGCGGCAGCGGTATGGTATTGGAGGAGTGGAGGATGCTGCCGTCGGACACCACCGACTGCTACGGATCGTCGCCGTGAGGAGGATCACGGTCACCAGGTGTCCGAACCACAACCTGTGTTACCAACCCCAGTGTACAGTGAAGTGCGACAGCTCAATGTCAGTGATTTACGGTCGAGTGAGATTAATAATAGTGTCCGGGTTCGTTTACAAGACTTTGCGAAAAGGTGGCCTAATGTACGGCATAGTGTCAGTGCGGGTAAAAATAATGTACAAACGTCGCCTATTCCGCGGAAACGTGTGATGGTTGAAGACTCTTTAGTTTAATCTAATATAATGATCCATTAATAACTACCATTTTAATAATTCTGCATAATATTCTTTTTTACATTTTACCATTTTAGTTTTGTTTTGTGAAGAATATTTAAATAATTTCGCATAATATTTCGTTTTTAATGTTGATAAGTTAGGTGCTTTGTATTTCTTTATATTTTACAATTTTAACCATTTAATATTTTGTCTTGCATTAACATGTAGGAATAATTATAACTAGAATGTTGTTTTATATTCAAGACTATTGCTTACTTTGTACTTGCTTGGATAAGAAATAGGCTTATTATTATATTTTACCAGATACATATTATGTAGATTCATTCTCATCTCAGGCGCGGGAGTATGTTCGAGTGCGATGCAATCGAACAGCTCAGCGTTTTCACATATTGCTTATTTCGTGTTAATATAATTTTTACTTTACGGTAATTAGTACAGTACGTCGCGAACTACCATTGTGACACCTCGTGCTCACACCATTATTACCATATTAATTAATTAATTATTCTGTGTAACCAAGTTTGTGTTAACCATTTAATTATACTTGATAAGTTCCTCAAACCACGGACTTCTCATTTGCAGTCTCCGTAACCATTTACACCGATAACCATAATAAAACCTAAAGGGGGATTAACCATACACCAAGAGCTACTATCAACCATAATACCAACCCCCACCCCCTTTACAGCTATGGTCAGCATATCATGTGAGGCGCGCGCTCATGTTACTGCAGGAATGCGCGCCGCTACAAACATAACCCATTAATGGCCTTCTACCTCGGTCAACCCAACTATTAGAAGTTTTTTATGCCATCTGAAGGTTTCCCACGTGTCTAAATTACTGCTATCTCTCGACAACAATCGGGACTGACGGCTTAACAAGCTCTCAAAAGCACGGAAACGCTCATAAACTTTGGTCTCTAGTGGTCTCTCATCTATTTTTCGACCACGTCCGGTGTTGCTTAATTCGGTCTATGGGTAAACGACGTAAGCCGGGCTATAAGCACTTCAATGGATTGCGATGAAGATGTACACTTCTTTGCCGGGAATGCTGAAAAATATCAGCAAGATTTCCAAGCTCATGCATTAGTCATGTTCGACGTCATACGACGCAGTGCGCTCTTTTTAATTCCGCTGTTTATGTTAAAAGTAATGTATTCATTTGATTAACACGTGTAATTTATTTATGTCGGGGATCTGTTTCGTTGAAATGAAGGTATGTAGGCATATGCGTTGGTGGAGTAATTTATGGCGACATTTAAGGCATAAGAGCATTTCAAAATTAGGTTTGATCCGATTGGTTTCCAATCCAACTCTAAGATATTTTTTGTTGTTTGTGCCGCTTAGAAGTTATAGTACACACCTACTTAAATAAAACATGTAAAAATGTATGGAACTTTATAACTGAGTAGATAAAATTATGTGGCAGGGTTTTATCTAAGGGGTTTGTTTCACCCTACTTTTATTATGCGAAGAAGCTAACTATGCATACTAAATACAGTAGTAAAATATATAATAGACTACAAAAATGTTTCCGAGAACTACAATAATTGGAACACAAGAGGCCATTATATAGCCATAATACCGCCTGCGCTCACAGAGCGAGCCCAACAAACTACCACATACTTAATAAAGCGCCTATTCTGGCAATAATAAAGAAAGTATAGCTAGGAACACACCATAGATATCTCGCAGTAGATTAAATAACTCGGATTTATTACGTGCTCTGAATGTCTACCAGATAAATAGTGGATGTGAATGCTGAATACAAACTAGACGTACGCCAAATCCTCTCGCTTCGTGCTTCAACTATGTTAGTGTAAACTTTTCTCCCCAGCGTTGATACTGTTAAGTTTGATACGTCCAACGCTACGATTTCTGCACTCGAATTCAATTTTACCGAGCAAATCCCGCAATGTATAGTAAATGTTGTAAGGGATGGTGAAGTGTGGCTCATTGATTTTATCGGGGTAACGTAGCCTGAGGCAGAGGAAAAAATTAAATTAGAAAGACTTGCAGCGCAAGTTGGTCGGAGTTGGTACAGTAAATATCATGTTTGGGGAACCCGATCGCTGTGTTTGTTCACAGCTTTCAGGGTTCCGTTCCCGGACGAAATGGCACCATTGGATCCTAAATTTTTATCACGTTAGTCTTAGTATATTTTCATAGAAAAGCAAAAATATGTGTATCAGGCTAAACTAACTGAGCAAGGACTTTAAGCATAAGTACTTTGGTTATAGAAACAGAAGGCGAAAGCTATAAGATTATCGTATAACAATTTTAATGCAAACGGGTACTCACGATTTTGAAGTAATCCTACAACTGGGAAACATCGGATTTAATGTTTAGTGTCTGCGATTATAAAAAGTGTAGAGCAATGTAGAAAAAACTAATTGTTATTAATGCATCCGACCCTAAGAAAATGATTATAATGAGTGTGTTTGATGTTTATGGGCTAATTTCAGAAACGGCTTAACTGATTTTGGTGCGGTTTGACTAATGTTTTTTTCAGTCAGTTCTTAAATAAAAAGGGTAAGCTTATGTCACTTTAAACTATCACTAACACAAATAATTTTTAGGTTGGATTTTTATATTTATTTCCCGAAGAGAAGCGACCACCCCCATTTTACGATAAAATTTTCGATATAACAGAAATGTACGGAACACTGAACCACCAAATCCTTCTCGCACTAGCTCAGTTTCTCGAAGCAACATGATACGCTCGTCTTTCCGCAATTATTGGAACTTAGCTATCGCTACACTTTATTCTTGGTTAGATTTTATCTTGGCTTACGATCCTCTTGCCTCGCGCGCGAGAGGAACTTTCAAAAATACATTACGCTGTAGCGATGAATGCAGACTTGATTTGTGGGCGGTGCTTTTGTTCCGGGAGTAAATGAGCAATACATTGTGTTAGGGATTGGGCGGCTAAACGATATTAATTTTCAACTAGTTACGCTCAGTTTGCTACGAGAATCTTTTCTTACTTCATTCGAAAAATTGTTTAAACGGGACAAGTGCTTTTTTATCATAGAGGAAACTCTATTTCGCTATTAGCGATCCACTCGTCTTAGGGTCAGCTCACACCGAGACGCGACGCGACGCAACGATACTGGAAGAGGCCAGTGATTTCGCGCTGCGCCGCGCGTCGCCGCGAGACGCATCTCAATGCCGCGAGGTGCATCGTAAAAGTAGGCAATCTTGCACGCCGCGCGTACCGACGATGCACGGCTGCGTAGCGATGCACCGCGCTACGCCGCGAGGCGTCACGAGACGCAGCGCTGCATGAAGCAACGTATTCTGAATTCTCACAATGAAATATGTATCTTTTCTTGTAGAAAATAAAGTTCTATTTTGAGCCGCTCTTTGAAAGACTGCGCGCAGCGTCGCGTCGTGTCTCGTCTCGGTGTGATTTGACCCTTAAGAGTCTTGAATGGCATTGTAATGACATTAGAAATCTAATTAATTAATTTCAGAGTAACGTTTGTAATCAGCAGGTTACCTGAATCCTCATAACCTTACAGAGAAGTAGGTACCTACCTTGATCGTGTTCAGGAATGGGTCAAAAGAAGCCATTAATGGACATGAATTTCTCTTTACAACCGATGAGCCAAGAGCATACTCCACTACATTACGTAATAGTTCCAGCGGGGATCGGTAGAGTGGTTAGTGGCCAGCCCAAGTGTCGAAAGTGATTATGCCTTTTTTATGCCTTTTCGACATGGTTTAACGACTGCTATTTAATAATTATAACTAGACCCGACTATGTAGCTCTCCGTAGAACGAAACCACGCAGAAATAACGCATAAAAATACACCCAATTACCAATATTATAATTATAACTTTGAAAGGTTTTCTTAGTCGAGGCATTTTAATTTAAAATTAATGTTATGATATATGTAAGTGATATGCGCCTGTTTCTTAACTCTATTAAAACAAGTAGTCGGGTTTTAAAACAACTTTGCTCGGCGCTTCAGTATTTAGAGTTCGAAAGTACGTTAACTTTACCGTGTACTAATGTGATTTCTAGCAGTTAAAACTAAATGGTTATTTAATATTGTTATAGTCTGCTACATCGCCTGAAGCAACCTAATTTTGCACGTGTATTTTTTCAGAGTTGTTTAGTAATATCATACAGTACAGTGTGGTACGGAAAAACGTATTGGGGAGACAGAGGACAGACAGAGGAGAGCCATAGGGGATTATTCGGTTTTTGGAAGAGAATTTCCCATGGTCATTTATCTGAAGTTGAGGACCTTGCCCGCCCTGGATCAGAAGCATGGACGCAAGCATGTTAGCACCAATGAGTATTTCACCCGAGGTCAGAGGGGGAGGCAGCTTAGAGGGGGAGACTTAATGATATCATGAACGATAGCAAAAATCTTGTTACCCTTTAAATCCGATATAATTAATATGTTTTTGGCTATAGACCAGGGTTCATTTGCTAAGGAGCTACGATGTCACAGACACAGTACCTACACCAAACTAACAAAACTCCTCTGTTTTTAACGAGACTTGAAAAGCAGTTTCTTAGTTACTTATAAAAATTCGATGCCCCCAACAAATAACAGGGTAAACAAGGCAATAGACGTCATTGCGAAAGTGCTAAACATTTTAAATTTTATTCGTTCGGCACCCCAATAAAGCCGTATCTAGGTAATTGTCACTAAACATTTTTTATAGTGCACTCGGGCCGCGGGCCGTAAATCATCGGCCGGTTTACAGCGCGTGTAAACCCGGCTTTACGACCGCTCCGATACAGCGGTTGGAAGGGCCCTGTCTCCAGATCTATTTGATATAGTTTCATATCGACGGACTCACGACAGACATGACCTACTTTGGTATACGCACGGGCTTAAAGTGAAAAATATGGAGAATGTTGAGGAAGTTTTTAGAGGCGGCCGTCTTAATCCTTAAGTGTCGCTGTGTCGCGAAATATTTGTGACTATATTCAAATAAGATTTTTGTTAGATATAACTGACTGGACTAAGTCCTCATATCGTTATTTAAGAATAAATAAATGTTCATTACACTTAACTTTTAATCCACGTATCAACAAAATGACAACATGACAACACATCACAAACGTTCATGACCCACGCACAAATCTTTAGATACCTTTTATATAATATCTGCCACAGCCAGGACTCGAACCCAAGACTCTTCAGTTTGCAGACAAGACCACTATCAATTAGGCTACGAGTTCACCATGAACATACATGATACATGATATATCACAGAAGAGATTTTTCCAACCTTGTTTTCCCTTAAGTACTCTGTACTACTTTGTTACTCATAGATATATTACAATAGAGTGGGTGAGCCATACGGCTGCCCATACATTGCAATCGCCCCCGGTTAGAAAGAGAAACAACGATAACGGTAATTACCTATCTCGCTCCGATCCCGACGAGCCAGAAAGAGAAAGGTGATTACTAAAGATTTCATCTCTTTTTATCCTAGGTACGCTCTGAAGCCTCGCCAGAAAGGGAAAGGTGATTACTAAACATTTCATCTCTTTTTATCCGAGGTACGCCCTGAAGCCTGGCTTCTGCTCTCTATTGTAATATCTCTATGTTGTTACTACTGTGTACTCTATTTTTGTTAATGTCCCTTCCATCGCCAGTAACTTGTGTCTCCCGGCAGCCGTTAAATCACCACTCAACAGCAAGCGTGTTAACAAAGTGTATCTGTTAGTTAGATCGGCCTCGATTACGTGCTCAAACGATCTCTTACAGATCCTGAAAAAAACATCTTTAAACAGTCATATAAACAGGATTTGCGTTGATATTAAATTATCGACCTTATCGACTGTCTTTAGCAATGGGCGGTGGATTGGGTGACAGTAATTAAAATTTCTAGAGCCTTTCTATGCTTCGGTGAGCATTAAAGCCACGAATTCTGATGGTGATGCATGGTTAGACTTTTTTGCGGCTACCATCTCAGTCCTCAAGGGTAACATTTCTGTTCGAATTAGAACAGGAATCTTACTAACAATAAATTGCTGACTAAATTATCATTAACGTAAGTTACTTTTTCTACTAAATCAATAAGAATCCCTGCCCAAGTATTCACACTTATTAACAAACTAACCCACTAATGTTTTAACACCATCTGCTAACTGGACCAACCAACTGTTTGCACCTTTTCCTGTGATGATCACAGTTGTCATGGGCAGCAACTGAAGGTTCACTATGCTCTCTTAATTCCATAAGAAGGCCCTGCTCAAACGTAGGCTCGTACTTGCGGGAAACAAAAGTGCCCAATTTGACAATGCCCTACTCTGTGTCATGATATACGCGGGTACCAGTGTATTGTAATTTTTTAAGGTCACATCCTAAAACACGCTACAAAACAGACGATTTCTCGAAATATCATGTTTCTCGAGATTATCACAGGTGCGTTTGTGGTTTCACCCTGGGACGAGACCTACAAAAGTTCAACAACTTCCTCTATAACATGCATGTTCCATATTCAAATACCTAAAGACCTAAAATTTGCGTTAATTATATACTAAAACAACATCACACAGCCTCTAAGCCCCGAGGAGATATTTGCATACATTAGGGTATGCACACGTTTAGTCGCTCAGATCTACGCTAGACGCAAATGGATTCCACTTGTCGTTTGTCCACTTCTCGGAAGATTATTCTAGATAGCTTTAAAGGTTTTAGAGAGACTTTGAACTCAAGGTGTGCTTAAGAAGCATACCTACCATACCTACTTCTTTAAATATTGGAAAGAATTTATAGTAACGCTATATGAAAAACACTGGTGCGTGAACATTACACACTATGAAATTCAAAATTGGCGGTTATTTTATCAAAATGTAGCAAACAAATCTTTTTTGATTTTTTGTGCACGAACAGGACATAACCTTCATTTATAACTAAGCTTAAATAAATAAACTGTCAACTCTACGGCGTTAGACGTTCAACACAACCATAAATGAGAAAGAAAGAGAAATCACTTGAGGAATTTCATATTCACAAGGCGGTAAACTGCTGAGAGATAACAAATACAAAAAGTCTAGACCGTGTCGTACGATATAACCAATCATGTTACGTTAGACATAAAAGTTTAATTCATTACAACAATTATGTTATCAATATTCCAGCAAGTTCCAGGTTCCAGCAAGTTTACGGTCTCCTCTCGCAAAACCAAAGTTAATTCATCTCGGCGCAAACTCCAGAATAAGCCCACACTTAGCAGACTCAGGCCTTCAAAGTACACATTCGGGCATTTGTAGATCGCTTACATAGCGCTCGCATTAACCTCCCGTCGACAACTTGAGGCTTGTTCCAGCTTTAATATTTAGATAAGCAAAGATAAGCGAGTGGTTTGAGAATCAGCATCGCAAACGGGTTAGTCTTGGAAGAATTTCAGCATTTTGAAATTTTGTCCTCAAGACGTGCCGTGCCGTGCCGTACTTTTGATCTCACCCAAGTGACTGTGTACTGTGTACATCTACTATGCCAATCGTCACCGACAAAGAACAAAACTCAAATCGGAACTAGCATGGTCAGTCTAATTAAAATAGAATGTCATTGGGGATGACAGTTGTTCAGTGAGTTAGTATTTATGAGAATTGGTGCCGGGACTTCCAGTGATAACATGTAAACTTTTCTAACTACAACACAATTGCTATTCAATCAAATTTCAAAACGATACTTAATAGTACTAGGTTGGTACTAACCACAATCGTGACAGTAGGTCATGAATCAATTTTATTGTAAAAGGTTGTTCGAGTATAACAGCAGAAGTTATGAGCTTTGATGATGAGCTAGACAGAGTAATTATTTGCGTGATGAGATCAAATCAAATTGGAAGTTTAGATCTCAAAAACAAGAGCGAAGAGCAATTTAAGTTGAAGTGAAACAAACAAAATTAACCATGAAATAATGAAGCCCGTTATAGCGACACGTTGGAAGTTGGAATAGGCACGAATAAAACGATTAAAATTCTAAACTTTGATCAACTTGGGTTCGGAGGAAGTTGTGTTCTAAGGTGTGAGCTTCTGGCTTTTAATGGAGATTTATTCTTTACTTTAGTCGTAAGTTAATGCGTCATTATGATCACCATTATACACTTGTAGAAACAGTAGTGAGAATACGGTTTATAGCATCATTGATTTACTTTGTTATTATTGTCTGTTTGTCTATCTATCTGGACATTTTCGGAAAGATAGTAAGGAAGTAAATATCACAACATCAACATACCTATATCAATTAACCTTATACTACTATAGTATAATTCCATTCTAGTAGTTGCTGAATTATTTAGAGCTGAAAAAAGACTTAAATAAATTAAAAATTTAAAAAACCCCCGACACAAACATTTAAAAAGTAAAAAATAATATCTCTAAAAATAATACGTCGCGTTGGGGGACCGCTCCTAACTACTCATTATCTACGATTTTTTTCATAAGTATCACATGCCTACCTACTTAGTCCTTTACCCAAGACTTATCATATTTTATCAATATTTTTTTGTGTTAAAGTTAGAAGTAAATGGAGCGGTCCCCCAACGCGACGTATTATTTTTAGAGATATTATTTTTTACTTTTTAAATGTTTGTGTCGGGGGTTTTTTAAATTTTTAATTTAATTTTTATTTTATACTTTTTATAGGTAAGAATATTCTCGATTAAGTCATAAATATTCTCTTACTGTGCCCTTTCATTTGAGACCCCACACGAGTATACTTGCATACATTCGGCTATTCTTCCCCGCTTTTACCCCCCATAACTTTTAAACGGCTCAACCGATTTTCATAAAACATATTTTAAAATATGCGCCCGTAAGTTCCCTTTAATACAAAAAAAACTAAATTGAAATCGCTTCATCCGTTTGGGAGCTATGATGCCACAAAGAGACAGAATGAAAATTCTTCCCCCCTTTCAGCCCCAATAACTTTTAAACGGCTCAACTGATTTTCATCAAACATATCTAAAAATACGCGCCCGTAAGTCCCCTTTAATACAAAGAAAACTAAATTGAAATCGCTTCATCCGTTCGGGAGCTATGATGCCACAAAGAGACAGAATGAAAATTCTTCCCCCCTTTCAGCCCCAATAACTTTTAAACGGCTCAACCGATTTTCATCAAACATATCTAAAAACACGCGCCCATAAGTCCCCTTTAATACAAAGAAAACTAAATTGAAATCGCTTCATCCGTTCGGGAGCTATGATGCCACAGACAGACAGACAGACACACACACACACAGACACGTCAAACTTATAACACCCCTCTTTTTGCGTCGGGGGTTAAAAAGGAAAAGAAAATGTAATTTTACAAGCTCGTAAAAATAAAATTAGACGACAAGAGAATCATGATGATGATTAATTTATTTAATTTATTTATAGCAAAGCACGCATAATTTCTATAAATTAGACCATACCACAAGAGGCGCTTTAAGACAATAACAGTGGGCGCTTCTAGTCAATTTTATTGCACAAGTTTGGGCAAGTTGTCTCTGCCGCTCGTCTCTGTGGACTTTCGGCGACTATATTGAAGACGTTTATCGATAAAACTACTATTGCTTTTCTACGTTTCTTAATTAAAACTAGTTTCTCTTCAGCTAGGCTATTCTGTAAGGGACATCTTTGACATCTCGATAGCTGAATCCGCGGTGAGATTTTGATTTTGATGTACATCGCGTTCTGTTAAAATTAAAACCGACGGCAGCGCCAATCAAGCTCGCAATGGAAGTGACACAACTCACCTGAGTGAGCTTCGATATCGAATTTGTTTCTTACAGAATAGCCGTGCAGTTCTTGGAATTTAGGTTCCTTTTCTCCCGTCTTACGATTTTTATTCATATTAATATGCTAAATTGTAATATTTAACATCGATGAAAAACTTCGTCGCTTTTTCGTAATTTTACTTGCAAATTGAGTTTTCCTTTAAAGAATCTTTTGAATTCTATGGACATTGAACTCGAAACTGGATTCAAAAGATTCTTTTTTGAAGGCAAATTTTATGCAATGTTTCTTAATCAACAAAAAGTTAAAAGACTTTCCTGCGGTACCTGTGCATACGTGTTTACGTATATAATCCCTATTTGTATCCCACTAACTTTATCTTGGGTTGATTAGATTTTAGAGGTTGCTCATTGGAGGTATATTGGGATCACCATCATCACAGTGTGCAAATATAAACTGTTCGCCGCAATCCCAACGCATACCATTGCAACAGCCATTTCGCCTTACCTTGCATGGAATTTGTTTATGAATGATTGATCATATTGTCTATATTATGGCGTCTTTCTTATCAACAGTTAGTCCACGGCTTCACTCGGGTAGAAGCACTTTTGATTGATTTTGAAATAAACTTTCAAACTTCAACCTTTGTTTTAGGTATCATTTTAGGGCCAAGTATGACAAAATTCGTTTTCAGCGGACGTCTTTTAACTACTACCTCATTCATCTCAATATGCCAAGCGGTTTTCGATGTTTTGTGAGTGAGTAAACTTTCGCTTTTATAATTTTTTAGATGTAGGTAACTGGTTGTAGCCTGGTCGTAGAAAATTCGGTTGGAACAAAGTTATAAATCTTTGCATTTTAACTCTGACACTTGAACATCTGACTCATCTCAACGGACAGCTGATTTACCTCATCTGACGTGTAGCACTTTATTGGCTGCAATTAATAAAATTGTTTGACCATTAAGTGCCTGGGTTAGCCAAAAGCATACATTTCTATTTCCGTCACGCTAAAATCTTATACTTTTAATTTTTTAGCTTTCATCCGAATCATGCGATAAGGAACTAGCAATGGAACCTCAATTATATTCATCATCAATCAGAATATCCTATCCTACTAATATTATAAATGCGAAAGTTTGTAAGGATGTAAGTGTGTGTGTGTGTGTTTGTTGCTCTTTCATTTTTCATTTTCTTTTCATAAATGCGTTATCAATCTAAATAATAACACTGATCTCTGAAACTATCAAAGCGTCAGTGAAATAATCACCTCACTTTCCTTACACTACTTAAATTAACCTTTATACAACTATCACCTCTAGGCCAATATAAATAGCATCCGTAATCGCCAGAACTAGGTTGGTGTAATGAAAGGAACACACCTGGGTACAAATAGTTTCAATCCCGGGCGACAAATTACGCGATTACCCTAATATATCGCCTATTCATTCACTCTATGTTTTCTCGCACTTGTTCTTGAATGGGACATTCATATTATGGCTCGAGTTGGCTCAACTAGTTTATGAATGTTTTTGATGGATAAATCACTTGGTATCTTTGAGAGGCGGAGAATGTCTTTATTTAGGAATTCTAAAGAATTTTTACGTGATTAACTGACAGCAGAAGAGTCACGTGATGGTTCTTGCATCATTATGGTCGTCTCTTCTCATAGTCCACCACGCTTGCCAAGTGCGGATTGGTAGCCTTCACACACTTCACACACGCTTTGAGTTTTGTAAACTCTCCAGCATGCAGGTTTTTAACGATGTTTTTCTTCAGTTTTATAGTGGCATATTACCATAGATTACAATAGTCCTTTATTTATTCCTGTGATTTTACTCCGGAAAGTCAGAAGTGTGTTCCTTGGATTTCGAACCTGTAATCCCCGAGCAAGAGAATTAAGAACTTTGTCTTGAATGGCAACCGAAAGGTGATGTTGCATACTCGTTTGCTACTTTAAATACAAATAGGTACATATTTTCACTTTTGTTAATGTCCTATGTTGACGGTGTACAAAAAAGAATTAAATAAATAATACATACCTACCTATATGATTCTTTTGAATTTTACACTAAAAGTTATCTCTTTCACATTACAGAATTGAAAAAACAGCTACTTAAGTTACTTTTTCTTTAACCCGTACCAGCTATTCCCTTTTCAAACACAATTAGGTAAATCCGCTGGCAGTGAGGCCGCAAGACACATCCGACCGGATTTTATTGAACACCGACATCCGCGGCGGGTGTGGATTCTCTCACAGTTTGAAATCAACATACTTTATTTTTTTTTATTTGGAGCAATGTAATTCCCATTCGTTCGAATAAATTATTTTCAACTGAATAAAGTGCCTTTCACTTTGAGCTGCTTAAAACCTTTACTTGGCTTTAAGAGAAAAAACTGTGAAACCTTTTGGGAAGTACTGTATTTTAATGTACTTTATATAGAAATACACAGTTGTATAGAATGACAGAGTTATAGAATGACACAGATGTATATCAATCTATTCATAATCAATCTATTCATTTAAGTGTCTGTCTGTGATTTCAAAATAACTGTTTTTAAAGTGCAAGTGGGTGCTATTTACAAAATAGATACTAAAAGACAATCAAACGATAAAAACATCTCTGTCTATCAGTCGTTATGTGTGTTCGGGCTAATTTACGAAACGGCTGAACCGATTTTTATAGAATTTTACTGGATAATACAGGAGGTTGGGGAGCAACATATGGGCTAATTTTTATCCCGGAATACAAGGTGGATCGAGCGCCAACGACGTCGCAGGATAAGCTCGTTAATAAATAAAAAGCAAAGAGCCGATGAATATTAATTTCAGCCACATAATAACCACTCATAGCACATAGAGTCAGCCACTTATTTTATTGAGGGCCAACAGAGGCTACGTTGGTTAATTGGATCTTGGATGGGTGATCGCCAGTGGAAAGATTTACTTGACTTTTTACTTGAAGGCTTCCGTGCTTTTGTGGTCTCATTAAGCAAACGGTCTTGTTTATTGTTAAAACCATGTCTAATTTGATTGGTATCGACATCGGGCTTCGTTTTAGCTGTTTTGTTAATAATTAGTTGTGTTGCTGTTCTTAGCTTCTTTGGATACGTACGTAGTTTGTAACCCAAAAGGATAAATTTTAACAGAAAAACGTTGGAAGTTTTTCGAATCTTAAAGGAACAAAGCGTAAGCGTGTATCCATTAATAAACTTCGTCAATAATCTTCACTTCAGTAACAAACGGACAGATTAAGTACAATTCGTACAGTATATCAGAATATCAATCGCCAAGTATAGGACATTAGGCATAATGCCGCAATGATTACAAGATAACACAACCCACCAACATACGGACTCCAAACTCATAACTCATAACTCACGGGCGTATCTCACAGTAGTAAATCGCGCGTGGGCATAAATTGTTGCAAATGCGATGTTTTTCCGATGCTTTATTGCTTTCGAATAAACGGTTTATGTTAAACAATGTGTTCTGGGGCGATAATGGAGATCAGGATATTTATTGAAGTGTGCTGCGGCCGGATGCCATTGTCTTTCGGCTTTTTATTGTCGTTTGTGGTTGTATATCACGGGGCGGCGCTCCCCGCGGGAATAATCTCTCGACATGACGTACAATAATCTCAGCATTTATTTCAGGGATGTTATGGATATCCGTAACCGAAAACGAAACTATCGGATATCCGAAATAAAAATATATCCGTAACCGTAACCGGATCCGCTAAAAAAGTTTCGGATAATTTCGGATAAGGGCAGAGTCTAAATAAAACCCTTTACGACAGGTTTTTGTTTCACCACTCACCATGTAAATATGGCATATTTGTTATTTTTAGTCGTAAATGAGTCAGATCAATATTTTTGGTATCACACTATCTAAATAGTAGGTAGGTAGGTCTCATTAACAGAGATGTTCGCATTGGCCTCATGGGAATACTAGTTCCCCATGCCCAGACACTTAAATAATAATAATATTAAAAACCGCATTAACAACCTAGTCAATTTATTAGTTAATGTTGAGTATTTCACCAATAAAGTGAAGGAAAAGATTTGTACTGCGTACTAAATTAAGTTATAATTAAGGGCAAAATGCGTCCAAAATCAAGTTTAATGTGCACATTTTTTGATCATGATAAACTTCTTCTTATTATAAAAAGCATTGTAATTTCAAGTGTCTTATTCATTCATTCATTCATAATCTGACTTATTCATTGTATTACCAAATGATAACCCAGACTTGATAGTAAATATAATCAAATTATTACATACTATTTTTTTACTTTAATGTAATATCCGTAACCGAAACTATCCGAAAGTTACGGATAATCCGAAATAATTAATATCCGTAACCGAATCCGAAACCGATATAATTTTATTCCTATATCCGTATCCGTATCCAGATCCGAAACTACACATCCGTAACATCCCTAATTTATTTACATTTATGGCTTGGTGATTAAAAATGAGATGTTTACAGCCTAGCCAATATTTACATGGGATCTTCACGGAATAATAAAATAATTATCATGTTAAACTTTTGCAAAATACGACATTATTTTATTATTGTTCTGCTCAAAGTCCTTCAACAAAGCCAATCAATCTTTACTATAAACTAATAAGGCTCTTAATATTATAAAACTAAAGCGGCGTTTTGTTTGCTGAAACGCTCTAATCTCTGCTAAGTAATGAAAAAATATTTTCATGTTTTACTAGTATTAGAATAAAAGACACTAAATTAAATGAAAGCACGGCTTTAGTATAGGATA
Organism: Hesperia comma; assembly: GCA_905404135.1. NCBI lineage: Eukaryota > Metazoa > Arthropoda > Insecta > Lepidoptera > Hesperiidae > Hesperia > Hesperia comma. The sequence goes on along the minus strand of FR990028.1, from coordinate 836,437 downwards.
ACTAGTGTTAGCCTACTACTTATTTATTAGTTCTGTCTAAGATTTACACACTGTAGATTGCGATGGCCAAGCGGTCAAGCGGTCCGTACGTCATTTAACAACGACTAGAATTAAATAGTCAGATCAATGTAACCCCAAAACGCCTGTACCAACAAAGTCACGAAAAGCCTAATTTGAATGGCAAAAGGACTCAATTGTATACTAGTGAATCCATGTCGAAAAAAGTCGCAGAGCTTAACAGTTTGTCCAAACATGAGCTGGGGAACACTTGACCGCGGCAAAAGTGCAAAAACACCCCTTTACCGGCAACTCTTTTGAACGCTGGCAACATTACGATCTGCCATTTTGACTCAACGAAACGGAATAATTTAATAGAGTGACGGCTTTGAGCCCCGGTCCATTCCCGTTGCTTAACTTTGAATTTTTATTTTTATTTATTACTGGCTCGTGGTCGTGATTTTATGGGTTTTAAAGCACAGATTTTAAGACATGTAGCGAGTTTATTGCAGGATTTACTTACGGCACATGTCACGGATTTTAGTACTTGTTTTTAGTGCAGTGATGTTTTTTGGGTTAGTCTTTTAGGATTTTTGGAGGAATAATGCATCTCTATTATGCACTATGAGTAGCGGTGCTAGCCTAGTGGTTAAGAATTCGGCCTTCTATTTGGAGGGTCCGGGTTCGAATCGGATTCGAATCGGAGGACACGCACCTCTGACTTTTCAAAATCACTTGTTACATCACTTGTTTCACTTGTTACAAACGGTGCAGGAAAACGTCGTGAGGAAACCTGCATGCCAGAGAATTCGCAAAACTCAAAGGAGTGTGAAATCTGCTAATCCGCACTTGGCCAGCATGGTGGACTATGGCCTTAACCTTCTCATTCTCAGAATCGTGCTCAATAGTGGTCAAGAAGTGGATTATGCACTAATCCTCATCATTGTAACCAATAACTGTTTTACTCGTGAGTACGGACACAGATAATCTTTCAATGCGAGGTGTAGGCCATAGTTCACCACGCTGGGCTAGTGCGGATTGACGGACTTCACAAGCCTTTGAGAATATTATGGAGAGAGTGCAGGTTTCCTCGTAATGTTATTCTTCACTGAAACAAGGGATAAATTTAATTACGTATTTTTTAAAACTAGAGGTGCAAACAGGAGTCTAAATGTACAGGCCATTCGGCTCTACTGTTGGTCTTCCTGCATTTTGGGGGTTTGGGGGAGTAATATGATGCTATGGACTTAAACTTTGATAGATGGTTCAATTGCAAACGTTGATTAACCATAAAAGTCCAGAATGGGAAAGGTTTCAGCAAACGAAATTAAAATCGTGCAAACACATTTACCGTTAATTCCATTACACGTTCACGCGAGTGAGATTTTTCCAAATACGTTTGAATCGGAACTTTGACGAAGTTAACGCAATCCAATGTTTCCATTCACGATTTCACGCGCTCATTTTATTTGGAACATTGATTTCATTTCTGCCGTTAAATGGCGTCGGTTCTATTGTTGGTTTTGCTTTAGTTTCGTCTGATATTGAGCTGATACCTAGTGATACAAAATTGGGATTTTACTTAGTACTTGCCTTTTATGTTAATGGTCGACAAGGAAATGGATGAGATAATGGTAACCGTCGTCCATGATTAGTATAGAGACATCACTGATGTATTCTCGGCCAAGAAAGGAAGAGAGAAGACCATCTCAGACCTCAGGGGTAGCAACGCATCTGTGACCGAATTAGAACGAGACTATTACTAACATTAACTAACAGGACTAATTATCACTAACAGTCCACACACTTATTAGCAAACTAACCAACTAATATTCTAACACCATCTACTAACTGAACTAATCATCCTAGTCCCTTTGAGTCTAGTTCTAGGTCGGTCACAGTTGTCATGGGCGGCAGCGGAAGGGTGGTGCTGCATGCTCGTTTGCTATCTTGATTCCATAAAAAAAAAGGAAATTCTGGCTCTCAAGCTCGCAGCCGGAACAAGATGCGTAGTTTGACAGCTGATCCAACAAGCCTGAGGTAGCTAATCAGCCGGTCTTCAGTTCTGTCTCCAAGCTAACCGCTAACGATACTCGGGTCTCTCGGAATGAGTTCGAAGTGAGAATTTTAGCCCCAATACTGAAATTCCTGCTCTTGACATTAAAGTTGCCACTGACTTAGCCGAACAGCAAAAAAAAACAATAAAAAAATTGTCCTTATTATGACTGTAGTAGATTAGTCGGATTAGACGGAAGTGAATTGTTACTTCTATAATTTTATATACTGAAATATTTCACTGTTTCCTTAAAGTCAAAGGTAATATCTGGAAACAAGAGCATCCACGTACAAACGTACGAGTAACTAGTGACAACAAACGGCGAAGGTATCACAGAAGACGTGATTCATCAAAGCTCGCCTCTCTTTCACCTCCCGATCCATCACAGTCCCAGAAAGTTATGTGCTGCATACGTCACACGGGAAACTGATACGGCGTCTATTGTTGAATCCTCTGCAGCGGTTGATTGATCATAGACGTGACGTAATCGCAAAGTTTAGCCTATAAGTTATCTGCTACAACCACAGACTTACAAAAAAAATAAGCAGATCTAACATATTAGAGAAAAAAGCGTGCCAGTTACAACTACATAGACATGCTGCACACACTGACATTCTCCACACAAAACATTCATGGTCTACTGTTCATGGTCTAATGTTGTCTATGGTTCTCATATAAAAAGTGAGATTCTTGTAGCTTATCAAAATGGTTATTCAAAATGGTTTATCAAAGTGCTTCAACCCCATTTTGTCTATGTGTGCGTGAGTGTTGCAACAAGAAAAATAAAACGAGATAGACTTTGTACGTGTCATGGGAGAGAAAGGGATGAAACTATTGCTTACATGCGTCTTTGTAGTGGTGAAAATTATGTTAGGTCTGGTATTTTATAAGTCTGTGGTTACAACGTACGTAAAGAACTGTAGATATCTATTACGACCCGAGTGGTGCAATGGTTACAATGTGGGATTGTTGTTTCAAGGGTCCTTAATGGGTTCGATTCCCGGTGACGTGGTTGAATGATGTGTTTGGATTTCTGTTCTCGATCTGTGTGTGCCCTTGTTTTTGTGTGTTGTCTATGGCATGTGACACAATGAGTGTGTAGCCTTTTTTATCTTCTTGATTTATAAAAGAGAAAGGTCACTCACAGCTCATTTGTCACGAAATATCGAAAAGCACTGGACGTATAAACATGAAATTTTGCCGGGAGATAGTTTATAGCTAGTAGATGTCCGCTAAGAACGGATTTTGTCATATCCCATGTCTAAGGGGATAATAGATGTTGGGAATTTGTTTGAAAGTCCGTAATACTTCCACACGGGCTAAGTCACGGGCAACAACTAGTTTATTATATCTACACTTGTATGTGCTTGCCCGATATGATAGTATGTGGGTTATATACGCACCAACAAACATTATCCTCAGGCCTCTAACGAAATTTGTGTTTACTCTAAGTTCACACATGACGGTATGTACAATATTGTACAAGCGGTTTTGGTACATAACTAATTTATATAATACACAAGTAGAGTATCTATGGAGGACATAAATTCGTAGAGTATGTATGGAGGATACAAATAAATAGGGACACTTGATAACATACATAATATATTATTGGACGCACATAAGGCAGTAAAGGAATAATCATTACTTTTTCTTTCACTTGTATTAAATGTTCATCGTGAAAAACAACATACCTGTGATAATTATAACAATTACCAAAAGTAATTATTGTCTTGTTATACCTACTTTGTACTACGTTTTATCTTGGAGATTCTTACTCTTTGTTGTAACGAGTTCTTTTAAATGAGAAATTATTATAGTTTTTTTCATTTTTCCATTTTGATGGAAAAAACGAACCTCACTTGTCCGAGTCCTTATTTTACGTGATTTGATTTGAACAGAGAATAACATGCATAGAAAAATTGCAAAGAGAATAACATTTATTTAGGTACGTATGTCAATCTCTTTGCAATTTTAGAATAAGTATTCATTAGTGATGGAATAAAAACTGCTAGCTTGAGTGTGTAAGTGAATACCTACATAAATAAATTATTTAAATTCTTAGTTTTTACATTCCTATTTATAAATTCCGTACTTTAACAGGGCATAAATTTTCCAAGCAGTAACTGTTACTGGTATACCTAAATATGGTAAGTATCTCAATCGGCGCTATTCCTCAAATCTCGTATCTTTGGTTTCTCGATCCATCACCGTCGCAGTAACTGATAGGCTGCATACGTCACGCCGACAACTGATAGCACCTCTTGTTGGATTCCTGTAACGTTCGATAAGCGGTGACACATTCGCAAGCTGTGAAGTTCGGGGATTTCTTCCGTGAATTGCCGAGCAATTCATTTGGGGTCGTTGTTACTATTGGACTTCGATAATATCAATTGGCGGTGAACATGTTGGAATAGCTGTGAATTTCTCAGTTGAAATTAGTTGCTGTTTAGTAGATACATAGTAGTAGTAGTCGCCAAGGATTTTTCATGATCCCGGAACTGGTATTTTGTATTTTTCCTTCCTTTTTTCTTGGCCAACAAACATGAGTGATGAGTTTGGTGCTACTAGAGTAGGTACTCAGGGAACTATGATCACTTACGATCAGGATGGTCGTCTGTTTTTTTGCCAGTTAATTAACATTGTGATGTAATTATCTAAGTTTCTTGAACCCTTGAAAAATCTGCCTCGAAAATACGATCATCAGAAATTCAATACCTTTTTCCCTTCCCGGATCAGGGACTGGGTGTTATATGGTCATTAAGTTTCCTTTTATCATCCATACTTCATGTAGGGGCGTTTAACGTGGAGTTTGCGATGAGGTCGACAAATTTAGCTAAAGCTACATCGAAAACATTTATGCAGTTAGCGTCAAAACGTATTGAAATTCATGAACGTATTCAAAAGCGTCTGCGTAAAGTTTGTTTCCCAGCGCCATTTATCACTCACCTTGCATCTCCCGTCACGTTGGTGATTCATCACGGCCTTAAGCCATGGGCTGCCAGCCGTCCGCGCTAATCTTAAAGAAACACCTTGTGTTTTGTACAAATACAATGCGAACGTCATAAGTAACTCAAGAAAGTAGGAAGAGGAAAAAAATTGTCGCCCTAATAAAACCAAGTAACAAAATCTATACATGCAGGTACTATTTGGAAAGGTGATGTTGATGATTATTATTAACCGACTTCAAAAGAAGGAGGTTCCCAATTCGACTGTATTTTTCACTCTCTACTTTGAACTGGGTGAACCGCTTTTGATAATTATTTTTGTACTCAAAAGCTCGTGCTTCACTTCTGGTCCCAATATAAAATACATCTGAAAGCAGCTTTTGAGTTTTACTACTTATCGATTTTGAAGTCGGTAATTTTTTTACAAAGTACAAATTTTTACAAGTCAAACCAAGGGCGGTAACGGTACCAGTCAACTTCTTAATTTTAACCGTAACAAAGTGGCACTTCACTAAACGAAGAGTTTGTTGACAGATTCGGCATAAGCACATAAATAACAAAGGCTTGACCCAGTTCCCGAGCCTTGATCCATCGCGCTGTAATAAATTGTTCCTAACAAGAGCGTCAAAAAATCGGATAACATTTTTCTATCAGATTATAAATGATAGCAAGCATCGCAGCTCATCAAACTTGCCGTTATGCGGAGGAATTGTTTTCCTCCGAACATCTTTATTCCAACTTTAAGCAATATTTAGACAAGTAGTACCTAACTACTAAATACCTACTACGTACCCAACGTACGTAGGTTGCCTTTTAAATGCAAACGGGGACTCACGACTTTGAATAATTGTTTTACCGTTATTGCTTCGATCGTGGTCGCTGTGACCATTGACATAGTGGGTGATAGTGGTACTAGCAGCGTAAAATAGGCCGCCCACAGGCCTCCAATATAATTTAACGACAGCTAATTCTCCTTATGTTATTAAGGCATCTAGAACCCACTGTTTTACGTGCCCTCCGAAGCACAGAAGCTCAAAATCCTGTCACTAGTGGGTACAAAGTAAAATAATTATTTTACAGGACAACTAATAAATAATCGCAAATCAATCATGTAAACATGCTATCAACAAAATGTGTTTTCGAAGAAATTGTTACTTTAAACAAAAGCACTGAATTTAATAGTTATATCTCTCAAACATTATTCTTGCAAACAATCATCTGATACATCGCTTTTCGGATGAGCGCCGCTTGTAGGATGCTTGGGTTCAACTAGCCCTGCGGCTTTTATGTGATCCAGCTACGGTGGCCAGCTGACTGAGATATGTGGATAGTCCAGGATATTGTCATCTGTCTCGTGTTCAATGATCGAATCAATAATGTTCAATGAATAATTAGTTTTATCAGAAAAAGGGCATTTGCAGTCGGGATTTTCTACATCCTATGGACATAAATGTTTAAAAATACTTACTAAAAATACTAATTTGGATCTAAGACAAATTATTACTATCTAACAATAACTAATTTTAACAAAAAAATTACTGACTTCATCAACATCGCAAGCAGATGAAGCCCAAATACAAGGTAACTGCTATAAATCGTTGTCATAAAAATTGTTTAAAAATACAATTAATAAAAACATTATCGACAGTGATCAGTGATTACTAACCTTGTCTAAAATTATCCTGGAAATCATCATAATGTTAGTTAGTTGGTAAACCTACATAAAGCATCGAGTAAAAATAATTTAAACTTATTCACCGGACTGTACGTAAGTTCCCAATATGGACTTTGGTCTATGTGGACTATGGTTTTAGTTGGTAGGGCCTAGATCTCCCCCGGGGAAGTACCACCGCCCGCCACGGTACTCAGTACCATTCCTACCGTGTAATAATTGTGTTAAGAACAATTGTGTTCCGGATAGGAAGGTGTGGAGCCGGTTACACTTTTTTAGAGGCGACCATCTCAGCCCTCAGGGGTAGCAACGCATCTGTGACCGAATTAGAACAAGACTCATTGAGTCTAGTTCTGGGTGGGTCACAGTTGTCATGGGCGGCAGCGGAAGGTGGTGCTGCATGCTCGTTTGCTATCTTAATTCCATAAAAAAATAAAATGGACTGCATGTTAGTTCCCAAGTGTGGACTGTACAGTAGTTCCAAATATGCTCTGGTACCGCTGGAAGCTAACGAGATACCGATACCAGCCCAGCCGCTACCAACTCCTAATTAATGCAAAACTATCGATTGTTCCACACTCCAAAACCGTACATCATATCGTCGAGTACATTAAACATAGAATACACTATTTGACAGAAGTTGAATTGGATGAAGTAGGCTATTGATTAGATTAGAGATGCATGGTTTAATTGTAATGAAAGAATATTTAAATTCAAAAAAGGCATTGTAATTAGGTAATCACTAGCAATTCACAGATGGGTAAAAAACAATGCAGGTTCCCCATTTCATTTTCGGCAATGCGTCGGCGTTTTCGTGTCCCAGTTGTACGTGGATGAAGGTAATTATACTCCGTTCGAGTTCTATATGAAATTAGTTTAAATGGCAACCCACACTAAACCCAGCATTCCGACCTTGTTCTTAAAGTTCAGAGATTCACGACGACTCAGATATAGTTGCCATCACGCGCATTCGTTAACTACTTTTACCTATAGTTTCCAAGGTAATTACATGTTGTAGTCTCTGTAGAAAAACATTAACCTTACTTCTCATAGTGCCGTTTGCATGTCCGAGAATAAGATATACAGATTTTACTGAGCGTTTTACAGAACACCCGCACACAGCTATCTATGTATAACAAATAGCATTTTAAGCTTGAATAATAAGGTCAAAGCAATTAATTTTCAAAGCAAAATTTAATTCTGAAAAGATTTATTTCACAAAATAAAAAGACACCGTGAACCGTAAAAAGTTGACCTCGTTTTTGATGAAGTTGAAGAACTTCTGTCGTTGTTTTTACTATGCGGAAGTTTGCGTAGTCGGGCACAGGAGTAAAGAAACCACAGAGACTCGGCTCTACACGTGCTCTGCAATTTTTTACGAGTATTGCTAGGTAGTGCTAGATAATGTTGATACGATATTAAGATTTTTTAAATAAAGAACTCCAAAAATGTATGAGATTTTATTTTGGGAATAATGATAGCACAGAAGAAAGTAATGTTGATTTCTTACTTTTATAAAACGATATTTGTGTTCCTATCATTTCATAGGTAGCCTAAAAGAAGCCAAAGTCTAAGACCTTCTGTTGTTTCAGTTTAAGTCTATGTTTTTTGTTGGGAAAACTATAAACAGTTTATCTAATCTATGTATAGATCTAACATGTATAAATTAGTATACAAGGTGGATACCACCATTCAACAATAAATGAAACCACGAGCCCTGCTTCATGCAAAGACTATATTTACATTTAGTAAAAAATGCCTAACATCTTATTTATAAAAATGTTTTTTTTTTAAACAAACTAAATAGCACAAAAATACAGGAAAAAATAAAACAGCCTATCTAAACATCGGTCACTCACTTTTGACAAGAGCGGCAACAATATTCTGCTATTACAATAATAATAGATACAGCAGCGTGCTGAAAAAAAATTCTGTGGCTAGTCTAAAGTTTTGGGGGCTTAGGTAATCATTAGGTACATAAAATTAAATTCATTGTTGTATGTTGGTAACCACGTTGTATTTACTGAATAATTTAAATAGACAAGCGTCCTCTGCGCGGTATCCTTGCTCGCGGCGCGGTAAGCAGCTGCGAACAGCATAACTTCTGTAAACTGACAAGCGTTTAGAAGTTCCCTCGGAGTGGGAACAGCTATTTGGTGATGCACGAAAATGTTATATTTTATTCTACATAATCAAAGCTAATGCATATATCTTATGTGCAATGGAATATCAGCTAAAGCATACGTAATTATGATCATTATTTGAAAAAGAGGACAAACGAATTTTAACGTTCCTACTACGAATTTTTCAAGTGGGCTTTCATTGTAAAGCTTTTGAAAAAAACGACTCGTATACTTTTGGGACGTAGTTCCTTATTTTATTTTAAACGACTATTTAGGATCTATAACGACTTCAAAGTTGACGTTAACCATGAAACTTTATTAATTAAATTAAAAAATGAACACTTTATTAATTAAATTTACACAGTATCAATTTAATCGGGCTTAAAGCTATGAAGAGCGCAATAATTTGTCAGGTCATCAGTTAATCACTGATCATACAAATCAAATTTCGTACCGATTCTGTGGTCAGATCATTACTGCGATAAGTATTATGGCTGATCTAAACATTGATCACGGTAAATGTATCACAATAATTACTTTTGTTTATATTGGAACCATTTGATGTGGTCAAATTTATAATATTTGATGACATGTTTTATTATGATTTAAAAAGCGTGAAAAGCTAATAGCGTGTCCTAAATACGCTTACAGTAAATATAAAATTAAGACTTGTAAAGGGGAGAGGGATTTACGCCGGATTCACACATATCAGTGAAGTCACCGTTCCGTCACAGTTCCGGCAAATCTTTCATACATTCTCGGCATTGTCAGTGCAGTGTCAGTGCTGATAATGCCGAGAATGTATGAAAGATTTGCCGGAACTGTGACGGAACGGTGACTTCATTGATATGTGTGAATCCGGCATTAATATTTTTGTAAAAAAAAATTGTCTCTGACGCGGTCGAAGCCGCTGGCAAACCTAGTGAAATTATAATGCACCCACCGAGAACGCTTCAATGATGCAAGTAAAAAGAACAGCATGTAAAAATAGAGCCGTTTTTCTTACCCCTTCAAATTTCATAGTTCCCTATAAATTCTCTCATCAAATAGTAGAGCAAGTAGCAAGTAGTTGGCCTCAAGCAGCGTAGTTCAGACAACGTCATGTTTAATAACGCAGTTAATAATTTACAAAGTGTCGTGCGGTGGCGCCGCCTCCGCGTTATTGCTTCACACATGAACGGTGAATTCACCTCGGTTAATGTAATAGTTGTAACGAGCTCAACTATTGATAAAGACCTAAATACTTTACTAAATACTAAATACTTTACTAAAGTATTTAGAAGTTGCTGATTAATGAGTAATGAGTGATTAATGAGTTGTTCAGAATGCAGCCTCCTAATCGGGGGTCCGAGTTCGAGAAATGGTGATAGCAATGATGTTTTAAATATCTAGATTGAGCGTCGCCCTACAATGAAAACAAAAAAACAAGGCAACATTATCAAGCATGTGTGAGAGCAGGCGATGTTTTTCACGTTCATTTATTGTCTATGTGTGCGTAATTTGTGCGTGTTGCTATAAAAATTGTGGCTAACAGTTAGCCACAATTTTTTGACACGTTTTCGCGGATTCGATGTTCCATCTAGATATTTAAAACATCAAAGGGTGAAAGCTTAGTGGTTCAGACTTCGGTCTCCTAATTGGGAGGTCAAGGTTGAGTTCGAATTCCAGGGTGCGGACTACTAACTTTTAAGCAGTTTAATTTAAGCACTCGCTGCAACGGTGAAGAAAACATTGTAAGGAAATCCGGAGAGTTCGCAAAAATCTGAGGTGGAGGACGATTAGGTATGGTTTGCCATGATAATGATGATGATTAAGAAAGTGATTGAGTGACTGATATAATTCTCTGCGCTGTTTTAAATCATAATGGGTTAGTTACTGCTTCAATCCCATGGTGGCGTAAGATGCCGTGAGAAGTGATAGAAGCCGGCCCAAAACCATAAGGTTGGTGGTATAAAAAAATGCGCACATTAGATATAACTTCTCGGCAATGGACCCACTTAAATGAAAGCATTTAATTATGATCTTTATGTCTGGGTTATTACGGCTCAGACCTGTGATTTTTATGGTTCCCGAAGCGAAACAAATTAGGGTTTATTAGTTACTTAAAATCCTAACTTAAATGTAATATCTCTGTGTCAAAGTACTCAAGCCATACAAGCTTTCTGTCGTCTACTAAAATGGATTACTGAGTAAAAAGCATAGTATAAATTATTTTAACTCCTGCGCTACCTATTTCAAAGTTAAGCCGACTAGTTAGGACATGTGGTCGAACTAATTGCTCGGATTTAACTGTCCACCGAACACGCCTAGTTAGAGTGGTAATTTTAAGAATTACGCTCAAATAAAACCCATTGTTAATGCTATTGCGATTATAAACAGGTTTAAACTTAAGTAGAACAAATTATTTTGATATGGGACTTTATTGATAATTGTGGCAATGCATTTTATTAGCAAAGATAATAATTACGTGCCAGTTTAAGTGGTTTGAATGTTGTATCGATTAAAGGAGGAATTATAAAAATTGAAATACCCAGACAAAAGTTATGTATGTGATAACGACCACAAAAATAGAAATTATTAAAAATAACTCAAAACTACCCGTCAGATATTGCTTGAATCTAGACTAAAAGCACCAGCAAATAAAAATATACAAATCGGTTCACCCAGTACAAAGTTATGAGTTAACACACACAAAAAAATCGAATTGAGACCCTTTTTCCTTTTTTGACGTCGATTAAAATGGATCACATTGAACATTATCTCTTGTATTAAAACAGAAATAATTGAATTTTTCAGAACGCTCCCAGCACAATAGTGGCCGCAAATAGGCCATTCGGGCAAACACCGCACCGGCCGGTAAATTAGAGGCGATAGGAGCACCTGAGCTCATTGCGGTAATACTGCACGTGACCAATGGGCTGCCGGCAAATTATGCCTATTCTAACTTTGAAACTGGTTTGCACCGGTTAGAACTGGTTTGCTACTGAATTTGGGTATTTAATGAAAAATCTGTTTATAAAACAATAAATTAACAAATATTTATAGTCTGTGCCTATTAAGTCAAGTCAAGTTGGTTTAGATTCTCTGATTCAACTCGTAAGTTGATTTATGTAATTATGTAAGAACTTTAAGTTGTCTTCATACGGTTGAAATTTTAAAGTTTATATGGAAGAACTGATTCTCACGAGATAGGTGCGCATTATGTGTTTATCGTCAACTTAGATATGGCAGTAATTTCATTCCAATTAAATTGTCTCGGATTTCGTGGTGAATAAAAATAAATCTAACAAAGTCTAAAAATCTAGTGCAAAAAAACTGGCTATCAAAAACCTGCTTCTAACAAAATTTGGTTCTAAAAAGGGCCTGGTTTAAGAAATGCTCCTACCTATAAAGCCTTGTGAATAGTTAAACATTCTGTATATTTCAAGATTACTATGCGCTGTCATTATACCATTATCGTTATGCATTTCTAAACCATGAATTCCTTCATTCAAATCTCGTAGTAATTACTCAAGTGTATGAATTTATTTATCGTTTTCGGGCACTTTCATTAATCTAGCGCCGTAATTTACGGCTTCAGGGGCCACAGACAGCACTAACGATTTTGTGGCTTGTCCTCATTACCATATTCAGTATACTTTGGGAGTTTCTCTCGGGAATACATGATTTCTTGTTCCAAGGATTGTTCTTCGATCATTAATGATTAATTAGTGAAGGCTGTTTTGTGTTCAGTTTGGATTTTAATTTGAAAATAATTATGATATTTATTTAATGAAGCTCTCATTGCTTGACGGCTTGCGTTGATTCTATCATTGACTGAGTTAAGTAATAGCGGATGATAGGCAGTTAGGTGGTTTACTGACTAGTTATTAGTTAAATTAAGCCGTCGGACCCGGTTGTTACCATTAGAAAGCACTCGTTAAGTCATGTCGGAGGCCTACGGGTGGCATAAAAATTATAGCCATAGCCCTCCTAATTGTAGCTCTAATCCTCACGTCATTCATTAGACCTTTTAGAGTTCCGTACATTTAATGAGAACCTTCGTCTGCTTCGACAGTATCAAAATTAGCAATCAAAACACGAAAATCACCAAACAACGTTCAGTAAGAGCCCATTAACCATCTTTACCTTTTTATTCCACGCACGAAATAAATCTCTCCCCTGCTTACCCTTTCCGCGGCTCATTCGTTATTTTTGCCCCCCCTCTCCCCAAATCGGCTGTCTTCCTGTATTCGATATTTGAATTAGTATCGTTCGTAATTTGAATTGTTTTACATTTGAAATGTCGGTATAATTACAATGTTTCAGGGTTTGAGGGTATAAGAATTTCCAATCGTGTTTGAAATAAGAATGGAATATGGAATTAATTTCGTGAATGGCGAACGCGCCACAATTACTGCCTACCTGCTTATGACGGTTAGTCGTAACGCAATTCTAACGTAGGTACCTAAAAACCACTATATTCGTAAAATTGACGAGTTAAAAGAATGTGATTCTTAATAGCGGTCTCAGAAGGACTATTATGTTGTCCGAAATATCACGAATTTTACGAAATGTAACTATCAGAATTAGTCATTTTCATTGTGGATTTTGATTATTTTAATAGGAATTTCGAGCGAAATTGAATTCATTGTAACAATTGTCAATGCATCTACTAAGAATACGTCGAACTAAATGTCAAAACGATCATATTGCCGATGTTTGTTGCAATTGAAAAACAAAGTTCTTGTTGTAAGACCGATACTATCGGTAGTAAATCCGTTATTTCATATGACACCTTGGTACCATGGGATTGAAATCAGCCCAATACGGCCAAACATTCCCACTGAACCAGTTTCATCCGGTTCCATCCAGATATTTCGTTTTAACCTCAATCATGTACGAACGTGCCTCATCTCCCTAATCCAGCTTTCATGTGCCAACGCAAACATAGCGATACAAAGCAAACAGCAAGCGGAGAAACAAGAAAAGTGGAAAAACGGAGGGTAAACAGACAAAGATTTATATTGTGGAGGGACATATTGTTAGTGGAAAAAAATAAGCCTACATCAATGATGTTTTAAATATCTAGATTGAGCGTCGCCCTACAATGAAAACAAAAAAAAAACAAGGCAACATTATCAAGCATGTGTGCGTGTAGGTGATGTTTTTCGCGTTCATTTATTGTCTATGTGTGCGTAATCTGTGCGTATTGATATAAAAGTTGTGGCCAACAGTTGGCCACAACTTTTTGACACGTTTTCGCGGATTCGATGTTCCATCTAGACATTTAATACATCTTTGATTGTTAGTGGAAAAAAATAAGCCTACATAGAGGTTTCTTCATCCGGTGTAAGTTTCAACTTTGAGTTCAGGTCAACTTTTTCTGATGATTCACAATGTCGTCATGTCGTAATGTCCTGTATGTGTGCGCTTGGTTTTTTACCAGCTAATTAAATTTCTGCGTACTTCATACATCGATTCAACTTTTCGACTCAGATTCAACTCATAAGAAAACATTTAAATATGAGCCTTATAACTTTTTCGTATGATTGAATGTTCAACATTATTATATTGAAAGATTTGGTTCTCACGCGATTGAGACATACCTACATATTACACCTTACACCTGTAAGAAACCCTCGAGCCTCGATAAGTAAGCACTGCCAATAAGGGTGCGGTTCCACTGAGGCGGAGCGGAGCGGAGCTGTGCGCGATTCACCAATCATATGGCTTGAAATCCACGCGAGGCACAATGAGACGTGATTTTCCTCGCTGGTTTTGGAACAAAGCTCCTTATGGCATGGCATGGATGGAAGCTAGACAAAAAAAAGTGTAACATTTTTCCGTGACGGAAATGTAAATGTACGCTATTGGTTGAGTCCAGTCGTAAATGCGCCTTATTTTTCAATCAGTTTTGTTCAGATGCCACATCATCAAGGTGCTATCTGTCAGGTGAGGTATGTCAATTGTTCAAGTGTCAGAGTTAAAATGCAACAATATAGATTCGTTCCAACCGAGCGTTTTTGTTATTATTGGCTTTATTTTAACAGCATATTAACAACTCATTTCTCATGCACATTCGCAGCTGCAACGACGATTGTTTGGTTACTGGAACCAAAAGCCATTGGATGCAGCTGAGCTGTCACTAGTCTCCCTGCCGATGTGCAGCCTATGCTATCTGCTGATACTTATTTTCCAGCATTCTTCGTTCTATGTAATATGTATACTAGGTATATTCTTAACATAATTTCGCTGGTAAATCTGGACTGAGACTAAAAAAATTAATAAGGAACATAGCGGGCGCGGCAAGGAAAAACGAATTCGGCTGTATGTAATATTGTTCGAGGAAATAAATATTTTGAACATAAATCTCGAAGACAAACGTATCTATAACAAGGTCAACGATACGATACAAATAACGTAAAAAATCTTCAGAGGTTTCAATATTTTTTCCTCAAATTTATCTCGAAATAAAATTGATCATCAATATTTGAACTAGTCTGAATCTTATATAGTTATTCCAAAAACGATCTATTGTTTTACTTCTTACGAGTATATCCTGTGCTATACATACATTCTTTCAGATGATTTAAGTATACCTAATTTGTTCTGTTTTTAAAATAAGGAGAGCAAAAAATACAAAATAATGACATAAAAAAAGAAAACGACTAGAAAGAATAAATTAAATATTAGCAGCACTGATTTTTTAATCACAACGGCACATTCTGGATCCGAATATTTTTTACTCGTGCCCCGTACCACACAATTTCAATTATTCACATTTGGCAACGAACGTCACATAGCACTTATTATAAGCCAGAGAACAGGATCGTGATACTAATCATGATGTCGTTGTTACATGAGCGCAAGCTAGTTATTACCTATAATGTCTGTTGGCTTTCCACTATCTAATCCAATGCACGGTTTAGATACTCGGCGAAAAGATACAAAAGCGCGAATACAAGACTCAATATATCACAGTATATAATAGTATTGGAATAATTAGCATTAGCAATAATAATTAATTGCTAAAGGTCCATTAGCAATCATTAAATTAATTGTAGTTGCTAAAATAAATTATTGCTAATTATAGCATCGATCATAGCAATCGTCTGCATTCGCGTCCTGGTGCTATCATGCGAAAAACACACGACCGCGCTAATTCGCACCGCGGCGCTAACTGTCGTGTGCGACTGCTGCGTGCTATTAGCACGGGGCTACTGCTATCTGCTAATGCTAATGTCATTCGCATTCGCATCGAATTAATTTGAATCAGCGCGACCCGACAGTTCACGAATGAATAGGAGTGAGTGAAAAAATAAAACGCATTCGCGCCAATGCAATTTCTCTTTTTAGTTTTTACTGTAACTGGTTTACTTAATAAAAAAGTGTAAATATAGTGTAATTTGTAGTCAATTAATATAAGATTTGATTTTAACGTGTAAATAAATATATTCCAAATTATCCAAAAATGGCTTATAGAGTAGGTATCCACTTTGATAACGGAAAGCTACTTAAATTATATAAAAAAAATATATGATATGTTGTCCTAGTAATGAAAAAACATTAGCATTTCACAAATCACAGCTATTCATAATCAAATTAAAAATGATTTTAGCAAATAGCATAGCAATAGCACGTAGCATGCTAAGACATGAAAATTAGCATGCTAATGAAATGAATGAAAAACAGCATTAATTGCCATTACTAGTATATAATGTGAAAATGGTCTTGTTTTTTTCGTATTTGGGTGCGACTTTGAAAGATTTTTTTTTGAGTTCATCCTTATTTATACGATCTCTGAGATACAAAAGGATGACGATATGATTAGCCACGAGTATAAACACGAATTAAATGATTTTTATTCGTAGTAGGTTTTTTACAAACACTTCTCGAATTCCGTGCATTTGTGGTTGACCTCGAGTACGAATACTCAGAGTAAACCGAATATTTAACCGAGTCTAAACGAGTATCTAAACGAGGCGTAATTCAACGTACTGCAACCAAAACATTCCAAATTCAAACTAAACAGCGCCATCTATTTCACACGTACGTTACTAGTTTATGTTCGGCAACTAATTTAATGTACCGGTTGCTAATGCAATTATAAACTTTGAATGTGCTGTAATATAAATAAATTGGACCGCACTCATAAATATTTGTAAACGACACACGGCCGTATATTTTCGTGTCTAAATTAGCGACCGTAATGGTAATTGTGTTTCGGGGAACGCGGTAACAAACGGTTTGTTATATAATATTGTTTATTAACTAGCTGTTATTCATTTTATTTATTGTTAAATTTAAGCTTTTATGTTAATTACCAAATGAGATAAATGAACCACTTGATGATAAGTGGTTAAATTTCCTATGGACATCAGGAACAAACAAGGCATTGTTGATGCTGTGCCGGCTGAGAAACAAGGAAGAATGAAGAAATAATGACAATGCTACACCCTCATAACCTCACACTAGGAATCCCTGTGTCGTGGGTGCCTTTGACGATTCACAAAGAAATTCACACCCAGACATAGAATATCCCGATGTCCCAAACGCCTTGCCTACCTGACAAAAGTCAGCTCTTGTTTGGTAATAGAGCTGAAGCTAGATTGGCTACCTTGTTCTTGAGCCCGCTAACAAAAGACTGGTCTTATTTCGGCTGATGTGACAGCCCTGGCGTACCTCGCTAAACAATAAACAATAAGGGCCATAAATATGCCATGCGAACAATAGCGCGCTTTGCCGTCTCGAAAGTACGCACGACGCTTCGACCATTACGGCAATAGTCATACGGGCGAAAGTCGGTTGCAAGGAATATACTCGAACAATTTTCGGAGCGGGTCCGGACTTAGCGGGAATGTTCTGGATTGCCGTGAATGGTGCGTGAGTGGTATAAAAAGGGGCGATCGGTTAAGTGCGGACATTCTAGTTTCGGAAGCGAAACCAGGAAGATACCAGCGATACCTACGAGCGATACAAGTGAGAAGTGAAGTGATTTCTACGAGCGATACAGTGTTCGACGAGTGTGTTTACTAGTACCTACGTGCAGAGTGTTTTAGTATGTACTGTGTACATCGTGTAATTTGTGTATCTACGAGTACAATAAAAGTCTTTGTGGTACAGTTTGGCATTTTCTCGAACCCCATACTCCTGACACCTTTCTTATTACTTCTGCAACTTTTTTTGGTCGACAACGTATCGGTGAAGCTTTTGGCATTATTCGTTTCTAAAATATCTTTCGTGTACAAACACCGACCATTTCCAACGTTATCAAATGTTTAAACGAGTACATTATGAATGCTTAAACAACCCGCAGATAGGTCAGCTCATGAAATTATAGTAAATTGTTATTAATTTTGCAATAGGTTTACCTAAATCTGGTGCGAGCCGACCGCTCCGATATCAGCCGCGCTTGCGAACGTAAACTACGAGCTAATAGATTATGTTAAACTGGTCATTATGCCGAGGCCCGAGAGTATGTCGATACTTCTTTATTTCCCGACTGCACGATGCACATTGCCTTATTTATATGTTTGTTCCTAGCTTTGTGACGTTCTAACTTAAAGAACTGTGTAGCTAATCATACTCGTTATGGTGTACTGATAGATTTGCCTGTATTGTTAAATCTATCGGTTAAACTTGAGAAAATTTGACCCGTATATACGTAAGCACAAACGTTGCAAGTTCAATGAAAGCTTGTAAAAAGTGAAACAGAGTTTTCTCTTTACATATTAATACATCAGTTCTCAGGTTGGATGTGATCGTGAAAACGTAGTACCATAACATAATACTGGACCCATGGGCACCATAGCCTTATGCGGTGTATTGTTAGACATACATATAATTCCGTGGTGTTTCTGAGCATATTTTTAAGGTTTGGGGTGATCATGGGAATTACTTCAACGGCTTATCCTGTCATATAATTCTTAATTTCCGCTAGCTATTTCCCGCTGTTTGTCTTACTCGGTTGAACTGTAAACTAATTTTAAATAAATTAAATACTCAATTTAACCGTTTTTAAATCCTTCAGAGGTAGAATAGAGTTGGGACAAAATATGTTCTTAGTTTACATCTTCTCATAAACTACTTTCTTTATAAATTTCACCCAAATAAGACAAATAGTTTTCAGAATTTCGTGTGTAATTATTGAGCGAGTTTCTTTTCGTTTTATGTATAATAAGTACTAGTAAATCCGCCCTCGCTTCGCTTCGGGGAACCAGTCCCTTCAAAAATCTCTATAAATTTTAACAAATTATGTTATTCCAATGTCTAAGCTATATTACTGCAAAGTTTCATGAAAATCCGTTCAGTAGTTTTTGCGTGAAAGAGCAACAAACACACACACACACTCACTCACTCACTCACATACATCCTTACAAACTTTCGCATTTATAATATTAGTAGGATAGGATGTACTCGTATATAATATTTGTGACCATGAACATAACCTCAATAGTATGATACGCTCGATAGGTGATGAGACTGATTTATCTTAAGATTAGTTTTTCGATCACAATATTCGATAAATTGAATCAATGGCATCGTATACTGAGAGAAAGTATCGAATTAGGTTTAATTATTCAATTTCGTATCGATATATTATCGAGACACATCATTACGCCTATTTAGGTGCGCAATTGAGTGGCAAATTGCAGTAGAAATTACTACGTTATCAGATCTACTGCCCCACAAAATACGATGGCTTTGAACTACTTTCGTTGCCGTATTTTGCCTACTAAATATATTGGCGAATTTTTACCGATTTATATTCAATTTCAATTAAAGGTCTATTAAAATATGATGATAAGATGAGATATATTATGTTGATGCGAGGACAGGTTCGGCGAGGCGAGGAGAGATGACATGAGAAGGGAGTTGGTCATAAAATTCAATAGAAAACTAAAAGCTTTGTCTGTAGATTTGTCCCTACCGTTTGATAATTAAAAATAAGAGTTGAAGATATAATAATGAGTAGAAGAAGATAAGAAGACATTATGTGCGAATAGTTACAATAGTATAAAGTCTAAGACCGGCTTTAGGCTAAACTTCGCTTGGTTTAAAATACTTGAGTCCGCAGAAATCCCGCTAACCCAAACTGCACTAACTCAAAGTTCCTTCTGCAAACCAAATAATAATAATATCGAAGGTAACTAAATCAAAACGAACCCTGATTGGATATTTCTGTAACGGAACATTTAAAGTTAGAAATAGTACATCGTTTTCCTCTTAATATTGAAACAGTTATTGCGTTCAAAATCCACCCCTCGACCGTAAATACAATAATACGTTCCCGCTTGGTTGCGGCGAGGAAATTGAATACACAATCTGAGGAATACTCCGCACTCTGCACTCCGTATAGTATGTACGGAATTACCGCATAAAAAGGAATTTTAATCGTGTAAGTATCGGTATTATATCGTGCCTTGTAATAGAATCATTTTAACAAAGAAAATCGACTTTGATATCGACATTTAATGTATGAAATCATACGTAACATTTGCGTGCTTATTTATCAAAGAGGGTTTCCGTCTATATATCTAAGATTCCATCATCAGGTCTTGATCATCAGCAGACATCTATTGATTTTACATCTATTGATAAGGTATCTGTTTTTCTATTAAAAATAATTAAGCTTTTGTCACTAAATAGTATTTTAATAAAAAATTTAAGCCAATGGTTTTTTACTGTGGTCTTGGGTTCGATCAGTATTATACTTATATTTATAATACCTAATTAGTACATAATTGTAACAATATGTATAATTAGTTCTAAGTAATAAACAAAGAGCAACAAACGGGTCTATTATACACATATTATTACGATGAAATGTATAGTATATGAAGGTATCAAATTATTTTATCATTCAAAGAGAGCCGTAATTTCACATACATACCGATGTAACTCGCTCGAGCTTCCATATTCAAACCAGGTCAGGTTTAATCAGACATATTCAGAATCAAAATGTAACTGTCTATTGAAACAAGAAGGCCGAATCAAAGAGCACTTCGGCTCAATTTCACCAACAAATACAAGATCCCAAAACAGTTTATGCGCTTATTCTCACGTCGTTATCGGATTTGCTTCAGAGATTATTAACAGGCGATTTGGAGACAATTTATTTAAGATAACAAATAATAGAGTTCCGATTAGTCTGGTGCCCTTTTAGCGAACTTTGACAGTAACTTCTGTTAATAAGTGTACAATTGGTTATACTGAATTGGTGATAAATAAGTATTACGCCAGGATTGCCCGCGTTGGATGAATTTGGATAGACTTGGTCGCTATATGGTCAAAATCTGGTATCTACGTTTGGAGGCAATTTGAACAATTTAAGGCGTTAGGACTTAACTAAGGATTTTATCAGATAACTATTCGACAAATCAGTTTAACAGTTTGTGTTAATGTAAGGATTATAAACGCTTAGTTTTTTCATACACTAGCGAACTCTCCTTCCTCATCTACGAATATTAAGGTGGATAGTATGGTTTCGAAACCGGCCATGGGTTGCGATGATGATGATGATGTTGCGGATAACGATGGACAATAGTGATCATTTTTCATGCATTTATTAACTCGTCTGCTTGTTTGCCACAAGTACCACAAAAAAAATCAAAATATAATAAAATAGCACGATTTCATACTTAGCGTGGATATGGTTGGATCATAGCGACATACATTCGTGTTGTAACAAAGTTACCGTCCCTGGTTACAATGTCCCAATTTTAAACATTTTTTTCTCTGTTCTGGTTGGGGAAAATTGGACATGACATACGCAGTAATGAAGTTAAGAGTGATGTAAATAGGTCTAGTTTTGTGTCAAATTTGCGGAATATGGATAGAAATAAAATTAATTTCCGTTTAAATTTCCGATTTCGCTCGAAGGGTGAGTCCCCGTCTCTTGTGTTGTCAATGGCACCGACGACAGTGAAACCTAGTTTGGGGCTATGAGTGTATAATGTTATAGTGTTATAGTAAAGTTTTAGGGCTATAATTTTGTTAAAAAAATTACAGATGAGGAGACGAGCAACCTAAGGGTAGCCATTGACGATGCGTCCATTTGGAGTGCTTCTAAATGGAAGTTTTCCATATGGAAGTATCTTCGTAACGAAGGACGTATCGTCAATACAACAACAACAATAACAACCAATAAATTACCGATGCCTGCCGACGAGAAGTACGGCAGAAGAAAGGAAATACTTGGCTCTTAAGCTCAAAACCAGAACACAACAAATCAAGATTTCCAGAAGAACTCAATCAAGCGGATGGTGGTTAGCCAGCCAGGCTTCAGACCTACCATCAAGCTCGGGCGGGCTTCTATCATCTTTTGACTCCCTAATCTGCTATATTATAGAGGCAGTATTCTATGCCACCCCAATACAACCAAAGCGTATGTTCCAAGCCTTTCTCCTGCTCTGGTGTTGGATGCTGTATTATAGGCTACCTCCATGCTCTCAAGGGATATGTCTCGTCACTTTCTTTTTTTTATGGAATTAAGATAGCAAACGGGCATGCAGCACCACCTTCCACTGCCGCCCATGACAACTGTGACCGACCCAGAACTAGACTCAATGAGTCTCGTTCTAATTCGGTCACAGATGCGTTGCTACCCCTGAGGACTGAGATGGTCGCCTCTAAAAAAGAGTAACCGGCTCCACACCTTCCTACCCGGAACACAATTGTCCTTAAAACAATTATTACACGCTAGGAATGGTACTAAGTACCGTGGCGGGCGGTGGTACTTCCCCGGGTGAGCTCTAGGCCCTACCACCTATCATTTCTCTTGGTATGGTGTTGGACGCAGTGTTTTAGGCCACCCTAATACAAAGGGCATGTTCCGTCCCTTTTTCCTGCTATGGTGTTAGATGCAGTATTAGTTGGATGCAATACAACCAAGGGATTCCGTCCCGTTCTCCAAAACATAATAACGCTGGAGAGCAAGTTAAATGAACGCAGATAGTTAATATCTGGAGACAAAGCCATGAGTTATTGGCGCGGCGCTGCGACCAGCAAATTGGTTCGGCCGCCAACAATTTGACGGCAATTTGCCGTTATTACGGCCACGTCTTGTGTCCCACTCAATTGTTGACTGCGGTGCGGTTGTTGACGAGCGGAGCGGGTTACGGGCAGAATGGGCACTATTTTCCTTGGACAGTCTTAAAGGTACCATAAAAATCACTAAGTATTTGAATAGCCCTCTGAATAACCATCGGTATTCATTGATTCAATTTCCTGTTCTTTGGATACCCAAACATACATACATACGTATATGTATGTCCTAGTTTCTAGTCTTGTGTGTCCACATTAGATACCCACAATACAGGGACCGAGTAACGTTATTTTATCAAATATAATATTTTTTATAGTAATAAATAAAATTATCACCAACACACTCAGATCCCCTCTTTGGGATTCCCTGTGTCGCGGGTGGGTAGCAACACAAATAACATATAACTAAATACCCGCGATACGAAAACAAACAAATAAAAATCTGTTCTCGTAATCAAACTATCATTAAGCTGTGTCTTTCTATCTCATTTTTCCGTGATTACCTTTCCATATGATACAATAATAACATCGGAGCAGACCAAAAAGTGCATTTGACATTGTATGAAAGTAACCTATAGTTTTAATATCTCTGTATCCGCTAGTCCTGTGTCCGTGCGCGCGCCCTAAACCACCGGACATAACTGAGACTAGCAGTTATCGCTGCACTGAGCCGGTGTTTTCATACATCCCGCTATTACTGTCACAACGCGTTGGGGACGCTTCCGCCTTCCGTAATGGACGCTTCGTGAAATATTGAAACTATTAGCTATATAAGTACAGGTATTGTTGTCTTTAGTTTACGTTCCATGAACACAAAGATACACATAAAGATAGAATGTCTGATTCTAGCTGGGTAATTCATCCAGTACATTCATCCTTTCTTCTCCGACCCTTTTTGAGGGTTTTTTCAACATTTGACAAGTGGGGTGGGACAACGCGTGGTCGATACATCTATATCATACATCTATGACCAAATTTGATCCCTTGCTAACACTACATATATCTGTAACCTAGTTGATAACCCTAATGAAACAAAAGAGCTGCAATGTGGTCTCAAATCTTATTGAAGTCGCCATGGAGTGTAGTGTGCGGAGACCTTATGTTTAATTGGTTGAATGGAAACTATCCCAAACTAAGTTTAATATCTGTTATCATATTATAGTGGAGCTTTGTATACGTAGCAAAGCACAGACGCCCAGACCGTAATATCCGTCATAACATGCAAATACACTTACCTACGTGGAACTGCTGAAAATCCACTAGGTATTCCAGTCCTGCATTCAACGTTTTGTTAATGAATAGTGTGCCATTTAAGGTTTTGTTTTGAAGCAGCTCAAAGCAAATCATTTTATTAGATACTCCAAATACAAACATACCTAATTCTGAATTAATTTTGAATTGTGTCCTGCAAAACTTTATCGATCAATAGAAAATAGTACTTACTCAAAGCTAGACTTACCGTTGGATAACAAGAATTTTTTTCAGTAAAAGTGTCAATCAAAAATAATATGTTTTCCTAAGTTTCGGGGAACCTAAAATTTATCTAGATCGAAGTAAGTATGTAACAACATAATCATAATAAGAGGCTGGTCCGTTCGTTAGCCCACTATTAACATAAAATAAAACTTACGCACTCAACAAATATCAATTTCTTAGAAGCTACAAAATTCAATCCCAAACAAAGAGATGAAACATGCCAATTATTGAACAGCTAAAACGAATAATCACGCAGGAGATTTTCCTTTATAAATTGCAAAAGAAGCAGTTAAGTGACACCATTTATACTTAACATGGATAGATAAGGATAATCCGAGTGCGTATCGTCGTATCACTGTTAAATATACCATGAAGCGCGTACAAACCGTTCCCGCGCTGAACGCGACGTCACAACAAAGCCACATTCATTCAATCCTCTAGAACCGTCGAAAGTGAATTAACAATTCAATCCGATGTCGTGGACTCAACAAAACCGACGTTAGGCACGTGTTGTACTACCAGCGGACGTAGAATACTTTATTTGTAATATTTAATATAGTTTTTGACATGAACCTTGCTAGTGGATTTTGGAACGGTTGCGTTAAGCTGTGGTGGTGGAAAGGGCATGGGAAGGTGAATTCTATTGTCTGAAAATCACAAATTCACAAAAAACAAAATCAAAAGTTTTTTTGTATAAATTCTGCCGCTTTTCATTTTATAGTGTGAATTTTTTTTGAGCATCTGATTTTTTACTACATAAATAATAGGTAACTTAATGCTTCACTACAATCGCACTTGACAGTAGAGCGTGCTACTAACAGCTCCACTACTCTGCTCTGGAGCAGCGTAGTGGGATATCTTCTCCTCCCCAGTTATGAGGAGATAGCCATTCTAGGCAGTGAGCGACAAATGGTTTGCCGCCAATGAAGGTATCGAACAGTTAGAGATTTATAATATGAACGAATTATTTCTAGCTCGCTGATCGTTTACAGTTAAGGTTACAGCGCATCGTTTAATCCGAGCAGCTAAAGAACGAATGGAAAAAAGCCTGTATTCCCATCTGTCAACAATTTATATTTTACTTCGCATGCCGGAGAATCCGCATTGAGTCGGGACGACGCTCAATCGCCTTATAAGCGGAAAATCTGACATATTGTGGGATCGTCTTTTTGCTCTTCGCCCGGGGCCGGGCCGCGGCTTATTTAAAACAACGGCTTTAAGGATTTCGAGTGTTCGAGAGAATGCCCCAAATTTTTGGCAGCAGAATTCATACTTAGAATTTCAGTTATAGCTGAATCTTTTGTTTTAAAGAAATTTTTGTCGCGGCTTTGCCCGTGGTTATAAATGACAAAATACCTTTAAAATTATTCCATAGTAAGTATTGGGAATAAAATGATGGGCATAAAGTGTAACTGTCCATGGTCTACTCAAGTGTCAAGTTTTATCGCAATCTAATAAAGCTTTCTTATGTACTTCTACTTCTAAAATACAAGAACTGTAATACGCACTATCAAAAGATTATTATCAGATCAAATATTCATTTTTAAAGTAAGATAACGCCTACAAGCGGTCATAATTCGCTTTTTCTTTAATAATATCATCATTAATTAATGTACTCGACTTAATTTAAAGCCCTAGAGTTTTCTTATCATGCCCAAATTATGAAACAAAATATCTGTTTTAATTCTGCATATAAAATATTTATTATTTTTACCAAATGTTTATAACTTAATACAAATACACGATTAAAATTATGTATAACAAGATATTATCTTCAACAGCTTTAAGCGAATTGTTAAAATAATAGTAAAGTTTGCGGCATGATGTGGCTCCGTTTCCAACCGAAATGCCCAACTAAAATACGGCTCACTCCAAACAATAGGGCAGGCTTCAGACAAAACAACCCGAAGTTTGTCATTCGTTGTCAGTTGTTACGAAAATCAAGGAATTTGAACAAGCGCTCGTACCTTTGTACTGTCTCATGACTAAGGACCTCGGTAAACCTCTAAATAATCGCCCGACCGAGGACGCTCACGAGCTAAACCGGGGTTGTGTGTCAAAGATGTTTTTAGTTTGCGAGTATTCTTGATAGAATTTGGGTGTACGGCCGCAGTTAACAATTCAAGCAGTTTACGACGGCACGTCTCAACTAATATAACTCGGCGTCAACTTAGACAGACTTCAACAACTTCGGCCTATTGGGCCCTGGTTGCGGCAGCCGAGTCAAATCATGTCAATCCTTGAATTATAATTTAACTTCAGTTGAACTTAATTTTTATGACGATACACGCCCTTAGCCAAATACTAGGATTCTTTACGTCGTAGGTACTATGGAAATATTAAGCAATACTCAAAACAAGAACATACCCCGATACTAGGATTAGAAACAACTCATCAACTTTCAAACTTAGCGAATATAAAATGTCTATACGATTTATTACTTCTCTAAGTATTAAATTAATTTAAATGCCTATCACAAAGTGCTTGATTTGCACGAATTGCTTTGATTCTTGACTGGGATAAATATTTCTAAACATTGCAATTAAATAAATGTTCTAATAATTTGACTTTTGAGCGACTGATCGTTAATGCCAGCTTAGATGCTGAAATATAAGCCGGGTCAGCTAGTAAAAGTAAAATTCAACCGTAACGAACACAATATAACGTTAATATTCAAATGCTTTGTTATAATTTGAATCAAAGCAGTCTTGGAGTAAGTTGATGCAATGTACACAATCGAAATAGAAATAGAGCGTTGGATTCCAAGTTAGCAACTCATAACCGCCTGTCTATGAGGTTCGTCTTAACTAATTATAACTCTGAATCAAGTTTGATAGGCACTTCATTCAACAACTGGTTTGACCTATTTAGCTTTAGTTAGTGAACTATTTTCTTGCGCTTTGTGTTCAGCCTCTTCGTAATCATCCCATTATAATGAGTTTATTTCTAGTTTAATTAACGTTCACTTATATTAGCTTCAAGTCTAATTTATTTATTTATTTATTATCGTAACACCTTACATCTAACATTACAGGTCAAGTCCCTAATGCGTTAGATAGGCTTTATAAAAATTAAACTTTATAAATTTAATAATACAATATATGATTTAGGTTTTAGTACTTTCTTGATTTTAAACTCTAATTTAAGTTTAATTATTTCTTAAACGTTAGGGCTTTGATCAGTAATAGTTTTGATATAAATAGCATACACAATTTCATAAAAAAATAGTTTCATAACAGTTACATATAGATTAAATAATGATAGGTTTACAGCCAACTTGGTTATAAGGATAATACAAGTTATAAGTACCTACTAAGTAAATAATAACATTTTATGAGAACAAATCAGCGTCGTAGTATCATTAGCGTCGTTACCAAGGCTACAGACTAATCGAGTTTAATAGAGTGCTACTTTATTTTTGCGGTTATTAGAAAACTTGTTATTTCTTTGTGTTTTTCATGTTTCTACTGACACTATACACAGTGATAATACATAATTATGTTTTTATGTGGTCCTGATAAGCCTATCATGCTAAACTATGAAATTACTGCATGATCATCACGGTTAAAATCATATTTCATTACATAGAATAGATAAGGTTCATAAAAATGGCGGTAGAATCAAATAATGACATTCACAAGCGTATTTGTAAATACCTACGTGAAATAAACGATTTTGAGTTTGAGTTTTAGTTTAAATTAGGTTAATTCTAATATCTCGACCAAAATTTCAATATAGAATGAAAAATCCAGCAGGAAGCCCGCCAGAACACGAGATGTGGAAACATTTCCAATCACAAAACAATCTAGTCCAGCACAAAGGTTGCATCGATTCAGTGCGGGAGACAAACGGCGAGTTTTATTAGGGTTCCGTACCCAAAGGGTAAAACGGGACCCTATTACTGAGACTTCGCTGTCCGTCCGTCCGTCCGTCCGTCTGTCACCAGGCTGTATCTCATGAACCGTAATAGTTACAAAGTTGTAATTTACACAGATGATGTATTTCTGTTGCCGCTACAACAACAAATAAATAAAAAAAAATATTTAAGTGGTTTTAAGTAGTTTTAGAATCTAGTAGATAGTTTAGTTACCTTTCGGTCCAAGAGATGGCGTTGTGCGTAAGACGTGGCTACAATAAAACAATTAAATATTTAAGTGAGGCTTTCATACAACAGACCAGATTTTTTTGGCGTTTTTATACATAATGGTACGGAACCCTATGTGCGCGAGTCCGGCTCGCACTTGGCCGAGTTTTATTTTGGAAATTACCAATCGCTACAAACATGAGGCGAGCGGAACAAAGCCTCGTGATGGGCCCGCAAATACAATCGAAACGTCATTGTTCGCGATTTAGTCTTGAGGACGTTCAAAAGTATACTGTTGTTTTGAGCTTCATAATCTTTTATAATATCTTTCATAATCTTCTTTTTCTTTTCATACTTTTGATAAGGCCCATCTTTGAGTCGGTCGTGGCGCACTGCCGATTGAAAGATTTTTGAGATAATGAGGTTTGAATGTTAAATTGAATTTTTACTCACCGTTCTTGTCTCTGCTGTTTTCATGACGCCCATAGATGGACGATACTGAGAGTCATTTATTAATTTTATTTATACTTTTAAATGCTCGGTATTGTATCCTTTTATCACGTGGAAATTTTTACGTTTTTCGATAGCGGAAGGCCTGCAAAGGCGATTGTCAAACAACTGTCCGACGTTTGTTTGCATCACTATATTTGGCATTTCGATAAATTGTAGCTTAAACAATACATAATTAATTGATCGTCAAGTTTCACCAAGATTGAAAATGTCACATATCTCATCGGAGTCAGAAATGAAGCCTGAAGTAATGTAAACCTATTTCCGTTGTGTTGAAAAATTACGTCTATAATATACGTCTTGATTGTCACATTTTGCTGACTCCTTAGCATAGTAGGTACCGACACTGCCTGCAAAGCAAGCGGTCCCGAGCTCCCGAGTTTGGATTCCCAGTCGGTTTAGATATTGAAGTATGTTACTGTGTCATCAGTGTTATCCATGCCGCATGTCATCTGTGATAGGTAGTAGGTAATTCAATGGTGCAAATATTAAATCCTTTAAAACACATTATTTTCAACCGTCTTCAGAAAACGGAGGAGGTTCTCAATTCGTCTGTATGTGTTGTTCTTTTCTTTCTTATGTGTGAACATCGTATTGGGTGAACAGATTTCGATAAATAATTCTTTCGCCATATCAAAGGTAATGACTGTCGAGTGGTAACATAAAAATTGAGCGATATCTGACGGTCACTTTTTGAGTTTTTCTCAATAATGTGAATTTCATTTATGCTCATAACTTTTGACTGGGTGTAAAAACTTAGTTATTAAGGAACGCTGTACTTTAATAACTTCAGTCCGTCGCTACACAACGGAATATGTGACATAAGCAGAACATCGCTCCGAATCTGCTCCATTTCAGCTATTAGCATAAAAATAATCTGCAGAATGTAGAAATAGAAACATAATGTATCAACATTCAATGGTTCTCTCTGACCACCCACTTAATCATTCATGTCATACATATACTATGTTATCCAGGGCTGATAAAAGTGTAGATGCTATTAATATAAATCAGCTATCTCTCTCCCTTCGTGCGCGTTAATGACCAACTCGAGAGCTAATGGTCGCCATCTCTCGTTAATGAAAAACGCTTCTTCGTGAATCAAATGTTATCTTCTATCATATATGACATTTAGGGGTCAAGTTAAAGGTGTTTACTACTACGTGACAACCCTATTAGTGGAGTGCCGTAAGCTTTAAACCTCGGAATCCAGGGACTATGAATGAATCTTTATAAAAACTGTTGGACTGTATTTCAAAATGCACATATAGAAAAGTTAAAAAAAACTAATTCACCGATCTTTTTTTTATATATTTTTATCTTTGTTGGTAAGTTTGTGACCCCATAACTTCGTGTTGGGTAAACCGATTTCGAAACCGAAAACCGAAAAACCGAAGAATCATCAAAATCGGTTTACCCGATCATTAGTCCCTGGATTCCGAGGTTTTGCCATTTTTATGTCTTACGGCACTCCACTATATTGTCTTCTTGTAGGGAGCCCAAGAGGCTGAGGGTTGTCGAGATGCTAAATAGCAAAAAAAGTTTGTGATCTATGCCTTAATAACTACTTGTGGAAGGAGCGAGGAGTTTTATTTAATATTTATAAAGAAACAGACACAAGTTACCAAATTAACAAGTGCTTCTTCTGTTTTACTTCGTAGCCTTTTTGGTAGTGATTATACTTGCGAAGCAGGGGTCTATACACATTATGTGCGCATTATAAATGAATTATCACAAAAAAATAATTATTAATATGAAACTGCACAACTTACTGGCCTCGACCTAAATTCGCTTCAACAACTTTGTGAATTTGAAAGCTGTTAGGAACAACTGTGCAGTAAGTAATGAAAGATTATCATCATTATCATTATCATCGCTACCCATAAGTGTTCCACTGCTGGGCTCAGTTCTCACAATAAGAGGGTTTCAAGAGGACTTTCAGGTATACCTGAACACTGAAGGTACAGGTTGCCTTGTGTTTTGATTTACCAGAGTAAGTGATATTTATTTTAAATACGAATTGTAACTTTTGATAAAACTAGAGGTGTGTGTTAGCTTTGAACCCAGGCCCTCAGTTCTAGATATCCAACACCAAACATCCATCCAACATCCAAAAGATAGATATTTAATAAAAGACGACCATTCGAATAGGCATCTCAAATTGCAATAATCAAAAGATGCAGGTAAACTGAAACATCTCGAAATTGGAATGTGCGATGAATTAGAAACAAATTTAATAATTTCATGAGCCGATGAACGAACGAGTGAGTGATTGATTGAACGGATTGATGAATGAATTATTCATACGAGTAATGGATTTCTGTATTAACCGAGGAATTAATTAGATATTATCGAAGACTCCACTCGATGCCCGATTGATGGATTAGATTTGTGATTAGATTGCAGATGCATTCGTTATTCATTACTAATTGCGCGCAGTTGCTGCTTTCGTGTTTTTTTACCTAAATCTCTACAAATCACTGGTCTGCATTTATAAATACGTTAGTTAAGTAGATACAATAACGTTCTTGCATGATTTTAACCCATCACTGGGCAACTGTTAAACTTGGTGCTCTCACATAACTGAAGATGCCTGGATCATTCCATCATGCAGCTTTATTATTAATCGAGGTATAAGTGGCCAGTCAAAGTGTTAGAAGCTTCTATGCTACTTGAAAGTCGCCGGCATGGCATAACAACTGCTATTGATGACAACCGGGTCCACCTGGTTTCCAAGCTCTCCAAAGCATGGAACTTGGCTCCATCGATCACTTGCAAGCGACACAATCCGCCGGGTCACAATCGACACAAGGCGTTGAGTTGGCGCAGACAAAATAAATAATGACATTAGAGACAATATTTTTTGCATCACACAGAATTGACAAAAAGGAAGATAACGGAAAAGGCTATGAATAATTTACTATTAACTATTTATATTTGCGTTTTCTTTCCATGAATTCTAATTCCTATCAATATTTTTTCTTTACCGTAGAATATACCTACAATAATTCGAACCCAAGTCTCCCGTTCGGGAGTACAACATTCAAATCACAGCCGTAACTGCTATGCAAATGTTATTAACAAATAAACGATTAATACGCGACAATGCTACAATATCCATTCAACCTTCGCTGTCGTCATTAAATTCTCATGCATGGCGATTCCGGCCGAGATCTATCGCGATTAATCGATTACTCCAAATCCGATAGGGATACCGATTATTCCGATGAATATTCCCATTATCTATATGCAACAGCACTTACCCTAAGGGTCAGCTCACACCGAGACGCGACGCGACGCAACGATACTGGAAGAGGCCAGTGATTTCGCGCTGCGCCGCGCGCCGCCGCGAGACGCATCTCAATGCCGCGAGGTGCATCGTAAAAGTAGGCAATCTTGCACGCCGCGCGTACCGACGATGCACGGCTGCGTAGCGATGCACCGCGCTACGCCGCGAGGCGTCACGAGACGCAGCACTGCATGAAGCAACGTATTCTGAATTCTCACAATGAAATGTGTATCTTTTCGTGTAGAAAATAAAGTTCTATTTTGAGCCGCTCTTTGAAAGACTGCGCGCAGCGTCGCGTCGCGTCTCGTCTCGGTGTGATTTGACCCTAAGTCCTGAGTGTCTTCTGCGTTCAGCAGCCAGACGGAGTGGTCATTCATATTGATGAGACTAAGTGCCTCTTCACACGTCTCGTTGTATGCCCAGTGGATCAGTCTATATTGAGGCTTCGTAGCTTTACACCAGCGTTTCTGTAGGACCCTTGAAAGGTTGATTTTTTAAGAGCTTCATAGCGAACGAGCATGCAGCATCACCATTCTGTTGGTGTCCATGGCAACCGTGACCGAAACAGGAAGTAAGAGGGTTGGGGCAGGTTTCTTAGTGATAGTTACGTTTAGTTAGTTATGGAAACAGCATCTGAAAGTCATCAGTCATCAGTCATCTGACAGTTAGAGCTACAGTTGCCTAATGCATCACTTTCTTTTGTTAATGTCAGTCGTCATAATATTGTTGAAACAAATTTTATTTTCCTGTAGTGAAAGTAAAAAAAAATTGTTTTCGCCACATGAAAATAAATAGTTACCTATAGCTTAATTACATACCTATACTTAGATGCCATGGAACAGGTAACAAGCACAGCTTCTGATATTCCACGTAGTCCTGTTTGATCATTTTAATTCCTAAAAATTTTCCGAAGTACATAATATTATATCATGACTCATAACCGACACGAATATCTAAATGGAAAATCGTGAATGATTTAATTTGACCCGGCCTGAACGAAAGACGTTCAAAATATAATTTCATATTGAATCAATCTGATGGTAGTTTTATTTTTTTCTTCGTCTCGCTATCTGAATTTCAACTGGCTCCAGCGAGAGCCGTGTCGGCGGAATTACGAGAAATTTAATATAAAACTATGGTACAGACTCGCCATATTTCAACCAAAGGCCGCGGGACGCATCTGTGACGAACTTTTAGCTAAGTTATATTTTTTAAAAATGGATTTTTTTCCCAACTCGTTTCGTGAGAGTTGGAGCAAAAAGTCGTATTAACAGTGAAATATTACTATTGGCGCTTGACAGCGGAAAATTGCAAATTTAATGCCGTTTTATCCGGCTTTTAGTGGGAATATCGGAAGTTTAGTGTTAATTACTTGGGGAGGTTTCCTATATCTGCGTGTAATGCCACTCGAATCAGCGCTGGTATTATATTGATTTTATCTTCATACAAGTTGACCAATTTCTTCATTGTATTGTTTTTCATATATCTGGATAGTTTTCAAAACATATTATCTGTATATACATATAAAACTCTTGCGTTACTGAGTGATACTGGCGGACAACGCACAGCCGAAACTACTGAACGGAGAAAGCTGAAATTTGGCATGTATGTTCCTTGGGGAGTGTAGGGGAGCACTAAGAGAGGATTTTTGGAAATTCCACCCCGAAGGGGGTGAAATAGTGGAGTGAAGTTTAAACGAACTCCACGCGGGTGAAGCCTGCGGGCGGAAGCTAGTTAAGAAATAAATTTCTTCGTTTCCGGAAGTAGACATAAACAAAATAACGATGTATATTATTCGTGCCAGTTCTTTGCACTAAAGCAATTGGCTCAAGGCCTCGATAGAAATTAATGATCAAAATTGAATACCTGTATATAATTTTTATTTAGCAGGAAGGTCCCACGAAATAAAACGGCTTCATGTTTTTGGTATAATAGGCTCTGAACGTTCTTTATAAATTGTGATAGAAGTAGGTGTTAAAATGTATTCTACCTATATTTTTTTAACACTAAATAACGAGTGATGATTATTATTTGAAGACTGTTTAAGTATTATGTTGCTAAATGTTAAGCTTAAGTAAACGAGCTTGATCTTTTGTAACCATGCCTGAAGATGTTATACCTAGTTACCAAGACCTACAGTTAAAATTGACAGAACGACATTATTGGGTTTTAGATTAGGTATAGGTACTTATTTTTATCTCAGATTTGTCATTTGATCCGGTGATACTAGAATTCCGAAAAAAAAACTCCTGCAGTGCTATTGCCATGCAATTGATGGGGATGAGGGTGTCTTGTGTGCTTCACTACTCTGCTCTGCCAATAACACCTTGCCTAGTGTGTTGTCTATTATTGCGTTAAATAATACAAAAAAGACGTATCTGCCAAGAGACAATTAAAACGATACACGTGGAAAATCAATAATATCAAAGATATCATCGTCAAGAAGGAAGGAACAAAGAAATTATAGGAAGAGTAAAAGCAATTTTGAATATAAAAACCAAATATCAATAACAATCATTTTATAAAATTACATAAAGAAATCTACGTATCGAAACATTTCACAGCGCTAACGATTTATAAAGTCAATCAATGACTGTAATAAAACATTATTTAATTTTATATGTATTACGGTACGCAATAAAATGGTATTCTTTGGCAATGAGACGAGCACCTCAATTGGACCCGCGGGTGAAATACTCCCGCCATTTGTCACTGTCCCCCGCGCGCCGCAGCCGCCCCGCGCCCGCCCCGCGCCCGCCCCGCGCCCGCCCCGCACTCGCCCCGCACCCGCCCCGCACTCGCCCCGCACTCGCGCCGCGACTAATTGACAATCAGTGGGGTTATCGGCAATATTGAAGTATTACAAGTATGTTTCAATATCAATCAACCGACTGTGAGTGACGAATTCGTTTTTAAATTACGGCGTCAAGCACGGCGTATCGAAATTATTCCAAGTGTGCGCAGCTGCTGTGGAAAATTATTGTTACGTATCACAGTTGATTTGATGTTGGAAACTCTAGCATAAATAAATAAGTGAATAGGCTTTTAAGTGTGTACGTCATCATGTTTTCTAACTCGATTTGTGGCTTGTTTGAATGATACTTTGGGATGTAAATGTAATGCATTCTGCTGATAAATGGACCAAGTTACGACACTCGGTCCTTATCTTCAGAGACCATCTAGTTTCACCCCAAAGGTACTGTTTTGGCCCGGCTGGGCAGCTAACGCCTCTTGTTTTAGTCAGCCTCCAAACGGTTCCGTGTTCCAATTGAGGGCTTGGGAGCCAGTAGGCACCTTCTGTCTTTCTTCTCTGTTCCTTGGCCAGCCATGCATCCAACCAGCATCGATAGCTAACTACATCGGTAACTGATTTCATGGGCGATGGTTACCACTTGATGGTGCCTCTGCTCCATTTCATCTATAAGACGTGGGTGGCATCAAAGTAAGCTTAGTGCAAATGAAATAAGTTGCCACCTCAACTAAACGTCATCGACACAATCCGTTGACAAAGTTGCGGGTAACTTTGAGCCTGTATTTAGAAAAGCGGAACTAAAGCAATTGCCCCAACTCGTAATGAAGTTCGGTAGTTGGTTTACGATTCCCAACTATTACTTAGTTACGGGGTAGCCGCGTCTTTTGAAATGTTCAGACTGTTGTAAGATTCATTACTTCCGTCTGGTTTATTACTGGGAGTTGCAAGGCTGATGTATCTAACCTACTGCATTTGATTTGCGCATGGTGGAATCGGGTTGTGTAAGTTTAATTCAGGTTTAATAGAGAGAGCTGAAATGAAGTTCAAATTAAGGAAGATCGCATTCCTTGGTGTAAAGAGAGGCGCTACAATGACAATGAAATTATCCACTCCTAGGTACGGACGTTTTCCATAACTAAGGAGGCTAAGGGTGCGTACAGATTATGTAACATGTTATATAACTTCTGTTTTATAACACGTCCACACTATCTAACATTGTTGTCTAACAATGAAACATATAACAAGACACAATGTGTTTTTAATGACATATCGTCCACGAGCATACTTCACTACGCTGGGGTCGTTGGCCAACTCATGCATTAGTTTTTAGATCGACAAAAGTCCACTGATAAGGGTTGACTAATGTAATAAAAATCAAGCTTAGCTCGGTCAATCACCAAGGAACGCGCAAGCCGCCGTGCTATGAGCGTTTGAAAGAAACATGAAACAAAAAGTATAAATACTTACGTTTTAGGTACTTCTCACAGTACGCTATTTATTAGCTACGCGACTGCGACGCAATCCCAAAATTCTATGCATCTGACATGCTTGACTGACAGGAGTCGCATCGTAGACGCGTCTCCTGTCAGTGTAAAGTGTCAGGTACATACAAATTTTGGATTGCGTTGCAATCGCGTAGCTCATGAATAGCGTTGTGTGAGAAGTGCCTTAATGTGAGATGAATACAATTATTTTGATTAACATTGTGGTGCAGATTGACCTCAAAACAAATTACGACTCACAGCATGAGCGCAATCTAAGTAACAAACACAGTTGAACAACAGTAAAGAAAATCTCGCCATAAATTTTATAGCAAACCGTCTCCGAATGAGATGGAGCAATAAATTTATTCCATTAAAACACATGAAAGACAGAGACGGCTAATAACAATACCGCAATGTAACTAACAAGTGAAGTTAGGGTCGGGGCACAATGAGAATGAGAAGTGGATGATTTTGAAAATTTCATTCAATAGTTTGTATGTTAATTTTATAATAAAATAAAAACAAAATACAAGTAACAACTACACCACAACTTCGTAAATACGTGAATGTATTAATAATTATTTGATCTAGCTGTACCGGTATTCAGAACGCATACATAATAATAATAAATTATAATAAATACATGAAAATTTCATTTTCACTCGTTTGTCCGAGTTATGATTGCAATGGAAAATTCTCATTTAAACAATCAAAAAATATCTGAGAACCGTCAAATATTCACATAGAATAGAGCATGCTTCTTATATATCGGCTACACTCACACTGGACCTAAGTCAAGAGATCATTCTCGTCTCGGCCAATGTCAAGATCTGTTCGCAGTAGGTATGGAACGTTGAAATTTATTTTCAAATCCGTGGAATTCTTATACCTATATTGATAAGAATAATTTACGATCGAAATGTTAATTTCAATAGTTATGCTAATAAAACAGTCCAAAAGTGACTTACGTTAAGATTTAAAAATTACAAATTCAATTTGAGTATACTTTGATAAGTAATCCACTTTATTACGCAACTTAATTAAGTTTCTGCTCTCCAATATGAAGATTAGGGATTTAAAATTTTGGATATGTATGAAACGTTACGTAAAAAAATATATGCATTACACAAAACCGAACTGTATTTCAAGATAATATTGAATATTGAATTTTTTAAATGACTCTTTTTGATTTTGAAGGGTTAATAAAGGTTGACAAATATGATGTAAAGTCAGCTCCCGATGTACCTCAGACCGTGCTCTTTCCACGACGACTATAAAAGGGTAAATCACAAAGTAATTTGTGAAGTACTTTGTTCGACGGAAATTATATGCGGCGATGTCGCGGCGGGACAATACTGCGTCACAATGAACGTGTGGGCGCTCTACAGCGATAACAACCAGCAGTCCCTAATTAAGTTGCAGGTTATATGGTATCACCAATTTATTTACACTAAAAATATAAGCTGAAGAATTTTTGTTTGTTTTTCGCATACGCTTATCTCTGGAACTGATAGATTAGAAAATTAACATTCGTATACGATAGCTACATTTGTAGGACAGGATACTTATAAGAATGTCTTACTATTTTTTTTCTCCTCCATTACAAACGAATATAAGGCATCTTTGCAAAAATGGCGGTAGAATGAAATAATGACATTCACAAGCGTAATTGTAAATACCTACGTAAAATAAACGATTTTGAGTTTGAGTTTGAGTTAGATTTCAAACCATCTTCATACCAAATTAATTTCATTTAAATCGATTCAGAACTTTAAATGACAGTAGTTCACATTTATAAATTACAATTAACTACAGCGATTATACTCGTAGTAGATATAATACTTATCGGCAGTAAAAAATTGATTTTGGAGAGCAGTAATAAGCGCTTAAAAAGCCGTGTTACCTGTACAACGTAGCTTAAGTTACCTGCACACTAGCATGTACACATGAAATTTCATTTCAGCTAACATTCTACATAACCTACGTAAAGTTACGTGAAACCGAATTCAATTAAAGACGTCACCTTGCATCACGGAATCCCTAGGTCGTGTAATTCCGTCCATTCCGCCGCTCGGCAGCCGGCCGGTTGAAACGAAGCAAATCCACTTAAAGGTCTCACTGACCCCTTTCTTTTCACCGGCAGCTGAAGTGTTAAGATGTGTTTTACTTATTTTACCGGTCTTTACCCGCAGAAACGGTCAAAGGGAATTCATAATGATGAATTTAAAAGTTGAACGTTTTATTTTATTTTACTCGGTGCTATTAATATTTTATATCGGAGGACGGTCGAGTTTTTGAAATGAAATACGATGTATAAATAACTTAATATTAAATCTTAAAAGCTTTTCCTTTAATTTTGGTTCTGGCAATAGCTTTAAGCATTAGACTTACAGCGACCTTTCAAGTTTACACAAACACAATTTATTATTAACCAGCCCATAAGTAGAGTATATTAAATTATTCAATGATGTAATAAGGTATTCGTTACTACGAATAAGTAATATTAGTATTTCCCTAAGTTTTTACTCTAGTTAGCAATTTGGTGCCATTTTGGGGCGATTATTTAATTGTTATTTTTAAGTAGCTATAAGTATTATTAGTGTGTCATCACACTACAGGATGTTTCTTTTTAATTTTGTGATAGCTTCTGATGTATTAATTAGTGAAAAATTATTACAGTGCGTTTTTAGTAACGCAAGAAAACCTAACAAAACATTTTCAGTTTTTTTTTTGTATTTAGGTATCTGTGATTTTGTTCGCTCTAATCTGAAACACGGCTGAACCAATTTGAGTACAGTTTTCACTAACATATTGTGGCAATCTGTACTTAAATAATAGTGTATATTTTATTTTAACCGGTTCACGAATAAAAATGTTATGTTA
Organism: Hesperia comma; assembly: GCA_905404135.1. Classification (NCBI taxonomy): domain Eukaryota; kingdom Metazoa; phylum Arthropoda; class Insecta; order Lepidoptera; family Hesperiidae; genus Hesperia; species Hesperia comma. Next base: position 797,135 of record FR990028.1, on the reverse strand, counting down.
GTTTGAATAATCACGCCAAAAAATTTGCGAATATTGCTAATAAGGCTATCATGAAGCGAGGCGAGGACGGGTTTACTAGTAAGATATAACTTAAAACTACTGCAAGTATTTCAAAAATTCTCTCACCATTATGAATGCTATATTATCTCTAAGTTACTCGAAAAACTTCGAAAAGATAGTAAAACTTCAATAACCATTGCCATAATACCTTCCGAAGCAGCGTTACATGCGCTACATACTGAGGGTAAAGCAAAGACATGTTCCACAATATAAACGAAAAATAAATGCCCTTCCACGCAAAGCCGGGATGGGCCGCCTGTAGTATATAGATTTTTAACAACAAATCCTTGAATTTAAATAAACGAAAAACCAGCAATTCTGAAAACCGCCAGCAGCAAGCTCATATTATATCTGAATATTATTCAAATCGGCGAACCGAAACGAACCGCCCACCAGAATAATACCTCGCGGACATTAAATCGGTTTGCTTGTTTTAAATTTCAAATCGCGAAGATTCGTAAGAATGGCTACAGAGTTGCGACACTGTCTGGCGACTTTGCGCGTGCTGAGTTGCATTCAAAACACCACTCATTTAAATAAGTTTTTACTACGAAAACATTTTTATTTTCACTCCCTTTTTGTTAGTTATTTGGAAAAGTTTTTAGCAAAAATGTTTTAGAGAACCGATTGACAGTTTTATCAAGAAGGTGCCGAGAAAATTATATTTTTCTATACCGACAGACCTGAAGACGACTCTAGTTTTATCAATCCTAATTTCCATGCTTGAGCCAAAAATTACTCATTCCTCCAAAATGACTACGCTGAAGAAAAATTTATAAACACTCGTATTTTCTTTTCTTACTAAGTATTCTACATCTTTTCACAAAAAAACACATTTTTACGAAGGATGTATTTCACTTCATGTTTATAAAGATTTCAGTCGAATCGTATCTTTTCTAAGTAACCAATCTGCAAACGGCTTTACACGGATTTCCGCGTTATTATGGATACGGCCTCACCGGTCATTTCGTATGCTAATGACAACAAACTGTTTCCATAAAATGTATTCCTCTTGGTTATTTCAAGTTTAAAATCTTCCAATCTCCATTTAATGAAGTATTACAATAGAACTTATCATCTTACTTCTTATAGCATAAGCAATATTTGGTCATTATCGAAAGTTTATGAGGATATACATCATATTATGTTTTTGAGAGGCGGTGACATGCTAATGATTAGAGGTGGTGATAGCCTTGTGGTTAAGAATTCTGCCTTCTACTTGGACAGCGTGGTGCGCTATGGTCTTGACAGTCTTTTCTGAGAAGAGACCCGTACCCCCCTGTGGAACACTTATAATGTTTTGCGATTTGATTATGATGATGTTTGTATTTTTTCACATAAAGTGCGGAATGGATTTTACTGAAACTTTGCAATTATACCTACCTATAGTTTATCCACTACAATAACACATACATCACCTTTCAAAATTATAAAATGGCTATTAATTGTAAAGAATGCTCATTTCCTATATTCGAAAAACGATTTGTTGTGTTTACGGATAGCAGAACTATCTATGAGGTTCGAACTCTAACTAGGTAGTGTTCCTATATGAAACGATTACATGGAACCAGTTTAACGACTTGTCACAGATGACTCGACAATGATCGGTTTAACGATTGGTTAAACATAGACCCGGGCTGAAGTTTGTGTAAGTAATGTAACAGATTAAATACAGTTTAAACATAACTTGAATTATATTTAGTACTAGCGAACCGCCCTCGCTTCGCTTCGGGACCCGTAAGTATCAACCGCGTAGGTCCCGCTCCCGTAGGAATTTCGGGAAGATAATAAACTATCACCAAAATTAATTCAGGTTAAATTAAATTAAACTTAGAAATAAAGCTTACGACAAAATAATAGCAAAGTAGCAAAGGATCACAGCAAGATTAATTCAGATTAAACTTGGAAACGCGGCAAGTTTGGTATGGCAGTGGGTTCGACCAAATTTGATTACCATAAAAACGGTTCTAGTGTGTTAATCTTAAAAGATAGACATATACTGTCGTGGACATTTTTTTAGATCATTTCAAGAGGAATAATTCTTTCATACATATATTTTTGGTATCTTGAATCGTTTTCGCAACGCATGCAACGAAAGCCCTCAAGAATGAATAATTTTCCCCGTTTTTTCCACATTTTCCATTATTTCTTCGCTACTAATTGTTGCAGCGTGATGTTATATAGCCTAAAGCCTTCCTCGATAAAAGGTCTATTCAACACAAAAAAAAAATTTCAATTCGAACCAGTAGTTCCTGAGATTAGCGCGTTCAACCAAACAAACAAACAAACAAACAAACTCTTCAGCTTTATAATATTAGTATAGATTTCCAGCAACGTAAAGTTGTTGTTTTACAGTATTTTGTTAAACCGTATTGCAGGCTTTCGGTAGGCATACAGCTTTCGACACGCCTGTCTACCCGTTTGTCAGTTATTGTAAAGAAAATAAACAAGTGTACATGTACCTAACAGGCGTATGAAGTGAATGAAACCTTTAAATTCGTTTATTTTTCTACTCTGATTTGACCTCGACCGGACTTCGAATTAATCTGTAACATCCATGTGAACTTAAAAGTTTAATACCTACCATAGGTAGAAACCGACCCTACCCAACTGTACTTTGTGCTCATTCATACTGACTCGCGGGCGCGGTAGCAGGCGCGGTCACGAAATATCAAACATATGGCGTAATATCCAAGTGTTCACACAGGAATCGCACGTGCGGTCTATGTAGCGGGCAAGCTCGCGACGCCGCGCGCGACGCGCTCGCGGCATATCAAACGCATGAAATGTTTGTGTGTGTTCACACTGAACTAGCGGCGGAGCGCGCGATTCAGTAGCGACGCAACTGAACTCTCGCGCAAAACGCCTGGCGGTCAATGTGAACACGAGGTCGCCACGTCCGCCGCTCGCGCGCCCGCCACCGCGCCCGCGTGTTCAGTATGAACAAGCACTTTGTTATTGCTTGCGCCGTGACGGTTTAAAATAAGAAAATGTGTACTCACTACACAACTTCCTGTTTAAGAAAACATATCACGCAATTTCCGCTATACGTTAAAAGTAAAACAAAGAGAAAACATTTTTTGTTTTACCATCTTAATTTACTTTGCGGAAACGTAGACAAAAGTTTCATTTAGTTGCAAATAAATACGAAAATTGTTATTCTTTTCTAAAAATCACAAAATAAAGGTAATTTACATGAGATCAAAGACCTTCCGAGGAATTAATTAAATTTAACCCGAAGGCTTCCTCTGATCGTTTATTTATGGCAACGGAAGGCTTGAGATATTTATAATGACGGCACAAATTGTAGCAATTAGTAGGCATAATTGATATTTTATTTATATTAATTGACGTTTTAATGCGCATAATTTCTCTTCTAATATCTAAGGCCGAGGCCGCATTACGGCTAAACCGCCGCGGTTTCTAACCGCGTAATTCTGTGATTCAAGGAAAGCCATACAAGCGGCCGCACTTGCGGTGCTCTCCCGCGACTGATAGTGTATGCGGTTCGGGCGGTTTTGCGGTTTGACAGTTAACCGCTAATTTTGTAACTCAAGGGAACATAAGCAAGCGGCCGCATATGCGGTTTCCTCCCGCGACTGATTTTAAAACCGTGATTTTTTACAGATTTGTTCGCGGTTTGCCTAGGTACTTGTACCAGTAGTCGGCCTTTTCTGCCTTTTATGTCGAATAATAATGTCTTGGACAAAGGACCTACAGTGGTCTCGTAGGAAGGGTATGACGACCTAAAAAACTGTCAGAATGGCGCAACTTATGGGAAGCCTATGTCCAGCAGTAGACGCAGAAAGGCGAATGGATGTTGATGATGATTTTTAATTAATCGTTAGTATTATATTGTCTTGTTTGGTTTACACTTTGAGACTGATTGTCGTGTAAGAAGCTGAGCAGTGGGTATAAGGCGGCCGAGTTCTTGATGTTGCAGGTTGATGACTGGAGAAAAATTACTTTTTTTTGGTTTAAATATTTTTCTTATTTTCACTTAAAACGTTGAGAATTATTGATAACTGTTAACTGATTTATTAATACATTGGTTACCAAAATAGTACACGCGATCCAAATTAAGAAATCCTCTAAAGACTGACTACTGGGTCTTCTACCCTATATTGGAGCACACAAATTGACGCGGAAACCGCGAGCGGTTTCTGTCAAGGATTTAAAAATACTAAATAGGCCCTGTACTCCCGATAAATATTTGCGCGTTATTCCTATGTGCATGAACTTGGCGCGCAGTTGAATTTGGTTGTTATATTAGAAAAAGAAAAAAAATACATATTGGTATCTCGCTTTTGCGTACCGTAATTCTGTCACATTAACCATTTTAACAGAAGTACTGTTTTAAAAATAGTGAAAATAATTGATGACTCACTTATTTACTTAGGAAATGTGATTCCTTTGGACTTATTTGTGTTTATTCATTTATTAAAACACTTTTTGAAGGCACAGAAATCCATATTCTATATTTTTGAGGACGTAATTACTAAAAACAATTGAAATGTAAGTAACGCGCACCATTCGCTGCTGCCTACAAAATACTACGACTTCATGTATGTGGTTTATGCATTCCAACTATGTCCCTTTCTCGTGCGCCTAAAATATGGTAGTCATATTTATTATTTTTATATATTTGGCTTACAGAAAACAGACATGACAATGACAATATTAACCCCAGAATAGTCGCGCCTTTCCATGAAACGTGAATGATGGCGTGGGGAGCATTTTGTCGCCCATGTTCAAACATAATTTTTTTGCTAATTATAATTAAATAACTTTACAAAAAGAAGAAACTATAACGTAAACTATCAGAAAGTAATTAGTTACATTAGTAAGTACTTTCTGATATAGTTTTGTACTTAGTGGGATATATGTATAAGCTGTGGGACTGGGATATATAAGATGACATAGTTTTGTACTTAGTGGGATATAATATAAGTTATTTTACTTTCACTTTTTTTACTTTCAGCATAATGTTTACCTTAAACTACGTTAAAAATTAAATTATATAACTTAATAACAAAATGAAACATTTTCAATATCTACGATATAATATTATGTACTTGAGCATAATAGTCCTGCCTGCCACATAAACATACAATGTTCGTTGCATAGTAACTTTGTGTCTATTGTAACCTTTTTTGGTCCTTCTGTTTTTTGGATGGACATCCTTTCCTATACATGTTTAATATATACACACAGCCGTGGACGGCAAAATGTTCATAGCGCGAGCACTTTAGGGTCAATCTTCTGACGTCGCGTCAGCGAGAAGACAGAAACCATAGAGTACCTACGTACATAAACTGTCTTCTATGATGTTGAGTCATTGTTTGTAGTTGTCACTGTTTTGTATTTATTAAACAACTCTTACTATTATGGTCGCTAAAGCATCCAAATACTTATAGCTGATTAATTTACAAAAATAAGTTAATGCATAAAATTTATAGTTTTCTAAATAAAAGATTATGCAAAGAAAGTGTGCCTATGATAATTATGGATATGAAAATTTTCATCTGATTCCCCATGACTGTCATTCATTGTTAATTTCAATAACTGTCAAGAACTGTAACTTAACAAGCAATTTTTTGGTAAGGTCAAATGGCTACATGTTTTGGCAAAGTTCGTATGAAGATTAGGAATGGAGCATGTCTATATACTTTTTATCTCTATGGTCGCGGTTTTTATTCGTAGTGTGTGCGCTTTGCGCGTTTACGCGGTTCCGTGGTTTACAACCGCGTGAAAAAAACCGTAATGCGGCCTCGCACTAATATTAGGTAGCGTGATGGTATTGTTTTGGTAACATTATTTTCTTGGCATAGACAAAACGGCACAGGAAATAAATAAACAATAAAGCATTAACTTATTCAGTTGTAACAAAAATAAATTTTAACTATACCTCAAATGATCGGAAGAAACGTAATAATAAATAGGAATTTATCTAATGTTCCCTATTAAAGTGATTTTCCTTGACTTGACATTTCCCGTACTTAAAAATTGGAGTGGAAGGGATATAAAAATTCATTATTCTTTAAAATTGCGATAAAATTTACCACACGGATCATTATTTGTACTATGCGATACGTGTTGACGTCGCCCATCCCTTACGCGAGCGAAGCCGCGGGCAAAAGTATTACAATCTTAATATATACCTAAAACTCTTGCGTTACTGAGTGATTGACTGACAGACAACGCACAGCCGAAACTACTAAACGGAAGAAGCTGAAATTTGGCACGTATGTTCCTTGGTGAGTGTAGGGGTGCTCCCCTAAGAGAGGATTTTTGGAAATTACACCCCAAAGGGGGTGATATAGGGGGGTTAAGTCTAAACGAATTCCACGCGGGCGAAGCCTGCGGGCGGAAGCTAGTAAACTATAAAAACTGTGAGCACCTACGACAGTTAAAAGTTTCCTCATTACCCAAGCACCGTACACGCACATTCGCGGTTCAGCTCTCAGCGTAAGAGCGGTCGCACCGCCACTAAAGTGCTAAAACCTAGAACATAGGAGGCTAGGTAACTCCTACATATTTAATGCGGCTACCGCGAGGCGGGCTCTTAGCAAATTACATGAGCTGCTAATTTATTCAACGAAATCCCACCGCAGCTAATTAGATTGCTTGTGATTAGATAAAAGTTATCCTCTGTACTGTTTGTTTGTCTTGATGATCAGTGACCGCTAACTGGGTGGAACATTGGACTTCTAAACAGACAAGGAGATATTTGTTATTGTTTACCACTTGCTTTGGTGAAGGAGAAACTTTGTGAGGAAATCTACACTCTTGGAGTTTTACGTTAGAATGAAGGATCCTTGCACTTGCGAGGAGACCTCGTGATGTTAGTGATGATGCAGTGCTATAAAAAGGGAAACGTACGTACCTATTAGGCTTACAAATCTTGGCTGCTTGTTCTCAGCGCTGGAACAAGTTAAGCAAAAGTGGGCGCGACCTGCATGGAGATTGGAGACCGCTAGTAACAAAATTTTTTCAGCGCTCATACCATTAAGTCCATCCTGGAGATACAACTACATGTCATTCCTTAAATCATGACGGAGGTCTTTGGACGGCATAAAAACTTCTGACCTTTGGGTTGGCCACTAACCCCTCGACTAGTCCACACTAGAACAGCTTGGTGGAGTTATGCTCTACGCCTCCTCAATGATAAGGAAAGTCCCGCGTTCGGTAGATACTGTACCGTCAATGAGTAAAGCTCTATAAAAACAAAGCTATTATACATGAGCATCCAACCCGCATCTATTTGCAAAATTAAACTTTGCAAACTAAAGGGAATAAACTAAAAGTAAATCTATTAAGTGCCCACAGACCCGGAAGCGATCAATCTCCTAGCCCTCGCACGTCACTTAAACCACAAAAATCGCTTTCAATCATCCAACTCGAAATGAGTTGCACAACCGCAGCTGACAGGCCGTTCATGTTCAAACTTTTACAAAAGTACACCTTGCAAGAATTGATACCTAATGACAATGAATAATAAACCTTCTCGCATCAAACTAAAGTATGTTTTCAGAACGGGGTTATTAAAAAGAACACTTCAACCGCTTAATGCTGAACTTTAGGACCAAAATCACAGAGTCTAAATTTAAGAGGCGTCGATCGCGGCTAAGCCTTTTCGTTGTGATAGTATTGGAAATTGGAAGTGTGCAAATTGGTTGCCAGCGGTGTAAGGTGGATCAGTGGTTGCCGTTCCACGCAAGCCAAGGCTAAGGAAAATGAATTATTATCTACGAGTACATTAATGGTAGCTAGGAAAGGTTTAACTTTCCAAGAAAAATAAGTACGCAGGAAAATATATTTACTCATCAATTTGCTTCAACTTATAGGTGATCCAACTTTATTTGATGATGTAAACTGAATTGTTCAGTGCAAGTGACATTTACATAATCATAAATAACCAAATGACTCCTTAAATGCGTAATAACTTTCGGATATCAGTAGAATCGTCTTAAGTCTCTCCCTAAACCAGATCTCAAGCGAGACGAAATACGGAGAACGTATTTTACGAAGTCAAACGAAACTTCTATACCTCTGAACTAAAGGTGCCATAAATTAACCGACTTAACAAAAGACTGCCCGTGAATGGGAGCCCGCACATTGTTCTGTCAGTTCAGACAAAGCGTCACGTCTGCGATTAACCGGTGCGCGACTCATTATAATTAACTTGATGTTTTCGAAAGACTGCCACTCGTGGGACTATTGAAAATAAACATTTGAAGAATAAAACTCTATAACAACAATTATTAATTATTGTATAAATAACAGGTTTTGTTTGTTTCGAGGGTCACGCAAAGGTATTTGCTTGGTGGTAAGGCTGAACCTCGACTGTTCGGCGACTGCCGGCGCAGTAGCTATGGCGTCCTACGAGTCATCTATCTAAAAGATAAGAGGAGTCCTGCAAATACCTGAAAGTTAACTAGCGCACTGTTGGAGACTACACGGCTACGCCAAAAGAGACGTCGCAAAAACCTCTGCTTCACTTTAGGATATCGATGAAGGACATCGAAGAATGTGTTGCGTCAGATCGGAAGCGCTTAAACGCGTTTTTCTATTTTTGAATATCGGGTCCATGAACAGCGAGCCTTAATAAACAATAAATCGACACTTCCAGGTGGCTTGGCTCCATCACTCCGGGTCTCGAGTTCAGCTCCCATTCGCAGCTTGATGGAACGAATTATTCTCCTAATTGCGCCACTCCGCCATTAAAGGCGGATTAATTGTATTGTTACATAGCCGTTATATGGCGTTATATAGCGCTATGTTTCATAAATCTCACGTCAACGTAACTTATATTTGTTCCCTTGTTATGAGCGAAGTGGTATATATTGCAGTATATTTCACTGTAAATTAGACAAAGGACGTTGAAATCTTAATTTGCTTTCTTCTGCGGAGCGTTTTATCATCACAGCACTTACTGTTTTCGTTTCATTTCTAGATCTGAATCTTAAGGATTTGAAAAAGGTTGAGATAAATTTTACTTTGTATAAGTTAACGCATGAATATGATTAGGTACGTAAACTGGTCAATCATCAAGCTTGCTCAAATGTTTTTGACAATAGTGATATTGCATTAATTTGCTACGGATTTTTGTCTACCATCTATCTAGTCCGTTCTTTGTGTTTATTACGTGACACGATGTGAAGTGTCTCTTTGTAAAGGAACCATCTGAGAGTATAAAATTTAGAGCGCTGAGCGCGTCTATAATAATAATTTTAATGCAACACACTCGTACCCTTCATTAGGATTCCCTGTTTCGCGGTCGCGTGAACAACACTGATAGACTAACAGTTATGAAGTAAAAAACAAAATATATGTATTTATCAGTGAAACAAGTGTCTGCCTGCCCAATGAAATCCTCATACCCTGGCGGTTGCGTTGATCCTCAGTGATCGACAAAGTTAAGCAACAGCGGGCGCGGTCGGTAGCTGGATGCAAAACTTTCTTGAGCGCTGACGTGCTTTGGAGGGCACGTAAAGCCATCGCTACCAGTTGTCATCGATAGATAGCAGTCGTTAAGCCATGTTGGAGGCATTCGAGCGGCTTGAAAACTTCCGATACTGCATGGGTTGGTCACCAATCCCTTCACTAATCTGCACTGGAGCTGCGTGGTAGAGTGAGCATGCTCTAGATCTCTTCGCTAATGAGACCTGTGCACAGTAGTTAGTGGGTATTTAATGGATTGTAGCCAAGTGTCTACCTCCGCATTGATGCGAAATCCGGACCTCGGGATCTCTCACAGAGCTATAACGTCGTCATACATACAAAAATACGTTCAGTAATATAACTCCCTTTTAGGAATAATATCGGGTCTAGCAGTTGGCCGCCAGCCTGAGCGAGTAGTTTAGGATATAAAACTTTAGCGCTCTCTAGAAATAGAAACGTTTGCCGCATTGCTAACAGGATAATATTACAAGAGTATCTTAATACAAGTAGGGTATCTGTAAACTATGCTACGCTATGTTTATTTGTGTGCACGTCGATCCCTCGTCATCTATCTACGCAGTTTCGAACACACGCAAAAACTTTCGTTGGATGTTCAGGATGGTATTAGATATTTATTTGTTCGTGGTACGTATACATGGTATACATATATTAGGCGCACATAAACCCTCAGCATCAACGACTGAGAAGAAGTAAACTACTGTTCTTATGAACATTAGAAACATAACTCATGAATACACTTTTTTCTTTAATAGTTGACAAACGAGCCGTATGGTTTAATTTTATTTTTCATCCATTAATTACTATAACAGAGAATATTAATTTAGCACTCTGTAACGACGTATCTAATACTCCAAAAACAAATACCAAAATCAATAAATAAAAAATCAAAAGTCCCAGCAAACTAGTAACGTAACTGAAACGTCTAAAGAAAATATCAGACATTGAAAACGGTGGAACTTGCAGAACTGATAGATAAAATCACCTCTCAATAAAAAGTTCTGGGTTTCACTTAAAAACAGGAAGCGAAGCGACCGACAAACAATTGGAGGAGGAATCAAGGATCCTTAATGGATAGAAAATGGATAGTACGGAACGCGGGGAAAACACTGGAGCAAATTTTGCATAGTCAGCAAACAAGATGTAAATTAGACTAGATGTGACACTTTAAATATCAGATTTTCAGACGAAATTTGTGTGCGTAGTAGGTACTAGTGTGGGCACGGTAGAACTGAGAGTGCTTTACAAAATATCGTTTTTTGGCTCCAATTTTCGATAAATCGTATCGTAATACCGTACCCTATCGAATTTCACTTTGTTGTTGATGTGGTAAATGGTTCAGCCGTTATGGTTTAAAATCAGAAAACACATATAGGTACTTACTACTTACAATAGCACCGCGTCATATTCTGAGTACGGCCCGTTTCCATCAAGTTGGTACGTGCAACAATGAACAATGCTATGCATAAGCCTTAAGAAAATAAGAAAGATCATTCATGTAATAAATGTTCTTCTTCCTGTTCTTCGTGTAACTTATACGATACCTATACATACATATATACCTGCCTAACATACATTTTTACTACCGTATCACAAAATAAACAAGAAATCTCGAAAACGAACTGACTTTTGAAGATGGACTGTAGTTTATGGATCGGAGACGTCCGTAATAATGAATTTTGTAATATGAAAGAATCGCTTGTAAAGTAGGCCAAATTGAAAACGGAGATTTGATCGAATCAAATATATTTAAAAAACTATTTTCAGAATCAAACTCTAAGGGGGTAAAATAAGGGATGGAAGTTAGCTTGAAAAACAAAAGTCCGTGTACACAACAACAAAAAAATACAAATAGAAATATAAACCTAAGCCGCATCTAGAAGCCACCGTTCTTTAGCTCCGTGTACTAAGCAATCGTGGCCTTTGGATAGGAGCCAAGCAACCACAGTTAGGAATGAAATTTAATATGGACTCTTCTGAATATTTATTTATGATAATACCTAATGATTTATAAGCTACATTTTTCGGTTAATGATAGTTCTCTTTATGTAATAGATTGAAGTGTAATCCACCTGATGCTAAGTAGAAAATCTTCAAAGATTCTTCGCCCTAAACAATATGTTCCAACCTCATTGATTAATGATATGTAGGTATAATGTTAGGAAATTATGTAGCAGTCTGTATCATCATTATTGTTACAAACCATAATTCTCAACTCACAGATTTTAAAAACAGTTAAATTGATCGCCATACGACATTATTCGTTGAATATAGTACGAATATTTCGGTACAATTTTTGGCAATTAATTTACAGTTAGCAATTTAAACTAGGCTGCTCTTTACTTCGTTTTAACATCTCAAAGGGTTCCGAAGTTGGGTTAAGGCCGATCTGTGGAAACTTTCTATAATGTTATTACGTTGGAAACTACAAATGGAAAATTATTCATTGTAACTTAGACTCAGCTCGATCTTTGTACTTTATTATCATCTTACGGTTATAATATCATTGTTTCGCGACATTGTGACAAGAAACTTGTTAGTTGACAACTGTCAACCTAGTTTTACTGTCAGTATTCAGCTTCGTTCGCTTTGAGTTTTGAGTCTTGTTCTAGATTGGTAACGGTTGTCATGGGTGGCAGCGAAAGGGTGATGCTGCTTGCTCGTTTGCTACCATGCTTGTATCTATGCATGCTTGCATCGGGACTATGTTGAACATATTTTTTATTCAAACTCCCGTAGTCCCCAACCTATGAAGCGATAGATCCCGATTTCGATTTCCGGCCGGGTCAGGTATTTGACAGTTAATCTATTTGTTCTCGAATCGTGTCATAAACCTAACCTCCTTGCTCGGGAGTCCAAAGTTGATTACGAGTATTAGTTTAGATTCTGTACCTTCCATTGTAGGTCATAAATTACTAGTTCAAGTTGTTGTCCCGATCTCTTTACCATTAAATTACACAGCAAGCTTACCTTTATTCATACCCAAAAGTTATATTTCACGTAAAATTACCGTCATAGGCAGGTCTTTTGATACTCCATCTTTTAATGTAGCTCCACTAAAATCCTCAAGTTTTTTGAAGATCACAAAAAGCGTTCCCTCCGACAAAAAGGACATTACGTTTGGTCGCTTGTTTATCGTCGAGTTTTTGCGACTTCGTAAAAAGGAGGGTAGTCGAGCGGCCGCGCGCCCTGCTCAAAATCGACAATGACTGGTGAGATGCATTAGGAATATAAAGAGGAAAATGTTTCATAAACGATGACTAGCTTAAAGCAGATAATTTTTCGTGTATCGTTTTTAAGTTATGGGCACGGAAAATCTTTTGAACTTGTTTTAGTTAAATTATTTTAATACTTCTTTGTTTTGAGATTTTATTTTATCAGAAACTAGTGTTGTAGTTCAGGTTCTTAAACTTTCATAGAGCTTTAAGACTTGACGTTATAAAGCATGTGAAGCGTTTATAAAGTTTTGTTACTCATAACATAAAGTTTACAAGTAGCCACTTGAGTGCTCTATTTACTACATTGTAATAATATATTTTTATCATCTGTACCATCATTGAACCAATATAGGTACATAAGTGAGACTTTTATACGTGGGTACTTCAAATGTTGCAAGGTTGAACGAAAAAAATCATCACGGAAAGAATACGTTTTCTTTTGCAGGCAGCTGTGTACTGTATTCTTATTTTAAAATACCCTGAAGAATTTACCATAGCAATGGAGGTGCATATTGGAGTAAAGTTGGAGTTCAAGTTAAAGTTATAGTAAAAGGTGAATATGAGCGTGATTGTGAATTGTGAGGATTAGGGTGAATCGTATCGTAAATATGTAGTTATCGTATTCTTAAAATATTTACCCACCCAAATGAAGAGGCATATCTAAGGTTCACACCAACATATATATATTATGAACGTAACATAATAAAATAACAAGTAAATGTTTCTCATAAACCCTTTGAGTATTTTATTTTCATCCCTAAAGCAACGTAATAGAAGCGATTCCTAATAATTCCCAAAGCACTTGTAAAACGCTATGGCCGGCTACAAAGCGGCTCTGAGAAATTTCTCAAATACTGCGAGTGGTGTAATTGAAGACATCGGGCGAAGAAATTTGTAACCCTTTAGAGCTCATAATGGAAGGGTCGAAGAAGTTAAGACGGGACAAGTTCAGAATTATTCATTTTGGAAAGATTTTTAGGATTTTATTTTGTGTTTTACAAAATTATTGGGTTTTACGTCGAACATTTACACTTTAATATAGTGATCTTTGTGCATAAAAGGTTGTTAATAACGTTTCATTAATAGAAATAATTGTTTATTTTTTTACATACAATTTTGATCTACTGTGATTTTTGCTACCTGAAATTCTTCAGAAGAGCACAACTGCTTACAACGATTATTTCTTCTTACTTCGTTCTTATGTTTGTACGGTATTAATGCCATTCGAAACATGGATGTAATTAAGTAATTTTACTACAGGCCACCCATTTAGTGCCACTACGATGCGAACAGATCAAAAGTATTTTAAGTATTACTCTATTCTTATTATACTTCTGTTGAGGGCAGGCATTCAAATTTATTCTCCATCGGGGTTCATGTGGACAATTTATGTTTGCTCTTCTCTTGGTTATTATGGGTTTGAAGCATCCACGTTACTACAACACAATCCTAGTGTGTAATGGTTTGGTTATAATGCTGGTCCCCCGGAGAACTATTTACAGCTGTTTTGTAAGTGTTAGCTTTTCACTGGTAAATCACTAAAAGTAGCCCGTAAGGCTTAATTACGTGGGAACTGACCAATGGATGTGTTGGAATTGCAGTGGCGGGGAACGCAGACAAATGTTAGTAAACGGTGAATGAGATATTTATATTAAGTAGGAAAATGTTTATGTTATATTATAGGTTTATATTAAAATTTGTTATAGAAAACTACTTTTAGTTACGACATTTCAATCTCTATTGTTCTGTTTGCTTAGGTAGGTACTTCTTTTTTACGACATAATGACAGATTAGTATGAACAAAGTACCTATACAACTTCCGACACATTATCGTAATGCTGGAATTATTGACATTTTTATTTCAAAATTATTATGATACGGGTAGATATCTCCTTTTATCGCCAAAATTTTGAACTGGTGATCCATTATTTCTAACAAATAATTTTGTATAGCACTAAGGTATCTTTTTCTTTTGAACCCATAAATTAGCTCAATCTGTATGTATGTAACAGACGCTTTCAGCCTTGTCATTATCAACTTCAAGAAGTCTGATTAACTTTTCGCCCCTATGATGATAACATTGCAGATTAAAGACGAGAAATTAAAATGCCGTAAGTAAATATTGCATACAAGCTAAATTAAACTATGAGCGCAGGTAATAAATTTGTATTTAGCGTGATATATGGCAATTTCGAATTCTCGACTCAGGTATAGAGGATAACTTTTAAATTGTATATCTAACTTAAGCAAACAGTCCGCGGAGACCAAACAAACGGAAACAAGTGATTAGTATGCAAAGCAAGTTACAAATAAAAAAATCTCCGAAAAGATTGATACGGGCCGATTGTTTACAAAACTCATTACTCCGGGCTTTGTTGACGGCGAGCTTTTTAATTACAACCCTTGGAAATAAAAACTCGAAATGGTCAAGGGAAAGTTGGATTTGCACGATTGGGTTCTTGACGTTGATTGGTTTATTGACGTGAATCACCTGAATTAAAGTTAGAATGGCATTACCTTATCCAATATTTTTTCTGAAAAAAAAGCAAAACTTGCATCGACCATTGCATATACGTAGTAAAATAAGAAAATCAGCAAATTAGTTGAAGTCAAAGCTCGCTAAGTTAAGCACGCGTTATTAGGGACAGCTCAAAAATTACTCATCAGATCACACTCTTTAAATAGAAACACAGAATAAGCGCCAGAGTTGGAATATAAAACGAATCATTAAATTCGGTTCATCTAGTAAAAAGTTGTAAGGTATATCACACTTAAAAAACAGTTTGAAAATAACAAATTGTCTAGTACTAAGTTGGAGAGACAAGTTGTTTTGTAGTGTGTAATATAAATGGGGTTACTCTTTTGATAGTACAAAACACATTTTATTCGGACCAAACTTTAGGCCTCAAGAATAGGAGTACAACAAATGTGCCATACACAACGAACTACATTTTGAGAAAATAAAAATGTCCTTAGAACGACAATGGAACGCTGGAACGAAATGACCAAACAGGCTCGCAAATATTGGGTCGACGGACATTACCGTACCCGGAACACGGTGACGTTGGATTCCTTCAAATATTTTGTGGACTTATTTTTACGTAATGACAGCCTGCGCAACTTTCTTGTGACCTATCTAAACAATGTTGTGAATTTGGTAATCATTAAGCGGTTATAAATGACTCGTTTGAACGTTGGAATCCTGGAAAGGCCTAAGTTCAAACTTTTCAAGCACCGGATACTTTAGAAATCATAAACAGTTTAGAATTTATTCATCACATTATCCAGTATCGGCAACGGAAATTATCATAAGAATTGTGAATCATTACGAGATTTCGTGAGGTAAAGTCCGTTAATCTATATCTGGCCAGCCTAGTCGACTGTCACATAGATTCTGACATTATGAAAATTGTGGGTTTCGATGGTATGACAAAAGTATTTTAAGCATGTGTTTGGATTGCAACGTTGACCTCCACCAATCTTTAAACGACTGGTACTAGTAATAGTAGGAGTAATTCTTCAAACCCAACACATACCAATTCGTCTTTTCCTATTCTGGCTTTTTACCCAAAAAAACCAACATTTACAGTACAAAGAAAGAAAGCAGTACATAGAAAGTAGATGATAGTAAATTTAAAAGCAATAATGATACGGGAAGGTTCTGATGGCGGCTGTCCACGATCCCATGGACCCATAGATGGCTTATCGAGCGAGCGCGGCGCGGTCTGCTGACTCGTGTCATTAATCTCTCCTAATAAAAGACCTATTGTGGACCAGCCAACGGGACATCGGCCACAGATCGTGTTGCAGAGGGGTAACTACGTATTTTGTGAGTTGAAGAAGTTGGGATTGAGAAAAAAGGTTTGGAGACACGCGTGCAACACCATTCTTCTATTGTCATTCTTAATGATGTGAATGACTCAGAACAAGACTCAAATCGGAAGTAGGATGTTATGTCCATTTAGCAGAGGGTGTCATTAAGAATGTTAGTTCGTTAGTGCTCATGAAGACTGGGACAGGAACTGTGAGTGGTAATAGTTCCTGTTAGTTGTTGTTAGGAATAGACTAGTTAGTAAATAATGGCTCACTATTAAGCATGCTGCTCCATTGCTGAGTGGGCCAATCCAATTGACGGAAATTAGAATACTGCCAGGATGCCATGATATGGGCTAATTGCTACCTTATAGTAATAACTGGGACCAAAAGATTTACGTACCCTCAGCAGTGTAGCCCTCTAACAATCACCACTCTTACCACCGACCACGCCCGCAGTTTTCTAACTCGCTCGATCACGGATCAATGCATGCTGCCGGACTATAAGCCTTTCCTTCGTAATGTAATACAGTGAATCAACGCAACCATTTCCACCTAGTTCGACCACTGGGCGTGCACTTAATCCCGAGTGCGGCGAAGATAAACACAATGAATATGCTTGGAAGCGGTGTAATGACGCGCGAAGATCCGATACAGCGATACTAGGCGGTCAGAGCCGTTAATAAATTAACATTAAATTAGAGCCGATAGGAAACATAATGCTTACACGGATGAACTAGGTCGAGCTTGTCGATAATTTAGTTTTCCATCTCGAAACGTTTTTCAATATTTTAATTTTCTGCGTCGGTCAACTTATTCACGCTGGTCTAAGTAATATCGGCTAATCAATTAGTCAGTATTTAAAAGGTTAATGAGTTTTTGTAAGTGATGTGGTAGTTCTCGTAAAAAAGTTGTTTTATGAGTAAAATTAAAAGGCTATAAAACTTTATTATAACGAAAATTTAAACTTTTTGAACTTATACTTCAGGAAATTAATAGTGCTTGTTCATACTGAACACGCGGGCGCGGTGGCGGGCGCGCGCGCGGTGGACCTGGCGGGCTCGTATTCATATTGACCGCCAGGCGTTTTGCGCGAGATTTCAATTGCGTCCTACTGAATCGCGCGCTCCGCCGCTAGTTCAGTGTGAACACATACAAACATTTCATGCGTTTGATATGCCGCGAGCGCGCCGCGCGCGTCGTCGCGAGCTTGCCCGCTACTTAGACCGCACGTGCGATTCCAGTATGAACACTTGGATCTTCACTACATAGTATAAAACAAAGTCGCTATTTTTGTCCGTCTGTTTGTTTGTTTGTCTGTTTGTCTGTTTGTCTGTTTGTCTGTTTGTCTGTTTGTCTGTTTGTCTGTTTGTCTGTTTGTCTGTTTGTCTGTTTGTCTGTTTGTCTGTTTGTCTGTTTGTCTGTTTGTCTGTTTGTCTGTTTGTCTGTTTGTCTGTTTGTCTGTTTGTCTGTTTGTCTGTTTGTCTGTTTGTCTGTTTGTCTGTTTGTCTGTTTGTCTGTTTGTCTGTTTGTCTGTTTGTCTGTTTGTCTGTTTGTCTGTTTGTCTGTTTGTCTGTTTGTCTGTTTGTCTGTTTGTCTGTTTGTCTGTTTGTCTGTTTGTCTGTTTGTCTGTTTGTCTGTTTGTCTGTATGCTTAAATCTTTAAAATTACGCAACGGATTTTGATGCGGTTTTTTGTAATAGGTAGAGTGATTCAAGAGGAAGGTTTTTATGTATAATACATGCATATATTCCCACGAGAAAGGGATCCACGCGGGTGAAACCGCGGGCGGTCCGCTAGTACTCCATATTATGTTTGATATTTCGTGACCGCGCCCGCCACCGCGCCCGCGAGTCAGTATGAATGAGCACTTATAGGTACTTTAGATCTTTAGGTTTTTAGGACTAAGTAAAGTCTTGACTACCGTTACACCTGATATGATGGTAAGTGGTTATTTAGTCTTCATTTAAAGCATATTCACTGTTGATATAATTTTTGAACGGGAACACCGACGCTGATAATGTATTTCAGCTCTTCATGGTACGGATGAAATGAGTAGTAGTAGCAGTTGGTAAGATTATATTGTAAGTAACTATAACTATAATATATTAGGATATTTTTGTCGCATCTATTTTGCTCAAACGATAATATATTTTGACTTCAAAACTTATAATAAAAACCAGCGCAGAAAATTTTCATTTATCATTCTTTGTGTAAAGTTACGCTCGGCTCTTATGTAGAATGTTGCTACACTGTTATAGACCTGTCTAACGCCTCAGTCCAGTAACTCCAGGGCCGCTAATGGATTGTAGCCATTATCTATACGTTTTTATCCGATTATGTAGAGAAAGCAAAAGGTGTGTTTGGGCCCAAAGCGTTTTATGATCGCAGCACACGGCCCAATAAAGTTTTATGGCTGCCCGAACCTAGCGCTGTACTTACAGCTTTCGGGGATCCGTTTGAACGACGTAAAACCCCTGTATATATATTATATTCCACTGTGAAATAGATTTGCAATTCCGAACCTAATATTGTTTCAGGTGAGTTCAGGAATAGGCTATTTGTATTATGTTTAGTCGAGTTTTAATGTGTGCTTTATGTATAAATGAAGTTACAACATGAAGCCGCGAAAAAGTATAAAAATGATATACTTTAATGTTTATTATGCCTTTTGCGGTTGATGACGTCACCAAAGCAGTAAAACATTTAACAAGCGTGCAGAGCACTGAGTAAGTTTGCGGTTTATTTACTCGTGAAGTGAAGTAAAACTGACATCAATATGGTGAATATAAAGTTATTTTTTTTGTACAAAATACTTCATTTAAAATTTCAAAAAGCAGGAGGGTCTCAATTCGACTGTTTTTTATGTGTGTTACCTAACAAGTTTTTACTGGGTGAATCGATTTTGATGGTTCCTATTATTTTCGAGTTGCGTTCTGATCATCATCATCATCGAGCGAGTTCTGAGAAGTGTTTGAGTTATCCTCAATGATGCTTGTTTAATCGACTTTGTGTATGTTGATGATGAATTTACTCATATATTACTTGTCGGTCGTTGAAGACGGTTTTTTCTGTAAAACATACTACGTATAATTGAATATTCACAACCTGAACCTCTATGAGGTCACAAATTACCTACGGAACCACCCGCCGCGCGACTCCTACACACATGATCAGATTTCAAACAATCCCCAGAATTAAATGTGTAATGTAAATAAATAAAAAGATTTTACGGCTTCAGGTGTTGAAACAGATTAGAGGTAAAAGCCAATTAAGTTAATGAAAAAATATGTTGTACATGTGAACCGGTAAAACGTGAATATGCTAGTGAAGAGCAATGAAAATTATTCAGGGTTAGTGTTTCACAAACACTTCATGGAAGTCAAACTATGACTTCTTTGAAATAGCATAGTGAGTGGTCTTGGAATAAAACGTGGCAAGCAATTCCCAATGAGGTTTTTCCCATTACATGTTGCGCTTAGTAAGTTGTTTTGTATATTAACTACTATTGGCTAAATAGCTTTTTCATCACACCTATTCGAAAAAGACGACTTGGTTCGGACTTACGGGGTTCCAAAGTTGCTGTTTTCTATTCAGCGGGCGGGAATGAATTTTCATACAACTTTTCCTGCCGGCTAGATCTTTTCCGTCCTATTTTGAATTTAGAACATTTTAGTATTTTGCGCTAAAGAAATCGAACGCAAAAATCATTACCGAAAAAATATTACTTTGCACCCTTGTCATACAATCTACTATTATCAGAGCTGCTTCCAGTACTACGCCGATTAGAAGGTCTCTATGGTGTAATAATTTAAAAGGTGTGCTGATCATTTGGTTTCATCGTTTCTTCTCCACGAATTTGAAACATGTTTCCGAAACTATGATAAAATCGAAAAGTATTTTAAGTACCTACCAAAATTAATTCATAAAATATCCACAATGATTCTCAATTTTGAATTTGTACTCGAGAAGTTTTTATCTACCACATCATTCATGTGGTTAATTGAATTAATAAACAATTTCATTACATTACGATAGCATAATTAAACAACAAATAAAGATTTAAATAATATAATATTTAAAAATCAGTAAACATCATTTGATTGGTTTTTGAATTGTGAGATATCTACATGATGTAATATCCAAAAATGTGAGATCTAAAGATTGTCAAAATTAAATAATGATAAGTTTATACACAGCGCAAGTAATATGGTATTACTCAAGAGACATAGATTTGAGATTTTGTATTTTTGAATACGACGCTAAAGTGTGGTAAAAATTGTGACACAAAATTTTCAAGTATTGAGTTCATGTTGATTTTGAATGCACTCATGTCGAATCCAAGTTGAATTCTCGTCAATTTTACTGCGATGTAAAATGTTCGTGTCGGAAAGCGTTAAGTCCCTTGGAAATGAAAGACGAGACCTACGTAGGACTGTAATCAGGCCTAATCAATGAAATTACAAGGCCACATACTATCTAATTTGCCGTTGTAAGTAAATTAATAGTACCGAAGACAAGGCATATCAGTATTTCCCCAACAAAAGAGAGTCACAAAAATCTACCTCACTATCCCTTAAAAAAATCCCTTAGGTTAAGTCTGGGCTTAATTGGTGATTGACAGATTTGATATAAGAGTTCTCAGATTGACATGAACAACAAAGCAAATAATAATAAATAGCTACCCACATTCGTCAAAACATAAATACCCTCCAACAAGCACACAACAGTATTAAAACAACGCAAGACAATTGGATACGACCCGTAAAGGCAAGCGGCTCCGAATACGGGCGCACTGTTCCGCAGCAGTCGGGGGTATTGGAAAATTCCCCCGGAATTATTGTAAAGACCCGTCCCAATTGTTCCGCCGCAATCACAATTCAATCAGCCTCTGTTTTCATATCGCCCGATCGAAATATCATTGAAATGTCGCGAGCAGCCAGGACAGAGTGCGGAGGATACACGGGCACGTTATGTGCGCAAAACCGCGACGATTTTTGCAGCATGCATGTTATCTATTATCAGTATTCAATTCATAAAAATGGTATTATGAACTTTTCAAAACAGTGGTACAAGTAAAAGAACTTGATATTTAAAAATGTAATGTAAAAATGTCTAATTAAATGGAATTGGAATTTCAGGTGGGCTATGGGCACGAGTTGCCAAAATTGTCTTGAATAAAATGGTCTATCTACAGGATTAGATTTATTGAAATTTCATGTGGTGACTTCGTGGTGGGAAAATTATCTTTGTTGTACACAAGAAAATTCACACGGTCGAACTTAACCACTTGAAAAATTACGTATACTATTTGTAAGCAATTATTGAATGGTAACTTCATAACTTGTTTTCATTTCCCATACATTAATACAGGAGACCTTACCAATAAAATTATTCGTATCATTGTAAAAAATCAATCTAAAGTTGCGTCTTTAACAAGATTGTATTCCGTATATTTCCAGTTTGTATGGGTTGCAATGAAACGATTTGCCGCTGTCTCGCGACGGCCGTTACTAAAATTACCTTTTTTCCGCGAGTGCCGGAGAATGTGAAGACGGCCAATTCACTGAATTATTTGTGTGCTTATTTACATTTCATTAACATTTTTCTTTCTTAATATTTAAGAATGTAAATTAAGATAAAGTAATACGCAAGACTAAATTGTATCGTTCGTAACTATTGACCAGCTTAGGTACTTATAATGTAAAACCATGTGTAAAACACTCTCTTTAGATTGATTTATCTATCCGATATTTGAGTCGCCATAGAATTTTAATATCTGGTCGTCAATCTTAATTGAACCTTAATCACAGGGGCTGAAAGCTGTCATTTGTATGGGTTTATTTCCGCTAGTTTCAAAAACAGCTTTACCGATTTGTTTGCAATATGTACTAAGTACCGTGGCGGGCGGTGGTACTTCCCCGGGTGAGCTCTAGGCCCTACCACCTACAATTGATGTTCAGAACGCCCTAGTTATCTCTTCATTTTTCCTTACCCTATTTTTATGTTTATAGCCAGCAATCAATGGCATAATCGACGCGTTTTCAGCCAATAAGGAAGAAAGGAATGAAAGAAACTGGCTCTTAAGCCATGTTGAGATGGCGCAATGACTCCCTGATATCACGACCTCAACGTCATCTATAAACTGTTATTTTTGCCCCATTCATTAGTCCACTATCTTAGCACCACGCAGACTTATAATCCGTAACGGAAATAATGGCATTACTCTAAAAGCGAGTCTAGCCAAAATCTTCCTCGAGCTACAGAGTCACTCTGCCCACTCCATAAGATCGTATTTGCTTTGTCAGAAGGTTCAAGTTACGCCGGTCGGGACACAGATGCGAAACGCTAGGTCTACCCGTTTGTGGTCGACCCTGCCTAAATACATTGGAACTGACGCTGTAAACTGCCCTGTTTAGTTGGGGAGGGTGGGGCGCTGTCACAAGTGTACAGTCGTCGGTTTGTCGGGCTTAAGGTGTTGCGTTGGGATACTCCAAAGTTTCTGTTTATTGGGGATTGGACTACGGACGTGTTTAGTAAATGCACTCTAATACTCTGCAGATGTGACTTGATACACGTTTATTTCATTGAATATGGGTAATAATTGCTACAGTTTTTAATTGTTTTAATAGCAATTGTGTTCCGGTTGGACAGGTGTGGGTGTGGGTACACTTTTTTAGAGTTATCCATCTTTTTTTTCTAGAGTAGCAACACATCCATGACAGAATTAGAACGATACTCTTACTAGCAATTAGTAACTGGACTATTACTAACAACTACTAACTATTACTAATAGTCCCTGCCATATTTTTCCTATCTACTAACCAATCAATTGAAAATCTTATTAGCAGTTTGTATTGTTCTTTCGATTTGCATTTTCAAGATGTTCTCTATATTTAAAAAATCGCAAAACGCGGCCGAGCCGTCCAACCGTCCAACAGATCATACTCGTAGAACACTAACAAAGTAATAAAATCTTTGGTTTGTTACAAATTGCAGAAGATCGCAGTTATTTAAGAGCTATAATATTTTCTATTTTGGGCGGAACTGGCTACAGAGCTGGTTATTTCCAAGCGGTTTCGTTATTTACATATTCACCTGAGCTACCTTCGTCTTTGTGCTTCCCCACGTTTCTTGAACAATTGTTCAGGCAAGTCACGTATCAACTTTGGGTCTTTATTATAGATTTGTATGTCAAGACCTATAAAAGGTACTTGCGAGTTATTCGGGTGGAGCAAGAATGCAATAAAATTTTGTAGAATGCATGATTTTTATTATATTACATCACCTTTAAGTTACCAAAGGATTGCTTCGTTTCTTTCCTGTTACGAAGTAGTCACTGTTTTCTATGGATGTCAGCACTATCAAAAGCATCAACGATGCATTTCCAACGAAAAATATATGACCTGTAGTCCATGTAATGCTCGATTTTAGAGTGGATCTACTACTATGGATCTCCCGAGTTAAAGTTAGGTAGGTGGATGCGATACCCAATCACCTTATCGGAGTTAAATTCAACGTCGAATGACAAATAACTATCACTCAAATTGTAAGGGAAGCAAATTTCTATAAGCACGGTTCTCAGTTCAGGGTACCACACCCTAACAGTCAGATCAATACGTATGCCGCTCCAAATCCTCGCAAACTCGAAACCGACAGAATCCGTTTCCGATAACATAGGAACAAAACAACAGCACATATTAGAATTGAGGAGCTTTGTGCTCATCTCCATGCATATTTCATAAGGCGATCTGAACGTGTGTTTCCTGGCTCGCAGCAGTTTGTCAGTTGTCGCCGGCTTTTCCAGGTCATTGAGCCGCCTCATCCGGACCTACTGTTCTTGGTGAATCGGATTGCGAATGGAAGTTTCCGTTTACTGACGAACGAATTCAGAGACGCTGTTCGATTGATACATTATATTCCTGATGATTAAGCGTTCGGGTGCTAAGGATGGGAATGGTTTGGAAGTGGAATTTTTGGAAACTTTCCAGATAACAAGTAAAAACATACGTAATAAAGTAAGCTGTAATGACAGTCACATTTAGTGTGCGTAGGCCGTTTAATTCTCGCATCTATTTGGGTTATACAAAATGGTATTAAAAATAAAATGGTAACTTATCTATTTATTCTATGTTCGCTTGGAACGCTTATGAGAATTCCGATAGGTCATTTTAGGATATTCTATTCCTCTTAAAGCTTATTTCTCACTGTGAATATTGTGAAACTGAATATTGGATCCAATTCCTCGAACATATTCAATATGTCGAAATTACCGTACATGTTGATACTACACGTAGGTAAAAAATGTTATAAAAACTTTCAACCACTTCATGCTACAAGACACGTAAATAAGTCGATTCGAATGTTATTGTAATTTTACTCATCAATACAACGAATACTGCAGGCCAATAATTAAAAGTAACAATCGAAGAATGAATACATCACTAAACTGTTTCGTTCAACATATCGTTAGTTATTCATGACGGAATATTGGACGCTCTCCAGAATCATTTCGAATTGAAACGTTATGAATTCGAACCACTCAACTCTCCATTTCAAAAGTCAGTATTCCAAGTCTTCGATGCAGAGTTTAAGTGGACAAATAAATACACTGGAAGCCAGCCAAAGTATAACATCCTGTAGTATGAATAGCTATCGAGTGCGTTGATGCGATCGTCGTTCAAGTTTCGATAGCTTTAACATTTTTACAATTTAACGACGTAAAGTATGAAATATGTAACCAAATCATGGCAACGTTTACACTTTATTAAATGAAATGAAATGCTTCTTTGAGTTTGGTTTTTACACACATTCCCTTGAAATTCGGACTACGTCACTGCACAACAAATCTGTGCTGCGAGTGCGCAATACACTTTCAAGGAGTTAAAGTAATGTGCAGTTAAAGACTTAGACTCTTTATTATAAAAACAGCATGTTATGCTGAGTTTGTGTTTTAGACATTTTTACTTCGTTAATGCAAAATGAAACAATGTTTTTGTGCACTAAAAGCAAGCTGCAGAAAATCTCAATGGCTATCAGTTTACAGTTTTGAATCCATCTCATTATTTTACGGGAGAGATAGGAGAGCTATCATTGATTATAAGTAAAAAATATCCTCAAAGGCTAGCATTGTGATCTTACTTTCCGATTTTTAAAAGAATTGTCAAAAGCGATAATTATATTGTGATGTAGCAAAAGCATTCGCGTGTATTCTCCTATTCCCCATGCCTCCTATTCCTAGACATTAAAAATAGATAACATTTAATGGAAATAAACGACACTGCATTTCAGTTAGTAGTGATACTATTTGCAAAGCATGGGGCAAAGTTTGTTCCCGGGTTGAGTGGCAACAATATCGTAATTATGTTTCCACACATATACCACACAACACAGGGAACCCTTCTGCGACAAATGAGTTTATAAACGTATATTAACATTAATTAAAGCATAATTATAATTAAAGCTATTAATACCAACCCTATTATCTTATGTTGAGGAGTTATTTGCGCCCAGCGTCTTCTATTCAATTTACACGTTTATTAGCTGATGTAAAGCTCCAATAAGAGGCTAAGTGAAAATATTGTATCTGTATCGAATTATGGGCTATTTTCAACGGCGAATTGGATTTGAGATTGGAAATTTCTAACGCTTCTCGAAATTTATTTTTCTCTGGAGGGTCGACTGGCCTTCGCTGCAAAGAAACGTCCATTCTGGTGCAAAACTACAATTCCCGTAGCGTTTATACTTTACTGAATGAGGCAATTTAATGTCGTGTACGCCACTGAATATTACTATGCTTCTCATGCTTTTATTTTTACACGAATGTCTTCACTAAAATTTTAACAAACACTTTCTGTAACGCTCATAATCTAGTGGTTTTCGTAAGCGATTGACAGAGTTAAGTCATACCAGGCGCGGTAGATACTAGGATGGGTGACCGCCAGAGGCTATTTCTTAACATTTTCTTGTTTTGGAGAGCACCGGAAGACGTCGGTTAATATTAGACAGGTTAAATCTTATCCTATGGGTTGGAATGAAAACTTCCAACACTTGGATTGGCTAATACCTCCTCCACCAATGTCTGCCTCTGAGCAGCGTACAGTATCCATCCATCCATCCATACTCATGGTCATAATTGGGTCAAAGCCAATTAATACTGTCATAAAGCCATAAAACATTTTTTATTTATTAAGACAATAAAACAACAGATAATAAAAAACATTCATCCTTCCGTCATTAACATTTATTCGGTACGGACGATGCGCTTTAGTTCGTCATTTAGTACGCGTACAGCGAAGGACTGGAATAAATTGCCACAGTTGGTGATTATAATGTGGGTGTTTTCATATCAAGAGAGAACTGGTTTCAATAAGTTACTGAGCATTACCATCCAAGACTCTGTCATCGTTTACCATTAGATACCGTTGACTAGCAATACTTTTTAATTAAAAAAACATTCTCAAGTCATCTGTTTGTGTAAGTTCTTTATAAGCAGTGGCAGAGAAGTCAAAAAAATTCTTCGGTGGACAATGTGAGTTTTTATTATATTCGCATTAAAAATTAATTATGACTTGCTACGATGAACGGCTTAGTCGTATATCGATCGCCATAAAAATAGTTTTTCATGGTATTATTATTCTCAGAACAGGACCCAGCATTACGATGGGTTGTAATAGATTTTTCTATAAAATATAAATCATTTTATTTAAAATGTTAAGTATATAAAATTACAATGTTGATGCTAAAGCCGTAACTTCAACGGCAAATGTGCGCTGTTTTAGCGACTCTTAATAAGATACTTTAGAAGACACCACTCCAAAGTCTGAGATGAAACAATAGAACCCACGTTGGTTCATAATAATTGATGTAATTACCGTCTTGAACTCTTAAAGTTACGTCTAACAATGCGATTTTCTTAGGGGCATTAACTTGGAGTAGATATAAAACGGCAGGTGCAAACCCTCTGTTGCTGTACTTTTAATCATCATTTAAGTTCTAAACCTGAGTTGAGTCAGTCAAATAACGCTTCTGCTCTTGCACCTGCTCTCGAAAATTTTTATTTACAAAGTTCACCTAAGTGCTCGGAACATTGTGAGCAACTGACATAAAAATATGTCGCCGGTGTGTGTTACTGTTCCTAAATTAACATTTCGCACCCCCATCCCCCGGACCTACCCATGAACGAAATAAATCCTTAACTAATAGTAAGCTATCGAACGTTTCGGATTTCCGAACATATTTTCCAGGAGACGTAAAGAAACATCATCTTGCGCCGAGGGCTTCGACATCAGCTATCCGGATATTGGAAGCTCTTATCAGATTTTAAGAACTCGAAAAACAGATTGAACGTATGGAAAATTCGTCTAAGCCAAATCTCACAGTTTGGGAGAATAATGAAATGAGTGCGGCGGAATTTCATAACGGCATACTACGTTATGCTAAAATATCATTTGTTGCAACTTTATAAGTAATCAGAATTTGGCTAACGAATAATTTTACCTAATAAAACTTAATAATATATTTGATGGAGCCTATAAATTATATTGCTTTTAATTTGATCTCCCTTTCTGTCACTAGATCAATTTTTTTTTATTCTATCTAGATACTCGAAAAATATTTTTGTTATGTTTTAAATTTTCTACTTCTAGAATATTGCTAACATTGTGATAAGCGACGATATGTTTTCCTTTGTACACTCGTAGCTCGTATCAAAAGCTAGGTCATCATAAAAACAGAAGAGAGTTTAATAAAATCTTTACTTTTAAAGTTATCGTATGCCAATAAAAAATAGTTTGAATCTGATCACTTATGCGGAAGAAATCCGTGGACAACCTATATACTTATATTTACACAGACATATTTTTGTATACACATCCATAAATTGTATTTTGGTTTGTACATAATTATTATCCGATAGATTACATAATGTAACTAAATATTTTTAAGATCTAATATCATATGGCTACGTGTCAAACCGATAACCTATTTTTCCTTGACTTGGTAAAATACGTATTTTACAATACATCTTATAATTGTTTAGGATAAGCGGTACCGAATGGCAGTGATATTTAACTCGGGTTTAATTTTAACATTGTATGAAAAAGAATTCTTCCACAGTACCCAAACTTTCAAGATTAAATGGCAATTTTTGCAACGCTTTGTACACTAATAAAGAACTACAGTAACGCTTCAAGAAGGATGCAAAAGGAGATTTGTGAATTCCCTACGCATTTTCTGTTGGCCATAAAAAATACAATCTGGATGGGAACGAAGTGAGGCGGTCTCAGGAAATTGAACGGCGCGCGTTTATTAGCGGGAGAGTGATCGAGTGGCCAGATTGTGTGCCGGATAACATGATATCGCCGCAAATAATATCGATATCGTTATTAACACATTTCAAGTTTTCACAGATTTCTTCATTGATATAGCCGCAACCGATTGGACGAACATTATAGAGCATGGATCTGACCTCGTGACTGAGGAGGCCAAGAGTATGCTTCACTTCAGCGCCGATTAGTGGAGGGGTTAATAGGACGCCGAAAGTTATTTTACATTTTACACTCCAAATCTCAATATGGTTTAACGACTGCTATCAAATTATAACAAGTATGAGTTGAAATTTTAACACCTTTAAAAATATGATGGGCAAATTTTATTTATAATTCATAATATTTAGAAATCATTATGTGAGATACACGAGACAGCTAGCTTAGATATTTTATGGAAATGACTAATAAAGAAGTTGACAAGCCACCTGATGGTAAGTAGTCAGCATTGCTTATGGATGATAACTATCCCAGTCCTCATTTAAGTCTTGTCTATGTAGGTCACAATTGTCATGTAAGGTAGCGGAAGGGGGGTGCTGTATGCTCGTTTGCTACCTTCATTCCATAAAAATTGATAGTACCAATACTAAAAACAGGGTTTTATAGTGCAAGCAAGAAAATGAGATTTCTGTGCTGTTAATCATTAAGATCTCGCAGAGGAGATTCCTCGTACGTAGCTATTTCTGGACGAGCCAGTCGTTACTAGGAATTTAGAGCAAGCTATCATAATTGAATGCGAATATAAAATTTCATGGCTGTAATGTGAACCCCTGAGTCCTTTGTCTGCAGCTAATCCTGAACGTAGTAAATTCTCATAAAAATGCATTGTCACCGGAACTAAATCAACGTGTATTAAAGTTATAGAGATAAGAAGAAAAGAAAATGGTCCATGAGGATGAGAAGAAATACTTAGGTATAATTAAGCTTGCAAGATTAAACCTAAACAAACTAACATTAATTTTTTTATAGCCTAAGCATACAAAGAATCAGACAGGTTAACTGATGGTAAGATTATCGTCGCCCATGGCAATCAACAACGACAGGAGAGCGACTGTCGAACGGGCCAAGGTAGCAGTGAAGAATCTCTTCTTCATAGACTATGTCATACTCGTAGCACTCTGTTAATATCGATGCAGGAAGTTCGCTTCACAGCTCACACGTACATGGGAGGAAATAACATGGGGATAAGCAGAGTATATTTTAAAAAGTAAGTTATCTCGTGCTTTGTTTTCCCTTGTACCTATGTTAGCGACTTAGCTGGGCCAGCAGGAGAGTTTATACAAAGATATTTCTCAGTTAGTTGAGGCTGTTGGCATTGGGGGCCGCAGTAGCTACGTATCGAGTAAAAGTAGGCAAATATGTCTTCAGCCCTATTGAAGACGTACTTCTTAATATACTCTGACGGAGCAATATCGATCAGCCTTACGTTGACCTTGACGAAACACTTGAGCGTCGTGTTCTCTCTCGAACACTCTCGTCAATCTCACCACTCGATCACTCCGCCCGCGTTGATAACCTTCTGGCGTTCAATTTCCGGGTAACACTTACTTGCTGACAGATTTTTTAAAGTTAGGGAGTATGGTTACCTATATTACCTCGTCGCAGTTGTTGGAGTTTACGGTAAGTGATTTTTGGGGTGTTGCAAGATTGATTTTTATGACTAAGTCTTATCATTATATTATCATAATATTGGTATTTGAATACATGGGAAATGTTTAAATATTGAAGTTATTTCATAAATTTAATATCCTTGTATGTATTTATGAAGTTTACTAGTAATATAACAGTGAAAGTGATTCCATTCAGAACGTAGGATTAAAAACTGACATGATAAACAACAAATGAAATGAAAATGAAAAATAAAACTCCTCTTTTTGCGTCGGGGGTTAAAAAAGTATCTATTAATAAATGCATTCTCAGATATAATTAGTTTGATAATTTACATTAAAATTACTTATTATGTATTCTATTCAATTGTATTCTATTGTAATTATAGTAATCCGTGCATATTGGCACGGATTAGTGCATAATAATTATACCTAGGTATTCTATCTATAATAACACACAATTACATAACTATCCAATCAATTAATTGTACTACCGCACCAATAGTGAATCTCCTCTATTTTCCATTGAAAGCCCCATGAAAATCAGCTCAGCCGTTCCGGTAACTAGTCCGGACAAAGATAAAGACAGTTATGTAAATAAAATTAAAATCATTTGTTTGTTTTGTCGTTTGTATCATGTAAATAAATATTTACTTTAAAAAAACTGTTTTTTTTAATCACAGCCAAGGCACTTCAATTTAATTTATGTAACAGATAAAACACACTACCATAGACACACACCTAATAACTGCCTACCAGTGTTTTACATAAACATCAAGAAAACCTTTCACGAACACTTTATACCTAAGGGCTCCAAGCCATAAAATTCCTGCAAACAATATATCCAAGTTTTAAAATGTAAATTCTCCACACCAGGCAATATTCCAGTTTCGAGAACGCTCCGCCATGAGCGCGTGTGTCGTAAATTGTCTGATAAAGTTATATTATAACAAGAAATTTATACAATTAATATTTTACCATTTAGAGCGCTCGCACGTGACGCCGGGCGCTGAGAAGATGTTATTAAAGATATGAGTCAAGACAACTGTGCCAGCGCCGCGCCTCACCTAGCGCGGCCGACGATATCTTTATTATATTTTAAGAGACTTTAAACACAGTGCAGATAATCAGATATATATCTGCTTCAAGCGTTTCCATTTATACTTGATGACTTCTGAAAAGCGGCATTTATAGTAGTTTTAATAATGAAAGTATGTCCAATTGAAGACAATGTAGAGTACATGTGTACTACATGTAAACAAAAATGAATGTAAAATGTGAAGTGAAAGTAAATATTACTTTACTGTACTTTTACTTTAAAATAATTAATGCTTGATTCATAGATTTATTATATAACTAAAGATCGGCAATTGTATCACTTGGACGAAACCAAAAATGAATCGCCCGCTGTCAATGTCACCGCCGAGCGCGACGCCTTCCTGGTGGTTTTTATATCTAGAGGAGTCACATCCAGGTACCGCACAAGTAACCATCACTAATTAAGACTACAAAGGACGTTATTCCACACAGAAATGTAAAAACTAAATTAAGTATTTTGAGAAAATTGAGGAACAATTTTTGACAAGTGCCCGCTAAGCCCGCTATGCCGTCTAAAAATTGGTTTCGTCTATCTATCTCGCTCTGCCATACGTGTATCATATGTTTTGCTCTTTCGCATTTACAATCTATCTAAACGTCAGTGTATGCTACACCTATGGCTTGATTACAATCCCAACGATGGTCAGCAGTAATAAAGTCGAGGGTGAGAAAATGCACTAACTTAGAAGCCTATTCCCTTTTGACTTGAAAACGGGAATACCGTTGCAGGTAATTTGTTTCAGTTGGAGTTGGATTATAATCTCATCCTCGATACTGGCTCTACAGTTTACTGAATTATCTTACAATAATCGATATTCTTATCCTGTTTCTAATAGCAGCCAAATGGTGCGTAAAATGTTCTTTGTCTCTCCTCCCTTCTTTTTTGGCGGCTCTTGCTATTACTGACAACCATGAATAAGTGGCCACTTATCATCCAATAAATCGTCTATTGTTAGCTATTTACATAAAACGTTGTGAGAATGTCGCTCTTTTTCGGCAAGATTTTCACGCAAGCTCCCTTACAATGCCACAATCCTTATTTAAATCTAACTAATTTGAGTTACACCGTACACGCGCACATCTTTTGCTTCACTTAAATCGATAATAAATTCAAACAAAAAATTGTAGCGCAATGCGAAACAGTCTGTGGCATTTTTCATAAAGTGGGATACACACACATAATTTTTTTTCAGATCAGATTTGCAGTTCAACAGATTAGGGCGTTAAAATAAAAGAAAAATAAATAAATTCGGGATCAGTGAATTGGGTTGATTAGTTGAGTCGCTTGGGTCCAGTCCCTCCAGTTATTGGTTGGCTTTATTTATGAGGATGAGGTCTCCTAATTGGCCGATTTATTATTGCCTTCAAAAGACCTAAATTATTGTCAATGCCACACAACACCACTTAAAATTTGACAAAATCATAAAACAGATATAACCACAAATAGGTACCTATAATGAATTAATAACTGATTGATAGAATCAAAATAATGTATAACAGAATATAATGAATGAATGAATAGATGAATGAGTGAATGTTAGAAACACCAATTCACCGCAATTGCGAAATTCCACTGTGACTAATAGCACAACTAGATCGAAACAGCATTACGACTAAATCACCAATCGCGGATGTGCGTTGAATACAAATTGTACTGTGCGATAAAAGTTAAAAATCACATGGATGGAACATTTCTCTCCGTACAATATTTGTCGTATTTTAAATTCCGAATTCGTTCCATTTTTCAAATTCTATATTCCTGTACAGCGCCCTCCGTTGGGAAATCTCGGCAGTCAGATTATGTTGGACAGGACTGGTACCTACTGTAACGGTAGCGATAAAATTATTATCGTGAATGTAAATAACAATAATTGTTTATTGACGACCTGGATAGCCAATGGTTAGCAGGCTGGACGGCCGTACGAAGGGTCCTACGATTTCCATAAGGTGGAAATTTCTATTCTCACTCTGGATGTGTGTGTGTGTTTCTCTTTCTCTTTCCGCGATTAAAGTGGTGAATCAAGAAGAAATTAGACCTGTAAAATTATCAATAACTCTTACGAGAATTATCATGTATTAGGAATTTAAGTTAAATTAAGCCTTTGTAACAGTTTCTATTATAACAATTTATTGAACATTGAATGAAATACTAACTAATAATTATGTGAAAATAAGATTAATTATTGACAATTGCAACAAGTCGTATTTATTCTGGATCGACGATATTACCACGTTAAAAGCAGACGAAAATGCTCACGCGGGCAAGCTGTTCCAATTCTTTGCGATACGAGACTAACGACGAAGCAAATTGCAAAAACATAATTATACTTTATCATGTATTGAACAAGAATATTCTATAAAAACCTACTGAAAATTACAGCTCCAATACTAATTTATTGGAACGATGCGTAGCCCACGGCAAAACAGTAGTAATATAAATCTTGCCACATAAAAAGAAGCAGAGAACTCCTATGATTAATGTCCTATTAAAATGAAATAACGAACCTAAAAAGTATATTTACAAAATTTATGGGAAACCAGAATAAATATTTATGTTTGAAAAACAGATAGTCGAAATAAGAATTAAATGAAAAGGTGCAAAAAATCTAAATCTCGATCAGAAAAGACTGTTGAATTTTTATTTTATAAATTGGACTAAGTATAATAAGCAGAACGATTGTTGCGGTCTCTCGGGTTCGATTCCCGACAGGGGTAAATACAATGCGGGAGTGCAGGTATGAATTTATATTGCTTATTGTGATATATAGCATAGCAAACACCTGTGATTGTACCTATACCTATAAAATTGCCCATACACTACTTTATGTCTTCATTAATGGTCCAATACAGAGTATAGGTTTCTCTTCATAGGTGAGGAGGCCTATATCATACTTTACCATTCTGCTCCAGTGGGAATTGGCGGAAGAGTTAGCTTGAGGCATGGCTTATGAACTGCTATTAATAATATCAAATGGGACCAACGGTACCAATATTGCGACATCGACAGCTAACGTGACAGTGCGAATAATGTAAGTCAGAATTAATCATTATCTATACTATAATAAAACTGTAGGAGCACGTGTTCTGTACATTGAATATTTTTTTGAAATTTCGACTAAGGGGCACTTACATATCGAGATAGAACTCAAAATTATATTTTTTTTATTTATTGTCTGTCTGTCTGTCTGTCTGTCTGTCTGACCGATCATCACGCTTAAACCACTGGATGGATTTCATTGAAACTTGGTAAAGTTATTACCTATAATATACTGGTGTCTATTATAGGCTACTTTTTTTTTCGAATAATATTTAGATTCCCTAGGGATAGGTGACTAAAGTTTGTATGGAATTTTTTTATAACGTCGTCCGATTTACTTCAAATTTGCAACAAAGGGTTATCACTTAAATTAATAGAATACGTGTTTCTCAGTTTTTCGATATTTTGTAAGGAAAAGAAAAAAAACACAAAAGAATGCGGGAATTTGTAAATTTTTAAGGTAACTTTCTGACTAAACTGAAAATGATTTTAACCCCATGTTTAAAAATTATTACAGTGAAATAAGTAATTTTCAATGTAAAATCAGTATTTAAAAAATAGCCAGCAAAGGATGCAAAAATGGGGATAAAGTTGGTACAATTAGAGGTGCAGTGTTTATTCGAGTTGACTTAAGTTTTGTCATTTTTGTTGCGGGCTTAGATTTTTGTGAGACTTTCACTGAGAGATAGAGAAGGTTCTGGAGCAAAACATAGGCCACTTATTATCCTGGAATTCCAGCGGAATCAGGATTCACGCTGGAAAAACTACTATGCGCGAAGGTGCGAGTTTCATTTTTATAGGACTTTCACTGGGAGATAGAGGCAGTTTTGGAGCAATATACAGGATAATTTTATCCCGGAATTCCGTGGAATCCTTATTCACGCGGGAAAAACTCATATTCGGGAAATAGGTCGCGGGTTCAGATATTTATGGGACTTTCAGTGGAAGGTAGAGAAGGTTATGGAGCAGTATATGGCTACTTTTTGTTCCGGACTTCCCGCGAGATCGAGATTTACACGGGAAAAACTCCCTCCACTCAACTGCTCTGTAGAAGTTGTGAAAAAATTCATTAAACATTTTCGCGCGCCAAAAATACTCGCACAATGCGAATTCTGTGGCATCCTACTAATATTATAAATGTGAAGATTTGTATGTTTGGTCCTCAATCACGAAAAAACGGATGAATGGATTTGGATGAAATTTGGTACACGGATAGTTTATAACCCAGAATAACACAGGACACTTTTTATCCCGGAAATCCCGCGGGATCCGATTTTACGCGGGAAAAACTTCGACGAGTATGGGTATAGCTTCATAACAAACATATTAATATAAAAGTAACAAGGCTGTCTTTCCGAAAATCCCGCGGGATCGGGAGCTTATCCCGAAATTCCTACGGGAGCGAGACCTACGCGGCTGATACTTACGGGTCCCGAAGCGAAGCGAGGGCGGTTCGCTAGTTCTAAAATAAATTGTGAAATATTTTTTATTTTTCGGTCGCAGTGTTGAAGTACAGGAAAAGAGTAGGTCCATTGTGGGCCTGCAATACATTGATGATGCCTTGATGTTACTTAATGTAGGTAATAGTCACCACTTTTTAGGTGACGAATTTGTCAACTACTAAAATGAAAAATTTGCGACAATGAACCACAATGTTAGCATGTAGTAGAAGAAGCTGTAGGTGGTAGTTGTCAAGCCGACTTTAAAGCTTACTTATATGAGAGCACTATAAATTGCGCTTGAACGAATAAGCACAAGGGTAAACAACCCACGACAGGGGGAGCCTAGGCTTTGTGCCTAATTAATAGGTACCAATTTAATACACGCACCTAAATAGCGCTTCAAGCTTCAGGGTTCCTTTATAATCACACCAGATTTTGAAGTGTCTCAGTTGTAAAATTGGATTAAACAATAAGCTCTCTCCATCGCTTGGTTCATAAGCAACAATGCATTAAGGTCGGCGTCATTACACAGATTATCTATGCTAAATAGGTACCTTTCCACTAAAACATCACTTCACCTGTTCTCATGTTATGAAATTCGTTTTATTGGCAAACCATACAAATGCTAGCTTTCCAGCCTTGTGATTAAGGTTTATTGTGGATTGAAGGCAATTTATAATGCCTTAAGTAAATTTGGCTTATAAGCTAAACTGAACTGAGATTACACGTCATTAAGTTGTTTTTGGTGGGGAGTGACAATATTATATCTTTCCACTCCCAACGAGGAGGAATTGGAATGGTAAGTGTCAATGACAGTTTTTGACCTGGATGTAAGCTGTTTTAATGTTAAATAAAATCAGTTTATTTACTCTCACAATTTGATCTTAAGTAAAACAAACTTGTCTTAAAATACTGTAGTATACCATACTATACTATATATGTATGTAATATATAGTATGTTTTTGTGTGCGATACGGATTCCATAATACTTCATGTTACATAGAAATATGGGACTATGAGGGTAGCGTTGTTAACTTCACCTTTCAATTAACGACCATTACGCATCATCA
This sequence comes from Hesperia comma, assembly GCA_905404135.1. NCBI lineage: Eukaryota > Metazoa > Arthropoda > Insecta > Lepidoptera > Hesperiidae > Hesperia > Hesperia comma. The sequence continues at coordinate 760,002 of FR990028.1, read as the reverse complement.
TAGTTACTGTATTTTATTTTTCAATAGGTATTTGTACCATCATCTTACAGATTTCTTCTTTATTCGACTCAATTTCATCGTCATAAATTGAATATTCTGTCATTAAAAAATTGGTTGCCTGTAAAGTCGGTATACGGGCGAAAGTTTTACGTGACAACGACTTTGAGTGGTAAAATAATTTTAATGTGAATATTCATTCGTATAGTAGGAAGAAGGATGAAATAATAGTAACAATTTAAAACATTTATTTATACAAAGAATTATATTTAAAACATTGTAACACCATCCGCCATCTAGCGCTGCTAACCGTTAGACCATTAACCATTAGTCACAACTAAGTGAGGTAACAAACGAGATTACTCTACTTCTCCAGAGATGGCGCTGTACCATTTTCTGAAACACGCCAACGTGTGTACGCCGTAGCTACCATAAGTAATGTTAAGGAGGAAGGGACGCGTGCCTTTCACTTTTTATGTCTGTCTCTCTCGCTCTTAGGCGGGCTAACCATGCCCGAGTGGAAGGGACGCGTGCCTCTCACTCGCTCTCATTGTAAGCGCATAACGTGAGCGGAGCTACTAACGCAGTTTCTTGAAGTGCCACCCGGCAAACCAATTTATAAGACGTTGTCACGTCAAAAATAAACTTTCTTTGTAATAAATACTCAAATATCATAAGTCCTTTTTTGTCAGACACTCAAATATTATGAAAGTACGAGAATTATTGTCCAAGTTTGACAAATTCTCTGTTCTGCAAAAACTAAATTAATCGTATGAATTGCGGTCCCGCGAGACTCGTTCTCATGAATAAGACGCAGATATTCAACGCGCACATCATTATGTTTAAGCTTTGCGAGTTTATTACTGTAATAATATTATAACGTTGCTCGTGTATACATATTATATAACTGTTGAAGAAGCGCTTTTTAGTCAAAAAGCGGAGAAATATTAAGCGGGTATGCTACCTGAAGGTAGATAAGTGGTGACCTTTCCTATTTAACTCTGTTACACCATAAACATCCATAGATGTTAAGCCGGTCGAAACAAAAAGAAGGCAAGGAGACCATGCTATTTTCTGGTTCTCCAACTTCCGACTAAAACACGTGAAAAATTTTAGGGTTTCAGAAGGGTAGAAAACTAGGCTGGTGCAAAACTTTACTGCCACGCACAAAATAGAATTAAGCTGAGCAATATATCTCATGACTTAAGTACTATCTACTAACTATTTTATGTAATAATTCAGTTAAGAAGACATTTGAAGTTTCAAACACAACTGAAATATATTCAATGCCCTATCATAATGAAATGCGTAGGCAGATAGGTTAGGTTGTACTACCTACGCAAACAAATATACGTCCTATTTTACTCCTTTATAGGATTAAGTTTTCATGCTTCTATGAACACTTGTTCAGGTTGTCCTTGGTCGTCTGTCAATCAGACACAGTTATCTAATAGTAGAGAGGTAGGTAGTAAGTAGATAAGTTCCAAATGAAAGCACTGTCAGATTTATGTAACGTAATTGTAATAAAATTTATTGAAGGCTAATGTAGTCTGACTATGAGCAACTTCTTAGAGTTTTAATATCGTCTATTTACATCATTATTTTCTCCATGAAAAAATTAATTTTGTTATAAACACACTACACTAAAAAATATTAGCAGAATTCAAATGATTACAGAATCAATCTTAATACAAAAGCCCTCTTGATTGCGCTAACTAAAACAAATTGGCAAAAGCTCTCTCAAGTGAGTAGTTACTGAAATGGCCCAAGTTTGGTCATTTATAACGACCTTATTATTAGCTTTCAAGTGTACAGTCGGACGGGTAATAAATGTAAGGCCCTGTGTAGGGGCTAATGTATCTCATTTTCTAATTCGGCAGATGAAATTCAATGAGGTGCTCGCTCAGACCGGGTCTGTCGAAGTTTCCCTATTAACACTGCTTAAGCTTCATTTGGTTTGCGTCCTTGGGAATAGGGTTGCCTCTAATTTTTATGCAACATAAGATGAGTTGCATTCGTTTATGAAGACTGAGTGCTAATTAGGTCATACAATGGAGATTATTGATATTTGAAAATTAGAACACCAAATACTGGATTCCTATTTAAGGCTGACATATAATATATGATCATGTGTTTTTTGTAAAATTTTTGGCGATTTTTTACTCAAAAGCAAACGTTTATATTTTAATAGTGACGTAGACATAATCACTAACCAGTGGATAACAATACTAGCAGCAGCTATTAACATCTTCATTCGCGCGCTTCAACTGGTAGTGTCAACACGTCTTTATTGCAATTCTAAACATTACTGAAGTTAATTAATTATATTACGATTGTTTTGGTGATATGAATCTTTTTAATTAGGACAGTACAGTTGTGAGTGTACAGTTGTGTGTTTGGAAAAAACTGTATTTTGTGATTGATTGCACTCCATAATCGTGTGAACTATAGTGCGATTTATTAAATAAAATTACGAACGTAAACAAGCAAACAACTTTTAAATACCGGCTTTTCCTTTTAAAATACGAAGCGTGAAGCTAATAACTATTATATTAACTGCACTTTTAAATAATCAGTGATATATTGATACGTTAAACAATAGAATCTATGTGATTTGTTTACCAATTTTATATACCTACCCACGGTGCGACTACAAAAAATCCAAATAGTGTACTTATTGTAGCAGGTTATAGTCTGGGTTAATTAACGCGTTACAATGACAACTAAATGTGGATATTGTGGCAAGTTTGCAGCGTCTGATGCCATTAGGTGCACTACTTGTAGTAATATTTTTCATCCCAAGTGCGTGGGCTTCAAGGCTGATGCTGTTGTTCCCGTCAAATGGGTTTGTAAAACCTGTAAAGCCAAACCAAAGAAACGTGTGCCCTCTCACTCTTGTGTCATTAGCCCTGAAGACGATACCACCGCCTCATGCAGTATTTCGCCTGTTAGCAGTGAGGACGTCAACGTTGCTCAGGAATTACAACTAATCCGAGCACAATTAACCACGATAATCAATCAGTTAACAACCTGCCAAAAAGAAATGACTAACTTTAAGCAGGAGTTACGTCAAATGAACTCAACGATAGCGGGATATAATAAAAGGATCACTACGTTAGAAGATAACTTCAACAACGTCACCAGGCGCCTGACCGTTTTGGAGAGCAAAGTTGGCGCAGGGTCTGAATTTGATGTTGCGGCGGAGGTTGAGCGCCGTTTGAATAACCGTGACCAGGACTCATTCTCAACTGATGTGGAGATATCAGGACTTGCGGAGCTTCCTGATGAGAACCCTGTACACATTGCCACTGCTGTAGCGCAGAAACTAGGTGTCCCTGTCGACCAACGTGACATAGTTTATGCACAGCGGAAGGGTAAGCGCGCCCCAGTGTCCAGTGGTAGTACTAGTCCTGTCCCCGGTGGTAACGTGGGCCAGGTCGCCGGTGTGCGCCCGCGCACTCTGGTGGTGCGACTGGCGCGCCACGCCCTTCGCGACGACCTCCTGCGTGCCGCTCGCCTGCATAAGAACGTGGATACAACTGGCATTGTAGCGACCGAGCAGCCACGCCGTTTTTATGTGAACGAGCGACTTACCTGGCTAAATCGGCGGCTTTTTCACAGGGCTCGTCGTGAGGCCAAAGATAGGTCTTGGAGGTTTGTTTGGTGCCGCGAGGGTAGAATCTTCGTCCGTCGTAATGCGGACTCGCCTGCTATCCGTATTCGCTCCGAAAGCGACGTGGAAAAGGTTTTTTGTGAGGCGAAAAATTAAAATAACCAGTTATTTAATAAATTTTATTTTTAAACTAGTGCACTTTATTTCCCTTCAGAATTATAAGACTCATAATCTTCTTAGTATATATTGTATTAGTATATATTGTGTGTATTGTAAATTTTTGTTACCATTAAAAGGTTGTTTGTTGTTGCCTTTTTATTTATCGATCTTTGCTATGCTGTTCATTCAAAATTATCTGTGCTCATTTTGTTGTTGTATTTATTCTTGTGTAAGTGCAATTTATATTGTACGGTGGTGCGTCATACGTAACTGTTCCTGCCATATACCTTACGTTCAATTTTTTTCTATTAATATTATGCTAATGTTTAAACCTATGTCATTGCACATTCACACACACAATCATCACACATTTAATATACACCTAGATACATATAATAATAAATTCAGTAATATATGGTTAAGTCAAAAGTTATAAAATTTGGTCTGTTAAATCCGGGTTCCTTAGGGACTAATCATGATGAATTCATCGCTGCCGTTTTAAACAATCCTGTTGACTTTCTCGCTATTAATGAAACCTGGCTCAGACGGGGTGAGGAAGGGCGAGCGCCCGTAGTGCCTGGTTATCGCCTGTCCCACGTTCCCCGGCCACCTGAAGTCCGTTCACGCGGTGGAGGGGTCGGGTTTTACATTCGAAAAGAGTATCGTGTGCGGGTCCTCTCTCACCCAGTCTCAAACATGGTCGAGCAGATGTGGCTGAGTGTAGTTGTCAACGGTAAGTCTTTACTTATTGGGACGGCGTACCGACCCCCGTGGCAATCGATGGAGACTTTTGTTGGCTCGTTAACCGATTCCCTTTCTTCTTTTGCATGGCATAATTATACAATTCTATTAGGTGATTTCAATGTAAATTTACTCAGTAAAAATAATGTTAATGTCAAGATCCTTTTAGAGTTTTTAAATTTCAAAAATCTAGTTCAGCATGTAAATGAGCCAACGCATTTCACTGAACACAGTGAAACACTTTTAGATCTGGTATGTTCCGATGCCCCGATAACTAATTTGAAAGTTAATCACATAAAAGAATTGAGTAGTCATTGTTTCATATCTTGTCAACTAAACTCGATAAAAAACCATCACCAATCCAAATTAGTTACTCACAGACCCTTAAAGGACATAGATGAAGAACGGTTTCGCATAGACTTACAATCTGTTGATTGGAGCTCTATTAAACGACTATCTGATATAAATGATATGGCCACACAATATACTAGTCAGTTACTCCAACTCTTTAATTTACATGCTCCAGTGAAATCTTTTTATCTCAAAGAATCCTCTAGCCATCCTTGGGTTACGTATAACGTACGACTGATGATGCGGAAACGTAATGAGGCTCAAAATCGGGCGCATAAAACTAAAAAAGATTCCCATATAAGTTTTTATAAAGACCTCAAAAAAATCGTTTCTACAGCACTGTACTCCGAAAAAAAAGCATATTTCAAGTTTTATATAAATCGTCACATAAAAAAACCCAATATCATGTGGAAATATTTGAAACAGCATGTTACTTTAAAAACTACTCATGACAAGCCATTGCCAGTGAGTCTAGCCGATGCCAACAAAATTAATGACTTTTTTCTTGATATTCCAGGCAATAATAGCATATCTTTATCGTACATGACCTATTTCGAATTTCATCGCTTCTGTTCGGCGTCTTTCAGCTTCCACAACGTGACGGAAACTGATGTTTCGAAAATAATAAATAATTTACATTCTAACGCTATGGGCGCCGATGGTGTTTCGCTGGAAATGTTGCTACTAACGCTGCCAACCACATTAGGACTCTTAACGAATATTATAAATAAATCTTTTACTACATGTCTATTTCCTGATCTGTGGAAGACAGCTCTGGTTAAGCCAATACCCAAAAAGGATAATCCCACTGAGATGAAAGACTTACGTCCTATAAGCATTCTTCCAAATATGTCCAAAATCCTTGAGAAAATTGCCTACAATCAGCTCGTGTCTTATTTAGATGCTCACAACATGCTGCCTCAAATGCAGTCAGGATTCAGACAGAAGAGGAGCACCACTACCGCCTTGCTGGATGTAGTCGACGATCTTCTTACAGCACAAGCTACAGGTCAAGTTTCACTTCTCGTCCTCCTAGACTATACCCGCGCTTTTGACTGCATCAACATACCATTACTGCTCTCGAAACTGGCCTATTACGGCCTAAGTGTCGATGCAATTAAATGGTTTGACAGTTTTTTCCAAAACCGGTCGCAGTGTGTTGTTTTGGAAGGGGTTGAGGGCGTTAAAGAATTTTCTTCGCCGAGGCCTATTCGAAGAGGTGTAGCTCAGGGGTCCATATTAGGTCCTTTGTTGTACATTTTATATAGTGCTGATGTTGCTAAGACTATTAAGCACTGTAAATTTCATTTATATGCTGACGACCTTCAATTATATATTTCTTTTAACCCGTCAGATACTCATTCAGCTGTGGCTAAGTTGAATGAGGACTTACAGCGTATCATGGAATGGTCAGTTAATAATTCACTAACGTTAAACCCAAGCAAAACTAACTATTTAGTAGTTGGAACCATCAAGCGTGTTAAACAGATAGTTGATATGAATCTTAAAATATTACTAGGTGGCACAGAAATAGATAGGGTCCATGAAGCGCGTAACCTTGGTGTTCTCATGGATGAGACTCTTCATTTTGAGAATCACGTACTTAACATCGTGCGTAACTGTTTCTATCGCCTAAAAGTTCTATATTGGATTAGAGAGTTCATAGATCAAGATCTGCGCGTCAAGCTATGCGAAACACTTGTACTCTCTAAATTAAACTATGCCGATACTGTGATAGGACCTCGTCTTCTAGTTCGTACCCAGCGGCTTATCCAGCGTGTTCAGAATGCCTGTGCCAGATATTGCTTTGAAATACCTCCGCGAGCTCACGTAACTCCTTACCTTAATAGCGCCAACATCCTGAAAATGACACATCGGAGACAACTGCACTTTGCTTCTCTGTTATTCGGAATAATAAAACACAAGTGTCCACCATATTTATATGATAAGCTTCTCTGGTTTAGCGATATTCACGGAAGATATGGAACTCGCAATGCTGGTAAGTTGGCTTATCCAGCTAATTGTAATGCGGCATTTAGGGGTAGCTATAAGTATGGTGCCACTAAATGCTGGAACAATCTGCCTCCACCTATGCGCAACCTTAGTTCTATTGCGTGCTTTAAGACGGCATATAAATTTTATTTGCTAAAAATTCAAAAGTCGACTCTAAATTAATTATTCAGGCAGGCTCAAATCTACATTACTTTCTTTGCACATTATCATCATGCATCAGCACAATATTATCATACTCGCACTATTGTAACAACAATTATCCACATAACACACACACACACACACACACACACATATAATATATTAGTTCATGTAATTCATGTGATCTAAAGTGTGCACTGCTAGTTGAAACTCGTGATAATACGGGTCGTACTGAAAACCAGCGGCCTTGGATGCGCCTCGCTCCTTGGCCAGTGCTGAGTACGTTCCGTTTAGTCAAGTTTCTGTACGACAATCCATTTTGTTTAATTATTTTATTTGACTTTGTTATTTAAGTACCTTTAGTGATTCGGTATTTTATTATTATTTAAGTCTGATGTAATGTACTAATGTAATGTACCTACTTCTATGTCGTTAACAGTGCTTGACTAAATAAACTGTTTTTCTTTCTTTCTTTCTTTCTTTCTTCAGGACAATAGGACACTGTTGGTATCGCCCAGGGAAATCAGAAATCAAAGGTGTCAGCGATGCTCTATCGACACTAGGTCGAGAAGACAAAAGAAAGAACAAGATGAAGATAAAACAATTCCATTGTCACTGCCCATCGTGGTAACTGGGCCAAACTACAACAATACGAGTCGGAGACAACCCTGCTGGACTAATGTTCAGGAATTATTCATTTGGACGTTACGTCCAACATGCCTTACATTGTAACGGATCCTAATTTGGCTTATATTAGTTAAGTTCCCATGTCTAACTGGATATGGAACTGCTGAAGTAAATGGGGTTTTGCTTAATGAGGACTCGAAGGAGATATTACACTGATTGTCTGTTAAGTTTATCGGTGTGAGGCGCTGTGCAAGATTCAGCGGTGGGCGTACTTAGTAATGTCGTAAATTATCTTAATAACTTACTTTACACGAAAACTACAAGGGGTAACGGTGAAATTTCATCGTTTTCTTCATTTAAATTTCCTTGACAAAACATGTCTGGTTATTTGTGTTATATAAACCTTATTTTGTTTTATTTTTACGACACCTGACACTCACAATCGATGAACACATCGAAGCCCCGTATTTTGTAATGGTGATGAAGCAGTTTTCCCATGCAAAGAGTGCCATGGAAAACACACAAAGACAAGAACACATATTCAGACCGAACAGAATAAACTCATCATTCACATTCCGCCTCGCTGGACATTAAACCCAGGAGTCCCAAGATCCTTTGAACGGCAGTCCGGCATGAGAACCATTGTTCCATAAATTATTCAATGATACAAGGATTGTTACTAAAACGTTACAATGTACAAAATATACAATACCTTTGGGCTAAATGAATGTATTATTTGTGAAACATGTATTTATTTGTGCCCCGCAATTTCCCTGTAACAGAATAAAATATAACCGAATATGTTTAGGCACCTTTAGCAGGCTTTATATTCGTTCCATTCAAAGCTCATTCGCAGCATTAGAGAGTTCTTGAAAGCAGATGTTATCAGCAACAGACCCCCTCGCGGGGACAGACAACGTTAGCTTTGTATTCGATTGGGAGTTAGGTCGTGGTTATACTTTAAGCGGGTAGCGAGTGAAGAGATCATTTGAACGGTTATATTTCGTTTTTTGCTTTCAAACTAAACTGAAGATCTATTCAATAGGTTGCTGGTATAGGGTTGGATCTAGACACAACAAGCTCGCAATGGCAAATTTTACCACCAACTCAGCCAAAAATTTCAGCGCCAATCCGCATTGGAACAGTGGAATATGTTCGAGGCCTCAATAATGATTAGGAAAAACTCATTCTTAGTAGTAGGCCACTTAAAGGTTGCAACCAACCAAAAATTTGAAACTCCCCAAATCTTAAAGGAGACGCATACGCAATTAGGTACGTAGAAAGGTTTATTAGGTGTGCAAAGAAGTACCAGTATGATGGAGTATTGTAACTATGTAGTTGATTTAGACAGCATATCATCTAAAGTATTGGTTATCTGCTTTTATTGGCATTTCCAAGAAATGAACAGACGAATCACTTGTTTTAAAAATCTATGGTTGTCGCTAAAATTAAATAAGCAAGATATCTATATAGAGAGAATATAAGAAAGAAAGAAATACTATCTCTCAGATGACCATCAAAGTCAAAAACAACAATATGACCAGGACTGTTAGCTTCAAGCAAGACGCTCCCTCCGTACAAAAAATTTGCATGTTAAATGAAAACGTTAAATATTTAGAACAATTCCTTTGTCTGTCGACCCGCTCACGGGGAGACGGGTCAGTAATCAGCGTTTACACTCTTTTGTATGTTGATTCTCTCAATTCGGATGCTATCAGGACTGACTGTTGGAGTATTTTTTCCCGTAATTGTTCGTTCTACTGTTACTATTGATAACTGCTTAGGGAGATTACATTCAAAGCGTTGGACGTGTAAGTGTTGTTACATTGTATCGTATTGCGTATATTCACGTCACAATTCTGTATTGTCCCATTGCAGAGCTTATGTTCCTTTATACTCGTATTGGGAACATATTATTTCACTATGCAAATATAGATTCTCAGTTTTTTTATCTGACACATGTAGACGAGACAATACATAGGGGCTTAATTGGTAACTGTGGCACATTAGCATTTTTTAGGTCAAAGGCATGTTACTACCATGAGTTGCCGGACGAAGAGATACACCACGGAATATTGATTTTGTGTTCAGATGCATGGAATATGGATATCCTTATTCCTTGAATTAAAAGAAAATCTTTCATAGGCTTTTATATTACGATGATGCAATGAAATTCCAAATAAATAACCTAGTTCTTTGAACAGTTATAAACGCGTGCTGATTGAAATATAATATTATGCAGTTCCGGATGGGTTAGGTCATAAATAAGAATGCTATCACTTAATTTAATTTATTATAGCACCATGCTTACTATGCTTGCTTACACTATGCTTAGTAGCACCACGAGGCCATAAAAATACTTCAGTTATTATCCTGTACCTACCTATTGTCGTGATATGAAAGAGTCTTAATATACGAGTTTACCAATTTTCCCAATTTTATTTCAGTACCATCTGGTACTTTAGCCATAATATTTTATAGCCGTTCAGTTAATATTCTACTGAATTCTTCAGCAGTTGAAAATTGCTTAAAATTGCTTTTAATGAAGTTTACAATTTCCCAAAATTGGCTGATCTAACAGCCAATGACAATTCAGATTACTTCGTGTTTGTCTTAGTCTTAAGGTTAAGTATAGAGCGGACTAGACACGCAGCAGATTATACGTATATTATTAACTAAACTATTGCTTTCAAGATCAGCTGAATATTTGATACACTAATCAATATATTCATAGCGTACATTCCTACTCCAGTAACTATAGGCGATGTTAGCTTGATTTATTTATATAACTAAAATATAGTACACAGATAAATGCTTGGTCCCCGCCCATTTGATTGCGTATTTCTTCCTGATGGTAAAATATACACTTTGTTTACTGGGTGCCCGTACATAGCGGACGCGTCTTTTATCTGACTAACTAGCTTCCTTTTAACTTAATCGTGAAGCAAAATGTAGCTGTGAAGTGTTTTAAGCGCATTTCAGTTGCAAAGTTGGGAGCCAGTTAAGAAGCGATTTGAGTTTACAGGGCTTCATCCATTTTGGGAATAATCCAAGGTCCTCTGCTCGTGGTGCACCTTGCTGAACAATGAATTAGGTTATGAAGACAGATATCTCCTGTTAGAAGTGAAGTTGTCCTCTGTAATACTACTTTTAATGCCTAATTCACTCGTATGTTAGTAGGTAATACTCGTATTTATTCGCATGATTATGTGCCTTCTTCCTCTGTTATCGACCGCGAAATGTCTTTTATGTTTCGATTGCAATGACGTAGAGCCATAAATATTATGGGTGCCTGTAGTACTCCACATGTGTAAAGATACGTATATTGGCTCGTTCCATGCCAGTCCGCACGAGTGACGTGCGCTCCCGCTGCCACGCTCTCTGTAACTGTCACCCTGCTACCCGCATGCCAGAGACAACGTCAATACTTACCACAGACCACATACACTATAGTGCCGATTTCCGCCGGTAAGGTTTTTGGAATGTATATGAACGCCAGTGATCACTTGCCATCGAGTGTCAACCTTGTCTCGTATTTAGACAAAAAGGGAGTAACTAACCATATTTTGATACGGATAACTCTAAATAATAGTTGTGTCGTCGAGAACTGCTACTCCCCGGTAAAATAAATGTACCTACATTTACTGATTGTTCAATTTAGCTCCTAAGCAAATTTACATAAGTCCTTTAAAATTCTCTCCGCATTTTAAATTATCCTTATCATAGGAGCGAAAAGCTGGCATTCGTGTGGGTTGTCATGACAACGAATACCATATCGAACGCAAACGCGAGCTCTTAATTATCAAGTGTCTTGTCTGATTATAAATCTACGGATAAAAGCCTTTATCTACCATTAGGTATCGGATGCTACAACCATAAAGGCTGTTGTCAATCATGCTAAAAATAAATCTTTAAAATTTTCCATACAACACCTACAATACTCTTGTAATCTACACACAGTTCTTACCACGTGTAATTAAGATTTATGTTATCCGCTGTAAAGTTTAGAATTGAACGGTACATAGCTACTTTGTGCTGTAGTTCTGAATATGCCCGTACATCCAAATATCCTTCTGCAATTTCAGCGCTGTTCAAATTGTACCGAATATAACACGAGCGCCTTTGAAAGTGCGGATACTGACGCTCAAGGCTGTCCTGAGACTGAAGATTTGTCGAATTACTATATATGTACCTACTGCAGCGCTTCTCAACTCAATGTACAACTCAATTAAGAAGTATAATAGATCGTTACTGTAGTATAACATAATTATCGATTTTTTTATAATTGTATGACAACCTATAGCGTTACTATTTGTTAAGACTGTTATAAAGAAAAAAAAAATTGGAATGACTCATATTTTAAGCTTTAATTATTTTTGGATTTTGTTGTTGAATAACAATTACTTTCATAGTTACCCTTTTTTACTGCAAAATCCAGAGATGCTTCATTAATGTACAAAATCTTAATTGAAGAATTTGGAACCCATAGGAATTTTCTAATTTTTTTTATTGATTTTTCAGAATCTGTCCCTAAATAGTTACGCATACGCGTTCAATTTGAAAGCTACACAGAACAAATAAAAACATAATAATAAGTTTGACAAGCACTGAGTCGAGACATACGATTTACCAACTAGTTGCAGACGTGGAAACTAATGTTTGTTCGACAAACAATTCGCGACTTGGTGTTTGGTTTTCATATGAATTAGTACCAGATTCCCTTGATTATCCAAGTTCTGAGATTACACAACCGAGGTATGGTATAATTTCTTAATTGCAAATCTCGGCTTGTTGTGTGGAGTTTGTCGGAGTAAATTGTAAAATTGAAGGGGATCCTGTCGTCTTAAACTTGATATAAAACTTTGCCTGCGAACAGCTTTGGGTTTCCCTTAATTCAGCCCATTCAGGCCTCAAGACATGAGTCTCTCATTATAATTGAAGAGGCTTTTGAGGATATTCCAAATTAGCAAATGTATTGATACCAAAAAATATTTTAGTGACCCTGAGATCTACTTGGTTTCTTAATGTTTACCAATGATATTATGTTCTTAGATATATCTCTAATGCGCCGAAAATGAGGCAGTTAAATGATAATATAATAATTAATGTCATTTTCATTAAGGTATCTCTTTGTCTCATACGTTGCGTAATTATCTTTCACATCCATTCGTTGTTTGAACATAACACATCTTTTATAACGTCAATGTTAATATACATAAAATGAATAATATATTTTGCCTGGAGCATCAAAAGCAAAGTAAAAAAAAAGTATTTTATCAGGTGAACAAAGCAAGCTGGACACGAAACAAGCTCACATATCAGACGTTTCCGGTTCCGCCGGATGGACCTTTGCACCCCTCCCCTCCTACCCCCGCCCTCGTTTCAACCCCTCCGCCCACCATTGTGTTAATAAATGCCTTTGTTTATAGACAATGATACAGGAAACTTGAATTTAGATCCAAGGAGCGATTTATTTTTGGGACAGATTTTGGGGTTTTTGTTATTTAGAAACAGTAAAGATAAACCAGTTGTGTTGGCTGTCCTAGTATTTTTATTATGACACAGAAACTATTGTATCAGTTGATAGTATGATTTGATTTTAATGATGTTGGTCAATTAAAATAATAATTATAATTGGAACGTAAACGATTTAATTTCCATTTAGTATTTAGGTGTTAATGACCCAGAATAACTTGTAAATAATATGATTATTTCTATAAATAAATACTCGTGTGTTGATTAACATTTGTAATTAACAATATTTCATTATTTTCCATCCATAATGACGCTGTTCTTTACTCGTTTGAATGAAATACAAGATCTTCATTACAGTTATTATATAGCTTTATAGCCTTTTAATTATGACTTCTTGATATTTTATATTTATAACAACGTACCGTGTACGACTTTAAAAGAATCTGGCCTGTGTTGACACAGAAATTTAAACTTATCATTCAAACCCATGATCTTTGAATCGTATGCGTGGGAGATTTTCACAGGTCACGAGTTACTGTAACCTTCAAATTTTGTATAATATTTTGACTTTCCCTGGGCTAGTATTCAAAACCAAATTTTCCAAAATGGTCTAATCATTCTTAGCTTATGACACAAATGCACAGCAAAACATTTTCATATAAATATCTGGCCACGTTTTTCTTGGAGAACTTTTCCAAAACCTTTGAAAACTTCATTAAGTTTATAAAACACAGAAATGCCAACCATGAACAGAAGCTTATTATTACCTAGTCATAACAATTTCACCTAGTTGATTAAGCCCAAAATCCAGACCAATTCGTTTCTTTTTTGATTGTTCTTCTTTCACTTCACAACATAGGGATGTGATGGTATCATTTTTGAGTGTAGAGATAGCTAAGAAGATAGTTTTGATTTTACCCACTTCTGTTTCAAACCACTGTGCCACCTTGGTGCCAGAAATATGAAGATATAAATTACGCTCAGTTACAAGTTATTGGCAATATTGAATATAGGCTTTGATAATCTGTTTATTGGTAGCATTGAACAGAACTAAGACGAAATTGGAGCGAACACATCGATCCGGAGTTTAAGCCTGATTCAGAATATGAGTATGAACATAAATTTTGTTTGATACATTTAACACTAACAAGGCTGGTTATCTTTAAACAAAGGTACCAACATGATATGCTTGTGTGCACAATGCTACCCCAATGTACATACACAGCTTAGAACGCACACAAAGATATTCGATTCAGGTCTTACGACACAGTTCGCGCACACACTATCAGTAAGAACTGATGAATTTGAACATTGTGAGGCGTCTATGTCATCTATGCCCGAATGTCACTTTACATTCAATTACTTGTATTTTAAATTGTAATCCACGGACACTAACCAAAGCTAATAATGGAAATCTGCGAATCTCAGTCCGCGGTCCAATTCGACCTTAATTCGATTTAATTTCAATAAAAGAAAAAAATGGCGTAATGCCGTCTTGAGATGTTACACTGCCGTAAGTTTACCATAAAAAAATCTTTCAGCGATTTTCTTTAATTTAATTGTTCATAATTATACAATCTTAATTTAAAATTAAACGTACAAATTGAATAGTGATTTAACAACGTTAACGACAAAACGATAAACAAAATTGGCGATATTTAATTGCTCATTATTTGAAATTTTATGATATTGCAAAAAATAATAATGTAATAGTAATCATAATCATGTCATTTCATAAATAATCACAATGATAATTTAACAAAATATTAAGTCTATTCTAAATAATGTAAGTTATTAAATTGGTAGGAATGTCTTACAGAAGTACTACTAGAGGTATATTACAAAGACTGTATTTTAATATTGTGTATTGTAGCACCGAAATTACCTGTAATAATGCAATAAACTATTATGAATTATGAAGGTAACTGGATACGATAATATAATTAATCTGACCGTCTTTATGCCACTGCTATGGCCGTTACTTACTGGAACACAGGGCGGTGCACGTCAAAAATGAATGCCGAGAAGGGTTGAATCCCGCTAAAACTAATTAAACCAAAGCGAAGAGAACTGCGAGTAGGTTACGAGCAATTAACCGCAATGGATTTGTGTAAAGTAACGCGCCTGTTACTACTAATTATCTTTATCTTTCTTTCTCCAATTTCAATCTATTCAGATCTGAAATTCAATTTCGCGAACCCCGAGAAATCCTTCATTCGATTAACAAATGGGTCACGGATTTGTTCACTGTTCGAGGCTTTTGTCATTATTATTTGATAAATTGATGCGCGATTTGGGAAGAGAAGCCAAGAAATAAGATTTCTAGGGCACTGACATTAATTTTAGAGTACATAAATAATTTAAGAAATCCACCCTCGTTTCGCTTCAAGTACCCTCTTACTTTTATAATGTCTCCTTTGAACACTTTTTGAAAGTCAACCTTTAATGTTTCTTTTGCAGATCATGCTCAGTTAGCTAAAGTAATTTTCACTTCAGACTCAGAAAGAATCTCATTTTTTCTAAGCATATTATGAAAATTAGTACAAGTGTCATACTTATTTCTTTTACTTGATAGCCAAAAATAATCATTCCGATAGGAAATAGTTACCGTCGTCGCCCATGGTCATCAGCTATATCAAAGCTTGATCGATACTTAGCCGGTCCAGAGAGAAGGAAGAAGAAAGAAAGAGAAAAAATTCCATGGTTTTAAGCTCCCAGTCGGTACAATTTAAGTAGTTTGGCAGCTGACATAAGCGAACTAGATAGAAGCTTCAACCCTATCACAAAGTCTAATTACTCGTAAATGGTTCTGTAGAGGGTTAACCAAAACATGATCAGTTTAAGTTATTATTTGACAATCACAACATTGTTTCCTGTGGTTTACGTGACCTGTTTTCACCTTCAGAGTTTTTGTTGGCAATAAAATTAAAACCCCGGTAAAAATCGTGTATTCTGAACGTCGCCGCGTCGCGCGTCGTTGGCAATATTCTAATAAACGTCTATTTACTGAATATCGCTGTGGGGAACTGTATTAACCGTTGGATGTCCAGCCGGGCCGATACGGGTTCTGTGTGTTTTTTAAGCTGTATTAATTTCATGACCCGTATGGTACTACAGTTATTATGACGAACTCCTGGAAGGGTCCTACGCTCTATTTTCAACGACACAATTATTTTAATGTTAGGAGATTTTCCTGCATAATATCGATACCACTCGATATTCGGGATAGAAGTGCTACACAACCTCCTCTACGTCTCAGTAAAAATCCAATGAAGCTAGTCTAGAAGAAGCTAGTCTTGGGTGATATTTTAAATGGTGGCAAAATTAAATTCCTTTTTTCATGACTCCACACCATATTTCGATTAGAACTAAGAAACTTAAAGACGTATCTCATGTCAAAAATAACGTAAATAATTATGAATCCTTGACACTCCCTTCCATCCATCGTGGAGGACTTTTACAATGTACGAATTAAAACACGTATTTTTTATTAAAGCCGCGCAGATAGTGAAAATGTTTGAAGGATTTTGAAACCACGTTTGAGACTTTAAAATTCAAACTATTTGGCCATCAGTGCTTGGTAATAAACTATATACTAGTTATAATATTGCCAAAGATTTAAGATACCAAACATTTTCAAAACAATCTTACTCGGAAGAACCCTGGAACTAAAAGCAAACTACTTTATGGAATGAAAACCCCGTGTCATCTTATAACACGACGTCAAGTACCCGGTTATTGCTTCAGGAAGATGTCGTTCTAGCTTAAAATCTAATGGTTCTTGAAGGAAACTAGATAAATTTAATAAAAATATTACGTCTTATTTCCTGCTATTAGTCTACAAACTGTTTACCGCATCGCACGGTTTTCTAGTTTTATTTCTCAGGAAAGCTGTAATAACTATCTAGAAGTGTTAGTATTCGTCTCGAGTGATATATCAAAGCAAAAAAATTCCATACTCAGTTCAAAGTAACATAAGTTTAAATAACCATTGGGGACCCTAAACGTTCAGGTTATTTTAATCGAGAGATAAGTTCCAGTTAGTTACGACTAAGTAGTTAGGGGAACTCGGCAAAGTTGGTCGTACGAAGGCTACACATGACATATTTAAGCGCAGTTGGAGATGTCTAGTTCGTGTTTGACTTCAGCCAATTTTAGACTCGCGCGCTCTGAAGTTTGTCAATTTTGAAAAGCTTTAGCAATTTCTCTATCTTATATAAGCTTAGCCAGTTTGCGGTTAACAATTTTCATGATGGAGGTTGTTCAGTTAAAAAGTCTGCAAGTAGTTATGCTCAGCTTCTTTAAATGGAATTAACGATGACTACAAGAAAGACTGCCAAGTCTTTTAATAAGGTTATTTTATGTTATTTTATATTGGAGACCTTATTTTGTGTTTAACATTGAATTAGTGTAATTGTACTGGAGACGGAAAAGATAAGTAACAAAAAGAATAAGAAAAAAGAAGACAAGATGGATAAAAGATTTTGAACAATATCTTTCGTATAACTGATGATATTGGTAGCGACCAAATCGCCGGCTTTAAAATTAAGTACTAGAATATCCAATTCGGATCAGAATGGCACTGCATTATAAAGTAATGTATTGTAAACGAACATTCGGAAAAGTTTTATAATTTAGGAAACTTTGTAGCAACAGTAATCGAAGTAATCAAGAGTTCCGGTTAAACCGACGCGAAATTTTCTACATCACAACCATAATAACTTATTTAGTACCAGGCGTTACAGCCGAATGTCCATAAACCTTGACCCGTGGATAATATTGGGGCCGCAAGTTGGATAATTAAATTAATTCGCTCAGTTTGAACAGGGGCGAGTTCTGGCCAGCACGTGCGGATGACGACGGAGTGCCGATGGGTGGCCAATAAATTTCTTGCTTTGTGCACTGGCCTCACTTGGAGCCAGAAGCGATACGTTCTTGATGTCTTTCGTTTTTTATGTTGTTTTGATTTCGATTGTCAGACTTATTTTTTATGTTCCTAGTAGTATTGTTGTATTCTATTTCATAATTTTATTTGAACGCGTATATTATCTTAAGATTTTTAAAGAATGGATAAACGCGATTTCAAAATGTTACACCCTGTTGTATTTATGACATTGAATTTAATTATTTATTAAACAATGAGATAAAACAAAAGATGCAAGATGAAACTGTTAATCAAAATAAAAGAAACGATTAAGAATCATAATTACAATTAAGCATTCATGTTTTCAAAGTCAAACCAAGAAAAAATAACGTTTACGGCCTATTAGCGGATTACTGATACAATAAAAAACTAAAAAGACTGGTAATGTACTGATTTGAAATGACTGAATAGTGGAAATACAATAACATACTCCATGTATTCTGTATTACTTTTGTAATATTACCGAAAATAGATATGAAATATTCCTACTTTTATACACAGTACTCATTCCAATAGAAACTAACATAAAAAGAAACGGTAAAGTAATTGGAACGAAACTTCATTTAATGGCCAGACAAATCTAGCCGACTCTCGGCTCACATGATAATAATAACAATTTGTGATCAATAACCATCGCAATATCAACTGAGAGTCCTAATAACGAAAACTCACCTATACCAGTCGGACAGAATTGTTTTGCGACTAACTCAAATTATCAACCTTATTTCAGATCCAAAGAGTCCGTATTGAGTTGACACTGAGTTGTAAAATAGGATAGATGAACACGACCCTGAAAAATGAACCGTATATACTTGCAACAGAACTTTATTTACAAGTAATAGAATTCAGTAGGAAAATTACACCATGCTTATAAGGTAGTGTTGGAAGCAGTGTAAATTGAACTGTATTCAGTTGTAATAAAGAAAATGTAAGGTATGTATGAGACAGCAATTGTAACAGGGATACAAACTATAGGTTTTGTCAACGCTGATGTAGCCACTTGTGTCTATGACAGCGAGAACGGTTAAGTGAATATAATCCATGATAAAATGAGAGTTTTACTAGGAGTTCTGAAAGCTACCATTAATTTTACGATTAATATGTTATTTGTCTAAGCAACTTCCATGCTTGTTACAGTTATTATGATGCATAATTCATTTCTTTTCTATTAAAGTTCTCCATAAAACTATTATTATAGAAATTAATTCTACGTTTGGGTTGGCCAACTTCAAACAATTCTGAAAACTTAGAGAAAACTTTGTTGTGCAAATGTCGTTCCATAATAAAATCTGAGTGGAGGTTATTATGCTGATGTGTTTGTAAGCTAAGCTACATCAAATTAAGGTTTTGGATTCGTACAAAGTGTTCAATTTTACATCTAGTTTGTTATTATGATTTACAATAACAACCTGGGCTTTATATTTATTGTAACATGATTTTAAGTTTGTATCATAATGTGCCCCAAAGTAAGCAGTAGTAACTTTCTAGCACTGGAAGTTTTTCTTTAATTTAAAACGTTTAAATTTTTATAACTGGAAATGAATAATAAAAATGCTGCCAGCTCACAAAATTGCTTAATGGAGTCAAAACGATTGAAATTTGAACGATTGTCAAAAAGTCATCATCATTGCAACTTAACTATTCCACTGCTACTTGAGTTTCCTGGATTTCACTGTGAGGAGAATAAGCCATAGACCACGCTGGACATGCGCCGAGTTCGAATATTGTGAATTAGCAGACTTCAGACACCTTTGACTCCATTATGGAGAACTCTCAGGTGTGTAGGACTCCACACGATGTTACTTTCACCAACGCAAGGGATAATTAATTTCGATACGAAACTATTTTTGAAAATTAAAGGTACCTACGCTGGGATTTGATAGCAGGCCTCTACGTGAATTATACTGTTTTCATAAATAATTCATGACGAAAATATCTGAACTAAGCAGTATATTTTATATACGATCCTAAATGTATAAGTACCAAATTTCAGTATAGATAATAATCCTTGAAAGTGGTAAAAGTTAAAAGACGAAGCAAGGGTAAAGTTTAAAAACATGCTCGTAGAGGCCGCGATCCGACAATTTCATTAAACTTGCCTCGTAACTGAGTAAGTATCGTCACCACATTGGATTCAGACCATCAAGTATACTTAGCCTATAAGCCTTTTTATAGTCTCATGTTTGGACTAGAGTTTTCAAGAGGTGGGACTCCTTGGAAATAAAAAGCAAATGAGTTTAATAACGCAATGATTGGCAATTCTTGTGAACTTTGGACTCCTGAACAGGGGAGTTTAGATTCAAATTCTGCATGCACATTTAATAAATTATTAATTATGTGCGTTTTGGAATTTAATTGTGACTAGCTTCGAGGACGGAAAACATCGTAAAGAAACTGTCATACTTACATGAAGTTACCAATCCTTTGCCAACGTGATGATGGGTCTAAAACTGGATGAAACCAGGCCCAGAAGTGGGACATTTATGGATTTCAATGACATTTAATTTACAATAAGGAGTATAATTTGATAAAATATTCACCATTATAAATTTATTATAATTTTAATTTCAATTAATGGAATTACGTTTTTAATTCTTCAGCTAATTTCACAATATGTGATAAGGAAAACCTAGTTGAGAGTTTCGTTGTGCATCATACTTCTTTCTACATCTAGTTCCTCGAATTAATTTCCCATCAAAAGATTTTCCATTAAAACTAACAACGTATGCACAAAGGGAAGATAGACTGCAATACTAGGAAAGGAAAACTTTGCATTTAGTAGATGATAAACTGGTGATACTATCGTGATTCGTTTAATTATCATTAAAAAGGTACCTAACCAACGGGACCACGGGTAAACACCCATAACTACATATCTCTGTTTAGAATTTGGAAATGAGAGAGCATTATAAAATAAATTCTTCGATGATGATTACTTGTCGTGAAATATTCTTACACTATATAATTACAAGACTAAACGAAGAAAAAATATAACAAAATAATGTCTATAAACCTACGAAAACAACAGCTATTCATAATTTTATTCTTAATAGAACAAACCAATTCAATTGATGCAATAATCCCTAGAACTCAAACATATAGTTAATCAAATTTTAATATCTGGGAAAATGGAAGCTTTTTAGGAAAAAGAATATTTATTGACGCAATACATTCTATAACAAAGATTTTTAGATTGTTTGCCTGTCAGTCGGTTTGTCTCTGTATTTGTTCTCGCTAGGCTCAGAATCGACTAAAAGGATTCGAATGTTAGATATCCCTACGGTAACGTATGATTAATTATTATTTATTTCTATCGATAATAATTAATTGTATCAAGCATTAATTTGCGGTAATCCATCATTAAAGATTAATCTACTTTGCAACAATTCGCGGGCAAAATTGTGTGTTAATGTATATTGTCATGGTGTATGTATGTTGGTGTATATTTACTTTGTTTCATTACAATTTTATTCATAAAAAGAGACTTACACCAGTTTGTTTGCGGGTTTTTTTTGGGTTGTTGCAAAGTAGCTGAATCTATAAATTTAAGGAATCCTTTTCAAGTATGGCTAGATTCTACAGAATAATATATAATATGTATGACGGAGGAGGTAGTAAACCTATGATACTGGTTTGATGCGATTAATCTGTACGCGATGATTAATAGGGAATTTGATAGCTGTCAATAGAATTGGAAAATAATAAAGTATGGCTAGCGGGGTAATATCTTGTAAAAGCTCCTTCTATGTTGAAATGCCGTGAATATCTAATAGTAAATAACGTGTGAGTCGCGAGTGCGAGTGGATCGATCGATAACATCAATATCGTAATGCCGTGAAGTATATCAAACATGTCATGATACCAAAGTAAACCCTAAACCGATTATAAATACTGAGCCTAACAGATATCGTTGAATAAAGCAGTTGTTCACGTATGATTGGCTCATAATCCTGTGTTTCATTTGATATCCTGAGCTCACGTCCTGACATATGAAAGAAGCCCACATTGCTTATTTAGTCAAGAATACCTATCTGGAATGTAAATAGTACAAATGAACGCCCACTCTACTATTGGACCCGATTTCAGATAGTGGGATAAAGAATCCTGAAATTTTTTTGTGGATAAGGCTAAGATTGCCATCTGTCATGTCAGCAATTATCATCACTGGTCCATGGAAATGAGGCATAAGTTTACGAAACATTCAATGAGAAATATTTTGATAAAAAGCGATAGAAATTTAAAAGAGGAAATTACACGTAATAAACCATAATTTTGAAAGTGTGTTTTGAGAAAAGAAATGACAACTTAAGAATTCTGTGTCACACAAACATGACATGTCATACAGTTCAAAATAAGTACCACAAAGAAGATCTCTGCTAACTTGAGATACCAAGGGAGTGAGAGTTTAAGATAAATTGGTTAAAGCAAGTTTTGAATATTGTGGAATACAATAATTTTTGTTTATGAGCATTCTATGTGAGGTAAAGGAATCTGCAACAATACTTAACACAAATCCATTCAGAGAGAGTTGTACTTGGAATTGCAATGCTTTAAGTGTTGTTACACTACGCTTCTGGATATCAGGTGATTTCTGTTTTGTTTTATTCATTGGGTAATTGAGGACATTTAATGAAGTTGTTTATTGATGTGAATAATTAGAAAGTCTGTGTAGAAAATCCTAAATTGATATGCCTGTATGGTAATTCTATTGATGGGACTATGTGGCAAATCTATTGACAGGCCTCTGTGGCAATTCTGTTGATAGGCCTGAGTGTCAAATCTTTGAGAGATCCGTGTGGCATATCTATTGAGGATCTATGTGTTACCTTTTTAAAGACGTTTTCGGGGCTTAGCTGTTCAATCGCCTCTGTGGCATAACTGAACACGAATGCCTGCGTGTTATACCCATACTGATGCAGAAGTTGAAACACATGAGGTCGTGTGTGGATGTAGGACAGCCGTAACGTTGCACGTTGATTATTTAGTAGGTCAGGAAGGACCGAGCGTGGAGGGATACTCGCGTATGTGTTCTGTTGTTACAGGTAATCTTCAATGGCTAATACGTGTTGCCCCTGGTAGAGCGTGCTTGAGAATGGATCGCGGGAAGATGCGGAAACGAATACGGTTTTATGGCAGTGACGCGACGTTCCGATTAGAGTTATACGGCGACGACGTACCGAGTAAATGTTAAAACAAATCGCGCAAATAATGAATTGGTAATTTTGTTCTAAACAAGTGTTGTTATGTTATGGAGTTTCTTCTCACTCGCTTCTTCTCCATAGTGACACTAGCGAAGCGAGTGGTAGTTTACGGTAGTCAGGGTTAAAAAATGCAAACAAAGTTTTTGAAATCCACTCGCAGCAGTAGCAGCAGTAGTCATTTTTGATGTTAAAGATTTTGAGTTTTGTTTCGAATTGAAGTAATTGAAAATTGCGAGTCGAGTAATTGAGATTGTAATATTAACGGGGCGGAGCATCACCCGAGGACGGGCGATGAGTCAGCGATGGCCGTGACGGAGGAGGTAGTAAACCTATGATACTGGTTTGATGCGATTAATCTGTACGCGATGATTAATAGGGAATTTGATAGCTGTCAATAGAATTGGAAAATAATAAAGTATGGCTAGCGGGGTAATATCTTGTAAAAGCTCCTTCTATGTTGAAATGCCGTGAATATCTAATAGTAAATAACGTGTGAGTCGCGAGTGCGAGTGGATCGATCGATAACATCAATATCGTAATGCCGTGAAGTATATCAAACATGTCATGATACCAAAGTAAACCCTAAACCGATTATAAATACTGAGCCTAACAGATATCATTGAATAAAGCAGTTGTTCACGTATGATTGGCTCATAATCCTGTGTTTCATTTGATATCCTGAGCTCACGTCCTGACATATGAAAGAAGCCCACATTGCTTATTTAGTCAAGAATACCTATCTGGAATGTAAATAGTACAAATGAACGCCCACTCTACTATTGGACCCGATTTGTATAAGTTATCAAAATGCAGTAAAGACAATGCTAGTGCTACAACATTTTATCCCTCATCAAGTTATGCAGATAACTAACGAACTTCCTTGAAAACAGTTTGCTGTAAGCGACTTAAGCTCTCGCCGAGTTACGGGTGCTCAGTTCTAATTTATTGTAATTACTGTCGACCCTTCGCCCAATATTCTGTAGTTTCCACTTGTGTTTCTAAGAAGTTCCTTGCTAATTCACCTTGACCCGCCTGTTTTATTACTGTGGCAAAACCAGAGGGTAATGTGTTTAATGCGCTTGTAAATATGTATGTGGGTGTAACTTGCCCGAATGCCACACACTTGTAGTCCAAAGGGGTTTATTCGCTAAACCGATCGGAACGTTGACCCCAACCTAATACCATACGTCAATCTTATTTGCAGTCAACATGTTGTGGAGGTTTTATTGGACGTAGGGTGTTTGCCGCACATCGGTTTTACAAAGGTTTACGTGTAGAACTGGATTAAATCCTATCGCGGTGCTATTTTAAGGTGCATGAGTTACTAAGATTGTATTATTGTGCGATTGTGATAAAAAACTTCATAATAAATGCAACGTTTTTGCTGGCTCAACCCTTTGATGGCTCGCTACTGAACACGGGTTCCTATGCATGATTGAGGAGTCCTTGAATATACCTTACTCCATCACGCTACTCCAGTGCGGTTTGGTAGAGGAGTTAGTTGCCAACCAACCAAGAGCACAGTATCGTGAAAATTCTCCGCATTTGCTTTAACGAACTCGAAAACAACGTCAAAGTACTGAAAAGTGATATTACGTTATTTAAATTACATTACGAAATGTCTTCCAAGGCTTACACGCTCCTGATACAATCCGACAGGTAGCCGTCGAAACATTAATTATAGTCTCACAAGGATCTTTTGGCGTGTGGGTGACAGAGACAGTGCCTTACAGTTTGCCTTACCTGTAAGGCGCTGTCTCTGTCACACACACGCCAAAAGATCCTTGTACGACTGTACGATCAGCGATCCTTCACAAAACAAACTCGAAGCACGGGAGCGAAGAAAATTCACAGAGATCGTATTTCAAACAAGCGTTTGCCGTTCAACAAAGATTCGTTCCTAACTAGTTACTGTACGCGATTAAGGAATTTATGCTCCAGTGCCCACAATGGAAAAATATTTAGACGAAATGCCTATTTATTTTTGTGTTGTTATATTATGACCTTGTACTTATTAGCGTAAACTGCATCGAAATTGGCTAAGTAATTTCTGATATTAGAGCGAAGTATACTGAAAAATAGACAAACAAACAAAATCCTAAAAGTCATTGCATTCGGGTTATATTGCGTTAATAAATTCTCTCCATGATAAATAAATCCTCTCTATAATAAAATTCAAGTCAACAACTAAGGCATATACTAACTTGGCTATCGCTTCAAATGTATGTTTTTGATGGAATTCAGTAATTCCTGAATGTATTTGTGCGTCGTAGAGTTCCATTAAGCTTATATTCTGTACAGTTATCTAAATCCTCATGGTGGTTGAAGATAGCAAATGCCGAACGAAGATTCGATACTCGGTCCAGTAGTCAGTCTTCGGATTTCAACAAAACCATTACTGAAGCGAGTTATACATTGTATACAGATATCTGATATTCAATATCTGTTGATAAACACGTCTATACGTTTAAGAACACAGATAACACTTTATCTTTAAATAACAATAATATGAAATCAACATCGACAAAAATTAAAATCATCAACGTAGTCGGAGTCAATTTATGGGTATTATTAGAGATAACTCAAAAATTACTCGTTCGATTTTGTGACACGTAAGAGACGGCAAGCATCCTTTCGAATACAATTACCTATCAAAATCGTTTCGCTCAGTAAAAAAAAACGTGAGATAGCTACGCATAGAAAATAACAGTACAATCGAGAACCTACTCCTTCGTTGGAGTCGGTTAACACAGATAAGGAATATTTATTAAAAACAGAATAAATTGTACTAAGCAAATATAAATCAACTGTCAGTTGCGTCTGAATATACTATTTCCTCTGTTGTTAATCCACTTTTGAATTATTCTTCACGAATTATTCAACTATTTGTATAAAATACAAATAATAATATGTTACATCTCGGTGTAATATTTGGCATACTTCTAAAATTAAATATTTGTGAAGTTATTTTAACTTCTCTAAAATTATCTTGTTGTAAACAAGTTGTACCCTGATTATTTGTTTTCTCAGTATTTTGTCGTATGAGTATGTAAGCGTTTATGAATTTATGTTTTATAATTAAAGGCACGTGCAAAAACCAACCTTGTGCGCTAAACTAACTCAAGCCCTAGCTAAACAACGAAAACGTAATAACTCGAATTTTCAAATGTAGGTTACCGTAGGTTAGACCGTTTGCGTAATTGAGTTAGTGAACGGTTACTCGTAATAATAGATGTTAATGTGGAAACCTCATTCTAGGTTTTGGGTACAACGGCAAAGTTTAATTGAATGAGCCAACAATCGCATGCGTAAGTTTGAAATGATCTATTCTTCGTGTACGAGTTATATGGCGGTTGACGGCGTTTAGCGGTTCAGATAGTTCATTCAAGGAGTAAATAAATAGGCTCTATTTAAGTGCTCCTTTATCACCCTTCATTACGGCTTCTTACGGTTAGCATAATTTATAATGTAGTAGATAGGTAGGTACATCAAGACTCGTGATAGAGTAGTGATTGGAGAGTTGAACTTCCGAACTGAGATTCCCGGGTCCAATTACCGCACGGACCTCTAATTTATAAAAATGTGAATTTAAATATCACTAAACTTGTGTAGATGAGGAAAAATGTCGCGAGGAAATCTGTCCATCTCTATTATTATTATTTAAGAGCTCTTGTACATGGCACGTTTTTTTGACCGTACGGCGTGTTTGCCGTGCCGTAAAAAAAACATGCTAGCGTGTACATGGCACGGCAAAGCTAACGGGCAAGACAACGGCCAGGTGCCGCTCACTTGGGATCTTTCATGAACTAATGTAATTAACAATATTCGTTATTTATGTTCATTTTACTAAGACAGAAATCAATTCAGTCAAAAATTAACTACTAGTTGCATCTATTTCTTTCTTATTTATGTAACTTGTCTTTCAAGCTCTTAATAGTATGTTTAAGTTTTAGTTGATTTCCAATTTTTTTTGGTGTGTATACTTTATACCTCTACCCCTTCTATTTGTATTTCTTTCCTAAATGTTACGTTGCCTGGAAGAAATCGCTATATAGCGATAAGGCCGCCTTTTGTGTTGTGTTGTTTGTACCCATGTATTCTGGTATACAAACAATAAAGTTTATAACAGTATAAATAAATTAAAAATAAATAGAAGTCAGTTAAAAACAGTGTAGCCAGCCGGTCACTAAACCGTGAAAATGTCCGGCGTCGTCGACACACTCACGAAGACTGCCATACAACACTGATGAAAATCACGCCGTGCGTAGACGCGGCACGCCGAGGGGGGCGCACGGTGCATACGGCGGCGGCGCCGTGCCGTAACGCAGCCGCGACCGTCTACAAGCTCTCATAGTAATCCATACAACACTGACAACCGCGCCTACACACGGCGAATTTACCGTAGATTTTTACGCCAAAAAAACGTGTGTCTACAAGAGGCCTAAGAGTTCTCTATTATTTTCTCAAAGGTGTGTGAAGTCCGCCAATCCACGCTTGGCCAGCGTGGTGGACTATGCACTCTATTCATTAGTAGAAGAGACCCGGTCCCAGCAATGAGATAGTCAAGGATAGCGATGATGATGATGATGACATGTTGTTTATATAGACACTTAGTAACAATAATAGCATTCGTCAGCAAAAAGAATTGTTACAATCGATCCGGTAGTTCTTGAGATTATTCAATACAAACAAAATTTTCTGGATAAAAATTTCAAGGAAGATATACTGGGAAGTTATGTGCTGTTCCTGTTACAATATTACACAGGTTGGTAACAAGCGACTCGCACACTAAAGCCCTTGCTGTAACATGTAAGCAGGCAGTGACTACTTATGCTCAAGGTCCGCTCGTTTGCCGGCTGTCACCATTAAAAAACCTTTAAAAACTTCGTCGAGAACTCTTAGGCAGGTTCCTTCGCGATGTTTCGTGCCTACGAAGGAAGTTATCACATAAGATACGCTGTTTATATACAACTAGCTGTTGCCCGCGGCTCCGCCCGCGTGGAATTCAGTGTGTCACAAAGTTATTCCTGCGTTAATCCCGACCCCACACATAATAATATTAAGACACACTCCACACATCTTAAGAACAGTTGATTTTTTACTACGTTTTAGTCATACCGTACAAAAATCCGTTATGTAGATCTTAAGAAAATCGATAAAAAGACTTTAAGATATAAACGTCGGGGTTTTTTCATTCCAAACTATTATATTTTTAAACTACATTGGTAGTTTTTCATTCGGGTGCCAAAACATAAAGACCAGGTTAAGCGATGCTGACCCTCGAAAAAGAAACATAAAGTTGATCATGAGAAAAAAAGCCGGTTCGATTCCCGATATATTATGTATAGATATCCCGATATATAGATTTTAATGAGCCCGCGACTTCATTCGCTCATGGAAGCTTTTCCCGCGTAAATCTCGATCCCGCGGGAAGTCAGGAACAAAAAGTAGCTTATATAATGCTCCATAACCTCCTCTACCTCCCACTGAAAGTCCCATAAACATCTGAACCCACGACCTCATTCCCGGGTATGAGTTTTTACCGCGTGAATCCTAATCCCGCGGGAATTCAGGGATAAACAGTACCCTATATGTTGCTTCAAAACTTCCTCAATCTCCTAGTAAAGGTCGCATAAAAATTTAAGCCCGCAACTACGCGCAGGAGTTTATTCCACGTAACTCCAGATCCCGCGGGATTTCCGGGAAGACAGACTTGTTAGTTTTATATTTAGAAGCTATTTATACCCCATACGCGAAGAAGGTTTTCCCGCGTAAATTCCGATCCCGCGGGATTTCTGGGATAAAAAATATCCTATATGTTAATCTAAGTTGCCCTCTATGTGTGTGCCAAATTTCATGAAAATCGGTTCAGTACCCCATACGCGAAGAAGGTTTTCCCGCGTAAATTCCGATCCCGCGGGATTTCTGGGATAAAAAATATCCTATATGTTAATCTAAGTTGCCCTCTATGTGTGTGCCAAATTTCATGAAAATCGGTTCAGTAGTTTTTGCGTGAAGAAGGTTTTCCCGCGTAAATTCCGATCCCGCGGGATTTCTGGGATAAAAAATATCCTATATGTTAATCTAAGTTGCCCTCTATGTGTGTGCCAAATTTCATGAAAATCGGTCCAGTAGTTTTTGCGTGAAGGAGTAACAAACAAACAAATACACAAACTTTCACATTTATAATATTAATAGGATAGGATGTAAAGTTTGATTACTGACATATTTCATTTTCGAAATCAGTAACAACTGACAATTAGTTTGTAGATATGTGTATTGGAAATTTCTGATATACAACTATGAATCATGTTCCACACAAAACACCACACAAGGCTATAGAGCCCCGCTTTCTTTTCCCAAAGACGCAAAAAGCAAGACACATACATCGAGATATAAACTTATCATTCGAATTTACGCCCAAGACCCTTAGAATACTTAGTTCTGACGAGCGGTGGCCTTAAAAGTCCTATCAAAAGTTTAAATTACCGATATTAAATTCTACCTCTTTAGAAGGATGTAAGTGTTCCTACGTTTAAAAACGCCCGGTACCATCATCAACATAGTTTAGTTTCTATTCGGAGCACGGGCAACGCCAGTAAACCGAGCGACGGGCACGACTAACCGCCGCGCTTTGGATCATTAATTTTACTCCCAACATTTTACTAACGGATTGTTGATGTAGTTTTACTGTAATTAAATAACTTATCGTCGCTCTCCAACTCGGATATAGCTTCGTATTTGGCTGAAAGAATGGAAAATATACTAACGCTAGATGATCATTCCTTCACAATAGGTTTCCTTCTGTCGTGGGTGCCATGGACAAGACACAAGACTAGAACCAACAACTTATGTGAGGTTCAAATATCCGATGAGGTCCGAGCTTTGTTCGGTATTTTTTGTTAAACTGGACTTTTTGTTACGACGGTCTTATAGCTTTGTCAAGAAAATATTTGAGACATGTCTCCCACATCCTAAAATGTTAACTAAATGGTACTGTAATATCAATGGTTCTCCAGGCTTCACTGAAGATGCTTGTCTAACATTGAAATCCAAAAGAGAACAGTCTCAAAAAAAATCTAACCTGCGCGCTAATTGCCGATGAAATGGCTATCCGACAACAAAAATGCTGTAACAATAAAACCCATAAAGACTTAAAGGCTTGTTGACATCAGTTTTGGTTTTGATGAAAATGTAAACATAAAGGCTTCCGAAGCATACGTTTTTATAATGGTATAACTAAATGAGGCTTGGAAATTACCAGTTGCCTATTTCCTTATTTACGGGCTAACAGGCGTTCAAAAAAGTAATATAATGAAGATGATTCTCGGCAAATACTAAACTCCGACGTAGGAGTAGACTTTGTCTCACTTACATTTGACAGGCATCCCACAAATGTCTCCGCAATGGAAATATTAGGGTGTGAAATAAAACGAGATTCGGCACATTTAAAAACAACATTTAAGCATCCTTATGATGACTATGATGTTTTTGGATCCCTGCCACATGGTTAAATTAATAAAAAATCACTTTGAGTCCAAAGAATGTCTTTTGAATTAGAATTATAAAGAAATACGATGGAAGCACGTAAAAAAGCTGTGTGATTTACAAAGTAAAACTGCCTTACACTTAGCTAACTAATAAGCATAAAAAACATATCTATTTTAGGAACTCAATAATGAATGTCAAACTTGGAGCTTGCGGCAACTTAGTAGAAGCATTGCGAGAAATTACATTGCATTGCTTCGAAGAAAGCAAAGATACCGAAGAGTTCGTCTTGTTAATAAATAATGTTTTCGATATTTTCAACAGAAAAGTTGAACAGAAAGTAGTTTTGCCAACCATTATTAATAAGTATTTGATAAAGAGGAGATATTCGATTTGTTTCGAGAAAAAGAAGTTTTAGAGAAGGTGAACATTCAAAAACAATAATTAAAAAAAACATATTACATCTGTTTTGAAATCACAGGCATTTACGGGGTATCTAGGGTTGTTGATTGATATCGAGAGTTAAAAACATTGTATGACTTCCTTAACAACACTCAAAAATATCTCGACATATCGTTTAAGCCAAGATCATATAGAATTACAAAAGAATGCATGGAGGTTATTACGATAATTCAAAATGGGAAGACAATTTAAGGAAATTTATAGAAAGCTGCTATGCCACTTGGAGCTTAAAGCTGTTGATTCCGGTAATTGTATGTCTTTAGAAAGCGTCAACATTCTTACTTACTCTACAAATAGGCATGGACTTATTAGCCCATGCTTAGTAATATTCTTATCAATACATCGTAATACATTCTAACTAACAAAATCGATACAATAATAACATTTCGTGAGGACCCTTCGCTGTGGAATATCGTAGTTGTTGTAGCAAAAGTTTACCACCTCGGAAGCAGTATCAGGAATTCATAGCGAAGCGTCGGACTACTTACTGAGGATTGGAACTTTTCGAATCTGGAAAAATACGTTCATAAGCGACAATGTTACTTAATAAACCCGTTAATAACCTAGAGCAACTAAGTCTTGTAGCGAACAGGACTGGAACTTTATATATTACTTAGTTGACAAATAATTTGTGTCTATTTTCATCGCTGAGCAACAATAAAACACTCTTGTTTGAGAGCTATACATTCAATTAATATTGACAATTTTTACACTCTATTTTTCATTTTAATGTGAAAGAATTTTGATAAAGAATTAAGATCATTTGCATGCAAAATCACGAAAAAGTTTAACATGTTTTTTTTTTTCAAATCTTTAGCACTATTAAACCCCGATATATTTTCTTCAAATGTATTTTCCATTCTAAACATTGTAATAAATAACTGAAATAAACGCTCTAAAGTTAATGATATTTTGGTATTTAGATTTTTTCAAATGAGGTACATTTCAGATTTCAAAGAAAGCTTATAAAATATCACAAACATCTGGTAGGGATAAATGCCTGGCCCGATGATGAGTTGATGAATGAAACCTATGTATGTAAAATGAATGCAAAAACCACCGACGATTCAAAGCTAGGTAAAACGGTCCATAATTAAACAGGATGACGTCAGAAAGTTAAGTATCAGAGAAACTTCAATAATATTAGCTCATGAGACCCGGAAAGGTTCCGTTCAGCATACTAATTATTTTCCGCTTCCACCAACTATCCCCTTATAGTCTGAGCGCTGGTAAATTTTTTGGTAAAATGATCTAAAATAGGTATTTATAAATTTAAAATTCTTCAATATAATTAGACATTATATACAACGATATCACAGCCTAATGCCTTCATCTGCAAATTTCTGGGTTCAATTTCGATATTTATGTGACAGATAAATGTGAGTTCTCAAGTCGTGGGTGTATTTTTGTTATCAATACCACTTGCGACACAAGCAAATCTAGAATTGCGTGACTCAGTGCCTGCACTAGTGCAGGGGTTGACTGAGTCACGCCTAGTTTCACTTAGACTAGACTTTTTTGCAACTATTGTAAGTTGATTTAAAATATGTGCTGAAAGCTTTGTATCGCCTTTTTACTCCCTTTAAAAGAAAATATAGCATCTTAAAAAACGATGGTGGACTAAAAAGGTGTCTTGCATAAATTAATTGCATATGTAATGACAGACGTAATGTATTGACGGACATTTCTTTTCAAAGAGTTTTTCCTATCATTGTTTTAAGAACGACGATTTAACACGTTTATCCTCACGAAAAATATTATAGTACATTATGATACAAGTGTGCGAAGTTGGTCATTACAGCCGAGGCGGTATTGAGCCCGAGCCGCAAGGCGAGGGCTGTAATAGAGCCAAGACTGTAATGAACAAAGCACACGCGTATCATACGGCGTTTTTCAACACACTTGCGAGGAAAAAAACAATTAGGTATCGACATTTTTCAGTCACAAATCAGCAAATTATAAACGAACAAATGTTTGCACAAAATGGCGCGGTTTATTTTTTCGCGCGCCGTATCTTTGGTTGAATAACTATGCGCGCGCAGGTTAAGTCCAAGGCACCGAACATTCAGCCACAATATATTAAACTAAATAATTATGTATTTCTAATAAGAATTTACGGTAATTAATGATTTAAAATATTGTATTTTTTAAATGCTTTAATAGATAATTAGATGAAGTATAATCTTATCTTATCAGATTTTGACTAAGTACAACAAGTTTATTTATTTACAAAATAACAAATCTTTTGGTAACAACCTCTTTACGGATATTTAAAAAAAAGTGGAATAAGAAAAACACTAGTGCGGTAATGAAAAGTAAAACGCACTAGTGTGTAATAAACCGCATTCCGGGCGTAAGACTAAAGAAAAAATATCAACTTTACGAGCAAGTGTGTTGAAAATAAACGTTACGAAATGTTTCTCTAGCGCCCGGACTATCACGATACTTCACGAAGTGCAGTGCTTAGGGAATTAAACCAATGAATATTATTACATTCGTTTTATTCTCATGGGTTAACATTTTTAAACTTTTTTATAATTGAAATTGCTTTAATTATAAGGAAGTATTACGTTCGTCCAACGTTAGATGTATGCATATAACAAAGTATATAATATATGTTTTAAGTATCCTTGCAATAAGAAATTTAAATGGACATAAAGTCACAGTCATATTTTTGAAGTACGTTACGATTCCTTGCTATATGGGAATTTACTGACACCTTGTTTCTGAATGACGTCAAAGTTACAGAACTGAGGAGATTCAGACTATTCTAGTGCAAATCGATGAAGAGGTTTGTGGCTAACCTAAGCTTTTGTGAAGCCCAAAGCTTTCCAACTTTGTCACTAGCAGCCACCCATCTTTCTCACCACGCAAGCGACACAATCCACCGTACTATGGGCACTTTACACGATGCTAAAAACTAGGTGGCATTTAAATTTTGCAATTACCTTCGCCAGCCCTATCAAATAATATCAAAACTAAAACTTTTCATCGGACCCGCAATAACTCAAATAGTAACACCCAAATTGGTTTTTCATTACCAATTATTCATGAAGGGTGGCTCGCGTAAATTAGGCAAACGTTCACGTGACGTCGTCGGGCCTCGCCCGCTATCTCGACAAATTTTAATAAAAGGCCGTCCTCTAAAATTTATTTCGGTCACAATAATTTTGTTACACAATTTGATAATTTGTTTACTGTCATTGAAATGTTCCCGAGGTTTTGTAATTTTAGAAATAGTTTTGTTTGAAGTTTAATGAGATTTACGTGGCTTGTGGGGCCGCGAGATCCTAATTTGTTTGAGAACGAAATAAGAAACAATTTTCACATAAACGTAGATTTTGTATGTTATGATTTTTTTTTACTTTCAATGGTGAGTTTCTTTACTTTCAAGGGCGCATTTTATAACTAATACATCATTGAGTTTTGCGAACTCTCCGGCATTCAGGTTTCCTCACGATGTTGCGAGGGTGGTGTGGACAACACAAGTAACATATCACTCGAGAATAATCATTCATCTGTCACATTAATGCTTACCCCAGCTGAGCACCGAATCTGGGCCCCATCGCTTCAAAGACAGGGTCACTAATAATAACAAGGCTTCGGGGTAATCGAATGTGAATCAGAATAAATCACTAACAAACGCTCCAACGATTAACAAAAACTGTCACCAACAACAATAAACCAAAAAAATACAATCCACAGTAACGACTTTCATCCGTACATAACAGGATTCGTGTGAAACCATACAAAGTTTAATCCAACAACCTTCATTTTCGAAAAGTTGCGGAAACAAAATGATAATAAAGGTGAATTGCTCAGTCGAGCGGGATTGTCTTGTTATTACTTGTAAACAAACCATCGCGGGAACGGTCGTTGTTATCATAGCGGTGGATAAAGTCAGAGTTTTATAAAAACTTCCCCGACTTTCCGAGTGCAATGCCACTAAATTGTCGTCCTACCGCGCTAGTTTCCTTACCCGCTTCTTCGCTATGACAACTCTTTTTACCCGACTGCGTCAGAAGGAGGGTTATGTTTTTCGAGTGTATGTATGTATGTTTGTATGTATGTCCATTTATTTGTGTGGCCCCACAGCCCAAACGGTTGAACGGATTTCGACATATGAGGTATCGTTGAATTCGTCAGAACTGCGGAAGTGTCACAGGCTCACAGGCTATATGAATTTTCAAAATGGCGCCCGAAAGTGGAAGAAAAAGAGGGGACAATCTAGAGTTTTTTTCTTATCTTAGCAATATGGGTTTCAAATGAAAGATCGTGAAAAGACGTTTTCAAATATATATATGTCATGTAACGTTTAGGCACAAGTTTTAACACAAATTGTCAAAAACCATCCCAAAAAGTAGAATTTTTCGGCGAACCCACTAAAAAGTCTGAAATAAAAATATTATTTTAAAAACAACAAACCCGACTGCTTACAAAAGAACTCAAAAGAAAAAAACAAGTGTCACAATATCAACATAAAATACTTCATGGTGCTGCAGGCGGGGACAAACAATAATGTTACCTATGGGTAAAAAAAGATTTATCACAAGTACTACGTATTCCAGATATTAGACCAGACAAACAAAAATACAGACAGACAAGCAGAAAAAAAATGGGTTTATTAACTTGAGAAAACCTAATTATTTCAAAATCACAGACTTATTGTTTTATATGATAATTGAGTTTACGAATATAATGTGTATCTATAATTATACATTACTCAATGTACAACGCTATAACAAAAAGTGAGTAGGTATAAAATTTAATATACTTAGTACCTATGTAAGTATATACTCGTAGATGGTTGAGAATTGAAACTTTAATTGAGCGCCATCTAGCGAGTTTTTGAGTTATCTATCTCTACTTGTCGAAGTTAAAGTCAGTTTTTTTTTGTAAAAAGCAATAATTAAAATAAATTTATTAATTAAGTAACCGTACTTATACCGTAAATTATGAATTATCGTCACGATTCACGATTCATCTATACTTATAATAAATCTGTAGAGAGGTCAATTCTGTACATTAAATATATTTCCAAAATAACTATCAGGGGGTGATTAGGGATCGATACTGATGCCAAAAATGCAATCAGTAAAATTTTTGTCTGTCTGTCTGTCTGTCTGTCTGTCTGTCTGTCTGTCTGTCTGTCGGATGTATAACCGTTATAGAAACAAAAACTACTCGACGGATTTTAACGAAACTTGGTACAATTATTTTTCATACTCCCGCGCTGGTTATAGTATACTTTTCATCACGCTACAATCAATAGGAGCAGAGCAGTGAAGGGAAATGTTGGGGAAACGGGAGAAGTTACTCCATTTTTTAAGCTTCCGTCGCGTGTGCAACCTTAATGGTTAAAGCTACACAGAAATCATGTATGACGGAAATGTTCTCCTTAAAATTATATAAAAAATATTCCACGACAGCATATGTCTATCTTTTATGGTTGACTCACAATAACACGTGTAACTCCCGATAGCTTAGCAGTTCGAAGCTTTCTGATTAAGTATACCTATATTTTATCTACTCTTACGTTTATGACACTTAAGTGGGTGAAATAAAGGGGTGAAGTTTAAACGAAATTCACGCGGGCGAAGCCGCTGGCAAAAGCTAGTTCATAATAAAATTATTATAGAATAGATAAAGCAAAAGGAGTAAGCCTTTTGCTTCTGAAAAAATTAGTTGTAATTTTATAATAGTATTACATGTTTATGACAAGTACTACAACCACGATTATTAAGGAAGGCGCGGAAGTGAAATCGTTAGCGCGATTCATAAAGTGGAACAGCGCCATC
This sequence comes from Hesperia comma, assembly GCA_905404135.1. NCBI lineage: Eukaryota > Metazoa > Arthropoda > Insecta > Lepidoptera > Hesperiidae > Hesperia > Hesperia comma. The sequence goes on along the minus strand of FR990028.1, from coordinate 723,012 downwards.
TACTGGTAGATAATAATAACCATTTTAAAGCAATGAGTCAGCCCCTCTCCAGTAGTCAGCCTTTTCTGACTTCTGTGTCGAATAAATGCACTATTTATATCACATATTCATATTTAACTAGTAATAACAAGTTATTTTGGATCCTTGTTTTTCGTTTAATCGATACCTCTACGTTTGTCTGAGTACGATTGACCTACAAGACTTAAGTCGACGTGATCGACCAACAAGTGCTCATAATGCGAAGACGGCCATTTTTTTCGTAACGTACATGCCATTGCGACTTTGCGACACACGGGGTGTCAAAAACGCGAATATTAGGCGCCGTCACAGGGCGACTCACAATCGACTTGACATAATTTCAATGGCGCACGCTCCCGACAATGAACTATGACTAGTTCAAAGCACCGAGAAGGCTGTCAGCACGATCAAAGAGAAACTAGCTGGAAATGTGGTTAAAATTGCAGCGAGGACCTTTTACGCTCAAAACAATACGGGTTAAAATGAGCGGTAAGTTTCATTGTGCGCTTGTGACCTGGTGGAAAATTTCAAAACGCGGATGTAGGGTTGATAATGCCGTTATTTTGTTTCTCGTTATTCTTTATGGTAATAACCGGCAGATAAGTAGACCACTTGATAGTGAGTGGTCACCGTCATCTGGACTTAAGAAAATAAATAATATATATTTGTAAGTATTTTTACCCACGCATCACATTAAAACTTGTACTTAAATATTTGCAAACGAAAAAAATAAATTTTCCGAAGCGAATCAATCGCGAATCAATCGTGGATAAATAGAATAAAATATCAAATCCCGCCCTTTGACTGGATTATAAAACGTTTGAGATATAAATAGACAGATAGCCTTCTTGGCTTTTGAATTTGTTTGGATTTCAAAAACACTCACATTTTTAGTACCTAAGACAAAAAATATAACAATTTAAAAATATAATAAAAAATAAAATTGGGAGGGAAAAAAATATTTTAATATCTCTGGGGGTAGAAAGATTCATCATCATCATCTCAACTCATCATGGCCAACTATTGAGCATGGGTCTCTTCTCAGAATGAGATGGTTAAGGCTATAGCCCACCACGGTGGCCAAGTGCTCTAGACAAATTCGTATTTTAAAGTTCTTATCACGTCTCTGGGAGTGGTGGAGTAAAGGGATTGGATTCTTGGTGGATCATTCTTGTGATGAACTGGCCTTAATTCTGACGTGGTCGGCCCAATGCACGATTGCACCAAAATGACATTCAACAGAGCAAAATGGCAAAATACAGTGACGTGAATTACTTTAACGTGAATCGTGAATTAATCTTAAATCAACTTATGTAAAAATGCATCATGATGTAAAGTCAGACCTGAATATGCTGCCCAATTTGCCAGTTCTCCATTATGTCGTGTTGCACCAAAATAACAATGTAGTGGCTCTTTAAACGCGCATTTGGGTAATATTGTGTTGCCGATACGGAACAATGTCTTGGGTAATACAAATTTAATCTGCTGTGTTACACGACGGTTACTTGTAATGACTTTATCATTTAGTGTTGGTGACTACGTGGCAGCTTTTGAGAGTTCTTCGCTTTTTTAAGGTTCCTCAGAGATGAGGAGATTTGGAGATTATTTCTTGGTGGCCACCAGTTCATAATAAAAGACTATTACAAAATAAAATCAATAAAAAAATAAAACAATTTCTATCACTATCATGCATGACAAAATATTTACCGTCCAATAGTAACACGGAATATTAAATTGATACTAAAACCAAACATACAAACGCAGAAGAAACGACGTTAATATCATAAAGAACTGGAGTCCACATGTAATAATGACAGGTATAAAGGAGCGCTCATTTCGAGCAGTCACGTGTTCCAGTAATTGAAAGAGCGCAGGTGTAGTCGAATCGAAATACTTTCACTAATGCTCGTAATGTTACACAACTTCGCTGTAGTGTACCGAGTGGGAGATATTTAGATGATACATTACTGAAGCGGTTTGCGTTGGTCCTAAGTGACCGACTGAGTACTGGTATCTGGAGTACTGGACATCAGTACTGGTAGGTAGTAAGGGTTAGTGACCGCTAATGGTAAAAAAAATTTCGTAGTTAGGCTACATTTTTCTCTTGCCTCAATTGTTACCTCGGTACCATAATAATTATTACCATTTTCACCATCGTTTAGCATCATTCTTGATAGGTACTTGAATGAGAGAAAGAAAGAAAAAATGAAATGTTTATTTGAAGTAGGTTTTTACAAACACTTTCTCAAATAGAGCCAAGTTCAATATTGTGATCATATTTATGCCTTGTTTAACTTCAACGGCAAAATAAGTGAGATCTAAATGAGTGCCAAGTTTAATTGTCGGTCCTGAAATTTACCTTTATCGGCATAAATATTTTATAACATTTTAAAATGTTTTTTTTTTCTTATTTTGGCTTGGTTAATTTTCTTACGTTACAAATGAAACCTTAATTCGCTTTTTAATAGACATAGATACCCATTGTCAATTCATACGGAAAATAGATAAACCTAAAACACCTACCTATGTATATGAATGAATGATTTGGAATAATAAAATAAAAATAATTGATCAAGAATCATCAAAATCGGTCCAGGGGTTACGTCTCTAGAATACCCTGTAGAACTGATAAGATCGATTAAATACTGGTGTCTTCCAGTGACTAGCTGTATACCCAAAAACTAAGAACAAACTTTGTAATTGGTATAGTTGTGGTGACTTACCTCACCGTCAAAGTTTTGGTTTCTCGCAAGCTAAATACGATGGGCGGCCACTTACACGATTAGTTTTCTATTAAAATAGTTGAAATAACCCTTGGAAAAACATGAAAGGAAAATTTATGCATTTTTATGTAAATTGTTAGTGTTGAAAACAAGATAAAACTACAAAAGCATTTTTATTGTTTATTTATTTTTTGGTGTTGTCAACCGAATCCGAGCATCAGTCTGTACCTCTTTTTATCTCAACGGGAAGGTATTGTAAAATGAATTACCAAATTACAAAAAGAAAAGAACCAAAGAGAGTGAAATAAAACTTTGTAAAATAACAAAAAACCGGCCGTAATACAATATTTTTCACCATTCCAAAAGTAATAAAACGTCAAACAACAAAATATAAAATGGTGAAACTGATTCTTTTCTGTTCGAATTTCGAACTAAAAATTTGGGCTTGAAATAAATTTGACTAGCGCCGTATTCTGTTTTCAAATTGCCGTTTGTTCTTGTCGCTGTAGAGGCTTTGTTATAATAAATTTCTAGCATCCTTTGTTGTTCCGATTGAGTGACGTTTACGCGCTATTTCTCTCATTTGCTTCGTTTGCGCAATGTAGCTACGGTGATAGCTTTTTTCTCGTGTAAAATTTTTGAAATTCGTTCCGAATTTTTCAGTTTTAGGATTTTTTTAGGATTCCTAAAGGATTTTGTGCTGTGCTGTATTTTTTAAAGGAACTGTGAGCGACACAGGAGAAGATTCAAATAATGATTAAAAAGATGATTAAATGATCAAAATAAAATAATTTTGGTCTAGTTCACAAAGGGTGTTATTAAGAATGTTAAATTGATCAGTCATACTTACTATATAAGGACTACTACAGGGCACTGTGAGTGAATGTTAGTCTTACTAGGTCCTAGGTGTTATTGGTTATACTAATCCACATCGGTCATACATCGTCATACGTATAATAAATAGATACCATATAAGCACAGTCACCTATTTAATTAATTTGGCTTCTAAATACTATTGTCTTAGCAACTTTTGGCCGAAATAGGTCTTAGTAAGCTTTTGAGGAATAAGCCTCTTTTAAGTAACCTACCTATCATCATCTATATTATAATGTACTCGATCTTTCTACAGATCTAAAGCGTTTTTTAGTTTAAGAAAAGTTTAGTTTATGAAAGTTTGTAAAATCTATCAGCAGATAAATTTTAAAAGAAATAAGTAATACTTTGAACAGTGACAAGAAATCGTTATAGGTAATCACAATAAATATTGTAGTCTTGATAAGAATGTATGAGCAGCAATAGCCTCTACCAGATATTAAGTAGATTGCCGGTTGTAGGTAGAATAATTTCTGTAGTGTTCCATATCTGAATATGCATAAACTCACTAACTAACTCGCTGTTATATTAAACCGTTTCATATTCTTCCTAGCTATAAATACTGCAGCGTCATTTTACTCCAACATTCGTATAAACAAACATTGCTCTTTCACTGAGTGGATTATTTTAAAATATACCGAAATAGGAGGTAAGGCGCGACATACACGAATAGGCTCAGTGTTAGGAGCAATAGTTGACGACAAATATAATTCAGTCACTAGTTCAAACCATTGCAATAGCTCTGCCATAGAATTATTCTTATCTTGAAAGGTTTTCTGCTAGGAAATTAAGTATAAGTTTGTGGTAATTTTTTACAATCAATGTATTATTATGTCCACTTGTTTTAAGCTATCGCTACCAAACAGCAATTCCACAAATTCTATTCCCGATTCAAATCAATCTAATGACAATTATCCTAATAGGTACTATTAGAAAGAAATAATAGAAACATCGATCATTAATCACACATCATAACAATTATTTCGGAAAGTGACATTACCTGATGTCAATTTACTGCATCGAATTCAAAGTCAGAATTTGGAAACCGAGTTGCGTTTTTAGCTTCCAAAATCAAACCCTTCAATATCGATGAGCGGCCAACTTTCGTTAGTCGTAAGTGTCTACGTTTGTGCGATGCCTTATGCAAAATTATGTTTTAAACATTGCTCTTTCGGTAAGTGGATTATTTTAAAATACTCTGAAATAGAAGTTTAGAGTAATGAGTCGCAATCTCTCACCTCCGCCGCTATTAAACTATAAACTATAAATCTTGCTTTATGTGACAAATTAAAAGTGAAGTATGGTCGTATTTCTACGGAAATTATTCATTTGACGGAGAAATTAAACCTTACACGAACCACTTAAAGTTTATTTTGAATGTAAAGCAAAAGTTCTTTGCATCCGCCTCGAATAATTTTCAAGTTATTGTGGTTCCTGTTGCTCTAGTAATAAGACTGATAATATGTTGTGGGGAAGTAAAATTTGATCGAGAATTCGCTGCATTTTACATTGTGTGTCACGAAAATTATGACGAGTGACGTTTCAAACGTAAACGTTACGTTGCAGGAATCGAATGTTAAGCTTTTTCTGCGGTAGTACCTACTCAGTAGAAAATATATCAGAATATGGTTTCATAATAAAAATAAAATTGTATTTTCATAATCGGTTCTTTAGCCCGACAGCTTGTCTTGATACTTATTGATCGTTAGAGAGCAACTTTTGGCGTGGACGGTAGTTGGATGAGTGACAGTGAAATTTATTGAGAGTATTTAGGGTGGTGTAGCGGTGATAGTCTAGTGGTTAAGAGCTCCGCCTTCTATACGGAGGGTCCGGGTTCGAATCCCAGGGCACGCACCTCTGACTTTTCGGAGTTATGTGCGTTTTAAGTATTTAAATGTCACTAGCTACAAACGGTGAAGGAAAACATCGTGAGGAAACCTGCATGCCGGAGAGTTCACAAAACTGTGTGAAGTCCGCCAATCCGAACTTGGCCAGCGTGGTGGACTATGGCCTTAACCTTCTCATTCTGAGAAGAGACCCATGCTCAATAGTGGGCCATGATTGGTCGAGAAGAAGAAAAAGTGGTCAGGCTCAGGACCCTACTAAGCATCCACTCGGAGATGACCTCATCACTACAATCCTCACTTTCTGTTCGATTTGCAGTCGCAATAAGGGAAAATTTACAATATGATCGTTTATGATAGTCGCACTACTTCATCATATTATTTCCCTAAACCCTAATGTTGTACTGAACCTTTGGAATTAGGATTAGGCATGTTCTATTGGTTAAATTTCAAAGGAGCCTCACTCGTCAAAGACTGTTTCAGGAAAATTCATCTCCCAAGTGGAATCGAAACTCACCACGGAATGTAAGTAGATCCTCTTTGCAGTACGTACCCTGGGTATTAATTAAACATGTTATAAATGTAGATCATTATTAGATCGGGCGTTCCTTCAGTAATGAGATCGTATTGATCAATTTGATCATTAGTTACTTAGCAATATTCATTACCATATTTAAGAGGTTTGGCGTATTACTTTGAATGATAAATAAAATAATTTAGTATGTGCAGTTTATTTTTTATCGGTATTTGCGATTCCAGATATTGTGTTAAAGATCTATCTATCTAGATAATTATATTTATCTGTAACTTTATTACTATAGGTATTAGTAACACTGGAATCGTGGTTTAAATTAGATTATTTGTTCTAGATCTCCTAGTTCAATATCTAGCTAACCAAGTAGTCAGTCATTAAACTCACAGTTAACACAATAGAGTGAAGGCTTTGAAGGACAAATGGCGATCCAAAGTTTATGTTCAATAGCCTATACGTGTGAAGTTTGCTAATTTATAGCTCCCAGCACAAGTGAACTTGGCTTATAACAAGAAGATTACAATCCTCTCTCTCCTAAGTGAAAGCATCTGAACACAAAACGATCACACTTCGTTTATGAATTGAACGACTAATGCCAATACAAATAAGAGTAGCCAGGATGTCTTTAGTGACGACAAAGCCCGGTTTCTTCTTTATTTTCCAGTCTTTCTACTTAAAAAAAAGAAAAAGTAGTGTAGTGGTCTGAGCAATATTTTTTGGAGTTATTTCTAATATTGCTTTATTGCGTTGATGACATTCTCGTATTTATCTGCTCATCGATAATATTTATGTTAGAGATGGTTTTTTGTTTTATGAAAGTTATTTTTGGTAATGTTTCTTGTCCAGCACAACTGGTGCCAGATGATTAATATAACGTAATTCCACTTTTCGTTTGTCGGCTATTAAATAAAAAACACTCAATCCAAATACGTCCATTATTTTACAAAATGATATATCCCTGTAATAAAAACGCGTCAATATAAATGTAATAGTGTGAAGTTAACAAAAATGTAAGACGAAAGGTGCCCCACATTTCAAGTGGCACGCTCTCGGGCCGCGTGTCACGTATCTCACATTTACTGCGGAAGAATTGGCCAAATCAATTACTCTCGAGCTATTGTTATCGCCAATATTTATTTCCGAGCTGTGGCCGAAGAAAAGCGTTCGTTCTCCACGATAAATTGTAAGCGGGTGTAGTGCAGAGTAAGCTTTGAAACTAATGGGTTCAGCGCTGTTTGATTGTCTTTAGAATTTCAAGTTGGAAATTTGATTCCATTATATTGACGTTTAGAGCCTTGAGGGCGATGGATTCTGTTAATCCTGCGTGATTGATCGAGTGGAACGCTCGCAGCTCGACGGTTTGTGTGAGCGGAAGTGATGTACTGAGAGGCAACTGCGGGCGCAATTGGTTGGATGGTGTTAGGTACACGCTAAGCTGACGAATAGCAGTCGCTAAAGCCTTTAAAAATGCAGATGGCTTTCAGATATTACCGAACGTTGATGGCCGTCAAACATTCCATCATATTACATTGAAACAGTGTGTTGATGTAACCGCTTGACCTAAATTCATTAATTGATCAGAGCAAGCGATGGTTGTTCGAGTGGAAAATCTTCTTCTTGGAAAAATACATTATGCAGTGATTGGCTAACAGACCTGCTATTTTCCATGAATCATGTCTTGCTTTCATCCTCCTCCTCGAGTTACTCGCAAGGACTTAAAAATTAGTAAGTATTTTTTCCCCTATTCCTTATCGGCAAAGCATCGGTGATGTCTTTGACGTTGGGGCCTAGACAAGTGGCACAAACGTTAGTAGAATAGAATACTGAATGTATGGGAATGACGTAAGCTTACGCTAAATATTTCGATCTGACGCATAGAAATGAAAATTGGTAGCCAAATGTCATCGTTATCTATTCGATGTAACGAAACGTCTGAATAGTACGTTTAGTCGTGTCAAATTCGTAGCCAAACGGCAGTTTTGACATTAAGTTCGACTGAAAGCGTGCGAAACTAAGCGAACGCCAAACTCTTGTAGATAACGCTACAAAATGGCGTATATTTAATGATTTCGATTACAATTGAAGGAATGTGTTTTTTAAATTAATAATTTATACCTTTCCATAAAATCTAAAAGAAGCGAGAATTGTTCTGGACTAACTCGTAACCTCGGTTCCATGATTAAAACAAGAAAAATAATCTTACTTAAATTTTTCAATTTCCCACAATTTTAAAAAGTAGGTATTTATAGTAGGTATGTACATACCTAAAAATTTCAACTCTTGAATAGATTAATTGTATATTATTTCTGCTTACCAATTATGGAAAAAAACTTCGTATACTGACTCACTCAATTTGCTTCAAGTTCGAATTTAGCGCCAGCACACTTCAGAACACCAAACCACTGACTGGTACAGTGCCACAAACTTATCGGACCCGGTGGACAAAATTGGAACTAATGCAAATGTTATACTGTTGTCAGACAAAGACAAAGACAGTAGCGCCTCCCTTAACGGGTCAGATAAGTTTGTGGCATTGCACTTGTATGACGTTTACGAACGAAACCATAACTATATTTGTTATTTTTCGTAGCGATCGAATAGAATAAGCGTTCGATATCTCGTAGGCCATTTGGCTACCAACCGAAGAACGATATTGCTAAGGCGCAAACGATTGTCGATATAGAATAGATTCGAAGCGTTTGCCATTTGTCTAGGGGGGCTGATGTCCACAACGATAACTTCAAGGTGTTGATTTTTCTATATCGACGATTTGTGGGTCTCTTAAATCTCTTAACAGTTTCAGACAATGGGATCAGACAAATATGCTCCGAGTCTATTAAAATACGAGCTTCTAATAATTTCATAACTTACATTACATATAAATGTTATTTGGACTCCACCTAAGTGATGAAAGGGTCCTTTGTGTCAACCTTTCCATACCTGTGACCTACACAAAGTTTGGGGTCTCGAACAAAGGTTGTCTGCGGTCTGGTGGTCAGCATTCCAATCCCGCACGCACTTCTCAATTCCGAGAACCGTAAATATTTTGTGTTTCACAAGTTACTAACACTTCCACAGCGAAATGACATAATGTGGAAAAATTTGAGTTTGTTCTTCTTTTATGTGAACGGTGGTAAATTGTATAAACTTTACACATTGGGGTGTATTTAAGGTTTATATTGCTTTGTCCTTAATTTCCAAGTCCAAATGAATTTTTTGGATTCATAAATAGCTTAACACGATATTTAAACTCGTCGTTATTTCGTTTTATCTATTCGACTACCTACAAACATTGGTGTAAGTGCATAATACAGATTGTGAGGGACCTCTGACTCAGTTACTGGTGAACCTGTCTGCAAAGGAGAACTTGGATTGATTCCAGGCCAGGGCAATTATTTATGTAAGAGATAAAGTTTTATTTTCAGGACATGGCTATTATCAGAGACGTGTTATTTGTGTGTTCGATGTCCCTTGCTACAAAAAACATATACTACTTAAAACTACTTAAAAAACATATACTTAAATCGCCAATACAGTAACTTTTAAAATATCATCGGTTTATCCACATCGAAGCTACCGCATCGCATTAGCCGTCAGAAAATGAGCCTTGATAAAAACTGTTCTGCACCGGATTTTTAACGAAAGATAATCCCGAGGAATCACAACCTCCATGTTTATTACTTTTTCAACACACTTGCTCGTAAAGTTGCTATTTTTTCTTTAGTCTTACGCCCGGAATGCGGTTTATTACACAGTAGTGCGTTTTACTTTTCATTGCCGCACTAGTGTTTTTCTTATTCCACTTTTTTTTAATATCCGTAAAGAGGTTGTTACCAAAAGATTTATTATTTTGTAAATAAATAAACTTGTTGTACTTAGTCAAAATCTGATAAGATAAGATTATACTTCATCTAATTATCTATTAAAGCATTTAAAAAATACAATATTTTAAATCATTAATTACCGTAAATTCCAATTAGAAATACATAATTATTTAGTTTAATATATTGTGGCTGAATAGCGGTGTTCTTTGCCTTTGGACTTAACCTGCGCGCCTGCGCGCGCATAGTTATTCAACCAAAGATACGGCGCGCGAAAAAATAAAATAAACCTCGGCGCCATTTTGTGCAAACATTTGTTCGTTTATAATTTGCTGATTTGTGACTGAAAAATGTCGATACCTAATTGTTTTTTTCCTCGCAAGTGTGTTGAAAAACGTCGTATGATACGCGTGCGCTTTGTTCACTACAGTCTTGGCTCTATTACAGCCCTCGTCTTGCGACTCGGGCTGTGCAATACCGCCTCGACTGTAATGACCAACTTCGCGCACTTATATCATAATGTACTATTATCCGAGCGAATGATAACCTAATCGTGTATATTATAAGGTCGGTATTACAATGCTATGCAAGATGGACTTTATATGCGAGGAAGTCGGTACTCCCGAGGGATATTACGCGTTGCCAGCGTCAGAACAAGCCATCAACGGTATATCCGTCTCCATTGAGTGGTGCCTTAATTTACCGGATTATTGTTTGAGGAGAAAGATCTAAACATTCTAGAATTTCACTCGCGAAATCTGAGTTAATTTGTTTTGGTTGGCAAACATTGTAAAATCCTTCAACTGAATAATAGGCTAAATAAAAATGTTTAAGTGATAAATGTCATGTAGGAGCGCTTCAGAATTTTATGGGTTCCTAATAAAAGTCCTTTATATTCTCTAATCTTAATCTAATCGCAATTCTTAATCTCAGATATGGGCGAAAAGTAATCACTATTACAGTAAGTATATATGTACAGTATGGTCATTTATTCGGCTGATAAGAAGTTGGCTACGAGTGGCTGCGCAGATGTCTATTTTAAGGCGAAAATGGTGTGTACTTCCAGTAGGTACAGATTACGATTACGTCTAAAGGCACGGACACGCCCGCGTCAGGTTCTCTAGACTAAGAAAAATGGATGGTAGTCTCCATAATTAACTTATATTTGTTTTATAATATTCAATAAATAATTAAGTATCACTAGTTAATAAAAATATTAGGTACTTACCTTACTGCACCATACAAGAAAGCTGTGCCGCTGACTCCGTCCGCGCAATTATCCTGAAAAGAAGAACAAAGTTTTTGATTCCCGTATTAATTTATAGATAAACGTTATAGGACAGGGATTTGGTGGCGCGCTTGTAAAGGATTTGCGGTTTACGATACGATTGAGATAAGTCAAGTTGCGTTCACATGTGACGTAAGCGGTGTGACGTCATTGAGTTACAGGCGGATGGGTTTATGCAACCGATAACAGTTTAGTTGGCTGAACTGGTGTGACGTTTCGGTGAATAGTTTTGAAGCATTTAGAAATTAATGGTTATTGCTTTATTACTGTCTTAAAAAGGAGGAGGTTCGAATTTGACTTTTTCATCTGTATTAACCAAACTTTTTATAAACCTTTTTTATAAACCGATTAATTCTTACAATCAAACATTTGCTTCTCTGTCTCATGAATATCAGCCCCAGCCGGGTATCAAACCCGGGACCTGTGGCTACGCAGTCAAGATCACTGCCAACTAGCCTAAGGGATTGTCACTTGGGTAAAAACTAACACGAACAAATCACAAATAACAATACCAAAGTAACTATTGTAAACAAAATACACTACCACCCAACCCACCACAAATTTCTTCGGAAGCGGTTACACAGCTACAATACCTGCTCAACAAGAAACGCTTACAAACTTAACCACTTGTTATAAAGTTTGCATAGTTCGACTTAAAGTTTACACACTTTTGAATTTTCCATTTTTATGTTATAGCTAGTAACCGGAGCTTGTTTTGTTTTAATACACTTTTCTATAAAAATAGAAACATTTATAAACAACTGACCCAAAACAAACCAGAATGTTACAGTGATTTATTAACCCCCGACGCAAAAAGAGGGGTGTTATAAGTTTGACGTGTCTGTGTGTGTGTGTGTGTGTGTGTGTCTGTGTGTCTGTCTGTCTGTCTGTGGCATCATAGCTCCCGAACGGATGAAGCGATTTCAATTTAGTTTTCTTTGTATTAAAGGGGACTTACGGGCGCGTGTTTTTAGATATGTTTGATGAAAATCGGTTGAGCCGTTTAAAAGTTATTGGGGCTGAAAGGGGAGAAGAATTTTCATTCTGTCTCTTTGTGGCATCATAGCTCCCGAACGGATGAAGCGATTTCAATTTAGTTTTCTTTGTATTAAAGGGGACTTACGGGCGCGTATTTTTAGATATGTTTGATGAGAATCGGTTGAGCCGTTTAAAAGTTATTGGGGCTGAAAGGGGGGAAGAATTTTCATTCTGTCTCTTTGTGGCATCATAGCTCCCAAACGGATGAAGCGATTTCAATTTAGTTTTTTTGTATTAAAGGGAACTTACGGGCGCATATTTTAAAATATGTTTTATGAAAATCGGTTGAGCCGTTTAAAAGTTATGGGGGGTAAAAGCGGGGAAGAATAGCCGAATGTATGCAAATATACTCATGTGGGGTCTCAAATGAAAGGCACAGTAAGAGAATATTTATGACTTAATCGAGAATATTCTTACCTATAAAAAGTATAAAATAAAAATTAAATTAAAAATTAAAAAAACCCCCGACACAAACATTTAAAAAGTAAAAAATAATATCTCTAAAAATAATACGTTGCGTTGGGGGACCGCTCCATTTACTTCTAACTTTAACACAAAAAAATATTGATAAAATATGATAAGTCTTGGGTAAATAGGCATGTGATACTTATGAAAAAAATCGTAGATAATGAGTAGTTAGGAGCGGTCCCCCAACGCAACGTATTATTTTTAGAGATATTATTTTTTACTTTTTAAATGTTTGTGTCGGGGTTTTTTTTAATTTTTAATTTAATTTTTATTTTAATTAGAATTACAGAAACTGTAGTAAGTAAGTACTACATTCAAAAGCTATTTCAAAATCGTAAAATCCAACAGATTACTGCGAGAACCAACTACATAGAAATACCGAAGCGCATAACTTCCTAACAGCATGCAGTGGATTATTGTTGTGATTTTACGTTCCAAATACGTTCCTACGGGACTGAGTTGAGGAGTTCCGTGCCGCCATTTTATGAGTTAGACACAACAAAATGGCGGATGATAACCCACCGCTTACGTCATTACGTCAGTGTTTTCAAGTTAGCAGTCTAATGTGAACACAGCTCTAGAAGTAGTTTTGTTATTTCAGTGGAATTGTCGTCTTCTGCTTCGGACTATCAGAATTTTATTGTTGTTCGAAAGTATCGCTTCCGTATATACTGTTATAGGTTTTGTTTGTTTTTTTTAATCTTTTATGCATTAAGAAGCAATGGTGCCATCGGGATTAAACTAGGGGCTGGAGTGGAACTGCCCGGATGAAAGTGGGTGGTATTTCGAGTGCTGGGCGAGTCGCTAGTTTTATTATTAGGTAAATTTGTACTCGTTATATTATAATTATTTAACAATTGCTATTTACCCGATCTATTTAATCTATTTAACTACAACAAATTGAATAAAATGATTTATGATCATAATTATACCCAAATAGAAAAAGTCGTATCTGCATAGAGCAGATATCTAATGTGTTAAGGATTAATACGAGAAATTTCTTAAAATATTTACTCAACTTCAATTTTATGTCCGTTACATCTCCGATAACCTCATCCTTTTCTACAACAACTTGATAGAGGTATCTGAATTTCAACGCGAAAGTTGTTCATCAAGTTGTAAAAGATTTCTCGTTATTTTTCTTCTCGAGTAATATTTTCATTAGCAATAACGGTATCAAGTTGGCAACTACCCTCGATCCTTGAGACGGAATAATAACCTAGAAGTATTAACTCCTGAGGAACTACCGCCAATTTCATTTGTTGCCTGTTTTTGCTAAAACTCCTTTGCCGCGTTCTGTAGTTGAGTTTTAAAAACCATAAGTAAAACGTGAACTTGTTGAATTGGAATGACAATGAAAGGAAGATTTAAAAAACGCTTAATTATAAGTCGGACTCACATATATTATATGGGGTTTTGTTCTACAAAACGATATTAACTTTAAGGCATTGTTCATACCAAACGTAATTTCGGTCGCTGACTGAGCGCGCGTTACGCAGTTTATTGTTTTTCCATATATAGTCAACTTCTCGTTCACACCGAACCGATCATAGGCTATTACGTTGTACGTTGTGACTGACTTTACGTTGGCTGAGTGTATTACGCATCTGCGCACGGCGAATGCGGATTGGCTACGTTGCCGAACGCAACAGCGTTTTCAATCGCAACGCCGGCGCTAGGAGCTTCTTCAAATTATGTGTCTTATATACTTAGGTATAGAATAGTCGGCCGCTCAGCGTGCGCATCCTGTATGAACATACACAGGCGTACTACTTTATTCACACTAGTCACGAATCGTACGCTATAGCGTATCGTCGGCTGGGTGTGAACGTACGCTGCAAACTGAGTACACGTTCATATTGGGGCTGATAAGTAAGCATACTCACAGTCGGCGGCCGACAATACGTTGGTATGAACGATCCCTAATAAGCTTTGATCAACAATAAATTTGAACGTAAAAAAATTATTTTCTTTAGGTCGATAATTGTCCTGAACGATTTCTATAATATTTGTTTTGTTAGCGGGAACAGTAATAATACAAAATCTTTAAAATTCAAGAGTCACGTTCATCATTTCTTGCGTACGGAACCTATAGATAGGTAATATTTTCCTAGCATTAACTTTGTTGTGCCTCACGGCTAAATTTGTTAATTTAGTGATATTTAGTCATAAACAAAGCAATTTCGTTTTGGTGCTGAAATTTTCAGTCACTGAGTCCCTTTGTGCCCTTACCTTTCCATGAATCGCGAGTGGTATGAACACCACATACACACATACTAACTGCCACACTCGAGAACCAAACTTTTATCTGTTTTACATTAATATCTACTACAAGAATCAGACACGACGACTTTACTAAAACCCTTTTTATTTGCGAAAACGCGGTAAATGCAAAAATAGGTTTTTGCTTTACCTACCGCCTTTTCGCATTAAAAATCGTCTATTCAAATACCTAATGAATTATAAATTTTGGAGAAAAAAACATGAGTAAGTTTATTAATTGCGTTCTTTATCACCATTCCGTTTGCCAATGTTAAAAAAATCCGTAGCCACAAACGGAAAAATCGTCGGGGAACCACCAATTCTATCAAAGGTCCGTTACGTGCTGCAAAAAGTTGCTCTTGTCACGTTCGCACTTTGACCGCCCTATTACCGGCAATTTTGGCTTTATAGGGCCAGTTTTGTACAAAAGTTGCCTTTGCCGTATAGCCAATGATTATTTTCTTTCCGCCCAGTAAATTTAGGTACCTTTTCAGTGTTACCGTTTGAGCAAAAATAGGGATATTACTGCAATTAAGCTTCTTCTATTTTCTTAGCTTCAACGCGTAAATGGCTTGTTACTGAGCACGAATATCTTCTCATACTTTCTCTTAGGAGGCTTAGAGCATACTCCACCACGCTGCTCCCGTGCGGATTGGTAAAGCGGTTAGTGGCCATATTACTACCTAAAGACAGCTACCTATAATAAAAACAACCAGGACCTAAGGCTTTACTCTCCGAAGCACATAGACGTAAAAAAAATGCTACTAGCGGTCAGTTTTGTTACATTGCGTTTCGTGTATCAATAAATCTGTCTTATAGTCTTTTAGTGTTAGGTATGGTGTAGTCTATGCACTTGATTTCATTAAGTGTCTACTCAAACACGATATCAGCTAGTTACAAAAAGTCGTATTTTTGCTACCATGCATGCTTACCTTCGCTATAACGTTGGAGAAATATTATGACCTAAAAAAGAAGAAATTTGGTGTCATAGTTTTATCCGTCCCAATATCCATTGTTATGCATAATGCAATAAAAACAGACATTGCACCTGTACACAAATGGAAAATTACACAATTAAAATGAATTACAAGTATGATCGAAACAACTTCTAGTAAAATAGAATAAAGTGCCATAAAGTGTTACAAACTCCTTTACATTTAAGTACACGAAGCCTATCCGCTGTAAATAATGAAAACATTTCTCTGGGGAAGTTTTAGGCTTCCAAATAACTTTCCATATAAAGGGAGCCGTTTTGAATTGATTTGATAGCTTAAGGACGACTCAGAGCCAACGGGTTCCTTAGGTCTAACGTCTTTATTATGTCTCGCGAGATAGCAGCACCACTTACAAGAGATTAAACAATTTGTTACTAGTCAAGTTATTCGACTGATGAAAATGATTTTGCGGGTAATGTTAAGCATTTATTAAACGGCTTATTGCTTGTTTTAGAATTCATATTTTACAATTTATTTATTTGACTTGGAGAATTTGTATGAGTATGTATGTCCCAAACATAAGCTTTGCAAATTGAATTAGAGCTATATCTTTATCTCTATCTAGAAATAAATCGCATATGGCTTTTATGTCGACGAGACTATATACCAAATTTCATATTACATTCAGTAGTTTCCCCTGTGTATTGTCTGTCAGTTACTCAATCAGTATCGGAAGAGTTTATTGTTATTATTTTTCATATGGATGTATAGCTCAGTATCAAAACTTGTTTTCTAATAACTGTACCTAAATTGAAAATTTAAACACCAGACGTTTTATCCAAACTCATTTAGTATATTGCTATTGAACAATTGAAATCAGTATAAGATAGATACACAGACATACAAATACAGAGACCTACTAATACACAGAGAAGTCAAACTTGTTGAAGGGGAAAATAAAGTAACTTAAATCAGTAAAAAAAGAAATAATCTACACGAAGGCAAATGTTAAATATTAAAAATACAGTAACTTTATTATCGTCCAAGGCCAGTATTTGCTATTCCCAATTAACGCATCAGTAAATATTAGTACTTACGTGATTTATGTTTCTGTAATAAATGTGTTGAGTAAATAATTGTTTAATAAATAAAATTGTTGTTTGCGTGACGCTAACTGAAAATTAATAGCTTTGGTTCATGGTATTTGTTAATGGTGATCGGAAAGCACAATGAATACTACCTGCCAGGCAAGTTGTTCCTAGTTTGATTCTCAGTCGAGGCATATCCCAGAAATTTTATAAGCAAAATTGTGGGGATGGGTGTATGTTATGCTTGCAACTCTTTCACGCGTAACTACTGGATGGATTTTGATGAAACTTTGCAGTAATACCTATAGCTTATGCATCAGAATTTTCACATAGGCTATCTAACCTGATATTCTAATACCAGGCATACTAGCTGACCCGGCAGACGGTATCCTGCAATATTTAGGTCTCAGGTCTGAAGCGGCGTATTAAATTAAAATACGCTCCTCTTCTAAAGTTAGACTATTGTAAAAACTATCTTATGGCGCCTCTACACGATAGCCAACATGTTGGCCAATGTTGTGGCGAAGATGATTGCCAAGAGATTGTGACGGCGTCCACACGTTGGAAGGTCGATCAGTCTGCGTCGGTTCAGGCCAATGTGCGGACGATATTAATATTTTCTTAAAATGAATATTGAGGTTCTAACGGCTGCTGCGGTTTAATTATTCTCAGCATACAATACAATAAAAATGTGTATAAAAATTATTATACACATTTATTTCATTATAATACACATTATTATACATCTACAGTCCGTTTTTTTAGAAGGGACTTAACTACAAAATAAATATGGCCGACAATTGTCAAAGTCATAGTAGTCAATAAGACACTGACATTACCGCGAATTTGTTGTGTCGAGTCGTATCGAGTCGTATCGATATCGATTTTGCTCAACGATATTATTCGAATGAAACAAATGTCTATTATTTAGAATATAATTAAATAATGCTTAAATAAATGTCACACTAAATTTAATCTGTATCAGACACACTACACAAACTAACACTGTTATCAGAGTCTTCTTCGCTCGACTCTGATACGTGTATAACAAAACTTGAAGTTGGTTGTTCTGATGCAGCATTTACTTACAAAGGAGATGTTTCAAAATGTATGGAGCCCCGGCCACCACTTTGTACACCATACTCAAAAATGGAGAAACACAATTAAAACAGTTTTCAATCATCCAATTCCTTTAAATTGTTTTAGTTTTGTGGTATAACACAAAAATGTACACTTAAAATTGCAACACAAAAACAAAAGTCTGTCATGGCGGTAAGCTGTCATCACACGTCATGTTGGTTAATTTGATAGAAGTTTGACATATGTACCTGCAATTCTGTCATTTAAAGTGACAGTAGACAGTTCGCGATCTATGATCAATGACAACTTGGCAAGACGCCATGTTGAAAATTGATAAAAATGAATTATAAATACAAAATTTGTACCAGAAAAGTATGCATTTAAGCAATTTATCTTTATTTTTCCCAAATTCCATGAATTTTTCTCAATTTTTCGAGGTACTGTACATATTGTGGGCCGGATTTGAAACATCTCCTTTAATCCCATATTTTTTTTAAATATCAATTGCTTTTCGCCAATTTTCAGTGAGGAATGCAATCTCACTTAAATTTTATAATAATCACTTACTCCACTATCATTTTATTAATTGAGTAAATATCGATAAAAGTGACATAACGAATCGTAAAACGAATGCATCAAATTGATTCGTCTTTTCCATCTGTCATCTGCAAATGTCAAACATGTCAAGTTCTTGTTGAAATTATTCATCTATAAAAATGAGTTGTAATGGAATTGAACGATTTAAGATAATAAGCATTATAATTATTGTAAATTCAAAGCTTTTGGTGTAAAACAAAGTGCGATATACCGAGTGAATCGATTGAATTGTTTGTAAGTTGTTTAACGCGTGTAACATTGTGGAAAAGTGATGTTTCGGAAACCCAGTGATTTGTTTTGTAGTTAAGTCTCGTCTAAAAAAACGGACTGTATATTACTCATAGTTGCCATATTGTAGACATAATTTTGATATCGACGTGTGAATAAAGTGCGTGCGCTCAGCGTGGGCGCTCGTTTCTAACTGAAATCGTGGCCAACGTGTGGACGCTGCGCCGATAACTGTGCCACAATCACGCCACAACCCTTTGATCCGCGTTGAAAAACCGACACCTCACGGATCTTGCGCCAAGTTGTGGGCCAACGGCCCAATACCTACCAAAGTAATCACAAACACCCCCTCTACACGATGGCCATTACCTATTGGCCATAACCTTCGCCAACATGTTGGCTAACGTGTAGAGGCGACATTAGATTCCATTCGGTAGTTAAATGATTCGCGGAAAATTTACAGAGATAGGTAGATGTTTGAAAAATAATATTTTTGGCTGCAATTGACCCTATGACGACCCTATCTAAGTTCGTTCGTTAATTCGAAGTAGGTTTTTACAAACACTTTTTGAAAAAAAAACCTACTTCGAAGAAAATAATAATAATAATAAATAATACGGCGAGACTCTGCGATATAAATAAGATATGTTTCAAGGCAAAGTCTATTGGAACAGCTAGTAAATAAATCGACTGACACCTTACCAAGGTCTGTCAGATGTGAAGCGTCCTCCGATACAAGCTCCCGAACCGATGATTATCGTACGTAACGACTAACGTATGTATGAAGGAAACGTATACCTAAGGGTGTATTCTTAATGTTTGTTTTTGTTTTCATTCCTTTATAAGTTTACGAATGTTTCTTGTATTGTTCAGTAATGACATAACTTTCCGTGCTTCAAATAAGGCGGTATTCTAGAAGTTCCTTTTTTGGCTATTTATACATAATATTATAAATCGCATTCCCCACGTGTAATATAATTAATGACAAAAATTAGTTTATGGATTTTTACTAACGCAATAGAATTTAAAATGATGATTTTTAGATCTTTTACTTAGATGATTATTTTATTTCAGGGGATAGATAAAATAATATATAATTTTGAAGAAGCAAGCACAACAATTTCCGAATGTGCCTACTAAAGGACTGGTTTCCCGAAGTGAAGTGATGTAGGCTTATTATTTAATAATAGATTTTCATGAATGTGATTAGTTTAGCGAGTAATAAATTAATCAATGAAACGCTCATAAATAGCCCGGTGGCTTACATGTAGGTAATATGAATATGTATGTCATAGACCGTGAAAAGCAATAGCGGACGTGGTCGTCACTAAGAATTTGTTGAACGTTTCTGGGCTTCGGACAGAATGGTTAGAAGCTGTAGGAAGGCTTTCGGATGGCATTGAAACTTCGATCTGTGGTGCCCACCAAACCCCACCAAAGCTCAATGAAGCATCGTGTAAGATTATGGTCAAGGTCTCGTCAATAAAAAGAAAAACTATACTGATCATGGGTCAATAATGGGCTGAAGCCAAATAAATCAAGAGTAAGTACCTACTCGAAACCGCCGCATATAAAACTTCGTTTTCCCTAAAAAGATCTCGCCAACTAACGAACCGAGTCACTGAACTAACCACCTAATTTATCTTGTCTGAACTTACCAATCAACTAATGGCCATAAATAAGAACTGAATCGAAGTTTCCTTGAGACGATAAAACGGGTAATGAAAATTAAAAACGTTTATTCTCCAACGATGTACGTATAATTATAATATTAGATAATACATATACCTACATATTGTTCATATGTATGAACAGCCATATGATGGTAAGTGGTCACCATCTAATTCCTAAAAGATAGGGATACATTAGTGACCGAATTAGAACGATACTCTTACTAACAATATTAATTAGGCACTTTAGTCGTTTCGAACAACATATAACAGGACTATCACTGAATGTCACTGTCCCCAGTTTTAATACTGTCTGCGCACTGGACTCATTCTATTCCCCGTTTGAGTATTGTACTTGATAAGTCTCACGTGTCAAATATGGCATCAAAGGGGTGAAGCTGCATACTTGTTTGCTACCTCAATTCTATAATTAACTAAGAATACTTTCGCCTTTACACATAGATGACAATACAAATAGTTACAATTTCTATTGGAGCGAACGTTAAGTTTTCTACAGAAACCGAGCTTCGACATCAATTAGGATATAAGCCGACACCTTTAATTACAATCCGTTGTAGGTACGGTGGGCCGCGCAGAGCCGCGATTATGTAGTTGATTCAATCTGCGGGGGATTAGTGATTCAAATTGGAATTATCGCAACTAATCCCCGGCTTCCCGGCCATTTGATTAGGGCCGTTGTTGTCTCGTCGTCGTCTTTGTTCCCGGGGTTACGTCGCTTACGTCACCTGGGGAAGGTTCTCGGGAATTCCAACTGTAAAAAGCTACGTCCGTGGTCCGTGCTATTTACTCTTACCGCACTCACTCACATGCGCGCGAACCTTTGTACATCGCGTGAATTATCACAGCTTTGACAGGAATAACACGGATGTGTCAAATATCGCATAGAATTTGTGCACCCACCAAAAGTGTAGGACAAACCGTCCTACACTTTTGGGTTCGCATATTCGTACGAATGTGAATGAGCAGCTTTAGAATAGTACAATGGAATGATATTCGTTTTTGACGACCGAGTTTTCTGTTTTATTAAATGTTATTGATCACAATGTTTAATTGCTTTCGGAAGCCTGTCTTTAAAGCTGAAAATGAAAATTGGTTTTTCTTTTATTATGAAGTTAAGATAAATTAATATAGTACATAGTAAACGAGCGTGCAGCAACTAGATACCTTCCGCTACCGCCCAATGCCACACAAAACATGACTCAATTCACGACAAGGATAGTATGAAAACTCTGTCAAGGACTAGATAGATAAGGATTTATTACAGGGATACCCTAACTTCCTTTTCGCACGGTACGACCCAACGGAAATGGGAATCAGTCTTATTAATTGCAGCCATTAAGGTATATTGTCAGGTCAGAAAAGTCAGTTGTTAGCTTTCAGTTATTCAAGTGGCAGAATACCAACCGAGTGTCCTACGACAACCGCGCAGTTTTTATTAGTTTTTGTAACAGTAACCACGGCAATTTGTACACTGTCATCCATTTTAACGGAATCGCAAAACCACTGAATGTTATTATGATATCTAGAATGTTTATAAGTTAAATTATAAGCCATTGTCTACGATACTTTTACACCGTGAAATGGAACTCTTCCTGTGAGATAAAAGGCTAGGTATGCGGATACTACATAATGTATGTACGCTGTTTCCCGAGGGCGGGTCCCTAGTGGATTATATTTTGTGTACGAGATGTTGGATTTACTAGTATTAAATCAAATTCTGTTAGGTTTGCACGCTTTAGTTCTTTCTTTTCCTTCCGTCATGGGCAACGAGGCATTGATGCCGTTAATGTTATTGACGGCCATGGGCTAGGATAAAATGTACCAAGTAGCTCGTTTGCTTATTTATCAGCTATTTGCATAAAAAACCCTAATTTCTTTAATTCGAACAACAAGCACGCTTGGCTCTCCATCACAGAGTAAGAATCATACTTCACCATACTGATGTAGTGCGGCTTGGCTAAGGTAAACCCTTAGCCAGCTTATTTTCTTTTAAAATTAATTTATTTCTTCTTTTTTTTCTTACTCGCATTGTGCCTTAATTTAGCAAGCTTTTATGTGCCTATTACAATATGATTTAACAGTATAAACCTGCATGCTATTATAGTTAGTTATTTAAGTTATTTAATGCTATAATTATTTAATGCTATACCTCATAACTCTACATACACTCGGAATATTTGGCAATTGATATGGTGAACATCAAAAACCGCTGTATGTTTGAAGATGAAATTTGAAAGGAAGGTAGTTAATAGTTAGTAGACGTCCGCTGAGAAAGAATTTTGTCATATATTCCACTCTAAAAGATGAAAGTTTGTTTGAAAACCAGTCAAAAACTTCTACGCGGGCCAAGCTGCGGGCAACAGCAAGCGTACAATAAAAGCAATAATTGTTATGATACTATTGCTTTCCAGTTTAATATAATTGTAAGCAGCCGTTGCCATCGATTACATTGGAATGGGGCGCAAGCAAACTTCGCCGGTTATCTACGCCGGTAACTTAATTAGCCGGCAAATGGAATTATTAATTGAAACGTAAATAAATAGCTCGCGGTGGCTCCACCAATATTTTGTGCTCCATATTCCCTCGGTACTTCATGGCGAAGGTATTTGGAAATTTTGGAGTAGCTATGCTTTCATACTCTGAGAGGGTTCAATAATTACAAGGTTGTTTTTACAATGTGAAAATGTTTCGACCTTTGACCCAAATTCATTGCCGACATGTAATTATGATAGTGTTAGTATTGTAATATATGGCTGCAACTCATCACTGATGGCCCATGGCCCGTTACTGAGCACGGTTGCTCCTCATGATTAAGGAGAACTGGTGCATACTCCACCACGCTGCTCTACTGCAGATTGGTGGAGGCTGGGTGGGCTAATAGCCAACTTTAGTAGGTATCTACAGGAAGTTTTCATGCCGGCCAAAGTCCTTCAACGAGCTTAACTTATACTATCTATCGATAGCAACCGGAACCGACGACTTTATATGCTTATTTCAGAATGCCTATGCCAGATTTCATCAGAAGAAGTATTTTCGAACCGAAACGATGTCCAAAGTTTACAAGAATACTTTTGAACCAAGCGGGATTTATCGAGAGGTTTACAAGAAGAACTGATTAGCTGTGAGTAAGCCAGGCTATGTCGCCGTGTCGGGACTCAAGAGTCGGGAGTCGGGACAGGTTAAAGCCGCAATCGGGAGCGGTCGCCATTACTTAGGTTTAGGTACAGACGCGGACATGTACGTTTATTTCTAAGGAAACTAATATTCATGTAAATATCTGTTTTGGAACCCCTTTGTTTCTAAATAAGAAGCTTTTGATAATAACGACTAGCACACTCTTATGTTGCTTACTCAAATTCGCATGAGTAAGCGAACCCAGAAGTATAGGACGGACCTTTGCAAATGATTATGCGAAATTTTTGACACATTTGTGGTATTCCAAGATGTCAAAGCTGTGACAATTCATGCGATGTATAGTGGTACAAGGATCTTATGGCACGTGGGTGACAGAGACAGCGCCTTACAGTCTGCCTTACCTGTAAGGCGCTGTCTTTGTCACCCACGCGCCAAAATATTCTTGTAGGACTGTACAAAGGTTCGCGCATATGTCGTCGTCGTTGAGCATCGTTGCAAATAGCACAGCAATAACATAAATGATCCGAAAACAAATAATATATATATGTGCCACATAAATATTTTTTGTGACCAGGCAGTGAATCCGAGGGTCCTTGCTTAGCGAACTAGACTACGCGGTCTACGTAGTCAACGTGGTTTTATTGCCCGTGACACTAATAACCTCACTAAAATGATCCAGTTTCAATTTACAAAGGACACCGACTTGCCACACTTATTATGTATTCTAACTTTACCATTGCTAGAAAGAAAATATATTTATTTAATTAAGCAAACAGCCCAGAAAGGGAAAGGCAAACTTTTATGAATTAAATTAGTAGGTAGGGTATAAGTTTGTATCTTGTTAGATAATTTATTTTATTGTTTAAATTAGATTTGCTGTACTATCCGGTTAGAAATACCAGTGGGTGTACCAACGTTGACTAATGTTTGTGTAACTGCCATTTAACTCTCCTAGTCCGACGTCATAAATGTTTCATATTTGATATGAAAACACGACCTGTCGTTTTTATGAACGTGTGCGATTATATCGCGGAATAAGAAAAAGTGAAGTTTGGCATTGGATAGTAAAAAAATAAGTGTTAATCGCTAATATAATATTTAAAATTGTTATTCTTAAAATTGTTTTAATTCCTGATCTGATACTAAAATTATGCCTCTGTTCTTGTGTTTTTTAACCGACTTCAAAAAAGAAGGAGGTTCTCAATTCGACCGTATATATGCTTTTTTTTATGTACGTTCAGCGATTATTCCGTCGTTTATGGGCGGATTTTGATAATTATTCTTTTTTTGTTGTAAAGTAGATATGGGCAGTGGGGTCCCCTGATAAGGACACCAGGATCTGATGATGGCATCTCAGAGAAATCGAGGGGAACTTTCGAAAATTGTATGGACAACTAGTGCGTTTGTTCATGTTATCATAAGTATATTAAAGCGCTACCATTTCATGAAGATCTGGAGTCGATCTGATGAAGCCGAAAGACAGTCGAGAGAACTCCTCAACGATTTACTGCAGTTATCTAGTGTTTGGGCTTGATTAATTTGCAGTGACGAGAACTTTACACTTACATGTTGAATTGAGCGCCATCTGGCGAGTAGTTTTTGAGTTATCTCTACTTATCAAGATTGAAGTCGGTTATTTTTTTTGTAAAAAGCAATTATTTCGTATGTTCCTTTTGACTAGACAGTCATAATGAAAATGTAATTTATTTTACAAATTAAGCGCTAATTATGATGAAGAATAAATTGACATGATTAATTAATTACATTAGTAAATAATTCATTGAATCTGTTATTGCGTGAATGATAATGGCCGCATAGTACTTTCAAGTGGATAGGCAGTATTTAGTGCAATCGAATTTGAATAATTTTATGGTAACAAGTAGGTGTATCTGTAATTAAAGTGAACAAACAAATAATATTTGAATTTAAAACTATTGTAGTTATAATATACCTACTAGAACATATTTATTTGTTTACTTAACACTTACTAGATGACCCGGCAGATCTTATCCTGTAAATAACATTATTTAAACCTTAAGTTCTAAGATGAAACATCAGTTTTTAAGTTAAACCTCCAGTAATATAATTATGAAAACCGCATCAATTTTAATAGATACATTATCTTTTACGTGAAACGCGGACCGGCATCATCATACAGATATTCTAAAAATAATATTTTTGGCTTCTATTAACCTTTTTAAGAACCAACATACAATATTTTCATATATTTCCTAAGTGCAGGCATAATCCAGTCACATACCGTACCTATACCTACTGACAGGGAGACCTCGTAGTCTAGTTGGTAGAGACCCTGTCGGCGAAGGGTCCAGTGTTCGATTCTCGCCCGGTCAGAAATTTGTGAAAGGTAAAAATGTTTGTGCTCGATTATATTTCGGTGCTACTGATATAATGTTATTTGTGTTGTCCCTGCCATCTGCGACACCGGAAATCCTGGAGTGGGTGTACAAATGTGGTCAGCGTTTATTCACCCTCACTTTGCTTCGGGAAACAATGCTTTAGTACACACAGTCCAATAAATATTTACACGGGAAACTATCCGAGGGTCATAGACTACTCTATTGCGGAGTTTACCGTAGATATTGTTTATATGAGTACAAAATTTGATAGGTATAACCTAGGTTACATGAATTAGATTACCAGATGTTAATTTCGTTTCTAAGAGAAAAACGGATTTTGTTCCAAATTATGCAAATTTAGTTACCTAGTTATTTTCAGTTTCAGGTCCATTGTATACAACAATTTATAAGAAATGCGACTACCTATACTAATAAATAATAAAATACCCAAATAAAAAACAATTTAAATGCCTATCTATAGTTAATTCACAACAAAGTAACAGTAAAACACATCAGAGTTTACAATCTTAACAAACACGGCGCCCTGATAGAGCGATCTCATCACTGTTGTTGTTTAGCGCATCGCATCCTGTGATTGCTATCAAATGGCTCGTGAGGCAGATAAACGACGCAATAGGTGCATCGGACCACGAGACGATATTACGTGGACGAATGCAAACGGACTGGGAAATACTCCGACTTGTACCTCCTCGCCTCTGGCTTCAAATATAAGCTGTTGAGGTGACGCTTCGCTGGATTTGTTTCCACACGTTATTTCGTCTATCCTAGTTGTTATGAGTAGGTAGATAATAGTGGCACGAGAAGTCGTCTGTCCTATTTGTTATTAATAGATAAGTATTTTGGCGGTACGTTCTTCCAGTTATGTTCACTACTTTATCGTCCGTTCTGAAGCCACGTGATAGCGTAAGCTTTTGTCCCCCTCTGCCATGACAAAAGGTTCTTGTCCTACAGTCCAGCATTAATGAACTGAAGCTCTTAATGATTGACTATATGCAAATTCAATAATCGAGTAACTTTTTGTGCAAGCGTACTGACCAACAACAGATGAGGTGAAATTTTATTGCTGTTGAATTATGTTCCAACTAGATTAATCAGCTGTAATGTCGGCGCCGTAAAATTATATCTTAACGATCTGGTTAGCTTTCCTTGTAAAATCGATCCTTACTTTTGTAGGTCTTTCAGTTTTAATGACGCTAATATACCTACCTACCAATCAGAAGAGCAAAAAAACCAGTAGGTACACCATGGCTTACGTTACGCATAATTTTGTTGGATTAGAATTATAAACGAATAAGCTCTCGTCGTGAAGGCTCTTTAAAAGACCTCATAAAGGTCCGAACTAGTCGGACGAATCCGTCAAAATTATACATGAGATAAGCCGCAATATGCACTTAAAAAGGATTTAAAGCTTAGTATAATGAAGATGATAAGGAAACATCAGAAAACCGCTGCATCCTGTGCATCAAGGCACACACTGATTCGCTGAGTAACCTCCGTGCTACATTGTAGGATGTGCCTTTGTGTCGATGGCATCTTTGAAAACGGCCGGAGTGGAAAGAACCTTTGCTAAGGATTCCATTACCGGTCAATTGCTATCGAGGTGCATGTTTTTCATCTTGAAAAAGTTAGGTTTGCATTAGCGTGGCAGCGTTCGTTTCACTTCATGCCAGTATTTATATGTTTATATAGTGCTGTAGTAATTCATCTTCATATTATGGCTAATTAACTTGACAATGCCGGTAATCGAATTAGAATAAGACCAACCAAATAATTTGACCGAATCAGAGGGATATTCTTATTAAAAATTGCTAAAGTCTCTGCCCAGGTCTTTAAATACAAAAAAAATATATACCAATTTTCATGTACTTAATAAAATCCGACCGTTTACTCATTTATAGAAGGCGTGCCGCCTGAACTAGAGCAAGAAGCATGAAACTTTGAATAGGGGTAGGCACCAAAAATAATTTTGTTGAAATTAAACATCTAAAGGAGAAAGTTTTTACGAGGACAAAAAGACCTTGTAGCGTTACGAACGTAGTGGAATTGATTAATTTTGATTACCTTAACTTAACCTTAACCTTAACTACTACCGTAACTAAATGACAATACCATGCCACATCTAACTACACACGTTCTTAAACTTTTATGATCGTGTGCCTATAGTTAAAGCAATTGGTTCAAGATATCCAAATGAAAACACCGTGAATATCCTTTACAGTTAAAATATCTCACTACACCTTAAGGGAAATAAGGTTTAAATTAAATAAAAATCATCAAAGTTAGCCCGTGGTCGGTGGCGGTCTATAGACTAAATCACCTTAGGTATCGTGATTTAGTCTATAGACCGCGTTAAAAGAAACATACATACAAAAACTTCTAATGTTAGCTATCTTCTGCGTAGCGCGGGTCACAGCATAATAACAGTAACATACAAAACGATTCATATTGTCCTTTCCTCGTTCCATTCCATCTACATCCAGGTAGAGGCGTTCCTACATCCTCGTTGAGCCGTCTGTTTGAAGATAAATCGTCGTTCGTCCCCTCCTTCCGGGCTCTCGACTTGAGGCGACCATAAAATACCCCGATGGGGCCTTTATTTAGTCTTCTTTGTGCGAATTATATTACGGTCACTCGGATACTTTATACGCGATCGGACACGGGTTAGGGGACATGCAAAATAATAATAAATATATGGATAAAACGATAATGTATCAGCCAGGTTTATAGTGAGGTCGTGAGGGATTTGTACCCGGTTAAGTATTTTGAGGTTATGACAAGGATTCTTACCTGAAAAAGGTACGCGTTTAATGGCACAGATGGGAAGAGTTTACTTTTTATCAACTTTTTGGGGTGTTAAGGTAAAAAAACCATTCGGGATTTTAAGCAATCTTCTATTACTTCTGGCGTTTTTTTACTGAAAATCAGCCGAGGGTTTGGTGATGGCTTCTATGTCAGATAATTAATAAAACAACACGCTCATTAACCATAAAACTGGATTCCCTGAGTCGTCAATGCCATAAGCAACACAAAAGTCGAAAACACACACCGAGTCCAAAAACGTAAATTTAAACTCATTTTCATTTCCTACCGCGTTACAAGTGAAGCCACTTTCGAGCGGTGAAACAGCATGTTAACTATTGATTAACATTTCTGATGCATGGTAGATATTTTTTTTAAGTAATGAGGCCAAAAGTAGGAGATGTTATTTATTTCTTGTTTTCTGGTAACTACCTACTTGTACCCTAAATCACAACTTACAAAGAATTTGGTCAGTGAGTGCTGACTGCGATTCTGGCCAGGTAGGTAGTACTTGAACTACCTTAAATTATCCACAATGAACTTATCTTTAAGTAAGTATTGCCGCATTCTAGTGCTGTTCACGAAATAATTAGGTACTTTATAAATGTACGGACGTACGGTAGCGGAACGGCTATATATATTTTTTACCTTAAACTTTAATGACCTGCCTAACACGACCTCACGGACAATTTCTTAACACCTTCGCTGTTGGTCCTATAGACTTTTAATCAGTGCGTTTGTACGGTTGTCTTGATCCTAAGAATTATAAGAATATGAGGTCAAATTATCATACTATAAATCAATTATTAGTAATCAGCTCTTGACAGCTTGTTCTAGATCTAGAGGTTCAATACCTAAACTATAATTAAAGCTGTAATTGCTATTAGATAAGCTAATTGATCAGCTGGTGTTTCCGAACCTAGCAAGTTGAGAGTTCTACATTAGTCAATAGTACCACACATAGCATTGGACGTGTTATAACGACATCATTAAGTTTCTCAGACACTAAGCAAATGAGATGTACGCAAACGTAATGACGAATCAACCTTCAATATGAAGACAAAAAGCCCATGAATATTAAAATTGACACCTAACATAATAAAGTACGGTGTGCGCATACTAAATAAAGGTTATAACAAGATACGCAGTCATAAAGTTATGTCCTTGAACAATGTTACAAAGTTACTGGTAACATTGATAGAGTTCTTTTACGAGCCATACTAAACTACTTTTAGGTACATTCAATTTGTCTTTTCTTGGAGCTATGATTTTGGTGATTCTTTCGTCTCATGAATAAGTTATAAGTAAAGGTACTTGTGTTATGGAATGAATAGGTCTTTGACCTATTAGGGGTGCTGTGGGAAAACTGGTCTTCATCGTTATTGCGATAGTTTGGGTTAATGGAAGAATCTTCAAGAATGTGGTTATTTCTAAGGATTTTCATACATTTTTCTTATTTGGTCTCCTCTCATATGGATATGTCAATCGGGCTCAGAGATAGAAGAAAGAATAAAAAGGTAGGTTGTCTGATTGACGTTGACATCGAACACGCCGCACTGTTACGTCACAAGAAACTTAAATCATGCTATCGAAGTTTTATACAATGCTCGCATAACTCTGTCTGAACGTATGAGTTCAGCTGATCCTCAGATATTACCTATCGTAGAAAGATAAGTATTATTATGCTAAACTGGTGGCCCTGACGACACATAGTAAACCCTAAAATATTTTTTTCCCGGCTAGTGCCAAATTCACGTGTAACATACATCCACTTCCCATAAAACAACTCGTCATTTTGGATTAGAGGTTGAAACGCAGTCCTTTCTTTCTCTCTTTACACATCATTGCTGCTGATTTACATGGACGAGGCCTATTTATCATCAAGTAGTCCATCTGCGCGTTCATCAACCACATAAGACACCTGGATATACCAAATAACTACCGAAATATATACCAAAATAGCTTTGGTATGTAAGTACAGAAATAGATTTGCAATTTAAATCTGTAAAATTGTACACGGGAATAAATTCGTTGGTGTAATTACAGCGGAAACGCACCGGTGACGCTGCCGTGTTTAAACGGTCGGAAAAGATTCCACAAGAAGCTTCCGCGTTTCTTTTTACTTATGGAAATGATATTTTTCTAGTGCCGCATGCGGAAAATGATTTTTTATGATATTTATGGTAATATGGCAATATTTTTGGCGGTATTGTGATAAATTATATGGTATATCTTATCCTTTGCGCGAACAATACACATGTAAAATAAGGGTGACATCGATTGCTTCAAAATTTTTTACGAAACAATGATGTTGAAATCTTTAATAATACCTACCTACTTAGGTAATGTCATTGTACGAAAACAATAATACATTCATATTTGGTACAAATGCGGGTTTTGGCACATTTATCAACCATGTTGAGCTTATTTTCCTCATTATTAAGGAGGCCTATATTCCACTATGCAAAGCAGATTACTGGAAAGGTAAGTGGCCAATCCATGTATCAGAAGTTTTGTGTTCTGACTCAGATTAAGTACTGTTTAACGAATGGTACTGATGTCTTACGTCTTACGTGCCCTCAGAGACACGGAAAGCTCAAGAATTTTTACCTCTAGTGGTCACAAATTCCACTACCGACCGCGCCTGCCTCTCGAAGCGAACCGGGATATAAGGGTTTTTGTAACTAACGATTTTAGAAATAAGTATAACGCACATACAAATCTGTACACCTCCATAACACAGCATATTTATATATATAACTCTGCATAAGTAAGCACGAGAGGTAATGACGGATTTTAGAAAGAGAGTAAACCAATAATAGGTACTTAAAAAATCCCGTTACCATAGAAGATTACATAGTAAACAAAACGTCGCGTCGTCTAGGTACACGAGAAAAGCTAAACTATCAATGAATTCAATTCAATTGTGGTTTGGCCAAAGCACCTAAACCCGATCGGATAAAACTGTTGACTCTTAAAACAATCCCTGCGCCGAAATGTGACCCATTAAAACTTTGTCAATCAATTATTCTGTTATTTACGTATTTCGCACTTCCCTTGTTTTCGTCGTTGGCAACCAATTTGAATAAGCCATCGGCTTTTTAATAGCACCTTAACGGTTCCCCTTGGAAACCATTACGGTTAATCCGAATAGATTAAGTAGATTAAATGGGGTTACGTACCAGTAGATAAATTTTAATGGCAAAAAAGGAAGTTTTTGTTTTTTGTAAGAGATGTCTGGTGTTTTCTTTAATAGTTAAAGCCGAGACGTTTGACACCACACACATATTAAAAAAAAAGACGTGTGGCACTCGGAGACTGCCGCGGTAAAGCTATTGCATATCATTATATATAAATTAACAAAACAAAATACCGACACCGATCCGAGCACAGGCGAGCCCGAGAACGAGACTGCGAGAAACCGATCACATTCACGCTTCTCGGGTGTTCTCGGGGGTTCTCGGCGTGAGTTTGTAGCCGCTATTAAGAATACGTACATCATAACGTCACATTATAGGTGCAAGACATTTTAATCTTTATTAGAAACGGATAAGTAATGCATTAATTTGTGCAAGGAAGATTTAAATATTCTGAACAAAAGCATAAGAACTATTTCATTTGACAAAATAATTCTTTTTAAAAAGAAAATTGACATTTGACATTTAAGTCCTACAACGATCTTTTGGCGCGTGAATGACGTGTGGGTGACAGAGACAGTGCCTTACAGTTTGCCTTGCCTGTATGGCACTGTCTCTATCACCCTCAAGTCATTAATATAGTGTCATTATTTTATGTCATGTTATTATTTTGTATGTTTTAAACCTAAATACGCGATAATTCGACTATTATGAATACATGTTGTCGATTCCAACCTCAGATTATAGAACCAAAAGGCAGATGTAGTCGTTCTAGTATAAAGTGAAGCTACCAAAGCAAATACAAAATAAAAAGCTAATACAATCTCGTGTCAGTACGACGGAAAGCGTCAAATGGCATAAACGTCGCAAGTGTCAAATTTTTTAAAATAATTTTATTAGTTATAATGCCGTCTTGCATTATTAAATTCTCTAAAAGTTGTTCGCAAAAACAAAGAAAAGAAGACGGAATATCTTTTCACAGGTAATTGTTCATTATTTTATTATTTATTTGTAATAATATTTTTTCGGTTCGCTCGGAACACAAAACCTCAACAATCATTCATTTGTACACCAGTTTAAATGAAAATCGGTTACACTAAATTTGGGGAAATATGCATGGACTATTTGGACATTGGTCGATTTATAAATTTATATCGAAAAAAAAATATTTTGAAAGTAAATAGTTTTATTTATTTAAACCTAAAAGTCAGGCAATACAGCCAATAAAATTAGCATTCTAACTGCTGAAAATGTCACGTGTGCCAATAATATGTATTGTATGATAAATATTATATAATATTTTAGTTTCTGCTTAGCCTACTAATAACTAATAACTATAATTTTTGCAGATTTCCGACAGATGCTTTAACAAGAGAAAAATGGGTTCATATTATTCGGAAATGCAGGCAAGATATTAATTGGTTAATTAATTTTGCGTGGTTCGCTCATTACATTTTAGTGAGGATGACGTGTACCTATCTCACTAAAAAAGGACATTGGTTGATTAAAAAATCATCAAAACCGAATTTTTGCTATAATAAATAAGTATATTGATATTTTGATGTTTTTTTTTATTAAAAATATCTACCCAAAGAGACAAAAATCCATAGTGATATGGCTACAACCCATTAATGTCCCACTACTGAGGGTCTCATTATTAATTTCCTCATTATTAAGGAGGCCTAGAGCATACTCCACCACGCTGCTCCAGTGCGGATTGGTGGAGGGGTTAGTGGCCAACACATTGTCGAAAGTTTTCAAGCCGCCCGAAGGCCTCCGACACGGCTTAACGACTGCTATCTATCGATGTATCGATATCAACCGGGACCGACGGCTTTACGTGCCTTCCGAAGCTCGGAGGCGCTCAAGAAATTATTATCAGAAGAAATTAAAATCAATTATTATTATTACATACAATAAAACTTTAATTTTTTGTCTGTTTTTCTGTGCATTTGTTCCGCCTAATCTCAGGAACGGCTTAACAAATTTAGATGCAGATTTCACTGACGTATTCAAATGAGCTTGGGTTAACATTTAGTTAGAATCGGTACACACATAGACATATATATACCTAGACCGGCCTTGCACGTTCGAATGTGCGTCAAGTTGGAACAATCCAATTTTGAATCGAATCGGTTTGTGCGTGAAGTTGGCGCGATGGAATTTTGTTACTATATTTGAAAACGAACAGATTACATAGTGATATCTCGCTTCCGCGTTTCGAAGTTTTAGTCGTGCTGTCTTTGTTACTCTTACATATGTCACGCGCCATTTTACTAAAGTTATTATTTTAGAAATAGTGAAGTTTATTTACAATTCAATGTTTACATAATGAAATGTGATTCCTTAGGACTTTATTTGTGTTTCTTGAATTGTTAGAATATTTTTGAAGGCACAGGAAGCCATATTTTGTACATTTGCGGAGGTAATTACTGAAATCAATTTTGCGTAAGGAAGATGTGTACCGTGCTGCTGTCTACAACAGACTGACTTGATCAATCACTCAATCACACAACCTAATGTTGACCACTCGTCGTGCGCCTTATGTACCTATGTTACGGGCCCATCTTGACTTTCTACATCCATGGGTACACAAATAAGAAATCACGTCAATTTAAAGAATACCATCCCTCATTTATCGATTATGGGCTTACCGAAGCGAAACAAGGGCGTTCACTAGTAATAAATAATTTGCCAATTTAATTGTGCATAATGTTTTAAGCTGAAAATATGGCGAACAATGTTTACAAAATTGCGGGAGATTATGACTTTTCACTTGGCAACCTCACACACACAAAGAATTACGTATCCATACGGTGCAATTGCTAGTTGACATTAAGGTTGTCATGCACACATAGGGAAAAAGCGGCTTCACATTATTCGTCGCTTTTCTTTGCGAATGTTCTATCTGCCTTTTGGTTCTATAATCTGAGATTCCAACGCCTTATTTAATCCAGATCTACATGTAATTATTCTTAAAACACCGAACTGACGGGGCGAAAATCAAATGTTTGACAGGTAAGATTTGTATGGGAAATTAAAATTTATATTTTTAGTATTTTGCTCGCAATTTTTCATATTTTCTCATCGCTGCAACCTTCCCTGAACTTCCACGAATATTTCAAGACTAAAATTAGCCAAATCGGTTTAGCCGTTATAAAGTAAAAGTTAGTTAACTCAGTTAAAAGTTCTGGTATTTATCGATGTGTGGGTGCATAGACATAGTAACTATGTCTGTGTGTAGGGTGTAATAAATTTTCGTTACGAAATTTTTGAATTCGGTCCCCGCGCTCAAGGCCCGCGATAAAAGCTATACAATAGCTTAAAAAATGTGTAGGTACGTAAAATAACATTAGGATTTAATTATCATTTTTTTAGCTGAT
Source organism: Hesperia comma (assembly GCA_905404135.1). Taxonomy (NCBI): domain Eukaryota; kingdom Metazoa; phylum Arthropoda; class Insecta; order Lepidoptera; family Hesperiidae; genus Hesperia; species Hesperia comma. Next base: position 687,694 of record FR990028.1, on the reverse strand, counting down.
AAAGGAGATCTACAGCTGAAAGTTCTCATTAATCTTCACAAAAGGCGTGTGAAGTCCGGCAATCCGCACTGAGCTATTCTGACGGACTACACCTTTCACATTGTGAGAAGAAACCTGTGTCCAGCAGAGGGACAGTTTGTTTGACATTTGTTCACATGGATATTGTCGTACAAGGATCTTTTGACGTCAAAAGATGCTTGTACGACTTTACGCGGACTTGTCTCAAATAGTTTTAACTTTTGATAAAGAAGAATAATTCTACAAAATTCAGCAGTTTTGAAAGTTGAAAGCATACCGAAAAACCGTCAGAAAAAGATTTTGATATTCTTTTACTAGTGCTATTTGCTTACGCTCAGTCCACTAAGTAATTTTATGCAAATGTAATATACAGAGTTAAGACACGCGGAGCTTCCAGCATTTTTAAAACTTAGTTATCTTTAAAAAAAAGGAATGCTTCTTTCTAAATGTTACAATCTCATTTAATTTTTATACGATTCTGTAAAAATCTCGTTTAAACACACACCCGTCCCAGAATTAAATCGCAGGGCTATTACTCAATTTCAAAAATTCAGCAGTTTTTGCGAGTTGTAAAAGTAATTTTGTCCACCACTTAGAACAGAGGATTGAGTGGTACGGAACGATAATCTGCGAGCAATTTGTCACCAACTTTCCGTACAACCGCCCCTCTCCCCCCGAGCTTGCGTAGACAGAGATTACTATAGACGAATGGTGACGATATGGCCAGATAGAGACAAAAATTAAGTGGTCTCTCTCACTTGTTCAAAATCACATAAAAACTATTTGAATCTTTTTGAGCCTGAATGAAACAAGACAAGTTTGAATTAAGCAGTGAATTTAGTGAACAAAGATGATATTTGGCGCATTGTAACTGAGTAATCCAGGATTCTTTTCAATCCAGGAAATGTGCTTTAACTGAGCACACACAGGTATTGCTTACAATTACAATTACATATTATATAATTTCTTTAGAATTTCTTGGTGCAACAAATGAATGACGGGGTTAATAAAATATTTTTACAAAAAAATAAACAACAATTGTTTAGGTATATTTGTAATTGTTTAACTATTCCCGGGGATCATAGCTCTACAGTAAATACCACTACCCACTAGGCTACAATAACATAACATTATTGACGTCTATAACATTCTCGTCTACGCGCTCTACTCTATGCGGTCTGCGGCTAAGTTTTGTAATTCGATATCAGTCTGCGATGAGATTGTCAAAGTGTCGTTTAACAAAAGGAGGCGGGCCATAATTATGGCGCCTAGCTTAACTATGTGTCCATGTACTAAAATTAAAGTTTAAAATACCGACCACAAAGCCATAGTGGCAGATGAAACTGTCGATCCCGACTTGATGGTAGGTCTGAAGGCTAGCTACCACTTTAGCTGGAGTCAGCCGCTAGAGAATTATTTTTTTCTGACTGGGAGCTTGAGAGTCAGTATTTTTTTCTTTTCTCTTAATTTTTTGAGTAGGAAAGCATCTGTGATGCCGCTATTGTTACTAATACCTATCCACGGGAAACGGCGACCACTTACCCTGAGTCGTAACGCCACGTCGTAGGCTTTCAAGCACCATAAAAACTTCTGATCCGTAGGCTATTAATCCCTACACCTATAGCGTGGTGGAGTATGCTCAAGGTCTCTTCACTTATGAGAAAAGACCCGTGCTCAGTAGTGGGCCATGAATGAGTGGGCCATGAAGCTAAATTCACTTTAGGGATTTTACGCCCCAATATTCCGGCCGACTCCAATATTCACACTTGGCAATTTTTATATTTTTTATTGTTTAACTTGGTGAAACAGGCCACAGAAATCTAGGTCCTTTGTTCCTTTCATATTTTGTTGTTCTTGGCCTTGAATATTTAATACAATCGTGAGAAAAATCAAACCGAGGCGCGGGATTGGGTACAAATTGAGCTTATTTCAATAATTTTGCCCGGGACGTTTTTTCCTGAGGCATATTTAATATTAAAATGGTGGCCAAGTACCTGTCTAGTGCGTAAGAGAGTTCCGTCGCTTTTTCAAGTTCAAATATTTTTTTTAAGAAAATAACATGATGTTGTTTACGAAGGATCTAAGTACGACTGAGTTCACCTTCCATTACGTCAATCGTCTAGTCAACGTTAACTGTATAAATAGAAAAAAATATTTAGTATTGTAATAATAAATTTAAGCTACTTCTGGACGTCCTGTCACGGTCGCCATTGTAATAATAAAATTTCAGGTTCTACTTAGCGTCCGGTCAAGGTCGCCATTGTAATTAAAAATTTATGTCCCTATCGAGTTGGGTGTAACAATAAAGAAAAAATATAAGGCCTTATTCAAAATGTTTATTTTGCTATAGTGTAATATAGTGGTTACACGTTGTATTAGATAAATATGAAAATTCCAGACGAGATTAAAGACCAAGACTTAGATTAAGGTTGACAAAAAGTTAGGTTAATACTTAGATTAATGTTTAAGTTAATAACAAGATTTAGTTTCTTTGGGGACTACAGTACACCCGGATACGATAAAGATTGGACTATTGGCTCGCTTGTGACTTTAACAATATGTGCGGTATTATTATTAGATAACTAATTCGAATAACGAAGCTAAAAGAAAAGGCTAGAATGTAGGATGGAGATAATGTGGGTTGACTAATACGTTAGGGAAAGGGAAGAGAGTAATCTAGGAACAATAAGGTAAGAGGAAGACAGGGGCGAGGGGAGTGAGAGGGAAAGGGGAGAGTTGAAAGCGAGGACCGTTAGTAAGGGTTAGTGAAGCAGGAGGAGAGGGGGTTAGGGGTTAGTGGGATCTAAGCGAGTAGAGTCAGTTAGAGATTAGTATGGAAAGGGAGTAGCGCAGAGTAGGATCAGTTCAAGGAGAAGGAGTAGGATACTCAATCTAAGTAATGTAAGGGGAAGCCAACGGAAGCTGGGAGAGTACTAGGTAGAGCTACAGGAATAATAGGTAGTAGGTACAGGATAGTAGGTATAGGTATAGGTATAAGATAGTAGGTATAGGTATAGGTATAAGATAGTAGGTATAGGTATAGGTATAAGAGAGTAGGTATAGGTATAGGTATAGGTATAAGATAGTAGGTATAGGTTTAGGCATAAGATAGTAGGTATAGGTTTAGGTATAAGAGAGTAGGTATAGGTATAGGTATAAGATAGTAGGTATAGGTTTAGGTATAAGATAGTAGGTATAGGTTTAGGTATAAGTATAAGATAGTAGGTATAGGTTTAGGTATAAGTATAAGATAGTAGGTATAGGATAGTAGCTCTAGGCTGCGCGTGGCACTCGGTTACTGGCCCTCGGCTTTTTAACCAACACCCAAAGATAAAGAATTTATATTAAATAAAATTAAAAATAAAAGTCTGCTCAGCCAAAGCCGCCGCAGGAGCCAGCTTAACCCCGTGTCCAATCAGTCCACCAGCCACCAGGAGGTGCACAGCCCGCACAGAACCCGTACAGCACCCGTACAGAACCCGTACAGAACCCGTACAGAACCGCCTGCACAGAACCCGTACAGAACCAGCTCGCACAGAACCGCCTCCCAACTGGAGGCACGAAAGCACGTGGCCGGCACGAGGAGCGAGGTCCCGCCTGCCGGTTTTCTATTTCGTTCAGCCAATCCCAAGTGGTCGACCTCCGACAGCCCGCTTGGAGCGGCCAACTGGACGCGCAATTCGCACGTAATTTGCACGTACAGCTCAGAAATTCGCAGCCAAGGCCCGCGGCGTTGCCCGCAGAGTATTCCTGATTTCCCAGACTCGGTACTCAGCACACTTAGGTAGGTCCCAGGCTTCTCCCAGCTCTGAGGTCCGCTTCGCTCGCCGCTCGAAAATGGAAAGACCGAAGCCACGCTCTTCACGTTCAAAACCAGTCGCTGAACCAAGACCCCACTCCCAGTACATATTCACACATTCATTCACTTGCTCCGATGGGGTACAGATTAATAACACTAAAAACGCACTCGATGGGTCACTGTACACAGACAGCAGGAATCAGTCAAGTCCAGCTTTCTTGACCAAAACATTTCCACTTTCTTCCAATTAAACACCCGAATCTCTTAATCTCGCTATACACAGAACCAGCTGTCAAGATCAAGGTCATTCGTCCGAAAATTAAAACCTAGTTCCATAGACCCTCACATAGACCTAGAGGAACCTCAATTAATCCACTAAAAGGTTTAAATCCTTAGACCTCCGAAAAAATGAAAACTAATTAAAATAAGAACGCCTACAAGGTAATTAGTTAGGACAGAAATTTCTACAATTATTCTGGAATAATAATTTTTCAAGTGAATGAGTAGCCAAGCCATCGACAATCAACCCCGACACTAGCGCCACTCAGCGTCACTGAACAGAGTCATTTGACAGATATTGACTTGACAATTACATCAGATTGGTTTGACAATTACAATGTTTGTTTATCAAATTTGGAGGTTAAAAATATGTGAAAACTTGTATATAAACAAGATAAAATAGTGTAAGTGAAATTCTACTATGCCAAAAAGAATGCAAAGAGATGGGTAAACCAATTAACAATAGCGTTGCAGCAGTGTTATCGGAAATTGCGAACCAACATATGAGGTTACCAGGTCGGTGTTTACTTAATCTTTTTAATTACTTAGGGCACCTAGAGGCTACACCTAATTACAGAAAAAAAAGGCGTTACAGTATGTTTAAAGACTCTCAGATTCAAATCCAATGGTCCAACACAAAATCGGTTTTTCGCAGCTGTCTAAGAGATGACGGTTGCTAGTTTTGCCATAACGCTCGTCTTTATAGATTTCTTTAAAACATTACAGTGAAAGCCGTAGTTGGCCAGCGTGGTGAAATGGGGCCTATGTCCTTTATATTGTGAGTGGGACATTTGGGGGTTGTAGTGAACAGATACGCCTAAAAAGTAAGTGTAGATAGCTGTTCGACCTTAGAGACCTACAGAATTTACGGAGGGTTTCATTAGGAACCAAAGGAACCCAACAATAAATATAAAAAATTCAAGCATCCAAACAAAAGATAGCGATAAAGTTCCTTACGTATTACAGTTTTGCGACAAAAATACTTTACATTATTTTGGACTATATTTTTTAACACAATATACGCTCCAGACATGAATTGTTAGAGGCTGCGTGAGCGTGCCCTTATGATTTTAAACATTTAAGAAAACTGTTGTCACGTCTCTAGTATACCTATGGTATTTAGAGACGTGACGTATTATGGTATTTATTTATGTGTACTTTATTATACCTTACCTTAAAACTAAGGGGTACAAAAGCTGGAAGAAGGTATTCTCTAGCAGTCGACCTTTGATTTAAGCCAGAAAACATAGAAGATACGAGTATATGAAGTAGTATAATCTTTATATTTTGCAGGTAACCAATATTTCCCACGATTTTATAGTTCCTGGAAATAAAATTCCCTTTGTCTCAGACCCGTTTACATTTCACTATCAATCTCCTGCCCCTTTTTAATTCCCATAAGCAATGATTATGATGATTGATTTTTCCAAATCAAATTAAATAGATGACGCCTACAGATCCGCGGTAGTACGAGTACTACCGCCCAATCCTTTAATTATTGACATTTTTACGTAATAATTTATTTAACAGCAATAACTTGGTTAAAATGGTTTATGGAATAGAGTTAGTAAGCGTATGTAGCACCACCTTCCCGCTGCGGCCCATGGTAACTTCGACCGACATAGAATAAGACCAAAATCGGGAGGTATAACAGTATTAGTTGGTTAGGTTGTTAGAAAATATAAACTGGAGCTGAGACTGATATGGGGGCTTTACATTATACAATTTGCAGAGCGCTAACTCAGTGCACTAACTAGTGTTTTCATACATTTACACTATGCGATTTTAGCACGCTAGCTCAGTTAGCGCTCTGCAAATTGTATAATGTAAAGCCCCCATTAGTGATAGAAGTAATTATAAGTGTTCACAGACAATTTACCTAAATAATCTATCTAGTTAAATAACACAGATAATAAGAAAGATAAAACAGCGGATGAAAACGTAACACGTTCCCTAAAACTAGTTTAGTAGGGAAGATATACGCTACAAATGGCGGGGCCCAATTTCCTTGATCACGTCGGTATGCCGACGCAATTTACCCGCGTCGCCCGGGATTCTTTTACCGTAAATATATCAAGCTTACTGACGAGCCTCGGCTTCTCTTGTGGGCGTCACTATATCGCAATACAATACATAATTATAATGGTAAGGGTAAACGGGAGAGAACTCCTTGGAACATTGTACCTGCAAAGCTATAACGTGGTGTCGTTGTCGTGGTGAGAAGTGACAGTTTCACAAAACGAAAGAAATTGTCATAAATTTTATATTGTTACTAGCGACCTGCCCCGGCTTCGCACGGGTGCAATAACTATTTAATGGATGTTATTATACATATAAACCTTCCTCTTGAATCAATCTATCTATTAAAAAAACCGCATCAAAATCCGTTGCGTAGTTTTAAAGATTTAAGGACACAAAGGGACAGAGAAAGCGACTTTGTTTTATACTATGTAGTGAAGTTGATTAATTTTAATCATGAGATTCTTTGTGGTGATTTTCCTTAACGCTTAAAGTTTAAACTATTTAAATTTAAGTAGCAGAAACAGTTATTGTAAGTAAATAATTGTTAAATTTTTATGAATAGAATTACATAGATTTTTTTCTCTTGTATTTTTTCTTTTTCTTCTCTTCAAAGAAGCACCAAGCCTTGCATTTAATATGCACCGATTGTCGTTACTGCGATCTACCGACTGCAGCGATTACAAATTGATACTCATTTATTTAAAAAATCTTTGTTCACTTTGAGGCAAACTACAGTTTTAGTTTTAAAGAGTGTGAGATAAATATTTTAGGTAAAAAATATTTATAGGTCAAATAAAAAATATTTAAAAGTAATTTAAATACCTTAAATGTATTTTACTAAAGTAAAATACGATTTACTATGTTATATATATACGAGTATGTATACGATATATTATGTTTTTTTACACGAATAGGTTGGAAGGATCATAAGTGAAGAGGCCTAGAGCATACATCACCATGCTGTAGCGTACACGGCGCTACAGACATTGATTGAGCGATATTGTTTATGGTGTAACAACACGTGAATATAAATAAGCTGTTGGAATACATACAGGAACGTCGAACGTGCGAACGGCTGGTGTCGGGAATGCGGCCTTGGCATAGCGTTTGCCGATTCATGTGTCGAAGGGCTTTATAAGATACTGGTGTTACTTATAGGATGATATAACTCTCGAGTTCTTTTTACTCATCGTCATCATCGTAACCAATAAATGTTCTTCAATCACATTCATACGCTGACCAACTCCGAATTGGCAGACTTCACACAACGAGCTCACATCATGAGCTGAAGAGCACAGTCATCATCATGAACTTAAGAATACTCTCAGGTATGCAGGTTTCCTCACAATGTTTTCCTTTGTGTGAGGTAAATATATTTTAAACCCATATAAGGTTTTTATAAAATCCGAACCCAAGCACTCCTGTTAGGAGTCAAGCGTCCACTTAGCTATCGGTGCTTTTATTTATTGTTTTTATACTTTATATGCAGGTATACTACATACTATAAGAGCTCTATTTATACACCTTTTGATGATGATGAAATCGTAAAGATCAGATAGACCACAAATGATTTCAATCTATCTCCATACCCCGTAGCCTACGACACAAACACTGGGAAACTACATAAATCTCCTGAAGCACCTATTTGTTTGTTGAACAAAGGGCGTGGCTGTTATAAAATACGATCTCATACGTTACGAGGGAGCAAAGAGCAATTTTAGTTGTAACTCCATTTTCAACCTTTTCCTTCTAACGGGTGAGTGATTGGCTTCTTTTTCGTTTATTGTTGACCTTCGAGTAAATTCGAGAAATAGCTGAATATTACTTTTTTGCAGATGTCACGTTTTGGCGTGTGTTAGTTTGTTCACCTGTATAGGATTCCAGGTTAGGGATTTATTTGAATCACGCATACCTATTATGATTGGTTGGTTGGTAGTTTGTTGTCGTAGGTATTGAGGATCTACACTGATAGAATAAAACCTAAAATTTCCCTTTTTGGATATTTCACGCCTTACAACTGCGTAGAACAGATAGCGAGGAGGTAAAAATAAATGTACGTGTGTTCACGTTAAAACATACCAAATTGTGTCCTAACTTCACACAGCTGCACTCTATTTTTTCAGATACACGTTAAATGTATGTCTGAGGTCATAGAAATTATTTACTTTCTTCTTTTTCTCATAACCTCAACATATATATTAGGATAAGTCTCCGAATCTATATATATAAAACTCAAAGGTGACTGACTGACTGACTGACTGACTGACTGACTTATATAGTGATCTATCAACGCACAGCCCAAACCACTGAACGGATCGGGCTGAAATTTGGCATGCCGGTAGATATTATGACGTAGACAACCGCTAAGAAAGGATTTTGATCAATTCTACCCCCAAGGGGATAAAATAGGGGATGAAAGTATATGATTTTCGACTGATTGAACTGAACGTACAGCCCAAACCACTGGACGGATCGAGCTGAAACTTGGCATGCAGGTAGATGTTATGACGTAGACATCCGCTAAGAAAGGATTTTGATCAATTCAACCCCTAAGGGGATAAAATAAGGGATGAAAGTTTGTGATTTTCGACTGATTGAACTGAACGCACAGCCCAAACCACTGGATGGATCGGGCTGAAATTTGGCATGCAGGTAGATATTATGACGTAGACAACCGCTAAGAAAGGATTTTGATCAATTCTACCCCCAAGGGGATAAAATAGGGGATGAAAGTTTATGATTTTCGACTGATTGAACTGAACGTACAGCCCAAACCACTGGACGGATCGAGCTGAAACTTGGCATGCAGGTAGATGTTATGACGTAGACATCCGCTAAGAAAGGATTTTGATCAATTCAACCCCTAAGGGGATAAAATAAGGGATGAAAGTTTGTGATTTTCGACTGATTGAACTGAACGCACAGCCCAAACCACTGGACGGATCGGGCTGAAAATTGGCATGCAGATAGCCACCATGATGTAGACATTCGCTAAGAAAGGATTTTTCAAAATTCATCTCCTAGAGGGGTTAAATAGGGGGAGGTGAAGTTTAAACGAATTCCACGCGGGCGTAACGAAGTAACTTTAGAGAATTAGCTCAGGCACTTTTTGTAGAGTCATACCTAAGTAATCTAAATGTTTCGACCACTTTTGTACACAGTAAAGATAGCTATATATATATATATATATATATATATTATATATATATATATAACTCAAAGGTGACTGACTGACATAGTGATCTATCAACGCACAGCCCAAACTACTGGACCGATCGGGCTGAAATTTGGCATGCAGATAGCCACTACGATGTAGACATCCGCTAAGAAAGGATTTTTCAAAATTCATCCCCTAAAGGAGTGAAATTAGGGGTGAAGCTTAAACGAATTCCACGCGGGCGAAGCTGCGGGCATAAGCTAGTTACACATAAAAATGAGGTCATAACTTTGTGACTGTCTGTCACGCCGACCTCCCGTCCCTTCTGCCCAGCCATAAAACAAACTGTCTGGATCCAGCCTAAATACCCTAGACTGAAATATAAACATTGCAGGGTCCGTTTAGGTACAGCCTGAGGGCATAAACAATAACGGATCAGTTTCCAGTCCGCCTTCATACCCTCATCAACTTGGACGCACTTGCGCTAACCTATCATTGGAATTTTTGTTGTAATTAAAAACAACACGAAGTAACTGATTCGACAACAGGCTCAATTTTTTATTTTTTTTTGACAACTGTGTGAGTCTCGTTCTAATTCGGTCACAGATGCGTTGCTACCCCTGAAGACTGAGATGGTCGCCTCTAAAAAAGTGTAACCGGCTCCACACCTTCCTATCCGGAACACAATTGTTCTTAAAACAATTATTACTAGTCAGTAATAATTATTGTTTTATAGTCAAAAGTAAATAATCCTATTTTGCTATCGGACATAAGATAGAATTTACGGTAATACGACACTTTTATCAACAACTTTGTTTCGGAGAAATTTTTCTTTTCATATTTCGAACTACATAAATTGCAATTACGCACGAAGGTAAGGAGATATGAGAGTTTACGCAATTCACGCATTACTTATCTTAATAACAGCCTCGTTACTCTTTATGAGAAATCCAATTTATCCAATGCGTGAATAATAAAAAGCCGGTCAAGTGCGAGTTGGACTCGCCCACGAAATAATTATAATGTTCCGTACCTACTTACTTATAGATTTTATGTGGATTTTATTATAATGATAGCAGTTGTAGATTATTATTTAGTTGCGTTTGAACTTTTTCGTTTTGTACAACTATAAATTAGCAATGGGATTGTTTCTCACTTCTTGCCATTCATAATTTAAAATTCACAAGAAATTCTTTATAAGTTTCTATAATAATTGTGAGTGCGGAGCCAACCTTTGAAAGCTGGACTGATGGTGGGTGGTTTATGAAGAATTTTGATAGAAATAGACACGCGGGAGCTAAATATTGGTATGATTGGAAGATTGGAGGTTTGGGGAAGCGCACTGACCTGGGATATTTGCAGGAGTTCTGTGTTCTTGCGTCGCCGGTTTCTCCGAACTTTTCTTGCAGCAATGTTCAAATAATATCCCCGTTTAAATTCACTTACACACTTCACGGTAGTAATTTGAGAATGTCTATCGAAAAAACCCTTGCGAGCGCTATATTGCAGTAAAATCACTTCAACACGAACGTTTTTTGCAGATTGTTGTGCAGGCCATGTTGCATTCGACACCAACGGGAAGACTTTTCGTTGAATTATTCTAATTTCAAATTATTATGTTGCGAATGCGAGTACGCTTGGGTTGGCAGAAAGACAGGGAAGATACGGAATTTGAATTTGAAAGGAATGATTTGCTGCTTACTTAATTTTAGACAGTCGAAAAAATAAACTAAATGCGTTCATGAAGAATGCCAACCATAGATACACTATGCCAAGTTTGTCAGGAAATAAAATGCATTTACGGAAAATGCCAGTTTAGGCGCGAACAGAAAACATTATAATAAGTGCTGTCTGTACATGGCAAAAAAATATAATGAGGGGCCTTTATATACACAAGAGAACCCCAAAACAATGTTTTCTAATTTTGTCTGTTTGTCTGTGTGTAAGTATAATATGTATGCCTGTTGGTATGTCTGTATTGTTTGTGCATGATAATCTGAGAAACAGCTTACTTGATGTTAAGTGTGTAAGTATAATATGTATGCCTGTTGGTATGTCTGTATGTTTGTGCAAGCTAATTTCGGAAACAGCTTATCTAATTTAAATGTAGTTTCAAGACTATATTGAGATAAGCTTCACTTCACATTTAGTCTTTTGTTCATGGAAATCGGTTAACAATAAAGAAGTTATGTGGGTGCAGTTTAAACGAAATCCACGCGGGCGAAGCCGCAGGCGGAACCTAGTTATTAAATAAATTCTATATTTTGTATTCACAATTTCCTAACACTACCACATAAGAACTGCTATCCAAACGACGTCATACGCTTTGTATTACTGCATTTACAAAAGGCACACGCGGCCACAAAGGATTTTACGCGCGTTGGAGTTTACGCTTCTATTCGTCGCCTTCAATGTTCTTCTCAGCCAGTATAATATATTTCTAAATAGTATTTGTACCCTTAACCCATTCCTATTTTATATTTTTCCATATCAATATATATTTGTACTCATAGAAAAATATCTTGTGTTTTACTGTTGCTATATTTTTATTTTGTATGATTAAATAAGTAGTTATTGTATATTAATGTAGTTATAGATAGGCGTCGGTTGTAGGTAAATTCTATCAGCGATGTTTCTCTGTTATGGTAGGCTCTTATTTAGTTGGATTAGTTTGAGTTCTCCTAAATTAACCTAATCCTAATTACAAATTGTGGCGGTATGAACACACGACATCGTTTAGAGATATCTTCCTAGCAGGTGTTTTAGCTTAAAATTTAATCAACCACCAAAAGTTCTAGTTGTAGTAAAATTCTACCTTCAACAATTTCGAGCGGTTAGTGTTTTTGTATTTTTAACCGACTTAAAAAAGCAAGAGGTTCTCAATTTGACTGTATTTTTTTTTATGTGTGATACTTTACAACATCGTACTGGGCACTACTGGGTGAACTGGCTACGATAAATAATTCTTTCGCCATTTGAGAGCTAATGACTGCCGTGTGGGCCAATAAAAAATTTAAGCGACATCTGACGGTTAGTTTTTGAGTTATTCTCAATTATGTGAATTTAATTTATGCTCATTACCTCATAACCTTTGACTGAGTGTTCCGATTTTGATGATTCTTTTTTTTGTACGAAAGGTAATGCTTGTCGTGTATTCCCCTTATACATTTTTAGTTTCGATTTTGTAGACGAGCCGTTATCTAGTTCGTATTGTTGATCGAAGTACCTACACGGTAGAAAATTAATGCATAAAAGTATTCAACAAGATATTTCTCCGAGTGTATCTATAAGTTATCGTTAACCATTTATGAGGTTTTCAAAAAAGAAGCTCGCACTTTATGATGCACATCAGTGATTTTTCGATTTGCCTATACAGTACATATTAGAGAGAGATAAAAATTCTAAAAATAATATTTTTGGCTTCTATTAACCCTATGAAGACTGTTCATAATTATATTCTTTTCTCAAAGTATAATTTACGGCTTCAATGATTCATTAATCAGCATTCCGCCGATGAACGTATTCATCACGTATTTGTTTTGTCGATACAATTTTTCATGCGTCGCGACACGAGTCTTTCAAACGCCTTCATTGTTTAAAAAAAATAAAACATTGGCACTAAAATATCCGCACTTACCCGGTTGCGTCTGTTTGAAAATGACTTAAAGAAAGATTCGAATTGGGAAAATTCCACATTTAAATTGTTTGTGAAGGTTGTGAAGTCAATAATTTCTTTGTAAAATATTAAATTTTATAATATCCGGATAATTCCCGTACCTACATCTCAAATTTTGAGACGAAGGTCCTATAAAGAGTGCACTAAAAAATTCATTCATTACAACATGATACAGATACTCTAGGTCTTCAATCATGATAAGAGTCTCGTGATAATGGGCTGATAGTGGGTCCAAGTATCCGGTAAATACTGGAGTTTTATTTAGGTACTTAGATAGGTTCGAAACCAAATGGCAACTACAGAATCCTCGTATTTTTTACATATCCACCTCTATAATCATTGCTTATTAACTTAATGATTTCAAAAAATTTGATTACAAAAGAATATTTAATTATCTGTATTAAAATTTATCTGTTGGAAACTTATTAGTAGTCTAATAACTTCTTGCAATACGGAGGCCTATTACTACTGAGATAAGAGATATTTTTGTTTGGTGCTAAAATATGTTATCAGAATATAGGTACATTATTTATCAACAATATGATAATACGAAAATATCCTCACTGCGATTTGAATGTTCGCTACTGACCGTGTAGAGCGAGGGTTCAAGGGCTGGAGTATTAACGACAGTATATTTTTGCTCCCAGTTCACGGTTTCATGGAATTCTAGTGGGAAAATGTAAGTTATTTTTTATATAATTTTAACAAAAAAAAAAATTGGTTGTCTGTAAAGTCGGTTTACTGACGATAGTTGAACGTGACAACGTCTTAAGAAAATACTTATGGAATGGTAGCATAATAACTAATAGTCATCCTAAACTATCTTTGAATACTTAGTTATAATTTATTTACTGTTATATATTGCAGTTAAAAACCTTTATTAAATATTTTACCAAAAAGACAAGTCGTTGCATACCGTATACCGTATAACGTATACCGTATACCGCATACCGTATAACGAAACATTAATCTTTAGCTAGTCTGTGCATATTATGTCATGTCAATGTGCCACAAACAAGTCAAAACAAACCTGGCTGGTTATAAATAATTTCGATAAAAACTAAAGAGACGTCAGAGTTACATTGACAAAGGCACAAAGGCCGATTGTGCTTCTTTGTCGCTCGTTCCGCGCTCTCGCTTACATGGGATGCCTCATCACGCCTCATGATGTCAAATAACGACGCATAGACGTCATGTTTTTCGTGCGTGCAGCCGGATATATCGATTTATAAAATGTAACGTTGTCACGTCAAAAAATAAGCAGACCTAACTTATGGGAGGAAAAAGCGTGCCAGTTACAACTACATAGACATGCTGCATACATTGACAATTCCCATATAAAACATTCGTGGTCTATGACCTATGGTCCTATGTTGTCTATATGGTCCTCATGCTAAAATTGAACTTCTTGTAGCTTAAGAAAATGGCGGGAGTGCTTCAACCCCATTTTGTCTATATGTGCGTGAGTGTTGTAATAACAAAAATAAAACGAGATAGACTTTGTACGTGTTATGGGAGGGAAAGAGATGAAACTACATACGTCTCTGTAGTTGTGACAGTTATGTTAGGTCTTCTTATTTTTTTATATAAGCCTGTGATGCACAATGAAAATAAGTCTATCGCAGTTCAATTAAATAAAAATAACACATTATTCCAATGTACGAATCGGAGATAATAATCAATGGAATGGAATTAAATTGTCTAGAAACGGGAAATAAACATCGTTAGGAGAAGGAAATCGCCATTGGCCATATCCGGCCTCGAAATAAATATGGCGTAGTTGTTTATACGGAAAATAAAAAATAAAGAGCGGGAAGATGAGACGAAATTAAGATCCGTAAAAGAGAGTTATATTACCAGAATCTTCGACGGAGTCTAGGTAACAAACAATACTAAGTTACGGAGTTCGGGTAAATGAAAATAAGTAGTTTAATGTCCATAGTTACTTGAGACGCCGATTATATGGAATTGCCATTGCTCGATAGTAACAAATTTACAATGATGTATAAATATCTAGATGGATAATCGAATCCGCGAAAACGTGTCAAAAAAGCGCAGCCAACTGTTGGCGGCGACATTTATATCATTACGCACAGATTACGCACACATAGACAATAAATGAACGCGAAAAACATCGCCTGCACGCACACATGCTTGATATTGTTGCCTTGTTTTTTTTGTTTTCATTGTAGGGCGACGCTCAATCTACCTATTTATTGCATCATTGCAAATTTATTACATACTAGCTTTTGCCAGCGGCTTCGCCCGTGTGAATTTCTTTAAACTTCACCCCTTTATTTCACCCACTTAAGTGTCATAAACGTAAGAGTAGATAAAACATAGGTACCTATACTTAATCAGAAAGCTTCGAACTGCTAACCTATCGGGAGTTACACGTGTTATTGTGAGTCAACCATAAAAGATAGACATATGCTGTCGTGGAATATTTTTTATATAATTTTATGGAGAACAATTCCGTCATACATGATTTCTGTGTAGCTTTAACCATTAAGGTTGCACACGCGACGGAAGCTTAAAAAATGGAGTAACTTCTCCCGTTTCCCCAACATTTCCCTTCACTGCTCTGCTCCTATTGATTGTAGCGTGATGAAAAGTATACTATAACCAGCGCGGGAGTATGAAAAATAATTGTACCAAGTTTCGTTAAAATCCGTCGAGTAGTTTTTGTTTCTATAACGGTTATACATCAGACAGACAGACAGACAGACAGACAGAGAGACAGACAAAAATTTTACTGATTGCATTTTTGGCATCAGTATCGATCCCTAATCATCCCCTGATAGTTATTTTGGAAATATATTTAATGTACAGAATTGACCTCTCTACAGATTTATTATAAGTATAGAAGAAGATAGATTATGCTCACAGTTCAATTATTTAGCTTGTAAGCAAACTTTAGTTAAGGCATTTTAAATTCACGCCGTCAATTTACACAGAACAGAAAGCTAGCATTCCATATCTTATCGAATCTAATCAATATCGAATTCCATATTACCGAATATATACAAATAGTCTATATCTATCCAAATAATAACTCTATAACTAATACCTACATAGGTCTGTCAGGTACAGAAAAAAAAGTTTTTTTCAATCATTAAGTACCTACATGACATGTAATCTTAGGTGTTTTATCTCCAATTGTTGTTATTGTACAGTTTGCAAATTTCTTATTTTTTAAGCATTTTCTTTGGCAGGTATTTGTAGCTATCTAGATTAGACTACTATTCATTCGGGAGTACCTACGACGCTACCGAGGTAACACTCAAAGGTAGCATAAGATTTTGTGATTTACCAATATTGTGAATTTTCGTCTTAGAATTTCATCCAGGATTAAAGGTAAAGTGCCCTACGCTTTAACAGTCAGGTATATTGTATTGAATAAACTATGAACATTGCAAAGATAGTAGATACACTAGGGCATCAACGAGTAAAGAGAGGATTGGCTCATTTTGCTTTTTGCTTTTCAGTAGGTACCTAAGTACCTTCAGTAAAAAGATAAAATCTAGTTTCAGTTTTTTTGTATCTACTAGTATAAGATTTTATTTTTGCATCTTTTATTAACTCTACAGCATTTTAAAATAAGTCGACCATAAGGCTGGAAACAGTGCTCGACCGACGGTCAGCGCTGACCTTCGGTCAGCGTAGCAATATCTATGCAAGTGTATGAATGCGCACAGAGCTACGCTGACGGTCCGTGCGTCGTTTGGTACGCGCGTACGGTCGGTCGAGCCGTCGGTTCGGCTCGTCGGTCGCGCGTACGTCGGTCGACCGACGAGCTATTGTATGGTATAGTTCGCCGTCAGCGTAGCACTAAATGCATTTTCGCAACCGACGGTCAGCGCTGACGGTCAGGACGTACGGTACGGACGTACCGTCGGTCGAGCACTGTTTCCAGCCTAAAAGTTTTGTTTCGTCATTCATTATGCGCAGTGTCTTCATATGAATTAGAGTAGGTACCAATAATTATAGTTCAATATATTATAATTTCAGTGCTTCTACGAGGATTATTTATCTTGCTCGAGTCGGCAGAGTGAATAGGCTTTTATAAGTCAGTGTGATCAACGTTTTGGACTTTACAAAGATAAAAATACATACCCAGACCGAAAACAGAAATTTAAAATGCCTCCCTGGGATTTGGGAAACAACGCATGAGTACTATAGTGCTATACTCGTTGTCATGCATCCCAGGAAAAAGCACATAAAAGTAAATATAGGAGTATCTTATAAAATTAAATACGTGAAGTAAGTAAATAAATAAATAATGTAACAAAGAGCGATCGGTAAACTGTTTGCAGTTTGCACTCAATCACATTGAGGTGAGGCGGGCGGGCGGGGAGAGCCTTTTAATATTTTATATCCTATCAAAAACATAAATGTGAAATGAGAGCCAAGTTTAATATTACGATATTTTATATTCTATTGCTTGTTGTCTTCAACGACAAAAGAACTGAAAACTCAATTTATGCCAAGTTCGGTGATTAATCATGAAATTATTAATAACAACATAAATATTGTATAACAATTTAAAATATCATTTCTTTGTATAACTTACGATAATAATTATTATATTGATAATAATAATTCCATTGAAGCCTAAGGTGTAACTAAGTCGGTGTTCATATATGAAATATTAATTGGCTTTTGCCATAGGCATAGATGCCTATCATAAATAGATTCATAACTTAACAACTGTATAACAAAATATGAAAAGTCATACAGGTTTCAATATAATATGTGCCAAATGTTATATGGTTATATCAAATAGTTATTGATTTACGAGGGGTTAAAAATTGCTCCAAATGGTTTTGTAAAAGGTATACCTACACACGGTAATGCTAGTTCTGTCGGCCAGAACTTGGCTTGGCTACCGTGTGTCTAGATTCTGAAAACTTCGATTGCACTTACTTTATTAGAGTTTATTTGATTCGGTTCAATTTCTCACAAAACTAGTAGGTAAGTATTCGCTATCTTGAAATAACTTTGGTAATTCAAAGCATGAAAAGAGATAGGAATAAAACTATTTACATGAAAGTATCTTACGTATCTCACGTAGATCTGAAATTTTAATCATTTTTAAAAGGAAATTCAAATAACAAGTATAATTTAAGCAATTTTATCATATTGAATGTCTCGCATGGCTCTAAAGGTGTGACAAAATTTCGCCGTCCCAGTTTTCGCATGCTAATGGCACATCTAATCATTTATACCTCTTTATATTATTGATACTAACGTTTGTGTTGAGCTCATATGTTGTGTAACTGAATTATCCTTGACCCCTAAACCGTTGATTGTAGGATAAAAAGCTAAAGTCGACCCTTATCTCATTTAAACACGGGTTACACTCGCCGACAACTCACATCATGTGGACTTACACCGGCCGCCCTCTTCGCAAGATCGTAAAACGAGAAAGGTAGCCCTTGAAAGATATATTTTGATTCATAAAAAATAAGAGCGGTTTCATCGAATAGGCTGCGACGTAAAATGGATAGGCACATAGGAAAATGGCTCATCGGTGAGATACGCTGCGTATATCGCTATCGTGAGGAACTGAATCGATGAAAGGATGGAAGCGACCAGAATTATTTATGACATTTTCACAAGAAAATTATTGCTTTGTGCATAAAGATGTTATGCTCATCACTACTCATGTACAACAAGCATGTGAAGTGGTTACAAACGTACATACCTATATAAAATCTTCTGATCTAATTTAAGAGCTTGGAAAGGAAAGGGTTTTCATGACCATCAAAATTTTAATCCATAACTGTCCCACTGCACGTGCCATTTTCCACCATACTAATCAAGGGCACATTGGCTGGTCAGTTTAATAGTGGAAAACTGTTCAAAATCTTTTGTTAGAAGGTTGTCTGTCTAA
The DNA here is from genome assembly GCA_905404135.1 of Hesperia comma. Taxonomy (NCBI): domain Eukaryota; kingdom Metazoa; phylum Arthropoda; class Insecta; order Lepidoptera; family Hesperiidae; genus Hesperia; species Hesperia comma. The sequence goes on along the minus strand of FR990028.1, from coordinate 668,847 downwards.
GCAAAAAATTAAAGCAGTTACTGAAGTGACTGGTTTTTATTTTAAGTTCAGAAAAGATTTCCTAATTCGATTTTATTTTTTGCACGTGTTAACTCTTAACTTTTTACTGAGCGAACCAATTTTAAAGATTCTTTTTATATTCAAAAGCTGATTTTTAGCGAGATGTGTCGAATAGTTTTTGATTTACCCTAAAGCGTAGGTATTTAATAGACTTTGAGTGCGTTATTCATCAGACCTTCGAGTGACGAAAAGCATTCAATTCTGAACCTGTTTCTACTCGTCATGAAACTTTTTTAGAAGACTGATTTAAATAAAACGCGCCAATTTAAACAACAAAGCGTTGTAAACAATGACAAATGCTGCTCGGATGTGGATCGGAGCTACTCGCGCACGAGACCCTTATTTATCTCTCATTCTTTCCTTCGAAGAAATGGATGTTTGATTACGGCTCATTCACACGAGGACGAATCGTCTTTTTTCACGAATCGTCTTTGTTCACGATTCGTTATTTTTTTTGACGGCGGCAATGCTTTTTAAATACTCATGTTCACACGCTTGACGAATCGTGAAAAAAGACGAATACGGATACGTCTTTTAGAAATCACGAATCGTGAATGTTTTATGATTATGACGGATACGTCTTTTAGAAATCACGAATCGTGAATGTTTCTGAACCAATCTGAACTGAGCTAAATCACGAAATAAATGTGAACTTCAATGCGGATATTTTGACGAATCGTGAAAAAACACGATTCCGTATTCAATGTGAACGTCCATCCGTCAACACGTATCGTGTTTTTTGACGAATCGTCAAAGACGTATGCCGTGGGAATGAGCCCTTACTTCGAAGTAGTTTTTTATAAACTTCTCCAAAGTTATACTTTGTTCTCACAAGTTCACGCGTCCGTTCTGCGTAAGTGTCAACAAACTCCCACACGAATATAAACTGTTTCTTCTTTCTATAACACGGATCTTTCATTTACTTTCATCGCAACTGTCCACGCAACTCCCCACACAACTGCACCTAATAACGAATGCAATAATTTAAATATAGTATTTGACTAAAACTCACTACAAATAAACTAAAAAATATTACTTTAGCAATAGTAATTATTATTATTCAGTGAAGTATCACATCATCCTCATCATCATATCACAAAACAAATGAATAATCTATTGTAAAAAAAATATAGGTATTTGGTTAAACAAAAATTATAGGTTGGGGCGAACCAATTTATTTCGGATACGGGGTCCGGTGGTCTAAAATAATAGTTATAAATGGGAAAGTGGAATGTATTATGATTTTAATTAAGTATTCAGCGTAGCCTTTTTTGAAACAATACAAAACAATAGATGAATGTCAACATCAAAAAGGGAATCCACCAATCTCAGTCCCGTTGTGTAGCGTCTATGCCGTCTGTCGATATGGCACCGAGATGGATTTGCTTCGTATATTCTGCATGTACATGTACACTGATTGCTTTCAACTACACCGTACGTAGTCACACGTATAATAGAAATGCAAATAAATAGTCTTTCGTGGCTGGACTGCCGAACAACTCGAAATTGAGTAAAGGAAAAAGACGAATTGCAGCCACGCGAGCCCGCTTTACGAACCCGTGAGCACCGACCGAGACTCATAAAATAGCTCGACTGCGCAACCGCGCTAATAGCGCGCGCGCACGGGCTATAAGAAAAAGGAGGGTAGAAACCAAATTAATGCCAAACATTTTCATTCATTGCAAATGTATTGCCAGAACCAAATTATGTTAATTGTTCACAGATATTACCGAACAATACTTATCAATGTAATAAATCTAGCATACTATGGACTACATTTTATATAAAAATATTATAATACAGTTGGTATGTCTGTGAGATAATGAGTTGTATAACAAAGGTTGTTCAATTATCATGTTTTTACTCTTTAAATGATAACGTTTTCTTATTTATAACTTTTGCCAGCACGATCGCATATTCAACTTACGTAATGCTCTTTAAATACGGGCGAAAATAGCGTGAGATAAATACGCTTATTGAAGTTGTGTCAATATAAAAATCACGTCGGTTAAAGGCCTTGAAGATCTGAGACATTCATTAGTGGTTACTTGTAGTTCAGAGTTCCAGCGTTACTTGTTAAACAGTTTTCTTTATTTTTTATTAGTTGTGCAAAATATTTTCAAATAGTGTAACATTTTTGTTACATAATATATTATTATATGAATTGATATCAGTGCAGAAACTGAACTCTTTTAAGTTTAAAGTTATTTGGAGGTTAAAGATATTCTCTTCTATCTTCTTCTATCTAAAACGAAAATTAGTTATTTAGTAATTCAACGGCGTTGGCCATAGATTTTGCATACCTACACTGACGTGTAATAAATTTTCAGTGTTACTGCAGGTTTTATTGATGTCCGCAGGCGTCTAATATTATTCTTAATATTTTTTATTGCCTGAAGGGCTTACGTAAAAGCAGACGAACCACCTTATGGTAAGTGGTCATCATCGCCTATAGACACGAGCAACACCAGAGGAGTCACCAGTGCAACGCCGGCCCTGAAGGAGAACTCTTTTTACACCTTTCTTGAAGAACCCCATGTCGTAGCGCTCCGGGAATACCTCAGAAGGAAGCTCATTCCACATCTTGCACGTTCGTGGCAAAAACGATCGTGAAAAATGGACCGTAGTCGTTCGCCACGAGCCCAAGCGATGCGGATGAAACTTCAATCTTCGGCAAGTGGTGTAATGATGAAAGGGTGAAGTTGGCACCAAATCGAACAATTCCTAGGAGCACTCACCGTTGTAAGGCCGGTAGAACACGCAGAGGCAACCCATGTCTCTCCTCAGACTTAGGTGTTCTAACCTGTTAGTGACTCGTGGGTCGTTGACAATTCGAACCGCGCGCTTTTGTACCGCGTCAAATGGACTAAGCTGGTATTGTGGCGCCCCAGCCCAGAGATGAGAGCAGTACTCCATGTGAGGCCTGACCTGTGCTTTATAAAGCATCAGTAGGTCCCTCGCAGTGAAGTACTGCTTCGCCCGGTTTAAGACACCAAGCTTTTTGGAGGCCAATTTGGCCTTAGCTTCCAGATGACTCCGATACTTCACGTCGCTCGAAATGTCAACGCCCAGAATCCCAACACTTTTAACAACGGTGAGCGCGGTACCCTGGAATTTAGGCGCCATGACAAATGGGGTTTTCTTAGCGGAAAACGCGCAAACTTGTGTCTTCGTGGGATTGAAGTCAACTAGATTGAGTCGACCCCATTCCGAGACTTGCTCCAGAGAGATCTCTACTTCCGACACAAGTTTGATTCTGCTATCCTCCACTTGTGACCGAGAGGCATTTGCAGGGCCTGTATAATAGGCATCTCCCGTGCTGTCATCTGCATAGCAATGAATGCCGTTTGCGAGATTATTATACCATCTACGTAGGCGGCTAATGTCATTCTTCATTTTTCGGCTATTTACATTGAAAAATGTTACCAATCCACTACTACCGCTAAATGAATCGATAAGCCCAAAACGGTGTCTTCAATTATAGTTATTTATTGGAAAAAAGGCTGCTAACCAATTTTTTATGTAATAAATTTAAAATAAACTCAAATATATATTTTCCTAAAATTTTAAATGTCTCAAAGTTGGACTTTTGTAAACGATAAATGCGGCGAGGCACTAAGACTCATTAAATGTATCTGCTGTCCAGTTCGTTTCTGGTAGATAGGAACCTACTCTTGATTCGTAGGATTTTGCCAACTTGTCTAGTTCAACCATTGAGCCTGCCTATAAATAAATAACAGTACCTACCTACAAGAATTGTAAAATCAAACATCTTGATTCATTCTTGAAATTAACTACAGTCTAGCAGCGATTACCTTGTAACTTGTACTGACTATGCTTCAGTAAAAATTTAATACCTGCTTCTGTTTTAGATCATAATACAATGTGGTTCATGATATTATGTCTAACAATTGTGACCCTTTTTACCTACGTTTACGGACGATGGGTACATCTAAAGCAGTACTGGTCGAAGCGAGGAGTTCCTCACACTCCACCACATCCCTTGCTCGGTAGCATGACCTTCCTGCAAAAAGAAAATACAGTAAGTTTTGGAAAATACAATTTAAACCATATTTTTCTCATTTAAATAGATATACGTATAAAGCGACGATAGCTTAGTGGTTAAGAGTTCCGCTCCGTACTTAGGAGGCCGGGTTCGAATCCTTGGGCACGCACTTCTCACTTTTCGGAGTTATGTACGTTTTAAGCATTTAAATGTCACTCGCCATAACGGCGAAGGAAAACATCTTGAGAAAACCTGCATGCCGTAGAGTTCGCAAAACTGAAAGGTGTATGAAGTCCATCAATTCGCACTTGGCCAGAGAGTGGTGGACTACGGCTTTAACCTTCTGAGTCTGAGAAGAGACCTGGGTATGGCCCAGCAGTGAGTTGGTTATGGGTTGCGATGATAATGAGATAAATATGCTCCTTACATATATCTTGTTCTGCCTATATCTTTCAGAAGATCAAGAGCGTCGCTATCCAGTAAGGATTTGTGAAATGGTTAAAGGTTAAACTTACATGCATAATTTTACTACAAACTCTTAGATAGGAAATAATTAAATATTTAAATAAGTAGACAGCAATTACTTTATTATAATTTAAATGATAACGTCATCATATTTCCAGAGTGTATGGTTCCGACGAATGGCCGGAAACTATGAAGAACCATACATTGGTATATGGGTGTTCTGGCGGCCAGGTCTCATCGTGAACTCCCCGGAGGTCGCGAAGAATATCCTTATCAAAGACAACGCCAACTTCAGGGACAGATTGGCCAGTTCAGGAAACACGGATCCCGTGGGACGACTCAATATATTTTCATTAAATGTACGTACCGACTATACCGAATATACGTACCGACGTCAAAACTAAAATACATGAAACTCGGTCGAAACCATTCAAGTGACCCCTAACCTAAGAAAATTTGTCATTGTGATTGAATTAAAACGGACTGCCTTTATACACTTCATAATTTCATCATTAAAACTCTATAAAAGTCAGATCTATACTGTAATAAGTATTTTTTACGGCATTGGAGATCAGTTAATGGGTAATTTTCTAATATTAGAAAGAGATTTTGAAGCAAATTTCTTAAAATTTTAAAATTGTTATATATTATCTTTATAAGGTTTTTAAATAAAAAAATTAAACAAGATGATTTTACAAGTAAATAATTTATGAAAGTACGCTCTTTTATCGACAATAGTTCAAACATACCATTTGGTGTTATCCGTGTTATATTATACAAATGACTATTTTCAGGATCCTCTCTGGTCAGTGCTCAGAAAGCACCTCACGTTTATTTTCACGGGCTCAAAGCTGCGAGTTTTACAAAATCTCATTACCAGGAAATCGATGGAGTTAGTTCAACGAATTGAGAAGGAAAGGCAGAAAAAAGAACCCATGGACTTAAGAGTAACGTTACACCCGAATCACACAATACGTCTACACAAATAGCGCAGTTATCTCGTCTGCACCATCACTTATTATCTTTCTGGATTTCATTGCTAAAAAGTAGTTCAAAAGAGTATTTTCTTGTCGTTTATTTACTTGTGACAATTTAAATTACTTTCTTAAGAAAATGAATTCATTTTTTAATTATAAATTAAATGAATGAACATTTTTTTTATTGCGCTCTGATTCAATAGCCGGGCTTGGTAATTCTGTAATGGTCATGATGAAAAAGAAGTGATCCTCACCTTGTTCAAAGTAGTAGCTAAAATAATATGATAAGTTTCTTTACTCAAATTAAAAGGTTGGACCAAAGTAAAGTGATTCAAAATACAAAATTGTGACACTAACAAAAAAATTATATTGTTTGGTTTTTAATTAGGTATCTCAGCAGTTGTGCTGTGTAATAGCATTCTAACAGGCGGGTACTAATAATAAAAAAGAGTTTGTCATGTTTGCAGAGTGTGATGACGGATTTTTCCACCGACGTAATTGGAACTGCATCGTTCGGCCTGGTGTCAGACGCGACTCTTAACGGGACCAGCCACATGAGGAATGTCGCCGAGGAACTCATGGAGTTTAACTTTCTCAGAGGATTGGCTTGGTGCAGCATTTTCTTCTTTCCGGAAGTGGCCAACTTCTTCAGGTAAATTATTAGTTAGCTAAAGAACAGTTAGTTAGCTAATTAAAGAACATTACCTACAGGTTCAATAATGTTAACCCTATCCTCACAATCCTTTTATTGCTATCATTATAAGTTACCTTTTTCTGTTTGCCTTAAATTCGAGAATTTAATATCTAGCTCCTTTCACGTCTGTCACTTATTTCTGTTTTTGCTAAAATTTGCTATTAGTACACCCCGCCCTTAATCTGTATCCTTACCTTTTCCTCCTTACCCTAAGGTTGTCTGGAAGAAATCGCTCTTTAGCGATAAGACCGCCTATTGTATTTCATTTTGTTATATTATGTCTTTTTTATGCTTCTCTATATGTTGTACAATAAGGGTCGATTCAGACATATCAGTGAAGTCTCAGTTCCGACACAGTACCGGCAAATTTTTCATACATTTTCGGCATTGTCAGCACTGACACTGAGAAGTGTCAGTACTATTAGTATGAAAGATTTGCCGGAACTGTGACGGAACGGTGACTTCACTGATATGTCTGAATCGACCCTAAAGAGTATTATTATTATTTTTAGTTATTAATGCCGATCGCTCAATTGACAATGAACAAGAAAAAAATTATGTATGTTTTTAATTAGATAGATATCTAAACTCGCGGTAGCGTATTAAGTCAAGTTTGATAAGAATTACAGAAGGTTGAAACATATTTCATGAAAAAAGTGGACATGGTAACAAGAGAATATAACTTTAGTTTATAAATTACTAGCTGACCCGGCAAACGTTGCTTTGCCAAAAAAATGTTAAGGGTGAACTACCCTTATCACTTAGGGGTATGAAAAATAAGATAGTAGCCGATTCTCAGACCTACTGAATATGCATATAAGATTTGGTAAAAATCGGTAAAGCTGTTTCGGAGGAGTAAGGTAACTAACATTGTGACACGAGAATTTTATAATAAGATACTCAAATAAAATTTGATTTTCGTTTTGGAATCCAGGAACAACAGGTCTCCCTTTTTATTTTCTGTGCTTTGACAGAAAATTACTAAAAATATAATTGCAGGTTTAAGATGTTCCCATCAAAGAGCACCGAGTACATGAGAAAAATCTTACGAATAATAATAGCCCAAAGAGGTGGCACTGAAACTAAAGTAACAGAACCAAGGGATCTCCTCGACATGTTGATAAAGATCAAACAAGATAGTGGCGAAGGTATTTAATCATCATTTAATTAATTTATCTTCAATAACTAATGTATTAGATCGATAGATGTAGTGTGGATTATTAGGTACTGTAAATATATTTTTGTTTTTTTCTAACTGATCAATAATTATTGTTAATTAGAAATTTAAAAACCCCCAATTAATAAAATTCTGTTATGAGCTGTGATCATATAAAAAGTCTGAATAATATATGTAAATTATAGGCAAGGGCAATCTTGTTCAGCTTTCAAAGTAATACACAGACAAACAGATACGATAGACTTATAACGAGGGGTATTTTTGCATCGAGGGTAAAAATTTATCTGATTTTACGTAGATAATTGACGACCCGGATGGCGTTGTTAGCTCGCCGGATCGCTGTTCCGAGGGTCCTGGCTTCGATTCTCAGCGAGGCGGCAATTTGGATGATGAGTTTGAATTTCCGTTCTCGGTCTGGGTGTGTGTCCTTGTCTTGTGTGTTGTCCATGGCACCCACGACACAGGGAATCCTAGTGTGGGGCTATGAGTGTGAAGCGTTATTTATTTATTTATTTATTTATTTATTTATTTATTTATTTATTTATGTATTTATTTATTTATTTATTTATTTATTTATTTATTTATTTATGTATGTATGTATGTATGTATGTATGTATGTATTTATTTATTTATTTATTTATTTATTTATTTATTTATTTATTTATTTATTTATTTATTTATTTATTTATTTATTTATTTATTATAATAAAAATAAATATAAGGCGTAAAAATACTCCTCCACATTTCCGTTTTGCAAGCTCTCATTGCTCGAACATACTTCATGGAATATTTAAAATTCTTCAGAACTGGACATGTCGGAAGACATGATACTGGCCCAGGCAACCGTGTTCCTTCAAGGAGGGTTCGATACTACAGCTTCTACACTGTCCTTCACTATTTATGAACTAGCGTTTAATCCCAAAGCACAGGTATGTTGACATTATTTTGGTAAAGAACTAATACTTATCAAACTGCTGGACCAATTTTTACAAATTTAATGGTGATAATTGTTAGTTTTTGTGATCCATCTTTTCAAATCTCTCTAATTTGTGGTCAATTTTATTATAATTATTATGATCATTAAAATTTATTGTAATGATAACTTTTTGTTACTGTGGAGACTGTAATTAACTTTTATTCCACATTAACAGTCGAAAGACAATTAGATATTTTGTTTTTACCATAAATTTTAATGTAAGTATACATTTTAACAGTAACGTTATCACTACGAGCAATATTTATAAAAAAGATAGCAGGTCAATTATTGCTGGTCAAGAGTTAAGAAGCAGATAATACCTTCCTTCGGCTTCAACTTATTTATAGCCCACTATTGAGCATCTCTCCTCATCATTGAGGAAGCCTAGGGCTTACTCCACCACGCTGCTCACTCGAGGATTGGCCCATTATTTTTCCTTACTATTGAGTACCTAAATATAACAGGAATGCAATAAACCCTTCCAGGCCAAACTGTATACAGAACTACAGGAAGCAAAAGAGAAACATGGCGACGGTTTACTAGATGCCAGCCTTTTGTCACAGCTGACTTACCTTAACTGTGTGGTCAAAGGTAAGTTTGAAAAAACAACTCTTTCTAGAGCTATAAATTGGAGTTTGTCCTTTATTTAAATTAAAATACCTAATATAAAAAGTTTAATTGACGTACTTAATAATTCTAATAGCGCTATTACTCATAAATATGTAGATGTTTTATCATGGAGTATAATAGACGGAAAATTCGAAATGCAAAATACATACGGTGAGTGCTCCGAGGAATTGTTCGATTTGGTGCCAACTTCACCCTTCCATCATCACACCACTCGCCGAAGATTGAAGTTCCATCCACATCCCTTGGACTCGTGGCGAACGACTACGGTCCGTTTTTCACGATCGTTTTTGCCGCGGACATGCAAGATGTGGAATGAGCTTCCTTCTGAGGTATTCCCGGAGCGCTATTGACATGGGGTTCTTCAAGAAAGGTGTAAAAAGAGTTCTCCTTCAGGGCCGGCGTTGCACTGGTGACTCCCCTGGTGTTGCTCGTGTCTATAGGCGACGATGACCACTTACCATCAGGTGGCTCGTCTGCTTTTACGTCAGCCCTTCAGGCTATAAAAAAAAACATGTTATTTACAACCTACAAATTCCATAACATCAACGCACGTGTGAGTCGTCAAACAGGCCCCATAAAAGATTGATGCAGTATAAAAGGCGGCATGAAAACATAATCAATTGCATCCTTCTTGTTTATTGACTTTGGTGTTCCTTTATGACCTTATCACGGCTCTTGCATCAAGTATGAAGTAGTTACTTACTTCCTAACAAACCATTAAATTATTTAATTACCAGTTTTTATTCAAAATTTTTGCGCGCGCGTTAAAAACACCCATAAATAAATTTACAATTAAATTAATAATTTTAAATGGTCACATAATCATACTAATATTATAAATGCGAAAGTTTGTAAGGATGTATGTGAGTGAGTGAGTGTGTTTGTGTTTGTTGCTCTTTCACGCAAAAACTATCGAATGGATTTCCATGAAACTTTGCAGTAATGTAGCTAAGACATCGGAATAATATAATTTGTTAAAATTTATAGAGATTTTTGAAAGGACTGGTTACCCGAAGCGAAGCGAGGGCGGGTTTACTAGTTATGTAATATATCCTATGTCCGAGTCCAATTTATATACTTCCCATTTGCCAAATATCGCAATTTGTTAAGATTGAGTTTTATATCACTTCAACTCCCCTTTCCACCCTAGTAATGGATAATTTTCGGGAATAAAAATATCTTATATGTCACTTTCCAAGTCTCAAGTTATATCTATATAATTTTTAATTTAATTGATTCAGTAAATTAAGCGTGCCGTCATACAGGCACCGTGACTTTCGTATAATGTTGGTACGGATATATTTACTTTTGTCTATTTCTCTCATTTGTGTTTTTCTGGTTTACAGAGGGACTGAGAAAGTATCCTATATTCGGTTGGTTGGACCGTGTAGCCATTCGCGACTATGCTGTCGACGACCACCTGACCATCCAAGCCGGGACTGTGGTGTACATAAACGTCATGGGCTTACACTATAACCCCGAGTTCTACCCCGATCCTAACACGTTCGATCCTGACCGCTTCCTGCCAGAGAACAGGGTCGACGATAAGTATTTTGCGTATTTGCCATTCGGAGAAGGACCTCGGAAATGTATTGGTTTGTATTGAAGAATTACGGTACTTAGTACCATTCCTACCGTGTAATAATTGTTTTAAGAACAATTGTGTTCCGAATAGGGAGGTGTGGATCCGGTTACACTTTTTTAGAGGCGACCATCTCAGTCCTCAGGGGTAGCAACGCATCTGTGACCGAATTAGAACGAGACTCATTGAGTCTAGTTCTGGGTCGGTCACAGTTGTCATGGGCGGCAGCGGAAGGTGGTGCTGCATGCTCGTTTGCTATCTTAATTAAATACGTACGTAATAAAGTACTTACGTAGCAAAAGAGCAATTAGCCTTCAGCTGTTGTTCATGACAACTCTGACTGACCTAAAACAAGGCTCTATTAAAGACTAGGATGGGAAGTCAAGTTAGCAAATCGTGATAGAACATTAGATGGTCAGTTTGTTTGCTATTATAAAGAGTTCGGCAGAAATTGTTAGTGACAGTTAGTGAGTTCTGCTAGTTGTTGTTAGTAATAGTCTAGTTAGTAATTGATGGTACCTGATTATAAACGCCTGGCATATAGGTGGTTCACCAAAAATTGGAACCGATTTTGCATCGCATTATGAGTGGAACACTAAACAAAGGGAATTAATTAATTTTATCAGGCGTTAAACTGCAGAGCTTCATTTTTAGAGATTAAAGATATATTATAGTGAAAATATGCACCATTACGTATACTCGTAGGAGTTTGCTCTCGGATTGTTGCTAAGTAGATAATCTTTAATTTGTAAGGAAATTAAGCAGTTTTTGTTCATAATATATTTTTCATGAGCGTTACGTGATTTATATTCATAAGTTTTTCCAGCACGTCTTATTTAGTTTAGTACAGTTAGCAAGTAAATGTGATAATCTTTGAAAATTTTCTCATTCCAGGTCAGCGATTGGGTCTCACAAACGTACGCCATGCTCTGACTGCTATTATCTTGGAGTACGAGGTCAGACCACTTCCAAACTTCCCTAAACCTGGTGACATACAGTTGGAGAAGAAAGGCTTGACCACTCTCCCTGCAGAAACCCTAGCTGTGGAGTTTGTTCCTAGAAATAAGATTTAATTTTTGTTAAAAGTTAAAACGGTATAACATTTTATGGACATATCCTAAGTTTTTCTTGCATAAATGTTTGTACACGTAAATAAAATAAAAGTCCAGGAGATAGTTCGCATTTAATTATGATATGCTTGATGATGGAATAACGAGAGATTTTTAAATATCAAGGAATAACACATTTTTGCTGAAATCACCAACTAAACCTTGAAGGTGAATCTTAATGCTTAAAAAATTTAAATGTGACTTTTTCAATCACATAATTTTATCACAAGACTGACATGATGAAAGGAATGAAATGACACTAGCGCTGCGGAATGCATTTGAAATTTTTTCCATGGAAGTTATTTTTTTACTTCTACCTTTTATTGTTACAACGTACTCGCGATATGTAAATAAAGACTTAAACATAATTAAATTGAAAAAACATAACATACAATATTTATTGTTATTTTATTAATTCATCATTTTTCCACCCCTCCTTAGACATGGTCATTTATCCATCAGCCATGTCAGGATGGACATCCATCCTTTCATCCTTGCTCTTGTGTACATCTCTTATAGGTGCTGTCTACTGTTGTTGATTTGACTTTTCAGTATTTTTATACCCTTCAATTGGAGTATCAGAGAGATACAAAAAAGCATCGATGATGCTTTCGGCGTTAAGTCCATAGAAAACATCCAGCGGTAGGTTAATTAGTTCAGTGTAAGTTGGTTAGTACTTCAGAAGGTACAATGAGTTAGGGATTGTTAGTGATAATTACCTACTCCTGCTGTTTGCTTTTGGGAATAGTCCAGTTTTTAATGGCCAATACAGGTAAAGCAGACTGGTTACTTACCATTAGTAATCATCAGTGGACATTGGCAGTTAGTTATTGTTAGTAAGTATTCAGAGTCAAAATTGTCTCGGAAGAAAATTAGTGAATATAAGGCGCAAGGACATTGTGACAACCCTGGCGTATCTACCTCGCTAAACAATAAACAATAGGGGCTATAAACATGTCAGGCGAACAATAGAACAATAGCGCGCGGCCGTCTCGAAAGTACGCGGACGACGCTTCGACCTTACGGCAATAGTCATAAGTGCGAAAGTCGATTGCAAGGAACGTACTCGAACCTCATTCTAAACGGTACCGGAATTAGCGGGAATATTCTGGATTGACATGAATGGTGCGTGAGTGGTATAAAAAGGGGCACTCGGTCAACTGCGGGCATTCTAGTTTCGGAAGCGAAACCAGGAAGATACCAGCGATACTTACGAGCGATACCAGTGAGAATTGAAGTGATTTCTACGGGCGATACAGAGTTCGACGAGTGTGTTTACGAGTACCTACGTGCATAGTGTTTTGGTGTGTACTGTGTACATAGTGTAATTGTGTATCTACGAGTACAATAAAGTCTTTGTGGTACATTTTGGCATTTTCTCGAACCCAGTACTCCTGACGCGTAACAATATTTTACTTCCCGTTTACTAATACGGGACCTTTCATGATTATGGTTTGATGAGACGTCCCTACGTGAAGTATTCGATAGGGTCGCACACCAACTAAATATACGAGTAAAGGTCTGTCCAGACCAGATATGCACGTTATCAGCTGCCATTGTGGGTAGCCGTATTAAAATAGATAAAGCGGTATTCTTAGGTCCGCACTACACAGGATTACCTTAATACCAACACAATCACTTGGATATTACTCATGCACAGCACTTGTAGTGTGAACGTAATTTCTTAAACGAAGCCGAGTTATAATGTAACTGTTGGAAAAATCAAATTTTCAATAGAAATGGCATACTATGAAAGTGTCACGCGTTCGGTATACAAGTGAGGACCAACCTTAAGATTGTAGCGAAGCATCATTATGGGCAATATAAATATCGCTACCCACGGCGCCAACGGACACCTTCTGTGCAAAGAACATGCCTTATGTGAGACGACATATACAATAATATTTGATTAGCGACGTTAACCGGTTTTCAGCTTTTTTGTTCACGACTTAAAGGTGATATTAGGTTGTGTATACATTTTATATTTGTTTAGTGTAAATTTCGCGTATCTCGATATACTTAAAATAAAATCTACGTCTGCTGGGATCCGCTCGTTACCTTGAACGCTTTGTATCGTCGTACGTGACATACGTAGCTCAACAGATTATCAAAATGTTTTAATTCGTGTATTATTAGATTATTACTCAAGTTTAAACAGAAGATTGAAGGTCAGATTGTAAGTACCTACATTATAGTTGTACATTATTTTTATTCCCTAAGGCTTACTATTATGAGTTATTAAACCTAATATTTACTTTACCTACAATGTATGCAATTTATTATATAATAACTAACATTAAAAAATTTACCGACTTCAAAGTCGAGATAACACCAAAACTACTCGCCAGTCTCTCAAATGTAAGTAGGATGTATGGACCACACGATAAGCACAACCTTTCGAACAAAAAAAGAATGATCAAAATCGGAATAACCAGTCCAAAGTTATCAGGTAATGAGCATAAATTAAATAAACATTATTGAGAATAACTCAAAAACTGGCCGTCAGGTGTCGCTCAAATCCAAACCAGACGGCAGTCATTAGGTATCTTTCGAACGGCGAAAGAATTACCGAAATCGATTCATCCAATAGATAGGTACGAAGTTCTGAGGTACCAAACATAAGGAAAAAAACATGCTCTAGGCATCCTCATGCGGGAGGCTGAGGTGAGGAGGATGGCTCAATGAGGAGAGACCTCAACAGTGCTCAACAGTGGGCCATTAGTGGGTTGTAGCTTAGCTTAGCTCACCTCACATTACAATGTTACATTCGCCGTGAATGTTTCAAAATTTAAATTTTCTTTCAATTAGCCAACCAACGAATTATTTGATGATTATGTTTATTTATTAATTAACGAAGTGAGAAGTTTTGCGGATAATAATTAACAACAAAAAACCGTTAAATACATTCGAGTATTAACGTGCTGTCGATGTAGGTAGGTACTACTCGACAAGGTCACCTTTTACTTAAATTACTAAGTTTCCACTTCCACATTTAGGTATTTTGTCCGAACGTCACCAAATTTAACCTTCCGTCCCGCTTTTGTCCGGCGTTTTTATTTCTCCGGACATTTATTATTCAAAACTGTCTAACAATTTAATAAGCTTTCATCTTATCAATAAAAAATAAAATTATAACTATGTACTTATAGGTAGGTAGTACTTATTCATATTAAAACTAGTGTTCGCGTCAGCAGGTGTAAATTCAAATACACCCTCATTATTCTGATAATCGCGTCGGTACAGTATTGCCGTAAATCTAGCTGTCAAACAAACCGCATGTACTCTGACCTATCCGCGTTGCCGTATTTCCAGTGTCGTGGATGTTCTTCTTATGAATATACTTTCATAACCGCTATGTATCGAAGGTCATGTGTATATGAGTGTGTGTGTGTGTGTGTTTGTGTTGGATTAAGTTTGGATGAATCTTCTACTTGCTGGAAGTAGAAGATCTTAAGGCGCGTGAAGTGATCATCGGCTATCAGCCATCAGTGCCATCACACCGCTCAACTTGAAGGTAAGTCTAGACTAGTTTACTGTTTAGTACATACACAGGTTAAAAACTGCTAGGTTAGCGATCGGTGACTAACGCCGTACTGCCGCTAACAACAAAAATTATAAAAATAGGAATTAAAAATAAAACATTGGCACTAAAATATCCGCATTTACCCGGTTGCAGTTGTTTGTAAATGACATAAAGAAAGATTCGAATTCGGAAAATTCTACATTCAAAAGGGTAGTTTTTGAGTTATTGATTGTTAAGTCGATTATCTAAACTAATATTATAAAGAGGTAATATTTTTTTGTTTGTTTGTTTGTATGTATTGAATAGGCTCAATAACTACTGGACCGATTTCAAAAATTCTTTCACCATTATGAATGTACATCTTTCCGAAGTAACATAGGCTATATTTTATTTTGAAAAAATTAGGGATCCTTGCGAAAACTTCAATAACATAAACCACCGTCGATAAAAATCACTATTGAAATACCTTAAATCGCGTGCGCTGCAATGACTATTGATGATGGAGCAAAATAATGTACTACGATTTTGTAGACCACATTATTATCTACAGAAAAGTCCGCGGTAGGGTATATCTAAGTATTATAGTTGCGCCAATATAAAGACTTTTATAGTTTAACAAACTATTTAAATCGGCAACGAAAATAAGATGTCGATATTCATACCATGGTATTTATACTTATCTAAATAACTTACTTTTTATTTATCAGTAGTTCAATACCTTTACATTGCTGTTTAAATTATTTTAATCGGACACTCCATTCAAAAGATATAGCGAGTTTAAAAATTTGGGTAAATTTGCTTAAAAATAACTAAGCGCTTCGCCGCATCGCGTCGCGATGTTGATTGAGCGTAGTAGCTTATATTCCAGTATAACATGTAGGCTACTTTTTATCCCGAGATTCTTACGGGAGCGGGACCTATGCGGCTGTTTACTACGGGTCCCGAAGCGACGCGAGGGCGGTTCTCTAGTTTCTTTATAAAATGTTACTTATTTTATAATGTCCGGATAATTCCCGTACATCTCAAATTTTGAGGCGAAGGTCCTATATACAGGGCGGTCGAGTGCACTAAAAAATTCATTCATTACAACATGATACAGATACTCTAGGTCTTCAATCATGATAAGAGTCTCGTGATAATGGGCTGATACTGAGTCCAAGTAACTGGTAAATACTGGAGTTTTATTTAGGTACTTAGATAGGTTCGAAACCAAATGGCAACAACAGAATCCTTGTATTTTTACATATCCACCTCTATAATCATTGCTTACTAGAGAACCGCCCGCGCTTCGCTTCGGGACCCGTAGGTAACAGCCGCGTAGGTCCCGCTCCCGTAGGAATCTCAGCTAAAAAGTAGCCTATAACATTTGCCTATGACTTAAGTAAAATAAATTTTGTATTTGATAGCGTGATTCAGAACTTGCAAATGAATTTTACTCACGCCATCTATTAACAACATCCGGAACTAAGTAAATATCTAGCAACTAACGAAACATCGATCTTTCCATGGGAATGAGATGTTCTTCCGCGGTAAAAAGTAGCCTACGTCACTCTCCACCCTCCTAGCTATCCCCACACACATAAACCATACCATATAATAGCCATGTTGCGACGTGAAAGAGTCACAAACAAACAAACAAACAAACACACTTTCACATTTATAATATTAGTAAGGATTAACTTAATGATTTCAAAAAATTTGATTACAAAAGAATATTTAATTATCTGTATTAAAATTTATCTGTTGGAAACTTATTAGTAGTCTAATAACTTCTTGCAATACGGAGGCCTATTACTACTGAGATAAGAGATATTTTTGTTTGGTGCTAAAATATGTTATCAGATAGGTACATTATTTATCAACAATATGATAATACGAAAATCACGGAACACACTGGTATGTCTCTGTGTTCCGTGACGAAAATATCCTCACTGCGATTTGAATGTTGGCTACTGACCGTGTAGAGCGAGGGTTCAAGGGCTGTAAATATTAACGACAGTATATTTTTGCTCCCAGTTCACCGTTTCATGGAATCCTAGTGGGAAAATGTAAGTTATTTTTTATATAATTTTAACAAAAAAACGGCATACATCTGCCACAGTTTCAGGTCTTACTCAGTCTAAGTCTACTCAGTTTAAGCAAATGTCCGTGGTATTTCATAGCCAATTCACCTCGTAATTTTACCTTTCGAGTCCATTTACATTTAGAGACATATTTTAAAATAGTTGCTGTGCACGTCGGGAAGTATTTTCGTGTAACAAGTAATACATTCGAGGATGGAATCCGCCTTGTGTACCATACGAGTACATGCACAACATCAAAGCACCTCAAAGGGCCTCTACGTGTTGAACATGTGTTTAGAGATAACATCAGTTTAGAGATACATAATAGTAATAAAAGATTTTTCAGCATAAAACATGATAGTCTACAATTCTATACACTTGCGGCATTAATTTTGACGTTGTTAGAAAATGACTACGATTTACATGCACGATTGCTTATGTTATCTAAGTTCTTATGTAAGTGAATTTTGTGAATTGGTAATGAGGAAAAAAGATAGTAGTTTCTTAAACCAAAAAAAAGTTGTACGATTTTTTCACATAATATGCTTACAATTAAATTAATATATCAGGTTCGTTGT
The DNA here is from genome assembly GCA_905404135.1 of Hesperia comma. Taxonomy (NCBI): domain Eukaryota; kingdom Metazoa; phylum Arthropoda; class Insecta; order Lepidoptera; family Hesperiidae; genus Hesperia; species Hesperia comma. Next base: position 651,007 of record FR990028.1, on the reverse strand, counting down.
TGTTTAATTGAACTATCTTAACTGTTATAAGATAAAACCTTAATCAATTCGAAATAATTATTATGAGTGTAACGACACCTTCCACTGACAACAAGTTTAGTGTTTATTTACTAAACAGATGACATCTATACTAATATTATAAAGCTGAAGAGTTTGTTTGTTTGTTTGGTTGAACGCGCTAATCTCAGGAACTACTGGTTCGAATTGAAAATTTTTTTTTGTGTTGAATAGACCTTTTATCGAGGAAGGCTTTAGGCTATATAACATCACGCTGTAACAATTAGGAGCGAAGAAATAATGGAAAATGTGGAAAAAACGGGGAAAATTATTCATTCTCGAGGGCTTTCGTTGCATGCGTTGCGAAAACGATTCAAGATACTAAAAATATATGTATCAAAGAATTATTCCTCTTGAAATGATCTAAAAAAATGTCCACGACAGTATATGTCTATCTTTTAAGATTAACACACTAGAACCGTTTTTATGGTAATCAAATTTGGTCGAACCCACTGCCATTCCAAACTTGCCGCGTTTCCAAGTTTAATCTGAATTAATCTTGCTGTGATCCTTTGCTACTTTGCTATTATTTTGTCGTAAGCTTTATTTCTAAGTTTAATTTAATTTAACCTGAATTAATTTTGGTGATAGTTTATTATCTTCCCGAAATTCCTACGGGAGCGGGACCTACGCGGTTGATACTTACGGGTCCCGAAGCGAAGCGAGGGCGGTTCACTAGTGAGTTTATAAAATGGTACCTATATCCAGATTAAACGTAAATGAGAAAAAGTGCATAAACCTAATTTGTATAAGATGAGCTATAAATATCTTACCTTTATAAAAAAACTTATGGTTCATTCATTCAATGTGAAATAACCCCTAGGTAGAAAAAAATAAGGTCGAACTTCGAGCGAAAAGCAGTTCTTGTAATAAAAAATAAAAAAAACAGTAACATAACAATTTTACTCTTTCCAGACTATTAAAATGCTGCTCGTGATACTACTATCAGTGCTGACAGTTCTGGTAACATACATCTACGTGCGATGGCTGTCCGTCCGCCGGTATTGGGCCACGCGTGGGGTCCCACACGTCCCGCCAAACCCACTTACCGGCAGCATGACGTTCTTATTCAAAGAAAATGCCGTAAGTTTTATTAATCAAAAAAGCTCGCGTCTTTGTTCGCGCATCGGAGAAATTCCAAGAAAGCATTCCAGAAAAAAGTAGCCTATACATATATTGCGTCTCCGTATATATTGTTTAAAAGTAGCCTACATTATTATTGCTTCATGTCGCTTCATGGACAACACAAATAAGTAAGACATTCACGACCGAGGATAAATATTTATCTGGCACACGAGTACCTGCCTCGGTTAATACCGAGGTTAATACCGAGGCAGGTACTCGTGTGCCATTAATTATTTATTTTTCCGGTAATTATTTATTTTTACTGACCGGAATGGCATTACTTGGCAGGTCGGACACCTGGGAGCCCTCATATCGCAGGCAAAAAACACAAAAAAAACTAAAAATAAAACATTAAAGTCTCAAAATAAGAATAATAATTATTATTGGAATTTACTTAATGTGTGATAAAGCATTATTTAATAATTACGTTTACTACGCATCAACACTCGCAGAATATAAAAATAAAAATATGCAATTAAAGTATGTGACACGTTCATTATTCTCATTATTGCTCACATCATTAAGGAAAATATTATTAATTTAATAATCTAGAGAGTGATACAGCATCTACCAGGCAAGAGAATTTTAAAATGGGAGACTAGGTCAACTAATGCGGCATCAGTGCAGCAAAGTTCCATTTTAAGTAAATTTACCTAAGTTACCGCATTAGTTAATGCAAATTAATTATTGTGATAATATCGAATTTAACACATTCTATTTTATATTCAGGACAATTTAGTTTAATGAAATTAATTTGATTCTTTTTACGTGTACTTCGTGGCACTCAGGATGCAACCAACTAATTTCAAACTGTTTCGAGTTTCTTCTTCATACCATCTAACGACACTTGAGGTATGTCACGGAACACACGTACCTAAAGTATTTATGGCACTCACGAATTAAAACATGCTTACAAATACAGTTATTTATAAGAGTAGAGATTGATTAACACAGCGATAACACACACACACAAACACACACAGATTTCGGCATTAATAAAAGCGAATTTTATAAGGGATTTTTATTCGAGAGACTTATTCTTTACGTTTATAAACATGAAATGTTGTCCCATTTTTGCAACATTTTTTATTGATGCTCTTCTATTTGGTCGTAGATTATAGTAAAACGCCGGTTAGCAGCTTCAAACGGAACTAACTTTATTTCTTTTTTATAGCACAGACTATAATGATACATACATGTACTGTAAACAGACACAGATAACACAACAGTTGTTTACGGGAAGTGTTACCAGTAATTATTTAGATATTATAACCAACACCCCCACTATATCAAATAATTACATAAAATATCTTAAGTCAACATCCCAACAAATATCTGTCCTTAGGACTTAGAACTGTGTTACACCTACACCTAAAACATCCAATAAGGTATAATGTTTTTTGGCACACAAGCTCTTGGTGAGTATATCAGCAGGCATATCAGCTGATGATAAATATTTTAAGTGAACTATATTATTTGAAATACATTCTCGGGCAAAATGAAACTTAACATCTATGTGTTTAGATTTCTTATGAAACACAGGATTTGTAGACAGCCTCAATGCACTCTGATTATCATTGAACATACACAAAGTATACATTTTATTAGTAATTTCAAATTGTAAAGCCCTCAAATAAATTGCTTCTTTACATGCTTCAGCGAGTGCCATATACTCAGCTTCACAACTCGATAAAGCAACAGTTCTCTGTTTTTTACACTCCCAAGATATAATGCCATTGGAAAGTACAAAGCAAAATCCAGTATAAATAAGACCGTCTATCTAATTTATTATTTGCCCAATCGGCATCAACAAAACCTTTAATTTCTGAATTACCCCGAGCACAATATGTTATACCATAGTTCATAGTCCCCTTTAAATATTTTAAAATCCTCTTTGCATAACCCCAATGCTCATCTGTGTGACAATTATTGAATTGACTAAGATAATTCACAGCATATGTTATATCTGGTCTGGTCAAAACAGAAAGATACATCAAGCTTCCTATGAGCTGTTGATAAGGTATTTGGTTATTCACATTTTGATCCAATTTTAAATTTAATTTACTTTCCATTGGAGTTTCAACAGCCTTACAATCTGTCATGTGAAACTTTTTCAATAACATTTTAATATAATTCTCTTGACTCAAAGTTACAGACTTATTTAACTTATCAAATTTAACATGCATTCCTAAACATTGTTGTACCTCACCTAGATCTTTAATTTCAAACTGACTTGACAATACACTCTTAAGGTTTTCAGTTTCACTTTTACAATTTGAGAATATGAAAAAATCATCGACATAAACTGTCACAATAGTCTTAGAACTTCCATCATTCTTTGAATACATACAGGGTTCTAACTTTGATTTACAATAACCATTTTTAAGCAAACAAGTATCTACTTTCTTATTCCAGGCCCTCGACGCCTGTTTTAGGCCATAAATTGCCTTCTTTAGTTTTAAGACTTTGTTAGACCCACTAGATAAATCATAACAATCAGGTTTTTGCATATAAATGGTTTCCTCAAGATCTCCGTTTAAAAAAGCAGTCTTTACATCTAAATGTGTAACATGAAGTCCCAGTTGTACTGACAATGAAAACAATAGTCTTAAGGTTGTGTGTCGAACAACAGGCGAAAATGTTTCAGTGTAATCCACACCATATTTCTGAGAAAAACCTTTGGCAACAAGCCTGGCACGATACCTTACATTGTTTTCACTGTCATACTTCTTACGTAAAACCCATTTACATTGCACTATGGTTTTATCCTTAGGCACATCAACTACTTCCCACGCACTGTTACTGTCAAAACACTGTAACTCATTACGCACTGCTTCTAACCATTGTTGTCTTTCAGGTCCTTTCATAGCCTCCTCAAACGAAAGTTCACTAGTATCTTCTACACTATCACTGATACATGTGTTTGAAAAGCCATACCTGTCAGGTGGTTTTATCTGCCTCCGAAGACCATACCTTTTACCAACACTCACAACACTTTCTACACTGCTGACGGAAGAGTCTGTCACATACGGATCGTCTTCATCCTGAGTAGCTTCCTTCCAAGAATCATCTGACACGTCCCCCACTGAAACCTCATGCACGTCTGTAGAATCTGCTGGCAATTCCTGAATTTGAACAGAAGCTTTGTCACCTGCTAATGGTTTCTCCATTATGACCACATCTCTGCTGGTTACAATTTTCTTGGTTTTGGGATTGTAAACACGGTACCCTTTCACATCATCTGGATATCCTACCAGAATTCCTCTTTCTGCCTTTTTATCCCATTTGAGCCTTTTCTCCTTGGGTACATGAATCATCACTATGCTCCCAAAAATTCTCAAATGACTGATGTCTGGCTTTACACCTGTCCACAACTCGAAAGGAGTTTTACCGTTCAGAGATGATGAAACAGTCCTATTTTGTAAATAGACAGCTGTGTTAGTTGCCTCGGCCCAAAACTTTTTATCAAGATCTGCATCAAATAAGAGGCATCTAGCCTTTTCCACCACAGTACGATTAAAGCGCTCGGCTAAGCCGTTCTGCTCTGGAGTGTAAGGATTGCTCTTTTGATGAATTATTCCTGAATTCCTGAGATAATCATCAAACTCTTTGTTACAATACTCCTTCCCGTTATCACTCTGCAGTATTTTTATTGTTTTGGAAAGTTGGTTCTCTACATGTACTTTATATTTTTTAAAGCAACTAAAAGCCTCACTTTTATTCTTCATGAAGTAAATATAAATCATGCGACTGTAATCGTCCACAAATAATATAAAATATTTAGATCCACCAAGTGAAGTATTATTGAATGGACCACATACATCTGTATGTATAGTATGCAGAAGTTCTGTACTTCTATTGCCATTCTGTGGAAAAGGTAATCTGCTCTGTTTCCCTTCGCAACACACTATACATGATGATCTGGACACATTTGCCTTTCTATCTAGTGTGAATCCTTCCACGGCATTCTGCATTCTGTTTAGGTAGCTGCTGTTGACATGGCCAAGTCTGCGATGCCAAATATCACCGGGTTCCATCACTGCAGCCATCAAAACTTCTGGCTGTCTCAGCTTGTAGACACCATTTAATAACTCAGCAGTACCAACTAATTCACCGGATCTATTATAAATATCACAGCCACTGTTGTTAAATTGCACTCTGTTACCTTTAACAATAAGTTGACTCACTGAAATCAGATTAGTGGTCAAACTTGGAACACACAATGCTCCTTCAACAACAATATCATACTGGCAGTTATCTGTCAAAGTTGTTATCAATATATCACCAGAACATTTAACTTGCACCTTTTCTTTATTCGTGACCACAATTTCTTTAATCGGATGCTCCACAGAAACATTTGTGAGCCAATGTTCATTGGCAGTTAAATGTGCACTTGCTCCCGAGTCAATATACCAGTCATTCTTTGAGAAAGTGCCATTTAAGAACACAGCACTGAACGCGTTAGATTGTTTACGTTCACAAATCTTGTTCTTCTCGGAATCCTTTTCGAAATTGGTACACTGGTTACGATAATGCCCTGTTTGTTTACATTTGTAACACTTTATAAGTTTCGGTTTAAACTTTGACATATTTGTGTTTGACGTATTAAATCCCTTGTCTCTGGTTCCTTCATTCTTGCCAACTTTACTATGTTTACGGAAACTTGCAAATGCTCCGCTGATGTCGCCACTGTTTTCTTCCAAATCCATCAACTTTGTTTTAATGGCGTCCGCGGTGATTGCGATTCCAGAGTGTTCGATCGCCATTATCATTGGTGAATATTTTTCGGATAATCCTGCTAAAAGTAGCGATCCGACCCATTCATCATTGATATTAAAACCTGATCCACTCAATTTTTGACTGGTTTCAATATTTTGAGTAACGTATGAAGTCATGGATGTACAATTTTCTAGACGTATCGATATCAGCGTTCTCAACAGACTGATTCTTCTGGTGAAGCCGGAGTCATCGAACAAATGCTTGAGTTTGTCCCACAGCTCCTTAGTAGTCTTCGATTCTTTTATATGTACATAAAGTGACGGATCAATCGTTAGGATCAGTTTGGCTTTTGTTTTCGCGTCGACTGCGGCTTCTTCGGGTTTTGTAGCTTTGACGAAATCAAAGGTTCCCTCCAACACGAGAAAATTCTCCGCCGCGAAAGCCCACTCTGTATAGTTTTCCCGCCCTTTTAACTTAGGCACACTCACGATATAGTTATTCGACATTTTAAATACAGTTCACACTTCACTAACAGTCTATTCTCAATCTGCGAATACTAATCGGCACCGATATGCAAGTATTTTCGCGAGAAATCCACGTTTTACTGGGCCCATAACCTATAGTAAAACGCCGGTTAGCAGCTTCAAACGGAACTAACTTTATTTCTTTTTTATAGCACAGACTATAATGATACATACATGTACTGTAAACAGACACAGATAACACAACAGTTGTTTACGGGAAGTGTTACCAGTAATTATTTAGATATTATAACCAACATAGATGTTTTAGCCTAAAGTTTTCTGCTATAAATGGACTATCCATCACAAAAATATTTTTTTTGCTCCAATACTTTGTATACCCGTAAAACTTAAACAATGTAACAAACATACTCTACAGCTTTATAAGTATTATAGATATTATATTGTTTTAGTCGTTATGGTTCCGACGAGTTTACGACACGTACAAAGCGCCATATGTGGGCATATGGATATTCTGGCGGCCAGGTCTGCTCGTCAACTCTCCAGATGTGGCCAAAAACATTCTCATCCGGGACCAGGCTAACTTCAGGAACCGATTTGCCACGTCAGGCAACGCAGATCCGTTCGGCCGACTCAACTTATTTACGCTTGACGTGAGTGTTTTTATCAATCTTTTATGAACTTGAAACCCGCCCTTGGCTTCGGAAAACCAGTCCCTTAATAGTCATATTCGAAAAATGTTTAGGGTGCGTACAGATTATGTAACATGTTATATAACTTCTGTTTTATAACACGTCCACACTATCTAACATTGTTGTCTAACAATTAAACATGTAACAAGACCGTACACATTAAAATAACATTGTTGTATAACAGTGTTTTATAACAATTCAATGCGTGTCATTTCTTAAAATATAGCATATAACATTGTTGCAAAAACTAATAACATGTTATATAACTTGTTTTTGTAACACATATCGTCCACATTAAAAAACATGTTATTTAACTATGTTTTATAACATGTTTTGTTATATAGTCTGTACGCACCATAAACTGCTATAACTTTCTTATTCATGAACCGATTGCAATAAATCAGTGAAAGTTAAGTGAAGGGTACCACGATATGATAGTGACAGTCGCACTCCAATCGGTTAAACTGTTTTTGAGATTAGCGCAAGCAAAAACTCTAAAAATATATTTTTTTGGGTTCTGTTGCGTTAATAAGGCTCTTATTATAAATTTATTAGATTTTCTTATAAATCTTCCATTAAGGTACATACATATATACAGACTGCGACTGCGATTTATTATATTGACAGATAGATCAATAAGAGTTAATAAATAAATAATTTCCCAGGATCCTCTCTGGACAGTGATCAGAAAACGATTGTCAATTTTGTTCACAAGCTCTAAGCTGAAAGGCGTGGACATTCTTATTACCGAAAAATCGAAAGAGCTCGTAGAACGAATCCAGAAGGACAGACAAAGTGGTGCGCCTATAGATACAAGGGTAAACACATTTTTATTGACATAACATAATAATTTTACGTATGTAACTGCTTACCTCATGCGTTAATATCATCGGTTATGCCCGACTAGTTTCGAATTCTAAGGTTCCAAAGAATCTCGAAAAGAGTCAAATAGCACCATTGCATCGTTCTAATGAATCCCTTACCTTGAGCGGTTTTAGAAGAAGATCTCCTAAGGAATGGCTTCTGCTGTACAGTTAAATATTAGACATAATTATAATTATGTTATAGAATTTGATGACTGACTACTCTACGGACATAGTCGGAACCTCGTCGTTCGGGATAGTGTCCGATGCCACGCTCACTGGCACCAGTGAGATCAAACACATCACGCAGGTCCTCATGCACTTCGATCTGAAGCGAGGATTGGCCTGGTGTTGTGGGTTCTTCATCCCAGAACTCGCTAACTTGCTCAGGTAAAGATTTTTCTTATGTGAATACATCATATCTGCCGACGCGGCGACGCCTTTGCCCGCGTATTTACTCCAAGCTTTGATTTTCAAAAATCCTTTCTTACTGCTCACTTACGTTACATAAAAACTTAAACCTATATACAAAGTTTTAGTGAATAAATATATTGAACATTAGGAAGGAAATTTTCAAATCTCTATCCTATCCTAGCCGCTAAATAAGTCTTGTTCGAGGTTGGTCACAGTTGTCATGGGCGGCAGCGGAAGGGTGGGGCGGCGTGCTCGTTTGCTACCATAAAAAAAACATTCAGATAATAATACAATTTTAATAATAATAAGTTATATCGCATTTCCACGCAGGGTTAAACTGTTTCCGAAATATTGCATTGACCACATGAGAAGAATTTTGCGGACGATTATTGCTCAGAGAGGGGGCTTGGAAAACAAGGTGACGGAGCCCAAAGATCTCCTGGATATTCTGATTAAGATTAAACAGGAAAATAGTGACGGTATTATATAACAGTTCATATTATGTTTCTTAGTGTTTTTTTTTTTAAATTAGGGATCTAAATTACATCTTCATTCTAATATTTTAATATTTCTTATTGCATTTTGACCATCTACATGTCGCAATGGTCATCATGGCGGAGTTCAAGAGGTCCTGGGTTCAATTCCCAACGAGGTGGAAATTCAAATTATTTTGAATTTAAAGATAAAAATATTAATTCAGGTTATTCCGGTATTCTAATTTTTTAATTGAAAACATCTAAATTTCAAATAAAATATTCATTTTTCATAGTTGTAATGATGTGTTTTTCAGAACTGGACATGTCAGAGAACATGATGCTAGCGCAGGCCTCCGTGTTCGTCCAGGGCGGGTTCGACACCACGGCCACTACCCTCACCTTCATCGTTTACGAGCTGGCGTTCCATCCAGAAATTCAGGTACCTTAAGGCTTAAGCCATTAGCTGGACCACTTTCTTTGGTGATGTAGAATATCGTAGGTGTTCAAGTTAGTAATTAAAGTAATTTTTCTGCTGAGCCTAGAGTATCAAATTTAGGTCATATTAAGGACATCAATTTATTAACCGACTTCAAATTAAAGAAAAGATTCTCGATTTGACTATATTTTTAACTGACTTAAAAAAAGAAGAAAGTTCTCAATTCGACCGTATAATCTAGCTTTAGCTTAAACTAAGTCTATCATCAGCAAGCTTGGAAGTAGAAGCGGCAAACCATCAACCATGACAATGGTATTATTTTTTCAATGGCAGACTTAGTGGGTTTTATTATGGCACTGAGTCTTTAAAAGTCTGCGCGTATTAAATTTAAATAGTGGGCAAAATAATACGACTCGTGTTACAACTTCAGTTACAATTTATTGAATGATGAAAGTATTGACAACAACAAATCTTACTTTGCTGTCGTCGTTCCATTTTCAAATAGGTACCGGCCAGGTCGCTGGCCAGTAACATTTTAACAGAAAACCTGAAAAAGAAATCTCACTCCTCTCCTCTCCTCTCCTCACTCCTCTCCACTCCACTAAAACACTACTCTGCTCAAAAGCACCGCTCCTTTCAATATAGCACCTCTCCACTCCACATCTGGCAACACCAGTATGCCAAAACTGCCCTCGCTTCAGCACATCTCATTTCACCACCTCCTGCAGTCATTTCTCCTCATAGTTGTTATAGCACAGGCATGAAAATCCTCCGTTACAATTTTGTTTTGCAGGAAAAATTATACAAGGAGCTAAAGGAAGCCAAAGATAAACCTGTTGAGGATGAAATGGACAGTCTGGCGCAACTTACGTACCTGAACTGTGTAGTTAAAGGTAAAAAAATAATTGCTTAAACATAACATTTTGTGGGTTAAAAAACTAAAACACACTTTTATAATGCTAAGTGATTTTATCAGCCGTGGACCTCTTAAGGAATTGTCAAATTCACAAGACTTCTTGAAATTGGTAAAAAAGACGTGTGGCACTCGGAGACTGCCGCGGTAAAGCTATTGCATATCATTATATATAAATTAACAAAACAAAATACCGACACCGATCCGAGCACAGGCGAGCCCGAGAACGAGACTGCGAGAAACCGATCACATTCACGCTTCTCGGGTGTTCTCGGGGGTTCTCGGCGTGAGTTTGTAGTCGCTATTAAGAATACGTACATCATAACGTCACATTATAGGTGCAAGACATTTTAATCTTTATTAGAAACGGATAAGTAATGCATTAATTTGTGCAAAGAAGATTTAAATATTCTGAACAAAAGCATAAGAACTATTTCATTTGACAAAATAATTCTTTTTAAAAAGAAAATTGACATTTGACATTTAAGTCCTACAACGATCTTTTGGCGCGTGAATGACGTGTGGGTGACAGAGACAGTGCCTTACAGTTTGCCTTGCCTGTATGACACTGTCTCTATCACCCTCATCATTAATATAGTGTCATTATTTTATGTCATGTTATTATTTTGTATGTTTTAAACCTAAATACGCGATAATTCGACTATTATGAATACATGTTGTCGATTCCAACGCCTTATTTAATCCAGATCTACATGTAATTATTCTTAAAACACCGAACCGACGGGGCGAAAATCAAATGTTTGACAGGTAAGATTTGTATGGGAAATTAAAATTTATATTTTTAGTATTTTGCTCGCAATTTTTCATATTTTCTCATCGCTGCAACCTTCCCTGAACTTCCACGAATATTTCAAGACTAAAATTAGCCAAATCGGTTTAGCCGTTATAAAGTAAAAGTTAGTTAACTCAGTTAAAAGTTCTGGTATTTATCGATGTGTGGGTGCATAGACATAGTAACTATGTCTGTGTGTAGGGTGTAATAAATTTTCGTTACGAAATTTTTGAATTCGGTCCCCGCGCTCAAGGCCCGCGATAAAAGCTATACAATAGCTTAAAAATCATACCTTCGATCAGCAATACCAAGTAGAAGTCAAAGAATTTCAGTCAATAATCCTGTCGCTAATAAAAAGCACTTAATTAAATGTAGGCCTATAACGCAACATAAATTGTCACTTTTCAAAGAAAACATTTACTCCAAAATAGGTAAACAAACTACTATTGAACATAATGATCCTATTAATCTTTATAATAAATTACATAAAAGTATCAACGACGAATTTAATAGAATATTTAAGTGTAGGTACATAAATAAAAACAAAAATTGTAAATTCAGTGATTGGGCTACTGTAGGTATTTTTAAAAGTAGAAATAAATTGTATGAGCTCTATGGCGAAAGACAATATAATTTCTGTCCAAGCTTCCAAAACTATGTAAAAAATTATTCGAAAACTTTTAAAAAGGTTTGTATTCAGGCGAAGTCAATGTACGTTAAGGATAAAATTGTTAATTCAGAAAATAAAATACAAGCTACCTGGAGGATTATCAGCAACGAGACAGGTAACGTCGAGTCCCGCGATTTCAGTTATGAAATATTAGATGATGGAAATAAAATCACTTCCGACACAGAAGTAGCAAGCGTTTTTGAAAATCATTTTCGTAATATACCAATAAAATTAACCAATTTATTAGATTCTTCGCCGATGGAAGCACTTTCTATTTTAAAAAGTAATGTCAGTGAATGTAATGTTGTTTTTGAATTTAAGTATACTACCGCAAGAGAAATAATTAAGACCTTTCAGTCGCTTAAAATAAAGAATACAGGTGATTTGTGGGGCATTTCAACAAAAATAATACAACATATAATAGATATCATAGCTCCAACTTTGGCCGTAGTTTTTAATAAATGTGTCGATTTAGGCACTTTTCCAAATCTAATGAAATGCAGTAAAATTATTCCACTTTTTAAGACTGGTGACAAAAACGATGTTAATAATTATAGGCCAGTTTCTATATTGCCAGCACTCAGTAAGATCTTTGAAAAGATTATTTTAAATCAAGTGCTTGCCCATTTTAACAGCAACAACCTACTACACCCCGAACAATACGGTTTCACAAAAGGTCGTAGTACTACTGATGCTGGGGCTAGACTTTTAAAACATATCTTCGATGCATGGGAGGGATCACAGAATGCCATTGGTGTATTTTGTGATTTATCTAAAGCTTTTGACTGTGTCGAGCATGAAACATTACTATTAAAACTTAATTATTATGGGGTAAAAAACAAGTCGCTTAGCCTGATTAGGTCTTACTTAAGTGATAGAGTCCAAAAAGTTAGTATAAATGATATTAAATCGTCAGGGTCTAAGGCTGTGATGGGTGTTCCACAGGGCTCAATTTTAGGTCCTTTTCTTTTCTTAGTATATATAAATGATTTACCATATTATGTAAAAAAACATGCGGACATTGTGTTGTTTGCTGATGACACATCATTATTATTTAAGACGGACAGAAATAAACGTAATTTTGACGATGTGAACAATGCTTTGTCGCATATATCAAAGTGGTTTACAATTAATAATTTACTCCTAAATGCAAGAAAAACTAAATGTATAGAGTTTACCCTACCAAATGTAAAGAATGTCGATAAGACACTTAAATTAAACAATGAAGCATTAAAAATGGAACAATCAACAGTATTCTTAGGAATAACCCTGGATAGTAAACTACAATGGGGCGCGCATTTAGCAACTCTTGCGACGAAACTTAGTAGGGCTACTTATGCGGTTAGAAAAATAAGACAGCTTACTGACGTAGAAACTGCTAGGCTTGTTTACTTCGCATACTTTCATAGTGTTATGTCTTATGGCATATTACTGTGGGGTAAAGCAAGCGATATACAACAAATCTTTGTATTGCAAAAGAGGGCCATTAGAGCTATTCATAAACTACGGTATAGGGAATCTTGCCGTGATAAATTCAAAGAATTAGGTATACTTACAGTAGCCTCACAGTACATATATAGTAATATAGTTTTTGTAAGAAACAACATAAATGCATATAAAAAAAACAGCGACTATCATAATCGCATAACAAGAAAGATGCATGATTTGGCGACGCTTTCATATCGGCTAGGTAAAGTGCAGCGTTCTTTTATGGGGCTTGGTGTACAGTTCTATAATAAAGTCCCTAAGGCAATCCGTGACCTGCCTTCAGAGTTGTTTAAGAAGCATGTAAAAGCACAACTCGTAGACAAGAGCTACTATAGTATACAGGAATATTTAGATGACAAAAAGGCATGGAAATTACCAGCTCTGCAACCAGCTCCGCTAGGTTAGTGCTTACCTGTATCATTTAAGTAATATTGTAATTTTTATTTTAAAAGATGCGGAGGAGTTTTTTTTCGCCGTTTTTTTCTCCTCAAGCACTTTTCCAAAACGGTGGTAGAATCAAAAAATTGACGTTCATAAGTGAATTTGTAAATTCCTAAATGAAATAAACAGTTTGACTTTGACTTTGACTTTGACTTTGATATTATCTCAGTACCAGAAACCTGTCTACGAAAATAGCATCCCACTATAATTATGTCAAATAAGATCACATTATAATATGTCAGCTCTTGTTTTAAGTGTCGAATGATTGTAAGTATAAAATAGTGTATAAGTATTTGTGTCTTTATTGCTAAGTAACAGGGTTGAAACTGAAAGTATTATTATTATTATTTTCATGTTCTTTACAGAGGGTCTCAGAAAATATACCCTTATCCCTTATCTGGACCGCGTTGCTCTTGAGGACTATAAGGTGGACGATCACCTCACCATCAAGGCCGGGACTCCTGTATACATAAATCTGGTCGGCATCCACTACAACCCGGAGATTTATCCCGAGCCTAATAAGTTTAACCCTGACAGATTCCTCTCTGAGAATAAATCTGACAAGCCCTATACATTTTTAGCCTTCGGAGAAGGACCTAGGAAATGTATTGGTAAGTGTATTGTAAATAAACATCTAGGTTTAAACTCCAGGTTTAAAGAAAATAGTGTATTATGTCGCATTTGTTTATAAGAATAAATTGTTTGATTAATATTGTAATAACATTTATAATACACAGACCTATAGGTACCACAATCTAATAAATCAGTTCCTATGTCGTATATTTCCTGCGTCGTGAGTGATGTGAGTAAAAAGATTTTGAGAAAGAGAATTTGAAGAAAGAAATTGTCGCGGCCAATCTGCAATATGCCTTAATCACAGGGGCATAAAGCTGACATTTATGTGGGATGCAATTTAAAAAAAATTTAATCTAATGCGACCAAGAGCTGTAAAGGCCACTCTTAGGGTGTTACCTGACCAATCGATCGATCGTCGATCGACGCCATCGACCGATGTTGGAGTGGATTAGTCGACGTCGATCGATCGGTCTGTTAGAAACTTTCGATCGACATCGACTAATCCATTCCACCATCGATCATCGATTAGTAAAATAAGATAAATATAAAACAAAATAATGTTGTATAATATAAATGATACGATTTTAAAATAATGTAATAGAATTAATTATGGAAGTAATAATAATCTGTTTCATAAAAATATTTGTACGCCGTGGTAACGGCATAGTATAGTAGTGCCACCAATTTTTACCTAAGATCTGTTATACAATGTACCTATACTATACAAATAAATAAATTCATTCATTCATTCATTCGATCGACGACAACATCGATTGATCTGGAAACATCCTTAATGTGAAAACATCATCATTATAATTATTTTTATTGCAGGTCAACGATTAGGCTTGTCGTCCGTTCGGCACGCCATAGCAGCCATCGTGCTCAACTACGAACTAAAACCACTCCCCAATTCGCCCCGACCTATCGATGTACCTCTAGACAGAACGGGTTTGACCGTCGTTCCCGATATTACTCTTCATGTTGACTTTGTTCCAAGAAAGTCATAATGTTAAAACCCACCGAAAATAAATGGTGTAAGCTGTGCATAACAATTCTACCTGGCGACGAAGTCGTTTGAGAATCTATTCTCTTCTCTTGAAGAAAATGTTTTACTAGCGAGTAGTCATATTTATTCTATGTAGTAATATAAAAGTGTTTGTGATTTTTTTGTACCAAAGCTTTTTCTTTATAATGTTATATAGATTTAATTCATAATTATATTATGTGACTTAGTTGAATCTATTGGTGCAAATACGTATGTATATAAATAAAATTTATGTGAGTAACATTGTTTTCTTTACTATTTTGCCATTTCGATTTGTAAAATATTATTTTCGCCACGATTAAATGCACGATAAAATCCACATGTGTTAAAACGAGAAATTACTCATAAATGTTATGAAATGACTTGCAGCCAATTATGGATTTAAATTTTTAAAACACAAATAAATGAATTAATAGCCTGTAACTTGGTCTAGGCTAGTCTGATGGCCGCCGAGTAGCGAGTAACTATAGGCTAGTAGGTATCTGACTCAATAAAGGGACCTAATAAATGACATTCCGTAAAAACAAAATAGATGCATAAACGGGCGAGTACTCGATGACTGTTCAACTGCCGGCGAGTATTAAATCTATTGAAACATTTTATTCTGAACCAAAATATAACTTGGAACTGCTCTTCTGAAAATTGGACGTTGTAGTTTCGAAACTTTTTTTTTTTTTTATGGAATTAAGATAGCAAACGAGCATGCAGTACCACCCTTCCCCTGCCGCCCATAACAACTGTGACCGAACTAACCGACCTAGAACTAGACTCAAAGGGACTAGGATGGTTAGTCCAGTTAGTAGATGGTGTTAGAATATTAGTTGGTTAGTTTGTTAATAAGTGCGAGGACAGGGTATGTTAGTGATAATTAGTCCTGTTAGTTAATGTTAGTAATAGTCCAATTAGTTATTGTTAGTATGAGTCTTGTTCCAATTTGGTCACAGATGCGTTGCTACCCCTGAATATGGAATGAATGAAATAAATATGGAATTTTTTATTCGACAAATCACTGTCCAAATTTTCTCTTGCCCCCTCCATGATTAAATGGCAGCCATTTTGTTTTTTTTTTAACTTCGAAGCTCGGACGCCTGTACTGTTTTAATCATTGCTATCGATGTAGACGTCTTAGAAGGCCAAAAGATATCTCATTTGAAAGCTAACAATATGGGTAATCAACTTAAGTTGCATTTTTATTAATATTTTTTTCATAGAAGAACAAAAAAGGATTTAAATAACAAAATTCAAAATCTCCTAACAGTAAAGTGTAAGGAGCTAGTTCAACGAATTGATAAAGATCGACAGAAACCTGAAGCTATAGATTTAAAAGTAAGTTTTTTTATTCTTTGTTGCTTACTTACATTTAGATATTTAATTTTATAACGCCTGTTACAAGAACGCCTTTATTGTTATGCTTAGCTAATTCTATATTAAACAAGGCCTGTCGTTATTAGGATGTCCTGCTAGTTAATAGATGCTTTTAGTAGCAACCATGTTGCTTGAAAAGCCATTTATGGTAAGTCTTCTACATATGTTTAACAGATAATTAACGAGTTAATAATAATTAGCTCCTAAACTGTGGAACGTATTTAAGCTTAATTTATATTTGTTTAGGCTTTAATGATTGATTTCTCCACCGACATTATCGTTACCTCGACGTTCGGCATAATTTCGGACGCCACCCTCACCGGAGAAAGTTATTTTAGGACCATCACCCAGGGCTACGCGCAGTATAAGTTTTTCAGAGCATTTTCATGGACCTGTATTTTCTTCATCCCTGACTTGGTTGATTTCTTCAGGTAGAATATTTTTACGATAGGTTACAAACCTAGTTTACAAACCTACTCAGTTAAAAGTGATATTACTATTTTTTATGTTTGTTTGTATCCAATTGTTATCAATCGTCTAATAATTTCTAGAACTCTTTGATGACATTTGAGAAACTTTCGTAGCTATTTCATTTACTTAATATAGAAGATTTACTTGATTGATTGACTTGTTTAACTTTAAATTTTGTGACAATATTATATTACCCACAAAATCTATTATCCCTTAAAATATCCACACAGGTTTAAGATGTTCCCAACTGACAGCAATGAGTACTTGCGAAAAGTATTAAGAACAATGATAGCTCAGAGAGGTGGTCTAGAAAACAAAGTCATGGAAGCGAGAGACTTACTCGATATTTAAATAAAGATAAAACAGGAAGACGACAAAGGTATTAAAAAGTAAAGAAAATTGAAACATAATAATTAATTACGAATTACTTTCCATTTAGCTTTGGGAATTTTATTAAAAAAATACGCGCAAACGAGCTTGATTGAGTGATTAGATTTGTGACTTTGCTGGTTTATACAGGAATTATGATAAAATTTATTAAGGAAAATCCCAGCTAGCTTGGTTATTTATTTTTGAATATGAATTTCGTTATTTTGTGATACTAATTTCACACTAATACACCCACACACACGATACACACACACACACACACACACACACACACACACACACACACACACACACAAACACACACAAACACACACACACACACACACACACCTTTTAGTTGCTTAACTGTAAACAGCAATTAATGCTACTTAATAGAAGACACTAGACCTCATAACACAGGGAATCCTAGTATGAAGTCTAGAGGACCAACTATGTAATTCTGATTTTGTATTTTGCTGTGTATTTCAATAAAAATATTTCATTTCAATAAATATTTCATCCATATGAACTATTGATATTTATTTTTGTCTTATGAAATTGTGTTTTAATAGATTTAAGTAGTATTTTTAGATTTACATTAGATATTTTAAAATCAGTTTTTTCCATAACACACCCAAATACATTTAATTCACAGAACTGGATATGACAGAAAACATGATGCTACGAGTAGCTCAATCTGCAGCTTTTGTTTTCGGAGGGTTCAAAACTACTGCTACTACATAATGGACTTAATACTACATTGACATTTGGCATTTATGAACTGGCGTTTAATCCTGAGGTCCAGGTAAGCCAATTCTTTAATTGAGCCTAAAAAACAAACTTTATATTGAACTAATTGTACAATTATTCTGATACTCAGTAAAAAAGTTAATCCAATGTTTGATTTATTTTGTCTTTTTCTTACCTTTGACTTCAGGGGATTTTGTTTAAAATAGCCAATTTATTAAAATTTGAAAAAAAATAACAATTTGACTTCATTTATGATTTTAAGCAATACCAAAGTTATTTCATACATTTTTTTATATATTTATTTTTGGGTTACAGAGACATTCCGGAAACATCCTTTTCTAAGTTGGTTAGATCGCGTAGCCCTAAATGATTACAAAGTTAATGAGAACCTCACGCTCAAGGCTGGGACTCCAGTGTTGGTGAATGTTATGGCTTCCACTACGATCCTGACATCTACCCCGAGCCCGATAAGTTCAACCCTGATCGGTTCCTCCGTGAGAACAAGAGTGATGCTAAGCCTTTTGCATTTGAGGGGTATAAAAGCAAAAACGCCACTGTCCCATTTTGACTTTATTTAAACTATGAATGTCATCTTATAGCGCTGATTGCAACTGTTATAACGTTATTTTAAGTTTCGATGCAATGTTCCCACTGTCCCATAGATAATCGAGTCCAAAATATCAGTTCAGAAGCAAAATTACCACTCTCCCTGACATGTCGCAAGCAAACACGCCACTGTCCATTCCGGCCAATCACAAGCCTCGAAAATCAACAGAATCAAGATGGCCGCATATGCAACTTGCGTATAAATCGTCTCTCATATTTTAAGGTTTTATTAATAGAATTTTACGTGAATTGAATAAAAAAATGGAGGAAAATGTCGTTCAAGTAACTCCAGAAATGGCACGAAAACGAAAAAGGGCTCCAGAAACCTGGAAACGTGCTAAAGAAAAGGTTGAAAGGTTAGCAAGTTGTTCTTACACTTCATGTTATTTAGTACAGTCAGTCAGTTAGGCGTGTTCTGCTTTTCTCTCTACAGTTGATAAAATTCATAATCACAAAAAATTGTTTATAACTGAAACCATTCACTTCACGTTTTAACCGACTTCAAACAAGGAGGTTCGCAGTTTGACCTGTATGTATGTATGTATGTATGTATGTATGTATATTTGTGCGCAATTATCTCGCGTTTGGTTTAACCGATTTTGATGCGGTTTTCAGCATAGTATTTGTCAGACTTAGGAGAAGGTTTTAAGCATATTGTTTGGCTGAACCGATTTTGATACGGTTTTCAGTGTCGTGTTTATCAGACTTAGGAGAAGGGTTTAGGAATACTAACCAAGTTTACCTGAACCGATTTTTACTTTTCGGCGTTAAAGTCGGTTCTATTTTGTTAAAAGTTATACATGCTGTTGTTTATATAATCATATTTTTATTATTAATTATTTATTAATCATTTATTATCTAATTAGCCATGGCAATTTTAAATCCTTAACTCGGAATCAGGCATAGCAATATCACACATTTCTTCATTTATATTTTCATTAGTTTGGCCTTGTGAATGAAGTATAACTTCTTTATAGTATTTTAAATTTGAATCACTTTCTTTCCAATTTTCACCGTAATGTTTTTTAGTAGTGTCAACATCTTTAATTTTGTCTTGTTTTACAATAACTCCACCTCTTTTTTCTGTACCAAATAAATTTAAATTTCTGTATTTTTTTGCTTTTAGATACTCAGCAAAAGCTCCTCCCGAAGTGCCATCCTGTACTCATAACATTAACAATAAGCGATTTAAATGTTATGCACTAACAATGCTTGATATTCAAAAATTCCATGAAGAATTTTATGCCACAAAAAATAAAAAGGATCAGGATGCATTTTTATTGAAACACTGTGTAGTACAGAGGGTGAAAAGGCGCCGTCCGCGAGTTGGACAGCGCAAGGCGACAGAAAATACTACAAAATTATTTGTGCGTAGGCGTGGATCCACCAGACTACTACGTGTTTGCCAAAAAACTTTTCTAGGAATTCTAGGGATTACTGAGCATAGGATAAGAAGGGTATCTCGAACTTTTGCAAGCACGGGGTCCATTGTTCAAGAAAAAAGAGGTGGAGATCACACATCGGCTAAAAATGTTCTTAAACTTAGAGCAGTGCAACGATTTATTGAATCTTTTCAATGCTTAGAATCCCATTATTGCCGATCTAGCACAATGAGAAAGTACTTGCCATCCACTCTAAACATCTCGAAAATGTGGAAGATGTATAATGAACAGAGTAACACAGACCTTAAGGTACGTCAGTGTTATTTTAGAGCAGTGTTTAATAAATGCTATAATCTAGGATTTGGAAATCCACGTACAGATACTTGTTCAAAATGTAGCGAGCTAACGGAAAGAATAAAAATTTCAACAAATGCGTCTGAAAAATCGGTGTTAATGACAGAAAAAAGGGTACATCGGCTTAAGGCAAGAGCATTTTATCGGTTAATGAAAGAAGAAAGAAATGATTTGGTGACATTCACGTTTGATTGCCAAAAAAATCAAGTATTGCCTAAGGTTCCTGACCAGGCAGCATATTATAGCCGTCAACTTTATATATATAATTTTGGTATCATTAGATCTGTACCAGAGAATACCTTGAATAAAAATAATGTAACATTGTATACCTGGTTAGAAAACGAGCATCGTAAAGGTGCTAACGAGATAGCATCAGCTGTTAATGATATGCTTCAAACTACAGATTTTTCTGAACATGTGAAGACTGTCAGGCTGGTAGCGGACGGATGTGGAGCTCAAAATAAAAATAGCGTTATGATGGGTATGTGCGCTAGTTGGTTATCTCATGCACCGGACCATATTAAAACTATTGAGTTGGTATTTCCTGTACCAGGACATTCGTTTCTGCCACCTGATAGAGTATTTGGCCTTATTGAAAAAGAAATAAAGCGTATGGAGGTTATTCTGAAACCTGAGGAATACGTACACATTTTTGAAAAATATGGAAGAGTTAAAAGATTTGATGGCATGAAGGATTGGAAATCTGAACTCGCAAATATAATTCGTCCCCCTGGAAAGTGGCATTTTCAATTTAATCAATGCAAAAGATTTTATTTAAAAAGAAATAAAAATAATGATGTCTATGTACGTGGAGAACCCAACTATGGAGCGGATGTAGGATGTTACAAGTCTGTGTTGAAAAGGGGTAAAACATTTTTTGATGTTAACCCAGCTTTAATAGAAAAAGGAAAAGTTATTGTAAAACAAGACAAAATTAAAGATGTTGACACTCTACTAAAAAAACATTGCGGTGAAAATTGGAAAGAAAGTGATTCAAATTTACAATATTATAAAGAAGTTATACTTCAATCACAAGGCCAAACTAATGAAAATATAAATGAATATGAAGAAATGTGTGATGTTGCTGTGCCTGATTCTGATTTAAGGGTTTAAATGCCAAAGTTAATTAGATAATAAATGATTAATAATAAATAATAAATAATTAATAAATATGATTATATAAACAACAGCATGTAAAAGTGAAGTGAATGGTTTCAGTTATAAACAATTTTTATAAATGATTTATAAATAATTAATATTAAGAAATAAAAAATATATGATTATATTTTATAAAAAGTATCTTTTCTTTTTTGTTGACGGTACATTTGTTGCCAATATTTAATTGCAGATGTGCCACTGTCCATAACCATACACGCAATCTCACCACTGTCCTCTTATCAGATGCAAAGTCGCCACAGTCATGTCATTTTTATTATATATTCAGTAAATTTTAATTCTCTGTGATCCAAATTACCGTTTATTTTCCATATTATACCCTCTTTCAGATTAAAATATATGTTTATACTATAATCTACGTAATTATGTTGCCGTACTAGATTTTCTTTATTTTGTTCTTTAGATTTTTTTGGACACTGGCGTTTTTGCTTTTATACCCCTCATTTATGCCCTTCGGGGAAGGACCTAGGAAATGTATTGGTAAGCATAATTTATAATTAGTATCAGTGAATGAGGACCAGTAAATAACATAAACTTTATATTTATAGATATAAATCTTGACGAATAATAACCGAGGTTTTTTTTCAGGAGAGATTCGGTTATTCCAGCGTTCGTCACGGTTTAACTGTCATCATACTGAACTAGGAAGTACCTCTCCTCTATCCAACTTCCCAAAGCCATTAGAAGTGAATCTGCACAAGGTCTCGGTGTTTCGCACCCCTGGAGAAGAACTTTCAGTAGAATTTGTTCCTAGGAATTCAATTCTTGCTACAAAAACTAACGCCTCCTTCGCGACATAAAAAAACTACGTGTAAGGAAGCGAAGCAAGGGCGTCTACTTAATAATATGTCTTGCAAGAAGACGTCTGCCGGGTCAGCTAGTAATTGATAAGGTTTTTGCTCTTTCCAATGTTAATAAAAATACACAGTTATTTCAAAAAATGTGTCATTGTTTAATTTTTATACGTTATCTGTGGCAGTGTTCCCTTCCGATTAGGTAAGTACACCTAATTTAAATATTTTTGATTCAAGATTAAAAAGGTATTTTCTTAATTAAGCCACTAAGCGCGGCATTGCCATGTAACATTAGGTGGGATCGTATAACAAGCGGTAACTTTAAATAAAAAATGTGGGAGTGTCGTAGAACACTCGATTGAAACAGAGTTATAATGTTGCACTTTACCTCTAATTCTTAAACTTCTGACATGCCCCACCACTCAGATGACTTTCCTAAACTGACAGCTGGCACCTTATTGGCTGCAATAAATAAAACTGATTGACCAACAAGTGCGTATCTATGACAGGGCTTCATCCCATTTCCGTCACGCAAAAATCTTACACTTTTCATTTTCTAGCCCCATGCAATAAGCAACCTCGGTCTAAAAAAATTATTCATTTACAATATTTGGGAAATAATTGCACCCGGATGTAGTTTACCGTCATTATCTACGTGTTATCGGCCATGATTTGAACACGTGATCGGCAAAACAAGTTTACTTCATTTTGAATGTGGTAATGTCTTGGGATTACTGTACCGGTAGATTGCAAGTGGAGATAAACGTAAAAGTAAATATGTATTAATAAGTACTTACGTCCTACCTTTTCCGCTTAATCCGCTGGGCCGATTCAGATGAAAGGATCCAGTAGACCTAGTTTTTATCCCGACAATCTTACCTTAAAAAGGTTAAGTGGAAAGTGAACGTTTGTAAAGGGCATCAATAATATAATCTCGACATATTTATGTTTATCAGATTGCAATAAAACTTGGCACATAGGTAACATTAAAGTAAAGAAGAGTGAAGATGAGGTACTTCCCGAGTACATAATAAAAGAAGAATTATCGATCAGAAAGTATTAAACCATAGCTGCTGCGTCTATACTAAAGGTCTGCTTAGAATATCCAGAGTGGGTGAATTTACTTTGTTGGTATGTCGGTCGATAAAACGTTGGAACCTTAATAGCTGTAAATTAAACCCCCGACGAAAATCATTTTCATAAATTATTCACCAAATTTTGGAAAAGAGCTTCTCTTCAAACTGCAAACCGATTTCTACCGACCATGAACCAACCACGATGAACGAGGCTTTCGATTTAAGAAACCCTTTCTCAAATCGATGTAGACACACAGACAGACAAGTAAAACTTATAAAAGTCGTATTTTTATTAAAAATTAGATTTGCGATAAGAAGTGACTATGCAAATTATTGAACATGCCAATATTTTACATTCAGTTGTGTTTTGACTACTAATGTTATCACAATATTGACATTGCAGTGACCCCCAGACTTAAAAATATTTATGCAAATGAAACTTCTTTTTTACTTCTTATTTGCATACATAGTCCATTATCACTTAAGTTTAGTTAACGTCTACACCTATCATTTACCTAACATATAAAATTATTTAATTCTTAGCGCAGTTAAAGTTATTTACCACTGAGTCGTACTTCTAGTCGTCGTGTGAACTGACGCTATGGGTAAGATGTTAAATTAAATTCATGGTCAGGTAGCAAATCAAGGTTCATCATAATTATAATCCACTTTTGGGTTGTGTGGGCTATAATAATGATGTACCTTGATTGACTTTCTAGGCTTAGATCTCTTACAATGAGAAATCTTGGCAGTTTACACACCATTGATGATATTATAAAATCGTCTTATTGTATAAACTATAGTTAGCGAACCTAAAGGCTTTTCACTTTAAAAAGGTAGGGGAATATTTAATTGAGTTCAAACACTCTTATGCATTGAAAAAGCTAATCCATACTGATATTATAAATGCGAAAGTCTGTCTGTCTGTCTGGCTGTCTGTCTGTGACGTTTTCACGGCTAAACCACCGGTCCGATTTGGATGAAATTCGGAATGAAAATAGTTGAAGACCCAGAGTCACACATAGGCTACTTTTTTTTCAAAAATCAACCCCTAAAGGCTTGAAATAGGGGATGAAAGTTTGTATGAAAAATCTAAACCGCCTGACCGATTTCGATGAATTTGCCCAGGAAGATAGTTGATGACTTACCTTCTTCCTCAGTTCCCCGGTTCGCGATATAAACGAATTCCACGCGGGCGAAGCCGCGGGCAAAAGCTAGTCATAAAATATAATCACACCATATTATTTTAGACGTTATCAAGGTGTTGACCATGATGCTGCCAGCAGTGTTCATCCTCCTCGTGACTTACCTGGTCTTGCGCTGGATACAGCTGAAGCAGTACTGGGCAAAGCGAGGGGTTCCTCATATCCCACCACACCCTGTGCTCGGCAGCCTGACTTTTTTATATCGTGAAAATCCTGTAAGCAGACCACCACAACAAATCGTTTTTAATGTATTATGCAACCTGTCAGACGGGTCTTTATTGTTACTATTCGCTTGCTAACGTATGCTTAGTATGGAATGGAAAATCATCATTACCATCATCGTTTCAACTCATTTCCACAATTAAGGTTGGGTATCCTGTCACAATTTCAGTCATACAAGCCATAATGTCACCTCGCTGGCCACGGATTGATAGACTTCACACATTAGCTGTAAGAACATTTCAGAGAACTCTCATTTGTGCAGGTACCCTCTTTAGATTTTCCCTCTCCGTGTGATAATTAAATTAGCACGGATTGCCTTGGAAAGCTGAATGGTTTGAACATTGGACTTCCTGTCTAATGTTCAAACCGTTCTGCTTCTTAGTCTGAACCTTCATGGTCTGAACAATATTTTCAGTATGTCGGCTACTGTTGGTAATTATTTCCAGGCAATATGGTTGCGACGCATGTACGAGCGCTTCGATTATCCGTACGTCGGTGTATGGATATTCTGGAGACCAGGACTGATCGTGAACTCAGAAAAAATCGCGCAAAATATTCTTATTAAAGATCAAGCCAACTTTAGAAACAGATTAGTAAGCTCTGGAACCACTGACCCAGTAGGTTGTCTCAACTTGTTCACACTAGATGTAAGTATATTTTGATAAAAACACTAGGGTCTTGATTAAGTATTTGCATTTTTTTTCTAAATATCTGGAAGAAGAATGGTCGAACCTCCGTAAAAAATAAGATAAAAATAACTGGCTCTCAAAAGCCTCAACACAAGTGGTCGTTTATCAGCGGACTCAAGAAAGACGTTCGTAACTTGCCAGATATACTTCACGGTATTACATCACAATAAAACTCCTAAATATTATTCATTTTTCAGGATCCTTTATGGTCAGTACTTAGAAGACATCAGACAACTCTTTTCACGAGCTCCAAGCTGCGAGGTATTCAGAATACGTATACATTAAAGTCTAAAGAACTAGTTGAACGTATTGCTAAAGATAGGCAGAAACCTGAGCCTATAAATTTAAAAGTAAGTTTTATTTATACATAAGTATACGTTTAGAATTCTGTCAGTAACTCTTATGTCAATGACTGGCTACAAGTTAATAAGTCCCTTCCAATCATTCCTGTGTTGCTTGACGGTTTGGGTTTTCATAATAGTTGAAACTGTCTTTGTGTCTAAAGCTGTTGATTGCTTCCTTGGTTGCAGTACTAGGGGAACATGTTTACTATCTCTTTAACCAGCTAATTAATTAGAGTTAATTTTAAAAGTATTGATTAATTAGATCTTCTGATTCCATAGGCTATCATGATCGATTTCTCCACCGACGTTATTGCAATCTCGTCGTTTGGCATGATGTCGGATGCTACCCTCACCGGAGAAAGTTTCATGAAGGTCGTCACCCAGAGTTACTCGCAGTACGAATTCTTCAGAGCGTTGTCTTGGATCTGTATGTTCTTCATTCCTGAGTTGATTGACTTCTTCAGGTGAAATGTTTTATCTTTACTAATGCTATAAAGAGAGAATGCAAAACATTTATAATTGTATTGTATCCAATAATATTCCAAGAGTGCCTTAACCATAAAGCAAATTTAAACAATTCTTTTGCCATTCAAAAGGTGTGTATAAAAGCTTTTTTGGAGATTTTTACGTTTTACGAGTCCAAGTGATATTAATTCTTATTATTTGGTCCAAATCAAGGTTGGTGAGAAATTATTTAAAAAACGTAAATATTAATTTGTGGGTCTAAATATCGGTTGTGCCAATTCAGTAGGAACAATGGCTACAACCCATTAATGGCCCACTATTGAGCCCGGGTCTCTCCTCATTATTAAGGAGGCCTAGAGCATTCTCCACCACGCTGCTCCAGTGCGGATTGATGGAGGGGTTAGTCACCAACCCAATGTCGAGAGTTTTCAAGCCGCCCGAAGGCTTCCGACATGGCTTAACGACTGTTATCTATCGATAACAACCGCGACCGACGGCTTTACGTGCCCTCCGAAGCACGGAAGCGCTCAAGAAATTTTGCCACTAGCGGTCACCCATCCGACTACCGACCGCGCCCGCAGTTGCTTAACTTTGTCGATCACTTAAGATCGATGCAAGCCGCCGGGATATGAGCGCTAGGAACTAGCACTAGGGGCTAGAACTAGGGGCTAGCGCAGTAGGAACAATGTTGAGCGACAAATCGTGGCTTGCAAATTCGACCCTGAGTAGCAGATGTTTTTTTTATAGCCTGACGGGCTGATGCAAAGCAGACGAGCCACCTGATGGTAAGTGGTTATCGTCGCCTATGGACACGAGCAACACCAGGGGAGTCACCAGTGGAGCGCTCTTTTTCACCTTTCTTGAAGAACCCCATGTCAAAGCGCTCCGGGAATACCTCAGAGGGAAGCTCATTCCACAGCTTGCAAGTTCGTGGTAGAAACGATCGTGAAAAACGGACCGTTCTCGTCCGCCACGAATCCAAGCGATGTGGATGATACTTCAATCTTTGGCAAGTGGTGCGATGATGGAAGGGTGAAGTTGGCACCAAATCGAACAATTCCTCGGAGCACTCACCGTTGTAAAGTCGGTAGAACACGCAGAGAGATCCCATGTCTCTCCTGAAACCTAGGTTTTCTAGCCTGTTAGTGACTCGTGGGTCGTTGACAACTCGAACTGCGCGCTTTTGGACGGCGTCAAATGGACTAAGCTGGTATTGTGGCGCCCCTGCCCAAAGGTGAGAACAGTACTCCATGCGAGGCCTGACCTGAGCTTTATAAGGCATCAGAAGGTCCCTCGCAGTGAAGTACCGCTTCGCCCGGTTCAGGACGCCAAGCTTTTTGGAGGCCAGTTTGGCCTTAGCTTCCAGATGACACCGATACTGCACGTCGCTCGAAATGTCAACACCCAGAATCCCAACACTTTTACTAACGGTGAGCGCGGTACCCTGGAATTGAGGCGCCCTGACAAATGGGGTTTTCTTAGCGGAAAACGCGCAAAATTGTGTCTTCGTGGGGTTGAACTCAACTAAATTGAGTCGTCCCCATTCCGAGACTTGCTCCAGAGAGTTCTCAACTTCAGACACAAGTTTGATTCTGCTATCCTCCACATGAGACTGAGAGGAGTTGCAGGGCCTGTGTAACACGCATCTCCCGTGTTGTCATCTGCATAGCAATGAATGCCGTTTGCACGCTCCAGCATATCATTAATATGCAGAATGAACAGAGTAGGAGATAGTACAGACCTTGGGGAACACCAGCGTTTATAGGTTTCATATCTGAGCAACAACCGTCGACTACCACCTTTATATTATGTCGTTCAGATAGAAAGCTGGCTACCCAACTGCATAACCTCTCAGGGAGACCGTAAGATGGAAGCTTCGCGAGAAGAGTCCTGTGCCAGACCCGGTCGAAGGCCTTAGCGATATCCAGGCTGACCGCCAATGCTTCCCCATTGCTATCAAGGACCTGAGCCCATCGTTGAGTAAGATATGCTAAAAGATCGCCAGCTGAACGGCCGTTTCTTTCTTGTATTCTTTTAATTTTAATGTTTTCTTTTATAGTACTTTTTTTTAATATTGTCATACGCATTACGGTTAAAGTAACTATTAATAAATTAATTAACGTAACATTAATTTATTCATGTAAAATGCATAGTTGGGGAATCTTTTTTTAACTTGAAGTATTTTTATTAAAAATGTCCATTCAGATTCAAGATGTTCCCAACAGAAGGCACCGAGTTCTTGAGAAAAGTATTACGAACAATTATAGCTCAGAGAGGAGGTTTAGAAAATAAAGTAACTGATCCGAGAGACTTGCTTGATATCTTGATAAAGATGAAACAAGATTACGGCAAAGGTATGAAAACAAAAATTGTAATTCAAAACCACTCCATCATGTTTAGATTTCACTGGCATTTCAGGATCGTAATGATGTCCATACGAGTATATTTAAAAAGTTTTACGGATGCAGTGAAAATACTAATTTACCCAAGAAAGAACCTCCATAGTTTTTTAATCCGATTACAAGTAGAACTATCAATTTAAATACAATTCTAATTATCACGTAGGAAAAAAATGCAGTTTCTGTGATGAAACATCCGGAATGAACATTGATATTAGCCATCCGTCACATGATATTATTTATGTTAATAGTCGGTATCACAACTGGGGTCATTCAAAAGTTTCCTTAATATTTTATTGGTCTAACATAGGCTTTGATCCAAAATATAATCGAATCGTTGTTTTTCATTGTTATTGTATTTACTTTTAATTTACAGAACTCAATGTGACAGAAAATATGATGCTAGCTCAAGCTGCTACTTTTGTGCAGGGAGGGTTTGAAACTACGTCTGCTACATTATCTTTTGGCATTTATGAACTGGCGTTTGTTCCCGAAGTGCAGGTAATATATGTATAAATAATAAAAAATAATTACTTGCAATAAAACTGGCTGAAATAAGTTTAATAATAATTGTCAGTATAATTTAAAATCACGTCATAAAATCCATTGAAACAAACAGAAAAGTTAATAAAATTTTGGAATGTAAGAGTATGTAGTAATAGAATTACAATGAGCTCCATAAAAATACTTTTGCAGGATAAATTATACAGGGAACTACAGGACGCAAAAGATAAAGATGGTAACGATTTATTACCGGATGCAAGCGTACTGTCACAGTTGACGTATCTTAACTGTGTCATCAATGGTAAGTTTAACATTAAGTAATACTCATGGACTTAATATACTAACTTAGTATGTTAAGTCCATGGTAATGCCAAAGAATAACTTTCAATAATTGTATTGTCAAATACTTGAAGATTGAAGCTACATCCACAGCACTTGGATTCGTGGCGAATCCCCACGGTTCGTTTTCACGATAGTTTTTGCCACAAACTTTCCAGCTGTGAAATGAGCTTCCTTTTGAGGTGTTCCCGGAGTGCTGATGACATGGAGTTTTCCAAGAAAGGTGTAAAAAATGGGATCTTCTTCAGAGTCAGCTTTCTATAGGTGACTCCCCTGTTCTTGCTCGTGAATAGGTGTATCGGCGACGATAACCATTTACGATCAGGTGGCTCGTTAGCTCTTTAGGTTATCAAAATAATCTTATCAAAACCGAGTTGTACAATCTTTGAAAATAATTATCAGCGCAAAATATCGTTCGGTTTTCAGAGACGCTCCGAAAGTATCCTATTTTGACTTGGTTAGATCGCGTTGCTTTAAAAGACTATGAAGTTGATGAGAACCTCACAATAAAAGCCGGGACTCCAGTGTTGGTGAACATGGTGGGTTTACATTACGATCCTGACGTCTTTCCCGAGCCCGAGAAATTCAACCCTGATCGCTTCCTCAGTTATAAGAGCGATGTTAAACCTTTCGCGTTTATGCCCTTTGGAGAAGGACCTAGGAAATGTATTGGTGAGCGTTATTCTTTTCTAAAATCAAACAAATACAACGAGATCGACTAATTCAGACTATTCTTAAATGCAATGCTAAATACTAGGTTCCACTTTCTTTTTAGCCAACATTGAAGATGTCTTTTTATGTAAACTACCATATGCTAACCTTAACACCACCAACCTTGTACAATACCTTGATGACCGCTGATGCATCATCACATCACTGATACCTAGGACTGATAGAATTAAAACTTTTGTTAGTCTGTATGTTTGTCCGAGTATCACGCTAAAACTACGGAATTAATGTTGATGTGGTTTTTACTGTTGTATTGCTAGAGGCCTTACTTAAAAAATGGTGCATATCTAATCATTTAAGACTTTTTAGAACCTGAGATATGAATAGTATAGTTATGTATCCAAGAGAAAATGTACCGGGTCAGCTATTTTTTTATAAATAAAATCAAGAGCTATTTAATTTAATGTACTTCTCAAGAGTCACATGTCAATAATCGTGGACAATCCACGATTTACAATTTTACCGAAATCAATTTTATTGAGCCTAAAAAGACCACTCCATTGTAAAAATTATAACTTTAATCTTTTCCAGGTCAAAGATTAGGTTACTCTACCGTTCGTCACGGCATGGCAGCCATCGTACTGAACTACGAAATCAGGCCTGTGCCCAACGCGCCCAAGCCAGCAGAAATAAAAATAAACAAAAACACGATGTTTCTCACCACCAAAGACCTACTCTCGGTGGAATTCGTTCCTAGAAATTAAGTCCATGTAACAACTTGCTGATGATTTTACTGAAGGGTTCCTCTTGTTTGGTATAACAACTTTTCGTCGAACATCGCTTCGACTAATTTTAGTTGGAATAAAGTCATTTCACATAATTATTTATTTGATCGAATATTTGATTGCCATAATTTTATTTCTTATCATCATTTGTTTCGAATAATATCTTTTTATCGAATGTTCAAATGCGCTAATCACTACATAGTATAAAACAAAGTCGCTATTTTTGTCCGTCTGTTTGTTTGTCTGTTTGTCTGTTTGTCTGTTTGTCTGTTTGTCTGTTTGTCTGTTTGTCTGTTTGTCTGTTTGTCTGTTTGTCTGTTTGTCTGTTTGTCTGTTTGTCTGTTTGTCTGTTTGTCTGTTTGTCTGTTTGTCTGTTTGTCTGTTTGTCTGTTTGTCTGTATGCTTAAATCTTTAAAATCACGCAACGGATTTTGATGCGGTTTTTTGTAATAGGTAGAGTGATTCAAGAGGAAGGTTTTTATGTATAATACATGCATATATTCCCACGAGAACGGGATCCACGCGGGTGAAACCGCGGGCGGGCCGCTAGTTTTAATTAAAGTAATGTAAACTAGACTAATAATGATTTAGTCGAAAAATCGTGTTGGATATAAAGCGATTGCATCTAACTTGAGATTAGTCTAAGTGTTTGTTTTGTAAATAAAAAAGTTGCAAATATTTACAGCGTATTCTTTGGTATAATAACAGCTATTCAACTAAATAGGTTTGGTAAGCGAGGAGCGAAGCGACGAGCGTGTTAGGTTAACAGGAAACATCGCACGAGCCGAGCGAGCGAAGCGAGCGTGCCGCGGCAGCGGCCGGCAAGTGCCAGAACCTACTTTAGGGCGTTTATAACCACCTGAACATTTCATGAAATGAACATTTTATAAAATAAATATTCGATCAAATGAACATTAAGTCAATCAATATTACACAAAATGAATATTCGATCAAATGAAAATTATGTCAAACGATATTATACAAACTGATTATTATCTTAAACGTTGTTCGATTTATTAAAATTATATCAAAAGTTGTTATACGAAACAAGGTTAACCCTTTACTGAATGCATTGACTTATTGGTAAATGGAATTGTATGACAAAGTTCTGAATGAGACCCATGAAATAAATATCTATCTTATATGCTATAATATGTATAAAGTTAACAGTGTAATTTTAAAGGTGTGTGAGCTCCGCCAATAGGCTAGCGTGGTGGACTATGGCCAGGACGCACAATATATTGTGAGACGACTGGTGCCCAGCAGTGGGACTGTTCGGGGTGAAATCAAACGACCTGTACGGCCATCTTCGGTATTCGCTACTAATATTTGATAATTCTTAAATCGGTATGAGATTTTTCAGCTGTGAGAGAGAAAGAGATATGACATGAAGAGATCACGAATCTATTAACGTGTTTATTTGTAGTTGTTCTCTTTTGTGAAAGTAGAGCGAATATTTGGCCGAGTATCCACTAGGTGTGACATTCAACCGACCCATAATCTCACCGAGTCACCACACCGCACTCAAATTCAAAGAAGTATCTTCTTATGTGAGACTGGTGTGAACATCGAATAAATAACACCGAGATTTGCTATTTCTAATGTAAATAAATAATAGATGATTCATGAGTTTATTTCAATATTTCAATATTTTTTACCTACCTACTTGAAACCTTTTACTCTTTAATAAGCTTGTTACTGAGGAAAATAAATGAGAAGCAATTATTACCTATTTAATTACCTATCTAATATTTAAGACGTTATAGACGAAAAATGATTTTAAACTACAACCTTGCTAAAAGTTGTATCTATTTTTATGTTGTAATCGGAAAGAAGAAAAATTGAAATAAAAAGTGTGTTTTATTGAAAATGGTGGGTGTTTTTATAAGTCGTATGTTCATAAATTAAGAATCTATAAACGCATTTCTTATGTACAAAATTCGTTAAGCGTTCGACGCACGGGACTGGCTTCGATATCACGCTTCGATATAATTATTTTAGCAAGCAACAAGCAAGCGCACAAGCGAGCTCTCGTCAAAATGAATGAAGCGATTTTTCTATTCTTGGTCTTGGGCACACACAGGGGCTACACACAGGGAATCTTCAGTGTAACTTTCTACATCCACATACTCATTATGTACCACAATATAATTTCCATTGTATTAATTTAACACATTTACACTTTCGTTCAGCAAAACGTAAAAAATCAAATAAAACAAAACAAAAAACAGTTTTTCTCTTACAACCACCTGTTTCTAATCATCCGCACTAAAGTAAAAAAAGAAAAGTAACCCTTTCTACGTGTTTATCTATCTGAAGGCTTGCAACGCCATATCCGTAGAATCGATTTCGATTAAACTTTGTATAGGCATGATTTGAGACCCGGTCATGGGACAAAGGTTATTCTTCTCTATCTTCAAGTGTAAGTCATTTAGATTGGTTGAGCCATGTCAGAGATTAGCTTGGACAAACAGACAGAGAGATAAACAGAAACAGTAAAAAATATTTTTAAGCTATTGCATAGCTTTTATCGCGGGCCTTGGGCGCGGGGACCGAATGCAAAAATTTCGTAACGAAAATTTATTACACCCTACACACAGACATAGTTACTATGGTTACTATGTCTATGCACCCACACATCGATAAATACCAGAACTTTTAACTGAGTTAACTAAATTTTACTTTATAACGGCTAAACCGATTTGGCTAATTTTAGTCTTGAAATATTCGTGGAAGTTCAGGGAAGGTTGCAGCGATGAGAAAATATGAAAAATTGCGAGCAAAATACTAAAAATGAAAATTTTAATTTCCCATATAAATCTTACCTGTCAAACATTTGATTTTCGCCCCGTCGGTTCGGTGTTTTAAGAATAATTACATGTAGATCTGGATTAAATAAGGCGTTGGAATCGACAACATGTATTCATAATAGTCGAATTATCGCGTATTTAGATTTAAAACATACAAAATAATAACATGACATAAAATAATGACACTATATTAATGACTTGAGGTTGATAGAGACAGTGCCATACAGGCAAGGCAAACTGTAAGGCACTGTCTCTGTCACCCACACGTCATTCACGCGCCAAAAGATCGTTGTAGGACTTAAATGTCAAATGACAATTTTCTTTTTAAAAATAATTATTTTGTCAACTGAAATAGTTCTTATGCTTTTGTTCAGAATATTTAAATCTTCTTTGCACTTAATGCATTATCCGTTTCTAATAAAGATTAAAATGTCTTGCACCTATAATGTGTCGTTATGATGTACGTATTCTTAACAATTAGGCTTACGTCATTATTATGCGTCTCTTTCAGTGATATTGGGCGTTTTTCCATTAGCCGGCCCGGCACCGGCACCGGCGTGCCGGTGAAGCAAAAATGTAGGAAAATGTATGGATCGCTTTTCCACTTACCGGCGCCGGCGCCGGCCCGGCATTGAGTCCCGCCGGCGCCGGTGCCGGCCTGGCAAAAATGCATGTGTATTGTATATGAATTGTAGCCGTGTGCGTGTGTTAGTGCGCGGGGCGATTAGGAGGGAGATAAAGAGAATTTTCAGATGAATAATTTGTATCCAACAAATATGTAGTTAAATGTGTCCTCGGTTATAGTATGGATACCTATATAAAATACTAGAGAACCACCCGCGCTTCGCTTCGGGACCCGTAGGTAACAGCCACTTAGGTCCCGCTCCCGTAGGAATCTCGGCTAAACAGTAGCCTATTAGGTGTAATTATGATATACCGGAACATCAGATATAACATTTGCCTATGACATAAGTAAATTACATGTAGTATTTGATAGGGTAATTCAGAACTTGCAAATGAATTTTACTAACGCCATCTATTAACAACATCTGGAACTAAATATCTAGCAACTAACAAAACATTGATCTTCCCATAGGAATGAGATGTTTTCCCGCGGAAAAAAGTAGCCTACGTCACTCTCCACCCTCCTAACTATCCCCACACACATAAATCATACCATATGTATAATAGCCATGTTGCGACGTGAAAGAGGCACAAACAAACACAGTTTCACATTTATAATATTAGTATGGAAGTATGGATTTTAAGAATTTTCTGGGACCCATTTTCAACTTTTCAAAAGGCTATATTATGTTCATTCTCAGTATCTGACTTTAAGTATTGAATTAATCCATAATTCGACGTCTCTGCGTTGGTATTGGCGTCGTAGATATAAAAGAAACAAATAATATAGTCGACGGCTTGAAGTTACCATTGTTATAGGTATCTACGCGTTGTAATGTACTTAATATACGTGTCAACGTGCTGAAGACCATGTCAGTACTGTACCACTCACCGGGCATAAACCGGCATTGACACCGGCACAATGGAAAAACGAAGACCCGGCGCCGTGCCGTGCCGGTGCCGGACCGGTGCCGGGCCGGCTAAATGGAAAAACGCCCGT
Organism: Hesperia comma; assembly: GCA_905404135.1. Classification (NCBI taxonomy): domain Eukaryota; kingdom Metazoa; phylum Arthropoda; class Insecta; order Lepidoptera; family Hesperiidae; genus Hesperia; species Hesperia comma. The sequence continues at coordinate 615,419 of FR990028.1, read as the reverse complement.
TGCCTATGAACTTTGATGTAACTTTTGATAACTAGGCAACTAAATGAAAACTGGTACACCACTTTCTTGGCCCACTGTAAAACAGTGAATATCTGTACTCGTATAATTTGTGTACAAAGTGTTTTAAATATGAATAAACAAAGTGCATTTATTAATGAAGAAAGTCACGAAAAAATTGTGAAAGAAAATGAGTTATTACTCTATATACATTCATTTTATTATTATTATCACAAATGCAGTATTATTTTTTGTTTTGTTAATTTTTAATTTATATATAATGATATGCAATAGCTTTACCGCGGCAGTCTCCGAGTGCCACACGTCTTTTTTTTTATTATTTGTAGTTGAAATAACATCAAATTGCAAAGAGTAATCACTAAAGCAAAACAAAAATCGTGGAAGCAAGGGTCAATGTGAGTGATTAGTAGCAGACGATCTTACACGCGTGACTGATGCAGTCGACGGGACAAAAGCAATTACTAATAGCATTTTATTGTTCCCGTCAATTTGCGTACTGCATCTAACTTCGCCATCATCATCAATTAGTGACCGTAATTATTTGTACTAGACGATATTGACATCAGGCCGTCCATAGTTCCCGTATTGGAATTCTTTAAGTAAGTTAAATTTTCGTATATTTAATTTTAATTTTAATTCTACATACGATTAAGTTATGTAAAACTTTTCTTAATTAACGCTCACACCGCAGCACTAGGATTCCCTAAATCGTACAGTATATTATGTATTGTACAATAACGTCACTAAAACTTATGACCCGAGAAGAAACATTTATCTGTTAACATAGATATCATCCCGATCAAGAATTGAACCCGAGATACCATTTTGTTAGATGTTCTTCGTCAAAATTTGCCTTTTTCATCATCATCATCATCATCGCGAGTCAGCCTTCTCGTTGACGGCCCCAAGTCTTCTTCCATTAAGTATGAGGTATAATCCATTGTCCACTATGTTAGCCTTATCAGATTTGGTAAATATATACAGGTAAGTATGAGCAGTGATGTGTCTCTCTTTATCTCTTTAATACCTTCAAGCTAAATTAAAGCTCTTATCCCTCAGGTACAGATCAATATTTCGCGATGAGGATGTACCGTTATGGTAATAAAGTCAATAATAAATAACACTATTTCTGGATTCTGATTTTCTTTCAGACTGTGACACAGGATGCTAATCTTCATACTCTCGGCAGTTCTCTTCATCCTGATCAGCTATATTTACATGCGATGGATAAACCAGAAGCAGTACTGGTCGAAGCGAGGAGTTCCTCACATTCCACCACACCCCTTGCTCGGTAGCCTGACATTTCTGCAAAAGGAGAATCCAGTAAGTCTTTCACATTAGAAATTGAGTGCCCTTAAATACACCCCATTTTGTGTGGCCAAATTTAAAAATGGTAAAGAGTGATTCTGACATACTCGTAACTTACTTAGGTATGTATGAACCGATAGAAATAAAATAATAGTTTCACTTAACAGACTAGTGCAAACAAAACCATAAAAATTCACTCTCACTCACGCTCAAATTCACATAAAAATTCCAAAAAATTATTGTTTTGGGTTTTTGCGTTGACAACGAAACCCTGTAATAGTTTGTCTCATATATCTTTCATTCACAGTTATAAATTTAATGTATTTACAGATTCACTTACCAAAGTAAACGACGTTCATTCGAATTTCTCAGTTTTCTTATTGTTTACAAAATTTTTTAGAGATATAATTACATAATTAACTTTAAGATTAATAATTAAATTATTATTTTAGGCGCTATGGTTTCGACGAATATACGATTCCTACAAGGAACCATACGTAGGCATATGGATATTCTGGCGGCCAGGCCTCCTTGTCAACTCACCAGATATCGCCAAAAACATTCTCATCAAAGATCATGCCAATTTCAAGAATAGACTGGTCACATCTGGATCTAGCGATCCAGCTGGTAACCTAAACTTGTTTACAGTTGACGTGCGTATAAATAATATTTTTTTCCTACATATTCTAGTCACAATATAATTATGTCCATTAACAATTATGATCCACCTAACCAATGACATCATGGAATCGGAGTAGCGAAGGATTGGTCTATGGAAATCTATTTTTAATGTGTAGTCTTTTCTATTTGTATTAAAACATTTTTTACATAATGGTGAATTGAATTTATCCTGATCTAGAAATGTAGAATACAAGTAATTAAGTAACTCTTTAACGTTTCAGGATCCTCTTTGGTCAAATTTAAGAAAGCGTTTATCAGTTTTGTTCACGAGCTCTAAACTTAGAGGATTGCAAACGCTTGTAACAGAAAAGTCTAAGGAACTGGTTGAACGCATCGATAAAGAAAGACAAATACCTCGTCCAATTGATTTAAGGGTAAGCAAACCTAAATTAATTTTAGTTAACAATTTAATTATCACCTACGCAGAAAATGTTAATTGCGATAGTTTTAACTTAGCTAGAACCCATCACTCTTCTTGTTATTGCAGAGGCCTAGAGCACAACTACTACTGTTATACTAAGAACATTACTTAAGTGGTCGAACGCTTTGTTGATGACGATTTAATAATTTCCACAGAAAGTGATAACTGACTTCACTACCGATCTCGTCGGAACAGCGTCATTCGGCGTTGTGTCCGACGCTACCCTCACAGGAACGAGCCACGTCAGAGTCGTCACGGAGCAGTTCATGAAGTTCAGTTTCATCAGGGGATGGGCTTGGTGCTTTATTTTCTTTGCTCCAGAGCTGGCTCATTTTTTCAGGTGAATGATTCACAGTAGCTAATCATGTTTAAATTAAAGGTATCATTTTTTGAAGTTATACTTCTTTTGGCGCGTTATGGAAATTGATGAGGGTGAATTTGCGCTCACCGACTCCTAATTTTAACAGCATGAAATTCGTTTTGCGATGCGCGCGCAGCTGTATGAAGTTGCCGGCTAACCACTCATACTGATTGGCCTATTGGCATTTTCAATGTAAAGTAGCGTCATCTGACAACAAAATTAAATAGAAGTACTATTTCAACACGTTACAAACAGTACCTCGTAGAAGTTATCCTAATGTTTCATAGATGGCGTTATTGATCTCATGTAAAATTTGTTCAAAGTCCCTTACTAGGTTTTGATTTGGGACAGCCGAATTATTGCAAACGTTGACTATTCTCTGTGTTATGTTATTTTCCATACGCTAAAGAAGTATAACTTCTAACGCGTGTACATAAGTACACACACTCGTTTTTTATTTAATCATTAGACTTTTAATTGTGATTTTTTATTCAGGTTTAAATCGTTCCCAACGGAGAGTATCGAGTATATGAGAAAAATTTTACGCAATGTCATAGCCCAGAGAGGTGGCTTAGAAAACAAGGTTACAGAAGCAAAGGACCTTCTCGATATTTTGATTAAAATAAAGCAGCAGAATGGTAAATTTTAATGTTACGCCTAATTTGCATCCGTAATTTTGTTCCGAAACCCCAAAAATTTTAACTATGTATTACTAAAGAAACTTCTAGAATCTGGAATCAAAGTTCACGATTGGTTGAAAGTTTTTACCACATTAGTTAACCCATTTTCAGAGATAGACATGACAGAAGATATGATGTTGGCTCAAGCTGCAGTATTCCTACAGGCCGGCTTCGATACCACGGGTACTGTGTTAGCCTTAGCAATTTATGAACTGGCGTTCTGTCCTGAAGCACAGGTATTATTACGAACAATGCAATAAAGAATTAATAGCTTAAATTTAGACAAGGTAAATATTTAGGACGATTAACCATACATTTTATAAATTGAGATGCTTTTTTTCTAGGAGAAACTTCTCAAAGAGTTAGAGCAAGCACAGGAAGATCATGGCAAAAACATTTTGGATGCTAATGTTTTGTTTGAGCTGACATATCTTAACTGCGTTATAAATGGTAGGTTTTATAATTCTTTCCGTTTCTTATTCAGCAAAGAAAGGTTTAAAGTGTATAGCATATTTAATATCATTACATATTTTGCCATCTTACAGAGACTCTTAGAAAATACCCCATAATGAGCTGGATTGACCGAGTGGCCCTTTTTGACTACAAGGTGGACGATAAGCTCACGATCAAGGCCGGAACTCCAGTACTTGTGAACGCTGTTGGCATGCACTATGACCTCGACTTTTATCCCGAACCAGAGAGGTTCAACCCTGATCGGTTCCTTCCAGAAAACGCAGATAAAATCAATATTTCCGCATTTTTGCCTTTTGGAGATGGTCCTAGGAAATGTATCGGTAAGCATGTTACTAATGGTACTGCACATTCGTTTCTATGCATTTTTCATACCGTACTCGTTGGTTGCTAATAATTCAAAATCTACCGTAGTAAGAAATTTAAAATTGTTGGAAAAGAGATCATTACTTATCAGAAAATGTACAAATTATTCGAGTATACCCCGTTTTGAAGTATCAGGACAGTTTTATGTCAGTATGCTTCATTTCAAATATTTCAATGAATACCACATAAAATATTTCAATTAATACCACACGGCATTTTGTAACCATTAATAATTAACTTTAATACCACCACTGGCTAAATAAATAAAGAATTGTACCAAAATTAAAATATTACAATTATAATAATATAAAAATAAACTTAAATAATTATAAGTAATAATTAATTATGTAATTGCATTGCTGTTTTTTTTAACTTTTATTGCTTTGATTTTTATGCAATGATTTTTAATTAGGTATTATTTAATTGCTGTGATTTAATGTAATGATTTTTAATTAGGTATTATTTAATTGCTGTGATTTTATGTAATGATTTTAATTAGGTATAATTTATGTAATGATTTAATGTAATGATTTTTTAATTAGGTATTTTTTTAATTACTCAGATTTTTATGTAATAATTGAATTTTATGTAATAATTCGGATATTTATAATTATAATTTGTAAATGTTTAATACTGACTTGCAACGCCCTTCCAGGGCTCATGCTGCTCTAAATTCTATATTTTGTAACACCTATAATGTTTAACGCATGATGCAATAAAATGATTGATTGATTGATTGATTGAATTGTATATTTTGTTTTTAAAATTTAAACTCCTGTACTTTGACATATTCCAGGTCAACGAATTGGAGAGTCAAATTTACGTCATGGCTTGGCTGCTGTCGTGATGAACTACGAAATCAGACCTCTACCCAACACCCCTCAACCGTCGGATCTAGAGCTAGAGTCTAAAGGATTATTCATTGCCCCCAGAGACCTTCTGTCTGTAGAATTCGTTCCCAGAAAATCATTGAGTGCATAAGCTCCTATTGATTTAGTTAGCTCATTAAAACTATGAAAGAATGTTAAAGTATACGTTTCAAAATAAAATCGTTGTTTAATTTATTTGGCGTTCAACCGACTGGAAGGCTGTCTTACATTGCTAGTATCGTGATGAATATTTGAAAAAAAAACTCAAAAATGACCGAAAAATACTAAGAAAATTAAACCAAAAAAACCGGCCAAATGCGAGTCGGACTCGCATACGAAGGGTTCCGTACCATTATGTATAAAAACGCCAAAAGAATCTGGTCTGTTGTATAAAAGCCTCACTTAAATATTTAATTGTTTTATTGTAGCCACATATTACGCCCAACGCCATCTCTTGGGCCGAATGGTAACTAAACTTACGTCGAATGTATGGGCACTAACTTAAATATTTATTTTATTCTGTTTTTTAGTATTTGTTGTTGTAGCGGCAACAGAAATACATCATCTGTGAAAATTTCAACTGTGTAACTATTACGGTTCATGAGATACAGCCTGGTGACAGACGGACGGACGGACGGACGGACGGACAGCGAAGTCTCAGTAATAGGGTCCCGTTTTACCCTTTGGGTACGGAACCCTAAAAAGTTAGCTTAATTTCACAGCCTAAAAGCATTATAATAATTAGAATTATACTCATTAGCTCATTACAACAGTGTTCTTCATTACAATTGAATTGTCAACATTTACTTGAAACAATTAATTCACGCGAGATGGAGCGCAAGAAGTGAGTGGTATGAAATCTTCAAGTCGCGGACCCATGAATGCGCGCAACGAGGCTATACATGTCTTACACGTATCTAGCTTTGTTGCTTTGTAAAAATATGTATGTATATGTACGCCTTAGGGTCAGCTCACACCAGACGCGACGCGACGCAACGATACTGGAAGAGGCCAGTGATTTCGCGCTGCGCCGCGCGTCGCCGCGAGACGCATCTCAATGGCGCGAGGTGCATCGTAAAAGGCAATCTTGCACGCCGCGCGTACCGACGATGCACGGCTGCGTAGCGATGCACCGCGCTACGCCGCGAGGCGTCACGAGACGCAGCGCTGCATGAAGCAACGTATTCTGAATTCTCACAATGAAATGTGTATCTTTTCGTGTAGAAAATAAAGTTCTATTTGAGCCGCTCTTTGAAAGACTGCGCGCAGCGACGCGTCGCGTCTCGTCTCGGTGTGATTTGACCCTTATGTCAAACAAACTAATCTTGTACAGCGTGCTTGGAGATGGAAACGGCCCTGAGGTCAATACCTACAACCAACTCCAAACCAATCAAAAATTCGATCGTAAATAACACAAATAAGGCTCATATTTCAATACTTTTCTAAGCATCCAAACCGAGTCGAATCGGAGTTCAATTATTGTTATAAACGCTGAGACCTTTCATTTAAGTACAGTATGTCGGATGTAGATTTAAAACGCCATTTTTATGAACATTCCGGGAGCAGTAGATCACCGATAAACACTACTTGTTGTGATTTTGTTAAAATTAAATATTTTGTTTTAAGATTCCATTTTATGTGATTATATATTTGTTAAAATGACCTAAGTCAGTAAACCTGAAACAGATAGTAAGTATTTATTACAAGCAGTATCTATAATAAGTTATGAAAGAGTTTAGTGTAGGTACAACTCCAAAAATTATGTAAGTTTCTTATGTTTTCATTACAAAGTGACGTGACATAGATGAATTTGCATGATTTTTACTTGTCGTGTATACGTTTAAATAGAATTGTTTAAACTTCAAAATCATAAATAGGTATTTGTGTATTACCGTACATAAGTCGGCTCTACTATAACGATCTACATAGATTCCCGAAGATAAGCTTTTGATTACTTTATCTTTGGTTCGGGGGTTTCATTTTTCAGCTTTCGTGTTTCTCCTGTTTATTTATAAGGATATACTTCCGGATTGATTCTTATTTTTTAGCCAGGTTTGATGAAGGCAAACTTGAGGGTAGGACATTTTTCAAATTTTATTAGCTTTAGGTATTTTTAGAAAGAAAAGCATAGGATTTTTAGTCCAAAGTAAAATATGATGAGGATAATATGATGGGTTCTGGTTTCAAAAACTGGAACTGTTCAACGTTGAGAGTCACTGAACAATGTTTGGTTTAAATATTTGCTGGTAACTATATCGAATTATCGTGCTTCGGAAGCAGTCATTAAACCCTACTGGAAGCCTTCAGGTCGCATGAAAAGCTTCTTATATTTGGGTTGGCTAATAACCCCTTCACCAATACGCTCTGGAGTTGTGTGATGGAATAAATTCTAGGCCTCCTCGATGATAAGAACCCTTTGGTCAGACTGGTCAGTAGTAGGCGATTAATGAGATAAAACTAACATTAACACTGCAAAGCCAGTTCGATAAAACAGTCGGAATTGTTTTTGTTCAAATTCTATTTGTACTGTAAAAAAGTACATAACTTTTTATGGTCGGTTACAAAACAACAAGGTCAAAACAACAAAGTATTGATAACCGGATCAAGAAGGTCACATATGTCTATACATATCTATGTATGAATAAAATTAAAGGTTTCATAATAACGGTGCTTTGTCGGTTCCTGGTTCTTTATTTACACGATGCTAAAACGCACACACTTTTTACGTTTGTCTGTCTTTGTGTCTGTCAGGGCTAATTTCTGGAACGGCTCAATTAATTTCAATTTTCTCTTACAGATAGAGAAAGGTAAGGGCAACATATTTTTATCCTGGAATTCCTACTGGTTTGGGATTCGCACAGGAATAACTCCCACGCGTACTTATTCGCACACAATTACATAGTTCCTAACTAGTAAAATTTGAATTGAGTTTAAGTGGACAGTTTATTATTTGATGCGAGATAAACATTTTATCGGTTTACGGATCAGTCGGGTTCAACACTATCCGCCACCGTAAACATTTGCGGGTATTTTTTATTTGCGATAACTACTAACTTATCAGTTTTAAATATATCAGTTTTAACTATTATATACAATGATATACAAGGAACAATTTCTACTCACTAAGCAACGTATTTGTTTTTATACATTTTATTTGGAGTTATTAAAAGACAACTTTTGGTGGAGTTTAGTGGTCAACGCATTACTCTGCAACTTCACGACTACTATCAAACGATATCAAACTTAACCGCAGGCTCTGAAGCTCGGAAGCGCTCATGAATTTGACGCCCCTAGCCTACCATCCAATTTCCGAGTGTACTCAAGCTCTTAACATCCGACATATTACTTTTATCCGTTATCCCTGGAAATTGTATCAGGTTTTTAATTCTTTCAGACTGCATCAGAATGCTGATTATCATACTCTTAACAGTTGTCTTCGTCCTCATCAGTTATATCTACGTGCGATGGATACAACTGAAGCAATATTGGGCGAAAAGAGGTGTTTCTCACTCTCCGCCACATCCCTTACTCGGTAGCTTGACCTTTTTAGAAAAAGAGAATGCAGTAAGTTATTCAAAATCAGGAAAAAATATTTTCCAGATTATTTTATGTTTTAATAAGACATTCATTTTCTTTGACTACGGGTTACAAAAATATTGTAAAAATTCTCTAACATACTTCAGTTAACATACATAATTCACATGTTTTGTCACTGCTGATTAAAAGTAAATTAAAATCAGTTCATAGACTGTGTTTTCTAGATCACGTGGTGTCCGTTACCGCTACTGATTTACCCGGATACCGTGGCCATTGTAATATTCCACACCATTTGGGTAGACAGTAGTTGTTCATTGTATAACGCGGCATAACGGAAAACTAATAGTTCTAAAGTTTCGTGTATACAGAAGCGGCATTGGATGCCTTTTACTATTTAGATTTAGTTTTAGCTTTGTACAAAAGGAAGAAGTCTAAATGGGTACTTAAAAATATTAACTCCATATTATTTTAGGCACTATGGTTTCGGCGAATGTACAATTCCTATAAGGAACCTTACGTGGGTATCTGGTTATTCTGGCGGCCTGCTCTCCTCGTTAATTCACCAGATATCGCGAGGAACGTTCTTGTCAAAGATAATGTGGTCTTCCGGGACAGGTTAATGACTTCTGGAAAATCAGACCCCATTGGCAATCTGAATTTGGTCGCACTTAAAGTAAGTAAACACATTATCCTACTTCCTACTAATATTATAAATGCGAAAGTTTGTAAGGATGTATGTGAGTGTGTGTGTGGGTTTGTTACTCTTTCACGCAAAAATTACTGAACGGATTTTCATGAAACTTTGCAGTAATATAGCTTAGACATCGGAATAACATAATTTGTTAAAATTTATAGACATTTTTGATGGGACTGGTTTCCCGAAGCGAAGCGAGGGCGGATTTACTAGTTATTTATAATTCCGCATTAGTGAACTCTGCCCCTCAAACTATATTACGGTTTTTTAACTTATCTCTGAGTTTGTCTGGCAGAAATGACCTTTTAGCGATAAAACTGCTTAGTTTATAATTTTTTGTATAATAATTAACAGTATTATTATAGATCTGTACTAGGTGATTCTTATTTGGTAGTTTCTGTTACAAATGCATAATTTTAATATTTCAGGATCCTCTGTGGTCTTCTCTGAGAAAGCGTTTATCAGTTCTTTTCACGAGTTCCAAACTAAGAAGTCTGCAGATCCTTGTCAAAGAAAAATCCAAAGAACTGGTTGAACGAATTGATAAAGAAAGACAAAAACCGCACCCATTTGATTTAAGGGTAAGCAAGATGTACATCTTTAAGTAATGTAGGTACACGCCAACATTCTACAATATTTTACTTAGGTATTTTAAGTACGATTAAAAATATTATCAATACTTTTATGTCATATATGCGAAAGAAATTGTGATCAATTCCCCTTGGGTTAATTTTAACGGTATTTTGTCGTTGTTTATCTCTATCGCGGGCGAAAACGCAAGCATAAACTAGTAAAGAATAATATTTGAATCACTATTATTGTGGTTGAAGGTATTGTTAAGAATGTTAATAAAAAATATTAATTTCCATAGAAAGTGATCACTGACTTTACTACCGACCTTATCGGTACTGCGTCGTTCGGCGTCGTGTCCGACGCTACCCTCACAGGGACGAGCCACGTCAGGGTCATCACAGAACAGTTCATGAAGTTCAGCTTCATCAGGGGATGTTCCTGGTGCAGTATCTTCTTTGCTCCAGAGCTGACTGACATTTTCAGGTGATTTTTTTACCCTGATGTCTATAAAGTTCAATCTTGCGTAAATTGCGTAAAAAGGCATCTTTTGTATTGCATATAATAATCGTATTGCGATTGTTATTTACTGACACTCAATCATTTTTTATACTATTCTACGTTTTAATTACTGTTAACACTGGTAGGTAACTAACATATTTTTGTTGATATAGAACTTTTTCACTCAACATCATTAACTTGTGGATATGTATTTCAGAAAATGTTCATAACTGGAAAAATTAAGACAGTTATATTAAATTCCATTTTATAGAAAACCATTCTATTAATCTTTTACATGTTGTTGAGTCTATTTATATTTGTGATTTTGAATTTAATATTTCGACTTACTAATGTTTTCTTGTTGTATTGTTACATAGGTTTAAATTATTCCCAACTGAAAGTATCGAATACATGAGAAAAATCTTACGGAAGATTCTAGACCAGAGAGGTGGCTTAGAGGAAAAAGTAACAGAACCAAGAGACCTTCTTGATATATTGATTAAGATAAAGCAGGAGAATCAGACAGGTACTCACTAAATTGAACTCATTTTATACACGATTACTGATGTCCCACTTCAGATCAACAAAATTTAAGATTTAAGAATGGAGGCTCGTAAAAATAGACTAGACATCTACGATTTATTACGTCTTGACGGGGAGTTATTTCCAAAAATCATTTCTTAGCGTTAATTTGCGTCTTTATAACAAGTTTCAAATAAATCAATTAAAGAAATAAAAAGCTTTTTTATCAATTGAGGGGAATATCCAAAATTTCAAATGTCAAAAAACAATAAAAATACCTGTCGTTTACAAGAGACTTAGCGTTCTCATTGCAGACAGCTAATGCGGCTACATAAGCTACATTTGTTAAAAGTAAGCATTATATTTATCGTTCTTGTTCAATTTGTAATCCTGTTTTCAGACCTGGATATGACAGAAGATGTGATGTTAGCTCAGGCTGCGGTATTCCTGCAGGGCGGGTTCGACAGCACGGGCACCATACTAACTTTAGCAATTTATGAATTGGCCTATTGTGTTGAAGCGCAAGTAATGATATCAATTATGTAATATTCACGAACAGTAAATAAACAACTAAAATCATGTTAACCTATGTACATTTTATGGTTTTCCAGGAGAAATTATTGAAAGAGCTGGAGGAAGCAAAAGAAAAACACGGCGAAAACATTTTGGATGTCAACGTTTTGTTCACGCTAACATATCTTAACTGTGTGATAGACGGTTAGTTAAATAATATTCCTAATAAAAATTTAGTGTGATAATATAAGAAACAAGTTTTGTAATTTGATTAACACATAAGAGTATAATTAATTTTATGATAACGTGTTATTTCCTATCTTTGGGATTTCAGAGGCTCTTAGAAAGTATCCCATAATGAGCTGGATTGACCGAATGGCACTTGCTGACTACAAGGTGGACGATAAGCTCACGATCAAGGCCGGAACTCCAGTATTCGTGAACGCTGTAGGCATGCACTATGACCCCGAATACTTCCCCGAACCAGAGAGATTCAACCCTGATAGATTCCTTCCAGAGAACGTAGATAAAATAAATCCTTTCACATATTTGCCTTTTGGAGAAGGACCCAGGAAATGTATCGGTAAGCATTTATACAAAATTGGTTTTATGACTTTATTAGAACTTAATAAGAATTTTCTCTTCTTAATACTATTTTATATTTCAAATCCATACCTTGACTGTTACAGGCCAACGAATTGGATTATCAAACATACGTCATGGTCTCGCTGCTGTCTTGTTAAACTACAAAATCAAACCTCTTCCCAATTTTCCGAAACCTCAAGAGATGGAGCTCGAGTCTAAAGGATTATTCATCGCTCCTAGAGGCATGATATCTGTGGAGTTTATACCACGAAAAAGATATGATTAGTTGGTTTCAATATGAAAGCTGATCAGTGATAGAATTTAAAGGAGATGTTTCAGAAATGTATGGCGCCTGGGCGGGTACACTGTACATTCAATAGGAAGTAGCTCATATTATTTGAAAGCGTTCCATATCATCCAAATTCTTGATTTCACCTTAGTTTGGCGACAATAATTCAATTTATGGATAATATATTGTAACACTGAGACAGTATGGTGGACAAATCGACTGCTGATGACGTTGATAAACTTGATTTATTCTAATGTGTGTATCAGAATATATAATATATAATATATATAATATCATATTAGGCGTGTCAACATGTGTCAATGTCCAATGCATGATAAACTATAAAATATAAGGCCGACGATCTTTTTGGATTTGGTTTGTTGGATCTATCTTTTATTATTAACATTATTAAGCGTATCTTATCTAATTAAACGGTGCAATCCGTCGCTTCGATTAATCCGAACAAAATCGTGACGATAGATCTCCAAGAGCTATACTGCTAATGTATAGCAGTCGATTTAATGTCACGATATTCACGTTTGCATGGGTTTTTGTTGAGATCTCAGACTCCGATATATAATGTAATATTCATCGTCAACGATATCGACATAGGTAACGATCGGTCTGAATCGACGCTGAAAGCAGTTTGGAAACGCCAACTACTAAAACGCGCATATTACTTTATGCCAATGAATACTTAAATAAGTTAGTATGAACCTAAAGTGAAGCTGGATAATTGTATGGCAGTTGCAATTTCTGTATTTAAATATTTTAGATACGACAGAAGTAAATAAAAAACAGCATTTTATTTATTCATATTTTATTTTTTCATTTCAACCATCTTCTATTAATAATATGCCATCCAGGACTGAAGCCGGTGCCTCAATATTTGTCTGTCTTATAATGAGACGATCTACAAACCTCAGATTATAGAACCAAAAGGCAGATAGAACATTCGCAAAGAAAAGCGACGAATAATGTGAAGCCGCTTTTTCCCTATGTGTGCATGACAACCTTAATGTCAACTAGCAATTGCACCGTATGGATACGTAATTCTTTGTGTGTGTGAGGTTGCCAAGTGAAAAGTCATAATCTCCCGCAATTTTGTAAACATTGTTCGCCATATTTCCAGCTTAAAACATTATGCACAATTAAATTGGCAAATTATTTATTACTAGTGAACGCCCTTGTTTCGCTTCGGTAAGCCCATAATCGATAAATGAGGGATGGTATTCTTCAAATTGACGTGATTTCTTATTTGTGTACCGATTCTAACTAAATGTTAACTCAAGCTCATTTGAATACGTCAGTGAAAACTGCATCTAAATTTGTTAAGCCGTTCCTGAGATTAGGCGGAACAAATGCACAGAAAAACAGACAAAAAATTTAAGTTTTATTGTATGTAATAATAATAATTGATTTTAATTTCTTCTGATAATAATTTCTTGAGCGCCTCCGAGCTTCGGAAGGCACGTAAAGCCGTCGGTCCCGGTTGATATCGATACATCGATAGATAGCAGTCGTTAAGCCGTGTCGGAGGCCTTCGGGCGGCTTGAAAACTTTCGACAATGTGTTGGCCACTAACCCCTCCACCAATCCGCACTGGAGCAGCGTGGTGGAGTATGCTCTAGGCCTCCTTAATAATGAGGAGAGACCCTCAGTAGTGGGACATTAATGGGTTGTAGCCATATCACTAGTTATCAAAAAGTATTATATAATAATTATGTGTAAATGTTCTTTTAATACACTTACCTATTTAATTTAATATTTTAAATATGTTTAATTGTTTTAATTAACCTATGGATTTTTGTCTCTTTGGGTAGATATTTTTAATCAAAAAAAAAACATCAAAATATCAATATACTTATTTATTATAACAAAAATTCGGTTTTGATGATTTTTTAATCAACCAATGTCCTTTTTTAGTGAGATAGGTACACGTCATCCTCACTAAAATGTAATGAGCGAACATTAATATCTTGCCTGCTTTTCCGAATAATATGAACCCATTTTTCTCTTGTTACAGCATCTGTCGGAAATTTGCAAAAATTATAGTTATTAGTTATTAGTAGGCTAAGCAGAAACTAAAATATTATATAATATTTATCATACATATTATTGGCACACGTGACATTTTCAGCAGTTAGAATGCTAATTTTATTGGCTGTATTGCCTGACTTTTAGGTTTAAATAAATAAAACTATTTACTTTCAAAATATTTTTTTTCGATATAAATTTATAAATCGACCAATGTCCAAATAGTCCATGCATATTTCCCCAAATTTAGGGTAACCGATTTTCATTTAAACTGGTGTACAAATGAATGATTGTTGACGTTTTGTGTTCCGAGCGAACCGAAAAAATATTATTATAAATAAATAATAAAATAATGAACAATTACCTGTGAAAAGATATTCCGTCTTCTTTTCTTTGTTTTTGCGAACAACTTTTAGAGAATTTAATAATGCAAGACGGCATTATAACTGATAAAATTATTTTAAAAAATTTGACACTTGCGACGTTTATGCTATTTGACGCTTTCCGTAGTACTGACACGAGATTGTATTAGCTTTTTATTTTGTATTTGCTTTGGTAGCTTCACTTTATACTAGAACGACTACATCTGCCTTTTGGTTCTATAATCTGAGCTACAAACCTTAAAAAGTATGCGCAAAAGCTATTGAACGGAAACAACAAAAAACCAAATCACAAGCAAAATCGAGGTCCATAAAACGAAAGCCGGGTAAACAAGTACTGCGAGATCCAGGAGTCCAAAAAACAAAGCCGTAGGTAGATATTCACTTGATCACTATAAATAGCACTAATGTTGTTCACTTCAAAGAAACACTCGGAATGTCGAAAAATGTCACTGGCATTCTAAACTTCAGAGCTCATCATTCTAAGTACAAATCTAATCACAGACAACAGACACGTTTATATTAATTTATTTTTATTTTGATAGTTCTCTATTTCGGAGTCATGGAACCGCCAATGTTGTTGTGCGTAAAAATATTTTATTGAAAATAATTTCTCTGCAGAGAACGGCTAATCTAATAAATTTTTTGATATTTTTCTGTGAATCAGTATATTTTTCTCTTTTTGTGGTGAAATGTACAAAGTCGCCGCCCAAAATGAAACATCTCCTTTTGAAACTTCATTGCTTTTTTTATGAATTGTGGAAAATTTTAATATATTATTCTCAAAGTAAGCGCCTGTTTCCTGTTACATTCCTTGATGGTAGTGTGAAAATCCGATATTACAGGTGAAGTTTACAATCGAACATTTCGTAAATGTCGAAATCACCCATTGTGATGGTATTTGTTAGAATTTGTAACATTAATTTCCTTAAAATTATCGATTGCCAGGTGAATGTTCACAGAGGCGTTATTATTTACTAATAGTATAAGACAATATCTTATAATGAAGGGATTTAAAAAATCCGTAGATCATTTTATTTATATCGTAACAACAAAAACAAGGAAAAAAATCTTGAAATCCAAATCTTCCTAAAGATATGGTCAGATCAAAAATTAATTTGTAATAATCCGCGACCAGGAATCATTTTCTCCCGGATTGTTTGGCAAAGCAGATTAATTTTTAACCTGTAATAAAAGAGTTCCAGAAAAGAAAGTTACGCCTGATTTTTTAAATTAATGAATTTATTTCGTATTTCACAATACTAGCAAACCTATTATTATCAGATTGCTCACAGAATAGTACAATTCCTTATTGCTCGGTAAAAATTCCACGTGCAACACTTCGCCCGGTGCTATGGACATGCTATTTTTCTTGATCTGAATGTTCACGGGTTTTGGTGTGTTGGGAATCAGCCGAAGCTTATAGTTTAGTACAATGATGGAGAGACTCGTGCGCACACTTGCGAAAGCAGCAGTGCAGCTTGTTTAGGGTGAATAAAAATGTCCTAGTTTAATATTAATATTAGCTATATTAGACATATCACATGAAAGAGAAACATAACATTATGTTAATATTCGCAGCCTGAAGGTGGACTATAAAGAATAAACAACAAAATAAATCGTTTATCTTTTGATTCCAAAAAACAAAATATTTCAAAACGTAACGATAATTTAACAATATTAACAAGCCATATCGCAAACACAGCAGTACATTTTTATGTTTTAACGAGTGATTAACATTCCTTATTCCTTGACACAAAATCCACGTACATCACTTCGCCAGGTGCTAAGAACATGCCGTTTTTCTCGATCTGGACATCGACGGGTTTTGGTGTGTTGGGAACTGGCCGGAGCTCATAGTTCAGCACTATGGTGGAGAGACCCGTACGTACACTAGCATAAGCAAACCGTTTACCTAAAACAAAAATATAACTAAGCTTGACATTTTTTGACTTGACTTTACTAAACCATGACATTTAATCATGTAACAGTTCCAAAAGTTAATACTTTACTGTTATTCATTTTTGTCACGCAATTACGTAAGTACCAACGGACAAAACAAGATACTGATCACAGAAGAGTATCTCCATTCCATTATTACAGTAGTTTTGTCAAGATAGCTAAGCTTCAACTTTGCTCTACCGAATAGATCTGAAGATCAAATCTATACAGGATTAACCATAAAATATATTACCACGTGCTTCAGTGAAGAAAACTCTGAGGACTATGGTCCATACCCATCACATGGAATAAGGGATCCGAGCATAGCTGGCAGACATTTATGGGCTGAACAGAATACAGTTACTATTTTTTTAATTACTTTAAATTTCTCCCCATATGTCCTTGCTCATATAAAATAATTCTTATTAATTTTGTAAGTATTCTTAAACATACGTGTCCAGTTAATGTAATAAATATTAATAATGTAAGAAATATTAAAACTCAATTACCAATACAACTTCTTGGTCCTTCTCCAAACGGCAAATATGTAAATTTCTTAATGTCAGCCGCGTTCTCCGGCAGGAATCTATCTGGATTAAACCTGGTGGGTTCTGGAAAGTAGTGAGGGTCGTAATGCATGCCAATTGCATTGACATAGATCGGGGTATTTGCCGGTATGGTTAACTTGTCATCGATTTTGTAACTATTTGATGAAATACGATCGAGCCATCCCATGGGCGAATATTTCCGCATGCTTTCTGTGAAGTAGAAAAGAAACTAACTTGAATAAATTATATGATTGTATTTAAATTGCGCTTCAAGTGAATGTATTTTTTGCTTTTAATATACGGGAATTAGCATGCAGACTGTCACATGGTCGTACGAATAAATTACACGGTTGTTATTGTAAGGAAGGAAGCTTGCCACCATGCTCGAGTATCTTCTAGGTGAAGTTTGATTGATTAAAATCGTGCACTCGTGTGTCCCCTATATTTTGGCAAGTTAATGGCATATTATATAAATCTTTAAAATTTAGTCAAAGAAAGGAAGGGTAATTTTACTATCCTCAAATTTCTAACCTTTAATTACACAGTCAAGATACGTGAGGTTTGCCAATTTGTTTTCATCGAAGTCAGCTCCTCCGTTGCTTTCTTTGGCGGCTTTTAATTCATTGTATAATCTTTCCTGAAAAGTATACATATTCCTTTAATTGTTACTCTGAAATCCCCTTTATGTCATATCGCGACTATACAATAAAAAATTGTGTTGAATGAATGAATGAATAATTTATTTGTTCAAGTATGGGTACAATTATGTTAGTGGCAAGAGATTTAAAGATCCCAGCATACTTTGCCGGTACAACCAGCGTACAAATTTTTACAAACTATCTTAACTAAGTACTTATACTCAATATTACTCAATTAACTCAAATACAATTGTTCACATAATGTCAAAATAAAAACAATAATAATTCTGTATTACAATTAATGAAATTAAATTATTGAATGAATAACCTGTATCTCTGGATTGTGTGCTAGTTCATATACTGAAAACGTTAGCTGAGATCCTGAGGTGTCAAAACCTCCTTGTAAGAATACAGCTGCTTGTGCTACTAGAAGATCTTCAGTTATTTCTGAAACAAAAAAACAGACTTAGTAATATAAGCACAAAAATGCAGTAACTACATATTGATAATTACTTAGGATGTACGTGATTTCTATCACTTCCTTCGACACCCTAGTTTGGATTGGGGTTAACATTCTAGGGTGCTTCCATATGGTCGAAAAATTTTCTCTTGTTAAACTTATTAAACAAACCTTCTTTGTCCAGAATCATCTCCTTTTTAAGTTTTATCAAAATATCAAGTAAATCTCGCGGCTCGGAGTTCTCATTGAATACTTCTTTACGTTGTTTAACCATAATGTCGAAAACTTTCCTTAAGTAGTCAGTGGCAGCCTTCGGGAAAAATGTGAACCTAAAAACACCGGTAACCATGTTGATAAAACTATTAATTTTATTACAAATCACCTGTTTTTCCAAGGATAAGCTCGCTTGTATGTATTTCTTTCAACCTATCCTCTACTCCCTACCTCTACCCTCAACTTTATAATATTTTCTTATATCAAGAACATGGTTTGCAAACTAAGTCTCTACCAAATTATATTCATAATTACAATAACTTTTAATAATAATAATAATAAACGCTAACAACTTTTAACAAAATAGAACCGACTTTAACGCCGAAAAGTAAAAAGCGGTTCAGTAAAACGCGGTTAATATTTCTAAATCCTTCTCCTAAGTCTGATAAACACGATGCTGAAAACCGTATCATAATCGATTCAACCAAACGCGAGATAATCGCGCACAAATATACATAGGTACATACATACATACAGGTCAAACTGAGAACTTCCTTTTTTGAAGTCTGTTAAATAGAACTTTATTTTATTACCTCAATGGTCCGACAAGTTCAGGAAAGAAGAAAATGCAGCTCCAGGCTATTCCCCGCAGCAAGCTGTACTGCTCGAAGTCCTTCGTCACCTCTCGCATGGCGCTGCTCCCAGTCAGCGTCGCATCGCTCTTCACTCCGAATGATGCAATGCTTATGACGTCAGTTGTGTAGTCGTTGATTGCAGTCTAAAATTGAGGCGAAACTTTTAAAAACATTGAGAACATAAAAGAGCTTACATTGTCTCTCACGCGGATGGTCCCACTTTCCTTTCGTCATTGACAGTACATCGCTTGGATCAACTGCAGGTATTTATTTCTGGGATATTCCTTTCTTCTTAAGGGCCCACCATAACGAAACACGAAGTATCCGGTCATATACCTTTTCGAGGTCAACGAACACCATGTGCAAGTTTCAACATCCCTGTAATTTTCGCTTAACTAGAGAACCGCAAAAATGGCATACGTTGTTCCTCGACCAGGTTCATACTCGTACCTAGTTTCAATAAATAACCGAACTGGTTTTGTGAAATTTCACTCGCCTCTCTCACTCTTCTTTCTATCACTTTTTCTGACTTTTTAAGGTGACATTAGCTTTAATCTTCTATAGTTCTTGCAAGACATCTTGCAGTACATCATCCATATTAAAAACAACAAACTTTTGAATCATTCATTTAATAGTCTCCTCCTGCAATAGTTTCTTGAAGAATAAAAATAGCCACTTCTATCCATTTATTTGTAATATCTTCTACGCTTCTGCTGGTATCCCATCTAGCCCTAACGTTTTTCCATTTTACTTTCCTTTTATTGCTCTTTTCAGATCATCCACACTTATTTCCCAACAAATCCCATACTTACTGCTTTTCTTCCAGCTCTCCGCTCCAGTTATTTTATTCATTCAAAATACCTCTTGCACTACTTTGATTTTCATATCATAGGAAATATTGCTCCAAATACTTAACTAAACTTAACACTATATTTCGTATCCGAGTTTGAATTCTTCATACTAAGCAAAGGAAACCCGAACTTAGCAATAGGACAATTGTGAGTTTCGAAAATTACTCACCCGGTAGTTAAATCTACCTTTCTTCGATTCCAGTGCAATTCGTTGCACTAGTTCTTTGGATTTGGTGTTCATTATAGTCTGCACTCCCTTCAATTTGGAGCTCGTAAACGCCGCAGTCAAACGACGCCTTACATTTGACCATAAAGGATCCTGTAATTCAAATTCAAAGTCATTTAGGTATCACTGATATGCACGTCATTTTTTGATTCTTTAATACGATGTTATAAATACTATAAATAACTAGGATGTAAAAAACTGTTAATCACTCGAATAAACGCAAAAATATGGCCTCTTAACGTAATGACAAAAGACGGTAAACAAAAATGATCATCGACTTACGTTTGAAGTGAATATATTCAAATTCCCGATGGGATCATGTGCGGCGCTGCTAAGCAACCTGTTCCTGAATTCAGCCGCATCCTGAACCAAGATCCTGCGCGCTAGCTCTGGACTGTTAACGACTAGAGCTGGTCTCCAGAACAACCAAATGCCGACGTAAGGTGATTGAAAGTGGTCATAGATTTGACGCATAAATAACGCCTGTAATGTAAATTTTGTATATTACGAGTATTAGTTTAAGGTTATACAAAACATCAAGCATAAACTGTTTAATTTATAATTTATATTGATTATGGTTGTCATTTAAAATGCATTTATAATGCATTTATTAATACAATTACAGTTAAGCCGAGTCAACAAAAACCTCAGCAAAAAGGTCGTTAGAAGTGTCTTTAATAGAAGAGTTGATATTTATTTAATAACAATGAGTAGGTAATCGTTTATTTCCACTGTACATAATTCATTTAACTGTAATTAGATCATGTCCACTGCGAAACCACGTTCGATAAAACAATTTTCAAAATCTAAAGTATATTTTCAATGATAAAATAATATAAGTTTGAAAATGAAATGGCTGATGTTAATAGCAGTTTTCGCTTTCAAAATTGTCTGACTAGAATAAGGCCATAATAGTATTTTGCATTGTTACGATATACTTAATTATTACGATATATTTGACGGGCTCGATGGCGCAATTGTTAGTGACCCTACCATGCACGCCAAGAGTCGTGGGTTCGATTCCCGCTCTGCGGGTCTAAAAAGGAAGCTTTACACGAATCACAATATGATCCTAATATGATTCTGATTAGAGATCGTAAAATGGTCAATTCTGCGGCAATTCATATTATGATTCACGTACAATTCATATTTTCAATTCTGCTATTTGACTGTTATGTAGCGGAGCTACTTTTATTTGTTGTAATTAGATTTACATATTAATTTCATGTTAAAACTTAATTTTTTACAACTAAAACTTACAACTTAAATTATAACTAAAATTAAAACTAAACTTAATACTACAAGTAACTTATAACTATGCTATTTACAATAATGAAATAAAATGTAACTCATAACTAAACACTTAAAATTATATTACAATTTAAATTATAAACAATTATATAGTATTACTTAGCATAACATACAAAATGTCAAGTTAATATTAAGAATAACATATTCTTGTATTAATTATTAATTATTTATTAATTATGTTCAACAAACAGCGGACAAGCAAGACAGTATTCTCTATAGCGATCGCGGTCGCCTCATCGCGCGACCGGTTCATATACTTACCTACCTGCGCGCACGCATTCCATTCGAGCGGGCCGTGCGCGTTGCAACTTCAGTCTGCTCCCATCCGCTTTCGCCGTGAGACGCATGACGCTCTCCGTTCCGTACGCTTGCTTTGCCGCGCTTTGTTTTCGAGTTGTATTTCGTTTCCGCTGTTATTTCTGTGCTCAATCTTTCTATCTTTCACTCCTTCTTTCTGTGCTCTATTCTATCTCTTGTGTGCTGTGCTAATAAACTGTTTCTTGTGCTTACTATTTGGACTGCTTTTTATTACGACGACCCGGCTATCCATACAAGGTACCTTGCACAAACTATAGTGATTCGGCACATAGACATTACGTACGTTTACGCACAACTTCTGTAGTAACCTACACGGCCTGCCTACTACATTGGCAACGTGTCCACTACATTGGTGACCACCGAAGAGCACGTTAAGATGAGCGATACGAGCAGCGAAAACTTACAAAGCGCCGCCTCACAAAATGGCGCCAACGTAACCACGCGGCGCGTGAAAAAAATGCGCCCTTCACCGGCAGCAGCGCGTCGTGATGATGGTGAAGAAATTAATGTGATGATGCCCAGGCCACGATTTAATTTAAAAGTGCCACCTTTTTCACCGGAGGACCCAGAAATATGGTTTGCGTTACTGGAGGGTCAATTTGCAAACTACGGCATCACGGACGACGCCACGAAGTTCACCCAGGTGACAATCAACCTCGACCTGGTCCACGCGAAGGCAGTCAAGGACGTCATCGTCAACCCACCAGCTCGCAACCGCTACGAGAAAATCAAGACGGAGCTCATACACCGCCTGTCCGCTTCCCACGAGAAGAAGGTGAGGCAGCTGCTTACCCACGAAGCGCTGGGAGACCGGAAGCCGTCGCAGTTTCTACGCCACCTGCAGGACCTGGCTGGGCCCTCGGTCCCGGCCGAGTTCATCAAAACCATCTGGTGCCAGCGCCTGCCCAGCAACGTGCAGACCGTGTTGGCTTCACAGCCAAGCCTCTCAGCTGACCAGCTGGCTGACCTCGCCGACAACATCCAGGACATCGTCGCGCCGTGTAATGTTGCGACGACATCGTACGCCAACTCGTCGAGCGAGATTGCTGAGCTGAAGAGGATGGTGGAGCAGCTGGCCCTGAAGGTGGAAGAGAACAGCCGAGCGTCGCGTCACTACGCCGGCAGGTCCAGGTCCCGACAGCGCGCCCCGCGCTGGAGTTCCCGTTCCCGACAGCGGTCAAATTCAAGGTCACGGTCGGACTCTAACTACCGTAAACACCCGCTGTGCTGGTACCACTATAAGTTCGGTGATGAAGCGCGTAAGTGTGTGAAACCATGTGATCATGCGGGAAACATGTAGGGCAGTCAGTTATGGCGGCCGACGCCTGCCCTACTAGCGGTCGCTTATTTGTGAAGGACAGACGGACTAATATTACTTTTCTAGTCGATACTGGCAGTGATGTGTGTGTGTTTCCACGGTCATATTTAAAAGAACATCGCGATAAAACTAGTTACGATCTGTGTGCCGCAAACGGTTCGATTATAAACACGTACGGCTATACTAGCTTGTCGTTAAACATAGGTTTGCGCCGTGACTTTCCCTGGCGATTTATTGTTGCCGACGTAACACGAGCGATAATAGGCGTTGATTTCTTATCCCACTACAACCTAATTGTAGATATAAGAAACCAAAAACTTGTCGACGGACAGACTATGCTCGCGACCACGGCTTCACTCGCGAAATTTTTTGATAATGTGTCTTCGGTCAGGGTTATGTCTGGTAACTCGGAGTATCATTCTATACTAGCACAATACCCCGACATCACCCGCCCACCTGGCATAAACAATAACAGTGACACATGCAAACACAACACACTACACTACATCCGCACAACACCGGGACCGCCTGAATCATGCGCGCCACGTAGGCTGGCGCCTGATAGATTAAAAATAGCAAAGGCAGAATTTGAGGTGATGCTGCAGATGGGCACGTGTAGACCTTCAGAGTCTCCGTGGGCATCTCCTCTTCACCTCGCGCCTAAAAAAGACGGCTGGCGACCTTGCGGTGACTACCGCAGATTAAACGCACGCACCATACCTGACAAGTACCCGATCCGAAATATCCAGGACTTTTCCCACAGCCTGGCTAACTGTACAATTTTCACTACATTGGACTTAGCCAGAGCTTATAACCAAGTTCCTATCAATCCATCTGATATCCCCAAGACTGCCATCACGACACCTTTTGGCTTATACGAGTTTCCGTATATGACGTTTGGTCTTCGCAACGCCAGCCAGACGTTCCAACGGTTCGTGGACGAGGTGTTGCGAGGGCTAGACTTCGTATATTGTTACATCGACGATATATTGATATTTTCAGCGGATCCGGAAACCCACGTAAAACACCTCCACCAGGTTTTCAGTAGGCTGCGTGACTTCGGATTGGTGCTGAATCCAGGTAAATGTGTGTTTGGTAAGTCACAGGTCAACTTCCTCGGCTACGAGATCTCCGCCGACGGTACTAGGCCTTTACCTGAGAAGGTGGAGGCAATTGAAAAGTTCCCCCAGCCCAGGACAGTTAAGGAGTTGCGCAGGTTCTTGGGTATGCTTAACTTCTATCGCAGGTTTATCCCGGACGCAGCGACACACCAAGCACCTCTGAACGCGCTCCTGACTGGATCCTTAAAAGGATCACAACCGGTCACTCTTGGCGAGAGAGAGCTGAAGGCCTTCGAAGCGTGCAAACAGGGTCTGTGCCAAGCTGCCATGCTAGCGCACCCTGACAGCAACGCTCAACTGGCCCTCGTAACGGATGCCTCCGACACTGCAATGGGTGCAGTATTGCAGCAGCTCAGAGCAGGTACGTGGGAGCCTCTGGCATTCTTCTCGAGGAAGTTCAGCCCCTCGCAGGTGAAGTACTCGCCATACGATCGCGAGCTGCTCGCCATCTATGAGGCGATCAGACATTTCCGGCATATGGTTGAAGCTCGCACTTTTGTGATTTACACCGATCACAAGCCGCTTACGTTCGCCTTCACTACAAGAAAGGAAAATTGTTCACCCAGGCAGTTTCGTCATCTCGATTATATATCGCAGTTCACAACGGACATCAGGCACATTTCGGGGAAGAACAACGTAGTGGCTGATCCTTTGTCTCGGATAGAGGAGATCGTACAGCCAGTCGACCCCGAAATGTTAGCAGCCGCGCAGGAAACTGACCCGCAGTTGAAGCAGCTTCTTGACGGTCACACTGCCCTTCAACTGACCAAGGTGACACTGCCTGGCACGAACACACCTTTGTTTTGCGACGTAAGTGGCACCTCCCCTCGACCATATGTTGCTGAGAGGCATCGACGTCAAATTTTTGACTCCCTACACTCTCTTAGCCACCCCGGAGCGAGAGCATCAATCAGGATGGTAAGTGAGCGTTACGTGTGGCCAGGCATCCGAAAGGATTGCCGTGAGTGGGCGCGCAGTTGCCTTGCTTGCCAACGCTCAAAGGTCACAAGGCATGTCTCCGCTCCGTTGGGTAGTTACAGTGTGCCCCAAGGTAGGTTCCAAGAGATCCACATAGATCTCATCGGTCCCTTGCCACTTTCCGCAGGACAACGGTATTGTCTCACCGCCATCGATCGTTTTTCTCGCTGGCCTGAGGCAATACCAATTCCGGACATAACCGCTGAGACAGTGGCAAAGGCCTTACTTAGTGGTTGGATCTCCAGGTTCGGTTGTCCTGTCAAAATTGTCACTGACAGGGGAAGACAATTTGAGTCGGCTTTGTTCAAGTCGCTCTCTCAGACCATAGGCTTCACACACAGACACACTACGGCGTACCATCCCGCTTCCAATGGCATGGTGGAAAGGTTCCATCGGCAACTAAAAGCTGCCATAACCTGCCACGCCAATTCAACCTGGGTCGAGTCGCTTCCGTTGGTTTTACTAGGCATAAGAACCGCCTTCAAAGAGGATCTCCAGGCATCAGTCGCAGAGATGGTGTACGGCGAACCTTTACGCCTTCCAGGAGAATTTTTCCTTCCTCCAGAGAACGAGCAGTACGACCTGACGGACTACGCAGCCCGTTTACGCTCCTTCGTGAATAGGTTGAAGGTCCCACCTGCGTCACGCCACAGTAATAGCCGTTCCCCGTTTGTTTTCAAGGATCTAGCTACATGTACGCATGTCTTCCTTCGCGATGACACTGTAGCTGGTTCACTGAAACCACCATACACGGGCCCTTATAAAATTCTACAACGAGGCAACAAAGTTTTTAAAATTGTGGTGAGAGATAAAACTGTCACCGTGTCCATTGACAGGTTAAAACCCGCCTACACAATACACGACACACAGACATACACTCATACACCTAACACTAACACTTCACAAACAAAAACTAACATAAATACTTCACAAGCACAAAACAGCACTCACACACACACTCACACTCCTACACATACCCCGCACCAGCATACACCTAAGGCCAAAGACAACATTGTCAAAACCACCAAATCGGGACGTAGGGTAAGATTTCCCGACTATTATCGCCCGTAGGACGGTCTCAGGAGGGGGGTGGTGTAGCGGAGCTACTTTTATTTGTTGTAATTAGATTTACATATTAATTTCATGTTAAAACTTAATTTTTTACAACTAAAACTTACAACTTAAATTATAACTAAAATTAAAACTAAACTTAATACTACAAGTAACTTATAACTATGCTATTTACAATAATGAAATAAAATGTAACTCATAACTAAACACTTAAAATTATATTACAATTTAAATTATAAACAATTATATAGTATTACTTAGCATAACATACAAAATGTCAAGTTAATATTAAGAATAACATATTCTTGTATTAATTATTAATTATTTATTAATTATGTTCAACAAACAGCGGACAAGCAAGACAGTATTCTCTATAGCGATCGCGGTCGCCTCATCGCGCGACCGGTTCATATACTTACCTACCTGCGCGCACGCATTCCATTCGAGCGGGCCGTGCGCGTTGCAACTTCAGTCTGCTCCCATCCGCTTTCGCCGTGAGACGCATGACGCTCTCCGTTCCGTACGCTTGCTTTGCCGCGCTTTGTTTTCGAGTTGTATTTCGTTTCCGCTGTTATTTCTGTGCTCAATCTTTCTATCTTTCACTCCTTCTTTCTGTGCTCTATTCTATCTCTTGTGTGCTGTGCTAATAAACTGTTTCTTGTGCTTACTATTTGGACTGCTTTTTATTACGACGACCCGGCTATCCATACAAGGTACCTTGCACAAACTATAGTGATTCGGCACATAGACATTACGTACGTTTACGCACAACTTCTGTAGTAACCTACCTACCTTCTGTAGTAGCCTGCCTACTACATTGGCAACGTGTCCACTACAGTTATGTATGGAAATTGGTAAAACGGTTTACAAAATAGGAATTGCGTAAATGTCACATTGCAGAATCATAAGAAGTTAGTCCGAAGCAACATCTGGCGATTCATTTTTTAAGTTTTCCTTTGTTTTTCGACGAAAATGGCTGATTTAGGTCTCTACGAAAATTTTTTGGAGCATGTGCGAGTGATGGAAAGTATATTATATCGCCGACGAAGTGTTAATCTTCGAAACGCGGAATTGGCATTTGAAATGCCGGACGCCGAATTTGTGAGATTATACAGACTTAATAAAAATGTTTGTAGGGCTCTCATCCAAGAATTAGAGCCGTATTTACCTGTGCGACGAAGTGGAATTAGTGTGACCTCAAAGGTGTTACGGTGCCTCTACGCTTCTGGCTCTTACCAGAGGTTCATAGGACCAAGTGCTCACAACAAGATGCACCAAGTTAGTGTGTGGGGTCTGTCACACAAGCACTTAGCAATGATCATTTTAGAAGTACATACATTCGTTTCCCACAAACTCGGGAAGAACGTAATGTCATTAAACAAGGGTAATTTATAGATATATTTTTATGTATAGAGTTATTTCATACTGTCTTTCTATTAATTTTAGGGTGTATCGGCGGCACTCATATTGCAAGTCCGGACCTAATAATTCGCCCTGCTCAACACGAAAAGACATTCGTCAATAGAAAACGATATCACTCGCTGAACCAGCAAATAATTTGTGATTCTGACTTAAATATAATTAGTATCGATGCCAGCCATTCCTTTGTCTGGAACCATTATGTACTGAAATCCCACCTCGAATACCTTCACGAGGCCGAAAATGAAACAGTGTGGTTCTTAGGTGATTCTGGATATCCCCTTCGATCGACTCTATTGACACTAATAGTGGACACTGCGCATGATAATCCTCAACGCTACGACATGGAGTTGCATTGTCAGTTGTCAGGTGCGGTGCGGAACACAGTGGAGTGTTCTATAGGACTGCTTAAGTCTCGCTGGCGGTGTCTTTTAGTCGACCGAAAACTGCATTATCACCCTACCATGGCTGGATTGATAACCAATGCATGTGTCGTACTGCACAACATTGCCAATGCAGCTCAATGTATCGCCGTTGACGGTACAGGAACAACAAAATGAGGCGATTATGCAGGTTACACATTCCACACGGAACGAAGCAGCGTCAGCAAGGAGAAACCCCAGCGAAATTGCTGGCGAAGCTGTTAGGAATGCGTTGGTTGAAGGGCTGTAGTCAGCGAGATAGTTTAGTTTTTTTAACCGACATCCAAAAAGGATGAGGTTATTAGGTGGATGAGGTTATTAGGTGCCTTTTTAATTTATAAATATGTACATATTTACATATAAAATATATTCATAAAAAACAAAATATTTTTTTATAAAATAAAATATCTATTAAAAATTATTTCCTGTTATCAGTGCTATTACGACCTCACAAAGAGGAAAAAATGCATACCTATTACTTAAACAATATACCTGCCTGCATACAAAATGTCTAAATGGTTCAAAATTTCAAAATGCACCAAGAAAATGGATCTTAAGCAACAGTCACCAAATATGAATCATAATATGAATTGAATTGCAAATGATTCATTTGACTGCGTGACCATTTTACGAAAATAATAGGAATTGCTAAGGATCTGCTAGGAATTCAGGAAATGAATTGCTTGCAGAGGAATTGCTCAATGTGGCCTTTTTAGACCAGCAGGACAAACATTTATGTGATGAACATTTGTATTTGTTCTGTGTCTGGATGTAATATATGTATTTAAGTATTATATTTGTGTTTCCTCTGTTGCCTGACATCCGTAACACAAGTGCTTAGCTATTTACCACGGGTTAGGTTAATGTGTAAGGTATTGTGTTAATTAATTAATTAATTTATTATTTATTTATTTATTAAATCCAAATGTAATTATAAGTAATAATTAATTAATTGTCCCATAATATTAAAAATTTTATTTATTTATTTTATTTGGGTAACCGACAAGACAATACATTGTGTTTACAATTAAATCTATCTTAAACTAGGAATTTAATGTTGTCTTAATTACAGGATACCACGGCATGCAGTGGTCGAGCTGAAATTACATTTACCTAATTATTTTGTTATGAAGAATGATAACTAAGTTTTAAGTTTTATATGTAATAAATCAAGTGTAGTATGAATAATTCCATTACCATATTCATCTTCTGCAGGAAGATGAGGCTGCCGTAGAAGGGATGCGGCGGTAGATGCGGCACGCCGCGCCGCGCCCAGTAGCCGCGCACCGTGCGCCAGCGAAGCAGTACCCACGCAGCCACGCACACTAGCAGGGTTGTCACTAACAGCACTATCATGGTCCTACAAATCCATATCCATACTAATATTATAAATGTGAAAGTGTGTTTGTTTGTTTGTTTGTTTGTTTGTGGCTCTTTCACGTCGCAACATGGCTATTATATGGTATGGTTTATGTGTGTGGGGATAGTTAGGAGGGTGGAGAGCGACGTAGGCTTCTTTTTACCGCGGAAAAACATTTCATTCCCATGGGAACATCGATGTTTTGTTAGTTGCTAGATATTTAGTTCCGGATGTTGTTAATAGATGGCGTTAGTAAAATTAATTTGCAACTTCTGATTCACGCTATCAAATACTACATGTAATTTACTTATGTCATAATCAAATGTATCTGATGTTCCAGAATATCATATTTTATAAATTATATGATATTTTAAATTATATTATGATATAATAGGATATACCTAAACTAAAAAATAAGTCTATTTTCTTTCATTTGACGAGTTTCATTAGAATTTAAAAAAAGTTCTATGTTTTCCTTTTGACACCGTACAATTGGGCATCATCAATTGGCCAATGAATAGCATCACTTAATTACTCAATGTTCTAAAGCGATTGGCTAAACCAAACTGCATTTTAAACGTTTTGCACGTTTGCACATAACGTAATTTCCCAATTTCATTAAACTTTTTACGGTAGGCGGTCTAATAATAATGCGTATGAAATAGTGTTGTAAAGGACTCGAGTCTTTTAGGACTCAGTGAACTAACAGAACTCGGAGTCTCGAGTCGAGCCGAGCTTCAGTCCTATCATGAAGACTCGAGCGCCAAAATTGAACTCGAGTCTTAAACAGAACTCGAGTCTTAAAAAGAGCTCGAGTCTTAAAAAGAGCTCGAGTCTTAAAAGAGCTCGAGTCTTCTTCAAACTGTTCTTCGAAATGCTGACATTGATTTATTTAGAATTTATATCTATACTTCTATACCAATATACTTAATAATATTTTTCGACATCGCCTTCTGGTTACACATAATTAAATCTCACAAAAGTAACCTTTTATTGGCTGCTTTAAACAGAAAGACTCCAAGCGGAAAAGAACTCGAGCGCGACTCGCCGCGTAAAAAGGACCCGAGCGCTAAAGAAGACTCGAGTCTCGAGTCTCGAGTTCAAGAGCTCATATAGACTTGAGTTCTCTAGTCTTAAGAGTCTTACGGTTAAGACTCGAGTCGTGAAAACTGTCACCGAGTTCAAAATTTAGGACTCAAAGACTCGAGCTTTACAACTCTAGTATGAAACTGTGGTCACACAACTCCAATAAAGCATAATACATCGACACAATCACTCTATGCAATCCTCCGTCCTTAAAGTATTAAAATGTAATCGAGAGAAATACAAATAGAGTTTTGATAAATTTGTATAATTTTTTTGATTGAATGATGTCTAAATGTACTTATTAAATTAAACTAACCTATTTTTTATTTCACCTGCCAATTGTTTTTTTATGAAAATTTAATCATTTTAGTATGATTTGGATTTTAAGTTATAAAAATAAATTATATATATCACTTTTCTTGCACAATAAGTTATTACCCATAATAAGCGCTTATTTATCCTATAGAACGTTGTTGTTTGACTAACAGGTAACACGAATATTATTTATAAAATAACTAAAACTAATGCAAGTAAATCTTACCTGCTGTTTTAGACGCAATTAAATTAAATTTTGATTTAATCCTATTAACTAATATTAACTTAAAACTGTTTCTTATGTATTGTGATCAACAGCACACGTGTAGTAAACTAAACACGCTATAAATGTAACTGGCATCAATCAGTAGATCGCTGTATAGAGGATTACATTATCTGCGCGTTATCACGTGTTTGTTTTACTAAGTCCGCCCAAAGTTCGTACCATGCAAAAGCAACGTAGGATGACTTTCATCTTTGATTTGATATACTCTGGAACGAAATAAATGACAACATTCATTTTTAAATGATGTCTCAAAAATTATTTCTTAATTCTTTCTTGGTAAAGCATAGTACCTTGCTTAGCGTAATTTTAATAACAACATAATTGTTTTGAGTCAGTGACAATTGTCATAAGCGACAACGGATGGAGGCGCAAGCCCGCTGGTTTGATAGTTTAATTCCACCTAAAAATATATGAAATTGAAATCCAATTTAAATATTAAAACTAAAGCTACACGTCAACACTATTAACTTGTACATTGTTATTACTATTGATATTTTATTTTGCCGTTGCAAAGTTGTATTATTAAAATTAAAAAGTAAATAGTGCTGATTTAGGTACGTCTTTCATTAGTTTCCACCATACTACAGCTACAGTCCGCAGAATTTGCTTTGTGTTCAAAGTAACTGTTAAAGTTCAAAGTAACGAATATTGTGATCTAGGAATCAAGCGTCATTGCAGAAAATAGTTTATTATAAGTAGGTTTTTTACAAACACACACGCAGAAAATGTTAGAATTATAACCTTTGATTAACATTATTTTGATCTTTTACTGACGTAAAAATTAAAACCTTAATATACTAATTCCATTAAATTGAGAAGATAAAAAAACTCTGAAACTATCATCACGTTTACAGTAAAGCTCATCGTCAAACTCACATCGTGTGTGGCGTTGCATCACTCAACTCGCCAATGATACAAGGATTTAAAAACATCAATACTCTTGTTCAAAAATCCCTAGCTATATTCAAAGCGTTTGTGGTGATATTGTACACACGTCACACGGCGCCATAACGATAAGGAATGACGCTATCGAAGTGTCATCATTCATCATAATTTGGAGCTTAGCCACTCTCCAGCCAACGTATTTCGCCTGCCGGAAGGCCTTCCTTACTTATACTTGTTTATAAAATTGACAAATTAAACTGTAAATAGGATTTACTCTTATCCCAAATCTTTTTGATCAGTTTTTTATGGACCTGTGCTAGAGTTGTCTATTAGATTCTTTTTACACCATGTCAATTAATTTCAGGAGATTTGTATTGAAAATAGTATAATTAATTACAAACAATTACTCACGGTGTTTAAACTGGTTTATTGTAACCTTCAGCATCTTCAATACAAGGAGGGATCACCATAGAACGCCTGTTTCGCTGCAAACGCTTTATTTAATACTGTTTTTCTGATGAAGCATACTAAGGAACAGACGTAGAAATGGATGGATGTGTCCATCCATCCATGACACGGTTCTTGAAGGTTCTGATAGCATAGCACTAAGAAATCTCGCTGATGTCAATTCTTTCCAAACTTTGCACAACTTGGTAGAAAATGATGTGTAAATCTTACTGTAGACGAATCCATCGATCTATCGATACTTATCGATATGGTGTTTCTGGAACCTAATATTGCAGCGAGAGGTACTTATTGGGAGTTTTTAATAATTAATCGTACAAAACAATGTACATATAAGAATCAAAATAATCCTTTATTTATCCAAAAAACAAAATTTTCCTTAGCTTAATAATTTATTTATCAATAGTCACAATCAGGTGCGATTAACAGATAGCACAATTTAATGCACGTACTAACATTCCTTATTCCTCGGCACAAAATCCACGTACAACACTTCGCCAGGTGCTATGACCAAGCCATTTTTCTCGATCTGGACATCGACGGGCTTTGGTGTGTTGGGAACTGGCCGGAACTCATAATTCAGCACAATGTGGCAGAGACCCGTACGTACAGATGCATAACCGAAACGCTTACCTTAAACAAAAAATAAGGCTTGCTAATCTTACTAAACGTGGCACTTATAATTTTATTGTGAAAAGATCCATCAATGGAACTTTGCAATAGATTTAAGTGGATACCGTGGCACTTATAAGCTAGTAGTATCAAAAAATAATTTTTTGTAATGTATGTTAAGTGTAGAAACACGTATGCATATATGAACAAAAAACGATATAAGTCACAGTAAATTACCGATATCAGTAATCCTAAATATAACAGGTTGTCAGTTAACGACGCATTCATTTCCCGTAATTTTGTTAATCAGTCATGATAACCAAGTAGTTTGAATCTTGAAGAAACGTGGAGTTCTCCGTTACGCTCGTAATGGTTTGTGAAATTTACTAATCCGCACTTAGGCAGCGTCACGGCCATCCCTTTATTTAAGTAAACTAAAATACGAGTCAAGATAATGCAATAAATATTAAAACTGAATTACCAATACAACTTCTTGGTCCTTCTCCGAACGGCAAATATGTAAATTTTTTAATGTTAGCTGCGTTCTCCGGCAAGAATCTGTCTGGATTAAACCTGGTGGGTTCTGGAAAGTAATTCGGGTCGTAATGCATGCCAATGGCATTGACATAGATCGTGGTGTTAGCAGGTATGGTCAACTTGTCGTCGATCTTGTATTTATTTAATGAAACTCGGTCGAGCCATCCCATAGGTGCATATTTCCGAACGCTCTCTGTAAAGTAGAAAAAGCACCACAGTTCAGTAAAGTATACAAATGTATTTAATTTAGTGTTTTACGGAAAGAATTTGCTTCTGGTCCATCTTAAACGTAAAAAATACGCGGTTGTTAATTCACCTAATGATTCCTTCATTTTTAGCTTACCATCACGCTCGAATGCATTCTGGATTAAGTTGGCTAGTAAAAAGCCCAGATACGTTTATGTCCAAATATGTTTTGTGCTCCCAATATTTTATTTTCTTTGATGTTTACTTGTCTTCCAAAATTTAATACATGACTTATTTTATAACACATCAAAAGAGTTAATTTCTATAGAGCGAATGTCTAACCTTTAATTACGCAGTCAAGATACGTGAGATTAGCCAACGTGCTCTCATCGAAGTCAGCTCCCCCAATACTTTCTTTGGCGGCTTTCAGTTCATTGTACAATCTTTCCTGAGAAATTTACTTGTTAATATAATGTTACTCTCAAATGAATTTCATGATAAAATGCGTTTGGAGTTGAGATTAATTTTACTAAGATAACTGAGGCTTCGATGATAAAACGTATGTTTATTTACTTGTATCTCTGGGTGGTGTGCTAATTCATATACTGAAAATGTTAGCTGAGATCCTGACGTGTCAAAACCTGCTTGTAGGAATGCAGCTGCTTGTGCTACCAGAAGATCGTCAGTGAATTCTGAAATAAGTAATAATAGAAAAATATTTAACGAATAATTACTTATTAGAGTTATCTTGAATTTCGCAGACCCAAGTTTCCAAACATCGGTTTTGGACTCAACATTCTAGGGCGCCTTCATTTGGTCAAATAAAATCTTCTTATTACACTTGTTGCACAAACCTTCTTTATCCAGAATCATGTCCTTTTTAAGTCTTATCAAAATATCAAGCAAATCTCGGGGTTCGGAGTTCTCGTTGAGTACTTCTTTGCGTTGTTTAACCATAATGTCGAAAACTTTCCTCAAGAAATCAGTTGCTTTCTTCGGGAAAAGTGTGAATCTAAAATCAGTGATTAGTGTATTGATTTAACAATAATTTGATTTTATTATTGATTTACTTTGATAGTTGTTAAGGTCGCACTAATGTTCTTACGACTGACTTTTAAACAAAATTTCAACCCTAAACCCTACTTCAGTAGCAAATTCACTATAGTGGCAGACAGATGGATTTACAGAAAACAATCAAAATAGGAATTGACGACCCAAATGAGGCAATAGTTAACATGCCAGATCGCCGTTCCAATATAACTGGGTAGGATTACCAACAAGACAAGAATTCGAATGATGAGTTTAAATTACTATTCCCGGTCTGTATACGACTTCTTGTCTTGTATGTTGTTCATGGCATCTACGACACAGCTTATTACCTCAACGGTCCGACAAGTTCGGGAAAGAAGAAAATGCAGCTCCAGGCTATTCCCCGCAGCAAGCTGTACTGCTCGAAGTCCTTCGTCACCTCTCGCATGGCGCTGCTCCCAGTCAGCGTCGCATCGCTTTTCACTCCGAATGATGAAATGCCTATGACGTCAGTGGTATAGTCGTTGAATGCAGTCTGCAATTAAGGCAGGAACATTAAAAAAGAGCCAACATATTTTCAATCCCTTTTAGGATATCCAGTATTGCGAGTGGTATTGAGAACGCAATTAGGATCGAAGAGAAAATAGCAGTTACTAAAAACTGAGTGTTAATAGAAAAATCTTTAAAACATCTCTGGAAATGTAAACGTCAAATGTAAACGGAAGTAGGAAGCAGAAATAATATGACTTTTTTGGAACTTAAAAAGTATTGTATTGGTATTGTAAGTCGAATAATTAAAGTGTTCAAGCCATCTCAATTTATTGGGCAATATTTTCTAGATATTGTGGGTACCCGTATCATTCAGTAATAATGTTCCCAAAACACTATGGAATATTTTAACTATGGCTGGAGAAAAATTACTCACCCGGTAGTTAAATCGCCCTTTCTTCGACTCCGATGCAATTCGCTCCACTAATTCCTTGGCTTTGGTGTTCATGATAGTTTGTATTCCTTTCAGTTTGGAGCTCGTAAACGCTGCAGTAATGCGACGTCTTACATTTGACCATAAAGGATCCTATGGACAAAATAGTATGAAGTGAACAATACTATGATAGAATACAATTACTGATGTGCACAATAAAATGAGTTACTGACTTACATTAGCACAGAAAATGTTGAAATATCCGATGGGATCATGAGGGGCGCAACTGGCGAACCTGTTTCTGAATTCAGCTGCATCCTGTACCAAGACCCTCCGCGCTATCTCTGGACAGTTGATGACCAGAGCTGGTCTCCAGAACAACCAAATGCCGACATAAGGCGATTGAAAATGGTCATAGATTTGACGTAAAAATGTTGCCTGAAATGAAACATTTCTCTATGAGAAGAGCATAGGTATCTAACAGCAGCTACAAATTTATAATAAAAAATATTGGCTCTTTATGATGTAATAGAAATCACAATCACAAAGTAAGAATTATTAATTACATTATCAATTGCACGATGATCTTTTGATGATCAATTGGAAGTTTTCTTTTCTGAACTTGTCTGTCTAAAAAAATATTGCAAGAATATATGCCATTGCTAACAAAAGGGTGAGTAGAGTTCTATTACTATGTTCATCTTCTGCAGGAAGGTGAGGCTGCCGTAGAAGGGATGCGGCGGTAGATGCGGCACGCCGCGCCGCGCCCAGTAGCCGCGCACCGTGCGCCAGCGAAGCAGTACCCACGCAGCCACGCACACTAGCAGGGTTGTCACTAACAGCACTATCATGGTCCTACAAATCCATATCCATACTAATATTATAAATGTGAAAGTGTGTTTGTTTGTTTGTTTGTTTGTTTGTGGCTCTTTCACGTCGCAACATGGCTATTATATTATGGTATGGTATATGTGTGGGGATAGTAAGGAGGGTGGAGAGCGACGTAGGCTTCTTTTTACCGTGGAAAAACATCTCATTCCCATGGGAAGATCGATGTTTTGTTAGTTGCTAGATATTTAGTTCTGGATGTTGTTAATCCTAGAGTGGGCGCGCTATGAGCATTTTGCCGCCCGCGCTAAAAAAACGTTCATAATTTTAAAAATAAGAACCCGCTAGTCTTGCGCGTTATAGTACCTCCCCCCACTTTTGTTAGCATTGCGTGCTGAAAGTCTGGACGCCGTCAGTACGAGGATTACTGCTTGAGGAGACAGTTATTACCATCAGGTGTTGTCGGGCGGCAAATTGCTCACCGCGCGCCCACTCACGTAAGTAATATTATGTAATGTATTTTTTGAAAACTTGAAATGTATACTATATTTTATGGTACATTTATAGTTTAAACAAATAAAATAGTTTTTATTTCAGGATTTAAAAGTTTGAATGCATAAATAAGAACAAAATGGACGATCAAATTTTGTCTTGGCTGGAGGAAGAGCCATATATTACGACCACAAGATCTTCTTTAGACACCTTATATATTTCTTTGAGGAACCAAATCGCACACTTTGTACCAGCAGTACAAGTACCTTCTTCAAAGAAGGAGGGAAAATGCAGTTTATGTACCTCAAAGAAAAACAGGCGCACCAAAAAAGGTTGTTCCAGATGCCCAAAGTTACTGTACATCGAACATTGCACATACCTTTATCAACACTATTTAGATAAAGGATATCCTGTAGATTCAGAAAATATATAATTTCGTTTTTTGTTTTCATTTTATAAGGTACAAAAGATTATTATGTAGGATAAGGAGAAAAAAGTCAATTCAAATATTAGGTTTCCTAAAGTCTCTTGTAAACCAAAGTTTTTAAAACAGAGATTAATAAATATGTTGATTTATGATTACTGATTAGTGTATTATTTCAGCCCTAAGAAAAACATATGAAAAAATTGCTTTATTAATAGTTAAAATGGTCAAAGAAAAGGGGCTTTAAAGGGGGTAATTTACTTATGTCATAATCAAATATATCTGATGTTCCAGTGTATCATATAAATTATATGATATTTTAAATTATATTATGATATAATAGGATATACCTAAACTAAAAAATAAGTCTATTTTCTTTCATTTGACGAGTTTCATTAGAATTTAAAAAAAGTTCTAATATGTTTTCCTTTTGACACCGTACAATTGGGCATCATCAATTGGCCAATGAATAGCATCACTTAATTACTCAATGTTCTAAAGCGATTGGCTAAACCAAACTGCATTTTAAACGTTTTGCACGTTTGCACATAACGTAATTGCCCAATTTTGTTAAACGTTTTAGGGTAGGTGGCCTAGTAATAATGCTTATAAAACTGTGGTCACACCACTCCAATAAAGCATAATACATCGACACAATCTCTCTATGCAATCTTCCGTCCTTAAAGTAATTAAATGTTATCGAGGGAGATACAAATAGAGTTTTGATAAATTTGTATTATTTTTTTGATTGTATGTTTAAATGTGATATTGTTAAATTAAACTAATCTACTTTTTTAATTTCATCTGCCTATTGTTTTTGATTAATGATAATTGATTTTTTTAGTTTCATTTGGATTTTAAGTTATAAAAAGAAATAAAAATAAATTTTATATATCACTTTTCTTGCACAATAAGTTCTTACCCATAATAAGCGCTTATTTATCCTATAGAACGTTGTTGTTTGACTAACAGGTAACACGAATATTATTTATAAAATAACTAAAACTAATGCAAGTAAATCTTACCTGCTGTTTTAGACGCAATTAAATTAAATTTTGATTTAATCCTATTAACTAATATTAACTTAAAACTGTTTCTTATGTATTGTGATCAACACACACAACAACAGCACACGTGTAGTAAACTAAACACGCTAAGTATAAATGTAACTGGCATCAATCATTAGATCGCTGAATAGAGGATTACATTATCTGCGGGTTATCACGTGTTTGTTTTACTAAGTCCGCCCAAAGTTCGTACCATGCAAAAGCAACGTAGGATGACTTTCATCTTTGATTTGATACCCTCTGGAACGAAATATGACAACACTCATTTTTAGGGTTCCGTACCCAAAGGGTAAAACGGGACCCTATTACTGAGACTTCGCTGTCCGTCCGTCCGTCCGTCCGTCCGTCTGTCACCAGGCTGTATCTCATGAACCGTAATAGTTACACAGTTGAAATTTTCACACATGATGTATTTCTGTTGCCTCTACAACAACAAATACTAAAAAACAGAATAAAATAAATATTTAAGTGGGTGCCCATACATTCGACGTAAGTTTAGTTACCATTCGGTCCAAGAGATGGCGTTGGGCGTAATATGTGGCTAGAATAAAACAATTAAATATTTATGTGAGGCTTTTATACAACAGACCACATTTTTTTGGCGTTTTTATACATAATGGTACGGAACCCTTCGTACGCGAGTCCGACTCGCATTTGGCCGGTTTTTAAATGATGTCTCAAAAATTATTTCTTAATTCTTTCTTGGCAAAGCATAGTACCTTACTTAGCGTAATTTTAATAAGAACATAATTGTTTTAAGTCAGTCACAGTTGTCATAAACGGCAACGGCAGGAGGCGCAAACCTGCTGGTTTGATAGCTTAATTCCACCTAAAAATATATGAAATTGAAATCCAATTTAAATATTAAAACTAAAGCTACACTTCAACTATCAACTTGTACATTGTTATTACTATTGATATTTTATGTTGCCGTTGCAAAGTTGTATTATTAAAATTAAAAAGTAAATAGTGCTGATTTACGTCTTTCATTAGTTTCCACCATACTACAGCAGCAGCTACAGTCCGCAGAATTTGCTTTGTGTTTAAAGTAACTGTTAAAGTTCAAAGTAACGAATATTGTTATCTAGGAATCAAGCGTCATTGCAGAAAATAGTGCGTCGAATGAAGCTGCTCATATAATTGTGATCGAACTTCACTTTGCAAGTTCGCTTGATTATCAATTATAAGTAGGTTTTTTACAAACACACACGCAGAAAATGTTAGAATTATAGGTAACCTTTGATTAACATTATTTTGATCTTTTACTGACGTAAAAATTAAAACCTTAATATACTAATTCCATTAAATTGAGAAGATAAAAAAACTCTGAAACTATCGTCACGTTTACAGTAAAGCTCATCGTCAAACTCACATCGTGTGTGGCGTTGCATCACTCAACTCGCCAATGATACAAGGATTTAAAAACATCAATACTCTTGTTCAAAAATCCCTAGCTATATTCAAAGCGTTTGTGGTGATATTGTACACACGTCACACGGTGCCATAACGATAAGGAATGACGCTATCGAAGTGTCATCATTCATCATAATTTGGAGCTTAGCCACTCTCCAGCCAACGTATTTCGCCTGCCGGAAGGCCTTCCTTACTTATACTTGTTTATAAAATTGACAAATTAAACTGTAAATAGGATTTACTCTTATCCCAAATCTTTTTGATCAGTTTTTAATGGACCTGTGCTAGAGTTGTCTATTAGATTCTTTTTACACCATGTCAATTAATTTCAGGAGATTTGTATTGAAAATAGTATAATTAATTACAAACAATTACTCACGGTGTTTAAACTGGTTTATTGTAACCTTCAGCATCTTCAATACAAGGAGGGATCACCATAGAACGCCTGTTTCGCTGCAAACGCTTTATTTAATACTGTTTTTCTGATGAAGCATACTAACGAACAGACGTAGGAATGGATGGATGTGTCCATCCATCCATGACACGGTTCTTGAAGGTTCTGATAGCATAGCACTAAGAAATCTCGCTGATGTCAATTCTTTCCAAACTTTGCACAACTTGGTAGAAAATGATGTGTAAATCTTACTGTAGACGAATCCATCGATCTATCGATACTTATCGATATGGTGTTTCTGGAACCTAATATTGCAGCGAGAGGTACTTATTGGGAGTTTTTAATAATTAATCGTACAAAACAATGTACATATAAGAATCAAAATAATCCTTTATTTATCCAAAAAATAAAATTTTCCTTAGCTTAATAATTTATCAATAGTCACAATCAGGTGCGATTAACAGATAGCACAATTTAATGCACGTACTAACATTCCTTATTCCTCGGCACAAAATCCACGTACAACACTTCGCCAGGTGCTATGACCAAGCCATTTTTCTCGATCTGGACATCGACGGGCTTTGGTGTGTTGGGAACTGGCCGGAACTCATAATTCAGCACAATGTGGCAGAGACCCGTACGTACAGATGCATAACCGAAACGCTTACCTTAAACAAAAAATAAGGCTTGCTAATCTTACTAAACGTGGCACTTATAATTTTATTGTGAAAAGATCCATCAATGGAACTTTGCAATAGATTTAAGTGGATACCGTGGCACTTATAAGCTAGTAGTATCAAAAAATAATTTTTTGTAATGTATGTTAAGTGTAGAAACACGTATGCATATATGAACAAAAAACGATATAAGTCACAGTAAATTACCGATATCAGTAATCCTAAATATAACAGATTGTCAGTTAACGACGCATTCATTTCCCGTAATTTTGTTAATCAGTCATGATAACCAAGTAGTTTGAATCTTGAAGAAACGTGGAGTTCTCCGTTACGCTCGTAATGGTTTGTGAAATTTACTAATCCGCACTTAGGCAGCGTCACGGCCATCCCTTTATTTAAGTAAACTAAAATACG
Source organism: Hesperia comma (assembly GCA_905404135.1). NCBI lineage: Eukaryota > Metazoa > Arthropoda > Insecta > Lepidoptera > Hesperiidae > Hesperia > Hesperia comma. The sequence continues at coordinate 573,754 of FR990028.1, read as the reverse complement.
AGTCAAGATAATGCAATAAATATTAAAACTGAATTACCAATACAACTTCTTGGTCCTTCTCCGAACGGCAAATATGTAAATTTTTTAATGTTAGCTGCGTTCTCCGGCAAGAATCTGTCTGGATTAAACCTGGTGGGTTCTGGAAAGTAATTCGGGTCGTAATGCATGCCAATGGCATTGACATAGATCGTGGTGTTAGCAGGTATGGTCAACTTGTCGTCGATCTTGTATTTATTTAATGAAACTCGGTCGAGCCATCCCATAGGTGCATATTTCCGAACGCTCTCTGTAAAATAGAAAAAGCACCACAGTTCAGTACGTGTTACGGAAAGAATTTGCTTCTGGTCCATCTTACACGTAAAAAATACGCGGTTGTTAATTCACCTAATGATTCCTTCATTTTTATCTTACCATTACGCTCGAATGCATTCTGGATTAAGTTGGCTAGTAAAAAGCCCAGATACGTTTATGCCCAAATATGTTTTGTGCTCTCAATATTTTATTTTCTTTGATGTTTAGGTACTTGTCTTCCAAAATTTAATACATGTCTTATTTTATAACACATCAAAAGAGTTAATTTCTATAGAGCGAACGTCTAACCTTTAATTACGCAGTCAAGATACGTGAGATTAGCCAACGTGCTCTCATCGAAGTCAGCTCCCCCAATACTTTCTTTGGCGGCTTTCAGTTCATTGTACAATCTTTCCTGAGAAATTTACTTGTTAATATAATGTTACTCTCAAATCTCCTTCACTACATAGTATAAAACAAAGTCGCTATTTTTGTCTGTTTGTTTGTCTGTATGCTTAAATCTTTAAAATTACGCAACGGATTTTGATTCGGTTTTTTGTAATAGGTAGAGTGATTCAAGAGGAAGGTTTTTATGTATAATAACAGCTATTAAATAATGGAGAAATACTGTTATTTTCAGGGTTTCTAATGTGGTGTCGTAAATTCTTACATTTCTTGCCGCTTACATTGCGTACGCAGGCTTAACCTTACAGGATTTATAAAAATAATGTACTAAGTATTGTACACCTTGAAAAGGTCTACAGAAAAGTCCGCGATGGTATATGTCTATCTCTTATCGATAGCCCACAAAACCATTTTTTGTCATTTACTTTTTACGGCAAATAATAGCCAATTTTCGAAGCGATTTTAAGCACTACAGCATTATTCCTTATTTAATTAAATACCTTAAATAGATTGTTGATTTAACATAGATTTATATGGCCTTTTACAGCACATAATTTCTTTGAATATTTTCGAAGATATTACAGATTTAAAATTGCGGGACGTAGCGCTTGCGGCGGTACTGGCCGGCCGGGGGGAGTGACATAGGCCATATAATGTTTTTCTGTAGTGTATTTAGTATCAGCATTGCACCCGTGCGAAGCCGGGGCGGGTCGCTAGTTCATGATAAAATGCGTTTGGAGTTGAGATTAATTTTACTAAGATAACTGAGGCTTCGATGATAAAACGTATGTTTATTTACTTGTATCTCTGGATGGTGTGCTAATTCATATACTGAAAATGTTAGCTGAGATCCTGACGTGTCAAAACCTGCTTGTAGGAATATAGCTGCTTGTGCTACCAGAAGATCGTCAGTGAATTCTGAAATAAGTAATAATAGAAAAATATTTCATTTGGTCAAATAAAATTTTCTTGTTAGACTTGTTGCACAAACCTTCTTTATCTAGAATCATGTCCTTTTTGAGTCTTATCAAAATATCAAGCAAATCTCGGGGCTCGGAGTTCTCGTTGAGTACTTCTTTGCGTTGTTTAACCATAATGTCGAAAACTTTCCTCAAGTAATCAGTTGCTTTCTTCGGAAAAAGTGTGAATCTAAAATCAGCGATTAGTATGTTGATTGCTATTGTTAATAGCTTTAATATTACTTAGTTGTTAAGGACGCACTAATGTTCTTACGACTGACTTTTAAACAAAATTTCAACTCTAAACCCTACTTCAGTAGCAAATTCACTATAGCGGCAGACAGATGGATTTACAGAAAACAATCAAAATAGGAATTGACGACCCAAATGAGGCAATAGTTAACATGCCAGATCGCCGTTCCAATATAACTGGGTAAGATTACCAGCAAGACAAGAATTCGAATGATGAGTTTAAATTACTGTTCCCGGTCTGTATACAACTTCTTGTCTTGTATGTTGTTCATGGCATCTACGACACAACTTATTACCTCAACGGTCCGACAAGTTCAGGAAAGAAGAAAATGCAGCTCCAGGCTATTCCCCGCAGCAAGCTGTACTGCTCGAAGTCCTTCGTCACCTCTCGCATGGCGCTGCTCCCAGTCAGCGTCGCATCGCTCTTCACTCCGAATGATGAAATACCTATGACGTCAGTGGTGTAGTCGTTGAATGCAGTCTGCAATCAAGGCAGGAACATTAAAAAAGAGCCTAAATATTTTTAATCCCTTTTAGGATATCCAGTATTGCGAGTGGTATTGAGAACGCAATTAGGATCGAAGAGAAAATAGCAGTTACTAAAAACTGAGTGTTAATAGAAAAATCTTTAAAACATCTCTGGAAATGTAAACGTCAAATGTAAACGGAAGTAGGAAGTAGAAATAATATGACTTTTTTGGAACTTAAAAAGTATTGTATTGGTATTGTAAGTCGAATAATTAAAGTGTTCAAGCCACCTCAATTAATTAGGCAATATTTTCTAGATATTGTGGGTACCCGTATCATTCAGTAATAATGTTCCCAAAACACTATGGAATATTTTAACTATGGCTGGAGAAAAATTACTCACCCGGTAGTTAAATCGCCCTTTCTTCGACTCCGATGCAATTCGCTCCACTAATTCCTTGGCTTTGGTGTTCATGATAGTTTGTATTCCTTTCAGTTTGGAGCTCGTAAACGCTGCAGTAATGCGACGTCTTACATTTGACCATAAAGGATCCTATGGATAATATATAAAATCAAGATCATATGGATAATATATAATAAGGATACTATGGAAAATAGTATGAAGTGAACAATACTATGATAGAATACAATTACTGATGTGCACAATAAAATGAGTTACTGACTTACATTAGCACAGAAAATGTTTAAACTTCCGATGGGATCATGAGGGGCGCCACTGACGAACCTGTTTCTGAATTCAGCTGCATCCTGTACCAAGACCCTTCGCGCTATCTCTGGACAGTTGATGACCAGAGCTGGTCTCCAGAACAACCAAATGCCGACATAAGGTGATTGAAAGTGGTCATAGATTTGACGTAGAAATGTTGCCTGAAATGAAACATTTCTCTATGAGAAGAGCATAGGTATCTAACAGCAGCTACAAATTTATAATAAAAAATATTGGCTCTTTATGATGTAATAGAAATCACAATCACAAAGTAGATGTATTGCATTATCAACCGCACGATGATTCAGAAATATTCTTTTCTGAATTTATCTGACTAAAGAATACTGCAAGAAAATATGCCATTGCTAACAAAAGGGTGAATAGAGTTCTATTACTATGTTCATCTTCTGCAGGAAGGTGAGGCTGCCGTAGAAGGGATGCGGCGGTAGATGCGGCACGCCGCGTCGCGCCCAGTAGCCGCGCACCGTGCGCCAGCGAAGCAGCACCCACGCCGCTACGCACACCGCTAGCGTCGTCACTAACAGCACTATCATGGTCCTGAAAATCATCACTTCCTGAGTAAGCGTTCATTCCGAGTCGTTGTCATTTGGTCGTCCCGAGCAATGATCATCCTTTCGTCGTCAACTTCCTATAGTTCGCAATGATCATCCTTTCGTCGTCAACTTCCTATAGTTCGTCGAAAGAATGGAACAAATTGACAGATAATTGCCATCGGTGTTCCAAGGTTATGATGTTGGAGTCTTCAAATAAAGAGTAAATAGGCTTTCCCTAAGTTATTGCGCCCATCCAAGACATCGACACTTATCATAAGTGCGATTGTAGTCAAGCATTAACTTATAATTAATAAAAAAGGTAGAGGAGTACCATCACGTGTAACAAACAAACAATAATTAATAACAATAAATAGACCAATTATCTGATGATAAGTGACCAATTATACTATCTGTCGATAGGAGGCTGCCGTTGCTGAAGGATATCAGGTAAAAAGACTTGGAAAATAATAAGAAGTATGTAGAAGACAGTAAAATATGAGTAATAAATAAAAATGTAATAAATATGTGTAAAAACAAATAACAATCAACGTAATAATAAATTAAATAAGTACGCATTTTTTTAACTGACTCGAAAAAAAGGCGGTTCTCAATTCGACCGTATACCGAATCCGGATATTTTTGGCGAATTTATATGGTTTTAAAGCTGATTTAGGTAACGAAGCAAATTTTGGAATTAACTTATATAAAAATTAGGTCTACCCCATTTTAAAAGAAAATAATTTAAAATCTAAAGGTGGACCATACCCTGTTACATATTATCATTTCGGAATCTTGGTGAAATGGGCTAGTTCTTCTTATATTTGGAATTCAAGCTACCATAAATTTTTTTTGAACCACGGCAGAGTATAAGATAGATTGAATTTGACTAAGGTTTTGAAATGTTATATTTTCATTTGACACCATACTCATAACTCGTATCAAAAATAATATTACATACATACATAATTATGCGTCAAAATGATGATTTGTTTATTGAAGTCCGTTTATAAATATTACCAACCGAATATCAAGAGACGTTTGATCTGACTGATCCGACCAAAGCAGGGAGAGCTTCTCAGAAGGATAATTATGTCGGAAATTATATTAAAATAATTAATGATAATTGTTTGATTATAATACTGATAATAATAATCCATACTAATATTATAAATGTGAAAGTGTGTTTGTTTGTTTGTGACTCTTTCACGTCGCAACATGGCTATCATATGGTATGGTTTGTGTGTGGGGATAGTTAGGAGGGTGGAAAGTGACGTAGGCTACTTTTTACCGCGGAAAAACATCTCATTCCCATGGGAAAATCGATGTTTTGTTAGTTGCTAGATATTTAGTTCCGGATGTTGTTAATAGATGGCGTTAGTAAAATACATCTGCAAGTTCTGAATCACGCTATCAAATACTACATGTAATTTACTTATGTCATAGTCAAATGTTATATCTGATGTTCCAGTATAATAGGCTACTGTTTGGCCGAGATTCCTACGGGAGCGGGACCTACGCGAGTGTTACCTACGGTTCCCGAAGCGAAGCGCGGCCGGTTCTCTAGTTAATTATAATGTTATTCAAAATGCATTCATCTCCCTACAATAGCCGGCAAAACTAAACTGCGTTTTAAACGTCCATCACGAGTATAATGTTGTTATGTTTATGGTGGGTTACAATCAATACATTATAATAAATGTATAACTGATCGTTATCTGTACATGGAAGATATATTAAGAGAAAAACTTTTTAGCGCGATAACACCCAAAGCAATGACTTAGAATTTTGTATGTTTGATGGTATTGTTCGCGCTATTATCAGAAGAGTCTCAACCGATTTGAATGCAGTTTTATACTAATATAAAATGGTGTAACTTTTCTTTCAAAATATTGTTTGTTTTATATCACTCAGTTAATAGGTAAGTACTTATGACATTAACTTTAAGGGAACCAATATACAATGGCCAAATGCATCTAAAATACACTCTGTGCTTACACAGGTACGTAAACGGTCCATAAATTAATTCGATATAACTAAGAAAATTCCACTTTACCTGTTGTTATAAACCTAAAAACTGCATCAATATTGTGATCTACGATAACGGTATTTAAATAATTCAGACTGATTATTTCAAATGTATTATGACCAATATCACACGTGTGGTACACCAAATCGCGACAAAACGCAACTGGTGTCAAATCAGTAGAAAGATAAATATGCGATGACATAATCATCTGCTCATTATCATACATAATTATGTATGTTTGTTGAACTAGCCGCTGCACAAAGGCCCGCGCGGAATTCGCACTTCAATATCAATAAATAAAAATAACTAAAACTGTCCGTCAGATGTCCATCATACATCATCCATAAACGGCCTTAGAAGGCGAAAGAAGGTAGTCCGTGACCTGGACTAGGTTATAGGATAGATACATCTTGGTGATAAGTTCTCTCGGGAACATTTTGATGATATTTTGTCGTGGTCTCCATCAACGCATACCGTCACAAGAAGAACTTCGAATAATCGCCGCGTTCTCGACAAGCTTGACACTCTTTTGGGTGCAAACCCTGAGTGCGGTATATTTGCAGATAAGTGGTCAAAAATTTGCGTGCAAGCTCCAAGTTTTATTAGCGAAAAGCATAGCTGTGGCTTCTATTGTTATTATTTACAAAAGTTTTGAGCTCAGTAGAGGTTTAAAATAATAGACGGGCAACCAAGAGCCATAAGTTTTGAAGTAGATAAAACTTTTTATCAGCGGTTTGTGTAAATATTTTGTTCTTGATAAGGATTACACCTAGAAAAACGGAATGATTTTAAGGATCTGTTTTCTCAGTTATGTCGAGGAAAGAAAAAAAAATCCGTAAAAAATCCTGCAACTAACAAAATAATCGTAACGGTTATTTCCTCATCGGATATACGGAATTCCAAATCAACGTTTTTTATCGTCGTAACAAGTTTTTTTTAGATTAGATTTACACACGTTGTTTTGATTGCGCGTACGAACGGTCGCGAGACTTCGCGAATACAAATTACTTCATTAAACAAAGTTCGATTGAACACCGGGAGAACCATAGAGATATTACACTAGAGTGGATGAGCCATACGGCTGCCCATACATTGCAATCGCCCCCGGTTAGAAAGAGAAACAACTCTCTCCGATCCCTATGAGCCAGAGAGAGAAAGGTGATTACTAAAGATTTCGTCTCTTTTTATCCGAGGTACGCTCTGAAGCCTCGCCAGAAAGAGAAAGGTGATTACTAAAGATTTCGTCTCGTTTTATCCGAGGTACGCTCTAAAGCCTGGCTTCTGCCCTCTAGTGTAATATCTCTATGGGGAGACCACATGAAGCAATTTTCAGTGAAGCCGCAACCAGCCCCGCTCCAACCTTGAGACGAATGTTTAGAGACAATGTTTGCTAATAAAACAATCGCTGAACACGCTGTATACCTATTTGTTTATTTACATAGTTAATTAATAGTTAACAAGCATAAACTCATTACGTTAACTAACAATTATTGATGGGCAGTTGAACTTATGATGAAACTAGAGAACCGCCCGCGCTTCGCTTCGGCTTCGGGACCCGTAGGTAACAGCCGCGTAGGTCCCGCTCCCTAAGGAATCTCAGCTAAAAAGTAGCCTATAACATTTGCCTATGACTTAAGTAAATTACATGTAGTATTTGATAGCGTTATTCAGAACTTGCAAATGAATTTTACTAACGCCATCTATTAACAACTCCGGAACTAAATATCTAGCAACTAACAAAACATGGATCTTCCCATGTGAATGAGATGTTTTTCCGCGGTAAAAAGTAGCCTACGTCACTCTCAACCCTCTCTGACTATCCCCACACACATAAACCATACCATATAATAGCCATGTTGCGACGTGAAAGAGTCTCAAACAAACAAACACACTTTCACATTTATAATATTAGTAAGGATTCATTAGTGCAGAATACTTACAAGTGATAAGTGTATTGATAAAATAAATAGATGAAATAAGGTATCTGAGTTTAATATTACACAAAGGTGTGATGACATAATAGCGACCTTCGAAAATACCAGTTTTATTGCAATACCTATTCTCTTTTTGTGAGGTTTTAACAATTCACGAATGAAAACATTCATGCATATAATAATAATAAATGCGAAAACAACTCTGTTTGTCTGTCTGTTATCATTTCACGCCTAATCCGCAAGGGGCATTGAGAAAAAGAAAGGACAAGAATATGAATACATGTTCCCTAGGGATCACGTAACAGTATTTTATCGGTTTCCTCATCAAATGTGTATAGTTACACTAGACCACTTTAAAACAAACTATGCTCAAAATATTCCTCCACATAAATAGTGTCTCTTGCTTAGTAATGGGTCATTGGGTTGAAGCCACTCCGCCTTTATAATCTGTAACTCCGCGTAATAACAAGTTGTTTATAAATATTATAGGTGTATACCTACTTAACTATGCAACATGACTATACCTTTGGATTCCAGCGAAGTGAACGTACTATGCATTCGTGACATGCATGCATGTCGTTGGAGTTTAATGAAACTTTATCATCACCCCAAACGATACCCTATCACTTAATGGTCACTGTCGCATTAGATTACGATGAATTAAAAACAGATAATGTAAGTACTTAACCTTTTGTATTACATTACGAGTATAGTGTAATAGGTATTTTACTGCAGTGATAAAGACTGATATAATATCATTTTATTCTGGTCCACTTTCGGTGGATAATTGCCTTTTATGCATTTAATGTAGCCAACGAGTGAAGCCGTGATAGTATAGTGGTTAAGAGTTTGGTATCCTACTCGAGGAGTCTAGTTTCGAATAGCACGCACTTCTGACTTCGAAATTGTGTGTATTTTGAGCGTTTAATTGTTGCTCTCTAAAACGACGAAATAAAAGGAAAAATCATGAGGACACCTGCATGTCGGAGTGTTCGCAGACCCCAAAGGTGTGTGAAGTCCGCCAATCCGCACTTGGCCAGCGTGGTGGATTATGGCCTTTTCATTTTGCGAAGAAACCCTTGCGCAATAGTGGGCTTCGGTGGTTGTGGGTGTGTAATTGTTTAATTAAGAAACCCACAATAAGACATGTTATTTTAAATCAGAATAGAGCTACACATCTTAAATAAATACAACATACTTCTCAACGGATATATTTTATCTTATCAAGACGAGAGAATCAAATCAGTCCCTAGTTCTTTATTTCTGTACACTCACAATAAGCTAATGGTGCGCAGCGGTCTCGCATTTTATTCCAAATACATTTTACGGAAGCCATTAGCCGTTGTTCCTCGCTGATTGCAACTCGTCCGTCCAAACTATTTCGTTCACGTATCCACATTCTCAATAAGGAGTAGTTATTTCAACGAAACAAACAACAGCGGATATGGGCTCGAGCCGAAAAGTTAATAGACTATTAATCTACCAACAGCCCTCTGTTTAAATTAGAGAGTGCGATCGGCACACAGAGTCTTGGGTCTATTATATCGCTACAAAAATTCAGAACATCCCTAATCATTGCATGCCAAGTAAGAGACAGGCTTTCGACTCAACAATACTTTGCAAGCGATGTATGTTGAAGTTACAGGAGTTGTTTCGATTCCTCAGATGGTACATTCTCAGGGAAACAGAATTCTGTTTCACTGAAACCACTACGGAGAAGCGACAAATCAGGGTGATTGAAAACTAAATAAATCTCGGAGTTCGAGGTTAATCTTTTTTCTGCTGCAGAAGCCAGCTTATTAAGATTATATAAGGGTAATGCTGTCGATTAATTTTAAAAGGAATTTAAAAAGTTAGGCAGTTAGACAGTACGTCCTATTAAATACATTCATTAAAGTTACTTAATTTCATCTTCCTGAACAAGTAGATGATAAGAGCCTAAAGATCACCCGGGGAAGTTCCAACGCCTGCCGCGGTACTAGCTACCATTTCTATCGCCATAATAATAATTAATACTTAATTTCTTTTTGCGCAATTGTGTACCCTTGTGGAGCCGGTTTCACTTTTTCTAGAGGCGAACATCTCAGTCCTCAGTGATAGCAACGCATCTGTAACCGAACTTGAACAAGACTCACTCGCAATTACTAACTGGACTATTATTAACATTAACTAGCAGGATTAACTATTACATTACATTAAATAAAATACTCGTTAGATGATCTTCGCGTCGCGTGGTTACATTTTTGAGCGATATTTTACCTGTAGTTTTTAAACTAACCTAAATAATGTGTACCTATGTAATTAATGATTAATTTATTGATGATGCTTTCATTTTATTACTTAGTGTAGAGGTCGTTTTTGTTACATGTTATTATAGATTTATAATATCAGTAGAGTGTTTCACGTATCAAAATTCCTTCATCGATTATCCATAAGGCCCCGGCCCACTAATACAAAACCTATTGAAATTTAATATAGTCTCAAACGTAATCCCCTATTAAAACCTTGTAAACACTAAATTAATATTCGGGTGTTACGAGCGGATCAAATACCTTCTACCGTTAACTTGTTTTGTCGAGTACCAATTATCTAAAACTTATTAATAATCGGGTCAAAATTTTAAGGACTTCGTATTGGAACACGCATTGTTTATAAATAATTGTTGACGTTGAGTCACATTACAAACGAAATAAAAATAATAAAGCTGAATAATCAATAAGCGCTTATACATAATGTATATGACTGAACTGTATACATTCCCAATTTCGTCACGCAAAAATCTTGCATTTTTCATTTTGTAGCCTCCGTCTGTAACGTGCGATGAGGAACTTAGTTTTATGTATAAATCTATTACGACAGTTATCAATTTAGGTATTTGTTAAATGCAAAAGGTACGTACGATATACATGCAATACTAACTTCCAGCCAGCGAATCCGCGCTCTACACTATTCAAACTCAAAATTCCTTCTTAGTTACTTGCACTATAAACGGAAACACGTTGCAAAAATTCTTTTTTATGGAATTAAGATAGCAAACGAGCATGCAGCACCACCTTCCGCTGCCGCCCATGACAACTGTGACCGACCCAGAACTAGACTCAATGAGTCTCGTTCTAATTCGGTCACAGATGCGTTGCTACCCCTGAAGACTGAGATGGTCGCCTCTAAAAGAGTGTAACCGGCTCCACACCTTCCTATCCGGAACACAATTGTTCTTAAAACAATGATTACACGGTAGGAATGGTACTAAGTACCACCGTGGCGGGCGGTGGTACTTCCCCGGGTGAGCTCTAGGCCTTACCACCTTTTATCTATTTTTTCACTATTTTTTATACACACGTGAACTCTACATGCTGCTGGTATATCAAACAACGGATGTAATATGAGGTTCCGGCGGAACCCACAATAATTATATTGTATTCGCGTTGAATAAATTCAGTGCTGCTAATGCTGCTATAGAAACACACTTGAGCCCGTTGTTCGATCTGTTTATTGCGCTTGGTGAAGCCCCTATCAAAGTTTTAAAAAGCCAAAATATTTGTGATTTAATTTTTATATTAAAAAGCCCTCAATTCAAGGTTGTTCCAAAATAATGTTATATATGTTTGTTCCAAAACAAACAGTCACACCAACATAAACATCAAATGAGTCATCTGGTGGTACTGCTTACTATCTCCAATGAACATTGGCAACACAAATGGCCTCACCGATGCGATGTTGGCTACGAAAGAAGGAACTGGAAAGTATGACATTACTCAACTGGCTATCAAGCTTCCATCCGAATCAAAAAATCGTTTACTAGCGGTCTCGCACAAGAGATTAGTAGATAGACCGTTGGGCTGAAGATCTTCCACTAAGTAGTGGCCGGCTTCTGTCGTCTCATAACATACCCTGATATGCCAGCATAAGCTTGGGGTCGGTATTATAGACCACCCCAATACCACCAAGTTCCATTATACGTATACTATAGGTAGGATTCTTACGAATAGATGTTTTTATTTTTATGATTGATTTTAGAGGCGACCATCTCAGTCCTCAGGGGTAGCAACGCATCTGTGACCGAATTGGAGCAAGACTCACACTAATCATTACTAACTGGGCAATACTAATATTAAGTAACAGGACTAACTATCACTAACAGTCCCTGTCCTCACACTTATTAACAAACTAACCAACTAACATTCTAACACCATCTACTAATTGGACTAACCACCCTAGTCCCTAAATTGGATCTTGTTCTAAGTCGGTCACAATTGCCATGGGCGGCAGCGGAAGGGTGGTGCTGCATGCTCGTTTGCTACCTTAATTTAATAAAAAAAAAGTTATCACTTGCTTCGATGATGCAAAACATCGGGAGGAAACCTACACACCTGAAAGTGTCCTTAATTTTGTTAAAGATGTAGAAATTCCGCTAATCCGCACTTGGTCAGCGTGGTGGACAAGGGCCTGCAACTCTTGCCTTATGAGATCATCATCCCAGCAGCGAGACAATTTGAGATGATGACGATGAATCCATTATATCAAAGATACACTAATACCATTCGGTGTGGAGGCACAAAACTCCCACAGCCGGGGAAAACGCAACGTAATCATTTTACCGTAGGCACACATAAATCAACATTGCGTGAAGGTTTTTAAATTAAAAAGCATAACGAAACAAAAACCATTACACGGCATGACAGATGCTTGAAAACCTTTTTACTTAGACAAAGTGAATACAACAAGGTTTTACTGGCTAAATAATTTATGTGGCTTGATTGTTTACGTTTTAATATTTATTTTATTATCATACGGGTACTCCGGATATGTAATTTTTACGCCTATAGCGCAAGCAGCGCTCCCCCCCCCCCCTCCTTCCTCTGCCCTTTGGATAATGTGTCTACGGTTATTGTATCCCGTAAAAATCAACTCTGAGAATCTGATTTGCCCCCCTTGGACCAAGAATTTAGGACCTTTGATCCCCCGCTGGATTAGTAGTTGCGTAGGCCCATGGCTGTTGTATTTAATTGATTGATTGATAAATAATCAATATTGATGTGGCTTAAGGATTGTGTAAATTATAGTCTTAAGACATAAAGATCATAACTGAATGCTTTCATTTCATTAGACCCGGTAATATGCGCAGTTCTTTAGAATGTTCTATACTACGTTGCTCCAATTTTTCTTATGTATTCACACCAAAAGGTATTGAAGCTATTACATAGATATTTTATTTATCGCTGGTACATAAATATACAAAACTCTCGTGAAGCTAATTAATGATAGCTCATTACACAGACCTAAAAGCCTTAAAATGGAAATGAATAATTAGATTTTCTATTCAAAGAAAATCTCTTTTGAGTATGGACTCGGCTCTATTCATTAATGTGATTTGCTAAAACCTTTTGAGTATTTAGCAATGAAATATTTTTACGTCGGCTCCGGCAATACTTGCCAAATTGGTTTTGAATGTAGATCGGTGAAAATGATATCCAGGCTAACCATCTGCTTAAGGCATGACACGATTTTTTTATTAAATGACCATCAAAAACCTTACCAATTTAAACTGAACCATGATGAAAATAGATTTTTTCAACTATGCGCAGACATGGCCAGATAGGATTAACTAAGGAATGGAAAGTAAGTATTTCTAAATTATTGAATCTAACTTATTACATAAACTAAATACCACCAATATTTATACATATACATCGGTGTTCATCTTCTGTCTGTCGGTAGTGCATCAATAATGCTCTTGATGCTCCATGGGTGAGGTAAATTTACCATCAGGTACCTCCACCCTAATTGGTTAATTTATCTGTTTGTGAGTCCACTAATGTAAACGATGGGTGGACGCTGGACGCATAAGAAGAATTCCTTACCAAGATGGATTTTTTCCACTACGATACATATATTATTATAATATCTTTGTAAATAAATATGTAAATACTTTGTTCAATAATTGATGGAACTACTGCTACTAGCTACTACTGTGACATTTAGGATAGTCTCTCTCTCTCTCTAAAAGTCTTAACGTTGAACGTTGTGTAAAAGGTAAAAGGAAAAATCACTTTTAAACGTACAAAATAAGTTTAAACTCAACAGTATCACAATTTCAAAGTGTAACAATTCGCCGTTTAAAATATAAGTAGTTACAGCGCGCGCCCAAGTTCCGGGAATTTGCATTTTCAATGCGAAATTATGTCCTCCGATGTTCCTTGAATAAACGGTGACACTTATGCAAAAATTTCTACTAAGATTTAAGTAGCTTCCTTTCCCAATAAGCTTTACATCATTTTAAAAACCATCATGTTCGAATAACTGCCTTAAAACTTTACAAATAAGTTACAACTTTCCATGAATAAATCTCCGACGCGAAGATACCTCGGTCGCTTACCGTACACCCGTGCTAAGTGCTCTAAAATAAAATATGACGTTCAGCGAATTTAAGCGAGTGAATTTCAACCTTCCGTAATTGGAATACAGTTTTATCTTAAGTACCGTTAACGGAAAGCGTCAGCATAAGTATTGTGTAACGTTTTGTACCCGTGATTAATCATACGAGGTAATTCTTTTCTCTCATTTGTTAATCTTAATTATTGCGACTTGGTCTTTCTGGGTGTGTAAATAATTAACGCCATGCTTCTTTCTTCTATTTACGTTGGGACTCATTTGAACATAACTACAATATCTAAACATATTTAACGAACTAGTTCCTACATCTGCTTTGCTCCGAGAATTCTGATTTAGTCATTGCAGACAATCTTTGAGATTAGTGGGCCCAAAAAGTCACAAACATTCTAAAACTCAACATAATAATAGTGTATCCAACTCCAGTAACAGTTTTTCTCCCATATCTTCCTTGTAAGGCCCTCAAAAGTCTGTGTAAACAATAATTCATAGAAAGTAAGGAAAAGAACAAAAATATGAACAGCAGCATGGTAATGTGCTGGCGCACAGCAATAAATACGCGTTATGCCGGCAAATATAATTTGTAAGCCATAATAGTCTCATCTTTATTTCAGTGAGTCATGGCCGCGGTGTTCGTGATTTACAGAAATTGTTCATTATTCAGCAATTTTCACATATTTATGGCTGTTGACGTACGATCGCGGCGCAGAAAATCAAGTCCAATTTGAATTTGTCTTTTTTACAGTTCCCTACATCAGATAAATCAAACACAGCGCTGTTGCTTTTCTGTCTTTGTGTTGTTACATACACACTACTTTATAATTATTACTACTTACTACTATTATTATTACTTACCTGTTGCATTGAACAAGTTAATAATTAAGGTTTGAAGATTATGATCATCCTATTCTGTAAATAAATGAACCTTACTGTCAAAATTTTTTAGGTTTACAAATTATTTTAGCTCGGCTCTCTTGCTCAGTTTGCATTAAGCATTAAATTTATATTATGTCGATGAAGACTAAAGTTTTGCCTTATTTAAAATCTTGATGGATCTGTTTTTATTTTCAGATAATATGAGATGTGATATCGATATATTGTACATTTATGTTTGAGATTATTTCCTTATCAATCGAAGAAATAACAGATTTGGCTATAACTTTTCCAACATACTTGTAACTTTATACGTCACTTTATTTATTACGCTTGGAGTTTCTCGTTACTGAATGCATAGAAAAGAAGTTCTGTATAACTTTTCTCCATCAATTAATAGGTGAAAGTAGCTTCTGCTGTCGTTGAATTGTTCTTGATTTTCATATTACTATAATTAAATCGAGTGTTAACTAACAATTACTTATTATGTTTTGACAAATCAATGTACAAGGTGTGATGACGAAGCTAAAGCTATAAAAGTGTATTTTTGTGCCCCGATTGTTATCATTCGTTAAGCATGTCAGAGGCTATCAATTGACATGAAATTTTCCGTCACTTGGTTTGATAACTAACACTTCCACAAATCAGCACTGGAACAGCGTGGTGGAGTATTCTCTAGGACTCCTCAGTTATGAGGAAACACGCAAGCACTCTCATGAGCCATTAATTGTTTGCGACAAAACAGTTTCAATCTCTTTATAATTAATCAGGAGTACGTATATTAGGTACCCTGGCATCAAAATCCCCTAAAATGCAAAGTTTCGCCAACACAAGCTAAATGATGAAGGTTGTAAGCTGATACAGGCGGGATGCCAAGCGATTGAATTAGGTCGAGGATTGAATAATCCGGCTTTGCTCTTCGATTTATTACGACTACAAAATGCTTATTGATTTTCTTGCTTTAGATTCTATTTGCTGCAACGTCGCTACTTGTAACTTTTTTTGGATCAGGACAGCAAATAAACATGCAGCAGGATCTTACCACTGTCGCCCGTGCCAGCTATGACTTACCTATAAGTTTCAGTTAGGGACCAGGAATCAGGATGGTTAGTCAGAATGGCGATGGTGTTGGGACATTAGCCTGTTTGATAATGAGTTTAAATAGTTAATTGATTCAGGCGTTACTTTGCGGAACTCCATTATTACAGATTATATGTTAATCTACTTTGCAACAATCCACGAGCAAACTCGTATGTATGATGGTGTAACTTTGTGACCGAACGTCGTAGAGTCTACTTACCCTGATGATGCCCTGTTTTGGGGCGAAACACGTGTTGGTGGTGGTATGTATGTTGGTGTATACATTCTTTGTTCGTTGCATGTTCCTATGCGGGAGGGAGGGAGGTGATACCTGCATGAAGGTACCTGATTGAATTGTGGGGTTGCGCTGCTAAAACTAACTTAAAACCTATCCAGACATTGCAAAATAAATTAATTAAAATATTATACCATTTCGATTATTTAACACCATCAAAAACTATTTACAATAAAACTAAAATCATGAACTTAAAACAAATATACACATATTGCACATGCATTCTCATTTATAAAATCCTGCACAAACTGATTCACTCAAACATAACATTCACGCTTAAATCACAAATATATAAATATGCGTCACGACGACATAACCATGTAGTATTACCACGTATTAGGACTAAAACATACGGTCAAAATTGCATAACATTTGCAGGAGCACAGTTATACAATAAACTCCCAAAAACTGTTAAAGATGCGACTTCATTAAAGAATTTTAAGAAATCATTGTAGGAATACATTTTTAAAAATAGTACGCTTTATGACTTATGGAAAGAAAAAATTATATCATATAAAATTGTTGCAACTTACCAGTCTATAACTTGGACCACCACAAATAGAAATATTCCGATGGACTCGCATCTCCTAATACCCGCAAAATGTGTTTTTTTAGTAACTACTGTCACCGGGTTTACCGTCAAATATTGTTTTATTGTATGTAACATGTTTCTCATGTAAGTGACGATTCGTCTTTTTTGAGAAAAATAAAGTTCTTAAACCTAAGGTATACACCATCATACATACGAGTTTGCTCGCGGATTGTTGCAAAGTAGATTAACATATAATCTGTAATGACTTTAAGGACTTAGGCAGAAACTGTTAGTGATAGTTAGTCCTGTTAATTATTGTTATTAAGAGTCTCGTTCTAATTTGATTACAGATGTATTAGTATTTAGTCTTGAAGTCTGGAATGATCACCTCAAAAAGAGTGTAACCGGCTCCACAACTTTCTAACCGGAACACAATTGCTATTAAAACAATGACTATAAGGTAAAATATCTGTGTTCAGAGCCTGATTGGCAGACACCTTGCACCACACCAGTACACCTTGAGTGTTTTAAGAAAGAGCATAATTATGAAGAACCTCAAGGTTAATTTAGGCATACTTACTTACCGTTTTGTATACCTAATAGTTATCCTACTTTCAAAAGCTCTATTCCCCATATTGTGATCCCCGTAATTTATTCCATGCCTATCCATACAATTCGTCTGATATTCTGTTTCAGTTTTAGTTTAGTCGAAACGTACGTCAACATATTCTAAAGCTCTTCCCTCCAAACCGAATAATTCAAGTAACATTTCCAGTCCGAATACGACCGTGAAAAAGTAATCTAAGTTGGACATTGATAGAAGCTTGGAAAAACTGGGTCACCCAAGTAAAACGTGAGTTATCCGAGATTAAACTGAGATAACTGCTAATCGCCTTTCGAATTCCATTCTGCTATCATTAATGAGAAGAGACTTGTGACCCGTAATGGTGGTTTAATTATATTAAATATGATCGGAGTCTAATGAAGATGTTATCTATGACTATGATAAAATTATAACTTGTTTGTGATTGTACATGGAGGATATTTTAGAAAAATACAATTTCTGCATGGAATATCTGAATTTCTGGTTACTTAAAATAAAACATGTGAATGTTTAATCTTAATACGTCGCTTGAAATCAGGGATATTAACAAATTTTCGCTAACATATAAAAATAACTTTAAAAAATAAAGTGGGCGGGTCTACCAGTATATTATAAAAACAAGAAAAGCTGAATGACAGACTTAATATAATGGAGAGTTTTACGACAATTATTTACCCATACTTTTAAGAAACGAAATGAAGTCTGTGTATGGTTTACCATCTTCAAAAGTTTACGGCAGGATTCAAAATTAGCATGTGTCGTATTTCATCATGAAGAATGTTTTTACTTTGCGAACTTGAAATGTTGCACACTTCTTTATCTCCGATAACAGTGTGATTGTATAACATACGTATCTAATTGAAAACTGCACAAATACGACAAAATGTGACATAATCGCAGTATTACAATATGACTGCTACCTGTATTTAGACCTCCAAACATTTTTTGCGCGTCATATTTCTCATGTCTGTAGTAGCCACATTCGGAAATTATATATTAGGCGTGATTATTGTAACTGATACATTTTTATGAACTCATCCAAAAAACACTATTTGTAAAGTGAAGATTTTCATGATTAAAAACTGAAAATCGCATCATAAGCGGTTAATCCGTTACTGGGATTAGCGCGAATAAGACCACAGACGAACAGACAAAAATTCTAAAAATTACTTTGGATTCTATTGAATTAATGAAGCTCCGTATATCAATATAATCTTAGACATTTATTAAATTTATAGATAACATGATTGACGATGATGATTAAATATGTCGTGTAGATAACTGCGTGCAAGGCCAGATAGTATTCGATTCAGAAGGGAATGCCTATTCCGTTGCAAATTATTCTCGTCATATAGAAATGGAAAAACCAGGCGGGTTACGTTCCCAAGTCCCGGGGGGCCCGCTCGAGGACTTTGTTGAAATGAGACTAAAATCAATACACTGGTTCGCTGAATACCGTCTATCTGTTTCTGTGAATACCTAAAATATCAGAACTGAAGATCGGAATAACAGAGTGTAGGATGTTAAGTAGGATAATATTTGTGTTTGTTGTATGTTTATTTGGTCTTTGGGGCTCTCGTGAAGTAGACGCATGGGCCGTTTTATGGTTATTTCGTCAATCAATTTACTTTTATTTGGGAACTGCCTCAATTAGAGTAATAAAAGTATATCTTTTATATTTGATTTTTCAATTATCAAGTTTGGTGTAGGTACTATCTTGTTTTGTGAATCAGTTTGTGTTTTAATAACTTTATTACACAGTCCTAAGGTTTCCTGTGTCGTTGGTGTGTTTTTGCCTTAGTTTGTTGCCCATAGCAATAAACAAAGGCAAAAACACACGAACAGACCAAAAACTATAATTTAGTCATCTTTTTTCCGCCTCGCCGGCTATTGAACCTTGGATCTAAAAAAGACATAATATGTATGTGCTTTGCAAACGCCGTGTTTAAACTAAATGACGTGTATAAGTGTGTTGACAAAATACCTACATAAATAAATGGTTTTGACTTTGACTTGACTGACCCATTAAGCAGTGTGCATTGGTAACCACTTCGCCATATTACTTGTTATTTGATTTATCACGAATACTTTATTTCGTTTATCTGATAAAAGTTTATCTTTACCCATTTTTTCAGACACTCACACACGTCAATATCAATTTGCCAAACATAGTTTTTATCTTATCAAAATCAGCAGAGATTACCCTGTTTTATTTGTTTGATTGGTTCTGCAGAGATTTGCATATCACTGGGCACTGGTGGTGTAAACATGGATAAGCGAATTCCTGGATGATATTGGGTTAGAAAATTTCATGCGACCCACAGGCCTCTGATATGGGTTCCAATTCCGCTAATTAATAACACTTCAATTGTGTCTCAATTGAATAGTTTGCTATATTTCGTATACTGAATGAGCCAAAATATGTCGATCTATTCTATTCTGTCAAATGTCAAAAAATTTGTCAAACTATTCAAGTTTGTACATGGAATGTGTCAAACTATTCCATCGAGACGCCATTGAGGCATTTATAAATTAGCAAAATCAGGGTCATGGCTTAATGGGGGTATCGTACTCTAGTTCGAATGACGTTACCTCGACGGTCGATACCTCGATGTCCCTACCTCGATAGTATGTTTTGTCGATGGGTCATTACCTCGAAAGATCACTACCTCGAAAGGTTTCTACCTCGACGGGTTAATGGCTGCTTTCTACCGATATCACGAAGGACGTAGAAGTACATAAAGTATGGAAACCCAGGAAGTACGGAAGTGCTCAAGAATTTTTGCTGCTGACGGTTAATTTTTGCTACTGATAGGCGATCGATAATTTAGGATCTGCTAGGCTTCAACACGCCACAGTTGATGAATGCTTTTCAATCTTTGCTATACTTACATAGGTACTCCGTCAAACTTCTAGAGAGCACTGGTATATTTTTGCATGTTCTCCCTACAACCCTCAGAAAACGTACGTAATTATTATATTCATTAAACACCCCTCAGTAAACAGTGCAAGCTATTTCTAGGTAATAAAACTCATACATACTTATTTTATCTCATCCATTTTCAACATTCTGTTTACCTCAAAGCGTAAAAATTAATCCAATGTCTGTGAAAAAGTGTTATAGCTAATGGTAAATATATGATGCGCTCTGTATATTATAACAGTCATATATGCACATTCGATTCCAGTAAATGAGAGCTGACTTTCCCCTAGTCGGTGAAGAATAGGTACAAGGCTCCCCAACGGAGATTTTTTATTATTTAATTTTATTCAATTGTATTCTTGTTTTGTATTAATGTAGTATTATTATTATTAATTAATGTAGTAATTTATTTTTTATTATTATTAATGAATGTAGTAATTTAATATTCAATATTTAAATGATTGCAACACCCTCGCAGGGTTCATGCCTGGACTTGTACTATTAATTATAAGATCTTATGAATGTAGCATGATGCAATAATAAATGACTTATGACTTATGACGAGATGTTCTAGCGCGCTGTTCTGTTACTTACAGTAACATACACGTACAGATAAAGTAAATAACCATCTTTTTACAAAAATATAAGTGACCTCAAAATCGATAAGGAGTGATAACATATCGCTCAAACGTACTATATACTCGTAGGAACAAACGACAGGCTGAACGGAACGACAGAATAATTTAAATATATCTTATTATCAATATAGAGATCAAAACAATATAGTCAAAAACATTAGTTAATAATTATGTCAAAAAAATTAGCACGAGACTCCGACTAACGGTCTCTTTCTGTCATGAAACCACAAAACAATCTGTACTAGCCAATCTGGCATTACTTCGTGGCGGTGCTGCTCGGCTGTCGAGTGGCTTTATTTATTTTATTTATTTATTTAATAATTTTTGTACACAAACATAAAATGAGAAACAAGAATACATAAAATTTGTACATAGGTACTGCTTATTCCTAAAAGAAATCTCTTCCAGCAGACCTGCGAATGGAAAAGTGGTACGAAAAGCATTTAGCGTGCACAAAATATATAATCTATGAATATTAATAAATATTTCGGAGACACTAGTCAGGATGGTGGTATAATGCTCCGATTATCAGGTTGCAAGGTGAAAAATAAAACACAGTGGGCGTTCAATACGTGTCTTCATGATTTAAATTGGGTTTACACAGTTTAACTTAATTTGATTAAAGCTTTTGGGTTATGTTAAAACGTGGTACGACTGAAATACACTTAGAGAAACGTTATGCCGTCGGGCATAGGTACGACGCAGTATAGGATTTTATTACAAAGTACACTAGTTAACTTAATGCGACCGTTCAGCTCGACGTCTGCCCGAGAAGTCCCCGCTCTTCGTAAGTGGCTGCAGAGGTGCCCTCTGTTGGGTTCCCCCTCTCCGATATCCCATCGAGACACGTTTACAATTCGTACAGTGTTGCCATTTAAATTACAGTTCCGGATTTACGTTTTATTCTAAGTTTAATGATTTATTTACTTTGATTTTAATCTAATTTTATTTCCGACTCCGACACGGCCATTCTGACAAGCACACGTCCTCGTGTGATGACTTTTACTTTATGTTAAAACAAAGCTCTAATTTTTATTTTATTCAGCAAAAGCTACTAATTTTAAACGAGACTACTAATTTAATTTGAACAACAAATTTTTAGATTACTTAAAATTTCTTTGATTGAACGCCAAGTTTTTGTTTTAAGTTTTTTTGCATTTATTTTTAGCCCTAACTACCTACACTCCCGCCGCGCCGTTTCCGGTGTCGCTATGGAGAAGAAGACGGCTAAACAAACTCCATAACATGACACTTGTTTAGAGCAAAATTACCAAATTTATTATTAACGCGGGTTTGTTTTTAAAGTTTAACGCAATACGTCGTCGTACAATCGTCGTAAAACTGGATGACTCGATCGGCTGTGGTGTCGGAATTTACCTGTAACAATAAACACAAACGAAAGTATCTCTTAAAGCTCGGCCCTTCCTGACGTAAGTGGGCAGGGAATAAAAAAACAACTTTATCAAATCATTAGAAATTTTGATAATCATAACAGATTATTTCTCTCAAAGGCCAAAGCTGACATGTCGATCAACACCCATACTCATTCAAATAATAGGAAACTCATTGAAATATTGCAGTGCTCGTACCCTGACCTCCTGATCATCGCACTTAAAATAACCTCCATCCAGTCATGAGTATCAACCCAATAGGCAACCTCTATCCAGTCACCTCCGCATGTAACCTCCATCCGGTTACAAATACTACACCCCCCAGATGATCATTTCGAACTTTTATCAAAAATAGTCTTAAAAAGGTTTGTTCAACATGTCGCTTTATTTATCCTATCACATTAAGGTTAATCCAAAACGACTTTACATTTCTCATAAAAGTTACTTTTCTCAAAAATTATCATTTCTCAAACAGGTTGACTTATCGAACGGTACTCAAGTACAATCAGTACTTCTGTCCAGAAATAACATTCAAACCGTATACATAGCTAAGGGCTATACATTTTTTCAAAGTGACAAAACCATTCAATTACAATTTCAAAAGTTCCGTTCGACAAGTTGACCGAAAACTAAATCTCTCAAAAATAAAGAAATCTTTGAAATTGAATGAAATTTACGTCTTTAAAACAAATTTTAATTCATTTCTCCTTTAAGCTATCAGAAAATAGACTGAACGATACAGATCACCTGTTATGTTGCGTCCGATCTGCGGCTGCCAGTTGCCAGAGCTTCCTCCTTCACACGAATGAACTCCAGGAAGCCCACGAGTGCCCGCACGCAGCCGTCGATTCGGCTCCAGACAACACATGTGTAACCTGCGTGTGCTACCTGTACATCCTCGAAAACTTATCTGAAAACAGAACGATGCACATTGCATCGCCACATGTGAGATTACTTCAAAACTCATTGGTTTCACAAAGTAAATTAAAACCAATCGAAGTGTGCTGCACTTGAAAAATAATTGGGGAACTGATTGTACCCAACTGCTACTTTAATTAAAAATTTCACTAAACTTCCACAAACTGCTATTGATTTTATCTTTTGTCACTGTTCATTAATTACAAGACACATTAAAAGGTCATATTTTCACAAGGAACGAAAATAAAATGGAAGTTATAAAACTCCAACACACCAGATGTAACCAAATAAAACTTTGTCATACCAAAAACGCCGTTTCACTTTTACCTCGTCCAGCCGTTACTATTTATCTAGGTAATGTCACCCTTGGTTGCAGACAGGAACCAGAAAAGGTCTTGGTCGCCAGTTCCTTATAACCTAGAAACGCTTCCCAAACTCATCATAAATCCGACGTAAACACTTACGCCGACTTTATTTATTTCGAAAATATAGTGACTAAAGCGGGTAAGAATCCAACTAATATTCGTCTGTAATAACTCTAACGACAATGTTTTGGATCATTAGATAACGCTTACACAATATTTAAAATTAACAATGAACTACGCGGGTATTTAGAATATCGAAATTATTTTGTCACATAGTAAATAAAACTTTGAAAATTGTATTGTGTTTCACTTTTAAAACAACGCGAACCAATGAGCAACTAATTCGATCGACGTCACCAATGAACAACCAAACCGTTCACTTTAAAAAAACTAGCTTACGCTTTTATTGTTATTATTGTTGTAGGCTTTTATTATCGTTGTAGGTACTCGATAAATGGAATAAATACTTCGTTAAGTTGAGCACAAAAACTATTTTGTGTGTGTTTATCTTTCTCCAATTAATCCTTTTCAGCGTTAAGCGGCGCACCAAATAACCGAAAACCAAAATAACTATCACGAAAATTACACGTTTGATAAAAGTCACTGCACTGTGCGTCATATCTCGTTATCAATTAAAAACTGTACCAACACGGAATGCATAATAAAATACCCGACTTTAAAACGTTTGTTTTTCTTTTTCGATCAGACTACAAAATCTAATCTATGTACCCCCTTTATCTTTAAGAATTTTATGAACGTAGATTAATTATTATTGTAACTTCGGAACATAATAATTTTACTTTAAAATGACTCGAGTTACGTTACATTTCGATTAAATTAATTGAACAAAAATGCTTACCCAACCAAGTACCAATAGGTATTATCCAACAACATTGATAACAAAATCGCCACTAATTCATTACACGTAAATTCTACAGCCGTGAGCCAAGTACCATGGTCGTTATCATAACCAAAACTGTACGCATACTCTACCAAAATAACAAGTTACACTTGAGTTTATTGAAACTGAAACTTCCGAGTACGAATGACCTCTATCGCCACGGCTCTCCCGCCGAACAGTACGCATATCCATCTCGTGGATAGCACGTGTACAGCACTCCTGCTGCTACACGATACGGTCTAAATAGACCACGACCTCGGCCAGAGTTAACCTTTAAGTACCGACGCGTGGTCTGACAGACACTTTGATACTTACGAAAGTCTAGTTACATGTGTTAGCGTGAAACTATCCCCCCGTGCGTCTCTCTACCCCTCAGTTAGTTGCGCAGGAGCGTTCGTGGAAAGTGGCTGCGTCGGCACTCGTTGTTCTGGTGAGTTATGCCGTACTTAAAATTTCGAGTGGTCTGTCAGACCACTCGTCTGTACTTGTGTAACTTTTTTTGAGTAGGAGTTTTATCGGATTATATCGATTTTATCCCTTATTTTCAGTCAGCTAAAAATATGGATAAGCCAAGTACTTCGGGCATGAAACGGGCAAGTACCAGCACAAGTAAAAGTGTTCCTCTCAAAAAGAAAATTTTTCAAACAACGCCTCAAAATAAAAACCATGAGGAAATTATGCAGGAACGGCTAAATGAGAGCTCAGAGTCGGACATTGATGAGATCGATCCAAATTTTATTCCTTTGGAGAGTGACCATGATACGAAATCTGAACAGGATGGGTCTGGAGGAGTGGAGGAGTGCAGCAAACCTGTATGCAAAGAGTGTTTGTAAAGACTTTTTGCATACTCGTTTTCTCCAATTTGATGCTTTGCGATTTACACGAAATAAGTTGATTACATATAAGGTTTATTTTTTTTTTGTTTTTATGATTATTGATCTTTAAGAAAAAAAGACTGTTAGAAAATATATGTTGTTTGTTGATTAATAGGAATTAATAATTTAAAAGTATGTTTTTTCGTTCAAAGAATGTAAGACTGTAATTTGATTATTTAATATTAGTAATAAATGGTTATACTTTATTTTTTTGTTTAATTTATATAATACCTAAATACATATACAGTACATAAAAATTTATATATATACGTTATATGAATAAACATAAAAGATTTTCATAATAAAACTCTGGTAGTCTAGCAGACCTCACGTCGGTACTTACGTAACTGAAATAGCACGTCGGTACTAGAAGGTTAAACGCACACCGCGCACCCACGGACTACTCGAGTTTCCTCGAGAGACACCGATTTCTACCGGGCTACGACTACGAAATAACTACTGGTACGGTCGAATACGGCCGATAGATTCATTCACGGGTCGCACGGATTTTCCGTGGTCTAACCTGGACCCGACCAACCAAACTCAGAATTCACGGGTCGCACGGATTTTCCGTGGTCTAACCCGGACCCGACCAACCGAACTCAAGATTCATCACCATTACTCGACTCAAATTCACTTTTTATATCACATGATCACAACACTTCAAATGGTACTTAGCCCTTGGGCATTCTAACAAACTAACCACAAATCTACCCACATTAAACTTCAACAAAATGATCGCATGATAAAAGTGTGTTCCGATGTTGTACTTGGTTAAATTACACTAAAATCCAAGGGTGTAACTTTCCCTTCATAATAAAAACAGAGGTCATAATAAAAACGATTTCTTTTGTTTTTCAGCGATTAAACATCAAAATAAGATTACAATGAGGAGCGATTTGTTTTAATTACGGAGCTACGTTAAATGATTTTATCACCGGAAATTGATGTCTTTATTTTCACTCACGATTATCAAAAAAAACTACACACACACAATATAGTTTACACGAAAATTAAAATTTAAGCAATGAAATTGTATCACCTCAGACGTAATAGAATAAAAATAATGCCCTACCCATACTCGCTGTGTTACTTAGCTTTACCAAAATTCGACGCCACATTCCATCCATGCCATGTGAGATGTAATGGCACATGTCAACTCGCTTGCCATTTATGGATCCAGTTATCACCTGAAAATTGCTACCTGTAAACCCGAAAACTGCACTTGAAAACCCACAGTGAGTTCTTTATCCCAACTTCTGATCTCGGAGACACTAGTCAGGATGGTGGTATAATGCTCCGATTATCAGGTTGCAAGGTGAAAAATAAAACACAGTGGGCGTTCAATACGTGTCTTCATGATTTAAATTGGGTTTACACAGTTTAACTTAATTTGATTAAAGCTTTTGGGTTATGTTAAAACGTGGTACGACTGAAATACACATAGAGAAACGTTATGCCGTCGGGCATAGGTACGACGCAGTATAGGATTTTATTACAAAGTACACTAGTTAACTTAATGCGACCGTTCAGCTCGACGTCTGCCCGAGAAGTCCCCGCTCTTCGTAAGTGGCTGCAGAGGTGCCCTCTGTTGGGTTCCCCCTCTCCGATATCCCATCGAGACACGTTTACAATTCGTACAGTGTTGCCATTTAAATTACAGTTCCGGATTTACGTTTTATTCTAAGTTTAATGATTTATTTACTTTGATTTTAATCTAATTTTATTTCCGACTCCGACAAATATATAAATAATATATACAAATATATAAATAAATAGATACCTTGTAACATATACATACTATATCTATACATACATACAATTAGGTATACTAATAAATAACTACATGGACATAAATATATACTTAATATCTTAAGTAACATAATATATGTGTATTTTAAGAGCTAACCTTAATTAATTTTAATGAATTTATTAATTAATTTTAATGAGCTAACCTTAATGCTCATACAGGCAGATAGATAAGAATTTAAAATATTTATATTTTTGGCTTCCGTTGTACCTATAACCCTTGAGGTATTATGATAACATCCATAAACTGAAAGTTTGTCGCCTATCGCTCTAATATCAGACAAGCAACCATGCTGCGATGGGCTTCGGGCAAGGTTGCTTAGAAAATTCAATATCGGTGCAGAAATATCAAAACCGGAATAAAAAACTTCTATGAAAAGATCTATACTTAGATATCTCTAAAATTCTTTTCGAAATGAGACTATTCATTAATTCCATAAAATATTATTATTAGTACCTATTTTGATGAACTCTTATAATATAAAAGGTGCCAATCATTATGTTTTCCAATTTCATTAGCGCTTCTGTGCCTGAAAAGGGACAATAACTTAATCAGTCAGAACTTGTCTACCAATACCTACTCCATCACACAATACACCTAATACCTACATTCATCATGCGCATTAACTCTTCCACAACCGGAACTTCGGTCTCCACTTATAATGTGAGCGATATGGGCCATAATTCACTACGCTGCATTGGTGAAATTCACATACCTTTGAAAACACGTCGGAAGAGTCTTAAGGTGCAGGTTATCTCACGATGTTTTCCTGTAAAGAGTCTCGTGTTAATTATTTTATTTGCTCTTGAGAGTGTACTTAATTTAAAACACATAAAAACAGCAGCCTTACTCCCGACGCTTTCGAGTTCTAAATCAATCGAGTTTGTTTCGATTTTGTTTGAATTCGTACTCTTGAAAGTCTACGCTAGCGCACAATCGAGCGGTGGTTCAAATTGGAACTAAAAATCCGTTAGAATCGAGTTGAAATCGAAAAAGGTGTACTCCCGACGCTTTCGAACGACTTTCAATCGAGGAGCAAGATCGAAATTAAACGTCAAATTTAACGATAACTAAAAAGGTCCCGAGTTACGATCGAGTTCAGTGTTTTATATTAAATTTGGATTTGACCAATTATGGATCGCCTCGCATTATTTTTTAATGTTTTGGAAGCAGCGCACCGTATGGACATTCAAGAAAGGAGAAACATTCAAAGGATGCGTCGATACAACTCTCGGGCACTCGCAATGGATGCTGAAGAATTTCAAAGGAACTACCTTTGTCCAAAGAGTTATTCGACCTCTTAGTAGACGACCTTTCTCCTATAATGAAGAGACCCACGCGACGAAGTGATATTTCGATAAAATGCAAGGTTAGTTCCCGCATTAAGTACCTATGTACTGATGAAATTATAATAACAATGAATGAATTAATGTACCATCATTGCGTATCTATATTTTTCAGATTTTGATAGCGGGAGCTACCAAAGGATAGTGGGCAGAGCATGTGGTACAACAATGTCTCAGCAGTCTGTGTCCAGATGTATAAGGGATGTAGTTAATGCCTTAAACCACAACAGTATTTTGGCAAAGTATATAAGGTTTCCACAATCACTAGAAGAACATCATAACTGAACTTGGAACGCAGATAAGTAGCCCTTGTATAGTAAGAAATATGTTATGTAACATTGAAAATATTAAATAGGTAACCTTTATTTTCAATTTTTCACTTGCAGTTAAATAATGAGACATAAAATGACTTGTCTACTACATCAATTGCATCAAACCACCTCACCCAGCTGCGCACATTGAAGCCGATGGTGTATTACAAAGCATTATGACATTCAGCGGCAACTATCCAAGAAAAACTAAATATTTAGATTAAGGATTAAGTCTATTTGGAACAGATTATAGGATTTTGGTTTATTAAAAGAATTGTTTTACAATAATAGATTTATTCATAAGGTTTAGTTCTTAAAGCTTTTAGATTGTTAATTAAAAGAATAGTTTCACGTAAGTTTCTTTATGGGCAATTAATTAAATATTGTATACACTTACAACAAATCTGAATATTTTATTAACACCTAAGTATTTTACTGACTAAATATTAAACTATACATTTAAATATTATTGTAAAACAATTCTTTCAATTAACCAAAATCCCTTAAATAAATAATACAACACAATACAATTTTAATCCTCTTTATTGTACACCATAAATATTCACAGAAATATAAAATAGTCATGTAAAAGTACAACAGGCAGTCTTATCACTAATTAGCGATCCCTTCCAGACAACCTTTAAATATTGCTAAGCTAAACACAGCTACAGGGTAGGGGTGCACAAACAAATTAGAAGAACTAAATAGATATTAAACAAACTTAATTTATGATTCTCTTATGGCATCTGCTATCTTCTCTACCTCAGAAGTACAAGCATGACTGAAATTATTGATGGCATCAATAATACCCTGCCGACCTGCTGCATTGGCTAATTCAGCTTCCACTCTTTTCTCTTCTATTCTTATAAGGCGTTCCCGCTCAGTCTGCAGATGGGTCGTTCTGGCCATCCACCGCCTGCGTCAAGCTCTTGTTGGAGCTACAACAATATAATATTAAAGTGAGGTAGTTACATAAATAGAGCAATATTTACTTATGATCCATAAAACATTTTAATCATTCGGCATAGTTAGAATTGTCAAATGTGATATGTCTTGATAATTACAGAGGTGCCCCATAATGATCATGGTGTAATTATGTAAGTTAAATTATGGATTACATGACTTCTTTTATACTTTTCAATTTACTGTATTAGGTACTGAGTTATTTTATATTAATGAATATTTACTTAAATGTTAAATTAATAACAGGAACACTTACTTGAAGGAAGAGGTGGTTGACTACTTGATGGTGGTTGGGTAGGCAGGGCCTCTTGTGAGGTGGAAGGAGTGGGTACCATGTGAATTTGGTATATCACCTCTTCTTGTGTTTCCCCACCCTGTCGTTCTTGGGACAGTAAAACCTTGTCACTTCACCAAATATTTTTGCCACTTGATCGAAGCCGTGGGAAACGTGGGATATTTATAAGTGGCTACAGCGCAAAGTAAAATTCCAAAACAATGGACCTTCCACGAAATATTATACAAGTGGTTGATAAATCTTCCCATAGAACTTAGCGTTTTTTGAAATTTGACGCCGAACTTACAGTGACATGACACTGACTTAATCATAAGCACAGAATACCTATTTAGTAGCAAATGTCACGATAAAGATAAATTCAAACAAATAAAAGTGATTTTCACAATCGAAAATACAATTTATACTAATTTCGGCATTAAGATGAATTTACGTAAACAATAAATCCAGGGATTTTTGAAAAAAATGTGTTAAACTAAGTACGTTTATCGTCATCTATAAATCAACATCTATGTACTTCTCGCACTTGACTGTGACGTCAGCTACCGGATACGCTTAACGACGCTGATAACGTTCGATCGAAACTCGATCTCGTTATTCGATTCGATTTGGTTCGGGAGTACGCCTTCATGATCGAGTACGAATCGAATTCGAGTTCGAATCAGAAACAAAATCAAATTCGAATCGGTTTCAAGAGTAAGGCTGCAGTATTCAACTCAGGATTCGACGAAAACCTACTTTGCGGTAGATACAAAAGAAACTTTGGAACAACCCTTTTTGCAACATTTGATTCAGTAGTGATTCGACGTTCCTGCGACAATATACTTTCTAGTAGAAACACAGAATATTACAAGCGTCTACACTTGATATAACAAAAA
The DNA here is from genome assembly GCA_905404135.1 of Hesperia comma. Lineage (NCBI taxonomy): Eukaryota > Metazoa > Arthropoda > Insecta > Lepidoptera > Hesperiidae > Hesperia > Hesperia comma. Next base: position 542,753 of record FR990028.1, on the reverse strand, counting down.
AGGCCTTATGAGGTGCACATTAAGTTGTTATTTAACTGAATAATTCTCTTTGATTATGCCGCTTTGAATATGGAATACGGTGAGCAGTATCAGCCGAGACGCTTAATTCCTAAACAGGCTGAAATTCTTCGGTAAAAATTCAATTAACTTTTTATGCAGGATGCTGGGTTATTAGAATATCATGAATATTCAATATTCCGGCCTTAAAGGATTTCGGTGGACGAAATAATTTTGTAGTTTGATGCTCTTAAATAATGTTACTTTAAGTGTAAAATGTAGCGAGAGGGCGCTTGAGTTGTGCTTTTAGGTTTTAGCCGGGCTTCTTGGCGAACCCACAAAATGTTTTATATTTAAATTCAAGCAGATAGTACATGAATTTAAATACCAGAATAGTCTAGCTACTGGAGACTGCAAGCCTAGTAGGAATATTAAAAAGTTTGTAGAGTAAATGTTTTAGCGAAGAACAAGGCAAAATAAACATATTTAAAATACATTCTAATACAATCTTATATGTAAACTGGCATTTAAATTAACAGATGTGAAGTTTTGTGTCCATTGTGACCTAAATAGAATACTGATATCATTGTTTTTTTAATCGACTTCAAAAAACTATCGATGTCACCTCACGGGCATATATTACTGGTTGTGCCAATTTTGATAATTCTTTTTATATTCAAAAGCTAATGCATGGTGCAGTGCATGTGCGTGAGTGGCATGCGTGGTCTTGTTAAATGTGAGCAATGTCAGACGAGTAGTTTTTGAGTTAACCCGAAGTTTGAGGACAGGTTTGAGTTTCATATCTCCCAAGTCAAATTATGACAAACGCGACGGTGACCACTGACCATCAGACGGATCATCTGTTAATTAAAATAACAAAATAATCTTTTATGGTCGTTCGTTCTGTTGATCGATCGTTCGTACGTTCGTTAACTAAGTTTATGACATTTCAATACATTGAATTGATAATTTCAAGAACTGAAAAATATTTATCATTTAAGACTAACAAGAAATTGAAAAGAGAATTAAATTGTGAGGTATTTTCACTTCAATTATTGTCGAGAATTTAAGTCAGATCTCGAGCATGGCTTGTCGGCAATCAAGAGACGTCGCGTTTCTATTTACTTAAATTAAAGATCGAGGCTTTCTTGCTCTCGTTCTGTTATTGCCAGAACCTTTATTTTTTATAACGTTACTAAATCAAGCTAAGGTAGGGAAACTGAAACTTTTAAAATACAGTTCACACATGACGTCTCGTGGCTACGTTGAAAATGTTTAATTATACCTATTATTTTACTTCATAAGCAAACTAAAATAAGATATTGTCACAACATACCGCTATTCCGAGAATATCGAATTGCCGCTTAAACAAATTAATTTTTAGCACTTTCAATGCAATAATTATGCATTACTTTGTTGTTGTTGTCATAGTGTTATGATTGTATGTAAGCCGGAAATAAATATTTTCTTTCTTTCTTTCAATTTAGCTGCTAAGCAAAATTTACTTACCTACTTCATTTTAAATCCTTTTCATTAATCTGCAAGCCGCAAAGCTGGCATTTGTATCGAATGCAATTCAAATGCATTCCACATCAAAGGCGTACGCAGTGTAATTTTGCTAACATTTTTGAAAGTTTCCGTACAGTAGAGAACACGTAAAGCCGTCGGTCCCAGTTATTATCCTTGAGTAGCAATCGTTACTGCATATCGGAGGCCTTCGGGTGGCATGAAAAACTTCTCATTGTCTTTGATTGTCCATTATTACCTTCGCCGATCACACTGAACCGTTGAGAAGTGTGCTCTAGGCCTCTTTCAGGGTGCGGTTTCACTGAGGCGAAGCGGAGAGGAGTTCGCCAATAACATGGCTTGAAATCCACGTCTCATTGTGCCCCGTGTGGATTGGTTAACTCCTCCGCATCGCTCCGCTCCGCTTCAGTGGAACCGCATCCTAATGGTGCGACCTGTGTTCAATGGCTAATAATGGGTTGAATCCTGGTGTTGTAGTAGTTACTGTAAGGTATAGTCTATGTTGATACCATAAAGGGCTGGAGTCTATGACTAGACATGGCGGGCATGTGGATTGTGAATGATGGTTTCATGTGTCTTGTGCAATAAATATCTTCAACAGTCCTTTACAGTGTATTTCATTCTTCTACACCTGGTATCGCTGGTACTTTGGTTACGTTTCATTTTTAACAAATAATGAGACAAGAAAAATAATGAGCATCTGAAGTGGAAAGTTTTTTGACAGAGTCAGTGAACCTTGGTAGTGTCCCACACTGAAAATGATATTGAATTAATTAAAGTTTATGAACTCCAAAGGTATTTTCATAATTGCGATTCTCATCTGAAGTTAATTAACTTTAATTGCTCATTAATATTGTGAGAAATCACATATTTTCCTTTCGAGGCTCAGTTATGTAGATAATATATAATGAAATGTGACTTGGAGACGGAACTGTCGATAAAATATGAATATTCTACAACATCTTGGAAAGTTTTTATCTAGCAGTATAAAATATTTTAGGTTACAAGAGCAATATGAAGTCTCTTTATGACAAGTTCTAGGATCTGAAATGGAACATTGATTTTACATTCTCATTGTTTTTATGAAATTCTAAAGTTCTTTATCATGTTAAGTGTATGAAGTAACCAGTGAACAAAAATAATACAGTTTCCTTAATAATTCATTGAATCAAAGGTCTTGTCAAGTGGATGTAGATATACAATCCAAAACTCTTGCGTTACTAAATGATTGACTGACAGACGACGCACAGCCGAAACTACTGAACGGGTGAAGCTGAAAGTTGGCATATACGTTCCTTGGGGAGTGTAGGGGAGCACTAAGAAAGGATTTTTGGAAGTTCCATCCCGAAGGAGGTGAAATAGCGGGGTGAAGTTTAAACGAATTCCACGCGGGCGAAGCGTGCGGGCGGAAGTTAGTCTAATATAAATTTAAAATGCGAACATTATTGTTTCAGGAAATCCGACGTTTAAAAATTTCAGCTATAACTAGTACAGATCATGACACTTAATTACTACAGATTTAATTATAATAAAACCCTCAATGAGAACCCTATCAATCCACGGTTCTTACTCCGGGTTCTATAAGCAAATACGCAAATTTTCTGTAGAGGGCCTGAAGCTATTAATTACTTGTTGTTAAAATTAAATATTCTATTCGCGAGAACGACGGCTCTTACTCAAAAATGTTAATTATTTCATTAAGATGCTCTCCAGTTTCTCACAAGGAAGCAATTTGTACAACCCACGGCGATATGCTATGTGCTTTATATTGAGTACCGCGCCTTTGCTGTACTCTGGAGTCACGAAATATGGTGATCACAGAATCAAGAATATATTTTTTAACGTTCTTTTATTTGAATGAGCTGCATGTATATATATTTATGTAACGGAAATTCAAGATACTCACACTTATAACTGGACTATGTTGGTTTCTATTTGTGTCTTATTGCAGGTCGATCATAGTTGTCATGGGCGGCAGCGAAAGGTTAGTGCTGCATGCTCATTTTTGTTACCATAATTCCATACAAAAAAATACATGGTTATGTATATATGTTGTGACTCTCATCTTTATTTTGTACTCGTAGTCGTAGTTTTCTTATTTCTTCTTTTCTTGTTTCTAACACCTATTTTCTGCCTTTACTTCATCTACTCAGGGCTAACTAGTAGAGAATGTTATTAGGCATTAAGTTTCTGCCTTTGCGTACCCCAGTTTTAGGGAGTTTCAAAATAAATAAATAATTAAGTAGGTACATACATAAAATTATTTCCAATCGCCTCGCGTTTCGCCTGCGGTGAAGCGAATGAGGTTTGAAGCGGTGCAAATAGACTATATTTTATTATAAGCGAAAGGCTTTGTTGCTTTTATATTTAAGCTTCTGATGAAAAGGAACTGTTTCATCAAAATTGATAAATTAATTGGGGGAAAAATGTTTCTTTTGAAAGGAAATTTTGGTTATAATCATTTTGTATTATGAAAGACAAATGGGATTTTAGAAAAATTAAGCTTGTTAACTGTGAAACCGTAATTAATTACACACTATTTTTTAGAGATGTGTTTTTAAACACTGCAGCACCAAATTAACATAAACAAATAAAGATGTCAGAATAATCAATTTTAATACTTATTTTAAAACTCTATCCCGCACAGGAAGGCCTTGTTTGATATTGCTTTTACCCATTTTATCGAAAGCAGTGGAATTACTTTGGTTTTCTTTCTTCATGTAACTTTTCTGTTTATTCCTGGTACGATATGATCAAGATACAATAAAAAATTTACACAAAATATAGTTCTTAACAATTTAATGACCATAGAATCGCACCAATGTTAGCTCTAACAATCATTAACGTGGTACTCGATAAATAACAAAATTAAACCAAATTCCCCCGCCTAGCGTCTATAGAAACATATCACGGTTCTAAATGACGGCATTAATAATTTGTTATTGAATCCGGCGCTGGCCGCCGCCCAGTTGGCTAAATTGAGGAATAATATTCAATGTTAGTTAACTATGAAATGCAATATTGTTATGTTATGTTATGCAATACTGTGTTGCAGTTCTAGGTATCCTTTTTTGTAGGCTTTTGAAATACATACATCAAGTATAAGAGATTAAGAGGTTCAAAGGTAAAAATCACTAAAAAAGGAAATACGACAATAGATTTTTTTCTCAAAAGACATGGAAGTTTATGACGCATATTTTGACGCTCGCGATGTAATCAAAATCTATATAATCTATGTATTAAAGGGATCTTCCCGTTTACCTATATTCCTATTTACCTATAATCATGAAATTTGCAAAGAAGTGAGTTTTTGTTTTTATTATTATCACTAGTTACTAACCGTCTGTATGTACAATTCATATGAAACCCTCATGCTCATGCACTCTACCATTATAGAGCACATATCGCATTGTACCGTTATTTCTGTAGCAGTCCAAGCTTTTTGGTCACGTTTACTCCTAGGTGCACACTGCAACTGCACGTATTAAATTAGTTCGCCGCGATAAAAATCGCCTGGAATACTACAACAGCAGTGGCAAACACAAGTTCGGTGGATAAACTTGGAGCCATTAGTGAACAAACTGAGACGCGGCGCAAACTAGCGTAGTTACTAACATAAACACCGCAACACCGAACAACGCCGGGCCTCACTTGTGTTGTTATTACACATTAACAGATCAAAACTCAGTTATCCGGTTCGAGGTGAGGGGATTACCACGTATTGCTTCGAGGATCACGCGGCACTGTTTGTCAATACAATCATATTAGGTACTATATGATAAAATTTAAATAAAAAACGAATTTTAACATACAAATGTAATAAAATGAGTGACATCATAAGTCTGTAAAATTTAAATTGAAAGTTAAAAAAAAGTTCTTCAAAAAGTTTTAAAACGAGCTTTACTAAAGGCTGACACTGCATGGTGTCTTTCCTCGTGTCCTTAGGCGACGATGACCACTTACCATCAGGTGACTCGTCTGCTTTTACGTTAGCCGTTCAAGCTGCACTCTGAATCATCTAGTTTAATCCAGAAGACTCTTTAGACAGCTGGTAGAATTTTGAAGCTAACTTTCTAGCTACCATCTGCTTATTTTAGTCAACTCCTAAACTCTTTATCGTGTTCCGGCTGAGAGATTAAGAGTCAGTATGTATAAATGTAGCCTTTCTTTTTTTAAGCGTCGGTGATATTTTTAATGTTCGTGATGGTCATAACTGACGGTCCTTATGGTCATAGCCTGAATTGGGCTCAGGCCCAGTCAGAGTGGTGTAAGTTAGGGGAGGCCTATGTCCAGCAGTGGACGCTCAAAGGCGTACGGATGGATGGATAAGTGACAGGTACCACTTACAATCAGAATAACTTCACTTCTCGTTTGAAAGCTATTGCCATAAAAAGGTCAGAGATATATCGCACCTCGATAGTTCATGATAATTCTATTAGGATTTGGTCGTGGAACAAGTCCATTTATTACGTACCCTCGCAATAATAGTAGTGACGCTTTATTTTCATTTCTCGCTGTACTTGGGCAGAATATTTCGGAGGACATTAGTAACGGTGCGAAGGGAACTGGGAAAATAAAAGACGTTTTTACTACGTGAGGCCGCCCGGCCGGCACACGTGAACGGTGAATGTCACGCCATTTACAGGAGCGTTTAAAACTTTACAGCCGTTAAACATGTATTATACAACGAAAAATATGTAGGTATATAGTTTTAAACAAAAATATACATGAAAAATATTTAGTACAAACATTACTAATTTAAGATAGGTTTGAAATATTAGATATAGGTACACGTAGTCCCAGTAAGGTCCTTCGGAAAATCTACTGTGCATGAGCATTAACTTTTTAAAATCTGTCAAACGTTAATGATAATAATCAGAAACTATGTATTAACTGCAGTTTAAATAAAAATCTATTAAGTATTTGCGTATTCGTAATAATTTCAATAGCAATTTTTACCTCCTCAGCTGTTCCATTGCTTTCAGAATTTTTGAGAATCTAAATAAATTTAAAGTTATAGCCCATTCGATTATCCATACTAATAATTTATACTCCATTCTTAATACTTAATATACTTAATACTTAATTACTTAATAATATTATAAATGTGAAAGTGTGTTTGTTTGTTTGTTTGTGACTCTTTCACGTCGCAACTTGGCTATTATATGGTATGGTTTATGTGTGTGGGGATAGTTAGGAGGGTGGAGAGTGACGTAGGCTATTTTTTACCGCAGAAAAACATCTCATTCCCATGGGAAGATCGATGTTTTATTAGTTGCTAGATATTTAGTTCCGGATGTTGTTAATAGATGGCGTTAGTAAAATTAATTTGCAAGTTCTGAATCACGCTATCAAATACTACGTGTAATTTACTTATGTCATATGCAAATGTTACATCTGATGTTCCAGTATATCATATAATAGGCAACTGTTTAGCCGAGATTCCTACGGGAGCGGGACCTACGCGGCTGTTACCTACGGGTCCGGAAGGAAAGCGCGGACGGTTCTCTAGTCATGAAATAACAAAAACTACATGACGTTCAGCGTTCGCGCCAGTAAGGTTTGAATTCAAATCTACCCTCATTATTTTGATAATCGCGACCGTGTATTAACTAGTGCTAGTCCAAACCTGGCTATCAAGCAAACCGCATGCTATGAGCCTTTGGCAATAGGGAGATCTCCCGCCAGGCGAGACGACATGCCTGGTGGGCGGCCGAGGCCCCGAGTGAATGTACTCGAGGCGTGGTATATGTATATGCCAGCGATGTAGAAATCTTCGATAGCGCGTTTCAGGCTTCGGTGACGTCACCATGTGACGTGTGCGCGGTGTCGCCACAAGCCCATCCGCGCCGCTGTTTCACCTCTATCGTGGATATTCTTACTGTGGATATATTTCACGCTATATTTCGAACGTCACGTGTGTGTGAGTGTGTCTGTGTGTCACCAGTCATCACACCGCTGAACTTGAAGGTAAGTCTAGACTAGTTTAGTAGTTTAATAGGTACCGAAATATACACATGGACAACCGCTTGGTAAGCGATCGGTACTAATGCTGTACTGCTGCGCCAACATACATACTTAATTGACTAATACTTAGTTACTTAGTAGACTCCGAACAGATTTGATGTATTTATAAAGTTCAAAATTAATATGGACATCAACCCACCATGAGTCGCTATTTAGCATGGGTCTATTCCGATAATATTTAGTCCATAGTCAAAATATTAGGACGAGTGTATGTTGACAGACTTCACATACCTTTGAGTTTTGCGAATAATCAATATTCTCATTACATTATGTTTATTTCTAACTAAATCATGTGCTCCATACGATTTTAGTAATTACATGCTTAATAAGCAACGTAATACCAATAAGCGTGTGTTCAATACCTTAAAGCGATTCAAAATGCTTTAAGCGTCTGAGCCGAACACAACACTGATTTGCGGTTGACTGTACACATTCATAAAATGGAATCAATCAACACAATAATGTGTTGTAGGCGTTAGAGAATATGAGTTATCCCCTTGTTGGAGTGCGTGTGATAAGCGTTTAGCTAGCGATTTCGCCACTTCATCAAAACTATATAACGACGTCATCGTCTTAAACCTAATTGATTTTTGAGATGGTAGAATATTTCATTCTCGGGTGCACAGATAAGGGTCCATCGTAATTTCAAGACAATCCAAAACACTTCTGTCGCTGGACTCCCCAAACCCATCACCCAGTTTAATTAGACGGGACTTATTCATGGTGGTACGGATATTCCTCCTGGTTATCTTGTGTCCACGTTCTATCAAAATCAATCGTGAAAATATTTTTACGTTTCGGTGACATTGTCGAAGCTACCACATTGGGTCGCCGTCTCTTGTTTTGGATGACAACGAATAGTTGGTACATTTGATTACTTGATTAGATTACTTACCTTCTGCTTACCATCCGTTGCCTCGTTTGTTAGCTATTAATATAAAAAATTTATTGTTCAATAGCAGCACCATAATACAAAAATATTATGGTCAAAATTAGTCTCTAAAGGGACATTATTACGGTTGTTTATGCCTTTCGATGATTACTTACGTTAAGTTATTTAACAAATTTTAATTCTCATCTAGAAATTAAATCACGTAGTGGATTTAATGATTTGGTTTTTAATTGCTTAGGAATTTTATCATCCACACCTGAAACGTGTTTAAAATTGAGAAACTTAATTAAAACTTTTAACCTAGGTCTGCTCAAATATAATTTACTATCAAGAACTAAAATTTAATTAAAGCTTAACTATCATTTTCGTTTTATTTGTTAATAAAAAATACGCAATTAGGTATAGTCATGAGGTATAGTAGTAATCTGTAACAATCTGTTGAAAACAAAGTTTCGAACCTGATACAACCAAGCCTGCAACTGTGACCGACCAAGAAGAAGACTCAAACTGTCTGTTTGTTTATCTGGGCATCATGCAAAAGCTACTATACTCGGATTTTTAATTAAACGAAGTAAAATGACATTTCGAGTGTTGCCACTTTTTAATGAAATAAAAATAGTGCTGGGGCAAAAATATCTCGTTATTCAATTTATTTATTTGAGTTAAATAATTAATTATTATGTTAATTTCAAATTTTCAAAAAACTCGTAGTTACGTCTCTAAGCATAATATTACTATTCGGCAAATAGATTCTAAGAGTTATAATATTATAAACAAACAATACATTTTAGTAGAAATTTGTTCTCTATTGGTAAAATCATTTTTACTATCCGCTAAATTAATTATAAATCTATCGGAAGTAAGAAGGCGATTGACCATACATTGATACTATTAGTCACGCAAGAGATTATTTTTAATTTTTGTAATATCGCTTATTAATTACCGGTATTATTATCAGTTATATCGTTTTTAAGAACTAAAGACAATCACTATAATAATAATAATAATAATTTTATTCATAGAAAGATTTACATACATAGATTTGTTGTTGGGACATCCTTTTAAGTACGGTATACTTGTGCCAGGATGTCCCGCTCTTCCGTAAATACTTATTATACTTATTATAATCCCTTCTATGGACTAATTTTACAAATAAAAAGAAAAAAACTTGTAGATATGTATAATGCTTGTGGGTAAATGTCTCTCTCTCTCTCTCTCTCTCTATGATTCGAAAATTGGCAATATTAATTAAAGAAATGACATTTCGATGTGTCAGTTTACTTCGTTTAATTAAAAATCCGAGTACAGATGAAATCTGATGTGGTTTTCGCAGTTGCAATGCTGAAAGTTTAACTTAAAAGATGGTGCATGTTTCACCTTGCTACGCGCCGCCTCGAATCTGAAATGTAAATAACATGGGCATGCCTGTTTGCCGGGTCAGCATCACATAATATTAAATATATTCTTATACATATTTATCTTAATAAATGAATAGTAACTCTTTAACATTGACTACTAGAAATTTCGCCGCAAGTATGCAACGCGCCTTAGTATCCGGACGGGGCCAGCGCGTAGCGTGGAACAAAGCGATCTGCAAATTAATTTAGCCGTTCAAATATAATTTCGATAGGGTGGTAATCCGATAACTAGATCCGGCGATAAATTACCGGGCTCCAATTAAACCGAACGACGCCGCGTCGTGTGTTTGGGACCGAAAATGTTGTTCAATTGTTTTATGTGTTTTTCTTATCACACTCATTTTAAATCCGTGACAACATGAGTGGCTATTTGTATTATTTGAATTATGTACATACCTGCTTCAAAAAAAGAATTAAGTTAAAGGAACGCTTATATTTTTTAAGTAAGTCCAGAGATTTCGTCCTACTTTGTGAATTTGTTAATTGGTTGATTCAAAAGCTGGTGCTTAACATGACACATATTTAAATTTGAGCGAAATGTAACGAATAGTTTTTAATTAAGTTATCCCTAATAATCCGTACTCAATTAACTTAGATTAAGTAGATTATGTTCTAACTCAATTGTTTGTTGATGTGGTTTGGCTGGGCCTTGAATAAACAACCTACAATTGTTGTACGATTTAAAAAATCTGTCTAGAAAATCCGACTTGTCAAAAGGATGAGGAATTCAGGATGTTTGATGGATCAGAAGCTGGGTACGCCCATGTTTGAAGACAAATCTAAAAGCCTTTTAATGCTTTGAATTTTTTTTAGTTTATTCTGACCACAGACTTGTAAAAAAAAATAAGCAGACCTAACATATGGGAGAAAAAAGCGTGCCAGTTACAACTACATAGACATGCTGCACACATTGACATTCTCCATACAAAACATTCATGGTCTACTGTTCATGGTCTAATGTTGTCTATGGTTCTCATACAAAAAGTGAGCTTCTTGTAGCCCATCAAAATGGCGAAAGTGCTTCAACCCCATTTTGTCTATGTGTGCGTGAGTGTTGCAACAACAAAAATAAAACGAGATGGACTTTGTACGTGTCATGGGAGAGAAAGAGATGAAACTATTGCTTACATACTTACGTCTTTAGTGGTGGAAAGGGTGTTAGGTCTGGTTGCTTTATAAGTCTGTGATTCTGACCCTATTTAAAAACCCCTTTAAAATTGACTCCACAGTGTAGACTTGCACTGAGAGATCAATGGACTCTTGCTTACTTCTTACTTCCGATTTATCTTCAATTACATCTATCGTACGTACCATCCCTCGTTACCGGCTTTTAACTCGAAATGTAAAGACGAGTGAATGAAAGGTTTTTGAAATATACAGATCGTAATGTACTTTTATTTTCAAAGAGAAATTTTAGTGTTCTGTTCTGCAGTGGAAAAAACTACGTTTAAATTCAAATCTTTCAACATTTTAAAGAGTGAATTATTTAATACTAGTAAGCTCGCCCACACCTTGCTTTCAAAAACTTATTCGTTTTAAATTTTTTACAAATTGATTTTATTTATATCTGACAGATATTTACATCAGCTTATATTCAACTCATGTAAATATATCTTTTAAATATAAGTTAAAATTAATATAAATGTAAGTATGCACTGCATTGCATTTTCTCACTGTATTACAATATTACATTATAAAGAATAGGTAGTAAATTTAAAAGTATTTATTATAAAAAAACATCACTTAAGAACTTTTCCTTTTTTGAACTTAGTTGAAAATCAGTTACACCAAAGCGATGCCGAAATATAATCTTCAGAGATAAGAAAACCTCAATTAAACAATACTACATATATACAGAACCCACACCCGAAAGCCCAACTCATACGTTCCCGTTTTTTACGTGAAACGAAGCGCAATTCTTTGCTATTTAGGTCAAAAGAGGTTTTAAACAGCCTTTCATTGAATGAGATGCGTTTTTGTGTATTTCGGCCGAAATGGCTAAATGGGATCTAGGCCACATAAAAAGTTCACCGGTTAAATGTTTTATAACGTTTGTACAAACAAACGGTATCTTTATCTATATAATTATGTATACTTATAATAAAATAAAGTTTTGTGTATACAGAGAAGATATTTAAGCAAAAAATAAGTATATACATACATAATAGGGCCAATACAAGTAAAAAATATTCAACGTTTTTTCTGTCTCTATATTTGTCCGGGGATTAGGCAAATAATATTGAATATAATTTGACGTGATTTTCGCAGTTGTATTACTAGGGGTCTTACTTAAAACTAAGGGATATGTCATCTTCTTACGCCGCTTAGAACATTGAGATTAAATAATGTATATTGGAGGACAACGTCTGCCAAGTCAGCTAGGCATAAATATGTTTCCTCTATACAGACGTCGAAAAAATTCTACTATAATATCCACATTACAATATTGTATTAGGTACTATTTAATTAAATATTCTATTTCTGTCTTTCCTATAATGGCAAGGGATTACCACCGACTTCTATTATTTATTAAATTTTTCTTACAGCTAGCTCTTCGTCCTTATTCAAAGAAGTAAAGGCAATTATGTCCTTTCTTTTTATTCTTTATTTTTTTTTTGGTTAACCAGACATCAGCAACCTTTGACTGAAATAAAATGAAGTTTAGTCAAAGTTGTTTTTTACAAATATTTTTGAGAGTATATTACGTTATCACTTTGACAAGTCACTACAGTATGCGGACTTGAAAGAACAACTTGCAGCTTCTCAGAAATACTTTCTTTCAAGGACTTTGGAGTAATTAAGTTCAATTTCAGTTTGACATCAGCAATGTGGAATATAGTCCCTCAATTGTGCTGTTTTAATTACATCTTATTGATTGGATACCTGTGGCATGTGAAATTGTTATAACTGGTGTATGAAATATGTTACCAAATTTGAAAAGTTATCATAATATTACCCGCTTTTGGTCACCGACCCCTTTCAATTACATTGAGGACCTGAGTTAACTATTTCACTGGATGACTACGACCTCACAATATTTGTTACATATCTCGTTAACCCAAAACTTTTGTTTAAATTAAATATATTTAATCAATTTGCATTAAGCGTGGCCTTCAATTATACTCATACTCTTAATTCGCGCTATAATTGCGTTTTTAATTAATTCAACGTTAATTGAGTTTAAAATATTCCAAAAACAGTGTCTGTCGTATTAAATATAACATTTCGATTGAATGTAACTTATAGAGTTAATGTTACTTCTGGTGCGGTAGTATATTATATGGTTAATGTAACTTCTGTTGTAATGTCTAAGGTGGATATAGCTTCTAGGACTAATGTAACATCTAGAGATATATCTTCGGGAATATCAGGAGCTACTCGAGTAGACCGGCCTGTATCGAAAAACAGGACATTTTCATACTAACGCGGGAGTTGAAGGAAATAAATGGAAGTTCTTATGTTACTTGTCTAGCGACACACGGGGACGCGGCCCGTGATTTATTATTTAATTTGCACACATTTTTTGCCGGTCCGTTGCTATCATGGCGCCCGCAGTGGAATTCGTTTACGAATATTTTAATGTTTTTGCTGCGACTAAACTTTTCATGTGAATTTACTGGTGTTATTTTTCGGGCGAGAAATTAAATTGTTCCGCGTTAACATAACTCTTGTTTGTTTTGTTTTATTGCTTTCCACGTGGCGGTTGTTAGCGGATTGATTTGTGGTTTGCGATCTTGGTCGGTTTTATAGCAATAGAGGCAACTATCTAACATCATTTTTTAGGTGGTAGGGCCTAGAGCTCACCCGGGGAAGTACCACCGCCCGCCACGGTACTTAGTACCATTCCTACCGTGTAATAATTGTTTTCAGAACAATTGTGTTCCGGATAGGAAGGTGTGGAGCCGGTTACACTTTTTTAGAGGCGACCATCTCAGTCCTCAGGGGTAGCAACACATCTGTGACCGAATTAGAACGAGACTCAATTGAGTCTAGTTCTGGGTCGGTCACAGTTGTCATGGGCGGCCTTTATCGTATATCCATCAAATATTCTACTGTGCACTACTTGTGGTTAAAGTACTAGAACAAATAGGCAGATTTACGAAGAAACCCCCGACAAGTACTTAAATACAGATAAAGGTATAAGTTACGAGATCGTGTTGAAAAGATTTACATAATTTTAGGGAAAAAATGAAAGTACTTATGTAAACTATGTTAAGAATGGTAATTTTAAATTTATATTTGAAAATCGTTTTTTGGGTTCTCTATTATTTCTACTTAGGACAATTTATCATTACAACACAACTCTCCCACTACTGAACATTCGTAAACTGGGAATTGGCAAACGATTCGAATGGACAACTGCTTTTTTATTAGGACTTGCAGGATTTTTCGAGATTAAAAGTTGTTGTATGTACATACCATCTTTCTCACATCAATATTCTCATTATTTACATCAGTCATCAGCAGCTCTTATGCCTGGGGGTTTTGGATACAGTACTTCCTTTAGTTTATCTTTCATCGTCCGACATTGTAACGGTCAAGCCTTTGGGCATACTAATATCCTCGGTTGTCTCGTCTGCTCGTTTGTCCACTGTTTATACAAAAAAGACAAATAAAATCTTCAGATTACGGACGAAGCCCGCAAATAGGGTAATTAAATTTGCATAAAATGTTACCGCGCATATATTTTCTCGTTTTTATGTTTTTGCGCGTTTACGTATTAAGTTCTTTAAAAATTAAGCCTTCAAAAGCCCGGGAGAATATTATAACAGGATAAAATTATATAATCACGTATCTAATATAGGATCCGGTGCAAACATCCGGGAGCTTCACGGTTTAGGTTAAGATATTTCTCTTGCTATTAAATTTAATATAATCTTCTCTGAGTGCTCAGTAATGGGCATAAAGAATCATGAATAGCCTCTTGTACTAGGATGACATAGACATAATGGTTCACACATCAGATACAACGACAAATAAGCTTATCAGCTATCACATTCTTTGACTGGTATCAAATAGTAACTAAGTGTTCCCGTTGATCGTAACCTCCAGCAACACCGAAAACCTTAGCAAGCCGTTACCAGCCAACAGCTGATCTCGCCCACATAGATGTCACCCTACTTTCGATCAGAATTCTTGGGAAATACAGACAGACAGGGGATTCCGTTTTTTACCTCGGAGGTCCGGAACCCTAAAACGTACATGATACTGACCTTGTTTCTTTGTCGTGGGTAAGATAACATCTTCCTCAGGCGGCCGTAGCAAAGCAAGTGCATACTGGTCGTGGTCGCGTGTCGCGGAAGACCCTATTGAATTTCATGAGAAGCTCGAGTAGTTCACAAAGCGTGTCGTATATTTTATTAGAACAGACTTGTTCCGACTCTACGTGAATATCACGTGGAAGTAGAGTGTAAAAAATGAACCGTGCATGCTTTATTCATCATTCGAACAAAGTGCGCATCTATACATTAAATATCTGTAAATAAAACTGGAGTGTCTGACGTGATTCCAAAATAACTCTATTTTCACGGTTTATTATTTATGTCTGTTTCGGCTTTTGCTTATTTAGGGACGGCTAAACCGATTTTCGTGAAACTTCACTGTTTTCTTGAATCATTTGCATAGTGTTTTCTCGTGATGTATTTGACCGTTTTACAACTAACGATACTGTATGGAAACTGTAGCAATTTTTTCTGAACTATAGAGATTATTATAATTGACGTAGAATCACATTCTTCCCTCTTCTTTGGCCGACAATTCCTTCCCACTTACCTCACTCGTCTACTCTTTAGCCGTCTATGCATATAAATACTGTTGTACAAAGAGTAGAAATAACGACGTTTTCATGATAAAGTCTTCTACATAATACTATTGTGACTTCTATAAAGTCTCAGTGACGTAAAGCAAATTCACCGAGCACCGGACCGACGTCTCACGGGATAGACTCATTGACTTTCATGAGACCGGGACCAACAGTTCAAACTACTTTTCCCATGTACGACGGATTTTGTTAAAGTAATATTTTGGATGCAGTGCTGGAGAATGCATGAATATTTTTGGTTAAGTGCACATTGACTGGAGACGACGATAGGATTGTAGTTTACGGAGTTGTCCAGACGAATGTTTGTATGAGAAGTTTTTATGATGTGCGTAGTAGAATTTTATTGTCACGTCGGTGAATGAAAATATTGTGAACAAACCTAGAGCTATGCGTAATGTTCTCGGAGGCGTATGAAGTCTAGTGATCCGCTCTTGGTAAGAGCGGTGGACTGGGTGCCCATACTTTTCATACTGTAAAATACTTACGTGCCTAGCTATAGGACAGTTATCAGTAGCCGGTTACACTTTTTTAGAGGCGACCATCTCAGTCCTCAGAGGTAGCAACGCATCTGTGACCGAATTAGAACGAGACTCATTGAGTCTAGTTCTGGGTCGGTCACAGTTGTCATGGGCGGCAGCGGAAGGTGGTGCTACGTGCTCGTTTGCTATCTTAATTCCATAAAAAAAAACAATCTTCGAAGAATACAGGTGCCAACTTATTCGATCTGCTTGTAACTTCGGTTCAAGGATGTCTAAAGTCGTCTTTAGTCCATTTGGGCCATTTATTTTTTAGTCTTGAATATAAAAAGGAGATCCGTAATAAAAATTCCAAAAAACATCAAAATAAATCTGTCTTCAGAAACATCTAATCTTTCTAGTTCTTGGACTCGTTTACAAATATTTGTAACTGAAATCTCCTAAAAAATCGACAAAGTTTGTACACGCGTCACAGTTCTGTAATGTTGTAGTTTCCAACTCTAAATGATTAAAAGTTTTAATTGAAAAATTTTAGCACTCCCTCCGTTTCCTCAGTAAGCCCGGCTACAAATTCATCATCTCGTGAAAACGTAACCGAACATTTGTTAAGCCTACCCGAACAAAAAGTAAAAATTTACGCCCAAGATTAATCACGCCCGGACGTTTTGGGATTAAATAGCGGCGAAAGTCTAGAGTTATTATTAGGTCGTATCAGAACCGTAATTAGGCGCTGCTATTACACATGAGAAAAGAATAAAATAAGAAAAAAAAATTAATAAAAAAGCATGGAATATCGTGTGTCTGTCTCTCTTTATAAGTATAGGATCAGACGACAAGCAATAGCTTTCCAATAATAAAGATTTATAAAAATTGGAACACCTGGTCAAAAGTTATAAGTTATGAGATTCATTAATTAAATACCCAGTATTAAGAGTAACTCAAAAACTATCCATCAGGCATCGCTCGACAAACACCTTATAAATAAAAAATTGATAAGTAAAAAAGACGTGTGGCACTCGGAGACTGCCGCGGTAAAGCTATTGCATAGCATTATATATAAATTAACAAAACAAAAAATAATACTGCATTTGTGATAATAATAATAAAATGAATGTATATAGAGTAATAACTCATTTTCTTTCACAATTTTTTCGTGACTTTCTTCATTAATAAATGCACTTTGTTTATTCATATTTAAAACACCTTGTACACAAATTATACGAGTACAGATATTCACTGTTTTACAGTGGGATAAGAAAGTGGTGTACCAGTTTTGATTTAGTTGCCTAGTTATCAAAAGTTACATCAAAGTTTATTAGAAACGGATAATGCATTAATTTGTGCAAAGAAGATTTAAATATTCTGAACAAAAGCATAAGAACTATTTCAGTTGACAAAATAATTCTTTTTAAAAAGAAAATTGACATTTGACATTTAAGTCGTATGCTGCCTCTACACATAGGCCAACACGTTGGCAAGTGCGTTGGCTCCCAATGTGTAGAACGGGCGTTGGAACGTTGGCGGTAGGCATTTGAACGTTGGCCGGCGCGCTTGCGAGCTTGCCGCGCGGTGTCGGTATCATCAAAGAACACTTGTCGCAAGCTTGGCGCACCATCCACACATTGGCCGCGCGATCAGTTTGCCCGGAGCAGCGATCAAGAGTGCATATTTTCTTCTTGCGGCGTATTAACACCTAACGTAACAAAATGGCGTATAATATGAGTAATGATGAAACTTTTAAATTTATTGAGCTCTATCAGAGTGAAAATTGCCTATGGAATCCAAAAAATAAGTACTATAAAAATAAAAATGTTGTAAGTATTAAAAATGCTAAATAAATAAGGTTCTTGGACATTCCGTTTTCCTTACGATATTTTACTTCAAAGTAAGAGCATCGTACTTTATTATTATTTTAATATTATAAATATGAAAGTATCACCGTTTGCTTGTACACTTTTACGTAGTAATTATAAGCTGTGAATAAATATACAGCTGCAGCTGTTACCAACTCAACAACTCAACATCCATTTTTTGATCCGTCCGCACATTGGCCCGAACCAAAGCATACTGAACGACCTTCCAATGTGTGGATTAACTCACAAGCACGTTGGCAAGCGCACCGCCAGCGCGTTGGCGAATGCGCTGGCCTATGTGTAGAGGCGGCACTACAACGATCTTTTGGCGCGTGAATGACGTGTGGGTGACAGAGACAGTGCCCTACAGTTTGCCTTGCCTGTATGGCACTGTCTCTATCACCCTCAAGTCATTAATATAGTGTCATTATTTTATGTCATGTTATTATTTTGTATGTTTTAAATCTAAATACGCGATAATTCGACTATTATGAATACATGTTGTCGATTCCAACGCCTTATTTAATCCAGATCTACATGTAATTATTCTTAAAACACCGAACCGACGGGGCGAAAATCAAATGTTTGACAGGTAAGATTTGTATGGGAAATTAAAATTTTCATTTTTTTAGTATTTACCTCGCAATTTTTCATATTTTCTCATCGCTGCAACCTTCCCTGAACTTCCACGAATATTTCAAGACTAAAATTAGCCAAATCGGTTTAGCCGTTATAAAGTAAAAGTTAGTTAACTCAGTTAAAAGTTCTGGTATTTATCGATGTGTGGGTGCATAGACATAGTAACTATGTCTGTGTGCAGGGTGTAATAAATTTTCGTTACGAAATTTCTGCATTCGGTCCCAGGCCCGCGATAAAAGCTATACAATAGCTTAAAAAAGAATTATCGAAATCAGTTCTCCCAGTACAAGGCTGTGAGGTAACATACTTAAAGAAATAGAGTCGATGAGAGAAATCGATTCAAAATTAAGAATAGGTACTCTAAAATGATTAATTTAATGGCATTAAAATTTTTGCCGACACTTTCTCATGAATGTAGCTATCAAACCCATAAATATTATTTAAATGTTCCGAACAGTTATAGATGTTACTGCGTTCAAGCAAACAAAAACTATAGCTACAGCGCCTACAGCTTTATTTTATTAGTATGGATAAGAATATAAATCCAAGTAAAGCAGAGAAGGGTCCCCACTTTATCTAAAACGCTAAGTCAAATAATGTCAAGATGACTATATTATTTTCTAAAGATTGCGGACATGTTTAAGTGGCGAACATGTCGACCTTCGTTCTGCTTTTTATATATAGAAATATCGGGTTTCATAGTAGGTAAGTAAGTTAATTGATATAGAATTTATGGCCAGTAAAATCTTTAGCAAACGTGACATATCTTCGATCGCTGATCACACGATGACACGGAATCATGATGACCCGTCGCTAAATGGTTACCATAGCGGTCTGTTCTTGGTTCGATTCCCAGCAAGGTTGAAATTTGAATGATAATTTTTGGTGATTCAGAGAATTTCAGTTGTCGGTCTAGGTGCGTTTTCATCCACAGGAAAATTTTAGTGTTAGGAGCATGGACGTATAAAGAGATGGACCCCGCGTCATTAAGACAAAACTGTGACACCTTAATGGCGCCGGTTAGTTATGTGTGAGTGAATCATGGGGTTGTCAGGTTAGCAAAATATTTTACCAATAAAACGCAGTAAAAAAGGTGAAAATATTTTAATTGTTAAAAATTTGTTTTTACAAAAAAAGAGACCGACTTCAACATCGACCAGCAGAGATAACTCAAAAACTATCGCCAGATGGCGCTCAATTCAACCCATCAAGGTGTAAAGTTCTCGTTGCTACAAATTAAAATTAAACATAAGGCAACTGCTGTAAATCGTTAAACAGTTCCCTCGACTGTCTTTCGGCGTCATCAGATCGACTCCAGGCCGTCATTAAATTGTTGAGCTTTAATAAACTTAATGAAAAAATAATGAAAAAAATAGCTTAAAATATTAAGAGGTTAATTCACATTTTGAGGCACTGCATACGTAACAACACGCTGGAGTCCTCCTCCTTTGGTTTTATATAAATCGGTAGTTTCAAAATGGAGACTGCAAATAACACTGTATTTGTTCGGAACCCAATTATTTTCCCCGTTACAATTTCTAATTATTTTTATCCACTTGTTTCTCCATGTTATATTTGCCTTAGGAAATCTGGTAAAAAATAAATAACATACAACAGAATTTATTAAATAAATGACTCAAAGCAAAGCGACCAAATTTCCCACAATCTCGGTAATATGCTTACGTGAATACTGACAACACTGAACTTTAATTGTCTTTATGATCGTCGAAAATGAAATTTTATTTCGATATTTTTTAAATAGATAAAGAGAATAAATCAATAAATTACCTATGAAACGTGATTCCAGGATTTTTTTCCTTTGGTCACTGCGGTTTTTACACGATTTCACCACGCAGGACATTTTTTTGAATTATTAAAGTCCCCACGTAACGTACAAGCTGCGTTGACGTTTGAACTCGTAATGGCCGACCCAGTGTGTCAATGTGTGTCATGCTGGCTTGTACGGATAGCGACCTGGCCGACCTGACCGACACAGCTTGTTGTTTAGCGAGGCTCCGTCCTTCTCTTTATACGTCCATGGTTAGGAGTATTTATTATTACTCATAACTCGAGTCACTTACAGTAACTTAGGTTATAAGTCAAATTGTTACTAACGAGGATTACTTAGGTATATTATGTACATATATGTACATTTTAGTACCATAAATAAATAATTTTTTCATAAATGTTATTTCTTAACTGGACTTTATGTCAAAAACATTACAAGGTTCAGAATATTGTTACATACATAGATAAATATAAAACTAAGTACTCGTAAATACCAAACTTATGCACAAAACTAATGTAGGTACCTACCTATCGTTAAGGAACAGAAACGACGAAATAATTTCCTTAATCCACATTCAACACAATAAGCATTTCACAACTCAATCATTTATTATTATAACAAAATCAGAAACCCTTTAGCCCGATTTTGTTTCGGGAACAAAGGAGCCCTCCAAGTTGGAAGTGTATGCTAATGAACATCCTGTAAATACCCTCAATCTACAAACTCCCTCAAACTTGAGTGGGGTCCGACTACACGCGTTAACTCTATTGTTCTCCGTTTTCCTTTGCACTGCCTACGCACGAAGTTCAGCTGATTTCTTAGCCATTTCTTATATTGTCATTGTTAATTTAGGTTTGATTACAAACCTACTCAAATCGTTCGCTGCTAAGCTTGGATCTAATTTCATAGTAGAAGATGCAGGCCATAGAGTCTATAGCATAAACTACTGCGCTGACCTTTGGATCGGCAGATTTCACACACCTTTGTGAACATGGAGAGCTCTTAGGTGTGAAGACACACATCTTTGGACTGATCAGGTATCCGGAAAATAATTATGTTTAATCACTAAAACAAGTGATAATTATATTGTGATACACACATTTTTTGTAAAAAAGATACATACGGGAGGCGAACTCAGTAATCTTCTTGATTAAGTTATATATCCGACAAACGAGAAAATGCATCTATTGATGAAAAGTGGTCACCTTTTTTTTGTTTCAACCTATTAATGGCCCACTACTGGGCTAAAAATGCTACACCTTGCGGTCAAAGTAGAGATTTCTTTAGGAGTAGGGAG
Organism: Hesperia comma; assembly: GCA_905404135.1. Taxonomy (NCBI): domain Eukaryota; kingdom Metazoa; phylum Arthropoda; class Insecta; order Lepidoptera; family Hesperiidae; genus Hesperia; species Hesperia comma. The sequence goes on along the minus strand of FR990028.1, from coordinate 521,017 downwards.
GCGAAGTCCTCAACCAAGCCTATCCTTATGATGATTACAACTAGGAGAAACGGTGTGCCGAGCTCAATTTTTACTTCTAGGCCTCACCTATCCAACTACCAACTGCACCCATAGTTACTTAGATACCCTTGGTTCATCACTTATATTCAAACAAGCCTATAAGAGCTTCATAATGAGGTATTAAGTAATTATTCGTTAATAGAAATTTTATATTTCGTTACAACAATAGGAAGTATTGGCAACTTTGACGTTACATAAATATGGAGAAAATGTATTATTTACACGCTAGATAATTTAATATTCAGTAGATTCTTTTGATATCCTGTTTCAAAATAATGAATTTGTAAATAATAATATTGAAGTGATGAAGTATCTTTACGTCAATTATTTAAGGATTATTTACGGATTAATACGGAGAATATTTATCTTCTTATACCCGATACAAGAGTACCTAATAGGTACATAGAGCGCTAGAGGTTTCCACATGTTTGATGAGGTGACAGACTGTAACGCTAAAAAAGACGTAAACGCTGTAAGTTTACCAGCAACATTTTGTTTTATAAATTAACTAGCTTTTGCCCGCGGCTTCGCCCGCGTGGAATTCGTTTATATCGCGAACCGGGGAAGTGGGGAAGAAGGTACGTCATCAACTATCTTCCTGGGAAAATTCATCGAAATCGGTCAGGCGGTTTAGATTTTTCATACAAATTTTCATCCCCTATTTCAAGCCTTTAGGGGATGATTTTTGAAAAAAAAGTAGCTTATGTGTGACTCTGGGTCTTCAACTATTTTCATTCCGAATTTCAACCAAATCGCACCGGTGGTTTAGCCGTGAAAACGTCACAGACAGACAGACAGACACACAGACAGACTGACAGACAGACTTTCGCATTTATAATATTAGTATGGATAACATGACTGTGTAGCCGTATAATTATTGTAGGTGTTCATGGCATGTCTGGGACTTTGAGTGTGTGAGCGATTTATTTCATATAGGTATACCATACCAGTATTTCTCAAACCGTTAAAATACTATGAGAAATCTACATAAACACACAGACCTTTAGACACTATCGCATCTATAGTTAGATTAGCTCAAGGACATCAAAAGTTGATGACGTGATGATAACACGATAAAGAATTAATTTTAGTATCTTTTTCAATTTTCTTATCGGGAAGTTAAAAATTGTGATAAAAAATCTAAGCCAAATTTTTCATTTACATTAATGTTTTCACTTTATATTAATCACTTAATTGATAATTATACTTGGAAGACAGATCTAATTCCACGAGTATTTAGGACTATTGCTTTGCTTTCAAGTAATGTTTGCTTCCGGATAAAAATCTACACTTCGACCACAGCTTTGAGCCCATAGTCCATTTTACAGGAAATAAACTGAATAAAAAAAAGGAAAAATGTCTTAATGAATGACTGAGTAATTGATTGACTGACATATCAATGCATAGCCCAAACTACTAACATCGCCGTAGTATGTTAAAGACATCTTAAGTGTCCTTCGCCTAAAATCTTCGACCTTGTGATGAACAACAGCATGGGTTTAGTGAATTCTCTAAAAGTACCACAGCTTGTTTCATTCGCCCGGGGGAGGGGAGGGAAGGAAGCCAAACTCAAACCCGCCAATAAACGTTTTATTGCGTTCACTTCCCGAAATTTATAGGCCCAAAATAAAATATAATCCGCGCACTCGACTTTACTGCATTTAAACAGCAAATTTAATGGACGATGCGTTAACTATGCCCATTTCGGGGTCGTCCGGGCCACTTCTGTTTATTATTCTTTCGCGTTTCGAGGTCTTTCGGCCTCATAAAGCAATGCTTAAGTCGATGTGATTCGCTCTAATCTAAGTAATGCGAGCTTAGCGTAGTTTTCAGAGTAATCAGCGTTTTAATTGATTAGGAGAGATGTTTTGGTTTTTTAATTGTTTTAATGTTTTTGTTGTTTAACATTAGGGTTGGCTATGTTCTTTTGTATTAAAGGTTATGTCTGAAGGGATATTACTTATTGTAAAATTGTATGGATATTATTTATTGTATGTGTCTCTTAGTAGAGTTCAGAAATTATTAGGTAAATTACGTAAACTTTTTTTATATTTATGAACCGATTGAAATACAATAATAAATTAAAAACTCTTGCCCAACGGTCGGGCCGAAAGGATATGAAACAAGTAAAAAAAACTCATTAAACCTTTAACTCTTGCGTCAGGTGTACTACTGAATATGAAAAATTTAAATTAAAAAGCATCTTCACAATTCAAAACTCTCATCCGGGTGTACCGCCGGCGGCGCCCGCCCGGTCGTATTTCACCCGGGTATCGACGGCCGGTTAAGATGAAATATGCGTCGCCTATAGCGCTTCAATGTAATCGCCGCATGCTAAAATCTACGGAAGGCGCGATTTATGTATTCGAATTTCAGTATCTTATTTATCGATTGATTTACTGAGGTTCTGCGTTGGTGGATAGTGAATTGAACGTTGAGTTGAGGTTATGAAACTGAGACATTCTAGGTTTTATCATTTTTGGTGATTGCTCTTGATTGACGTAGCTGCCAAACGACTATGGGATTCTTTGTTTCAATGACAATGAAGGAAAACTGTGGGAAAACCTGGGTTGCTATGATGAATGTCCATTGCCGATGATGACTTCGCATTATTTGGCACGGTTCTGCCTGCTTGTTTATTGACTAATCTTATTAAGATATTCGAAGTTAGTCATGAGAACTAAGAACTCCGTGTAAGTATATATAATCAAAGTAAGAACTGTTGACAAAAGTAACAATTAAAACTTTAGTTTCAATTTTGAAACTGATTGTAAAACTAAAAATCAATTTCATTTTTTTATGATCGTACATTAACTCCCCAACTAGCACGTTGCTAAACCGAATCCAAAAGATTGTCTCCTAATAAAAGTCCTCTAACTCCAATAGAAGTTTTCATCTCTAAAGATTAAACCTTCATTGTGGTACGAAAGTCCAAAATCCATTGCCAGCAACTTTCAGATCATTCAAAAGCCAATTCGATTATCCTTACTAATATTATAAATGTGAAAGTGTGTTTGTTTGTTTGTTTGTTTGTTTGTGACGCTTTCACGTCGCAACAAAGCTATTATATGGTAAGGTTTATGTGTGTGGGGATAGTTAGGAGGGTGGAGAGTGACGTAGGCTACCTTTTACCGCGGAAAAACATCCCATTCCCATGGGAAGATCGATGTTTTGTTAGTTGCTAGATATTTATTTTCGGAGTTGCCAATAGATGGCGTTAACAAAATTCATTTGCAAGTTCTGAATTACGCTATCAAATACTACATGTAATTTACTTAAGTCAAATGTAATAGGCTACTTTAGCTCTGCCCCGAGAACTCCCCGCTCCGGCTGTGTTCAGTGTACCGCCCGCCCGCTGGCACTATCCTGTTGGATGATGTCCGCAAGTTGCTGGACTCGCCGACACCGGTGGTGGGCGCGGGCGACTGGAACTGCAAGCATCCGGGGTGGAATAGCCTAGCTGCCAACAGAAGTGAAGGCTACTTTTTGATGCCGCTGAACAGCACGGCTACACTGTCGAGTGTGTTGCACACCGTTACCGCGGCTCTGAATAAGAGAGAACGCGTGTGTGCAGTATTCCTCGACATGGAAAAGGCGTTCGACCGTGTTTGGCACGAAGGCTTTCTCTACAAGATTTCGCAGCCGTCGGCGCCCCGGAGTGCCGTTAAGATGATCTCCAGTTTCCTCGAAAATAGAAGCTTCAGAGTAGTGGTTGAAGACGCCGAATCCACCGAGCGTCCGATCGCAGCCGGCGTCCCGCAAGGGAGTTGCCTGTCTCCGGTCTGCTACGCCTGATACACCGACGACATCCCGACGGCAGGGGGGCGTCGCTTGCCCTGTATGCCGATGACGTGGCGTACATCACCACGTCGCTGAATAGAACCCACGCCATCGTCAAGATGCAGCGTCCGCTTGATGCCCTCCCCGAATGGCTTGCCGCGTGGAGACTGTCGGTGAATGTCGGGAAGACGCAGGCCTTGAACATAGGAGGATACCTCAACAGGCGGGACCCTACTCTGGAGCTTCACGGACAAGATATCCAATGGGCCCCACAGGCCAAATACCTGGGGGCAAAATCGACGGAAGACTTTCGATGAAGCCATAGGTTACGAAAGCCGTCGCGAATTCCAGAAGCGCGATGGCAGAAACCAGTGCTCTCCTCGAGCCTCCCTCTCGGACTAAGCTCGGGGTCTACAAGACCTAAATCAGATCCCGCCTCACGTACGCGGCACCGGCGTGGTACGCGCTCGCCAGCGAACTGCAGCGCAAGAGGATGCGCGCGGTTCAGGCGATTGCGCTCCGCCGGCTGACTGGTGCGCCGAGGTACGTCAGGAACGCCGTCATCCAGAGGGACCTTCGAGTCGAGAGCCTCGAGAGATTGGCACGCAACATGTTCGGGCGTGTCGACGCGTCGCGGTTCCCGCATCTGCAGGACCTGGTGCCGCTCCACACCCGTCCACCGGACCGCTGGGCCTTCCCGCGCGACTTGCTGGTTGCGCGGGACGGGCCTGGCACTGACTGATACTGGGGCTTCGTATTTCGTCGCCCGGCGCTGATCGGCTCCTGCTGGGCTTCCCACCAGCGGGATTCACCCGGTAGGGCCTCGATCGCCTGGGCGGCGCGAAGATGAACCCCATCCCGTTTAAGACTCTGTGGCCTGTAAAAAGGCCACCACTCACCGGACTTGACCTATTGGTTAACCACAGATGGACAACCAAGGGCCTTAGGGCCCAACCCAAGGACCAGCCCGTTTTAACGGGCCGCGAGAGACCCCCAAAGGGGAACTAACTGTCCCGAGGGCTCCACACACCTCAGACAGAGTGGAGTGAAGAGAGCGAGTAGTAGGCTACTTTTTAGCCTAAATTCCTACGGGAGCGAGACCTACGCGGCTGTTACCTACGGGTCCCGAAGCGAAGCGCGGGCGGTTCTGTAGTATTCCTATAAAAACCTATACAACAAAAGAATTACCGTAAACGAATCCAATACTTTGTGCTAGAACCGAGTAAAAAGCTTTTCTTCCACGCACTCCGTTGTTTTCACAGCGTGTTCAGTCCGCCGCGCCGCCGACCATGAATAGAATTACCCGGCCGAGGGTAATAGCCCCCTGCCTCATTACCATAGCGAGTGTCCAGCGACTCTGCAACTCTGCCGTATTTGCACGCAAATCTACTAAGCCCCCTCTCCGTAGACGTGGCCAATTTTAATTTTAAAGTAAGCGTTCCGGTATGGGAAGTATTCCGGACGGCGATTTTTCGAATAGGCTACTTAACCTTACCTGTGTCTAGATTTAAAAGTAATGGAATTTTAAATGCAAGTCCTACAGGTGTTTTGTTTTGAACGCATTCAAATTTAGGTCCACACAAAGTTATGTGTTTACTTTAGCGATAAAGATTACAGATTGTTAAAAGCAACGAAATAACTAACTTTTGACAAAAATTATTTGAGTTCAACATCGATAACTACAGATAAGCCAAAAAGTACTTGTCAGATTTCGCTCAATCTATATGGAACCATTATGACTAGCACTACTTTTCAAGTACAAAAAAAGTTATCGCAATCGGTTCACCCAATGCAAAGTTATGAGGTACACACAAGAAAAAATACAGTCGAAGTCCGCTTATTTTTGAAGTCGATTAAAAAGAATGCCAAGTTATACCATTTTCATCCTTTCAAGTAATTGATGAGTTTAGCAACGTAATGGCAGACAAACTGCACTTTCAACGATTGTCTGCTTAATTTGAATCCACTTTTCATATCAAGTCATGTCTGCTAGTTCAAACGTTATTCACATTACTTAAGGTGCATTGCACAAGTTCGATAGTCTTAAATAACCCACTTTATTATTTAATCTTTACGCCGCTGCGATTAAGGTAGATTATAGATTAAAATTTTAAAATTAGAAGCTTAATTGAACTAAGGCAATTCCATATTCTAGGGACTATAAGTAGATTAAAAGGTTTCATATTAATATGAAATACTAGCTTGAGGAACCGAACGTGTGAGTATGTGTATCCGAGCGATTGCATGAATGAACGCTGTGATATTTGAACGGACGGACAAGAATATAAATGTGCAGACAGACACTAAATTACCGTTTAGTGATTAACACTGATCTGTTAGTCTGTGCTGCTTAGCAGAAATACATATTGTCTGATAACTGCAAAATACATTTTTAAATCAACCAAGAAAATATTTTCTAACCAATGCAAAATCAATTTTCAAGTCACCCAAGATTCTACACAAATACTCGTATATCGCCATGCAACACTGTCAGTGTATCATCATTTATACGATGCAGTTTCCAAAGTATGAATGAATAGTTTTCGGATGCTCAAAAATGAACGATGTACTCAAAAATGGAACTTTCTCAAACAAATGTATCCATAGTTTATAATATACCTTTAAATAAAGATAAACACAAAAACGATGGAGTTGTCTGATAGAAATATGTATCAAAACTGCATACAAAAGTCGATCCGTAAATGAAATAGTTCCGCGCGATATTTCTTCTCGGCCGTTCATCGATAACTGTGAAATATGAAGAGTAAACGCCGGTAGTCGTAGAGATGGGAATTCAAACGATGCACAAAAGGGAAGGATGCACAATCAAGTTGAATATTGATTGTAAATATTGTCTTCTTTCAAAATGTAAGGGGCCAAAGAACGCCATTGTGGGAATGACCAATGGCCGAATGTAAATTGGTCATACCTACTACTAAAAACTACCCATCAATGGTTAGCAATTAGGTACCTAATTTTCTCCTATCTATACATTGATGAAAAGTGGTAACGGATTTAAGATTAATCTACTTTGCAACATTCCGCGAGAAAACTCGTATACATGATATATGATATGTACGATGATATTTACTTGCACGAGTAGCACCTCCCTCCCTCCACATAATATAATGACGGTGCAAAACAAAGAAAACATACTCCAACATAATATACACCGCCACGTCACGTAAATCACCAGAACCGAAATAATCAGAACCACACATCAATAAAATGCATTTGGCATCACCGACGCGTTGTCGGCCAAGAGAGAATGAGGAGGAAACAAATAAAAAACTGATCCTCAAGCTCCCAGGATACGATAGATCGTCTTTTCCTTTATTCATTCGCTGACTTAACTTAACGTCTGGCAAATTATCGCGTGTTCCCGGGTAATGAGACATTCCTAATCCCATTTCACAAACGTCGTCACTATTAGACCGGTAGTTAGGTCCGGGACATTGGAGCTCGGCCCGTAATCGTTCACATACCATGTTTTACGCAAAATGCTAACGAAGATAGAAAATCCTGGCGTCCGATTTATTTCGACGTCGGATTTAGCGCCGTTCAGTTGGATCGACGGCTTTTGTTTCGGCTTTTGCGTCACGGAAAGATGAAAATGACTTATTTTGCGGCAACGGAATGGGATGGACCATTACGTGCATTTTTTATGGTAAGTCGGTGGCAACGAACTGATCGGTCGGCCAATAGCAAGTCGCCATCGCCCACGGACTTCAGCAGTATTAAAGACTTCACCGATACGTTATTGAGTTTACGCAGAAAATGTGATATTGACTTATTCTTTGATAACCTGTACCCATCTCTAGGCAACTATGACACTAATCTTCGTATTCTTTTATTAAAAAACAATTCAGTTATTGTTGCGTGATACTCGAACAGACAGACATGCAGAGTAAAGTTCCAAATGAATAGTACTGACCTCAATAACAGCAAAGCTGGCTCAAATAAAATTTCTAAAAGTCCCATGTATAGGCTTGACCCCGTACAGTTTTATTATTAGTAGGTATTATATTTAAAGTAGTCCTTTATGGTAATTCAACCGAGAAGTCGATTTCAGCTCTACATTTACCTTTTACCTCACTATCCTAATTTTAAATTCGGGCCTAATGAGGCGAAAAATCTCTTTGTTAGCCCCGAAAGCACACGCTAATTGCGTTAAATAAACAAAAACATTAAAAAATACTTTGTTCAGGAGGCTTAGTCAGATTTTTCTTAGCAATTTTTACCTACAGCTATAAAACAAGTAAGACACCGGTCAAGTGCGAGTCGATAAATCTTTGATATATAGACTCTATTTGGTCAATAACAAGACCATTTTAGAAGATTTAGGTTACTTGTATAGGAGCCCCTTTAGGATTTGACCTTTATACTTGTTGTTACGATAACGGCCACAGTAAACACATATTACGCGAAAATTTTAGGTACTTATCTGTCTATTTCCGTTCAAGGACAAAAGTTCTGTACCAGACAGTCAGCCGGCGAACTACCAGGACTGGCTTTCACTGTCAATCCCTGTCCTCGTACTTATTAACAAACTTTTTTTTATGGAATTAAGATAGCAAACGAGCATGCAGCACCACCATTCCGCTGCCGCCCATAACAACTGTGACCGACCCAGAACTAGACTCAAAGGGACTAGGATGGTTAGTCCAGTTAGTAGACGGTGTTAGAATATTAGTTGGTTAGTTTGTTAATAAGTGCGAGGACAGGGTATGTTAGTGATAATTAGTCCTGTTAGTTAATGTTAGTAATAGTCCAGTTAGTTATTGTTAGTATGAGTCTCGTTCTAATTCGGTCACAGATGCGTTGCTACCCCTGAGGTCTGAGATGGTCGCCTCTAAAAAGTGTAACCGGCTCCACACCTTCCTATCCGGACCACAATTGTTCTTAAAACAATTATTACACGGTAGGAATGGTACTGAGTACCGTGGTGGGCGGTGGTACTTCCCCGGGTGAGCTCTAGGCCCTACCGCCACGAACTAACAGGACTGGCTTTCACTGTCAATCCCTGTCCTCATACTTATCAACAAACTAACCGACAAATTTTCTAACACCATATGTTAAGTAAACTAACCATCCTAGAGCCAAAATTGAGTTTGGTCGCAGTTGTCATTAGCAAGCAGGAAAAGCATCCATGCTCGTTTACGACCTTTATTCAGGCATATAAAAATCTTCCTCTGTAATAAAAAAACTTCCGTTACACCTCCTTGGGATAATAATAGAACCCTAAATACAGTTCCTCCACCAACCCGCATTGGAGCAGCGTAGGGGAGTATGCTTTAGGCCTCCTCAGTAATGAGGAGAGACCCGTGCTCAGTAGTGGGCCATTAGTGGGTTGTAGCTAATACAGTTAATGAAATTACGAAGTGCTATTTATTATTTAGATATCTAATGAAACAGGCAAATTGTGTTGTGTGTGACGTAACATCAAACTGACAGTTGTTGCTAGTCGACACAACATCGGTATTGTTATGAAGTGGTGCACGGCGAAAGAAACGTCAGATTGATTAGTTTAGGAAGCGTGCAAAGGAAAGACAAAATGGTGTGGGCAACCGAGTCAAACCTAGTGGCAAATTTTCTTGAGCGTTTCCGTGCTTCGGAGGGCACGTAAAGCTGTCATTCACAGTTGTTAACGATAGATAGCAATCGTTAAGCCATGTTGGAAGGCCTTCAGGCGCTTTGAAAACTTCCGATACTGAGATGGCCACTAACCCCGCCGCCAATCCGCATTGGAGCAGCGTGGGGGAGTATGCTCTAGGCCTCCTCAATAATGAGGAGAGACCCGTGATAAGTAGTGGGCCCTAAATGGGTTGTTCGCAAGATATTGTTACGTCGAGAGACTTCAAGTAACTGCTATCCAGAGTTAGGTCATAGCAGCATAAACTACATCTTATATTCTACTCTAAATTCCTATCCAGTTGTATGTAACGCTAGGGGCGTTCACACGGTCATATTTCATCCGGGCATCGACGGCCGTTTGAAATATGCGCATATAGTACTTCAAATAAAATAGGCGAAGAGATCTAGTAGATGTCAGCGAATATAACATCATTAGTACGATAATAGAATATGAGAGTGTAGCTCTGTACTTCTGTTATCCATCCACGGACCCCCTTTTTACGCGTTTTAAAACCTTTATGGGCAATTGTCTAATTTCAGCAATCAACATTATTCTGTTCCAATTATAAATAATTATCCAGTCGTGTGATGAAAGTCTATCGGTTCAGTATATTTAACGTAATTTGTGGGTATTCAAATAGTAAACAAAACTGTAACGGTGTAAATCAATATTGTGTATTTTGGAAATTCTTAGTCTAGGAAGGGCAAAACATATTTTTAGAATAAAGAGCCTAAAATATATAAATAGCAATATCCCTAACATTGCTAGATCCTAGACACAGGTTTAGGATGCGAAGCGGCGGCGGGTAGTATTCTCTCACATAATAACCCTGTCTTGTCTGTTGTATCACCAGGACGAACTAACTGGCTTCTAAGATCTAGTAACATAAACAAAAATATTTCTTACAAATTTCCCCTTGACAAAGCCTGTCATGGAACAAAGGAAAGTCGCATTAAGTGCAAACAAAAGGATGGGCATCAAAAAAATTTGCGATATTCCCCTCGCAATAAGGAAGTTCTTTGTCCCAAAATACTATTGATCAATTGAACAATAATAATGGTATTGTAATTCAATTATGCCCGCGGGTTCGATTCCGGGGCCAATTATTTTGAGAAGAACGAGCCTATTGATATCAACGCTTCGGTCCCAAGCCTTTTTGCTTTCAATTTGCTAGCGATACAGCTTCACTTTTAATTTATTTTTGTGGCTAAGGACTTTTACGAATAAAATTGTTTGGATATCGTTGTTTCGTATTATGCTTTTGAGCTGAAGAGCATCTCAATGTAGTTTTAAAGATCATCGTATTTTTTTGAATATCTTTTAACCCATATTTCTCTCGTCTGAAAACGATGCAGCTCGATTGATATCTTTAACATGAAATAAGTAAACGATGTAGCTTTAAACCCTTCAATTAAATAGATTTCAGTATTAGTAAATAAGTAATACCATGTTCCTGAACAGAATATGCATGCATTGCTATGAATAGAGAAAGACTTTTCCTTCATATAGTCACAGCCTTATAAGTAGGTATACTTTGATATTACGAGTATAAGTAGTGCTTAAAAAGAATTCTACTTTATTGTAAGTGACGATCAAAATCTTAATGTTGACCGCACTAACTCACTCACGCCTATTCACTCTCCTCTTGAAGACTTCCATATCATAGTTAGGCGAGATCACTGACGCAAGCAAGCTTTTCCAATCCTTAGCAGTACGCATAACTAGTGTCGTACACCGATAACGTAAGGATCAGCCATGCATCCAGTTATAACGTGCAGAAACGAGGATGGAGGAATTACTTCGAACAATTCCTGTACTCGCTGTGCTTCTATTCTTGGCAGTCTTGCCCTAACCTACTATGTAGACTAGGATGTCTACGTCCACTCCACGAAACATCTCTTTACCATCCACTTTCCTGCAAATATGATAACTGCGGAACTACCTCGGTTTTTAGATGAAATTTGCTAGGAAAGAATTTTGAGACCATAGATAAGACAGTTTTTATCCCAGAAATCATTCTATAAGGAGATGGATGGGGGGTAGAAGTTTGAATGGGCAATCAGATGTCCCAAAATTTATCACACTGTGATAAAATTTTGTACACGGGTACCGCTTGCCCTATGACACGGAGTACTTTATTTCCAGTAATAGGCTCCCTTGGGATAATTTCACGGTAACGGTAACGCGGAATCATAGACCAATAGATGTATCTTTCCCATTCATTCAAGAAAAAGTACATCTTAAGCCAATGATACGAGAAAATCGAGATGGAATGATTAAGTTTGGTTTCGCTTTGTGTGCCGGTTTTTTTTTAAAAAAGCCCAGTTACTTATTTGCTCCATCCCATATACAATCGGACCTTCTCATGCTACCTATCTCATGTGATACTCACCAGATAATTATAATCGTTCTCCGTCTACGCGTGGAATAATATTCATTCTTAAGGTAACTGAAAATACGGCGTAAATCTTTCAAAACAGATCTTCGAGCAATCATTCCTTAAACGGCGCGATTAGCGAAGTGCGTCAAAGTACGGCGAAGTGGGGAAATGAGGCGAAACTTTGTGTCCGAAGAACACCTTAATTTTTTCTCACCAAGTTTTAAGTAATTAAGGGAGATTGTGAAGTTAATGCGTGGCGCAAGCTGTTACAAGTAGCGTCTAGCGTTTTATGATCAATTTCAAATTATGAAAGTCTTAAACTTGTTCTGTACGTTATATTTATATTACTTGTACATAGATAGACATAAAAAACTGGTCAAGTGCGAGTCGAACTCGCAAACGTTTGGTTTTGTCGGTTCTACTGATCGACATTCACTCTAATTTTACATAAATCATAAAACCAAGAAATAATATATCTATTAAACCACCAATTATTAAGGTTCCTTTTATGGGAGCTTAAATATTATTTATTATTTCTAAAGAGAATTGAGAGGTGGGAATAGATTCCAAATGTTACTAGTTGTAAAATAAAAGCGTACGTAATAAGACCACCTAATAAAATTTTACATCATTTAATTATACAGCCATTATACATTACATTATTACTGATAACTGAAGAGCTGTGGAGGTCAAAATGCCTTAGGAGACTGTTAAACACTGCTTAATAACCGCCGCTCGTTTCGGGGAAAGGTTTTGGCTATTCTTTGAAATTAACAGTTATAACGCTTCTACAAAACCAACCATCCGAGACACGCCTACCCTCCCGCGAACAAAAAATTCTACGAACTCATCCGAGAACTTCAGGGAGCTTCTGAGGCCAAATAAAACTGGTTAACGACTATGCGGCAGAACGTAAAGTTTAATGCATTTGAAATAGCCCGAAAATTGCTCATTTGACGTTTTCGAGTTCAAAACACGCCGGTTACATTCACCGCTAGAGATCTTGATTAGAATGAGGCTTTATTATGATAAAAACGATCTGACATTACTCTGAAAACGGTTCTCAGAATCCACAGTAGAATAGGCTTAATGGTTTTATTTGTTGATTTTAACTTTACCTTCAAATTCTGAATTAAAATGAATGTACGCAACAAAGCATTGGATTGATTGTTAGATTGTGTTTGAGAAGTTAAAGTTAAATAATAGAAATCAAATGCTTTATTACAATTGACAGAGTTTTGCTGGACTTGGATCAAAGAGTTCATTAGAAAACTCGTTAAGGAATTCATTCAGACTTTACGAGGAAAATTCGTTGATCACCCGTTTAGGTAAGTTTGTGTGTTTGCGTGCTTCCAATTTATTTTCAGTTTAGCTTTTCAGCATTAATTTTACCCTAAATACTTTTAGCCTTTTTTCTGCGGAGTTAAAATTTACACCTCGTTTGGAAAAACCTTGTTATTGACTAAATATATTAGAGTTCTTAGAAATCTCGCAGTTAAACAGTAACTCTGTATCCTTCTCACAAAATACCAGTTAAATTATTTCAAATACCTATTTAAAGGCACACCTTTTATAAGCATTGTTTAAGAGCAGGCATGTAAATGAAGATTGTTCAAAAACAGACCTCTGGGGATTTCCAGTGCTCCACAAATAACGTCCCTTTGCCCATGATGTTATCCGGACAAAATAATTCTTCTGACGAATAAAAGCAGTGTCTAAATATGGCACGGTTGTTCCCGTGTAATCACGCTGATAAAGTGGAAAACGGGTTTTACGAGCTCTCTGTCCTTATATCGAGATAACTGCCCCAATAAAAGCTGTGCCAGACGGTTACCGATCACATTTCTACGCTATATTGCTTCTGAGTTAGTGGGCTTTGCACTAACACTTCATGAGTTAGCGGCGAAGCCCATTAGGTAGTAACAGGTAGTAGATATTGTATTCTATAGGTAGTACGGTAGTATTGAGAAAATAACTTTTAATTATACTTAGTATCACAGCAATAGAATTCCCGATAATAATACATTAAAGGTCACTGATGTGGAATAAGATTAAAATAACAAAATTATTCAATCACAGTAAAATATCGTGAGATAGATAGATAAATAAACTCTTTATTGTTTGTACACCGGGAGTAAAAAAGAAAGAAACAAAAAGGTATAACAAACAGCACAAAACAATAGGCGGCCTTATCGCTAAATAGCGATTTCTTCCAGGCAACCCACCAAAATATAGGAACTACAGAAAATACTTGATGATTAAACGAACTTACCTAAGTGAAGTTCTATCATAATTATACGAATCCTCCGTCTGAAGAGATAAGATTACTTGTAGTAGGCATCCGCGCACCAGGAGGTCTGACACGATAGTTAAGAGAAACTAAAAACATAAGCAGAAACATAATAATTTGTAGCTATGGTAACCCTGGATTTGACATATTCATTTAGTTCAGAGTTGCTTGTTTTATTTTATTTTATTTTATTTACAAATTCACCATTGGGTAACTTGAAAGGGAGGGAGGGAGCTTATCTCTTCAGACGGAGGATTCGTATAATTATGATAGAACTTCACTTAGGTAAGTTCGTTTAATCATCAATTATACTTACCTCCGTCTTCGAGATAAGATTACTTGTAGATCTTTAGAGATGTGATATTTGTAAATAAAAATAACCAAGATTATGTTTATAAAATTGGTTATATTAATGTGATCAGCAACCATAAACAGTTTAGCAGTACATAAAAAAACAACAGATTCTAATCCTCGCTCTTGAAAATAAAATAGTGTATTCATTACACATGCAAACAAAAAATAGAATAATGATATTAATATTTAGCAACTTCATAGAAAAATCATTGTTATTGTCCTCAATAAAAAAATATATATATATTTTGTAAGAGCGAGCAAATGCAGAGGATGAATCCGACCAACCAGCATTCAGGCGTATAATATCGATATTAACAATATTTTTATGTGCTGTATAAGAAGATGCATGCACAGTTGAGTGAGCGGTAAATATATTTGTATTTACGCCACCTTTATTCAAAATTTCCTATATCCATCGACTAATTGATTGGGAATACATTAGTTTAAAAGGAATTATATAAGTAATAAACAATTCACAATGCTTCGTATAGCTTTTGTTTCATTTAAATAGACAACTGACTTGTTGACTTTTCTTCAACTTTTTTTTTTTTTTAATTCTGACTTTCCTTTAAAGAAAGGCAATATTAAATTATGTTGCATTGATCCAATTCGTGATGTTTTGATAAGATCTGGTATATTAATCGTTATTCTATTATTATCAAATATCTCAATATCCTTTACCTTAATTTAACTTAACGTATGTACTCTTTGTGCCTTTACCAGTGCTAATAATATTACATTATTTTTCTTGATAAATTTCTTAAATAAAATTAAAATAGGTAATTTTATAATTAGGATACCAGCTTCCTAAAGAATTTAAAACAACTGATGGGTTCCAGGTATCATTATATCATGTCAAAGATGTTCGGAGCCGGTAAAAGCCCCTCATAATTAAAGATCAAGCAAATCTTTAACTTTTCAAAATACCGTACTGACTACCGGAATAAAATGTTTTAGTTAGAAAGGAAATTTCTTATGGAACTGAAGCCTCATAAATATTAATATTATGGTTTTTACAAAATGCAAACCATTTTTTTTAAAACAAAACCGTAATATTTAACTACTTTCCGATATAAAAGCACACATGACGTCTAACGCGTTGCGAGGGATTCCTCTTAGAATTAGCGCCGTGCCCATAACTTAGCAGCTACTAGCACTACTTTCCTCTGCAGATGGCTGTTGGAAACAGACAATAAAAAACCTTGGTATTAGTACCAAACAACCAAGTACGATCATGTCTTGAAAGTCATTGTCATAAATTTTGAAAAATAGGAAACCATTTTTGGGTATTAGTCCATACGGAATAACAACCACGCCCTCAGCCTTATCGAGAATATTTTTCCATAAGGTCTTTGAATTGATGGAAACTGGAAAAAGAAAAGAATAAAAAATTTAATTTATCCAACTAAAAGTAAAAATAATTGATTGCCAAAGCTTCTTGGTCCCTTTGCCAAGAAATATGTATAAAATGCCACATTTTGAATGTAATCTAGTGGCGAACAAATCTATATCGGGTTTTCCATAATGT
The DNA here is from genome assembly GCA_905404135.1 of Hesperia comma. Taxonomy (NCBI): domain Eukaryota; kingdom Metazoa; phylum Arthropoda; class Insecta; order Lepidoptera; family Hesperiidae; genus Hesperia; species Hesperia comma. The sequence goes on along the minus strand of FR990028.1, from coordinate 504,990 downwards.
CTCATGATTCTGCTGAAAGCAATGTCAGTTAGTTCCCATTCGATATCAGGATGTGATCGTCTTAATTTTGCATCTACTACGACATTATCTTGGGAGCTGATGTAAGAGGCGTATACAAAAAATATCTTCGGACCATTCCCATAGCCTTATCGTAAGATTAATGAGATGCAGAAAGCGTATACCACCCCTTTTGTTTATGTACGAAAAACCGTTACTGTCTGTGCGATGTTTAATATCTGACAGTTACTTAAATTGTTGTTCTTCTTCTTCTTCTTCCAAGACCACTCACCGTAGGGATTTGTTGAAGCGATGGCGTAGCTTGACGTTCGGAAAGTGCTTGCAAAAACCCACTTCGAAGAAATAAATAATTTGAATTTGAATTTGTAAAAGTTTTTTAACCAAAATATGCGGCTAATAGATCGAGATAAATTATGTGTTTCCGTTTTTCATCCTCACTCAATTTTCCAATAGCTTTGTCCTTACCACATGCCACCCCCCACCCTTTTTTGCTGACATCAGAAAATATATTTAAACAATAAGAACCATTTCTTATTGGATTAACCGAAATACTAATGTTCCAGCCACCAACCAGTCTCTTTTTAAATATTTAGAGGTATTTTCATGTAACCATCATAATCCTCAGTTTTTGTCTTCCAGGCTAATATTTACACCGTTCAACCACATTGAGTTGCAGGGCAGGACGAGGTAAGGAGACCAGCTAATCTAGCGAATTGCCGTAATTTGCAATCTCTTAACTGCATAACATTCAATATTTCCTTGATTCCTTGTGTCAATAATGAAACCTAAATATTTACAAACTGTATTTGATATCAAAGAATTCCTTACATAATTAACTAAGAAATCCAATAATTTTAATATAACTATTGTATGAGTTACAATTTGTTGACAGCTACTCTGTCATTCATGATATTATCATGTGAATAAATAATTGATGATATAATATATCCTAAAGATCTTAGTAAGGACATTATTAGTTTCATCAGCTTTGTGGAAACTAGTGGAGCTATATTAAACCCAAAGAGCAAATCATTAAACTCATATGGTTTATTAATACTTATACGAAAATCTTTATACTTCTTAATTAATTTTTTGAAATCAATTTTAATGTTGTCCTTTAGTCTTCCATTTTGAAATGACTAGTAGAAAAACAAATTTAAGTATTCAATAATTTTTAGCACAAAACATTTTGTACCATTTGGTTTAGGTACTAGAAATATGCTAGATATTTATTGATTATTACATGGTGTATATTCAGATATAGCACCCAAAAACAAATCACGAATTGCAACTTGGAAATCATTAGTTTCACTTGGACTTTGCATGAAAAAACAAATTCCTGTTTTGGGGTTATAAAAAAAGGTATTTTTTATCCTTCACGAACCCAAGATAAAATAACAGCGTCATTAGTTATCAGGGTCCATCTGACATAGAAAAATGACAGCGGATCAGCAGAATAACCTCGACTATTGCCGAGTCGACACACGACCGCGCGAGCACTGCGGCTGTGCCAGCGGCAACTTGAGCTGTGGTAGTACAGGTTTCTGCGGAAGCGCTTCGTAGCTGCGACGTTGTTGCGCTGCTGATTTCTTCCCTGCTCCCATCTGCCTCGTTAGTGGAAGCAGAGGTCTTGAGTTTTTAGACCTGGGCTGATCAAGCTTATTTTGATGGAATGATTTAACTTGTGAAGTGGTCTTCATCTCAGCACCGGATCTATTAATAGCTTTTGTTGTTGGCTGTTTGCTGATCATGTCAGCCACATTTTCTCCAAATAAAAAAGTACTTACCTATCCATTTTAGTAGTAAACAAATGTTTATTCATCTCTTTCTAAATAGTAAGTAGAGTAGATAATACAAAATTACGTCGAAAGATGGAATCGATGTATTGAGAATCACACAAAATCTTGCCCGTGTCCAATAAAAGTTTTATGATATTGCTGCCTTTGTTTTGGCTCGCAAAAAAAAACTGCTGTTAAGGTCTGACTTATGCAAGTTACAACAACAGCTTGTTGATTTTGTCTTCAGTGAAAATGTGCTCCCAACAAATAGCTAATTCAGCCTAAATCGGTGGACTATAGCTTATATTGTTAGTTGAGGTCTTTCTCAAAAGATGGAGAAAATTATCATCCGATGTAATTTGGAACCTTAGATGATTCTGCAGGCTTTAAGGGTGCCTCTGTGATAGAATTTGAAAGTAGAGGGTTATCCTGTGGAGACGACTGAATTTGCGTCTTGTTATTAACGCTCTCAGAATCCAGAGATCTTTCGACTCCTCCAATTGATAATCTACAATAAATAAATATATGCAACAGCATACCTTGATTGTGAAGTATTACAATATCCTTCAAGGATAAACTTCGAGTTTAAGCGTTAACCTGGCAATAGCAGACATAAGCTCTATGACTTATGCTCAGCAGTGGCGTCGTGAAGGTATTATCCCCAAAAGATAAACACATCACTTTTGTTAACAATGCAATAGATACAAAGGCGATAGTCCCTATAAACTATCCACAATGTATTTTAGCGTGAAGGTAACACTCACTAATGAAGTGTACACAACACAGAATAATAGTGATTACTATTTCCAGTCTTGTATTTTATGTCATTTATTTTAATAAGCTTCTTATATAGTTCCTTTTGGTTCCTTTATAATCCGTACCGTCCGTACCATCTTCTTATCTTTTATAGTGACATATCAAAATTTGAATTTTCCGAAGATGAACCATTATGATCTTCCCGACCGTTTTACTATTTTTCTTAACAAATATTCGTCCTTTTAAATTTTCTTACATTTATATTTGGGCATTTTAGGAAAATATATTCTTTAACTATCAATAAAATTATATTTTGTGAAAAAGATGTGTCAAAACGACCGAGCACGAGAACACGAATGAATATGTCAAATCCAGGGTTACCATAGCTACAAATTATTATGTTTCTGCTTATGTTTTTAGTTTCTCTTAACTATCGTGTCAGACCTCCTGGTGCGCGGATGCCTACTACAAGTAATCTTATCTCGAAGACGGAGGTAAGTATAATTAGGGGTAGCGGCGTACATAAACTTAACAAAGAAGAAAGATACAGAACTTATTAAATATACACATAATAAAAAAAACACAGAAAAATAAAAATAATCATCATACTTTTACACCAGTAGTGAAAGACAAACAAAAAAGGCAAAAGCAGGAAGCAAGAAAAAGAAAGGAAAGAAATGAAAAGAGGTTGAGGGGAAAACAACGATGTAACAGGATTGAACGGACCAGGGTTAGGTTAGATTTAGGTAATGCTCTTTAACTAAAGATTTAAATTTAATTATATTACCTACCTATACCTACCTACGTCATATTAAATGTTACAATTATTTTGTCTATAATTTTTTTTTGCAAAATTAGAGTAAATTGCACTCCACAATCAAAATCATAATTAAAATAAAATCATGCATAATCATTGCTCAGGGGAAAGAAAACAAAGTGAAATATTGCATTTGCAATTCGTCCAATGTTCCCACTGATATGTAGGGTTCTTCGTAGCAGGCGTAATGGATTACGGCTCTAACCCGTGTCATAAACAGAGGGGACGCATTTCATTCAGCGGAGACCCGTGGCCCGTGTGTAAACAATGAGAAACTCGCGAGCCAGCAATTAAACACCCATGTATTTAGCATTAAATAATAATAAATAAATAACTCTACACACTCGTAGCCGACACTATAATTCTCTGTGCCGTTTACTGATCTGAATGACACCTAAATGCTACGGCTACATCTGCATCTTATCGCATAATTAACGCATAAATTAATGTTTAAGTTTTTAAGAAAATAGTGAATTTTCGTGAACCATCATTGCCCGTCATTGCCACTTAACATCAAATGGGATTGTTGTCAAGTCTGTTTGTTCTCAACAGGTGGGAATGTAGTCGAACATTAATTTAAGAATATGACAACAAAATGCGACGGTTGTTGCGTAAGTTAATGAGGTTTTAACATAAATCATTATTTTAGTAATTATTCTATGTTAAATTTTATGCCAACCGTTGTTGCCATCTTCCTTATATATAATAACTTGTCCCAATATGTTTACATGGAGTTCAGGTATATTGTATGACTTTTCTGCATATAGCCAAAAATGAAACATAACAGCTAGGAACAATATAAACAATGACATAACAGTCACAAATATATAACGTAATTAGAAACTTTCGTTTCGCTCCATATTTACGTTAAAAGTAAAAGTGAGCTTATTGCTAACAAAAATGATTTTACCTTTTATTTTAATACAAAGCTGGAGCAACAATTAAAAAAACATTTATTACCTCTTAATCTAGCCCCCAATGTACGGCCGCGTTAACGCTTACATAAACTTGGACGTCGAGATTATTTCGAATAAGATGAGGAAGGAAAAAGTCTTTCTTCAGAATAGCAAATGGCATTAGGAAAGTTATATTTTAGTCCCATCCTGTTAATAAATACGGATAAAAATGTTCCTTACTTTTCTAGAATTAACTCCGGAAAAGATTTTCCCGGTATAAATTGTGTTATTTACGTGTTCTTTCCCAGGACTTTAATTTGCGCGAGTCCGTCGCTGTCTGCAGCGAGCAGGCGTTCGTCGCATGCTATAAAAATATCCACCTGGAGACACCAACAATTATTATTTAAATGATAAAAACCTTCGCTTCATTGTAGGTACGACAAGTTTTAAAATACGAAAATTAAATGTTAATTTTGCTTTGTTTTGTATTAAACAGATTTTACATTTGACATAGTAATTTCAGATAACATTTTAGACAAAATAAATAAAAACAATAATTCTACGCGTTTATTGACGCACAACGATTACTAGTGATGCGAGTGCTGTGCACAACATACAAAGATTATGTTACACACACCCAGACATAAAACCGAAATATAAACAAAAATATTATTCAAATTTTTTATCACAGTTCTGCTAAAATAAATAAGAAAAATGGAAACATTGTAATCAGGAGTAAAAATTCAACAAACTTCAAAATTAACAGTCGTAAATTTAAATACGTCGATTAAAACTCTTCGAACACAAGCAATTTCAACGTGATGACAAACATTGCCATTTCTTTTGGGGAGCGAGATCAAATCATAAGTTTGTCTCGACACCAAATGATCTTTGTGAGATGAGATTTAACGGCAAAATGTTTTCGCGTTAGGAGAAATAAAAAGTAAAACACCAAGTCAACAGGGACAAAATTGATTATAGGAATAACAAGTTATTTCAAACTTATGACTCTGAAACGCGGAAAGATGGAACTAAACAGAAGTTAGACATAACCGAGTTGTGAAGACGCTTGCGGCTTCAACCTGACTGGACAACCTGCGGGTAAAGGAAATTGAAAAACTTTAAGTCAACTCCTTGTTTATAAATAAATATGGAAACGACATGATTAAATTATAATAAAGTAATTGTTTTCAAGAATTTTGGGGCTTTGGCTAATCGCACGGCATGAATTTTTTGACTGTGGAGAATTTTGTTGAAATTTTAGAGATTATTCAGCAACGTCAACGTTAACCTCAAGAATTAGTCGTTTCCAAGCACTTTGTTCCTCAAAATTTTAGCAATACACATTTGTAGAATCCAACAATTTCACTGTCATTGGCTTATTTGATAAAGAATTAATTTTGTTCTGGTGATGAAAATGATCATGAACTTTTCCGTTACATAGAAATGATTGTTAATTGACTTTAATTATTTGTTTATTTTATTTATTTCACTTTATCGTTTGTATACCAAAATACATTATGCTTAAAACAATTACTATTTAAAATATACTAGATCCATCAACCCTGTCGGGATCTACGATCTGGTTTGAACGTTGAATATGGTAATATAGGGTCAAATTTTAGGCCAATTAAGTACAAGATCCCGAAAGTAACCCCAAAGTCATCCAAAGTCACATTACCTGGTGAGTCAACCTGCAAATCTCATCAAAATATAGCCAATTAAAGCTCCGAGTGGGTAAAGTTGGCCATTTGGAGCAATTCGTGCAGCGTAAAGCAACGTTATTGCTCAACTTTGGGAATGCGTTTGGCAATAGTCCAATACCGTAATGAGGATCTTAAGCCTAATGAATGGAACTTCGCGAAATAGAAGGACATGTTGAGGCACGTGCACGCGGCAGATAACTGCAACTTTTACAATTTAACGGAACTTCCAAGAAATAACGTTAAACATGGAACCGCTGAATTGTTTTGGTTTCCACATTTACGGGTTCTAACTTGACGATATTTTTCAACATTGTCGTTGTACCACTTTACATTACAAATTCATACTTTGAAGTTTAATCACTTAATAATAAAAGTCAGCATATAAAATAATAGTGAGTACTAAATATTTAGTCCCAACAGATTAATTTTATTATAATGGATCATCAGTCTTGCTGAACTTTTAACCTATTTGTAACCTTCAATGTATTTTTCAATTTAGAGAAAACACCTAACAATAATAATATTTTTCAGCCATATAGTTTTTACTAATAACTAATTACGTATGTCACCTATGTCAGGTTATAGTTAAACAGGTTATCTTTATACAAAGGCATGAACTCGGTTTGTTTGCGTTTATGCAGCTGTCTTATGGTGTCCCTTCGAAGCTTAGTACGCACATAAAGATTATCCCTGAAGGCTTGGGACGATTCAGTTCTTTTGTGTTTGAACGTAGACGGCGTATACATAATTGGCATAATTGAAGTTAGCTTACATACTTATCTTCCTGTATGTTGCCGGTGTACAGCGTCGCACGTGCTTGTCACCCTTTTCTCTGCTTCTCGCCGCGTTCATTGCCTTCTTTGAGACAGCCACGAGTATAATTTGTTCTAAACGTTCTAATTAAACAAAAAAATAAGATTTTCTACCTCAACGATATACATACACAACTTCTCACTGTCACACTTTGATATGCCCTTGGGTTCTTGAATAATGTAAATTTTTTCAACAAAGCACTCAACACTACAAGCAATTATTACATGAGCGTCATTTTGATTTTTGTGTTTTCAGCAGTAATTTAATACTTTTTGGTTAAAAAGTCGATCTTACTCTTAAGTTTAAGGCCTGAGATCGAATGGGAGTCATGAAAATTAAAGGTCTGAATTATTATTAGTTAATGCTTTCGAATAGAGAATTGTGGTTTTTTAATTTTCCTTAAGATGACACTGTTATGTGCACCTTGCCATGGCAAAATATAATGTCTTTAACCTTTCTATTATCTTATAAAGGTATAGTTAGGAAGCAAAATCGTCCAACCTTTCATTGTACAACTTTAGCACTTTGAAAATGTATAGAAGGTACATTCAAAAATATCATTCCTTTCTCCATGAGTATTTCCAAGCGAGCGGCCTGGAAAGGGACAAAGGGCCCGGAGAACAAAGGATCCGAAACGGATCCTATGAGTATAGGGAATATTATAACGGGACATTATGTGGGCCAGTATAATTGTGGGACGAAATGTGATTAGCTCGAAGAAAAGATCCGAATTGAAAATTGGACAATGCGAGGGTGAATAATGAGATATCGAGGGTATAATGGCATTATTTGAAATTGGTGCGGCGTTTCTAAAGATTCCTAAATGCATTGAAGGCATTTGAACACCTGTAAAGTTTATAGGATTTGTTTGCACATATACTCTGGGCTGAAAACCCGTGTTATGAAGTTATCCAGAAAAACTTGTCATATGGTACTGAAGTCAATCATCGTTCTATGGCAATACTCACTAACTCGTCATTGAGAAGACTGGCTTCCAAGACTTTGTTTACTATGTTCACTTTGAGCTACTATAGCTTTCAGTTCCAACTAAATTAACTATCCTCGACTTTCCAAATACACACTGTATCTACAGATATCCCAACCAATATTATCGAACGAAATGCCTACAAATAAATCCACCCAAAGGAGGGCATAAAACAATAATAAATTTGAGTTCTTATACACAGTAACGAAAAAAGAAAATAATTTTGAAAATAAATAATTATATTTCAACGAAAACGTGGCAACATTTCCATCAAATACAACGTTATTATTAAATTTCGCCACGGCCCGTATTCATTATTTATAATATTTATATTTATAAGGTATAGCTTCCGCTCACGTCTTCACACGCGGATTTCATTTAAAACTCACCTACAGGACCGATTTATATGAAAAGAAAAAACAAAATGTTAAGGATAAACAAATGAAAGGCCCATCGGATAAGCCTTTTCTTATAAAGTGTGCATAAGCATACAGAAAAAAATGAAAAAAACATTGTGTTCTTTTGCGTAAATGAAGGCCACTTTATTATAAATTTTTAAATTTATTTGTCATGTACAGACTTAAGTTAATAATACAGAAGAATAAAATATTTGGATAGATTACTGAATTCGCACCATTATACGTTAAATCTTATAATAAGCTCACCTATACCATTGTCATAATAATTTTTAGAGATCTTTTTTATTGTGAGAGCTACATAATATATTATGTATCTTTTTACCCTGGCAAACCATCACTTTGGTAAAAATTGTGGTACACTTTATAGGTAGTCCTAAAGTATATTTTTCCTTCGACGAATTAAGTAGCAATTCCTAATCTACCCGCATTTAATCAGCACTAATGGTAATTGACAGTTTGCCTATATCCTTGAACCAAGAATTATTCTTTAATATTCTGTGCTAGAACCATGAAACTTTGTACAATCTCTTGTTGTATAGTTATAATGTGGGAAAGCAGTGAGTTAGGTAATTATTTCCCTAAAATATCGAAATATATGTATGTGCTTGAAATTATCAAGATATTCAAAGTAATATTTTGGGTTCATATTTTTTTTCACAGAAAAAGGTTTTGTGGCTTATGCAATAATGTTGGTCTGGTAATACAATCACAATGCATAATCTAACAAGTCTCTTTGGGTTCGTCTAAAGTTTTGTAACTCTTATATCATAAGCGGCTTGATCGTTTAGGTTAGGTTAGGTTAGGTTAGGACACTCCTGGTAAATGGTACTATGGTAACTTTACCACATTATCAGAATTTGTTTTATTTCAATTGGTTTATACATACATATAAAAAGTATGTGGCTTCTAAGAGATATATTTCCTAACCAGCGGCCCGCCCGCGGTTTCACCCGCGTGGATCCCGTTCTCGTGGGAATATATGCATGTATTATACATAAAAACCTTCCTCTTGAATCACTCTACCTACTACAAAAAACTGCATCAAAATCCGTTGCGTAATTTTAAAGATTTAAGCATACAGACAAACAGACAAACAAACAAACAGACGGACAAAAATAGCGACTTTGTTTTATACTATGTAGTGAAAAGAACAAAGGCGGTTTACTAATTTCAAATATAACACTACAATAAAGTTATCCATGACATAATAAATCCCAATTTGGTTTGATATTTGGAATATATTTGCCCTTCACTAAACTATTTCGTGGTCCCTGAAATTTCCAATTACATCGAGGATAGCTCTTAAAGGATTTAGAAATAAGGACGATACGAATTTCCCTAAAGGTGCCGCATTTACAGATAGATTTCCACAAAACCCATTTCGTTGCTAAGTCCTGTACCGCGATAACCCGTTTATCATTTATACTGCCTCCAAAAGACACTGACGACTGAATGTAATACCAAGTTAAAAATATTTTAAGTTTATACTCATACATAGTTGAGTGGTTACCTACTGACTTCAATTATTATATGAATGAGTATAATATAATTATTATTATTTATATTAATACGCTAAGGTTAAGATGTTTGCCTCCCTGTTTCGAAAAAACCACACAATTACTTCGCATAAATTTTATATCATTTTATAGATAATTACTTGCTCTACCGGCATCAACAATTGAAAAATTTATTGTTGCTTTTGTTTTTGCAAAATAATTAATTATTACATTAAGAAACAATACAGCAATGCTGCCATCTAACGACTTTTATTTAGAAACAACGTCAACATGATTGACGGTTGGTAAATTTCAAATCAACTCACATAATAATAATACTTTTCGTATAGTGGCGCTTTAGCTCAACGTAGTGCGAATTATTCGCACGGGTTTTGCTTATATTATGTATTTCGATATATCGTGCTATTTGTTTTTGACAAACAACACAATTTTTTACAAATCAAATTTGGTCTTTTAGTTTACAAGGGCCGTTAAATTTTCCTCACTAATCTTTACTATAATTGAAAATACGGAAATTTCCTCTCATTGCGAATACGCTTGCGAAATTGACGGACAGGCGAAGTTTCATTAAGGTTGCGGCTAACCATAGTGCCTTGAAACTTTGACCGCAGACAGAGCTTGGAGATCGTATGTCTGGCTGCGCGTGCAAACACGTTAAGCAGATTTTGTACTTCTACAGCTTAATCTGACTGTGAGACATCATACACAGTGGTAACTACAGGTGCTCTGTCCATAAATTAGAAAATGTGTTTTTTAGTTTGCTGCATGCAGTATTGTCGCACAAGGATCTTTTGGCGCGTGGCTGGCGTGAGGGTGACAGAGACAGCGCCTTACAGTTTGCCTTACCTGTAAGGCGCTGTCTCTGTCACCCACATGTCATCCACGTGCTAAAAGATTCTTGTACGACTTTATTTGTTTGGTTCTTGGTTTTGATGTTAGGGTGCCAAAGACATACAATCATATACAAATACCTACCCAGATTTATAAAACACTTAGTTAAGTCAGTGTAGAACTTATATTTTGTGTCACAGGTTAAAATAATATAAATAAGTAAGCGAGCTTTTCACTTTTGGTATAGAAAAGCCTTTTTCTGGTCTTTTCTATCTGTATACAATTATGTGCAAAGGCGTTATCAAATTGCTATTTACTTCAGAAGAATCTTAAAATATGACGATGATCTCAAAATGTAATGTCAGTTTTCAATTTAGCAGCGTCCCATATTCGAAGTCGAGAGTACTTCAAGCAAAATATATTAGGAAAGCCACTCGTGGGCCAAACATGTGCGCAAACCGAGGGGCAGCGGAACTTCGGACAAACTATCTGCGGCGGTTTCGACGAAACTTTGCCTGCGGACATCAACGTTTGCCCGAAAGTATGCCTAATGCATAAGTTTGACTGCAGTCAGATGGGATCATTCTTGTTACACTCTTAACGGTCACTGGTTCAGTGTTGGTATTTTAAACTTGGTCCAAGTTTTCAATTCATATCACCCAACGAATTTCAATTTCCAAATCTTATTTTTAACTGGTCTGATGCATGTGTTAAAACCTTTTGTTATCATAAAGGGTGTAATACCAACTCAACTACCGACCACTTTCCTTCTTAAATTAACCCCGAATTTTTTTTTGCCATAAACGGTACTTACGATATCAGAAAGGCAAAGATACACTCTTACCCATGGCACGGGTGGCACACTGGGAAGACCTGAAGCTAAGCTAGCTAAGCTAAGCTAGCTAAGCTAAAACCCACTAATGGCCCACTATTGAGCACGGGTCTCTCCTCATTACTGAGGAGGCCTAGAGCATACTCCACCACGCTGCTCCAATGCGGATTGGTGGAGAAGACCTGACCATGACCTTAAACAAATATAGGGCACTCGAATATATAGATATACAATAATAACGAAAAGAAAAAGGCAAGTAAGCTCCTCAATAAAGGTAGGTATTCCTTTATTACCGTTTCTACATCGAAATGTATTTCCTAATTCATTTAACTCCGTCTCGATGTTATTTAAGTTGCCTTTGAAGTTATTTATCTTATTCGAAACTGAACATTTTGAACGCCGAAGATATTTATTTTGGTAAAAACAATATTGAACCGAATATTAAAAGGTATTGTAGACTTTTTTGAGTGATATCTTTGAGAAGTTAAAAAACAATTTGAAGCTACGGTTTGATCATTTTCGCCGCGAACATTCAGAATGTGGAATGAAGTTTCTTGTCAGAGATTCTCTTTAGGGTATTTTTTAAGGCAGGCGTTGCACCGGAAATTGTCTGGTGAGCAACACCAGGGAATTTCTGATTGTTCATAGGTGTATAACCGTGACTATTTACTATCACTTACTCTGTCTATTTTTCTCTACTTTTTTCTCGTCAGCCCTTCATACACTATAACTATAACACTGAACTGCTGTTATAAGCCTTTAGGTACACTTTTCACAGACATTCAGGTATATCGTCAGGTAAAACGTTAGTTCGGTTAGCAAACGGTGTTAGAAAATTTGGTGTTTAATTTGCAAGTTTGTGTTACTACTTCCCTCTAAGTAGCTCGTATGCTGTAATAACTGTATAGTTACTAAAATTTGAACAAAAAGTGGAAAGCTACAACATTTCAAAACTTTCCAAGTCTTAAGGTAAATATTGTGTAAGAGCAAAGAGCAAGAAACTCGAGCCTGAATAGTCAAGTTAAATGGTTGACATAAACCTTAGAGCCCCAATACACAATAGAGGCAATTAAGGATTGCTCGAAGTCGATAGATCGAATCGCTTCAGAGTAATTCGTCGGTGAAAATGTTTTCACTCCCTTCGTCAAATCGCCGTCCCGGGAGATACGCGGACAGAAAGTCATCCACGCATTAATTCAACTTTTAATAGATAGTAGAAGATCCGAATCTATATCGACATTCACCGGGTTGATAATAGAATCAAACTTATTTTATAATAAATTTCGTATATTAGAAAATATATTAAAAATGGGTTGACAACAAAAATCCTGGACAGAATATTTTTAATTATTTTTTAAAAAATGATTTTCATAAAATGTTGTACTTATGATGAAGATAATAATAAAATTTTATACTGGACTTAAAGTATAGAACATATAGAATGTGCAGACGTAGGGTAGACTATTATTTACCTGGACGAACTACTGGGTAGACAGGTATAAACAGGTATGTCAATACTAGTTACTTTTCACTCGATTTGCTAATAATCTGCACATTCTATATGTTCTATACTTTAAGTCCAGTATAAAATTTTATTATTATCTTCATCATGCAATATTTTTGAAAAATTATTTAAAAAAAAATAATAAAAAATATTCTGTCCAGGATTTTTGTTGTCAACCCATTTTTAATATATTTTCTAAGATACGAAATTTATTATAAAATAAGTTTGATTCTATTATCAACCCGGTGAATGTCGACTTAGATTCGGATCTTAGACTAAGATACTAGCCGACTCTCTCTCTGAGGACTACCTTTGTCATCAGTTGTGTGGGTCTTTAGGGCTCTCGCACACGATCTACTAGTACTTACAAAAGCCACTTGTGGATATAAATCCTTCTCGATGTCTTATTTTTTACCCAACTTCAAGACAAGAAGGAGAATCTTTATTCGATTGTGTTTTTATTTGCGTATACTTTTTATTGGATGTACCAATGTTGGTATTTTTTTATCGAAAGATAGTGCTTGTAGTTAAGTCCTATTTTGAGCGACATCTAGCGGACTAGCAGTTTGAGGAAAACCTATCAGCTCTTTTTCTAAATTATGCACTTAAATTATGTAATTGAATTATTAACTTTATAATTATAATGATGAAAATCACTTCACTTATTCACCTCATCAAGTTTGGACGTATTTAAAGTAATCACAGCTAATCGTAATTAATTTGTTTTACAACATTTCTCAGTAATAGTCTTTAACTCCATAGTTTAAAGTATAAATTCCAGTGACTATACTTGAACATCTAAATTAAGTAAAGTGCACAATCAGCTGGTCGCCGGTCATTGTCGCTTGCTGCAGTCGTCGCGCGGCGAAACAGAACAGGTCAGCGATATCACTAACCCACATAATTTGTTAAGCAAAAACAACACCGAATTATTAAAAACATGAATTGCTCCGGTTGCAACAGCATCATTCGTGGAGTAGATTATTTGGAATGCACGCAATGTCGTCATACATACCACAACAAGTGTGTTAATAGTCCGTCGGTGATTGACTGGCTATGTCCTATCTGTACCTCAAAAGTACTTAAAGGAGATGACACACTTATTAGATCTAGAACTGGCACTCCTACTGGATTTGACTCGCCTACTATGCATGTGTCGCAACGGAAAAAACGGTTAATCACAGACGTAGATAAGTCGGATCCGATACCAACCCTAGACGATATCCGCGCTATATTGCGTGAGGAGTTGAAGGCGCAGGACTCTCGAATTGCTAAACGGATAGAAGAACTCAGCTCACAACTAAACGACTTCAGGCAGTCTATGGATTATCTGAGTGAGCAATATGATAAATTACGGAGCGATAATATTTCCCAGCAAACAAGCTTAAATGCACTCAAAAAAGAAAACGAAAATCTGCGTAATGCCGTTAATACTATGACTACACGCTTGAATCAAATTGACCAAGTTTCGCGTGCCTCAAACATCGAGATACAATGCGTCCCAGAAAATAAAGGAGAAAATTTAGTAACCATAATAAAACAAGTCGGTCGGGTTGTTAACTGCCCCATCAACGACAGTGACATTCACTATTGTACAAGAGTAGCAAAAATGAACGCTGAAAGTCCCCGCCCACGCAATATTTTAGTAAAATTATGTCACCCTCGGCTACGAGATACACTTCTTGCTGCAGTCATCACCTTCAATAAAAAGCACCCGGATGAGAAGTTAAACTCTAGTCATCTGGGTATCGGTGGCGATAAAAAATTCCCTGTCTACGTAACTGAAAATTTATCTCCGGAAAATAAGTCCCTGCACGCTTCAGCCAGAAAACGGGCAAAGGAACTCAATTATAAATTTGTTTGGGTGCGAGCCGGAAAAATCTTCATGCGGAAATCGGAGACTTCAGGGTATATTTTTGTGCGTGATATGGACACTTTAGCCAAATTATCTTAATAGTTACTTAAATCAGTTTACAAAACTTTTTTTTCATTTTACTCATGTATTTAATTATCTTTCCCAAAATTCAATTTTAATAATATAAGCATTTACTACCAAAATGTTAGAGGCTTAAGAACAAAGACAAATATCTTTTACAAAAATATCTTAAGTTGCAATTATGACATAATTGTATTGACTGAGACATGGCTGATGTCGTCTATCTATGATCATGAACTGTTCAGTGACAGGTACATTGTTTACAGGAGGGACCGGGAGACTAGTCCACTATATAGCAACAAAACGGGTGGTGGAGTATTAATTGCAGTTGACAAGCAACTAGATTCTCGTAGAGAAAACAAATTAGAGAGCGACTGTGAAGACTTATGGGTATCCATAAAACCCCGTAACAATCCTAACCTATCTAAACTTTACATATGTGCTGTCTATTTACCACCACCGGTTCAAAAGCAGCTTCTCGATACATTTATCGATAATACAAATATTCATATTCATAATTTAGAACGTACATTAATAATAGGTGATTTTAACTTAAGTAATATTAATTGGACTGTAGACGTTCACACGTCAGCAGTAACTCCTCGGATTACAACAAACAGTACGTGTGTAAACACCTTACTAGACTTTATTGCGCTCCATGACCTAAGTCAATACAATTATGTAACTAATTATAAGGATCGAATTTTAGACTTGGTATTCGCTAATTTTGAAATCAAAAACCTAATTAAAAGTTGTTATGAATTATGCACCATTGACCAATTTCACCCTCCTATAGAGTTTACTATTGGTTCATTATGTAAACAACAAATGTTACGTCCGTGTGAAAGCCTGAGATACAACTTTTTCAAAGCAGACTATGACAACATCACTAGCCAGCTTAGTAAAATTCCATGGGAGGACGAAATTGGGTCATGCGAGTTGGTCGATGATATGCTTGAGGTGTTTTATGCCAGGATTAGGGAGTTGATAGCTAAGTTTGTCCCACAAAAGTGTCATCGATCTAATAGGCACCCAGTATGGTTTTCTAAGGCTTTAATAAAAGCAATTCGCGAAAAAGAAAAGTTTAGGAAACGATTTTTACAGTACGGCAACCCTCTAGACAAGTTATCGCTTAACATTTTAAAACAGAGATGCATTGATCTCACTAACTCTTGTTATAAAAGGTACCTGGAAAATTTTGAAACTTCTGTGAAATCCAATCCGAAACTCTTTTGGTCGTACATAAAACACAAGAGAAATAATAGCAGTAACATGCCATCTGTAATGAGATTAAATAACCAAACATCCGAAAATGGTACCGAAATATGTAATATGTTTGCTACTTGTTTTTCTGCAGTTTACAACACTCCAGTTGTTCATCATTGCCTACCTTCAGATATTAACGTGGGATATACTACCGCAGTCACCGAATTATCTGAAGAGGACGTCCACAGTGTTCTCAAAAGTCTAAACGTCTATAAAGGTGCAGGACCCGATGGAATTCCCCCAATATTCGTTTCAAAATGCGCTGATAGTCTCACGAAACCTCTTCTATTAATATTTAATAAATCTCTTCGAAATGGCGTGTTCCCCAAGCATTGGAAAGAAGCATCTGTTGTCCCAATATTAAAAAATGGCGATGCCTCTCATATCCCTAACTATCGACCTATATCCATTCTCTCAGTTTTTGCAAAAGTATTTGAATGTCTTATATTTCCAATAATCTCCAACCAGGTTAAACAGTCTTTGATCCCCGCTCAGCATGGCTTCATGAAGTTACGTTCTACATCTACCAATCTTGTTTCTTTCCTTTCCGACGTTATAAAAAATGTGGACTCACGTTTCTGCACAGACGTGATATACACCGACTTCAGTAAGGCTTTTGATAAAGTAGACCACCAAATCCTGTTATCTAAGCTAAGTCGCTGTGGAATCTCAGGTAATCTTTACAACTGGTGTTCTTCGTATCTCAACAATAGATTATCGACCGTTGTTTTGAATGGTTACAAATCTGACAAATTTCTTGCTCTGTCAGGTGTCCCTCAAGGATCCCACTTGGGTCCTTTATTTTTCAACATTTTTATAAACGACGTAGTGTCTTGTTTTCACCATTCAAAAATATTCCTATTTGCAGACGACCTAAAGATCATGAGCGTAGTTAATACTCCTCAAAGTAGCGCTTTATTGCAGGAAGACTTAGATCGCTTTAGTCTCTGGTGTGGAAAAAATAGAATGTTCCTAAACATAGATAAATGTTCACATATTCGATTCACTAGAAAAAGGGCTGATTATTCTCAAAGATTTCAAATAAATAATATAACTCTAAAAAACACTAACATCGTTAAAGACCTGGGTGTCCTATTGGATCATAAACTACAATTCAGTTCCCACATTGAAAACTCAGTGTCAAAGAGTTTTAAACTGTTGGGTTTTGTAATTAGAAACTCCAAAGATTTTAAAAATTCTAACACAAAAATAGCATTGTTTAATGCCTTAATTAGAAGCGGTCTGGAATATGGCAGTGTTATATGGAATCCCCATTATGACATTTACATAAAACGAATCGAACAAGTACAAAAACGTTTCCTTTGGCATCTGAGTTTCCAATGCAACCTGGCTAAACGCTTACCATCTTATCAAGATCGACTGAATCATTTTAAGTTAACCTCCCTCAAAACACGCAGAGATTTGTTAGATTTAGTATTTCTGTTTAAGTTAATGAATGGAAAAATTGATTGCCCTGAATTACTTCAGAAAATAAGTTTAAACGTACCTAATCGGTTACCAAGAAAGTCTACATATACACCTTTTGTGGCTGATGCAGCTAAAAGTAATCTGGCTCATCACTCTACCTTGAATAGAATTCAACGTCGATATAACACCATTGCGAAACAAATACCTAAGCTGGACATATTCAGCAATAATATTCATATGTATAAAAAATTAATTCACGATGCACTCAAAACAATGCACAATTACAATAATTAATCTCCGTTTCTTAACAAACCTAACATTACTTCTCTTAAGCTCTATTTTTTTTCTTGTCAATTAAAATCTTTTTACCTTTTAGTTTTAGTATTACGATTAGTAAAATTTAAAGAATGCCTGTGTATTATAAATTATATTTTAATTTTTATTATTATAAACTTTGTATATTTAAGTTTTAACCACGTCCACTTTGCAAGCCGTGGTTACCTATAATTAAGACAGCATTTAGTTTAATATCTTAGATAAGTTTTATATTGTAAAATGAATTATTGTATGTCTTGTTGGTGACCCAAATAAATAAATAAATAAATAAATCTGTCTGGTGTTTAATGATCATCACCTGATAAGAGGATTTTCTTAGTGAGAAGTATTTTAAATTATAAATTTACCATCCATATAATAAAATATTCTCTGATGCTGTGACAAAAAGAGTAAAATAAATCAATCAATACCAAACACGCCTAATCACAATAAATATAATGCCTTGCACCCTCTTTATTGGTAATTGCCTTACACATAGTAGAGATTCCCACGTCTATACTTCACCCAACGCGATAACTTGTCGATCTTGTGTAGGGTGCCCTTTCATTACTTCCATTTATATATTTTCCGATACGGTTTTTGCTACATTCAACTGTGTAATAAGTATCTACCCGGATATTTGGATTTATGTTCAGGCCAGAGTGGGTAATCACATGGAAATATATTTACCTTCCTCATGTAACTTTTATAACATGTCATTGTTTTGTTTACTCGTAGGGTAGGTACCCGTAGGGTACTTTAGTATAAAGTAATTACAATAAATTGTGGAAGCCACGCCTCGCTGAAAAACTAGTGTGAAAGAGATCAGGAACCCGACAGGACCTTCAGAACAGCGATCCGGCGTGTTAACCATTGCGGCATTCGGGTCGTCATCGTGTTTACCATAACACGCATAATCTTCAGTACCTAATGAAGAACACAAAAGAAAAGCATCATCGATGCGTTGCCGTTTGAAAAAGAAGAGAGCCACATCATTACTAGGCATAATATAAAATATAATATAAAATATTTCGCTGTCAAACTAACATTTAACAACAACAAAATAAAGTGATACAAAAAGTTTTTTGTTTTTACCTCAGAGCAAAAATGCGGATGCTATTTAAAATGGGCAAGAGTAAATAGAACAGAGATATGCCATTTCACGGTGCACCACACGCCATTTTGAATAAAAGTTCGATATAAAATTGACACGTCCACTTGTATAGAATTTTAACGTAATGCACATAATAAATTGCTAATATTTTTATGCAGATATTTTGCGTTTGTTGTGTTAGTTTAAAAGGATTCATGGACTGTGGTTAGGAATATATGACGGTAAATTTTGCAAACTTGATCGCAATCGCAAATGGGATGGATTTAAAATTACATGTCGGAAAATGAAAAAGTTCGGTTGTTATCTAACTACAAATCGTAGAAAATTGTAAATTAAAAAAAAAAACAAAAAGATCGAAAGAAACTGAAACATGATTTTAAAATAATTTTAAAATAATTAAATCTCTACGTTAAATAAATTATTTATCTATTGAGCGCTTGGAGACCGCGTATACACTCTCCTTTTGAAGATATACGGTAATTTTGTTTGCCAGCAATAATAAGAAACACAGATATACACAGATATATTTCAATACCTATACCAAAAAATATATAAGTAGTCCCACAAGAGCCACATGAAGTACTAAAGTAAAGCACAAGTTTACCCTGAGCGAGAACCCGCAAACACAAGGGTATTCTTTGTCGCGTCTGCGGCCGCGCGACCGCGGTGTCTCTCCGCCGCGCCGCCCGCCGCAATGAGTGGACGACGCCGGCACATTACAGAACTGAAGCCGAGGTTTGTGGAATACCAAATTTCATAGTTTATTTTCACTAAATGATAATGATAAATATACGTATAAGTTGTCCTACAAGCTACGCATGAAGTATGAAGTACTAAAGTAGCCCAGTTCACCCCGATAACGAACCCGCAAACACAAAGATATTCTTTGTCGCGTCTGCGGCCGTGCGACCGCGGACTAAAGCCGAGAATTTTGAACTGCCTAGTGATATTTCTCTAAAAAGCTTGTAGAACACATGTTTTTTAAATCAGTGATTTTAACACACATAAAAAAACACATAAATACGGCTGAATTGAGAAACTCCTTCTTTTTAAAAGTCGGTTAATAACAAAACACTGACCGAATCTGCGGTGAGATCCAAAGCGGTGATAGTTTAGTGGTTAAAAATTCGGCCTCGTTCTCAGGAGAACCGAGTTCGAACTCTAGGGCACGTATTTTTGAGTTTTCAGAGTTGTGTCCATTTTAAGAATTTAATGTCAATAACTATAACGATGAAGTAAAACATCTTGAGGAAAACAGCAAGTTGGAGAGTTAGTTAGTGTAGTTATTTCTCTGTTTAAAAATTGCTTGTACTTCCCTATTTAATACTTTTTAAAACTTTTGCTTACTTACCTGTCTTTTATTTAAAAGTGACCACTAAAATCTATTAATTTCTGTCTTATAGCAAACTTACCGAAGTACTCTTTGAAGTTCACTTCAGTCGCTGAAGTATGTAGAATGTTTTGCAACTCTTAAATACGTAGATTAATATTTCAACAGATAAACTCACGCAACCATAAACGTCAAGGCAAGGCTATAAGAGCAAAGCTTCATGAGATATAGTAACTTTGTAGCAGTGAAAATTCTCAATATAATAAATTCTGACGTTTTCACTTGAATAAATAAAGAATATACTGGCTCTTAAATTTGGTTTATTACCCGTTTTACTACAGTAGTAATATCAGTATTTTTTTCCCTTTGTTACACACTTTGATACACATAAAGTTACTAGATCTGCATAGAAAAACTAACCGATGTAGCAGCTAATATTGTACATAGACCTTCCCGTCTGGTCGGTTCCTGTTTGCCGTTATATAAGATAGCCTGTGCAAGTGTGCACACGCCACGGCCAAGGAGCCATTAATGTCCGGACAGGAACGTGCCCACACATGTCCCGGCGATAAGTGGATGCAGCTACGAGCTTATTTGGTCAACTAAATTGCACTAAACATAGTGTTTTGCATTGCGCTTACGTATGAAATTCGTGTCGTGCTGGATTCCGCTTATTTCAGTCGCTGAGTGTTATTAAATCAAAATGTGTACGAGTCGGGAAAGGTTGAAGTTAGTTTCGTTTTATTAGGTGGTAAGAGGCGTAAGAACGTTGATCACCCAGGTAAGTAGCACTTAGTAAGTACCAACCACACTTAATTAGGTCGGTACTTTTTTTTATGAAATAAGATAGCAAACGAGCATTCAGCACCACCCTTCCGCTGCCGCCCATAACAACTGTGACCGACCTAGAACTAGAATCAAGGGATGGATGGTTAGTCCAGTTAGTAGGTGGTGTTAGAATATTAGTTGGTTAGTTTGTTAATAAGTGTGAGGAAAGGGACTGTTAGTGATAATTAGTCCTGTTAGTTAATGTTAGTCCAGTTAGTTAATGTTAGTATGAGTCTCATTCTAATTCGGTCACAGATGCTAGCAACGCATAGCCTCTGAGGACTGAGATGGTCGCCTCTAAAAAAGTGTAACCGGCTCCTTACTTAGTAGGTACCATTTTCACTGCCATTATCTCAGCGATACTGAATATCTCAGCGATAGAGAAACAATATGACGGTACTAGTAGTACACAATTGAGGCAGTAGAAAAAGGTAGCCCTACACTACATGAACATTTTCCTTATCAATTAGGCAATTCCAAACAGTGAGAGCCGTGGTGTTAGCGAATGCACACGCGGCTTATGCTAATCAGTGGAGGTACCGAGGTGTGGAGTTTCAGCGAACCGCTTCATATGCAAACTTCCTAATGAATTAAGTTACGATATTGTGGAAATTACCACTCGTCTTCCCGCGAATACTTCGCTGACGAAGCCTTAATAATAATTATCTTAACGTCTAATACTAATAGATTAATACGTTCAGTGAAACTTAGTACACCTTTTTAACAAAATTACGCTGACGAAGGATTATGATATTTGGCGCAGTTAGGATATATGGAGTGAAAAAGACTAGTAAAATTTGACACGTCCTTAGAGGGGTTTTGCAAAGTGTACGTAAAGGGAACAAAATAATAGGGTCGTACCTGAATTAAATACTTACCGTCGTACCTAAAGTAAAGTTTCGATGTCAGCCAATTTCATACAAAGAATGTGTGAATTAAAAACCTCGGCATAGGCAGTTTGTCAGTTTATTTCGAAAAAGACCCTTCCGTTGACCTTTTAATGGCGTACCTACTGGTCAGTATGGTCTATCTAATGGTCGGTCTAATGATTTAACCACTTAAAATTTACTGTGTTTAATAAATAAACTTCCCGCAGACAACTAAAATTATAAATTTGATAAATAGATCAATCACATTTCTTAAATTATAAGGGTCTTGTCAATTGCCCCTTTATTTACAATTGTTATGTTACGTAAATCAATTGACGAGGTAATGAATTTGGCCTGCGTTAGATCTTAGATCTTAGTGATCTACCTCTAACGTCGTTTTTACCGCACTTTGGTCCCTTTTTCACATTCATGTTTCAGTTAATATGTTCATTTGTTTCCATAAATGAACTTATTATAAGGGCACATACCTATTACTTCTCTATTATGTTCTCGTGACATGTAATGTATGTTAATTCAATACGATCTTCAGCCTTCACATTGTAATACAACACCAACGCCGGGTAATTATATAGTGACATATGTTGTAATAATTATGTTGATATTGTCTTGCCTATGTAAGTTCAGTGATTTAATATCTATTAATTATCTTATATACACTTACTTATACTATGAGTACTTAACTTACTTATACCAATAAAATACAAGTTTGGTCAAAGATTTTCTTATAGAAATATAACTTTTTACAACACAGTAATTAGCGGTGTTCAAAAATCCTTTCATACAAAATACATTCCAGAAATACTGCTACAGTATTTACTTAAATTTGGTCGAAAAGCCTTTGAAAGGAAGCGAAAATGGCAGGAGCGCGTACATTATTTCGGCTGTGCCTTTATTTCGTGTACTAAGTATTTAATAATTCTGTATTCGACAGATGTTTCATTACAGAAATTTAAATAAACTGTTTCAAGCTGGATCGAACTGGTGCGGCAGAGAAAATGTCTGCAGGATTATTCATTTCCTGTGGTTGTTTAAGAATAAGGTTCTTTATTTTTGATATTATTACGTAATTCGTTTTATCAGTTACAACTATTATTATTTAGTTTCTGTTAGGTGGGATTGTAAAACTTTTCATAAATCAAAAAATGAGAATATAGGAATCTACATACCCAGAGCAAATATAGTTATAAGTTTTTTGATCAGTCCAGATGCCCTCCCATGTGCGAGGACCTAAGCCGAGGCTCGACCCTCACAGAAGGGGCCTTTTTAGGTTGTCGTATTTTTCCCTTTTACTTCCGCACGAGGCTGAGGCTGTCACCCACTTCGCAGTGCGATTATTATTTTTTCATCCCACCTATTCGAAAAAGACGACTTGGTTCAGACTTACGGGGGCCCAAAGTTGCTGTTTTCTATTTTCATATTACTTTCCCTCCCCGGGGGAAGGAAGACGGGGAGGAAAAGTAAATTCAGTTCGGATTGTTAGAAATTTATGGTTTTGTTTTGAAAAATGAGTTCTTTAGTTAGTTTAATTGGTTTAGTCGGGTTGGTTGGGTTAGTCGGGTTAGTCGGGTTAGTCGGGTTAGTCGGGTTAGTCAGGTTAGTCGGGTTAGTCGGGTTAGTCGGGTTAGTCGGGTAAGTCGAGTTAGTCGGGTTAGTTGGGTTAGTCGGGTTAGTCGGGTTAGTCGGGTTAGTCGGGTTAGTCGGGTTAGTCGGGTTAGTCGGGTTAGTCGGGTTAGTAGGGTTAGTCGAGTAAGTCGGATTAGTCGGGTTAGTCGGGTTAGTCGGGTTAGTCGGGTTAGTCGGGTTAGTCGGGTTAGTCGGGTTAGTCGGGTTAGTCGGGTTAGTCGGGTTAGTCGGGTTAGTCGGGTTAGTCGGGTTAGTCGGGTTAGTCGGGTTAGTCGGGTTAGTCGGGTTAGTCGGGTTAGTCGGGTTAGTCGGGTTAGTCGGGTTAGTCGGGTTAGTCGGGTTAGTCGGGTTAGTCGGGTTAGTCGGGTTAGTCGGGTTAGTCGGGTTAGTCGGGTTAGTCGGGTTAGTCGGGTTAGTCGGGTTAGTCGGGTTAGTCGGGTTAGTCGGGTTAGTCGGGTTAGTCGGGTTAGTCGGGTTAGTCGGGTTAGTCGGGTTAGTCGGGTTAGTCGGGTTAGTCGGGTTAGTCGGGTTAGTCGGGTTAGTCGGGTTAGTCGGGTTAGTCGGGTTAGTCGGGTTAGTCGGGTTAGTCGGGTTAGTCGGGTTAGTCGGGTTAGTCGGGTTAGTCGGGTTAGTCGGGTTAGTCGGGTTAGTCGGGTTAGTCGGGTTAGTCGGGTTAGTCGGGTTAGTCGGGTTAGTCGCGTTAGTCGGGTTAGTCGGGTTAGTCGGGTTAGTCGGGTTAGTCGGGTTAGTCGGGTTAGTCGGGTTAGTCGGTTTAGTTAGTTTAGTGACTGTGACAGTATTATTCCTGAATTTGAGGCGCCTTTTATTTTCTCATAGGGGGGGATGAAAAGTAGAGTGTATCACTCGGGAGCAAATATTTTTGGCTCGGGCGACATACTTTGAATCCCTCGCTACGTTCAGGATTCTACTAAAGAATCCCTCGCTACGCTCGGGATTCTACTCTAGAATCCCTCACTTCGCTCTGGATTCAAAAAAGCGCCCTCGCCGTAAAATATTACTTTGCTCCCTTGTCATACAATCTACTATTGTCTTCTCGGCGTGGACTTTTCATTCCCGCCCACACCTCCGCGTGAAGCTGTGAAGGCCACTAGGGCCAACAGCAACTATCCATCTGAAAATAAAAAGTTATTTGACAGTCAGTTTTCCCCACAGTAAGGCGTTCGAAACTTGCACGCATCAAAACAAAATATCTGCACGTTCTAATATTTCTCACATTTGCATTCCAAGAATCTTCGCATTTATGATAGCATCATATTCGCAGCAAGCTGAGATTTCGGCACATTAGAGCAACACAGGAATTCAAAGGAACGTCAAGTACGTTCCATTCTTTTTCATTCGTGCGATGTCTGCGGGCGATCCAATTCCGGGGTTGTTGGCTCGTGCCGCCACAAAGAGAACCGGTTGACAACGGCCCAACGCCCCGGGATACTTAGTTCCGAAGTTCATTTGGGATTCGGGAACTGGGATTTTACGGCCACGTTACTCGCTACCTGGAGGGTGTTACTGTTTTGTTTCAATTTCACTTTTTGTAAAACTTGGCGAGTTTTGCGTGCGTTTCTAATTAAAATCTGATTTCTTATTTATTATTTCTTAAAGTCACTGTGAATATTAAACACTTTTGAAAAGTTTCAGGATCGATAAGAAAAATACATATAAATCCTGTCAAAATAATGTAGGTGTAATAATAATAAATAATAAATGTTTTATATAATAAAATACATTTGTGAGATTTGTGTTGTACAAATTAAACCGTTTGTCCAATAGTTAATTGAAAGCGTTACTTCGCGGAACTCCATTAAATTTTAATCTGCATTTATCCAATGTCAAATATTTTAAATTGTACATTAATATTACGGCAAAGTTTATTTAAATACAATGTTCATTAAATTTATTAAACTACGCTACCGCACACTAAGTTTGTGAATTGAATCACAAACTTCGGAAAACAATAGCGGTAGATTACCGCTATTGTAACTAAGATTAGTTATGCAATATACATAAAATACGATAGTACCTAATTTTCATTCATCTAATGAGTTATATTCAAATATTTTATATACCTACTTCGAAAATTAAGGTATGAATGAGATTTCTATTTGCATTCTCCGAGGAAAACGTCTAGTTCAAACCCACGAAGCAATCACGGGAGGTAGGGATTAAACATCCACTACAATAAAATATCTTTGCTTCGATACTAAACTTAGACTGAGATGTTGTTACGTTGCGATTTGTTTTTTATCTGAAGCACGACTCACAATTGATGGTTGAATACTAATGCCGCGTCGGGGAAGACTACAGATTATGTCTCTAAGAAAGATCACAGACTAGTTCATAAAAGAGAGTATTTAAAGCTCAAAAAGGCTTAAAAAGCTCACAGCTCCACAATACGTTTACCTTTGTGTCATGGGCGCCGAAGACAACACACAAGACAAGAACACACCCAGATCTAGAACGTAAATTTAAACTCATCATTTACGCCTGGTTAGGAGCGAACGCACTGAAGACGCTTTGAATATGGCGCACGTGTTTAAATTCGATTCAAGTTGAAGGAAAGCGTGTTGAAGGATTTCATACAGACGAATATAATAGACGGCTATATGACAAGGACGCATAAATATAACAGCCCCGCATTCTCCACGTAAATTAGAAGCTTATTCTGTGCGATTGTAGATTACTTAAAGTTGGGCTGAAAAGTTTCCTTCGCCGTTTCTTCTTCACAATGACGAAGAGTTTTTTGATGTTAGAAGCAACAATAATACGTTCATGAATGTAGTTTTGTAGTAATATCTTCATGATTTAATGATTTTGAACTTGAATTTAGAGAAAATTGCCTCAGTCCTTAAAACCAATACAATATAACATTTGAAGACCCTTATGGAGCATTGGGCGATTGACGTCCGAAGGGAGTTTGATTTCTAGCGAGACGTAAATTGCTGTTGTGTGGTCTTGTATTTGTGTATGGCCCATGGCATTCACGACGCAGGGAATTATGCTATGGAGCGATGAGTGTGACGCGTTACTTATTTATGATTTATTCAATCCATTAAACAAATGATAGTATTTATTTAGCCTTAACAACAATATTATTACATACAACATATAGATATTAGATACAACAGTTCAACGACCTCACTGTAAGAGTTTCGAGTACTCTAAATTCCATTAGCTAAATGTCGTCTGTGAAGCTTTTATAAGCATTATCGGATTCTCCTTCAATAAGAAATTCAAGTATGTCTAGCTAGTGTTGTTCGTGTATTCGGTCATTTATCAATTTTTTATCCAAAACCAGCAAACGTCATCCAAGGATATCCGTAACAAGTGACAAATTTCCAGCCACAAAAAGCATAACACCTATAAAGCTTATTATCATCTATTTGATACCGCAAACTAAATAACTACGAAAAAGACATCCACGATTTTAGAAAAATAAAGGTAGTTAGGATAGTAGCATAATACGAATGTGTGTTTATATAATATTGAAATAGAATTGTTATAGTTTTATAATGTGAGTCAAAACCACAATATATTAATATACAAGCCCGTGATCAGAATCTAATCTATCACCTGTTTACCGAACGTGAGGATTTATCATAATCATAAAATTCGGTAGAAACTAAAAAACCTTCAATTAGGAATATTTTATGGATAAAATAATTATATAAGTTCTGTAACATCCCTAGTTGATACAACAAATATGTATAAAATTAGTAACTGGAAAAAGATTTATTCCTCTACGCGTATAACTCAATATAACACAATCACTTCAGAAGATTGTTTTGACAATATTATTCAAAAAATATTTAGAGAGACACCTCAGTTTTCATAGCTTTGTGTCCTATGAAAAGAGTAGAGTTTTGTTCGCAATCGGATTGAAATATCAAGGCTGGAAATAAATACCGTGAGAATAAGAAAAATTGTGAAAATTTAAGCAACAACAATAAAATTTAACAAATGGTAGAACTTAAAGTTTGCCCGGGATTTTTTACACCGCCCGCCACAGACACCAGTGCTAATTCTACCAATACCAAGTAATAATTGTTTTAACAGCCATTTTATTCCCGTAAGAAAGGTGTGAAATTTGGTTACACTTTTATAAAGTCACACACCCTAGTCTTCAAGGGTTTATACCCTTACATACAGATGCATACTAATTCAATGACGAGACCGAATTAAAATAATTATGACTTTTCATAACAACCACTACTGGGCTATTATTAACACCAAATAACATCACTGACACCCGGTGCTAAAGTTCTAATACCTGAAAAATAACTCACCAACTAACTTTGTAACACCGTTTGCTAACTAAATACTAATTTTGGTCTCGCTTTTAATCTTATTTTTTTATGGAATTAAGATAGCAAACGAGCATGCAGCACCACCCTTCCGCTGCCGCCCATAACTACTGTGACCGACCTAGAACTAGACTCAAAGGGACTAGGATGGTTAGTCTAGTTAGTAGATGGTGTTAGAATATAAGTTGGTTAGTTTGTTAATAAGTATAGGGACAGGGACTGTTAGTGATAATTAGTCAGCTGTTAGTTGATGTTAGTAATAGTCTAGTTAGTTATTGTTAGTATGAGTCTCGTTCTAATTCGGCCACAGATGCGTTGCTACCCCTGAGGACTGAGATGGTCGCCTCTAAAAAAGTGTAACAGGCTCCACACCTTCCTAATCCGGAACACAATTGTTCTTAAAACAATTATTACACGGTAGAAAATAAATGGCGGGCGGTGGTACTTCCCCGGGTGAGCTCTAGGCCCTTACCACCTGACAATTGTCATGGCTGACAACGGAAGGGTGGCGCTGCATATTCCTCTATTCATTCCATAAAGAAAATTACAGACATGAGTAGATTTTCAAATTCTGAAAGATTACGGCAAAAAGTTCAATTCGATCACGACGAAAATACCCCTTGGGGAGTGTCAGATAATCTTTGGAGAGGAGAGAAAATTAATTCTAAGAGGATCTTTGAAAATTCCCTCCTAAAGGCATAAAACCTTTTACAATATAATAACCGACTTAACACACATAAGAAAAAAAACATTGAACGCACCACGAATTGAGAACCTCCTCCTATTTGAGGTCGATAAAAGAGAAAAAACTGAACCAAAAATTCCACGCGGTGAAACCACAAGGAGACAGCTAGTTATCTATAAACATGTTTCAAACAACATTTCCTCGTGAAATCCTTTTCATCAGCTAAGAATTACAAGTTTCAAAGGAAAATTCCCAACTACTCGCACCCGCGTACCGTATAGAACTTGAATACCAGACGTGTAGCTGACCAGCAGTTACATATTTCTTGACACGACTAGTGTTTTATAGCGTGTGCCATCTGTTTAATTAAATCCGTCCCGGAGAACTTGGCTCTCGTAACAATTTACGACATTCGCTAATGAGGAATATTAATGTCAAATGTCTTCATCTGGAACGGTCTTGGTGATTTTCATGAATATGCCTTTTGTGGACGTACAGTTTCAGAATTATACGCACCCATCTGTTGCTCCCCGTTTTACATTTAATGTAGCAAACTTGGTGATAAACAACCTAGAACTCTTAATATTTATCAAGCATTATAATAAAGTGTGTTCATAATAATTTACACTGTTTTGTATTCGATTTGCACAATAAAGTAAGTATATTGCATCGTAAAGAAAATTTTTATTTGAGAAAAGTATTCCTGTGCGTTTTGTGACGACGTAGATATTAGAATGTATAGTCCAACAAGGATCTTTTGGCGCATGACTGACGTGAGGGTGACAGAGACAGCACCTTACAGTTTTCCTTCCCTGTAAGGCGCTGTCTGTCACCCACACGTCATCCACGCGCCAAAAGATCGTTGTAGGACTCTATATCTGTTTGTTTGTCAGATTGTCTGTTTGTAGGTTAGTATTGACCATTTGTATTGGAAGAGCTCATAGCTCAAGTGATCGACTAAGTTAAACAACTGTGGGTGTGTTTGTTAGCTGTTTTCATGTTTCTGAAGGCATGTTAAGAAGTCATCAGTCCTGGCTGTTATCGATAGGTAGCATACATTGAGCCATGTCGGAGGCCTCCAGGCAGCTTAAAAATTTCCAACATTTAGGTAGGCTACTAACCCCGCCACCAGTTCGGTGCACTGGACTAAGCTCTAGGGCTACTTAATTATGAGGAGAAACCCTTACTCATTAGTAGGCCACAAAAAGCCAGGTTTGTTTGTTTGTGCATTATTTACTTAGGTGTTCCTGCTAATAAAATAAACCGCTAAACCCAGTAGTTATTAGTTATAAGATAAAATGTTTGTCTGAGAGTCTAGCTACCATAAACACGAGGAGTAATTCTCCAAATCATTAAATAACAGAGATAGTTGGATCAATAAATTGTTGCCTTTGTGTAAAAGGTTTAGTTAGCCGAGTGTCTGAAGAATAAATATCGCGCAAAGTGTTCGCAGCCGATAAATTTCTTGTTGAAACTTTTCTACATAAATCGTTGGTGCTGTGTTGCCGAAGAAGTTGAATTATTATTTATTATTCTTAAACTCAGTTGCAAGACTGGGCTTTACATTTAAACTTTTCAATGAAATTTTAAACTCTGTTATAAATAAAATCTATGCATCAATAAAAATGTACGGCTACAAAACGATTGACTTGGTAGCTTTAATCTATGTTTATTTACTCATGATAAGTTAATGTTAGGCAACAATCGAACACCTGATAGTAAGTGGTGATGAGTTACATTTGTTGCATTAACTTATAAAAAACCGGCCAAGTGCGAGTCGGACTCGCGCACGAAGGGTTCCGTACCATTATGTATAAAAACGCCAAAAAAATCTGGTCTGTTGTATAAAAGCCTCACTTAAATATTTGTTTTATTGTAGCCACATATTACGCACAACGCCATCTCTTGGACTGAAAGGTAACTAAACTTACGTCGAATGTATGGGCACCCACTTAAATATTTATTTTATTCTGTTTTTTAGTATTTTTAGTATTATTTATAGTATTTGTTGTTGTAGCGGCAACAGAAATACATCATCTGTGAAAATTTCAACTGTGTAACTATTACGGTTCATGAGATACAGCCTGGTGACAGACGGACGGACGGACGGACGGACAGACGGACGGACAGCGAAGTCTCAGTAATAGGGTCCCGTTTTACCCTTTGGGTACGGAACCCTAAAAAGCATATTATTTGATCTCTTCCGTATGACTTTCACATCATAGGCAGGTAAAACACCGACGCGAGCAAGCTATTTCAGCCCTTCGCAGTACTTACGAGGAACCGGGATGTACTTTTTCAATGTTATAAGAGTATCTTCTCGTTAGCTGGCTGGCTAAAATAAGATTTCTTAATTTTCTCAATTCCTTGTTAAGTGTGTTTCCTTGTTAGGAATAACAAAATTACAGTGGGTTTATGTGTATAATTTGTAAGTAGATCCAAGAATGTTTGGCGCATGTGACAGGCTTATTAACGAACATAACTTTAGTTAGTTTTCATGACACAAATCTTACACGGACATGAGCAACACCAAATGCATCACCGATGCGTTGCTTGTCATAAAACAAAGAAAGTGATACTGATTCTCAACAAAGACAATTCGTGCTGCAGCTGACTCACACAAGAGATAGTAGCCAGCGATGTACAAAAACTCCCTTCAACCTAAAGCACCTTCAAGATAAAACTGTATGGTGCAGAATCCAACGACTTCTGTAAAGATGGAGTTTTGACAAATGACCTAAATGTATGGACCATTTAGAATTTTAATTAATGGGTGTAAAGCAAATCGAATAACCCTATCTGATGAAATTAAGAAAGTTCTTTGTACCACACCTAACGAGCACGGATAGCGGCGAAGATGCATTTTAGAAGGAAACCGCTCTCCAATGGATGGTTTAAGTGCATTCCTTCGTTCCAATAGCTCCTCAGACTTTTGAGCCATTTAAATTGCGGAGTAAGACGCTCCCCAGGAAAATACTATTTTATTTTGTAATGAATTTTGGCTAGTCGCCTAATTTATTTGAGAGGTATCCTGACAAATATAGAAACAGTCAAGTACAAAACACCCGTGAAGAATCATTTACCTCATTTATCATTCGTTGCAGCTAAAAATTCCTCAAAATTTATTTATGTACATGGTAATGGGCCTTTAAGTATACCTGAGGATTTCCATTAGTCCATAAGAAAAAACTATGGTCTTTATTTCTGATACACCGACCTGATGAATGGACTAGACAATGGCTGCAGTTTTCTCCAAGAAATGTAGGAGGGCTAATATTTCTCCCGTTCTTGGTTTTTGAACTACACCAAGCGAGATATATACGCAGGTTGTAAAAATTAAACTGTTCTATCGGTAACTTAATACAGCTCTGTCAATGTTCAGAGTAATAACGCTGATTTATTTGTCTGGCGTGCTACCTTCTTTTAAAATCAGCCTTATAATACTTTTTGATTTGTTTAAGTCAAATGAAAAGGTGGTAAGTTTATCTCTCATTACTTATAAACATAGATGACGACATGACGACACACTTTGCATCCTGATGTCTGATGTTAACAAGTTCAATAACAAAAATAATATAATAGTAAGCAAACGGAGATCGCGTGCCTGGCTAGATATTATACTTGAAAAGCTGTTCAACGTTCAGAACTTGCGAACAATGGAAAAAAACTTGATAATATTTGTAACCTATAGGTTAAACTTACCTATTATTGTCTAAAAAAATTTATATTATTTATCTACAGATTAATGTTTAATGAGAGTAATAATGTTTGTACACGCATCACTCATGGGTCACTAGATTTATTCACCGCAATTAATTTGGCTGCGAGGCCGCGAACGAAATGAAGCGTGCTCGCACCAAATTGGAATTGTATTCCGATATTAATCTTCCATTCCATCGGCATTTTGATAAAATGGAACTCTTCGGACCGTGAAGCTACAAAGCTGCCAATAATGTTGGCTAATTAACGTGGATTTAAATAATCAACAAGAAAAGTACTCGTAGTGCAAGTTTCCTTTGATTTATTTGTTTTTTAATCATCCCGCTTGACGCTCGCTCCTCTTTGTTGTGTAATCCTGCAAAGCTTGTTTGCAAAATGGTCTTTACCGGACCGATTGTTGTGTTACAGTAACTTTATTTATTTTAGATTTTCAATCATTCAGACTTGACAAAGGTTTTTTATGGGAATAATTTGATATACGTATGTTTAAAAGTTGCTTACAGAGACTATTGATATTCATCCGAAGTATCTCCAGGATTTATCATCAGGTTCCTAACAGGCAGAAAAAAATATCATTGGGAATATTCATTATTACAATAAGTACCAGGATAATGGTTTTTGGAACTGTTACCTTGAGGTATATCTCCGAAAAATTTAATGAAAGATTATTAATTATTAATCTTTTTTAAACAATTTGACTGAAATTTTTTCGTATAGCTTACAACAACAACAACATTGGCATTGGCAACATTTATTTGTTTTATTCAAACGGTCACAAATAAGAAAGTTAGTTTAAGCAACTCTTTTAAACTTTGTTTCGAGGGTACCAAAGCACAGGTTTACTGAATCGAAGCGAAGGCAAACTGAACTGAAACTGGAAGATGATTTTGATGAAGCGAACAATAAATAAATATGCGACTGCACTTGAATGCGGACTCGCTGAATGTAGTTTGTGCAGGATAATACATGCAGGTGTTGGCGGCGCCACTCGACTGGAATATTGAAGTATTCTGTAATGCGAAAGGAATTATGCGACGGTAGATTTTCTATCCAAATCGACGCAGAGAATATTCTGCCCTTATGCTCACGTATCAAGTTGTGGAGAATTTTCTAAGTTGTAAATATAAATAAATATAATAATTCTACGCATTCGTTTCCGTTTGTCAGTTTCCGTTACTATCATCAGCTAGTGGTATGAAAACTGTCAACACTTGGATTATCATCTACCTAATCTTGGATTACCTTTCCACCACTCTGTATTGTGACAGTGTGGTGGATATGCTCAAAACCTCCTCAATTATGATGCTTTTGATTAATAGTGTTGAATAGACGGATTGAAGTCATCTTAGTGTAGAGCCGTACATTATCCACTAATTCTGATATTAACATATAAACTCCACGCGCTATTAACGTGTTGAAGCCAAAACCAAACTAGAACGTAAGTGATTATTACTCGTGGTTATTAATATACTAGCGAACCGCCCTCGCTTCGCTTCGGGACCCGTAAGTATCAATCGCGTAGGTCCCGCTCCCGTAGGAATTTCGGGAAGATAATAAACTATCACCAAAATTAATTGAGGTTAAATTAAATTAAACTTACAAATAAAGCTTACGACAAAATAATAGCAAAGTAGCAAAGGATCACAGCAAGATTAATTCAGATTAAACTTGGAAACGCGGCAAGTTTGGTATGGCAGTGGGTTCGACCAAATTTGATTACCATAAAAACGGTTCTAGTGTGTTAATCTTAAAAGATAGACATATACTGTCGTGGACATTTTTTTAGATCATTTCAAGAGGAATAATTCTTTCATACATATATTTTTGGTATCTTGAATCGTATAGCCTTCCTCGATAAAAGGTCTATTCAACACAAAAAAAAAAATTCAATTCGAACCAGTAGTTCCTGAGATTAGCGCGTTCAACCAAACAAACAAACAAACAAACAAACAAACAAACAAACTCTTCAGCTTTATAATATTAGTATAGATTAAGCTCCATATTCCATATAAGTAGGAAGTTCAAACCAAAGCCGAAGTTATCCGGAGCGGAGCACGCAATGTGACGCCGCGCCGCTGTGTTACCTACACGTAACAGTTGCTGTTGAATTCACGCTACAAGTGCGAGAATAACTTGACTATTATCAGTTATAGTACCTATAGATTTTGTAGTGATACTAGTTTTCGTACTTCGTATTTTTTGTGAGTTACATTATACTTTTTTAACTTTTGATGAAATAGTTCAATTTGGGGAAAGAACACTACTGTACATGTTTACATTATTTTAGAGTCCTCGAATTTAATTCAATAAAATTTCTAAAAGTTACAAAAAAACCTATTGCCACATAACCTATCACAAATATTTTTTGACAAACATACACTAACACGCGGAATTTTCAGTTTTTTTTGTATAGATCATGCAACAGGAGCAGGTAAAATAATTATGACATGGATAAAAAAAACTCAAATCCGCAGTGTTGCAGAGGATTTAAATATTTATTTAACAAATAAAACAAAAAAGGAGCAGACTGTAGCGACACTGAAAATAAAAAACGAATTACAAAATCAAACGGGGCTGCCGGCTGCCGGAATAAAGTCATATTCGACGGGAAAATTAAAATATGCTTCGATGAATCAAAATTAACTTTATGGAAATAGTTATTTTTAGTGCTGCTCCGTTGTCTGTTGTTAATAGTCTTTGCTATTATTTTGCTTTATTAACATACTGTTAACAGTTTTGATTCACCAGACGTTTTGCTCCAACACAATAGTATCATTTTCCACACCAGTTTCTAAGTGGCGTATTTAAATTAAACATGCATCAGTTTCAACAACTGTCAAAATGTCATAAAATTTTATTCAGTAGTTTTTGTGTGAAGCATAGAGGAACATACAGAGGGACATACAAAAATTCTAACAAGAATAATTTTGGCTTCTATTAGGTCCTATAAACAAAACACATGCCTAATTTCAGCTTCTTTCGTTTAGTACTTTCGGCTGTGCGTTGTTTTACAATGGGTACCTAATATAAAAATTTATCCAATACAAAATTTCATCAAATCTCATTCAATTCTCTACGATTTGATTTTTGAGAAAAAGAAGCCAATTTATGACCCTGGGATTCATTCCGAATTCCGCCCAAATCGGTGATTTAGCTGTGAAAATGCCACAGACAGACCGACTTTCGTATTTATAATATTAGTAAGAATGTATAATGTTTGATCAGATATCGTAATCATTTCCGTGGTTCGAAGTGCACGTAAACCAATCATTCATGTCCGTAGTCGTTTGATAGCAGTCTCTAAGCTATTTCGAAGGCCTTCGTACTTAACCATAATTATTTATCATTTGTTTCAGTTAATGTTCAATTAGAATACCAAGGAACGATACTCATAATGTAAGCCTACTTATATCATTTAATACGAATACACACTTTTAGTTTTCGTAGTTATTTTTTATTCTACGCCGAATAGCCGCTGAACCTAATCTGTGGGGCATTAAATTTTCAACAAAAATATTTTATACAAGAGTTTTATAGACACTGCCAAATAAATCAGAAAATCTTTTCTTCTAATATGACAGTTGTCGGGCAAAGGTGACGGTCTCACAAACCTGGATTTAACTTTGCACTAACCCCCTTTTGATCTAAAAAAAATTTCATCCACTGATAAATATAATCCCAAATGTAACTTTTCAGTGAACTATGTAGAAAGCACTATTATAAAGGCACAAAATATAAAATATATCGTTAAGTTCAACAAAAGGAAGCATGGTGCAAGTTTTTGATTTCTATTGCTAGTAGTTTGTATAGTATGTTGTAGTTGCTAGTGTATGCTAGTATGTTGTAGTTTTATCTATGAAGTGTTATTATACCACAGATGACTTTTTGACTGATGAACTACTTGACTTATGAATATATTTTTTTAATTTTATTGTATTATTTTATTTTATAATTTGACGAATATCTTGATGTACTTATTATTAGCATTATTAATTTATGACAAAGCATGTATTTTTCTTGAGTTTTATGATACGATTTTAATTTTAATTTTCTTTTAATTGCATTATATAAAATATTAACAATGACTTGACATAATTTTGCAACGCCTTTATGAGGCACATGTAAGCTCAATTTGCTACTGCACTGTTTGTACCACCTTATCTACTACATGAATGCAATAAATTGATTTGATTTGATTTGATTTGGACTGTGTTTTGATATTGCAGACAGTTAAATCATTGAGTCAGTTTTCTAATTATATATAAATGAAGATTTGAAATGTTCATTTGTAACCCATTTTGCGTTTTGTATATTTTGCGATTTGTACCTACATTTTGCGAGTTGTGTTCATTTTGCGTTTTGTACATTTTGCGCCGAAGCGACCTTGTCTGGGACGATTGTAACCGAATATTGTAGTGCGTATTCCAAATTCGAAATAACAGAGTACAGTTTGGACAACACGCAATCAAACATGGCTTCGTACGCCCTCTGCGAACATTTCGCAGATAACATAGCCAATTATAGTGCATTAATGAGTCATCTCATTACCTGGGACAAAGGGCTACTACACGGTTACGGCCAGATTGAATAGTGTGATTGGAAATTATGATAGACCGTGATAACAGTATTATTGCAAGTGACCCGTGTTGTGATGATGAATATCTTGAAAAATTACTGAGAATACGTTTTCTTTAAAGTAGAAGAAAGGACATTATTTGTGCTTTGTTGATGACCGTTAGATCGAAGGAAGCTAGCCCATTCCATAGCTTACACGAATAAAGGAAAAACTTTTAAAATCAATTCACAAATAACAGAGAAATCACTGGCATAGCTACAAGAAATATAGTTATTGAATATGATATATTATAATAAAATCTCCTAGTTTATATAATTATATAGTTAAAACCCTGTCTTAAAGGAATGTCACTTTCTACGTGTACGCGCACACTTTATTTTAAGTAAATTATATAACACAATAGTTCCATAGCCGAGTGTTAATCTACTTGTCGCGCCCGATCTACATAAACACTCGCAGCAATATTGAATTGAGCTAATTCTTCGTTACCCAACCAACCGAACAAGAACGAAACACAATTAACTTAGACCTCGTCCACCGAAATTTATTCAGTTTGAGCAGACTTAACAAGTAAAACACATACGGTACAATTAAACCCACACGTAGTAGTCCAGGCTCTAACTAATTCTGCGCGAGGAGCGGGAGTGTAAACGCCGTAATATAATTACAGAGGATGAAGCTTTGTTCTTTCTGCGCTTCCACTCACTAACTACAATATTATTTTCCTTTGCATACTCTTCCATTTGAATGGTAAAACCTTGAGTATTGCTCAAATTTACCTCACGTATGTTCTTGCAATTGTCTTCAAATTCTAAATGAAAATCTTATTCATGTGTTTATCTCATAAACACGTATGCCGTTTTTAGAGTTTTGTATCCAAGGAGTGGCAAATGGAACACTGTTATATACCTCCGCCGTCTATCTGTCTAACTGTCATAAGGTAGGAGTCCAGAGACATGGATCTCTTAAACGTCTTGTCTCAGAATGAGGGTGAACTACATAAACAAGCTGATCAGTATTCTATCTTATTATTATCCAAACAAAATTACAGTTAATTTCGCTCGGTAGTTGCGTATTGGCCAATGAGAATTTCGATTGAATTCAACCAAATATCATTTGTTAACGATATGTTGACCGCACTCAACTATTTTATGAAATTAAGCCATAACTTACAGTTCAAATTATGGTGAGAGATTAAACCGCCACAATCATTTGGCACAAGCGGTAACTGACGTCGATACATGTTTTGAAATGCACTCAGCTGGATATTTTATATTTATACACGTTTCTTCCAAAATAGCGTTTATTTCGAGCATGGCAAAGCTTTTATTAGGTTGGTATGAATGGCAGACGAAGTTGGATTTAAAACAATACATTTTAGACAAGCAAGTAAACATTTAAAATGTGACCGGGCCACCTGCTGTGAACCTAATTAAACGTAAATGGTTATTTAGTGTTTGCTTTAGATTAATAATGAAGCAATAAAAATAAAAATAAATAAAACTGAAAATTTCTGAAATGTGATCAAGAAATCAGCTCAATCAATAAAACCAATTTTCCTCGCTCGGAGGTTACACTAAAAACCTAAGGCAATGTATTTCATCTGTTTAACAACATTGAGTCTGTACCATCAAGTTCAGCTATAATGTATATGAACGGTGATTATACCAGCTTGGTTCAATTACCCCTTTCCTTCTAAAGTCGACCATGAAATATTTTATGTGATACTGTTGCAGCATCAGAGATACCACTATAATGCGCTTGAGTTACTTCTTAATATTTTGCGGTGTTTTTGATGTTCCCGGGGGACGTTGAACAGTTATCATATCATCGCTCAACTACCAATTTGTCGGCATTAATAATTAAACCGGCCAAGTGCGAGTCGGACTCGCGCACGAAGGGTTCCGTACCATTATGTATAAAAACGCCAAAAAAATCTGGTCTGTTGTACGAACGACTCACTTAAAATTAAATATTTAATTGTTTTATTGTAGCCACATATTAGCCACAACGCTATCTCTTGGACCGAAAGGTAACACTTAAACACTTAAATATTTATTTTATTCTGTTTTTAGTATTTAGTATTTGTTGTTGTAGCGGCAACAGAAATACATAATCTGTGAAAATTTCAACTGAGTAACTATTACGGTTCACGAGATACAGCCTGGTGACAGACGGACGGACGGACGGACGGACAGCGAAGTCTCAGTAATAGGGTCCCGTTTTATACTTTGGGTACGGAACCCTAAAAAGGTGCAAATTTCACTCAATCTTTTAATTACACTCTAATGTTCCTGAAATGAATCAGCCTGGAGCTTTCAGTGAATTATTGTCGCCATTCAGCCTGACAGCAATATTTCTCCGGCAAATGTTGGGAACGTAAATCGCTACTTACGCTGTGGGTATAGTGATTGACTTTGATTCGTGTTTCACAATTACTCAACGGTTGTAAACAGGATTCGGTAGTAAGGACTGGTTTTTAATCCTTAGTAAATTTAGCCGAAAATATAACTTTAGTTCTCCTAACAAATGAAAAGATGAGCCTCCTGATGATATGATATGATGATATAAGTTCATCAACGATGCGTTGCAAACTGAAAATGATACAGGAGATGTTAATCTTTATTCAGAAGATTCCATCATGGGAACAATACAATACTCTTTATTGTACACCAGATCAAGAAAATAACAGACAGTGACATTTACATTGAAGTTGTACAAAGGCGGTCTTATCGCTAAACAGCGATCTCTTCCAGACAACCAGGGTTTGAGAAGTTGTGATTTAAGGAAGGAAAATTTTAAAAGGCCGGCTGTACTAATATGACATTTTGAGTAAGAAAGTATTGAGACTTAGAAAGTAAGAAAAAGAAAAGGAACTTTAAAGAAGAAGAAAAATATTCATTAAAATTAGAAATAAATAGATATGATGGTAAAGTTTGCACTATACTTACCACTATGAAGTTATGGAGATTAAGCTGGGAGGTACTGAAAGACTGCCTTCCACTAAACCATTTGTAGAACTTAGAATGGCGTCCAAAATTAACAATGTCATTAGACAAAGTTTAAATTGGATTTGCTCGTTCGGATGACCACTAGATTTGTGTTACTATTAATTAGTGTCTGTTTATGTAAGTTAGTATCGCGATTTTCTAATATTGATGATGAAATACTGGTCGGTATGTTATCGCTTGTGGTGAGTTATGGTAGCCATTCCGGCTGACGGCATATTTCGCTCGGTAAATGAGCGTGCAGATTATAAATCATGCGTGAATAGCAATCCACATTGTTGTTTCAATACTGTGTGAATTTTATTTTTGAGCTTTGTGAGGGTATAGTTATCATATTTTTATTTCTTTTGAAAGGTTTAGAAGTTATAAATTTAAAACTTACGAGCAAACACTTACCTAATAAATAAATAGAAAAAAATCACACTCATAGCTCTACACTAAGGTTCTATGAGACGTGGGCGCCATGGACGACATACAAGATATGGACACACGCCCAGATGAAGAACGGAAACTTAAACTTATCATTGATATTTCCGCCACGCTGGAATCGAACCCAGGAGGCCCAGGACCCTTGGAGCGGCGATTTGGTGTGTTAACCATTATGCCATTTGGGTCGCCAAACACAACCAATATAATGAGAATGGTTGCTAACAAGGTTTAATCATTACGGATCCTAAATAATCGTTCGAAAAAAGACGAGAATTTTCAGTTCAAATGTATTTTTAATTATTACGTTTCTTATACCAGGACTCTGTCAAGTACTTACCGATTTTGAAATTAGATTTTTTAGTTGAGTGAATATTATTCCTGTTTGTTCGCATTTATTGACTTTTAGGGAAAAATATTAACTTTTAGGACAAAAACATACTGTGACAACCCTGGCGTATCTACTTCGCTAAAACGGAAGCAATAAACAATAAGGGCCATAAACATGTCAAGCGGACAATAGAACAATAGAGCGCGGCCGTCTCAAAAGTACGCGCACGACGCTTCGACCTTACGGCAATAGTCATTAGGGCGAAAGTCGATTGCAAGGAACGTACTCGAACCTCATTCCAAACAGTACCGGAATTAGCGGGAATATTCTAGAAATGGCATGAATGGTGCGTGAGT
The DNA here is from genome assembly GCA_905404135.1 of Hesperia comma. Taxonomy (NCBI): domain Eukaryota; kingdom Metazoa; phylum Arthropoda; class Insecta; order Lepidoptera; family Hesperiidae; genus Hesperia; species Hesperia comma. Next base: position 463,970 of record FR990028.1, on the reverse strand, counting down.
GGTATAAAAGGAGCACTCGGTCGAGTGGGTGGCATTCTAGTTTCGGAAGCGAAAACGGGCAGAACCAGCGATACCTACGAGCGATACCAGTGAGAAGTGAAGAGATTTCTACGGGCGACACAGTGTTCGACGAGTGTGTTTACGAGTACCTACGTGCATAATGTTTTGGTGTGTACTGTGTACATAGTGTATATAATTGTGTATCTACGATTACAATAAAAGTCTTTGTAAGTAGTACATTCTGGCATTTTCTCGAACCCATTACTCCTGACACGTAACAATACAATATTAAATCGGTTTATGTTTTGTCAGAATTTATTTGTTAATGTATCCCATGAGCACCTAAAATATTCAAAGGTAATAAAAGAAACAATTCTCATTAAACATGCAATATTAATATCATTAAAAGGTTAAGTAACCTGTAGACGTACTTCGTTAACGATTTTGTTAATTATAAAATGATAATTATTATACAAAAATAGTCCCTTTGTGACCTATAGCAGATAATGGTATTTAAGATAATAGTATTGCTGCCCGCGCCGCCCGCCATTGTGAACGTCCTCAAGGGTATAGTTCGCAAGGACTGTTCTTGTCTACTATAGAAATATTATTTTACTTCTACATGGGCTACAAAATAAATTGTGTGGTTAAGTGGTTAAATATAACGCAACACTCACAGCCACACCAATAGTTCACTGTATTGCGGGCTCTTGAAATGTTTAAGTTTAAAAAGTTAAAAGTGTTTCTTCTTCAACATAGAAAGACAAGAACTCACCGAGACCGAAAATCGAAATTGAAATTCATTATTAAAATTTCGGCATGAAACGAAATCCTGGGAGCTCTTAAAAGAAAACCCTGACGCTACAGAATGGCTCCATCCTTCTATTCTTTTTAGCAATTTCTAAAAAGAAAAATAATTTATGCGATCGGCTTATGAACTTACTTTTCAAGCCGGGGTAAAGGTATATTTGTAATTTTACGAGCTCTTGAAATGTTTAACTTTAAAAAGTTAAAAGTGTTTCTCCTTCAGTGGAATTCACCTAAATTCTTAGTGAGAGTTACAACTTAAGTACGAAAGTAGCCTTAGGGGCCTCAAATTTACAAAGGAAATAATTATTCCCTTCGGGTTATTGAGGGAGCCGCGTGTAAAGGGATGTACACAGAGTAGGCTTTAAAGAGAATTTAAATATTTATTAATGTAGGGGTTAATTTCTACTGTCGGTTTCTTATTGTAACTTTTTTTAATCCGAGCCCATGCCTTTGCGTTATCACGGGGAACCATACTATAGGGAAGAAAATTGAAAAAGGGTTCAAAGAGAGACAAGAAGTATTATTTAACATTAAAAGATTATTTTCTATAAAAATGACATCACGTAATCTTTTTTTCATTCATTTACATCATCTTCATATATTATGTAGAAGTTATAAAAGCTAAATAAAGCATTAAATGTTCAAGCATAGAACAAAGTTTTAAGTTAATAGCTTACTTTTGGTAGAGGATGCTGTGTCAAATAAATTTCTAATTTATTTATTTTTAACATAATTTTAAATTATATTTTCGCTTTTTTAATGTAATTGTCAGGAATCATGATACAAGTCACGTGGATTGAATATTCGTCTCTCGAACCGGAGTTCCCTGGATTGATGCCCCAGCAGAGAGACCTTTAATTTAAAAAAAAAAACTTGCTTATTAGAAACCGGTTATCACTCACTGCGGTGTAGGAAAACTTCGTGTTTCCACACATGCGAGTTATCTATAATGCCAATCCGAGCCAATCTAAGTCCGCCAATTCGCACTTGGACAGCGTGGTGGATCACGACTCCGAGCTTACAAGTTGAGAGTGGAAACTTGTGTCTAGTAGTAGGACAATTGGGTTGCGTTGCGACGAATATCGTACGACTGTTTTGGTTGAAGTAGGTACTTGTAAAAGCCGTCTCTATCCGAGGTCGGCTCTGTGCAAACGCTGAAACAAAGCCGCCACGGTTGACTGGCTTCTTGCTCGGAATCTCTTGATGGCAATTTTTTCTAATGCTTTACGTGGGCAGTCGAATGTTAATAAATTGTGAAGTTATCAACAAAACCGACAAACTGTTACGGATTTTTTTACTTTATTTTGTTACAATTGTTATGCTCGAATGGATTGGTGTGTGGATGGAGTGTTTCAGAATTAAATTCAAAATGGCGGCTGGAGGCTTACCAATCTATTGATTTTTTTGAGGAATTTATTATGAGCTTTCAGTGTTAGTTGCGTTATCGAGTAGAATATTATAACAATGAAGACAAATTAGTTAATTGATCTTTTGGGAAATATAGTAAAAAATTTCATTGTCAGTAGCGTTATCAAGAAGAATATAGCGAGTTATAAAGAAATAAACCAACATGCATACTACATGCACTCAAAATCTTTTGAGGCTGTCTACCTAGTAAAAAGAGAAGACTTAACAAAGTTACTAACATTCAGTCCAGATCCTTAGAGGTAGAATATCTGTGTGCATAACGGATTTTTCCTTTATAATGTAGACAGAAGATTAAAGTCGGAATTTTTAAATTCTTATAGGATAGGGAATAAAGGGGATTTTTTTTCTTTTTAGTTAATTCTACCGTAACTAAAATTCCTAGCGAACTAAAGACTATTTTCTAGGTTAATAACTGTTCATAGGATTTTTTTAATTTATCTTGAAAAGGTAAAACATAGTTTTAAAATTTCCATTTTAAGTTTCAATTTGTTGTGTGTGGGCTAATGGTAGCTGGAGGTTAAAGATATAGTAATACATTAGTTGACATTTTACATAGATTGCAGGAATTTTGTTCACATTACCTATTCAAATATCGCAATCCATTATTTTTGGAATTATGAAAGTCACATACAAAGAATTAAAATTTCTCATTTCCCGTCGAGAACCAAATGTTTATGTGCCGTGAAATGGCCGCGCGTCCGGCGCGGGACATTTTTAAAGGTCACGGGACGGAGACGATACGATTTACAAATAAATACATACACGTGCTTAATTATTCACCACATACACAATTGTAAATGTAAATATAAATAGTATAGTACATCCATACTAATATTAAAAATGTGTTTTTTCTTTGTCCTTCTTTCACGTCACAATGGAGTCATGTTGTGTTATGTTTTTATGCGTTGAGATAATATTTAGGAGGCTGAAAAGTAACATGGAGTTTGTAAGTATGGAACTACTTATTTGTTTTTTTATCAGGATAAATGTAAAATAAGCTCATTGTGAACTCCCATTGACCACGCGGACGTAGCTATGGATAGCGCTAGTAATCTAAAAATAAGATGGTAGTACAATATTTACAGCGCAATGCCGTCAAATCAGACGATTATCGCTATCACGATTATATACGCATGACCCGGCCAAGTGACGGCTACACAAAACGTTTTGTTAGCCTTGTATTTTAATGTAGACCTGAGTTTGTATCCTGTGCTCACATCTTACCCTTAAATATAATTAACACTTCCTTAGTACACTAAGAAAATCTCCGCAGTTCTGGATAATGATTAAAGAGGATGGAAAAAATATTTTCATAATAGGTGTTACCATTCAAATGAACCTTCAAAACTATAAAACCGCCGTTAATACTAAGAGCATTACTTTACGAAGATTGCCCGTTCATATTTGTCAAATGCGCTGAGGCAATGTCGTCTCGTGACGTGTAAACGACACTGCGGTTCATTTAGTTCTCCATAAATACATAATGTGATAGAACTGTTGTCACTCATTACCCTTTGAATACAGGTACATTATAACCACTTTCTTCGGATTACAAGGGGTTCAGACCTTGAACCAAACTCAGCGGCGACTCTGAGCTGTAGTTTTGTTAGACAATGTAATTAGAGACAACTTAATGAATAAGTCAACAACCTTAAACCCGACTATGTTAATAAGGAGTCGCAAGAATATTGAAAATTTAAGGGTTTAAGAAAAAAAGCATGTTTGAGAAACTGTTCTAAAAGCAAAAAAAAAATAATTTATGCGTGTATTGTAGTAATGCAATTATTTTTAATTTGTATCTAAGCCATAGAGATTCTAAACTCTTATTTTTCTCCTTAACAATGTGGCATTTGGTTTTATTTGTCTTTATAAAGCACGGCGAATGATATTAAGGCGAATTGATAAAAAAATTAAAATCAATGAAATTGGCTCACGTATTTATTTGGTGCCTACAGAGCCACAAAGCAACAAACTTAATAATCTGTATTATAGTACATTCTTGGTGTTACTTAGTCGATCAAGTAATGTCTTATTTATTTTGATCACTTAGTCAGGTTCACTCTGGTCACTCAGGTAAAATATAATGCATACGTGGTATAAAACGCAGCTAGAACCAAAAAAGTGCTTTAAAAATTTCTTAGCATCGGGTAATTACCAAGATATAACTATATTTTATTATTTAACGTTTTGTTATAAGCCTTTGATTATATACACGGTCTAGATACCGCAATCGGCTCAACCGAACGGCTCCTATAAAGTCCAACAAATTTGGTAGACTTGCTTGACACGTAGGTCAGTGTCATTTATGTTACCTAGCGACGCGTAGCTCATGAAAAAATAATAAATATGCCGGTTTGCGCAGTGAAATTGTGCCGCAATTATACGGGAAAACCGTGTAATAATAAGAAGATTACTTTTCATAGGTCAGTTTTTTAAATTAATCACTATGCATAAAGAAAACACGATATTTTAATTCGTTAAGATCCGATTAGCGGGTGTTGCCAGTTTATTACTAGGGGATGTGCCGAATTTACGGGAGATAAATTACAATTAAGTAACACAACATCTTTATTTATAAAATGCTGCAAATAAACTATCTAATCTATCTATCTAATATCTGTAAACGAATAATTCTTGTATATATAAACATATAATCTGAATCTCAAAACGACTTCAACGATTTTCATGAAATTTTGTGTGCAGGGAGTTTTGGGGGCGAAAAATCTATCTAGCTAGGTTTTATTTTTAGAAAACATCATCTTCTATGTGATTAAATACAAAAATTGTAGGTACCATAAGAATGACAATAATGGTATTATTTTTGTTACTAAGGAAATGGATACTAGGGTTGACAATTTTACAATATTTTACAAATAAACAAATGTAGGGCTCCTACATAATAACAGCACAGGTTTCCAAAAACACGATAAAAAAAACCGAGCAAAGCTCGATTCTCACCAGATATTGTTTATTTAAACACGACTGCAGATAGTTATTTGATCAAAAAATTATTATAACTTATATAAAATCCACGACTTTATGTATTCAATCTTAGGCAGCATTATCCCGACTCGGATGTTTGGCTCGGCTTCTAGTAAGTATAACAGAATGCAGCTGAATATCAGTATTTTACACGTAGAAATTTAGCCACTAGCGGTCACCCATCCAACTACAGACCGCACCCGCAGTTGCTTAACTTTGTCGATCACTTAGAATCGACGCAAGCCACCGGGCTATGAGCTCTTCTCCCAGTTATTCCGTTACTTTTATTTCTTTTCGTTTATGTAACGTAGGCAAGTGATAAGAGAGAATTTTTCGAAATTCCTACGAGATAGGGAATAAAATGGGTTTGTTTTTTAATTAAAAATGAACTTAACTTCGTAACTATAAATAGTTCATATATTTTCACATACAAATAGTGCAATGTGTTCTATCAAAACTATTTACAGGGTTTCTTGATTTTCCTACGGGATATCGAATAAAAAGGAGATATAGTCCCCAATATAAGTACATTAACTCCGTAACTACAACGAATACATTTACCAAAATGGTATAGTCCACGCCAGCGAAGCTGCGGGCGAAAAGCTAGTTTTGAGTATATATATTTTATTTAGTATACCCTAATGTCTTTCCTTTGAACGATAAGTTATTTGATTTAATGATTATAGCATCGATTTCATTAGAGACATTAAGTACCTACTGACTGAGTTCTTTTGTAAGCAGTCGGGTTTTTCGTTTTTGCAATAATATTTTTATTGGGGTTGATGAAATTGGATGATTGGTGCTGGTTGAATTTAACTATAATGAATTTGATGTTTTAAATTATATTACTATGTTAGGACTGTTATTTGTTTTAATGAGTATAATGTTCGATTTTAGGTTATGTTATCGTCATATAAACTATAAATAAATAATAAGCTTAGGTATATTTGTATATTTGCCAAGCACAATTGGATGTATACCTAAATCTTATTGTAATGTGTCATTTTTGTACATATAGATATAAATAAACAAATAAACGAACTGATTGATTGATTGGTATTGTTCGACAAGTCCTTGAGTTCCTGATGTCCTGAGCTGCGCTACACGTAACACGATAAATAGAAATAAACAATAATTTCATTTCATGTCGTTTTAAATTTTTTTAATACCAGTTACTTTATTTTTTCTACTTTTTATAGAATTTTATTAATTTACATAAAATAAAATAAATATAAGACTAATACAAAACAATAACTTTTTAACCTATTCTGTTCAACCTTCATTTGCAAAGATCATAGGGAAAAAGTAGGTATGTTACAATTTGAAGCAGGCATCCCTTACACACGCTCACTTTGACAGTGCACTTACAATAAGTACACGAGCGGTACTCACACATGTCGGAAAACTGAGGACGTTTTTTGAGTGACATTTTGTTTGAATTGCGGAATCTAGACGTGTATATAATCAAAGTTATAAGCATTAGTTATCTCCATCCTTTGCAGCTTTAATTTTACCCGTTCACCCATGTCGGACAGTCCTCCAGTGATATCATTTACAAACGTCTCACGGTCCAGCACATCGATAATATTGAATCAGTTGACTCTATTAAGAATGCAAATACTAGCAGCTAGCTTCGTAAATGCACTGCCCTAGGGCAGCGTCGCTGACCGCCGTTTGTTTAACATTGAACTTTATTCCCGACTAGTAAGACATAATGAGATGCAGGACTAAGTTGGCAAGTTTATCCCCATTGTTTGCGAATCCAAACTTATGCAGAACCGGGAGTGTTTGCAGGGATCGTTTGTTACGGTCTTAATGCTTGTAGTTTGAATATTGTCTTTGGATTTTATTTGCGCTGCCTTGTTCCTGATGTTAACAATGCGACGATAAGCCGCGCCTAAGCTGCTTTACGTGAATGACGCCTTTTGGAATACTTTGCTTCACGATATAATTAGTAAGTGTTTGTCGTGGCGATCGTATGGTGCGATGGTTTCGACGCCGGTCCGTCGTTCATGGTGTCCTGGGTTCGATTTAATTTTATTTATTCTGTACTTGGTCTGTATGTTTGTGTCGTGGTGGTCTATGGCCTGTTCCTTTCACTTTTGGGAGGAGCCAGTATTGGATCAGTCATTAATAACGTTGGTTGAAATAGAATTAGGTACAGTTTATGAGAGAATCCAGCTAGTAATTCTAAATGATGTTCAAATCTAATCAAACCACAAGGTACGTTCTCAAAGCATTCAAAATACTCCGAAACTGAAACTCCAAGAACTGGTATCAAGCTTTGAGTCGTACCTTGCTTTGTAGCACTAAGCGGATTACTATTGAATGCTTATGTATAATTTCGGCAGTGTTTCAAAATCCATACTAATATTACAAAATTCTGGTCCTGAAGCGAAGCGCGGGCGGTTCTCTAGTATTATATAAAAGTTATTGTGCAAATTCATTCATCATCGCAACCCATAGCTGTCTATAGGCCATAGTCCACCACGCTGGCCAAGTGTGCATTGGTGGACTTCACACACCTTTGAGCCTTGCGAACTCTCCGGCATGCAGGTTTCCTCACGATGTTTCCCTTCACCGATATAGCGAGTGACATTTAAATGCTTATAACGCACACAACTCTGAAAAGTCAGATGCGTGCCCAGGGATTCGTAGTCGGACCCTCCGTGTAGCGGGCCGAATTCTTAACAACAAGGCTATCAGCCCTGCAAATTCATAAGATGTTTTGCTTTTACGAAGTTTTTACATTAACGAGCGTGTGTTGTTAACTAGGATGCATCACATGAGAGATGTTTTTCTTAGGGTAAGTCCCCCAAAATATAAAAATGTCCAAGTTTCAGAATCCAAAAAGAAATAAGGATATGTCATGCAAAACTCTTAGTAGTATATTGACGCAAGCTAATTAGACAGTTATAAAGCAGACTCCCAGATGCGTTATTATTTCTGATCTACAGAGGATATGACAATTTTGCTCGTTCGTACTCTGCTCATTTTTGACCGCTTGGAAAAAAACATTTCATTTAGTCTAGCAAACATAAAAACAGCAACATTACTCATCGGCAAAACTTGTACTAATCTGTTTTTTCCAAGACGAAAAGGAAACTATCCAGTTTGCGGTTTACGACAGGCTTCAAGTCTCGAGTAAGACGTTCTTCGCTAAGAGCCATCATAAACTTCGCATAATTCCCCCTCGAATTAACCATCTACCTTCTAACTTTATTTCAAGTTAAAATACCCGCAAAAGATTCCAACTTAATAATAGCCTTAAAAGCTCTCGCCGGTTACAATTTTTCCTCCCTGTTTATGATTCCTGCGATCCTTACAATTTTTACTGGTGTTTTGTTTAACTTGGTCTGATTTTAGTGTTTTGTATTTTGGGGAAGGCCTCGTAGGGCCATACCATTATTTGGTATTATCATAGAGAGCAAAGTACTGGATGCAATAAGTACAGGTATTATTTTTCTTCACCGTAGTTTACGAGGGTAGCTTGACTGTATAATTAATTATATTGTATACCTACAGCACAAAAATGTCACCGCAGTTGACCTATTCAGCATCTCGTTTACTGTTTGAGAAATTCATTTTTATTTTCCATTTCACCTCTTAATTAAGGTCTATTTTTCGAAAATAGATTTATCTTATTTCGGCTTCATCTCTAAACTGTAGTTTTTGGCTATTGCATAACTTAACCTGTTTCAGCAATACGCACTCGCTTGCTATACATTGCGCGGCAGCACCATTTGTAAGTTTGACACTCTCAACAAAAGCGGTAGTCGACGTTATTAACTCAAGGAGGGTCTATTTGAATCTTTAATGTGGGTCACCGTGGTAGGGGTCGAGGCCCTTTAAGGCACCGAAGATAAACATCTGACAAAAGAAAAGGTCGCCTTCTTGAATTTTCTTACCCATTCCGCAACCTTTTTTTTGTGAATAGGCCAGATTCTTTCATTTCGCCGGCATTCCTGTGTAGATGATATTGATAAAGGGCGCCGTCGAAAGTTTCGGGTCAGTCAGCTACCACTTTAGTAAAAACATTCTGTATTAGTGGACGAGATTCTTTGGATAACTTTGGTGACAGGACGCTTAATGAAAAGTGGTCCTCTTTTTGAAGAGTCTGTACAAAGTGAAGTATCTTGGGAACTATAACTACTTTGGGGAAGTTGTGAACCGCTTCAAGTAACTCCCTGTGGAGTGCAAAAAAGGTGGTCGGTGAAGAAACTTTTGCTGTGATTCGTTTCAAGATGTAGAAAAATTTCAAGGTATAATTTATATTTAGGACTTCTTTTAATGTATAAAAGAACAGACTGAAAAGTGAGTCAAAAATCAAGCACAAATATGCGCCCCTCAATTACCAACAAAAATTAATAAGAAGAAATACAATCAGCGTATACCCGATAGCTGTTCACAATATAAAACTTTGAAAATAACTTGTTTAGTTATTCATCAACTATTCCAAAAATCGTCATCATCATACATCGAACAACAGTATCTCACGACTCACGACTGGTGTTTCGTGATCACTTGATACCGTACACAAAGTTATAAAAAGGCAAACAATTCGTTTATATACGACAAAGTAACTAATAGATTGTTTTTTCCTTACCAAAATTGGTAATATTTTTTATTAATTTCAAGTATGCTCTCCATGTGAAAGAAATAGAAATTGTACTGTAGTCCAACGTATAGGAGTTAATCTGCACTTATAATTGTACATAAATAACCTTGTGCTTATAGATTTACCTGATGGCAGTAGCTCCCCCTCGCCTGGACAGAAGCCATTTTTCAAGTTAGTTCATAATTCTATTTATATTTAAATGAACCGAGTGCGTCTAACGACTACAGGTGGGTAAAAGTAAGATCGGTCTGATATAATGGTATGGAATATTTACAGGAATCTCGGTAGCCTGAAATTTTGTTCGGCTACCATAACAGAAAATTTACTGATCGTTTGTTAAAAGGAAGCGGAAAATTTTCTAGAATAACATTTTTGTACTTACTTCCAATTTAAAGGTTAAATTAGACCACGACACGAACAGGTACAAACATAGGCATGCCTATTCATGAATACCATATTTGGTATTCTTATTTTTTGGAACATTTTTTCTTTTATTCTTAGTTGTCTGAAAGCGATCGCTTTTAGTGATAAGAATGTCTATTTTCATTTATTACAATAATCAGTCGTTTTCAATGGAATGGAAATAAAGTTTATTGCATTATACATATTTAATTTAATAGTTCTGTGCAAATGAAATTTATTTATTTAATAGGTTAATACTCCAACGTAAAGAATTAATTACACAACTCTTACACACGAAACACGTAATATAATACGTAAGTAGACTGAAATAAGTAAAATAACAATTCAAATAGGTTTTGAATATCAATTCCAGGTTTTCCTAATTACTTCACTTCAAATAAACAAGGGTCTAAAATGATTGAAAGTTACTAATCTATTATTCCCACTTTATCTCAAATTCGGTAAGCTTTAATCATTTCTCTTGTTTTATAATTTACTAGCGGCCCGCCCGCGGTTTCACCCGCGTGGATCCCGTTCTCGTGGGAATATATGCATGTATTATACATATAAACCTTCCTCTTGAATCACTCTACCTATTACAAAAAACCGCATCAAAATCCGTTGCGTAATTTTAAAGATTTAAGCATACAGACAAACAGACAAACAGAGAAACAAACAAACAGACGGACAAAAATAGCGACTTTGTTTTATACTATGTAGTGAAAAGCATTAACCAAATTTTGAGTTATTTCACCAATGGTTACCATCACAAAATGGAAAACAATTAAAACACTGTAATAATGATGTAAAGCTTTAGTTTAACGTTGGGATAAATGTATAATTGTTTTTCATTAATCGATCAAAACGCGTCGAGTTTATAATTAAGTCGAGGTCAACATACTTTACATTTCGATGATTCTATGCCATTAATCGTTTATTTCTAAGTACGGGGTCTCTCTTCATGCCTAAGACATACTGCACCACGCTGCTCCAGCATGGATTAGTGAAATGTATTTAACTTACTCTACACTTAGAAATATTGTCAATTTTCTTATTCGGTATTTCTAAGTCCAACTTATCCAAAATTGAGAATAATTTAAGAATATCATCATAATAGGAGCAGAATATAGTTATAACGAATCGATTGCTAGTTGTGGCTTTCCAAAACGCTGAAAAAGCAATAAAAGTCTCTTTTACATTCCGTGTGACGATAGAGCTGTGACGCTCTTAAAATTTGTTTTTATAAAATACAGACAATATTGATAGTCAGAAATTAGTTGTGCACAGTAGTGATGTGCTAATATCGTATACCAAATTGATAGTTGATCCGAGGCAAGCGGAATGATCCGGATCGGTCGGCTAAGCTTCATAACTACCCGCATTTAGCGCGGGTGCGGCTAACGACGCGGCCATCTGTGCTAAGATATAGTTGGACTGTATTAAAATTTGAAACCTAACTACCTACAGGATATTAAAACGCCAGTGAAGAATCGAGCGATCGTTTAACGATTTCGGGTTGTCGATGTTTTGTACTTAAAAATTGTAAGTACCTAATTTTTGCACATGGAAGATTTGTAAGAGCTTTATGTATAGGTATTTATGGTAAAAAGATTTCGTTATAATATTTTTAGATTTCTTGACGTTTTCTCGGTTTTTCTTTGCGTTTGTTTAATCAGCTAACTCTTGACGTTCGATATGCAAATTGTAATCTGTGGTCCAGAATTGTGTAAAAAAGATGGCGGTAAGTAAGCTGTGACAATGGCGCATTTTTTATTTGACTCCAAATTGTTATGTGTATGTGTATAAGCTAAGCTACAACCCACTAATGGCCCACTACTGAGCACGGGTCTCTCCTCATTACTGAGGAGGCCTAGAGCATACTCCACCACGCTACTCCAATGCGGATTGGTGGAGGGGTTAGTGGCCAACCCAGTGTCGAAAGTTTTCAAGCCACCCGAAGGCCTCCGACATGGCTTAACGACTGCTATCAATCGATAACAACCGGGACCGACGGCTTTACGTGCCCTCCGAAGCACGGAAGCGCTCAAGAAATTTTTGCCACTAGCGGTCACCCATCCGACTACCGACCGCGCCCGCAGTTGCTTAACTTTGTCGATCGCTTAGGATCGACGCAAGCCGCCGGGCTATGAGCGCTTCATGTGTATGTGTATGTGTATAAGGTGTTATATTTCAAGAACACCATTTGAAAAGGTATAAATCATTCGAGAATAGAGTTTAAAAAGTACTTACCCCTCTGACTCATTGTAACTTTTTGTAATACCCGATTGAATTTATTAAATTGAAGTCAAAATTTAAGTCAAGCCACCAGTGAAAATTATGTAGACATTGTTTCAATACTCTTTTGGCAACATCTCTCTAAATATTGTAACAAAAATGACTTCCAGCAATATTAATTGGGTTTCATTAATTCTATATTTAACCCTCTGGAAGCTGTAGCAATTCTATTTCTAATTACTAACGCCACGCTATATATGTAATAATAAATGTGATCGTGTGATATCTAGCTCCAAATAATATAAGATAGATGGTAGAATTAGTATTCAATTTCAACTGAACTTCATTTAATTATGTAAGAATAGGTACATTGATAATTCCCATTTTATTTCGTTTATAAAATATTTTATTGGGAAAACTTATTGGGAATATTATTGTACTTATAGAAACAACCAGGATAACCTTATAACGCGTACGTCCAAAGTTCCGACGTACCTAACCAACTTTTTCTGTAAAAAATTCATCTTGATGTTAGGAGCCGTGAGCGTTTCAGATTATAAAATAAGAAGGGCAAGCAAAAAAGGGAAGTTGGTAAGTTGGGAGATATTTCAGAAACAGAGGCGCTGCGTGCGACGCGGCCCGCGCAGTTACCAACTTTACCCTCTAATGTTCGCAGGGGGAACAGTTAAAAATACCACAATAAATCATACAACTACATACACCGACTGACGAATACCCTTCACTTTTGATGTGCACACAGATGAGAATAGAATAATTATTCTATTTTATTTAGTCTTAGAATTTTGTTAATGATGAGAAAGTGGCACGACAAAACTACCGGAAGTATTTTTAGTGTATTTTTGGATTCGCTCCGATGATATCAATTTGTGTTCAGGAATTAACGTTATTATTTTGTTTAATTAATTTGTGTCGGACCGGATACAAATCTTGTCTGAAATGTTTAACAGTACTCCATGTATTACGCTAGATGGAGCGAAGTCCCACAGTTTGAACAATGCGTCGTTACAATGGTAAACGAAAGCTAACTTACATCTGACTAGCAGTGTAGCAGGTATACAGTTCCCACAGTAAAGACAGTGAATGGTAACTTTTTTCACACATGGTTTCTTTTTTAACACTTTCCATCTATTCGTTCCTGACAGGCCTCTCAAATATAATTATTGGTAGGTTAAAATTTGTATCGCCTTACTATTAAAATATCTATTTCAGACTAAAAAGAAATTATTACACTTTTATACTGATGTAAAATAAACTTTAAACTAAAAAACAAAATCGCAAGCTCGTTGGAATCTAAAACGCCTCAAAACGGCTCTTTTTTTCTTAAACTGCACGAGTACGCTGAGCGCTGAAACATCGGAGAATACTTTTATCGGCGACACTCAGGAACGCTGAGAGGGAATAAAACATACTCTTTGGGAAGTATGCAGTCATTTAAGTTATGAAATGGCCGTAATACTTGCAACTTGGCCTCCTATCTTTGTTTCCGTCGCTTCAAATTGCTAACGGTCAAAGGGGGAGTGATAATATACAAACTTGATGAATATTTTAATGATAAATCAGCTTGGACATGAGTTTCGTATTTTAGCCGTAATTAGTAGTAAGTGCAACTGTAACTGTGAGTGGAGAAAGAGATAAAAAAGACTCCTTGGGAGTTTCTTGCCGCTTCTTCTTCCAAGACCACTCACCGTAGGGATTTGTTGTAGCGATGGCGTAACTTGACGTTCGATAAGAGTTTGTAAAAACCTACTTCGAAGAAATAAATATTTGAATTTGAATTTGAATATACTTTGCAACTGAGCCTGTCTGTGGGTCCATTCATGATTGTATTACGTTGCTTAACTGTGAAGCACGCCATATGACCCTCAAATAGTAAGTACTTTATAGACCCAACTATCTTAGTTGCAAAATGTAGGAAAATAATAAAATTCTTAAAACTTGTCATTGTACCTAATCGTTTTGAAGGTGTACAATAAATTCTAAGTGTTAGTCAAGAAAGTCGAAAAGGCTTTGCTTTTGGATTTGGATGGATTTTGATTAAAAAACAAATACCAATGTAATGACGAACGACGTGTTATGTATAGACAAATGACTGGAAACTAACAATAGAATTAAATTCCTGTTCAATCTTTCAACGCTTTTCTCATTAGCCATACAATCGAGATCCAGGAATCCGACAACACAATGCCTCATACGCACAGCATGAACCATTATCCAAATAGATTGTTCTCGCATCATCCCTGTTCTTTGTTCCACTGCAGCCACTTTCGCTGATGTTGTTCTTCTATTCAGCCGCTTAATTCTGTAGCTTTGCAGCAGGAAATGCATTTGTGTTGTAACGAACTTCGCCATACAGTCGGGAAAGAGGCACTTAAATGGTGTGTTTATTTGCAAGCTCTCGAGCCGATTTTTCGTTTGATGCTCGTGGTTAAGTAACCCAATTTGATGCGAATTTTGCAAGTGAAAATGTTTTTGATGGTCCTTCGTTTAGGTCAAAACAAAGCAACTGACAAAATTGATGTTGGTATGGACATCTTTCAAGGGTTGGATAGTGACAAAAGCTACTTTTTCGCAACAAAATCACATTTCTACGACAAAAGCTGTTTTACTCAAATAAGCGCTATAGATGGCGTGGATACAACAATAAAACAGTTGTGTCTGTCACAGTTCAATTACAAAAAATACTTGAGGAGGTGTAAAAACGGTAATAGAACAAGACTAAACAAAATTGTCGGTGAGTCTGCGACGAACCGTTCTCGGACAGAGCAGATATTTCTATCCTAGAATCAGATACCTATTTCTATCTAGAATCCTAGTGCGGGAGAATAAGATATAATAGCGACCCACATCTAAAGTTCCCAGCGGTAGTTTACTACGAGCGTGTCGATCTCGGCTTACTGTAGTTGCGACGCTCGGGGATCCTCTAATCAGGCGATCCAACAAACTGACGCTAAGACAGCAATTACACGCCGCATGAATATGCATGTACCACTTAATATCGGATTGGGAGCATCCACACTTAGCCGCGGATCTATAACAAGTATGTAGCTGGCTGAGGTTTTCTTGTTATTGGCTGATAACTAGCAAACGACGCCTGTTTTTATAGGTGATCGTATTTTTTGTTATCATGATCAACAAAGGCGTTACAGATTGCTGATAAAAAAATGAGGAAAAGAATTTAAGGGTCATAAGCGATAGTAAAAAGCATTTATTATGTTATTTACTGCCTATATAAAAATCAAACAGGCACACAGTCAGACAACATAAAATATTATTATGTGTGAAACACTGAAGTAGTAACAGAATTTTAAAATGCAAAAAAATACTGAGTTCTCCGCTAAATATTTGATACAAATTCGTTAATTGTTTTTCTTGGATAATACGAGTACATGCTCAGATTCAATACATAAGGCGATAGTAAATTTAAAGTGGAGTGAAGATAAAATTGTTTTTCTTCGGCTTACTCAAATATAACCAAAACGAACACTAGACATTATTTTTTAATACTAATTACCTTTAACTTAGTTTCTGATTAAAAAATTGCTGCGTAATCTGAAACAATACTGAAGCATTGCGAAAAAATGTGCAGAATCCCTAAGCCGCCGGCGTGTTCCGTCGTCGACGCAGTTAAATCTCTTCGGGGATATAATTGGTCGCACATGCCGCTAATGAAATGATTCGGTCCCCTTTTAATGCGGATCAAGTTTCCTTCATATTAGCTGTTTCAAATTTGTCTCATTAAGGCCCGTGGACGCGAGCAGTTGGCGTCTACAATAAAACACAAAGGCCACATCGAAATGAGCGCCCGTTCGTTCCGCGGTTAATTTTCTTTTGCCTCTGAGTTCCGACGGTAAAAATATACATATTTGCAGGTTTGAATTTTAAAACAGTGCGCGGACCGTTTCATTTTAGAAACAGCATACGATGTAAAGTTTGTGGATGTTGCGACAGAATAAAAATGGTGGAAAATTTTTACGACACAGTTCAGAATTACGGTTTCAAACAGTAAAATGCAGGACTTATGATTTCATTTTTGTAACGCAGCTTAGTACTTAACGCCGTAGAGATTCTTTGGTCAACACTTTATCACATTATGTAATATATACACACACAGATACAAAATGAGGGACAGAAGATTTTATCGGAAAAAGGTTCTTACCCGTAGTCGTTTATATGGCCATTCCCGTAGGTTACTTAAAAATAGTTTTCAGCAGTAAAAGGTCAAGTGATTAGTACGTTGGTCGAGTGGGTTCGATTCCTGCACACATTCCAAAATTCTACATTAGGATTTAATTTAATAATTACTTATTTGAACGAAAACATTTTGAGAACAAATAATATAATTATGTTCTAACTATTTGACAGTTCTCCACTAGGTTATCAAAGGTGTGTGAAGTCCAGTAATTGAAGGAATATATGGACAGTCATGTATTGTAATGATGAAAACTGTGTGAAAATCAAACAAAATTCATGGTAAGACTATTATTTATTCTCAGTATTGTGTGGACATGACTGAACGTACGCTGTCTGTTTGCTGTGAGACAAGTCCCTAAGTCCAGAGGAGATAGCGACGAAATTAATGCAATTACAACGAGAGTGACGCCTTTACACCGGCCCAGAGGTCTACACCGTAGGCCAACATAAATATAACTTAACATAGCTATCTATGAATTTCTATGTAGTGCAATTCGATGGGGCGTATAGAACCCTTATTTTATTTAGTGTATTTTCAAAATGTAATTTTTATTCCAGATTAAAATGTCATTTGGAGGCATGGATGCCAAAAACGCTCTAACAACAGACAGACCATGACATGGAGACTTTCTAAAGAAGTGTAAACCGTTTTCTGTATACCTGGCAACACATCTGCTCCATTGATGTTACACGGGCTCAAAGGCAATGGTGACTATTTACCATCAGATAGACAGTATGGCTGTTGAAAGTCTCTCAAAAAATACTACCTTTTCGCAAAAGGCGCTATAGCCTCCAAATGTACTTAATTGTACTCCGGGTGAAACAAATGAAGAGCTTATTTTCGATGCACTGAAGTGTACACTCAACTATACCGAGTTGTACGAGAACTATTTAATTGTTATACTATTTTGACTGTTCGTAGATAGGTAGATATTTTGTTTGGCGTCGTGCTACGGGGCGAAGTATTTATAATGCTTTGTAGTGATAGAAGTGCTGCGATGCCGTATTGAGCTTTGCAAATACCGAAATAAAGTGAATTGTTTGAAAAAATTGCGATGAAAACACGGCATTTGAAATTGATTAACTTATCATTAAGTTGTTTGTTAAGTAATAACGTAAAAATGACGGTAGTTTCATAACTTTGCTTAAGGATCTATCTTATTAAGACTTATAAAGACCCAAACTTTGTAAATGATAACTCTTCTCCCGCAGACATTTCGTTTTACCGGACAAAAAATTAAGACTGTAAAGGAGTTTTCTTAAACAGAGGCAATAATTGAGTGTTTCAAGCCTACTTCAAACTGTTGAGGACCACTTGAAAACTTTTGGAATCCATCCACGCATAATAATGTACAAATTCAAACGTTAGCAGACAAATCGGATTATGTTTTAACTAACGAGAATAAATTGTTCTCCGCAACGTGTGGATCGTGTGTAAGCTGACTAATGGTTACAAAAAATGGAAGGTTACAGTTTTATGACAAACTAGCTTTTGCCCGCGGCTTCGCCCGCGTGGAATTCGTTTATATCGCGAACCGGGGAAGTGGGGAAGAAGATACTTCATCAACTATCTTCCTGGGAAAATTCATCGAAATCGGTCAGGCGGTTTAGATTTTTCATACAAACTTTCATCCCCTATTTCAAGCATTTAGGGGTTGATTTTTGAAAAAAAAAGTAGCCTATATGTGACTCTGGGTCTTCAACTATTTTCATTCCGAATTTCATCCAAATCGCACCGGTGGTTTAGCAGTGAAAACGTCACAGACAGACAGACAGACAGACAGACAGACAGACTTTGACAGACAGATAAGTTGTTCCTCATGAATCTGGCTATCTTACCATGTATGCACATAAAAATTGTAATAGTAGGAACTACTTATATCAGTCATTAACTATCTATTATCTATAATGTAGTATATACATTTGTGACCGAATTGGTACTACTTTGTGAGTATCTCATTATAAATCGTGTAATTATTATCGTGTTATTATATATCTTGTTCTAGATCGGTCACAGTTGTCGTGGGCGGCTGCGGAAGGGTGGTGCAGTGGTGCTGCATGCTCGTCTGTCATCTTAAAAGAAAACTAGCCTGGCTACCAGTCTATTGAGTCTTCTTTCGTGACGGGCCATGTCTTGGTAATAACCTTACAACCTTGATGTTACTTGACGCCCATGGGCGATGGTAAACACTTAACATAATATGATAGACCAGATAATTTGTCGGATCTTTGCATAAAACAACGGCTGTATCCAGACATAGCTCTCAACTTTTATCAAGCAAAGAAAGCGAACGAAAGCCAACACAGTGAGAAAGTTATTAAACAAATCTGGTCCACTTCCCCTGAAGCGCTGTAGGAGAAAGTTTAACCAAACTGCGCCTTGTTGCAGAAGCAGCCACTTCATGGAATTGCTATCGTACGGACTGAAGTCCGTTTTTAGTGTTTCGTGCAAGTAAGAACCCTATTATTGGCTCCCGACTGTATGCCAAACATCCTGTGTATTCCAACTTTTAAATGATATATTTTTTGAACATACTATAGAGAGAGTTCGTAAATTATACACTTTTATTCCGCGTTTTATATTAAATGCCTTACAAATAAACGCTGCATAAAGTTATTCCATGTTTAAAATTATTTGTCACAGTCATATGATTCTCTGAAGTCAAAGGTAAGAAAGAGACAAAAAAATTTAAACACTGAATAACTTTATACAGCGTTTATTAGTAAGACAGTAAGTAATTATCATCTCAACCCATCATGGCCCCTCTATTGAGCATGGGTCTCTTCTCAGACTGAGAAGGTTAAGGCCATAGTCCACCACGCTGGCCAAGTGCGGATTGGCAGACTTCACACACCTTTGACTTTTACGATCTTTCCGACATGCAGGTTTCCTCACGATGTTTTCCTTCACCGTTATAGCGAAAAAAATATGTTTATACACACATAATTCCGGAAAGAGAGAAGTGCGTGCCCTGGATTCCGAACCCGAACCCTCCTAAATAGGAGGCCGAATCCTTAACCACAAGGCTATCACCGCTTCGTATATTGTCTAGATTTCATTTAAGTAATTGCGTTGTTAGCAAACACTAATATAGCTAGCATCAAACTATCTGTAATTACCGAATGATTCGGGCCGTCATCGCCGCGCCGGTAATGATGTGACGCGCTGTCACCGCCGTGACACTCGTGATGCGTCACGTTGTTGATGTCACTTGATGATGTCGGTGACAGACCAAACGACGCATTAATTGACTCGACAAGCTGTTCATTTAATTAGGTGCCTTATTAACATAATTTATGTCAACATTTTAAGCCATAATTCAAAATACCTATTTTTTATTATTTAAATTACCTATTTTTGTTATTCAGCTTGACTCCGTCTTGTTATTTCTTTCTTTTGTAATACCTAAAATAGGGCCAAAACTTAATGCTTAATGGCAAATAATAATGGTATTTCCTACGAAACAACCCTGAGTAAATGTGGTAAAAATACATTATGTTTTTATTGTATATTCTTAAGATTTCCAACTTCTACTGAATTGTTTTTTGAGAGACTATTCCCAGGTAGTGTTTTTCCGTTGAAATACTTATGTATATTATTATGAAGGTCGAATTGTAGAAACCTCTTCGAGTTCGAGCCTTATTTGCCAGGCTTTGGCGACTTTCATTCATTATACTTCGAATAATAATCTCCTTTTGTTGTACAATTATTGAACATACAACATGGTAAAATGTTACAAGAAAATCGGAAAAGTATTTTTTATTCTAATAGTTGATGTTTGGTAAGTAGTGACAGCGCGTCATGTTTATATTTAAACTAGCTTTCGCCTGCGGCTTTGCCCGCGCGAAATTCTTTTATATCAGAAAATCGCAGAAGGAGTGGTTCTTCCCCTATTTCTGCTCCTTAGGGGTTGGATTAAAAAAATAGGTAGCCTTTTATGTGATTGAGTCATCAACTATTTTTATTCCAAATTCTATCCAAATCAAGCCGGTGGTTATAGACTACGGCGGCTTGCGCTGGATTTAAGTGGTCGATTGAGTGACACATTTGAATATGGCAAAAATCGAGGGTATCCGTGCATGAAAGAGCACGTTCTGGCATCCAGTCTCTGTTGTTATCGTTCGTTAGCAGTCGTTAAACCAGGTCTGAGGGAACCGGGAAGAAATATCCGACATTTGGGTTATCTAGCAACTTTTTCTCCAATTCTTACCAAAGCTGGTGGAGTCTGCTTTAGGCTTTCTCCGACATGACCCGTACCTTT
Source organism: Hesperia comma (assembly GCA_905404135.1). Taxonomy (NCBI): domain Eukaryota; kingdom Metazoa; phylum Arthropoda; class Insecta; order Lepidoptera; family Hesperiidae; genus Hesperia; species Hesperia comma. Next base: position 443,021 of record FR990028.1, on the reverse strand, counting down.
AAGCGTCGGTTTGATTGAGACTAATAAATTTCTGTGTTGCCATAATAATATGCACTTAATCATTAGACTTTTCGACATACATACATCTTGATTTATATTTGAAGGTGATATAAGCAGTTTGCTATTTTATTTATAAACGTAGTGTTATGTTACTCCAGTTTAAACTCATTGCCTTTTTCTTACCTTTGACTTTAAAAAATCAAATGACAGCGACAAATAAAATTGTTAACTTGGAATAACTTTACACTTTGTTTATAAGACAGAAACAGTATATAAGAGTTGAAAGCAACAACAAATAGATCATAGTTAAGTAGCGGTCCCGCTCGATGTCTAGTGTGTACCTACTGTCCGTGAAGGTGCCGCCATTAATCAATTTGGCGCTGCCGCGTGCCGTGACGACGCGGCGTCGATCGACCGATTATTTTGTACTTATCTACGAGTACTTACTGTCACATGGCGCTTAATATACCTTTAAGCTTTCCAAAATGATGTATTATTTTTAGTTTAGTAATTTTGTTGACGTCAAGTTTAGTGTTTGAGACCGTTCTTAAAAAGGTAACTTGTTTGTAAAATATTAACCTTTTTCTCTAAATGTTAATTTTTACAATTATTTATGTTTAAAAAGTAAAATGCAATAGAAGCAAGGAGTTGACTTCATATCAATGACTTCTTCTTCTTCTAGGAACTTGTAGGAACTACGTAAGTGTGGCCAAGGGATCCCATCGAAAACAGTTGGGTAGGTACAATAACCATTGCGCCATAAGGGTCGTCATTATTGTATGTAAGCAATCAATTTAAAAATCTCCACAACCTCAAAAATCTGTATAAAAGCTGAACAAAAATGTGTCTCTTCAAATATCTGCAATACGTTAAAATTGCAAACGATCAGATAAAAACGTAGTTCATAATTCACGTCAATAAAGCTTGTTTGCATTATAAACGCTGCAAGCCCATTTAATACCAGGTGGACTGCTTGCTACGTGTAGCGAAGAAAAATAGCTAAATTGTGTCAGCAACTCTTCCCCCCAAGTACTGTCCATTAATCACTTGCCCCGTCCTCCAAGCGTCTCGTTGTCGCGACACGAGAATATTAATCCACGGGATATTGAAAACTTTAAACCCCGGGGTATAACAGTTTTAATATAGGATCAAGTTTGTTTCTTCAATTTTGCCTTTAGTTTTAAACAGGTTTATTGAAAACTTTCGGGTACTCTCGGGTTACTGGAAGTTAATATTATGTTCCGCGATTATAAGATCGGTAACTGCCGCTCTCGTGCTTCGGATAGCGCGTTAACTTCTGACTTCGTAATTAGGGTCTCATAGGGCGATTGTATTGTCAACTAGTATTACTTTTTTGATTTCGTACATCTCAATTTAATCTAAAATATCTATACATTACAATAATTATTTGGATGTACTTTTAATTAATTGTAAGTGGGATTTAGCGGAGGGCAGATGTAATAGGTATACAATAGTGCACAAATTATTTCTGTAACAGTTCTAGGTAGAAGTTCTTCTCGAGTTCACACTTGAGAAGTTAATCAATTATCCGGAGAAAGTGTTAAGGGAAATTCTAACTGACTTAATACTTAAAGGAATTTATCGATAAGGAAGTAGGTACTTTGTCATCGCCGCAGGCAGTGTGAAGGCTCTTCACAGTGCTTAATCAACCTGCAATCAATGTGGATTTCCGAGCGAGGTGTGAGCGGTAGATCCCTGGAGTAATCGCGACATTCAATAGAATTATGCGGTAGATCACCTGTTATAATGAATGGGTAAGGTATTTACGATTAAACATTTTTAATACACGTTTTACTAACTGGACTTAACATCGTCATAGGTCACGTTTGTCCTTGCGGCAGCAAAAGAGTGGTGCTGTATGCTCGTGTGCTAAAAACAATCAACAAGTACATTTATCTCAAAAATTATTGTCACGTTGCCGTTAAAATTTATATAGGACCAGACGAAAAACACTTACTTTTGAATGAACTTTTGATATTTTTTCGCTTTATATAAGTTACGGCCTGTTTACGATCTCAAACAAACTCAACCGCTTTTTAACACCGTTATCACATCACGTGTCACCACGACGCGCCTACATAACGTGACATGGTAATTACTACCTAAATAACATTTGGTAACTCATGTCTTAATTGATCTCCGTAAGTTTCTCCAGTAGGACATTATTCGAAACTATGTCGCAAACTGGATCAATACGTCATTATCGCAGCACACGCCAATCTGATGATTAGTTATTATATTACAATAGACAAGTCCATCAATGAGCGATCAGGTTCATCATCAGGCACAATACAATAATTTTGTATTGTCCTGTCTGTCTGGCCGGGAATCCACCCGAGACCGCTCTTGGTAAGAACCGTCACTGTATATGAAAAACAGAAGCTTGTCTTCATCGTCGTTATCATCGGCAATACAAGGTTATGTGCGCACTATTTTGTTTGTTTTTTACTACAGTATTTTCTTTCCAAATTTCTCGTATACAAAAAATTACAATAATAATGTATGCTTGAACTTGGCTAAACACGCTGCCGCGTGTCTAGATGTAAACTACTGCAATATTTTCAATAATTTCATAGTCGCTCTCACCAAATAAATTTAATAATAATAATAATAATAATAATTTTATTCATAGAAAGATTTACATACATAGATTTGTTGTTGGGACATCCTTTTAAGTACGGTATACTTGTGCCAGGATGTCCCGCTCTTCCGTAAATACTTATTATACTTATTATAATCCCTTCTATGGACTAATTTTACAAATGAAAAGAAAAAACTTGTAGATATGTATAATGCTTGTGGGTAAATGTCTCTCTCTCTCTCTCTCTGTGTGTGTGTGTGTGTGTGTGTGTGTGTGTGTGTGAGTGGTGTGCGTGTGGGTGGTATGTGTGTGGGTGGTGTGTGTGTGTGTGTGGGTGGTGTGCGTGTGGGTGGTGTGTGTGTGTGTGTTTATGTAATAAACAGTAGTTTATGTGATCACGTTAAATAATTCTTCTGTTTCTTCATAGCTTAGATTTCTAAGCCAGTCAGTTATTTTATGTTTAAGTTCGTGAGCATTCAGTGAGTATATTTCCATTATATTATTAACCTTCTTATATATACAAGCTGACTGCTTAGTAAATTGATGTCTTGCAAATTTAGTTTTTATAATATCTGTTTCTGTTCTAAAATCTACTCTCCTTTTCGTTTTTGTATTTATAGTTAATGTTTTATGTTTCTTTAATATTAGTTGTAGAATATAAATCTTTCTCACACTTAGTAATCCGTTAATAGCGTATAACTCATTTGTGGGGAATCGAAAAGGTTTGCAGTACATAACTTTCAGTAAGGCACGTTGACTACGTTCCAGTTCTAGGAATTTTATTTTAGATGCTCCTCCCCAGACTGGAATGCAGTAAGACAGTAATGTTTCAGCAAGAGCTGTGTAAACTTGTATTAGTATTTTATTAGTTGCAATATGTCTTAAAGTTTTAAAAGTCCAAATAAGTTTCCTGATTCTGCCAGTGAGTAGTTCTAAATGAGAATGCCAAGATAATTTTTGATCAATTATTACGCCTAAGTATTTTGTACTGTCTATTTAAATAGACGATAAAGGTCAAATTATAATGTTGACTTTAAATGCTTAATCAAACATCAAATACCAAGTACAAAGCTTGGCATTCATACATATACTCGTACATTTGACGACCCGAATGGCGCAATGGTTAACACGATCGCTGTTCCGAGGGTCCTGGGTTCGATTCCCAGCGAGGCGGCAATTTGAATGATGAGTTTAAATTTCCGTTCTCGGTCTGGGTGTGTGTCCTTGTCTTGTGTGTTGTCCAAGGTACCCACGACACAGGGAATCCTAGTGTGGGGCTTTGAGTGTGAAGCGTTATTTATTATTTATTATTTATTTGTGTAACAGCAAATGTTATATTTTGTCTTTTAGTAATTTTCGTTGACATAATTGTTTGTACCTACACATACATAGGTTATGATTCTTAGGGCAAAAGAAATTCTAATCCCAGGGTACAAATGTGTCATCGAAAATCAACTAAGAACTCTGTCACCAATGTATACAAGAGACGCTACAAATATTTGATTTTAGTTACAGTGAACAATAGCTAAATAGTTAAGTTTATCTTAAACAGTTACAGATTGAACAAACCTGTGCTCAGGGTAATGAAGTTACGGACGCAAACATTGATTGCTAAGTTCAATGGTAGTTTGTTATAAAGTGAGATGTTACATTGCTTAGATTGCTCGACTACCTAAGTGTTTAATAATAAAATTAAACTGTCAATGAATTAGTCTGCGCAAACAGCTAACAACAAGGTTCATGTTTGAACGGGCTTTATGTTTGAACATTATTTACCAGTGCCAATACTTGAAGGTCTTAAGGTCAATACGAGTAGCTGCAGTATCCAGCAAGTAACGTTCGTTTTAGAAACGATTTGTCTGACAAAGATATCCCTTTTTCAAAATGACTAGTTCGTCAGTCAGTATGCTCGCTCCAAATCTCCATAAAGTTCTCAAAGATGAGTTAAGATTCGGTATACCTTGGACCAGTCTGATGATTTAGGACCAACTGAACCTTGGACATTGCGAAGAGAGAACTGAGTCCAATGAGGATTGTTTTAATATCTACCATTTTTAACGGACTTAAAAAAGGAGGAGGTTCTAAATTTAACTGTATTTTTTTATGTTCGTTGTCTACCTCATAACTTTTTACTTATTGTGGTGATCATGTATTTCCATGTCAAGAGTGACATCTGACTTATGAGTTTTAAATGTGTATTCTGGGTATTTATGGTAAGCCATAACCACTTTTCATCATGTCCATTCATTTATAAAGAAAAGCCTTTCCCAACGTTTCCCTTGACAATAATAAAACTTCTTATCACTGAAAAAAGCATTTTTCATTGATAAAATTTCTCTTTGTTGAAACGAGCGCATAAAATTAATAAATGAGCCAAAAGTAACAACAACAATTACATTCGCGTGACCAATGTCACTTAGCAAACTTGTACTGACAAAACTTCGTACAGACCGACTCCTTTCATAATAAAACTAGGCTTACAAAATAATTTCATTTTCATTAACAACGTAATATCCCGGCTTGGAGCTTAATTTGCTCCGGGGCTTAGGAATAATCAAAATCCTTGTCCAAAACATTTTTATTAGCCACAGAATTAATTTGGCGTGAAAAGTAGATAATACATTTTACGCAATAAAATTATAAAGTTTCCATTTTTACTCAGCGTTCAAAGTCTGTGTAAGTTTCTTTGTCTGCTCTAGACAAGTCTTTAGAATAGACTCATGGGTCGATTTTGAAGATATTTCCATCTCAATCTTGCAAGTATCGCTAATGACATAACAACTATAAAAATTCAATATGGCGACAACCATATTCCAAATTGTTTAAATTTTTTCTCATAAACAATTTGGTACGTAGTAGACATAGTTTAAAACTGTTTCAAGTTGGAGTATTTATAAAGCAATCCACAGCTAGGTACTTGTGAACATAATAAACGCGAGGGTAGTTCGAAACTCGATAAATTCCCGCAGCAATGTACGACGGCACTCGGGCGTGCGTTCTCCAGTAAACTTGGTTTCCTATCGGCGTAGTGCATATAGTTCCTTGCTATTTATGCCTCTCCTCGACAGTCAGGCACGAGCTGATCATCATTCTCAAACTTGTTAAGAGTCTTCTATAATATATCAGGATAAATGTATGTGTACAGTGATTGGCAAATTTTTTCAACGTAAAACTTTCGAGTTGAAAGACCTGAAGTTCGAATCCAATACACAAACTGAAATTACATGCGAATTAGGAAAAGATCTTGAGAAGACTCTGTATTCTCCATAACGATCTTTTAGACTTGTGAAATATAGCAATCTGTATTTGGTATATTTCAATAATCTGTACCCCTCTTCTTGGAGAGAATAACAGAGCCCAGCAGTGAGAAGCTGGTGAAGAAGAAATCAAGGGAAAAGTATGAAATATTGTGATAATAAGTGTATGTTCTAAAGATTTTAATAGTATTTAACAAAACCTAAGGCACAAAATTAATTACTTCATCAACCAATTTATTTTAATAATCCGAAGTACATTCGCTACCTTTGTATTTTTATATAACAAAAACTTAATCTTGACAATGTTCCCACTTGATGGTAATTAGGGATGAAGTCTAAGTGGTCGAGCAAACTAACAATATACATCAAGAATATTTCCACTTAAATAAATAATAAAAAAGTAAGACCAAAGCTCAGAGCGCTCTTGTGTAATAATGATTTCGCAGAATCGCTTCTCTGAAGTCAAATCGATAGCGTTAACAGTTTCTTAACTTAAAAGAGAACACGTTCTGTATTGAACTAAAACTTCAAAACTCTTTAACGTCTTTAAGGTGAATAACTTTGTGAGATCTTATAGTTTTAAACCGAACTTATTTAGTCGTGAAACTAAAAATGGGGCTACAGATATTAAACGTGCCTCCAGGAAATCTATTCTGTATAAAGAAGCGTATCGGGACAACGGCCATAGAAAGGTCACGTCGCACTGACAGCGAGGGAATCTGAAGCTAACTCAGCTAGAGATAAGTTTCTAATTATCCATCTAACATAAACACTAGTCACAAACAAATGAAGCATTTTCAGTGCATCAGCAGCTAGAAAATTACATAAAAGAAATCTTACGTCGTAATCTAATTGAAAATAAATACCTTTTTAGAGGCAACAATCTCGGTCCTCAGGGGTAGCAATGCATCTGTGACTGAACCAGAACGAGACTCATACTCACATTACTATCTAGGCTCATACTAACATCAACTAACAGGACTAATTATCGCTTACAGTCCCTGTCCTCAAACTTATTAACAAACTAACCAACTAATATTCTAATACCATCTGATAACTAGATTAAACATCCTAGTCCCTAAATTGTTGTAAGTCACAGTTATTATAGGTGCCAGCGGAACGGTGGTACTGCCTGCTCGTTTGCTACCTTAATTCCATAAAAAATAGAAGAACTAGAAGGAAAAGTAACTGAAGACGAGGAAAGGAAAACAAAAGAATTTTGAAGTACTGCGCACTCGTGACGATTGGCGTTAGTTTCTTTCCGTCACGTCGAAATAGTTTGGCACGTTGTCGACACATTTCGTTTACAAAATGTGTCGAACTGTTCAAAAATAACGCAATTGAAGCATGTGGAAGTAAGCGACCAATTATTTGAACCTAAGCAATGGGTGGAGTTAGACTTGCCATATTATTGCTGAGCTTCGATCGCTTGCTGTAGACTAGTGGCCTCACTAAGACGGGCTTCCGACAACTCTTGAACTCTGTAGATAGTTTAAGATATTAATTTCCGCCGCGCCCGACTTTGCTATGTAAATGACAAGACTCCGTTAATTACACGACGGGTTTAACATGCAATCGGTGTTCGGGATTGTTTGCTATTGTTGTTCCATCTCATTGTTTTTATCTACATAATGGAGCGTACGTCATGTCATGTCATAATCATGTCATGTCATGTCGTGTAACGTCATGTTCAGATGTGTTGAAACAGCAATTTTAACAAGTCGCTATGGATTGTTATTAGGAAATATTGGAACTGTTAATCTATTCTCATCTGTAATGTGGAACCGTATCTGGTACATCTAGAAATTTGAAATGTCGACAGTTACGTAGACGTCGTTTATGGTGTAAGAATTTCGCTTCTTATGAGATCTTGGTATGTTGGCATGGTATTAATGTCAGTAACGATTTTTATGGATTGAAGATAGCAAACCACCATGTAGCACCACATATTTCACATACAAATACATACTCTGTAAGAATATTAGTTGGTTAGTTCGTCAGTATGTATAAGGACTGGGACAGGGCCTGGTACTAATGGTTGTTAGTAATAGCCCAATTATATTAGTGATTGTTAGTAATAGACATGTTTTAATTCAGTCACACATGTGTTGCAATCCTAAAAGATTAGGTTTCTGTCAAAATTGTTAAGGATCTATAAATTTTTAATCGGAACACAATTATGTTAATTCAAATATTACGTGAGAAATAGTAATAGATAATGTGGCGGGCGATGGTACATACTACTCGGGGCGAATTATAAGCCTGTTAACAAGGGGTATTTGACCCTATATAATATAACTCTAATATAATAAACAACCATAATATATAACAACCTTTGATGTTTTAAATATCTAGATTGAGCGTCGCCCTACAATGAAAACAAAAAAAACAAGGCAACATTATCAAGAATGTGTGCGTGCTGGCGATGTTTTTCACCTTCGTCTATTGTCTGTGTGCGTAATGATATAAAAATTGTGGCTAACAGTTAGCCACAATTTTTTGACACGTTTGCGCGGATTCGATGTTCCATCTAAATATTTAAAACATCTTTGATAACAACCTCTAAAATACACCTTTTGTACACCGTGAGCGTTATACGAGTATGTGCGTCTAGCCGAAACAGTAGTTAGCGAACTCATTAAATAACTGCAGCGTGCAGGTGCAAGTGCGAACTAGACAACGAGTTGTGTCTCGTTTTGTTATTTTGTAGTACGTGCCGCACACCGGGTAAGTGCGTCTGTTACTGGATATTAGAATTAATTTAATTATTTTTCAGAAGCGTATTGATCGCGGAATATTCACATTTTACAATTGTACGACGACTTCGACGCTTATTTTTTCGGAACGTTAGAGACGCCTTGGTTTTACCCTAGTTAGAAATTGAGTAACGATAGGTATATTAATTTTAATGTACCATCGTCATCATTGCAATCCATAAGTATCCCACTGCTAGGCACGGGTCTCTTCTCAGAATGAGAAGGTTACGGCCATAGTCCACCACGCTGGCCAAGTGCAGATTGGCAGACTTCGCACACCTTTGACTTTTTCGAACTCTCCAGTATGCAGGTTTCCTCACGACGTTTTCCTTCAATTTTATAGCGAGTGACATTTAAATGTAAAAACGCACGTAACTCCGAAAAGTCAGAAGTGCGTGTCATGGGATTCGAACCCGAACCCTCGGAGTAAGAGGCCGAATTCTTAACCACTAGGCTATCACCGCTTTTTAAAGGCTTGTAGAGGATATAACTTCACAAATAAAAGGAATAGTCTATAGGTATATTTCGCGTTTCAAATTGAAAATCTTAATTATCACATTTCATGCGTCAATTATTATGAAAAGTTGATGTAATTTTAACACTTTTAGTTGTATTTTTATAAGCACTGAAAATAAACTGAAGAAGTTTAAAAAATATTTATAACTTTTACTTTATTACTTATACGTTATTTTAAACGTTTGGCAAACTGTAAACATGATGGTATATTCGCTATTTGCATACAATATAGACAATCACAAACAGTGACTTAAAAGAGATACAAAGGGCTACCGTATCCCAAAGGCAGCGATCTCTTTTAAGCAAATTTTGGGTATAAGATAAAATGGAATACGGAAAATTGGGTATCGGCATACAATAATGTATCGAGGTAGATTACGTGTTTCACATAAATTGAAATGAAAAAAAGGTTTTACATATGGAATTTGTTAACTTAGTTAAATAGTTAAGTGCTTAGCATGTGTCCTAATAGGTACCAAGAACTGGACTAAGATGGGAACTAGGTTACTTCGTTGGATATTCGTTCGTTCGTTAGACATCGCATGGTATTAGAATATTAGTCATTCCAATTAGCAACTGTTAGGAATTATCTTGTATCTACTAATCGTATCATAGCCGCCTTGCTACATTTAAGAACTGAGATGGTTGCCCAAAAATGTATAACCGGATCCATATTATGTCATACCTCTAGGCATTCATAATAATGTGGAGTTACATTACGGTAGCTAAACACGGGCAGTACAAAACTAAAGCGATTGAACAGAGTAACGGCGGCCCGCCAGATAACGCGTCACAGGTGCGCGCGATGGATGCGAGCGCACCGCGTAGGGTACCTGACTCTGTTACTGGCTCATTATACAGAAAATACAAAAAATTAAAAGTAACTCAACAAATAACTAAAATTGGTTTGTGGTCCGGTACTCGATGAATAAGGAGAACAGTCAATCTTAGTTGTGGCGGCACTCCCAACTACTTTATCAGTGCATACTATTTTGCTCCACCTAATAACAATTACTCACGTTGAAACTAAAGTTATCTTTATTTCACATTAATCGCCTTTCCCAAATTATGTTTACTTCATTTTTAAGCCGTGACTTAAACCTAATCTTGTTAGCAAGAGTTAGAACGGAAATCTCTAATTTTATTTCCGCGTTCACTTAATGTTAAATTTGTTTCCTCGAAAGTAAAAAATCTCTTACTTTATAAGTAAACAAAGGTTGACGCCGCTCCGGGCGCCGCGGGCGACGGTAAAACACAGCTATTAAGTGTTATTCTTAGATGCTACGTTAGGTGTTGAAGAGCTCTCGTAATGAGATTTTAATATACCTAGCTGCGTACGTACAGAAATTACATTTCTTTAATGGCAGCGCTCAAATCTGGCTGAGGTTGAGCCAATCTGGCCTCTTTGAATCAGTGGTCGAACGACTTATCGTGTACCGACTGGGTGCTCGAGAGTCGTACTGACTTACATACAGAAATAGGACATAGAGTTCAAGAAACATACAAACGAACTCAGATGTCAGGTTGAATTCAACAAAAACAGAGTCTAACTCAGTTCGCGAAGGTCTTATTGGTGTTTTATGGTATAAGGTGCTAAGGAATGTGAAACAAACGAAACGTAAAGTTGACAGGCTTAGCTGTCATAAATCTGTCAAGTGTCAACTGTCAATAGTTTTTTACCCAGTATTTTCTTTATTTCCTCTTCTTTATTTCTTAGCTAAAACCAGCTATGACTTAATTGTTACTGATGTCATAAACAACGGTGAACACACAAGCAACAATGGAATTTTAGAACGCAGCAAAATAAATGAACCTTCTGACTGTATTTATTCTATGGCGAGCTAAACAAACTAAAAGTTGAGCAGCCGAGGATTACCTAGCACTGAATAACCGTAACCCTTTAAGGGGTTTACACCTCGCGGCGTTACGCTCACTTGGCCCCTTTGAAGGTTAATTGTTGGAGCGCTGGTATTTGTCTACAAGCCTTTCGTAATGTGGGCCATATTATGATATACTTATATTGCTTATGCCAACTCAATGGCCTGGCGTATTATGATACATGTTATCCAACTGAAGAGGCCTTTTGAGACGGACGTACCCAGTCTCTTTGGGGAAGATTTTGGATTGTGTGAGTTTTTCTATCTATATATATATATATATATATATAAAACTCAAAGGTGACTGACTGACTGACTGACTTATATAGTGATCTATCAACGCACAGCCCAAACCACTGAACGGATCGGGCTGAAATTTGGCATGCAGGTAGATATTATGACGTAGACAACCGCTAAGAAAGGATTTTGATCAATTCTACCCCCAAGGGGATAAAATAGGGGATAAAAGTTTATGATTTTCGACTGATTGAACTGAACGTACAGCCCAAACCACTGGACGGATCGAACTGAAACTTGGCATGCAGGTAGATGTTATGACGTAGACATCCGCTAAGAAAGAATTTTGATCAATTCAACCCCTAAGGGGATAAAATAAAGGATGAAAGTTTGTGATTTTCGACTGATTGAACTGAACGCACAGCCCAAACCACTGGATGGATCGGACTGAAATTCGGTTGATGGAATGATAACCATCCCTGAAGAATTGTGCACAGTTGTGACTACGGTTCAAGAATTGTTATCTAAAGTTTATCCAGACATCCTACTTCCTACTAATATTATAAATGTGAAAGTTTGTGTATTTATTTGTTTGTTTGTTTGTTACTCCTTCACGCAAAAACTACTGAACCGATTTTCATGAAATTTGGCACACACATAGAGGGCAACTTAGATTAACATATAGGATATTTTTTATCCCGGAATTCCCGGATCAGGATTCACGCGGAAAAAACTCCAATACGCGAAGTCGCGGGCTTAGATTTTTATGGGACTTTCACTGGGGTTAGAGAAGGTTCTAGAGCAACACATAGGCTACTTATTATCCCGGAATTCCAGCGGGATCAGGATTCACGCGGGAAAAACTCCAATGCGCCACGTCGCGTCGCGAGCTTATATTTTTATGGGACTTTCATTGGGAGATAGAGGAAGTTGTGAAGTAACATAATATATAGGTTACTTTTTATCCCGGAATTCTTACAGGATCAGGATTCACGCAGGAAAAACTCCTATGCGCAAAAGCGCGGGCTTAAATTTTTATGCGACTTTCACTAAGAAATAGAGGAGGTTCTGGAACAACACATAGGCTACTTATTATATCAAAATTCCGGCGGGATCAGGATTCACGCGGGAAAAACTCTTATGTATGAAGTAGCGGACTTAGATTTTATGGGACTTTCATTAGGAGATAGAAGAGGTTCTAGAGCAACACATATGCTACTTATTATCCCGGAATTCCGGCGGGATCAGGATTCACGCGGGAAAAACTCCTATGTGCGAACGCGCGGGCTTAAATTTTTATGCTACTTTTATTGCGAGGTAGAGGAGGTTCTGGAGCAATGTATTAGGCTACTTTTTCTTCCGGACTTCCCGTGGGATCATGATTCACACGGGAAAATCGCCTATGCGCCAAGTCGCAGGCTAACATTTTTATGGGACTTTCACTTGGAGATAGAGGAAGTTGTATGCCTATATGTTATTTTATCCCGGAATTCCCGCGAGATCAGGATTTACGAAGTTCAGGATTCACGCGGTAAAAACTCATCCCCGGGAACGAGGTCGTGGGTTCAGATGTTTATGGGATTTCAGAGGGACGTAGAGGACGTTATGGAGCATTATATAAGCTACTTTTTGTTCTGGACCGCCCGCGGGATCGAGATTTACGCGGGAAAAACTCCCTTGAACGAATGAAGTCGCGGGCTCATTAATATCTATATATCGGGATATCTACATATCGGGAATCGAACCAGCTCTATTTCTCATGACCAACTTTAAGTTGTTTTCTCGAGGGTCAGCATCACTTCTGGTCTTTATGTCTTGGCACCCGAATGAAAAACTGCCAATATAGTTTAAAAATATATATTTTTTAATTAAATTGATTAAACTTATGCCTAAAGTTTGGAATTAGAATTCTCGCGGGGTCGGGATTCACGCAGGAAAAACTTTGTGACACACTGAGTTCCACGCGGGCGGAGCCGCGGGCAACAGCTAGTGTTTAATAAAATGGAAACAATCTACGGGTTACCGTGCATTGGAAGGATTTGTCCATGTTGTCAGCTGTTGTTGTCTTATTAGCGCTTTTCCGCTGCAATTTAGGATGTATGGCAAATTAGATAGATCCATTAGATAATGGCAAAATAGTTTAAGGTTGATAAATTGAATGTGTCAATTTGCGTACGTGTGTTTAGATAATTTTCTGTGTGTATGTGTGTGTGTGTGTGTGTAATTAAATTAGCAAAGTGGAATTGATTGTATTATTTCAAGATTTCGTTAACGGTATTTCAAGTAAGCTTCAACATCCAATATACCGGTACTACCATAACAAATCACAACACAATATGACACGTACACAAGTCAATAATATTGTATCGTAACAATCAGGTGGAGTTGTCTGCCGGTGTCAGTGGTGCAGGGCGGGCGAGCGGAGCGGAGGACAAACACCGCGGGCGGACCTATCTTCTGCCGCAGACGGTTTGTCTTACCGGAACGAAGGGTAGGCTGGGGTATACCGGGTCCGACGTAGATAAACATGTAACATACACGTACGTAGAAGTGAAGAAGAGTGAGCGTTCAACTTTCACACATAAGAGCGATATTATCTTAAATTGTTAAGTATTATTTATGGTTAGTAACAAGATGTGATGAAAAATATCCTTGGGATCTAACTTCTTTACTTTTTATTGTTTGTTGTAATAGAGGCGTTAACACACCTCCTGTACAAATTCACGTATCTACGAACATCTTTATAACAGAAAACTATACAGACGGCGAAAGCAACTACGATTACACTAAAAACCATGACGACAACCTAAGTTACACTTTTCTCGCGGTTACTTCTTTCAAGAAAAAAAATGCTCCAGTCCAGGCACTCAATCACTTAGTGTACCCCAATCGCACCTCAAAATGATAATGATAAAACGTCAGTCATTATTAGTGAAGTTACCGTGACGCCGACCGCGTGACTGATGGCCGGCCAGCACCGACCACTGACCGTCCAACGACCTCGTCGTTACAGCTGCTGGCTTACGATAACAACTTAGTTGTAACTTGTAACTGTCTGTAACCTGTAGGCGTAAGAAGATCAAGTTTTACGAATTTAAAGTAGTTTTCAGTTTGAATCGATGTTTGAGTTGAGCGATCTTTTGGATTGCGGTTTGTTTTTTAATCGATTTTTGTTAAAATGATCTTCTTACAAATCGAATCGCATCATGCTATAATACCTACTTTGGTTATTTTTGTAGTTTAATTTCACCAAAATATTATTTAAATAGTTAACACTTCGGTACAATCTCTTCTGATGGCGCGCTTATTTAAAAAAAACCTATTTACTGTTGACTTAAATATCCGCATTATACTTAATCTAACGGAATACCATTGTAGGCAAGTAACCTTTCGTAACATGCGTCAATATTACCTACTCGGTAATACGGAACCCTACGTAGGACCGACTCACATTTGACCGGTTTTTATAAAGTACGCAGACAACCCAAAAATCAGGCCATGTTAAGGGCATCAACATCAATACCTGAACGTTCGAGTCCGTAATTCAAGTAATTTTACTAACAACATAAATTGGCCCGTCGAGCTGTGTGCTCGCGCCCCGCATTCATTTGCAATCAATAAATAACGCTCGCGTTTTCCTGTCGTAACGAAATAAAACGCTTTATTTGCTTTCGCGCCATTCGTTTTTCGTTATTTTTCTGTCATTAAACGCCAACGGCATTACGTTGATGCTTTAATTTCGTTGTTAAATTATTATCAACGTCATTATTTTTATTTTAGATGCGCTCGAAGCCCTTTTTTACTTATTTAATGTTTCATGTGTCTGTGGAAGGCCCAGGCGAAATTTATAACAGTTTAAAAAATGAATCTTTTATTTACGATATGGAGCTATATTAGGTAGGACATTGAACACTATTTTATGTACTTGTAGGTATGGATGGATTTTATAATGGACTAGCTTTTGCCAGCGGCTTCGCCCGCGTGAATTTCGTTTAAACTTCACCCCTTTATTTCACCCACTTAAGTGTCATAAACGTAAGAGTAGATAAAATATAGGTATACTTAATCAGAAAGCTTCGAACTGCTAAGCTATCGGGAGTTACACGTGTTATTGTGAGTCAACCATAAAAGATAGACATATGCTGTCGTGGAATATTTTTTATATAATTTTAAGGAGAACATTTCCGTCATACATGATTTCTGTGTAGCTTTAACCATTAAGGTTGCACACGCGACGGAAGCTTAAAAATGGAGTAACTTCTCCCGTTTCCCCAACATTTCCCTTCACTGCTCTGCTCCTATTGATTGTAGCGTGATGAAAAGTATACTATAACCAGCGCGGGAGTATGAAAAATAATTGTACCAAGTTTCGTTAAAATCCGTCGAGTAGTTTTTGTTTCTACATACGGTTATACATCAGACAGACAGACAGACAGACAGACAGACAGACAGACAGACAGACAGACAGACAAAAATTTTACTGATTGCATTTTTGGCATCAGTATCGATCCCTAATCACCCCCTGATAGTTATTTTGGAAATATATTTAATGTAGAGAATTGACCTCTCTACAGATTTATTATAAGTATAGATTAGTTAAGTATTGCGTGATAACGATCCCAACTGATGGTAAGTTCCACTGTGTACCTACTTGGGTGGCAAAACACACTAATTCAGTATAAACCTATTCAATCGTGAACTTAAGATAATTTTGACTATCAGAAACATCATCGCGAGCAATTTTTACAAGTTCTATGAGGTACGCACACGTTTTATTTCTAATCGTACCTTCGAGGCGAGATCATATTCTTAAGTCTAACACTGTTACTCCTATTTGAAATGGAATAAAAGATATTTCACAAAATATAAAGAATGTGCTAACGACGGAATGGAAAGATTAGGCGGTGTTTCATTTTTTCCCTCCTATATCACTTTAATGGATATATTTCAACCCTAAATAGCTTCAATTTACTACGTTCGGGATATACAGTGTATCATATTTCATTTTAATATTATTTTTCATTTGTATTTCGATCACAATTCTTACTTTGTCGCCTAGAATATCGTATCTAATATTCATGGAGTATTTTATGATGATTTGGAGACGGAGATCACCAGTATTAATACGCGAAACTAAAACTTTGTACCCCTTTTTACGAAAGTTATGCGGATGAAGAAAAACGATATAATTTAGCACTAGTAAAGTTTTTTTATGTAGGAATGCACAAATAAATTGTTTTTATGTAGGCAATAACTCAATAGAACTGCATGAAATAAGTAACGTAATTATTACGCATCATTATCTAAGTTATTCCGTGCTGACAACCATGCGTTTGTACCGACTTGACATGATGTTTCAAATGTTACATCCAAAGCGATAATGTAATTTGCAGTCATTTAGAGTCGAGCCTGAATCACGTTATCGAAATTTTCTGCACCGCTCTTAGATACAACTTTTTAATATGAACAGTTGGCGCTCGGTCACTCCCGAGCCTTGTCTTGGACACTTCGCCTAGGGAGATCTCTTCGTCAAATTACCAACAGAATGAACAAAATTTTAACTGAATTCAGTTCGACAACGCCGATTAACTATTCACTACCAGTCCATGCGCGTGCAACCTTTGGCGCTTTGAAAAACCAGCGTAAACAAACATTAGTTATTCCAAATTAATGAAATAACTCACAGCGGGAATGAAAGAAACAGTGGTCGTAAATAACTCGGGCCCGAACAAACGGCACATGCGATGTTTCAATTAAACCTCGCTTTTTTACTTGTATCGCGAGCGTGTGATTAATAACGGCTGAGGGATAAAATATTAGTACCGTATAATGATGTAGTGAGCTGGTGGGATGTGTGGTCCAGAGGCGATGTTTGATTTTATCATCGACAAATGAGTAGGCAAGATATCGTGTGGTGAGTGGTCACCGTCACGATGGAGATCAGTTTTATCATCATCAGGTTCAGGATCAGGGTTAAAGCTGAAAATATGCTTCTTCTCAATGTTAAAATTCTTAACTCCGCAACCCTGCATGTAGCATGATTCGCAGTTTACCGATTTTATTTACTTCCATTGTCAACGCGTAAGAAAATCCTAGAAATGCTCAATCTTCATTACTGGCCAGCGCGCCAGCTGTCTCTGAATTTCATCCGTCGCTAGCGAACATTGTGTCGTGACTGCGCGCTTTGATCAGGCCGTTTATTACTGAAATGTACACAGACGGATCACTGACCTTTCTCTACCACTTGTTTAATACTACTAGTAAGTAATGTGTAGTGGGCAATATTTCCAAATGCCTGTTAAGTCAGAGATTGTCCCGGAATTTAGCATCTTGTCCAGGGTACAATTACACTTCTCTGTCCCGGATTCAGAAAGCTTACTTGGTTTTAGTTATTTGTGTTTGAAAAGTCGGTGATTTTGTTTTAATAAGTGAATTAAGATTAAGATATTTTAGGTACTTTCTTTTTCTAATAGATACCTATACGCCGTTCGTATTCCATCTGAAATTCGTTATAATTGCAAGGCACACAAATGCCAAACTGAGATATAGAGTCGTCAACACATTATTGGCTTCAACGCCTTCAACTCATTATCTAATAGTCACTACAGATCCCAGACCTCATTACTACCAACTAAATCCTGCTACCTACAGATACCTACCTAATTAACGTCACCGCCCGTTGTTTCTTAATTTGGCCAACCACTTAGTATCGACTGAAGTCATACGTACTCGTATATAAGCGTTTCTAAACATGGTTATTTCAACGTAATTAGTCGTTGATATTACGCTAATCGAACCGCTGTATCGTGCATTAGTGTAACCTCAAAACCAACACAATTGGGAGATTGAATTTTCGTAATTGGTTGTCATATACCGCACTCGTATTAGGTGAAATTGATTTTATCACTGAAATATAAGTAAACAACACTAAACCGCGGTATTCGATACGCAACCCTCAAAACGAATTCCCTCTGCAAGCGTCAGCCACGATAGGTAAGGCGAAACCACAACGCAAATTGTAACGATATCCTTTAGTATTTTTTATATTCATAGTCGACAAATGAACAGACGAAGTCACCAATAAAAATCGGCCAAGTGCGAGTCGGACTCGCGCACGAAGGGTTCAGTACCATCCTACTTCCTACTTCCTACTAATATTATAAATGCGAAAGTTTGTAAGGATGTATGTGAGTGAGTGTGTGTGTGGGTTTGTTACTCTTTCACGCAAAAACTACTGAACGGATTTTCATGAAACTTTGTAGTAATATAGCTTAGACATCGGAATAACATAATTTGTTAAAATTTATAGAGCTTTTTGAAGGGACTGGTTTCCCGAAGCGAAGCGAGGGCGGATTTACTAGTTATGTATAAAAACGCCAAAAAAATCTGGTCTGTTGTATGAAAGCCTCACTTAAATATTTAATTGTTTTATTGTAGCCATATCTTACGCACAACGCCATCTCTTGGACCGAAAGGTAACTAAACTATCTACTAGATTCTAAAACTACTTAAAACCACTTAAATATTTATTTTATTCTGTTTTTTAGTATTTGTTGTTGTAGCGGCAACAGAAATACATCATCTGTGAAAATTTCAACTTTGTAACTATTACGGTTCATGAGATACAGCCTGGTGACAGACGGAAGGACGGACGGACGGACGGACAGCGAAGTCTCAGTAATAGGGTCCCGTTTTACCCTTTGGGTACGGAACCCTAAAAAGACGCAAGAAGTAAAAAGATGAGGCTAGGCAAAGCAGGTAAGGTAAGGTTAGACGAGGCGACGTGAAGTGAGATGAAGTGAGGTGTTAAGGGGAGATTAGGATACATAATAAGTGTAGGTAGTGAGGATCAATTGAGAAGAAAATCTTCAAATTATTTGACTGACGGGCAACCAACAAAACTACGTGCTGGTGATGAAGATCTTACTGAATAGATAGACGAATAATAAATTCAATTTGAGAGGGATTTCATGTTGTTATTGAATAAAATAAAAGATTTTGTTATCGTGACCCTACCAGTAGTTTACTTTTCAATTTTTCTGATTGAAATATGCACATTCTCAGTAATTTAAACGCAATGTAGGTAATATTGCGCATACTGTAACGTTCTGACAAGCTTCTTTGATCAACTGCTGTGTTTATTTCTAAACGCAAGCCGTTCCAATGTTTTAATTCCCTTTGGACGTTGACATGTAAATGAGTTTGTTTTATAAATTTTTCAACAAAAATAATGTAAGAATCAGATTTTTATAACGGACCGGGGAATTTATACAACTTTAGCTATTTGTCATCGCTTAGCTGTTTCGGTAATTTTGATTGTCAATTTAAAATTTAATTTCTAAAATAATTGCTACACATTTTTATCATGTTTCATTCCCGCACTTGTTTTTTTTATCTGACCTCAATTATATCCTAAAACTGTAATTATTTTTTTCATCGTTGTTAACGTATCAAAGAATTTAGATTCGGGACTTTTACTTTAAATCAAATTCATAAGAAAAAACATCGTGAGTAATGACGACCGCTGTGGCGCAATAGTTACAATGCCGAATTGCCGTTAAAAGTTCCTGCTAGTCACACGTAGCGACAGTAATTTGTGAGTTTTAGACAAAATCTAACAACTAGTAGTAAACGGAGCGTGTGATCTGATCGATCCGCAAGGATAGCTGCCGCTCGCACCGGCATGCGGCATCGTCTCCGGCGAGAGCGCTCGCGGCGATAAGGGTGCGGTTCCACTGAGGCGGAGCTGTGCGCGATTCACCAATCACATGGCTTGAAATCTCCGCTCATTGTGCCTCGAGTGGATTTCAAGCGATGTGATTGGTGAATCACGCACAGCTCCGCTCCGCTCCGCCTCAGTGGAACCGCACCCTAATCACTGGAAACGCTCAATTCTATCTGCGATTTTACGGCTGGTGATTTTACGCGCAGCATGTTCCGCGTTTATTCGCAGGTAACATTCGCTGCATTGGGCAGGATGCAACCATGATTACGGATACGATTACATCTGCAAACATGAAAATCGACCCCACAAAGACCTAGACAAAAACCTAACTAGCCTCGCGAGGGATTTTCCTTATATCCAGATTTTGTTACAACAAAATCTGCGATGATGATTATATTTTGCCTATCTTTACGCAGCATAAACGCCCCGTGTGTCAGCTTTGATAAACAACAAAAAAGGTAGCATACTCCTAACCCCGCATTAGGAGTCTCTGAGTGCTCTGGTGACGTGGAAAACACGAATAGCGCAACACCTATGATATGACAGAGATTCCTATGATAGGTATAACATTATCTTACCTGAGTCGCCTTTCTATGCAGGTAGGACAAAATCTAACTCATCAAAGCTTGAGTTTATAAAATGTCCTAGCATTGTAATGAGTCAAGCCGTGGAGATATTAGCGAGCGTTTTACATACTGAATATTTCGCTGTATAATGGGCCCGGTGAAATCGCATCAGAACACGATGAGATTCTAATCCCGCACCTACCCTTAGCGCTCTTTAGATGCAAATTCACTAACTTAGGCATGCATGCCGTTGCACGTACGCATGTCATTACGGGGCATATTAAATTATGTTTAGAGTGTTATAAATTCTCCTTATTTGCAACCTGGCACTGAAAAGCAATTGAGTTTTACGACGAGGTGTATGCAGTAAAGTGAGATTTCACGAATCCTACTTAATATTATAAATGCGAAAGTTTGTAAGGATGTATGTGTGTGTGTGTGTGTTTGTTGCTCTTTCACGCAAAAACTACTGAACGGATTTTCTTGAAACTTTGCAGTAATATAGCTTAGACATCGGAATAACATAATTTGTTAAAATTTATAGAGATTTTTGAAGGGACTGGTTTCCCGAAGCGAAGCGAGGGCGGATTTACTAGTAGGTATCATAATAAGGTGAAGAAGGTGAAGTTGGATGTAGTTTTCGACAAACATTTACATAATTAACGTTTTACCAGGCGTAATGAATGGTTTCCAAGTAGCTAACTTCGATCAATGCATCTTTTTCTATTATACAGGTATCGATGGTAGCCAATGTATGGGTGGTAGTTCTTATGTCGCTCGTAGCCTGGTGGTTTGAGACGATTGCTGTCTATTGAATTCAACTTAACGGGAATTCAACATTCAGAGAATTCAACTTTTTTTTATTGAATTAAGGTAGCAAACGAGCATGCAGCACCACCCTTCCGCTGCCGCCCATGGCAATTGTGACCGACTTAGAACAAGACCCAATTTAGGGACTAGGGTGGTTAGTCCAATTAGTAGATGGTCCAATTAGTAGGAATTCAACTTTGTGGACCTGAAGGAAAATTTTGGAGCATAATTTATTTAGAACTTGAATTCAGGTAATGTGGTCTTAAAATAATGTGCATAAGAACTAATAAACAAACAGAGATATAGGTTTGATCAAGAGTCATTTAAAAAATAAACGCATTAGCACCAATTCGGATAAATCGTGAATAAACAGCAGATAACGCAGGTCTTACAATGAGTCCTAGAAAACCTGGTCCTAATTGTGGTAGGTATGGCGTGACTGCTCTGTATGACGATTTGGTGCCTAAACAAATCGGGCAACCTTCCAGTTATCAACACAACCCTAGTATTAGGTTGTATTCATACTTGGTAATATTTTACAGATTAAACTTTAATCTACTTTAGTAACAGTACTTTAATTATAGAGTAAGAGTTAGGTTCTAGTACGGTCACACATGCGTCACTACACTTAAGGACTGAGATGGTCACCTCTAAAAAGTGTAACCGACTCCAAACCTTTCTATTCGGAATACAATAATTGCTGTTAAAGCAATATTGGACGGTAGAAATGATACAAGTACCGTGTTGGGCGGTGGTACTTTCACGGGTGAACTATAGGCTCTTACTCTTACCACTATACCTTAAGCTTAACTTTAATGGACCTTATTGACAACGTGCGAGTATAGATATGAGCGAGAATGACCTCTTACTATCGTATGGCGCGACTGCCCATTTGGCAGTTAATAAAGCGTTTCTTTAAAACAAGCTAAAATTAGTGAAAAGTAAACAACTTTACAAAATAGAAAACGTTAAGCGGCGGTGACTGGCAGCGTTTAAAATAACAATGTAAGGCCATTTAGATAATTGTCTGCGCGCCGGTGACGGCAGTCCCCCTTTTTAGTGGTGTGTCTGGCTTTAAGCTTTTGTTTCAACCAGCTTTGTTTGAAGACTGAATTTTTTTAAAGTTAAATAATGTTTTCTTCTTGGAAAGAGTTGTCGAGGTTTTATTATATTAAATGTATCTACGCACTATTGTGGGCGGAATGCTTACGTATGTATAGAACTAGTTTGTTTCATGGCTTGCATGTGTGGGAGTCATGTGTGTACGCTTCGCGGAATGCACATAGGCGAACAATGTTGTCCTCTGGCTTGTAATTAAAATGTTGTGTGTGTTTTAAGATAATTAATAGTACCTAGTATAAGTACATGACGGGACTGCTGCGTACACAGGCAAGTTATGTACACAGCAACAAGACTCAAATAGGGACTAAGATGCTTAGTTCAGTTAGCAATTGGTTTTAGAAAAACAATTAGTTAATTTGTAAAAAGGAACTGTGAGACTGACACTAATCCCATGCAAGTAGGCCAAGGTATCGTAAAAGCGTAAAGAAAAGGGCTTATACTTGACGGTAGGGCTGAAGACCAGTTGCTTATTTACCAACGTCTTGATCTTTGATCCTAGAGGCTTGAGAGCCTTTGAAATAGTGAATAAATTTACCAGCACGAATGCAAATGCCTTCATTTGTCTACATAAATACATTCGTGTCGTGTTGTCGAATTAGTCGGACGCGGAAAGCATGCACACGACTCGACGTGACACTGAGCGGTCGCGTTTAACAAATATTAGTCTAATCACTCGTAATGAATGAGTGTTTGAATGTTTCAGTTCATTTATGTTACATTTTTAGCTGAAGGGCTGGCGGAAACGCAAACACGCCACCTGAAGGACAACATTTCTTACACATTCTTACTGTATTTTTTTTATGAATGTAATATAGCAAACGAGAATGCTTTCACTTCTGCGTCGCCTATGATAAATGCGATCACCTGATTAAAAAAACGACTCGCACATACTAATTCACTCGTAGATAGGATTGATACACTCGAGGACAAAGATGGTCTCCTCTAAATAAAGTCACATACACAAGCCGTACATAAAGTGTATTGACAAAATATCCACATGATTAAATGATTCCGAATTTGAATTTGACACTAAACACATACCTAATTCACATGGTGACAATAACATCATTACAATGTAAATAATTATAAATCTATTCGCATCTAATTAAACCGCAATAATTCCGCCTATTGTCACACATTCCACATTAGGCTAGTTTACAAATCGCTGCTTTTCATGAATACTCGCACAAAACAAAATTTTGAAAATAACAGTTTATAACACAGCCAATTCCAAAATAGTGCTTATTTCATGCTCAGTAAGACTCACATTCATAACGGCAAAACCGGCATAATGGCGCGCAAAAATGTTGTTTTGTGATTGGTTGATTTATCACGCCATATTTGTGCAACAATCTATGTTCGCCAGTTGCTATTATTGTTTTCGCGAGAGCACATGAAACTTTCTAGAATATTATCTTATTTCCAAATAATCGAGTGTTAAAAGTGTTAATTTAGGCAATATTTTCTACAATATTGATTTATTTTGAGTTGCTTGAATATTGAAGATAAAATTGTGTCTATTTTCGATCATAATATTTTTAATAAAAAGTGCTGCATTTCATGCTATTTTGATTTATGTTCCTATTCATGATAATATACTAAAACTCATTTTGTAACAAGTCGAATGACGTGCAGTTTTTAATTATTAATTATGGTATTTGATGACAAAAACCAAAATATTTCGATTTTGATTAAACTTTGATTAATGCCCTTTCAATGTATATATTTTATTTTTCTATTGATAAAATACATGAAAAGATAAGAGAATTAATATTTTGTTTAATTTTTAAATGGCTGCCCTGTAAAATGTGTGTTTTTTGGATTGTGTGGTTATTCGTGTAAACCAGCGAAATAATGTCATCGAATTAGGACAAATAACGTGCGTTCGGCGCAGCGATGCGTCGGCTAATTCGGCGTCCATTGCGGTCTGCGTATTTGTCTAATCGTCGATTTAACTATATAGGTCAGCAGATGTTTGTGCATTCAGCGCTAACCGGTGTTATATTAGTGGTAGGCACGGCGGTTTCAAATTAAATTCTAGTCCAGGTGTGAATTCGATACATTATCTAGTTGATAAGTCTTTAACATAATATCTTATTGCTACTTAGGTATATCCAAGCGTACATCCCATCGATTTTTGTTCAAGTTACGTTAAACTATTCAAAAAATGCGTGAATGTCATGTTTCCATTCAATTCCCGCGTAGTCTGGTTACGTGTCAGGAGTACGGGGTTCGAGAAAATGCCAGAATGTACCACAGAGACTTTATTGTAATCATCGATGCACAATTACACTCCGCGCACACACTAAAATACCATGCAGGTACTCGTAAACACACTCGTCGATCACTGTATCGCCCGTAGAAATCACTTCACTTCTCGCTGGTATCGCTCGTAGGTATCGCTGGTTCTTCCCAGTTTCGCTTCCGAAACTAGAATGCCACGCGGTCGACCGAGTGCCCCTTTTATACCACTCATCCACCATTCATGCTATTCTAGAATGTTCCGGCAGTTGTTGGAATTAGGTTCGAGTATGTTCCTTGCAAGCGACTTTCGACCTAATAATGACTATTATCGTAAGGTCGAAGCGTCGTGCGCGTACTGTCGAGACGGCCGCGTTCTATTTGTTCGCTTGACATGTTTATGGCCCTTATTGTTTGATGCTTCCGGTTTAGCGTACTTCGCTAAATCGGAAGCATCATAAACCAGGGTTGTCACAATACTAATGTCAAAATCAGGGAGTAAAATCAAGTTATGAAAGATGCTGTAAGAAATATGAGCAAACGAAGCCAACACATAAACGATCAAATACAATTGTATCTGGCACGACATATCTTCGATAATAGATTTACCACATTGCCCGCTTATATCCGGAATCACTGCCTTGCCTATTGATTACTAACCGCAATATATCCATGATAATTAAAGTTTAATCCACAGCATATACATATTATAATTCTGTTACTGTCCCTAAGCCACCAATCCACACCGCAGCGTGGTAGTATGGTCTAGGCTTTCTCACTTGTGAAGGGTGTTCGTAATTTTCTATAGATAGGCTATGAAGACAGTATCCGCAATGATAAAAGTTTAAAATCAAAAGGAACTATTTGCCACTGGCTCATGTATTCATTCGACAAAGTATACTCAAGTACGGATCTTGTCTTTAAACATCAATCTTTGATCCCACCCAGGATATCGCAACTTGATACTTCTAACAACATTTCATAACTCAAACAATATCGTAATCTTTATCCATGACACTTTGTTATAGACAGAGTTCAATGAAAATTAAAAACAACGCTATTTATCGCTGCAACAATGAAGAACTGAAAAATGATCGCTGCAACGTTCGGCGTAATGAGGAGAATGGGAATCGCGGCCGCGTATTGTTTCGGAGGTATCTACGGAGTTTAAAAACAACGAAGCGTTTGCTTCAGTGAAATGATTTCGCGCGGATTCATGGCGCGGATAACGGTGTTTATTCTTTACGATTACCTGTTGGCGTCTTCTCTATATCTACATATTATATGTATGATCCCTGTTTATACTCGGAGGTCGGAGGATACAGGAGAAAAACCGTTACAATGGGGTCTTTATTTCCGCAGTAGGAACCAAAACAATGGTTTTTAAAATTTTTCTCTATCCCTGCTTATCTTAGAAAATGGCTTAACCGAAATGAGTGGGGTTTTCATTAATATATTGCGGTATACTTCACTTAATAAATAGTAATTGTATTTTAATCTGTTCATAATTTTAAAAATGTCAGCTCAACTCAACAACGCATAGCCGAAACTACTGAAAACACGAAGCTGAAAGGCATGTATGTTCCTCGATGAGTGAAGCATTAAGAAAGGATTTTTTAAATTTTCCCCCAAAAGGATAAAAAAGGGATAAACTGAAACATAAATACCACTCGGGTGAAGTCGCGGAGGATAGCCAGTATCTATTGTATAATTATTTTTATCAGTTTCAGTTTAGTAGTTTAAACTTTAACTGACATTTGTTTGTTTGAACAGGTTAACGCAACAAAAAATATTACCGAACTAAAAAATAGAAAATAAGTTTTAATAAATTTAAATTAAGAATAGTGTTAAAAATTTCAATAAATCGATGGGTCCTATGTATATGGGCCAAAATGTAAAATTAGAACTTTACAGGAGAGGCTTCCAAAGTTTCAATTTACTATAACTTTAAATTGATAAAACCGAAGTTCCCGAATCTTTGCTTATTTGCTAAGAAAACTATTTCCCTCATTTACACTGTAGTATTTTATATATACATTTATCTGGTTTTTTTAAATGTCACATTGGCCCTTCTACGTTAGTTTTTGTTAAAATTATTTTTTTTTGAAAACACCCTAAAAGGGCCGATATACCATGTTGGCCATTATACGCGTATTACCTACGCTAATTAGCATAATGTATATATTTTTTTAATTTTTTATCTATAAAATCAATAAACGATTGAAGTAATTGATAATTCATTAATTAGAATATAATATAAAATCTTCGTTTTAATTGTTGTTTTCATTTCCCAAAGCCAAATTCACAAAATTCCGACATCTAGACATCTTAGCGTGATAATTAGATGTCATTTTTACATATTAAACTAAATTGTAACCCAAAAACACAACAATTACATTTCGTATTCATCTTTATTCATGACAGTGCGGCCGATGCTCCGTTCAACGTATAAGTGTCAAACTGGCTGATTGTTCCAAACTATAAAGAAACGCGCGGGAAACTCCCCGCGTATAAATCTCTAACTACGCTTAGGACCTTATACGTTTAAATTCATGTTACATATGCCGTTATACCGTAATAAAAAATCGTGTTTCTATGCTGAAATCTTTTTTTTTTAATAGCTCACATGATTCATTATATCGATAAGATGCGTTACCCACAAAAAAGCCAAAATCGCCAAATTGCTAGTTTGGCCCATATACATAGGACCCATCGTTAATATAAATTAATAATAGTGTGCTTCGTAATCGAATAATTTCATCTAATGCTTCTCTGTTACATGGGGTTTGTCCTGTTAGCTTTGAGCAATCAAGTCCTTCAATTCGAATTCCGTCCAAAGATCTTCCACGACTAAGTGCTACATAAGCTTGTCCAGCTGCAAACAGTCGAGAACCTAGATAAATGACTGCAGATGAAAATTATATAAATCTTATTTTGCAAATTGAAAAATGGAATAATTTTATCAAAAATCCCCCCCCCCCCGTGCTTAATACGAACGAAATCATACAGATTTATGTCTATGCCGCCCCGCCGGGATCCATTTACTATGAATTTGCCCCCCCCCCCCCCCCCCCCACAGAGTGCCGCCCGCGTGCGCGTGCGCTGCACGCCTTGCATGCCCGGTTACGGCGCCCCTGATTAGTGTATTGTCATCGGTCCTCGATAAATCAACAAAGTTTGAACGAAATCTGGCCGTTTAAAGTGTGTCAAAATCGCGCCCAAAGAAGTCGGTTACAAACAATTATACATACAAACATACAAGTGAAGCTAATATAAAGCGTGTAAAAAGGTATTTAAATTGTAATAGCCATAACAATGAAATTACATTTCATTCTCTGATATGACTCATATGATACAATTTCTTCGTAATAAAAATTGGCACGTAATAATATAAAATCAAACACAGTTAATGGATTTGTCTTACATTCGTCAATCAAGTTATTTACATTCGTCAATCAAGTTGTTTACATTCGTCAATCAAAGTCGTCGTCACGGCGTCGTGTGGACTAAACACCATATTTTTTGTATTGTATTCGCACGAAACAAAATAACTCGTGCCTGGTCTGATTGTTATTTCCATCATGTGCGTTATTTACGGATGGTGAATATGGATCAATTGCTTTTCAGTTAACAGGGAATTTATCGCGAGTTCGGCTGCGATATGACCGGAATTTTCCGATGCAATTGTTTTAATTTACTCATTACCGCTACAAAATTATCCCGTGTTGCGAACGGGATAAACTTTGTAACTGCTGGTTAATTGTAATGGAATGTTATTATAGGTTCCATAAATACTTTTTATATTTTATTAATACAAAATGCTCCCTATAGTTCCCACTCATGACATTTGTATTTTATATGATAAAGTACATTAAGTTAACGTGTAATTACTTTTGTTTTAACGAAAATTTACTTAAGTATAATAAAAATTAATTAGTTATTAAAATTACCGGTACTGATTATGTTTTCTAAAAACACAATTTAAACAATCTGTCCGCAAACATACTTCCGTGGTACCTAATTAAAACGGTATTCTTAACATTTCCTCTGAGCAAAGGGGACAGATTGACAAAAGTATCGATCCAAAGAACGTGGAACTAAATAAACATTTACAAATAAGCCGTAATTCCGTCTCGTATTCCGGACTCGAAATAACACATCAAAAGAAAAAATGCGATTAATCGTACGACTGATCCGACGACCGGTCGGCCGTCTTTCCATTTGTTCTAAAATTACACGGAATAAAATTACAACTCTCCTTTGATCCGTCCCCTCATTAGTTTCAGCCTCTTTAGCGTACGACTGCCTAAACGATGACACGCCATATTCAGTAGAACGTGCATGCTATTTTCGGTTTTGTGCGAGCGTCCTATGTGACATGTTGGCGTGTCTTGTGTCGAACGATGGAGACCGCTCGGGATGCATTGTACAGTAAATGAGAGGGATATGAAGTCTCGCGACATGATGGACGCCTCGCTTTGACGGTGTTATTGTGTTTGACGGCCTGCGATTCTCAGGATACACTGCCGTGAAGACGATATTTGGTAATGGGCTACAGAACTTCTTGGAATATGCGGTTAGTTTTAATCTACCTATATATAAAAAACTCCTGCGTTACTGGTGATTGACTGACAGACAACGCACAGCCGAAACTACTGAACGGAAGAAGCTGAAATTTACCATGTATGTTCCTTGGGGAGTGTAGGAGAGCACTAAGGGAGGATTTTCAGAAATTCCACCCCGAAGGAGGAGAAAAAGGGGGTGAAGTTTAAACGAATTCCACGCGGGCAAAGCCGGCGGGCGGAAGCTAGTACGTTAATAATAAACTTACTGATTTTATGATTCATTTTTAACGATAATTTAGTTATAAATTTTAAACTGCATCTAAGTACTTTATATTGTTGGTAACAATCCCGTGCAGTTAATACAAGTTTATCACGTGAAGTACTTGCTTTTAAAGAAAAAAATAACACCAGGATCACTATCATAAGTCCACCTTTATAGTAATGAATATGAATAATATAATAAACACATACAATCTCCCAGCCCCTTACTTAACGTAGACGGTACGGACAAGACAAATATCACGTCACTACCACTCATGAGCCGTGAATTATTATTATATTTATTATTATATTAACGGTTTTCTCGCATATGTTTTGACGACCCGAATGGCGCAATGGTTAACACGCCGATCGCTGTTCCGAGGGTCCTGGGTTCGATTCCCAGCGAGGCGGAAATTTGAATGATGAGTTTAAATTTTCGTTCTCGGTCTGGGTGTATGTCCTTGTCTTGTGTGTTGTCCAAGGCACCCACGACACAGGGAATCCTAGTGTGGGGCTTTGAGTTTGAAGCGTTATTTATTTATTTATTTATTTATTTATTTATTTATTTATTTATTTATTTATTTATTTATATAAATGTCTCCCGGTAAGTATACTCCGACAAACATAATAACTAAGTCGAATTGAGAATCTCCTCCGTTTTTTGAAGTCTGTTCAAACCATTCAAATTTTTTTAGATTTTTATGTTATTTTTACCTAACAATCTAAAGTCTGAAGGGTTATAATTAACTCCAGATATTACCGATGCGTTAACTACGTACTTAACAAAAGTAGACAGAACAAAGGAAGTAAGACAGTGCTGAATAACTTTGGCAGCAACTTCAACAAAGTTATAGTTAGTCAAGTAGACTTCAAACAAAGATTTCAGATAAATATAGATAGTAACGAAAATAGATAGTTCGTTAAGCTTTCTTATTAAATTGTTTCATTTCATTTATTTGTTTGCTTTAAATGTGGTACATCAAAAGTTGGTACATAGGTATACATAATTTTGTTTCTCACATTTAGCTACAATATAAGCATGCAAATATTAAAATATGAGTAAGCTGTAAGACATATATATTAAGAGCACTATATTATTCTAATTAACATTATCATTTGTCATTATCTTAGTTTTTAAAATCATTTTCAGTTGAAATGGTTTAATAGTTATCGGTTGGCGGTTTAAAAATAATATTGCGTAAATACAGTAATTAATACGCCTTTAGAGCCTTAATGACACAGGTTTCGCATTCTGTCCACCAATTACAACGTAATGACGTGGGATTACGTTACATTTTAAAATTTAATTATATCACTCGATTGATTAATTTAAGTTTAACTATTTGTTTCGTTAACGAGGTGGAAATAACTATACCTGTATTAAATATCTGTTTCATAGTTGACGACCCGGATGGCGCAATGGTTCACGCCGGATCGCTGTTCCGAGGGTCCTGGGTTCGATTCCCAGCGAGGCGGAAATTTGAATGACCGTTCTCGGTCTGGGTGTGTGTCCTTGTCTTGTGTGTTGTCCATGGCACTCACGACACAGGGAATCCTAGTGTAGGGCTATGAGTCTGAAGCGTTATTTATTATTTACTTATTTATTTATTCATAGTTGACAAATGAGCAGACGAGCCTCCTGACGGGACGTGGTCATCGTCATATACATCAGTGCTGCCAAAAGCACTGATGCGTCCAGGAAAAATCATCACAACCCATAACTGGCCCGCTGCTAGGCACGGGTCTTTTCTTAGAATGAGAACGCTATGGCCGTATTCCACCACGCTGGCCAAGTGCAGATTGGCGGAAAGCAAGAAGCAAACAGACAGTCAGACAGATAAATCATGTCTCACAACGTCCGAACGTTGGTACTAAGGAACTATTTTCCCAAATCAAAGCGAGGATTTTACAAGTAAGATAAAAAAATCAAATTATTACAAAACACACATTTATAACACTTCAATGAGCGCGCGTTATCAAAGCACAATTCCTACATTTACGGGTTAACTGCGGGGCAAGAGTGGTCGGTAGCTCTTGACGTGTAAAATATGCGGCCCTCGTCGTAATATATCGAGCGTGGAGAGCCCTGGAGAGCCCTGGACCAGCCTGAGTTACCGGCTCTCTGCCGGCTGAAGCTGCTCTCCCTGTCTCCGATTATACATCATTATGAAAAATTTTAATAAGTTTTATAAAATTGAAATAGAGCGAGACGCGCGGCAGATGTGACGCGAATTAACAATTTTGTCTACAGAACTATTAGCATCGTTATTTAAGATTACCAAGAGTCTAAACTCAAATTCTGATGCCTACACGGCAATTAAAATAAAAATAATAATTATGTACTGAAAGAATAAATACCTTTTCCTCATGCCTCAGTATACAACTATAGTATATAACTATAGTATACAATACAACTGAGGCTAGAGGAAAAGGTAGCGTCAGTATCAACATTCCCCTTATGAAAACTTATCTTCGTAGATGTCTCTTACTCATAAACTGCCTCCATGATAAATCTTTCAGACTTCACTTTTTGATGAAAATCTTAGAAGAGCGCATCATCTTTATTCCAGCGTTTAATGCTAGAATTGTATAAATAACTAGGTATCATAAATAATGCCGCAATGTAGTATTCGTGCTAATATTTGCGTTTCATCACAACATGATAAGAGCAAAAGCACCCAGATCTATAACAAAAATTTAACTCAACATCAAAATTTCTGCGTCGCCGCAAACTGAACCTGGGACTCTCCAAATGGAAACCCAGCGTGGTAACCATTGCGCCATGCAGACGGTATCACTACATAGTATAAAACAAAGTCGCTATTTTTGTCCGTCTGTTTGTTTGTTTGTCTGTTTGTCTGTATGCTTAAATCTTTAAAATTACGCAACGGATTTTGATGCGGTTTTTTGTAATAGGTAGAGTGATTCAAGAGGAAGGTTTTTATGTATAATACATGCGTATATTCCCACGAGAACGGGATCCACGCGGGTGAAACCGCGGGCGGGCCGCTAGTTCTTACTAAACAGTACTAACAGTACAGGTGAAAATTACAATTCGCGTATCACAACCGGCGGCCTCAATAACGCAGCGTGAGCCGCCCGTAATCCGCTTCATAAGCACATTATATTAATGGCTAGTCTTTGTAACTCATAAATAGATTAGGGTTATAGCGGGCGTAACGCACGTGTGACGTGTTGCACCGCACGCGACTCGCGATGAGCGAGTATAGCGCATATACTACGCGTTTAATATTAGCGTAACTGAAATTTAAGTTAAAGAAAAATGATGAAACATCATGTAGGAAGGTAGGTTTAAATTTAAATGAAGTTTTTTAACTTATCGCCATTTCGTTTAGATGCCGAATTAAATACTTTTAAACAATAACTTTAGTTCAACAAATAAATCTCATAAACATTTAAAAAAGTAAATTTTTAACAACATTAAATAATTTTACGTAAATAAAGCCAATTTATTACATACTAATAGTAGTAGTAAATCCGCCCTCGCTTCGCTTCGGGAAACCAGTCCCTTCAAAAATCTCTATAAATTTTAACAAATTATGTTATTCCGATGTCTAAGCTATATTACTGCAAAGTTTCATGAAAATCCATTCAGTAGTTTTGGCGTGAAAGAGTAACAACCCACACACATACTCACTCACACACTCACTCACATACATCCTTACAAACTTTCGCATTTATAAGTAGGAAGGATAGTATAGTAGGATGACGCTATTAACTATTTTTTGATCTGTACCAATTTATTTATTACATACATATTTATATTTATTTAACAGCTGAATTTTAGTAATGGATACATCATTATTTTGCTTGTTGTCAAAGGGCATGAATTTGCTGCGATTAACAAACGCACTCTACCATGGTAATTGGTACACGCGGTACGAACGGTAATTCGTTTGTAATAACAACGCAAACAAATATACATGAATTCTATTAATAAAAAACATTTAAATTAATTTAAGTAATTTGTGTGTTCTGCTTAATAGCAAAACAATTACAGATATAAACAAATTATGCATATCACACGTTTATTATCCTTTTGCAGACATTGATGTTACATAGTATCTCAATGTTTGCAGAGATGTGTTTTATGTAAGTTACCTTTATTATGACGTCATCAAAGTGTTTGCCGGAATTGACATTGTTCTTTGATGACACGAATCCATTGTTCTATGCACGAATCACACATTACAGGATTACAGGTGACAATTGCCAGGAATCCTTGCTTGAACAGAGGGTGACTTCTAATTAGTTTTCATGTGTGCGTGCACTTTGAGGCACCTTAAATGGGGTTTTTGGATATAATCAGTAAGTTCCCATCATGGTTCCCATACAATGTTACATAAAAGTTGACACGCTTATCTATCATTCGTGTAGGTATATCAAGTGTCACAACCTGACAAGGCTTTCTTACCGGTACCGCACTCTCGCCGTGACCATGATCTATGCAACTGAGTCGAAATATCTGTAATTGAATTGTTAGCCAAAATATTACCAAAACATAGTTGGTCGCACAACTCTTTGGGTGAAACAACATGTATATCACCAGTACATAAAACATTCACAACCGCACTAAACGGTGGGCTCTGAAGGGAATTCTAATGACGGAGTGCCTTATTATTTGTTACACGAGCGCTCAGGGCTCCACTTATTACACTAGATATTTTCAAATGACCGGCCTACGTGTTTGTTTAGCGTTGAATGAAGTTTGACGAGAATGCATCTTGTGTACAGGTAAGAGAACTCTTTTTAGCTTGTAGCTGTTTGTATACAAAAGCTTGTGTCTAATTGAGTGCTGGGCGATTGCAACGTTAGATCAGGAAATAGATTGGTAGTTTGGTGATAAATACAACACATGCCTTTCAATAGCCCAATAGGTTGATTGAAGTGGTATCATTACATAGTCGGTCTTAGGGCGGCATAAAACACTTCTTAAACATAATATATTGCACTAACCCCTTTATTATTCCACGCTGGGGCAATATTGTGGTGTAGAATGTGAAATCAAATCCATATCCGACTCGAATGGAGTATAACATACCTGCTACTTATTTTACGTTACGCCAATAGACTCGTGTGCTATAGCAGGGCTTTAAGTGGTAGAACATGAGGAATACAATAAAATTATTTGTATTTTATTGATTGAATCCCACCTCATTAGTCACCATTCCCAATGATACTATATTTAAAAAAATAAGATCGTCCTTCCACTGAAGAATGTCAACTGTGACCGATACTATACGATACATAACTAATACCTAAATCTGAGACGAGTTGGCAGACTTAGAGCGTCATTAAGGTTTTCCATCGATTATAGGATTTATAGGAAATAAAATTTCATCTCGCTCACCATAAAAGGCAACGATACAATGAGGCGACACTCCAATATAATTTGATTTGGAGATAACTCCTCGGAATATTCCTTTGCCGTGACGTATAGATACGATGTGGTTGGCGATAAGTAAAATCTATTATTTACGAGATCCGAGCACAAAATGTCGGTTATCATGACAGATTGGAAATGATAATGTTGCTCACGCTGCTAGATACACAGCCATTTCTGTACAATATTTTATTGTGATAATATACAGAAAGAGTATTGAGATTTTTGGAGGATTTATACGAGTATATTGTTGAGTGAGCCAAATTATAATGGCATTATAATTATATTATTTTACTACCAAGGAAATAGTGTCTTCTTGTTGATAAGTAGACTTCTAACGATGTGCTGACGTTAAAACAGTCTTTCATAACGATAATGATAATAAGGGATGAACAAACAAATAAACAAACAAACACACGTACCTAAAACACACGTACCTAACACACACACACGATAATTTACCTAATAATAGTAAAGAAAATTATTTCTTATTATGCTTGATAAAATTCGCTAGGTAGCTATTAGCACAGCACTGAATTTTAATATAATTAATACAATAATTTGTATTAATATTTTTACTAATACACACACGAAGAGTAGATATTATTTCACCTGTGAAATAGAACTATTTGCGGATCATTTTTATCGCAGTGCCTAAACTATAATTATTTAGATACCTCGTTTGAGTGGATTTAACTCTCATCATTCAGGGGAGCATCTATTTCAGCAAAATATTTTCTGTTCTATAAATAAATGTAGTTTCACTATATTTTTTTATTTATTTTACTATCTACAAATTCACGTATGTTATGTCCCGTGTTTTAATTCAAGAGTGAACCGGCTTCTATACATGAGTCGAAGAGAATATAATATGTAGAATTGCCACTCCCCGCTAAAACAACTTTATTACTGTACGCTTACGGTTCAATTTGGCGTGCAAGCAAAATTTACTTAAGGCACTTTAAATTAAAGCGGAAATTAAATTAAAGTGGAAAGCTGGCATTTGTATGAGCCATTATTAAAACGAACTCCATATCGAATTTATACGGAGTATAACTTAATTTAACCACCCATGACTACATAGCTGCTTACCATCAGGATTGTAGGATGTAGTTAATAAGAAGGTTCAGAAGGTCAAATTAGTCCATTGCTTCAACAAATCCCCATAGTGCGCCGTCTAAGAAGAAAAAGTGACAAGAAACTCCCAAGGAGTTTTTTCACTCACAGTTACAGATAGCAAATAGTACCTAACTAATATGACTTACACAATCATCATGTCTCATATCAGAGTAATTTCATCTTCAGAGTGAGCATCTACTTTTTCGCCGGATCGCCGTTCCAGGGCGGGTTCGATTCCTAGCGAGCGGTGTGAATGATGAGTTTAAATTTCTGTGTGTGTGTGTGTTCTTGTCTTACGTTTGTGTGTTGTCCATTTCTTCCACGACACAATGAATCCTCGTATAGCGCTATGAGTGTATAGCGTTATTTATTTAGTTTAACCTATAACCTTAAGGGCTCATTCACACGAGGACGAATCGTCTTTTTTCACGAATCGTCTTTTTTCACGATTCGTTATTTTTTTTTTGACGGCGGCAATGCTTTTTAAATACTCATGTTCACACGCTTGACGAATCGTGAAAAAAGACGAATACGGATACGTCTTTTAGAAATCACGAATCGTGAATGTTTTATGATTATGACGGATACGTCTTTTAAAAATCACGAATCGTGAATGTTTCTGAACCAATCTGAACTGAGCCAAATCACGAAATAAATGTGAACTTCAATGCGGATATTTTGACGAATCGTGAAAAAACACGATTCCGTATTCAATGTGAACGTCCATCCGTCAAGACGTATCGTGTTTTTTGCCGAATCGTCAAAGACGTATTCCGTGGGAATGAGCCCTTAGTCCCAACAATACCTATACCGTGCTATGATCTCCTGGTAAGTCTCAAAAGAAATTCCACAGCCATTCGTCGTATTCACGTGAGTCGCGGCGGAACCGGGAACGCGATAATCCCTCATTGAGTGCGCGCATTGAAATATTAGCCGTACAAATGTGGCGGCCACTGAGCCCTGCCCAACATAAATATGAGTACATTTGTAGGTTTGTTTGTTGCGCACAATGTGTTCGGAGCGGCTTAGCGTGAGTAATGTGGGGATGGGCCGAAGTCTTTATGGAACGAATTGGGTTACGAGGCCCGGCTCTGTTCCTAAATTGTTCTTGCTATGAACCGCTCGTTTTGTTTCAGTTATGTTAAGCGATGATCATCCAGTAGCGTATTTTTTATTTTATTTGAAAGTATAAAATAGGTCGCACACTCATCACGAATTATTGAAAGCCGTTTGACGTTGAAGATGAAAGGCAGAGAGATTTAAGAGAGAATTTGAAGGTGAAATTGAGTTACAGAGAATTTTCGTCGATTTTAAGAACTTCCAAGCAAAGACCCGGCAACAGAAACCTACGTTCAAAATCAATTAAATTACTACTAGTCCCTAAACTGAGTTTTGTTCTTTTTTTTTTATGGAATAAAGATAGCACACGAGCATGCAGCACCACCCTTCCGCTGCCGCCCATAACAACTGTGACCGACCTAGAACTAGACTCAAAGGGACTAGGATGGTTAGTCTAGTTAGTAGACGGTGTTAGAATAGTGATGACATACGGCTCCGAGACGTGGTGCTTCACTATTGGTCTGATGCACAAGCTCAGAGTCGCTCAGCGGGCTATGGAGAGGGCTATGCTCGGTATTTCTCTGCGTGATCGAATCAGAAATGATGAGATCCGTAGACGAACACGGTTAACCGACATAGCCCAGAGAATTAGCCGACTGAAGTGGCAATGGGCCGGCCATATAGTTCGGAGGACCGACAACCGTTGGGGAAGAAAGGTCCTCGAATGGAGACCACGTCTCGGAAAAAGGAGCATAGGACGCCCCCCGACCAGGTGGACTGACGACCTGATGAAGACGGCGGGCATCCGCTGGATTCAACGGGCTCAGGACCGGTTAGGGTGGCGCCAGTTAGGGGAGGCCTACGTCCAACAGTGGACATCAAAAGGCTGATGGATGGATGGATGGTTAGAATATTAGTTGGTTAGTTTGTTAATAAGTGCGAGGACAGGGTATGTTAGTGATAATTAGTCCTGTT
Organism: Hesperia comma; assembly: GCA_905404135.1. Classification (NCBI taxonomy): domain Eukaryota; kingdom Metazoa; phylum Arthropoda; class Insecta; order Lepidoptera; family Hesperiidae; genus Hesperia; species Hesperia comma. The sequence continues at coordinate 404,929 of FR990028.1, read as the reverse complement.
AGTTAATGTTAGTAATAGTCCAGTTAGTTATTGTTAGTATGAGTCTTGTTCTAATTCGGTCACAGATTCGTTGCCACCCCTGAGGTCTGAGATGGTCGCCACTAAAAATTGTAACCGGCTCCACACCTTCCTATCCGGACCACAATTGTTCTTAAAACAATTATTACACGGTAGGAATTGTACTAAGTACCGTGGCGGGCGGTGGTACTTCCCCGGGTGAACTCTAGGCCCTGCCACCTAATAAAACTCTACGTCTGTCACTATCATGGGCGACTGCGGAAGGTTCGCGCTGTATGTTCGTTTGCTACCTAAATGCATAAAAAAACATTTTAATTGCCTTATTGTGACTCTCAGTTGTTTTAAAACATAAAAGTAATTAAAGTTACCTACTAGTTACACCAATTAAATAATATTATTATTATCTTATAATTCCTTGTGACAAATGACGATGGACACAATAATATACAGTGGCGCTGTGAAAAATTATTGTATACGGTTTCGCGCAACACCGCCTGGCCAGAGCTTTTCGTTCCGCTACGGATCTCGCGATTTGGGGAACGTCATGAAATTATTCGTGCAATCGCTATTTTCTCTTATGTAGGGTGTAAATAGAAGAGAAATAATGAATGGGACAGTTCGTTACAAGAAATAGCTACATTAAAAGATAAATAACAAAGCGAATTCATTCACAACTGGCGCGACTGTAACATTAAAATTTGAGCATTGTTAACGACTTATAAGTATGAAGGGTCACCGTCACCGCACAAGACCACTGTTCCAAGGTTCCTGGGTTTAATTGCCAACAAGGCGATTTCGAATTAGAGTTTAAATTAAGCCTTTTCTCAGCGTGGGCGTGTGATCTTGTATTTTTGTTGCCTACACCATGTAAGTTTCGTGGGAGGCTATGATTGTGCAGAGTTTTTTATTTATTTATGGGTAAAATATAAATGTATACAGCTGTACGCTCCATATGAATTGAAATATCACGATTATTTTGCATCAATTCTATTTCAGTCCACATCTGTCCGCCAACACTAACATAGGCGTTTCAATATAAACATGCTGTCACTCTCACCGATGTACTAATAGTGCGGGACGGAGCTAATGTAAGCGCAAACAGCGCGCTTCCGTGACGTGACGGAAATGGCTGTCACGTGGACTCACGCGTGACATCATATTTGGATCGAATATGGAGACAACACTTTGTGAGGTCAAGTCGAAACTACTGCGTCTTGCCTATCAATTAAACGGAATATACGTGCCTTTTTATGTAGAAAGAGAGTGGACAGGTTGAGCTACCGAATGATGAATGTCTGTCTCAGTCCTCATACCCAATAATAAACTAACGGACTAAAGTTCTTAGGGCGCTTTTAGTGTCACGCACGCGGGATTGGCCCGCATGCGTGAAATTTCACGCTGCGGATCATACGCAGTTTAAGTTTCAGTCTTCTGCGGGTTGCGTAACGGGTTGCGTAGACGATTAGTACAATACGGTGCGTGCGCCCCGTCCGACACTAAAATGGGCAGTAAAGTTGTAGGGACGCTTACGCATGCGGATGCCCCGCTACGGGATGACGCTCCGCACAGCGTCCCGCGTCCCGCGTGCGTTTATTACGCTTTATAATAAATTCAGATATGAAATTGTTCTTTGCGGGTGCTACGCATGCGGGCCAATCCCGCGTGCGTGAGCAAATCCGCATGACACTAAGAGCGCCCTAAAAGCGCCCTTACACCTATTTGAAATAATGTTCCTAATCGTTGCGGAAAGGTGGTACAACTGTGGTGGTGCTACTATGCGTTTGCTGCCTTAATTTCACAAAAAGAAGAAACTGGGAGCGGTCATCTTAGTCATTGTTAAGTTCCATAAACCTACGCGTTGGCAACGTATCGCCATAGATCAAGTAACTAGTTACTATCAAAAGGCTTGTAAATTCATTTTTCGGCTATTTTCGTAAAAAATACAGTAGGTATCGTCTAGTTTACCGTAAAGATCAAAAGACTAACAACTTCAAATGGATCTTTTATCTTTCACGCTTGTTATCATTTTAAAAGCTATTCATATTTAAAAAGTAGAACACAGAAATACCAGGTAATACCTAACGCCCACATAATTTCTGCAGTCTCAATAGTTCCACTTATTGTGCTAGTACATTTATTTAGAAAAATATCTTCCCTTATATTTTTTGAAAACAAATTAAAGACAGAACATTTTTTATCCTTGAGGATAAGGTATTAAGGCTTTTCAGTACATTTAACACGGTTAGTATTTATAATACAGAATTTATATTATTTAGAAGATTTTCGGACAAAGAAATAGTCGTTACAAATCAGTTTTCTTGAGTTGATAAACATAGCCAGGACATTAAAATTTATGGTCGTATATAATTGTATTGTATATTAACGTGAAGATTTCAATATTCATTGAGATTAGTAAAGGAGTTATAGGGAGAGATAGTCAGAGAAAAGGAGAGGATTGGATATTTTTCAAAATCTATATTTTATGAATAGCAACTAATATTATAACCTTATAACTATCCAAGTATTATGGTGTAGTTGGAAAAATTATGCGCCACAAGAAATCAAGATTACAGACGTTCTAAGCATGATTGGTACCTTGCTTGGGTTTAAAAGCCCCACAATTTCAGAGAAGTTTACGGCAAAACATGTTTATAATAATAACCATTTACTCTCGTTTTAAATATTGAAAAGATTTATAAATAAAACATTTTCCGCGAACGTCCTGATCTCGTAAATAATAAATACGACGCTTTGCTGAAACACTCCAAAATAATTTGATTTCGAGATAAGTCCCGCAGAATATTCCCGCTTATATATTATATCCATTCAATATTTCACTTGAAAAATAAAGTTTGGGCGATGGACTCAGAAATGGGACTTATGGTCGTGGACATGAATAATGTCTATTACTCTTATAGTATTAGCAGGGGAATATATGGGCTATGAGACATTGTACACTGGAAATATACTGGGGTGTCATTGACTAGGTAAATATAGAGAAGGGTTAAGTAAAATATAAATATTGATTCAGTTTTATAGTAAAAAACAGCTCGTACATATATTAAGTAATACCTCGGAGTACATTTATATTTACCATAAAGTGGAATTTTAAAGAAACCCTGGAATAAAACAAAATCTAATGAAATTATGCAACTCTTTATCATCAAGTAAGTCTTCAGAACTGAGATGCAAATAATGGTATAGTTTACCGAAGTATAAAATTACTAGTTTAACATAAAGTAAAGGATTCGTAGTACGACACGGTAGTTAGATAGTGAAATGTAAACTTGTAGTTTTCCGAACTGAGACTGCTTGAAGTTGGAGACTTAAACCAGCTTTAGGGACGAGACGCGAGAATAATGTCGACTGAACAATAAAAACTCCTGGGGAGACTCTCCGCTTCAGTAAAACAAAGCTTTATAAGATACTGTAGGAGAATACGATTTAACTGTTATCTAGATGTCCTGAGAGATTGGAAATTAATACATTTGTAAATTACCTCACGCTACTGTAAGATGTTTTCTTAGAATAAATCAAGATGTAGCTTTTGTTCGCTGAGAAAATTAACATACGTATTTAACAACCCAGCTCTTTTTATGAAGTGTTTATTATGACTACTGGTAGAGAATCATATATCCTCATGCGATAATAACAATGTCATGATAACTTCTATGCTTTGAAGATTTATTATCAGAAAATAACAGTCGCTAAGTCATGTTGGAGGTGTTTGGCCGTGTTCTACAGTGGGCTATTGCAGGGTCAGTCCTGTGGTGGTAATTTGTTTTAAATACCCTAATCTTAATATATATAAATCTCGTGTCACAATGTTGGTCCGCGATGGACTCCTAAACCACTTAACCGATTATAATAAAATTCGCACACCATGTGCAGTTCGATCCAACTTGAGAGATAGGATACTTTAAATCTCAAATTATAGTCGCAATTTTAATTTATTGCTAATTATTTGTCTCTTATTATTTGACAGTCATAATATTATTTGACAGTCACAATTATCTGTTAACTCCAAATGATTCTAACAGATGTCGATACCTTTCGACTGGGTTGAGTAAGTAATCAATAGATGGCGCTGCTATGGTAAATCTAACTTGCACCCGTGCGAAGCCGGGGCGGGTAGCTAGTATTTAAAATATTGTATTATCGTTCTCCAAACAAGGGAGCGTCCTGTAAAGCTCCTTTTTGTTCGTCTGTACGAAGGAAAATCTTAATATATAAAACTCTTGCGTTACTGGTGACTGACAGACAACGCACAGCCGAAACTACTGAACGGAAGAAGCTGAAATTTGGCATGTGTGTTTCTTGGGGAGTGTAGGGGAGCACTAAGAGAGGATTTTTGGAAATTCTGCCCCGAAGGGGGTGAAATAGGGGGGTGAAGTTTAAACGAATTCCAGGCGGGCGAAGCCTGCGGGCGGAAGCTAGTTTATTATAAGCATCAAAGATATTATCTCAACAACAGCAGCGTATTAAATTCTCTGTTTAAGTCCATTTTATCAAGAAACAGCTACAGTTCACAAAGTGTTCAAGTTATGAAATATATCGCGAACCCTACAACTTCTTGTGTAGAGTAAATTTGAGCTGCTTTATGAACCCGTTGAAATATTTTCCACATTAAGGCAGATAAACATACATAAGTTGTTGGGACTCGGGTGAAGCGAATGGAATTAGCCTAACAGTTAACTAAAAGTAAATGACCTTTAATTTAAGTCTAGGGCTTCTTTGCGGATATTTTGGTCTGGCAATGCTCTCATGGGTTTAGTTAAGGGGTCAGTCACACTAGCTTACATATGAGCAAATGAGTAACCTGGGCCTAGGACCATAATATTTAACACTTTGCGTTGTACTTCATAATAATGTCACACAGTTTTAATGATCAAAAATAATGCTATACACTCATAGCCCCATATATTATTCCCTATATCGTAAATAGTTCAGTTTGAGCTGAAAACCAACGAACTTTTGGAGAGTTTTAAACACGTATCCGAATCTTTGACTATAATTGAAAAACAACAAGAGATTATCCAAAACGATATTAAATCTAACACCTTACAGATTGAGTCCTTAGAGACCGAAAACGAAAGACTACGAAACACGGTTACAGAGCTTAATGCTAGGATCAGCAGGATAGAACAGCATTCCCGTGCTACAAATTTAGAATTGCAGAACATTCCCGAACGCAGTTCCGAAAATCTCATCAATATTGCAAAACAGATTGCTACTGTCACAAATTATAAGCTGAATGAGTCTGACATACACTTTTGCACTCGAGTTGCTAAATTACATAGTGATAGTCGGCGCCCTAAGTCCGTTGTTATTAAATTCAGTTCCCCAAAAATCAGAAACGACTTCCTTGCTGCCACATTAAGATTCAACAAAAAAGCAAAAACTACTACGGACAAACTAAATACATCTCATCTCGGAATCAGCGGCGAAAAAACACCTGTATTCGTCGTCGAGCATCTATCGCCCACTCAAAAAGCACTGCACGCAGCAGCGCGAATAAAGGGAAAAGAACTTAACTACAAATTTGTTTGGATCAAAGGCGGAAGGATTTTTATGCGCAAGACTGATACATCGGAGTATAAATTAATTAAAAGTGCTGAAGATTTATCGCAACTAACGTAATCTCTTATTTTAATTTTTAATAACACACCCCAATTAATAGTTCCTATTAATTATTTTTAATTTTATTTCGATTCATTTGGGTTTAATTTTTATTTTTTTGTTATTTGATTGTAGAGTTTGGCGCATTATTTAATAGTTGCGAAAAGGAACTACTTACATAATTTTAATTTTTATTCTAGTATTATTCTATTCTTAATTTGATCTCATTAATTTATTGTTTATCTGTATGTCAAATTGTAATCTAAAAATTTATTACCAAAATGTGAGGGGACTAAACTCAAACATAGCAGAAGTACGCCAGCAAATAAATACTAATAATTATGATGTTTACATATTCACGGAAACCTGGCTTAATAATGGATGTTTTGATGCGGAAATTTTTCACAATGGGTATGTTGTATACAGGCGAGATCGCGAGACTTCTTTTGTTACTAAAGCTGGAAGGGGAGGTGGTGTGTTAATAGCAGTATCTAACAGGTTTATGTCAAAGCGTGTAACAGAATGGGAAAGCGACTGTGAAGACCTCTGGGTCTCCATTACTACTGTTAATGCTAGGCCGGTTCGAAATTCTACTACCGTCACACTATGTGCTGTTTATTTGCCCCCACCTGTAACGACTGACAACTTAAAAATATTTACCAATAAAGTTAATACAATAACTGAGTCTTACACTGATAGTAAATACACTTTGATTATTGGTGATTTTAACATGAGTGGCATTTCTTGGCAGCTAAATCAAGGCGAGGAAAATTGTATTCCTCTTGGTTATGGCAATAGAGAATTATTATGCAATTTTGTAGACTTCTTAACACTTAATGGATTAGAACAGTTTAATAGTATCGTAAATGAACAAAATAAAATATTGGACTTAGTACTTTGCAATGAGAGGGTATTAACCGTTACCGAATGTTTACAACCAGTGAGAAACATTGACAAATTTCATCCACCTCTAGAAATCACGATGCAAATTTCAAAAGAAAATAAAAGCGTGCCGGGTGTCCGTAGATATAACTTTTATAAAGGTGACTACACTGCAATAAACGAGTACTTGAAGTCCATACTATGGTTGGATGAATTTAAATTATGTACAAGTATCGATGATATGGTGACAAGATTCTATGAGATCCTACATAAAGCTATAAAGAAATTCGTCCCCATGACCATACCGCGTAATAAATCTTATCCTATCTGGTTCTCGTATCATTTAATTTATCTACTAAAGCAGAAAAATAAATACCATACAAAAATTAAGAAGTATAATAACTCATTGGATAAAATTGAATTTGAATATCTAAGAGATGATTGTAACCGATTGTTGAAGCACTGTTATGATAGCTATGTTTGCGAATTAGAAATTGAACTGAGGAAAAACCCGAAACGATTTTGGACACATATTAAAAATTTACGTATGAATTGTTCATCTTACCCCGATGTTATGATATTGAATGATAACAAATCTAGTGAAACAGATAATAATATTCCTGACATGTTTGCAATGCATTTCTCGTCCGTTTATGAAAAAAATAATGATAATATCCAAGACATAAATACAACCAATTTGTCTCCACATACTAATATGATTGACCCAATTAAATACTTTCAATTCTCACCACATGAAGTTAAAGCAAAACTAAAGAAAATTGACACGAGCAAAGGCAAGGGTCCGGATAATATACACCCAATTTTCTTAAAAAACTATGCAAATGTATTGAGTTTTCCTTTATCTTACTTATTTAACTTATCCCTTCAGAAGGGTATATTTCCAGAAGCTTGGAAAGAAGCTAGGATTGTACCGGTACACAAACAAGGGAAAAAAGATCTCATAATTAACTATAGGCCAATATCCATTCTTTCAGCCATAGCTAAGCTATTTGAATCCTTGGTACATTCTGTTATTCACAACCACATTAAAAAATATATCGTCACCAATCAACATGGATTCATGCCAAAAAGGTCAACTAACACTAATCTTACTCTTTTCACTTCTGAACTAAAGGAAACCATTGACCAAAATATACAGGTGGATGCTGTGTATACTGACTTCTCAAAAGCGTTCGATAAAGTAAATCACATAATTCTTATTAATAAACTTCATTCTTTTGGGATAACTGAAAACATACTACAGTGGTGTACATCTTACCTCTTAAATCGTTATTCTCGAGTTGTGATCCATGGCAAGGAATCACAATCATTTCTTTCTACCTCGGGTGTTCCTCAAGGTTCCATATTGGGACCACTGTTCTTCAATATGTTTATAAACGATATAACTACAGTAGTAAAACATAGTAAAATCTTCATTTTCGCTGATGACATTAAACTAATAAAAAATATCACAAACAAAATAGACTCCACGCGACTTCAGGAAGATATTGATAATATATATAACTGGTGCAGTGTTAATAAAATGTACTTAAATGCCGCAAAATGTTCGCATATTAAGTTTACCCGAAAGCGATGCAAACTACAATCAGAATACTTTGTGGACGGTAGAAAACTCCAAGAACTGACTTGCATTCGGGATTTGGGAATTTTGATGGATAGCAAATTACAGTTTTCAGAACATATTGACCACATAATAAAAGACGCAAATAAGTCATTGGGTTTTATCTTACGATCTACAAAAGGGTTCAAAAATCCCACTACAGTTATTCGCTTATATAACACTTATGTCAGAAGCAAGCTTGAATACTGTAGCACAGTATGGTGTCCGACATACAAGATTCACATTAATAGAATTGAAAAGATCCAAAAGAGTTTTTTACATAGCCTAACACGTCGCTTTAACATTACACTTGCGTCAAATTCGTACACTGAAAGAGTTAAATACTTCCGTTTACATCAATTATCCTCACGCCGAGCCCACTTAGACATGCTTTTCCTCCACAGACTCTTAAATAATGCAATTGATTGCCCACCACTTTTGAGTAAAGTTCAACTCAATGTACCTTCTAAAGTTCCAAGACATCCAAGCTGTTTATTTTCACATAATTTCTGTAAAACCAACCTGGGCCGAGGCTCTCCTATAGTCCGTCTATCTCGTCTGTACAACGAATATAGTAAGAAAATACCAGAAATAGATATTAATTTTAATAGCTTCACCAAATTTAAAAAAATTATAGTATCATGTGACATACCTTAAATTGTATTTTTTTTATTTTATTATGTGGAAGTTACTAAACATATATATTTTGTTAATACGTAGAGATTTTGCTGTATTTGAGTTATAGGTACTTATTATTTTATTTTTTTATTGTTACGAATGTTTAATTTTAATAATTTGTACTTTTCTGAGTTTTAATTATGTTATGTTTTTAATCTAATTTATGTTATGTTCATCTAAGTTATATCTAATTTTCCCTAGCATTCAATGCGGAATAATTATAATAAAAATTATTAACAGTGTATCACGAAACATGCTGCGGTTGCCTGTAACTGCAAGAGCAGTATTACCTATTAATATTGTACATTTTTTTAAGCTTGTTTTCCACTGTATCTTGTGTTGGCAATCCAATAAAATAAATAAATAAATAAATAAATACCATGGACAATACAAGAACACATTCAGAATAGACCCAGTGATTTCAGACCTAAGGACATCATTCAAACCGGGTCCCACACGCCACATCGTCTCGCTGGGAATCGAACCCAAGACCATTTGAACGGCGATCTAGCATAGTAACCATCTTAGATCAAACATTTTGATTCGTGTATAATTTACGTGGTACTAAAGCTGAATCCTCAAAATAATATCTTTATTTCATAAACTTTGTAACAAAATAAATAATACATATTTTCTACATAGCATTGTTTGTATTTAGACAATAGTTTAAATACTCTCCGGGAATATAATAAAATTAACTGAGACAAAACCGTGAAGAGATTAGAATCATTGCAAAGGCAGAGGCTATGTTTCCACGTTACCCCGTTACACAGTGTATTAATTCACCATAAATACAAACGTTTTCTTACCTAATCATGCGATGCATAGGGCTGTAATGAGTTTAATCGTCAATGAAAGTACTTTATACTTTGCGGCATTTGAGAAATACAAATTTTTGGTTACTTCTAATAAAAAAGAGATTTGTTTAATTGTATTTAAATTAATCTTGTCTAACTCAGTAATGGTCTACTACTGATTGATTTGTTCCATTAAGGATGTGCGTATTTGCGGAGAGGTTAGTGGCCAACCCCAGTATTCGAATTTTTATGCCGCCCGAAAACTTCCGACATGGCTTAACGACTGTTATCTATCGATTACCACCGAGATGACAAAGCACAGAAACGCTTAAGAATTTTTCCCCCAATGACGTAACGAAAATTACACTGATTAAAATGACACAAAGCAAGTTATTTTAATAATTTAACATACTTATAACCTTAATCAACTACAGAATTAAAATAAATGTCGTAAAGCATTTTTCATTCTACACCCATTTCGTGTTGCATTATGAAAAAATAAACATCACAACATCTTAAAAATTAGAAAAAATATCGTCTACGCTGTATATTGGAAACCCGCCACATCTAAAGAGAAAAATAATCTAAATTGTGTCAACATAGCCGCTCCTTTCTGGTACTTAGCGTTAATTTTACAACCCTTCCAGTCTGAAATAAAAGATGAACTCAAAATATTTACGCATGCTCCTAAGAATTTCACTAGTTAATTGAATACAATGTTTACACCTACTGAATTAAATCTTTTATGTAAGTCTACGACATCCATTTTGGCCATCGATTTATAAAAAACTTGGCTTTTTTCTCATGTACTTTTAATTTATAATTTATCATAACTCATAATCAATCACTATATTTCGAACTATATAAGTCTTCAATATCTACCTCATCGGGAAGTAACTCGTCAGTACCTACTTATCATCTTCAGGCCTCCAACGAAAGCAGTTGTGTGCTTTCTAAGCGGGCCTAGGTACACAATGGGACAGAAACGAGTACTCAAACCAACCATCTCATTACCTTTATTTGAAGATTATCTACTTAAAAACACACCCTGCTCAAGCCAACAATGGGACAGTCAAAGCGAAATTGTTTATTGTCTAGTTACAAAAACATTTCACAATTTCCCAGCAACTGCTTATGAATGCAACTCGTTCTCACCAGCTGTTTTATCGGAAGAGTGGAACGTAAAACAGACTTTTATCACTCGTCTAATTAAAGCTGCCTCGGTACAATTCACCACGCGTACTTAAACAACTGGCCACGCGTCGCTCTCATGCATACATGAAAACGTTTCCACAATTATTTTCGTAGACGCATGAGCTGATGCTACCGCCATGTAAATGAACCACGTTGTTGTGTCACGTTTATGGAAATGGCGGACCAACGAGCAGTTGGACAGACGAGCTTGACGGTAAGTGGTAAGTAGACACTGTCGGTTTAACATCAGGGACATCAAGCCATGTTTGCAGTATTGATGCTGTTATTTTGGATAGTTGGAAAATTATTTGGAAAATATGTCATTTAGACATTTTTTGTTTTTTTAATTTTTCAAAATCTTACACGCTGAATTAGGTAAAGTTTTCAAGATATTTAAGTTCCCTTTGAAAGCCGTCAACGGTGTTTCGACTAGTCAACCGTTCAAAAGTTATGAGCTGGGAGAATAATACCTCAGAAATAAGCTCATTTCATACCTTGCATGTGGTGGGCCACACCGAACAGATTGTTCCGGAGTCCAATCCATGTGAATGAGTTCAATCCATGCATGAACTTTCAATCTTCAAGCAATGCAAATATGAAACCCTTCCTTACCTTATACCTTCGGGGTTTAACTGGTTGTTATAAAGGTTGAGATACCTCCGAGAATATTCGCCATAGCCCCGGTCCATTTGTTCAGCAGAGTGTTTCACGAGGGAACGTTAGGTTAAAATCAAAATTTAATAAGAGTCAATAAAAAATAAAAAAAATAGAGAGAATAAAAAAAATACGTGCACAAGTGTATCAGTGACATCTAAATGAATAAATGATTGTGAGTTTGAATTTGATAGAGCCATGCACCCCAAAAATTAATACTCACAAATTGTAGGTAAGCAGGTAGGTACAGTAGAAGCCGTAATTACAATTAAAATGTTTAATTACTGCGATGATAACTGCTTAAAATCATAAATGGATTTAATAATTGCATGTTTTGCCCATATTTAAATTTCATGCACGCGTATATAATTTGAAAATTCCTTTGGCTTTTTTACGCGACAGCATAATACCAGAGAGTATTTAACGGCCATTGTATGTAAATTTATGTAGCTTACTTTGTGTATATCTAGACCAAACGTGGGCCCGATTTGTCTAAATTTTTTAACTAATGGCACGACAATCACAATTCAGTATACTGACGAGACGCCCTATTGTAAAAAAGTGGCCAATTCAGAGTCAGATAGAGCTAAAAACGTAGAGTTCCGTATCAATAAGCAACATTAACTCTTACTTCATTTGATCAATAACAAATCGAAGGTAGAGAAACCCCGTTTCTTCAAAGTTGCTACAAAGGGAACACACATTGGGATCTAACCTTTTTACGGGGCCATACCTATTACTAGGGTTATTATCGCATTGGATAGATACGGTATCCAACAAAACGGTTTTCTACGTTAAACGGGAAACATTTAATAGGTGAGTAATTTAAAATCATATTTGATTCTTTATCATTTCTTTTGAGTGACCATTAAGAATCTACTAAACTTATTTACCTACTCTCACCAATTCTCATCAATATCTTCAATATTCCCACAAAGTTATCAGGTTTAAACTTTAACTTATCACTGGTTATAAAGTGGCAAACACAAGCACATATAACCGGAGATCAGCGGACAGAAGTACATTTTCTAGGTGGCGTTTCTTTATCGCGAGCGGCGATCGGTGAGGTTATACATCGCGGGATTGTACGCGTTGTTCTTCGGATTACGATGAGCACTCTGTCCGAGTCTCACTGCGCGCGGTTAGCGATAATGAACCGGACTAGCGATCGCAATACTCAAAGCGACGTTTTTTTTATAGGAAATGGATGCGTTTGAGCATTTTGAGCCTTTAGTAGGACGCGGGATGTGTCATTATTGACATATTGCAAAATTTAACTCACCCATGTCTATGCATTAGAAATATTCGAGATTTTATTGAGGGATTTTATCCAAGCATTAGAAAGCAAAAATAATGTTTTTTTATGTTTGCCTTATTGTCATTGCTCTCAGTAAACACTTAACCGATTTGAATATGATTCCATTACTGTATTATAAATGTCGATGTAACAATAATTGATCTTTGTTTTATGTCAACCGGTTTAAATGAAAAATATCAATCAAATTATATCAAAAAGAATCAAATTTGTTCTTGTGAATTCTAAAGTACGGGTGTACGGAATCAAGAACATCTTAGTTTGGAACCTTGTATTTATCAGTCATCCTTTCGATTTCACTCGCGTTTTTATAGAAATTAAATTTAATGTCCTTCTAAGGAGATTTTGAAAAAAATACGTTTCTTATTAGGCTTCCATCCATCCATCCATCAGCCTTTCGATGTCCACTGTTGGACGTAGGCCTCCCCTAACTGGCGCCACTCTAACCGGTCTTGAGCCCTTTGAATCCAGCGGATGCCCGCTGTCTTCTTCAGGTCATCAGTCCTGGGCGCCCTACACTCCTTTTTCCAAGACGTGCTCTCCATTCTCATTTGGCCTAGTAATATAATTTTCATAAGTAAATTGAAACTTTTTAACACTTTAGTTTTAACACACAAAACAGACATGTTTGTTAACGCACTTTTTTACTTCATGCACGCAGCCAGTCTTGCTAATATCTCCGTCAGGTTGTCTTCACGGTAACAGAAGCACCTCTTTAATCGCACATTCGCCTCTGACCGCTACTCGCCGCTCGCCGCCGGTACAACAGCTACGTAAAGTTAGACAAATACGACAATCCCTCACGATTTATCGGTATTCCGGTCCCCTTTGAGTTTGGTATTATTGGAGAACGTATAACTGGATACGTGGATGTGATTCTACTGATAGATATAGGTTTAAATCTGCATTGTAGTTTGCTGGTTTTTGTTGAAATATCGTTGCAAACTTTTATAGATTAGGCTTCGCTGTGAAATGGAGATGAACCCCACTAACGATATTAACAAACAGGTACATTTTTATTTGTGTAAAATAAAGGAAAGATGCATCATCATAGTCGATCATCATATTAGTTTAATTATTCCCTCTCATAGACTTAGATAGTTGATAATATATGTTAAAATGTACTTTTAAACTAGACACACTTTTTACTTTTGCGTTGAGACCAAGCGAAATGAAGAACAAAAACTTATCATCACTTTAGTCGCACAATATAAGCCCTTCGCTGAAGATACTTCCTCATGCTCGACCGCTCATAACCTCCACTCGTTCATAAAAATATCCCGGAACCCATTATCCTAGTCCTGGGCAGCGCAAGGTATATCCAAGGATTTATTTCATGACCCCTAAATAACTTGTGCCCCGCGGGGCCGCAACGATATGTACATATAAGAAACGTTACAAAGATTTCATACGAACGATCTTTATCCCTGTACTGTGGGAATTACCATCTGGATTCCCCTCACGTCCCCCGGTAAGTAACTGGACGACAATAAAAACATCGCTGAGCACCGCCACGTTAAATATTTCAACACGACGGGCCGCGAGATCGGAATAAGACGGCTGGTTAGGGCGCGTGCACACAAATAGCGACCATCGTTTTCATTATAATAATGGTATGGCTCCGTAGTCTAGTTGGTAACGACTCAAAAGCATTCTCATGACGAAAGGTTATTACAAACTTGATGAATATTTTAATGATAAAACAGCTTGGACATGAGTTTAGTATTTTAGCCGTAGTTAGTAGTAAGTGCAACTGTAACTGTGAGTGGAGGAAGAGAAAAAAAATGACTCCTTGGGAGTTTCTTGCCGCTTCTTCTTCCAAGACCACTCACCGTAGGGATTTGTTGAAGCGATGGCGTAGCTTGACGTTCGAAAAGTGTTTGTAAAAACCTACTTCGAAGAAATAAATAATTTGAATTTGAATTTGAATCAAAGGTGTCCCGAATTCTATCCCTGGCTGGGACAGGTAAGTACATTACTTTATTCATGGGTCTTGAGTGTGAGTGACGCGTGTGATTGATTTAAATTGTAATAATGGAAATCCTTTAATGGCACAAACAAAATACGACTCGACAGCGGATACAATCTATGAACGATGCAAAGAAACATCAATGCGAATTGTGACTTTCCTCATAACATTTCCTTTATAAGAGAGATCTTTTGTAGATTACCGCCGATACCAAAAAGCGCAACATGAACCAAAAGAATGTCATGAGAAAGTGCAGTAAGTGCATCGGATAAAAACCTCCGCAAGAGGTAATCCTTGTGCACATGTAATCCCTGAAGAGTGTAGCGCCGCGACATAGGTAATCCTTATGAGGTGTCAGTGTGTAAGCTTATTATGTTTGTTTCAATTTATTTGTACCGTCGTCTGTGCCTTCGCGGTTAGGATCCATTAGAACTAGTCTAGGTCGGATATAAATCTAGATTGACAGCTTAAGAAGCCTAGAATATTACAGCACTTCAATTTGGATGTCACTTTGTATTGACAGTTTTCCTGTTAGAAGTGTTCGATTTGAAATTGAGTTGTTTCTAATTACTTGTAAAAGCGTGTTTTAAACTAAATTCCCTAAACATTTTAGCCAATAAGTTATTGTACTTGGTTTCTTTACGAAATACATTCAGCTCTTCTGTCATAAGACTGTATGTGATGCATTTGAGGAAGTTATATAAAAATTCCTCTAATGGAATTTTCATTTCAGGAAACTTACAGAACGCTATGAGGGACTCCATTTATGTTATCGAGAAGGTTAACGTCTTATGAATAAGAAATGTGTCATTTCATTGCACTAGTTGCATGACTAAGCATTAATTACAATCCTTTTCAAATAACTTTAACACAAATTCCGATATTTTAATACTCAACGAAAACAAATAATTTTCCCGGAGTAAACAGTATCCAAAAAATTGCCTCTAGTGTTAACTTCCCTGACCAATCCAAGTCAAATTGCTTGTTAATATCCAAGTTTTAAGCGCTCATAGCCCGGCGGCTTGCGTCGATCCTAAGCGATCAACAAAGTTAAGCAACTGCGGGCGCGGTCGGTAGTCGGATGGGTGACCGCTAGTGGCAAAATATCTTGAGCGCTTCCGTGCTTCGGAGGGCACGTTAAGCTGTCGGTCCCGGTTGTTATCGATTGATAGCAGTCGTTAAGCCATGTCGGAGGCCTTCGGGCGGCTTGAAAACTTTCGACACCGGGTTGGCTACTAACCCCTCCACCAACTCGCATTTGAGCAGCGTGGTGGAGTATGCTCTAGGCCTCCTCAGTAATGAGGAGAGACCCGTGCTCAGTAGTGGGCCGTTAGTGGGTTGTAGCTTAGCTTAGCTTTTATCCAAGTTTATCAACGTGGGTATCTCATACATTTGACCAAACGTCGGTTTGCGAGCGCTGGGCGTGTGGTCGACCTAATATACAAAATAAATGCTACATTGATGTTTGTGCGACGGATATAGAGTTCTTTGTTTCCTTAGAAACAATATAAACGTTATAGATGTTTTGTCCCTTTCTTTTCAGGTATGTGATACTTTGACATGAGAAGATTTAAACAGAATTAACATCGATAGGTACATACGTAATATACACGAGTAATAAAATTATAACTGATCAATGTTTGTAAATGGAACAATAATAGAAACATCAATTTTTTGAATATTTTTTGTGTGTCTGTGTTTCTACTAATAACGGAAATTATGCAGCTAATAATTTTTCCTTGACAATGTATTTCGCCATGATAGCTCTCGCTATTCTATGTATATTCTACCGCGAGCACCTATAAAGCAGCTCTATACAATGTCATTACAGGCAACTTTTAGCATTTATGGTAGGTATCATAATATGCATCGTTATGGATCTTTTCATGGAAATGACATGTTTTGCCTCGGTAAAGGAGTCCCTCTCCAGCTTTCTAACTATTACTCCTATCTCCACACACACGCTCTCTCTCTCTTATGATGTGAGACGTAAAAGAACGACAAACAAACAAAGACACCTTGTCACTAATAATATTATATTATATGTATGTATTGTATGGAATACATTAGCTTGAACTGATCAGGTTCATGACCAGATGAAAGACTGTATGTATGATGAAACAACAAAAAGTTGTTTTATTTACGCTGGATGCTGCGAGAGAATTCGTTCGCAAGAATTTAGTACTCTCTGTCCGGTGATACAAAATCTTCTTATCATACGAGGGCATGTCGCTATTCTGAGTGCCTGGGAAACAGTTGTCAAGGAATTTTGGTCACTTTGAACGTCATTTTTGGGCTCTGTTTGCTCTACACTACAATACGTACTGCGTACCTATAGAAGAAAAGTTATTATTTAAGTGGTTTATAATTGCAGTAAGAAAGTAAATTAATGATGATAAAAATTAAACAAATTTTTCTCAATTAATTTAAATAATGCCTCTTAGAAATAAAATCAACGATTAAAAGTATGAAAACTTGAAATTTCAAAGTTAAAAGGGTTGTTAATTACTTCAAGTTTGGTAGGATTTCAATCAATCAATCAATCAATCAATTTATTTATTTGCTGGATAAGGTTTACAATGGTGTTATTAGTTATTCTATTGAAATTTCTCTTATCCTAACCCATAGGGCATGCAAATGATTACAAAATTTATTTACCTAATATAATTAATTAATTTATCATGCAGAATATAATATAATTTATATATAATTTACAAAATCAAATAAAATTATCTATAACTTAAAATTGTCAGGTTTTTTAACAGTACATGGACCTTTGTCATTAAAAAATTCTTCAAGACTATAATAACATTTGTCAATTAAATAATTTTTAAACTCTTTTTTAAATTTAACTGTACTCTCCAAACATTTCTTTATATTAACTGTTTTACAATCGATGTATAAGTTTAGTATCTATGATATTCCATCTCTAACTATGAAAACATTAAAAAATATGAGTTAGGAAACATTGCTTTGTTTCAACCCAAACTTTACCATAGTATAAATTAAGTTCAATGTAACTTGCTTCAGGGTTCTTCAGTTGAAGATAGACTGTGCCCTTTTAGTGGACCAATAATGTTTGAATTCTTGTACAACATCAGTCCACTACAAGACTTTTAACTAAATATAGTGTACAGTATGACAACCCCGAGGGTACACGACCCTGTACCTACACAATAGAGCAGCGTCGCGACAAGATAAATACGTCACTGGAATCCGATTTAAATACTTGTCTGTGAAGTGGCAAATGTTTGTCGAATCCCTGGGACCGAATGTGATTCGTCACGCGCCGTCACTCGCGAGGTCGTTGAACCGCGACAAATCAGTTAACACTTTGCACAGAAACGACTAGTGGTAACGCGGGATTGTTTACATTTAATCGGTGGATTTTGTGTTACTATATTGAAGGGAATCTGTTTTGGAATCGAGATTTTTGAATAAGAGAAAAGTAAAGTGACTGTAAAGGACAAACTAGAAAGTTAAATTTGAAATCAAAGTACTTAGTTGAAATAAAAATACAAAGAAGTCAAACTATACATTACGTCGCTAACAAGTATAATTTCATAGTTAATAATATTTTATTGTCATTTATTGCAATAGTCAGGTTAGAGTCAAACTCACTGTCTAATTGTTAGACATTATAATGCAATTAATATGCGATTTATACAGAACTTTCATAGTTTTAAATGAATAACCGAGGAATAATCAGAAGAGCCACGTAACGTGACGTTATTAACACCAAATCAATCGCGGATACTTTGCAAAAGAACTAAAAGTTCACTTCTTAATGTGGACTCCTCTCAAAATATGAGGGTACACGCCATAGGCATTACGCTGGCCAAGCACAGAATAGTGCACTTGACACGTCTTTCAGAACATTATGAAGAACTCTCGGGGTTCCCATAATGTTTTCCTTATCAGAATAAGCGATAATTAAATTGGTAGGTAAATATTTAATTAATATTGATGAAACAAATGCAGTATTAAATATAGACGGTCCGTAATAATGTGCTTTTAAATATACATCGTCATTATTATCACGTTTATTAATAAATAGTTCGCAATATTTCTGATACCACCACAAACGCAGCAATCGTATTGTGAAAGCTTAATAATTATCGAATATAATATGTATGAACCAAAGGTATGAAGGAATCTGAAATTAATTTCCTGTATTATTTCAAATTCCAGTTCAATTGTTCAGTGCTCGAGCGCCCCGCGTACGATTTACGAGACTTGGAAATTTTTTCACACGTTAAAACAGCATCGCTCCCATTTAAGTGCAAAAACTCCCTATCGCGGCTCAGGGGTGAACGGAGATTAATGACACCCCGAACCCCTCTTTCGCGCATCAATCACTTAGCCCTTTGATGTATTTGCTGCGAACTTACTTCTGTCTGTGTTTGAAGGGCCCCAAATATTCTTAGTGCGTCCCAAATATTGGTGAAAAATTAAGTTGTAGATTATTGGAGTGTACAGTATTTGTACTATTGTACTGTGACCCTATTAGTTTCAGGCCTGAATCAGTCGTTACCCAGATTCGGGGGGAGTTCTTATAACAAATTACCTAGTAACTAATCGAATTGTTTGCGGTTTTGAAATATAAATAGGGGTCGTAATTTTTGCCGTGAAATTATATTAGGGTTGCATACCAATAGGATAAGAGCCGTAACTCAACAATGACAAATAATCAAGTGGTTTGAGCATTGAACTTCCAAAGAGGCAACCTAGATTCGAATTCTGCACACACTCTTAATTTTCACAAAATGTTATATTATGCTGTTAACAATATTTATTTATTTGAATAATTTTCCAAAATATTCTCAAAGGGTGTAATTCAAATTCAATTTCCTTTATTTCATGTAGCTATCGCTGATACATTTATGAACGTCTTAATTCGCATATCCGCATTTCGCCATCTAGTGGACTATAGCATGTATCCACTTTAAGAAAATCCCGAGACCAGAAGTTGCGCTTTCATGTTTACAATGATGTTGACTCATCGGGTAAACGACGGTGAGAACAAACGTACATTCGTACCGAATTGCGTAGATTCTCTCTCCCTGCACTTTATTATCTGTGTTCAGGTTAATTTAGCTTGTTAGCAAAATTTACAAACGATATTTAAAATTCTCAAAATAAATAACGCAGTGTGCCTATTCCAATGATGTTTTAAATATCTAGATTGAGCGTCGCCCTACAATGAAAACAAAAAAAACAAGGCAACATTATCAAGCATGAGTGCGTGTAGGCGATATTTTTCGCGTTCATTTATTGTCTATGTGTGCGTATTCTGTGCGTAATGATATAAAAGTTGTGGCCAACTGTTGGCCACAACTTTTTGACACGTTTTCGCGGATTCGATGTTCCATCTAGATATTTAATACATCTTTGGCCTATTCCTATGCGTCCTCGTTTCTTCCGAGCATCAGAGCATGACATTATTATCTACCCCTGACGGTACTTTATTTTTTATCAGCCGTATGTACACTTCATACTTGTATGCCTGAAAGTTTCACAGCGCTCTAACTCTCAACTTACTTCGGTAAAGGATATTGCAAAAAAATCTAAAGGTTTAATATGCAGAAGTTATGTGAAGCCTGCCAACAAGTAAGCACTTGTCTAATATCGTAGACTAAGATGAACTTCTTGGCAAAATAAGCCTGTTCGACTTCGAGTGGAGTAGCAAAGATGGGGTCCGCCTGTAAAAGAGTTGAAGCCTAAATGAGTTTAAAAAAATATCAGCTTGTAATAATTTAGTAGCGACCCTTTCTGTACAGCGGGGCCGATTTCCGAACGGAGCAGATCATTTTGTTATGGATAAATGTTTATTTAAATTGGATAAATAAGTAGTGGTAGAGCCTAGCCTCTTATTATTTCACCACTTATTTATTTCTACCAGACTCTAGAGGCTGCCCTAAATAGTACCACGGCCTGACACGATACTCGATACACTGCTAACGTTGTTGATTGTTTTGTTGTTTTGTTGAGCTATTGTGTTTCAGCTAAAAAGGTGTGGACCCAGCTTCACCGTCGGAGGCGACCATTTCAGTCCTTGAAACTTAGCAACTCCCTAGTGACCGAATCAGGACGAGTCTCTTGCTAACAATCACTTCTTTAAACTTACCAATGTTCTAATATTGTCTACCAATTGAACTTACATCCCCATTGGAGTGTCGTTCTAAATCGGTCACGCTCGTTATAGGTGGGAACACATTTCAAACATGCCATATTATTTGTAAGCCGTTTGTATCTATGTATGAATAGGCAAGCACATAAATACATGTAGTACATGTTCCATATTCTTTGTATAATCAGCGCGCAATTTCAATTCCAATGAGAGCGGTTGATGTTATGACTGACTATGTTACCGCTTCTCTATGTTCGCACGTGACGTGTTTGTAGTACCTACTTATTTAACGATTTGTATACATATATTTCAATTGAATACAATAATAGGTAATTAATTTGTCGTCATTGTTAAATCTTATTTAAGTTGACGAAAGATTCAAAGGACTTGTACCTAAATGATTTCAACTTGATTAAAGCATTTTTGAAAGGATCCCAGGGAATACAACAAATTATTCAGCGCGGAAAATCATGGAGATCTTATTATGAATTTTTATTTTTCCTAATTTAAACTCATTGTTTAATGGAATGAATGTAAAGATGTACAGAAAATAGAATAGTCAATTTATAAACTGAAACGCATTTTTTAAATAGTTTTCCTGAATACATTATAATAGCAAATATGTATCTTTAATCAGACGTACAAAGGTTTTAATGGGGCATGTAAAGGTAGTGTGTAGTGTTTAGTTAATTAGTGTTAGTAAGTAATCAATTACTGGTAATTAATAATGATAATCATGTAGAGTAAATCATAAATTAATAAGTTATTAATTAATTATAAACCAATTTATGTTCAAGTACAAACATCGATATACTCTTAACATTGCTGCGAATCTTTGCCTAATTCAATTATATTAGAATCATTAGTTGCTAATTGAAACTTGATGAAGTGTAATTGGAAATTCTTCTTAATAAGATCGAAAGTATCCACCGACACGTCAATGGCTCTCGAAACTCGACATCCGGAGAACTTTATCAGATTTCAATTTTCTTTTACAAACATTTTCTGGTAACTTTTGCTAACATTGCGTTGGTTTAATAACGCACATTTATGAAGGATACTTACGTTAAGGCGGCTACTCACGGTGCGTGGCTTAATGAACGGAAGCGGCACTTACATTCTTTTTTTTTAATAGAATTAAGATAGCAAACGAGCATGCAGCACCACCTTCCGCTGCCGCCCATGACAACTGTGACCGACCCAGAACTAGACTCAATGAGTCTCGTTCTAATTCGGTCACAGATGCGTTGCTACCCCTGAGGACTGAGATGGTCGCCTCTAAAAAAGTGTAACCGGCTCCACACCTTCCTATCCGGAACACAATTGTTGTTAAAACAATAATTACACGGTAGGAATGGTACTAAGTACCGTGGCGGGTGGTGGTACTTCCCCGGGTGAGCTCTAGGCCCTACCACCTGTTAGTCCTGTCCTGTTAGTCATGTTAGTCATGAGAACAGTATTGTTTATGCTGGCGCAGGTAAAGGGCTCTAGCAATTTTTGAGCCTAAGCTGACCTACTTGTCTTGCACTCTAGTAAACAATTCAGGAGGATACATCACCAGGTAATCCACCAAAGATACTTTATGCTAGTGGTTGGGTTTTGAAACCCGTTAACTTTCTACCACTACTTGTCTGCTTGCCTGCGCGTCAAAATATCACCCTGAGCTTACAATAGTACATGTGAGAAACTGAATAAAAATAATTCGGTTTTTTATACCTTTAACAAATCTATAACAAACGAGCAGAGAGACAAAATACTAAAAGTTAGTAAATCGCAGGAACATGCACCGCGTGTAGGCACCTTTAAATGACGTATAGACAGATCAATATGCAATTACAGTTGTATTGTTATGCCTGTGCCAGTTCTGCATCCGCCAGAACGTCTAGAATAACAACTACTGCGGATGATACCTGGCGGCCAATGATGTTTTAAATATCTAGATTGAGCGTCGCCCTACAATGAAAACAAAAAAAAAACAAGGCAACATTATCAAGCATGTGTGCGTAATGATATAGAAGTTGTGGCCAACAGTTGGCCACAACTTTTTGACACGTTTTCGCGGATTCGATGTTCCATCTAGATATTTAATACATCTTTGCTGGCGGCATTTGGTTTCAGACTAGAATTGTATGTTACGTGCCTCTCACAATGTGAGATGCATCACTGCATTTATTCCTTGCCGGCTAAGGAATTAAGACGAGGTCTAAGTAGACTTGTAGCACTTCCCTCAAATTTCTCCTACACATCAATTGGTTTTCAACGTGGTGTTGTGACGTTTTACGTGATGCATGAGTGACCTTCCACTTTTCTATGTGAAGATCGTAATCTGTTGAGTATGTTCACTTCCTATACAAACCGGGTTACCAGCACATACAAGTTTTTGAGTGTACAAACATGGAAACCGACTTTACCAGACAACGGTTGCTCTCTGTCCATGTATACCGCAATCAGTCGTAACACGGTCGCGATGCGAACTCAATAGATCCACCTCACTTTACTGTGAGTGTGTTAACGTGTCACCCCGGGTGACTTCCGGAGTCACTCCTCGGACTCTTCGCTCCGTGCCAACTGAGATTACTTAAGACGTTAGACAGTATTTATCGTTTTTGTCAAGGAAACTAAAGTTACTTCACGTAACTAATAAATTTTGGTGGTGCGGACGTACAACATTATAGAGCGCTTATTTGTTATATTAGATGGCTATTATAGTGTAGTGGTCACTTGCAAAATAGCGTTTTTTAGTTTGGTTTTGGATGAAGAATCCTATCAGAACCATAATATGCAAAATAATTTATTTGGCTCGACTTTGAGGTGATACTTTTATGCGCCCATATAATAACATTGAGTAAACTAGACTAAACATGAATTTTGTTTCTGAAACAAAACCTACATATTTCTAAAATAATATGTCCCCAGACAGCGCCGTAGGACGAAAACCGATGTACCTATACGTTGAAACAACGGAAAGAAACATTGAGGCATATTCGATGTTAAAATAAGTTACAGTGCGCCCAACTTATCTCTGAAATGGCAAAAATTGGAACTAACTCAACTAACGAAAAGTCATTCATAAGTAGGTGTGGTCATTCATCTGTCAGTTACAAGTGTGCAATGATTGGTCAAATGAATGTCAAATGCGTCCGACAGCGCCTCTTTCGTTTCAATCTTAAGTTTGGTTTACTATATGTAGAATGTTTTGTTTGAATAATATAGTTTTGTCATTCATCGCTAAATGGCGTTGTTCCGTCCGCTGAATCGCGCTGTAAAGGTTCTTTGTAGGTTTTATAAAAGTCGACCATAATAAATATTTTTGTTACTCGCTTTGATACATAGTTTCATTTTAAGCTTTGGATGTAAACTCGTAAAATATTGTACCCAAGCCCAAGTAAACAAGTAAATGATTTGCTTTAAAAATGTTTTAATCATGTTGAATGTTGTCATGATCGCAATCTATAAGTTTTTAAAACCTGGGTTCGGGCTCCACTAATTATGCAAGGAGTAGGCACCGATAACAGATAGTCAACCACGTTGATTGCAAGTTGAAAAACTTATCATATCTTTCGGAAACAAAATTTTTAGTAGTGTTTCCTCTTTATGTTTTCCTTCGCTGAAACAAGTTCAAGTATACTACCTTTGAATTCTATCTGGAATTCATTATAATTGCCTGGCACATAAATGCCAGCGTTCCGCCAATTAAGGTACATTTAAGATTGACGGCGTTATCTAAAAATGTCCTCAGTAAATTGTTCTGACAAGCTGAATTGAACTGTGAGCCCGGGTAATAAGTTTGGTTTTGGCGGACACTGGCAATTCTATAATATATAATATTATAATATAATATTATAAATATGGAAGTGTGTTTGTTTGTGACTCTTTCACGTCGCCACATGGCTATTTTATGATATGGTTTATGTGTGTGGGGATAGTTGAGGGTGGAGAGTGACGTAGACTACTTTTTACCGCGGAAAAACATCTCATTCCCATGGGAAGATCCATGTTTTGTTAGTTGCTAGATATTTAGTTCCGGAGTTGTTAATAGATGGCGTTAGTAAAATTCATTTGCAAGTTCTGAATCGCGCTATCAAATACTACATGTAATTTATTTAATTCATAGGTAAATGTTAGGTATAGGCTACTTTTTAGCTGAGATTCCTACGGGAGCGGGACCTACGCGGCTATTACCTACGGGTCCCAAAGCGAAGCGCGGGCGGTTCTCTAGTTCTATAATATGCTCAATGACTCGACTATAGACACAATTCTCAAAAATTGCAAACGCGTGAAATAATTGAACTTAAGCCCTGCTGTTCGAAAGTCACATTCAAATCACTTGGCTATCATCGCTTTATAATGTACCTACCTAGATAATAACGATGACATCAACTAGTAATAAGTATTTATTTCTTAACAGCAATCAATTCGCGAGATAAAAATGTAAACACCCTTTAGTATCCGCTGTAAATCTCTAATCAGTTCTCACAAAGTAATAGACGGTACATTCCGTTCCACTCACATTATCAACATGTACATCTTTAAACATTCACGCTGCAAACATAAGTTTTAATTTTGAATTATTCAAATGTAGTGTGCCATGAAGGGGAGTAATAAAGCTAGAGGATCCATTAAGCAAACATTAGGGTACAACCCTCTCGGTTTAATATGGTGGGCGCGGTATCCTCTGGCGCCCTAGCTCTGAGCCCTGTACATAAAATACTACATTTTTAATACTAAGCGGGTACTGAAGGGTCTGAATTCAGCTAACGTCTGTATAAAAGGAAAAAGTCAATTTAATAAAGATAAAACGCTCTCTCTTAATCATTTGTCTCATACCGGCTTGCGCGCTGCTTAGTTCTATATACATAAAAATTTTCACGCTCTGTTTTATTCCATTAGAGGATGAATTTTATACTTTAAACGTGTTACTAATAAACGCAGTAAAGTTATTCCATGCTTGGCGAGCTTTCGAATATGTTATAAAAGACATATTAAATCGATTAAAAGTTATGAAGTAACACATAAAAAATGCAGTCCAATAACTGATAACCTCCCTTTTAAAGTTGGTTAATTTTTTTTTAATTATTTCTTTCTTCGAAAGTTTATGAAGTCCTCTTGTTTTATATTTTTAAGTAGGTATACTTCAACTACCTATACTTTGTCTTTCAAAAATAAAACATTGTAAACAATGTATTAGGTTAGCTACTATCCGTTTGTTTGAGGTATGCCGCCAAATGACTTGATTGACAACTATCATTGGTTGTTGAGCTAGTATTTTTTCCTGTTTGTTGTCCCTCAACGTTATTTAAGGTTATTATAATTTAAGGTTACCGATGTCCATGGACGGCAGTGATCACTTGTATTCAGGTGGCTCGTGTTATTCGCCCTGAAAAATATAAGTCGTTGTTTATGGTATCCCATTTATTTGTGTTGTGTACGCATTATCCGCAACACTAGGAGTCTTATTGTAAGGGAGCATGCGTTTTTTATTTACATTTTTACGTAATTAAGGTAGCAAACGAGCATGCAGACCCACCCTGCCGCTGCCGCCCATAACAAATGTGGCCGACCTAGAACAAAAGTCCATTTAGGGACTCTAAACCTTACTTTGATGTGTTTTCTGACAAATAGATTTAGAGAGATTTATTGGAGAGTAATCTAGTCATGCATGAGAAACATTTTTCTGTAATATTGGAGTGAAGGACGGTTTTTGCTGTCCTATTTAGACACGCGTAGTGCGGATGATATTGCAACTTTTTCATCGAGTACCCTTGCACGCCATCGATCAAAGAGAAATGTAGCAAAACTGGAAAATATTTGGCTATTTTTTGAACGACGATACTGATTTTATGTGGCGCGGTATCCCTTTTGTCATTTTCGGTGTGCAAATCATTACTTGTTATATTCAAACAATATAACATTTGTAGCACTGAACTCTACAATTTCATACTTAATCATGACCAATGGGCCTGCTACTGTAGTACATTGTATTGTACATTCACTCTTTTATCTGTTGTACGAGCTCACTTTTACATTTTGTTAGACAGATCGGCATTTTTTACTAACTAGGTAAAAGTATAAAAGGCCTCTTTCATGTCAGACGCCTTTTCATAAACATAATTAACCGTAACGGTCCTTCGAGCTGGATTTCAATGATAATAATGTATTCACAAAAAGATTAGATAAGCTCATGAATAAAATATTTAAGTCACTCATTCCACGCACAGTTTCAAAAAAATCACCGGTAAGTATTTATAATTAACTGTAACTTTACAAATTCATTATGCTGTTTTTTAACATATTTATTATTTTGATATTCAAATACTAACTTAACTGTTCAAATGAAATTTCTATCACAATAATAGGATTATTAAAATAATTTTAAATGGGTCTAAAAATGAGACTAGACTCATTCTCTTTATAATAATCGCTGGGTTGTTCAGCATTATAAAATAGATTACTTTATCGTTGAGGGCTCAAAGCTTAAGCTTCCGTTACACACAACCCACCTTTTAGTTGTCCCGCCTGTCGAGCCAATGCTATATTGCGGTCATCGTTGTGTTCTGCTATTGTCATTATTCTCCATGAGTAAATCCGCCCTTGCTTTGCTTCTGGAAACCTACTGCTCAAGTTTACAAATATTTAGTAGTATTATCGCGTTCGACATCAATCTTAGCACCGCATTGATTAAAACGTGCTTCCCCGAAGAAATGCGATATTTTTCGCAAAAAACTTTGCCTATGTTACTTTCCAACTTTTCAACTTTCTCCTCATCAAAATCAAAATTCATCAGTTAACTTAAATAACTTCTGAATTCAGCTTAATCTTATGATATTGTCATCCATTAAAATATAATCAGTTGTTAGTGTTTGAAGTGTCATGTGTTCCTGGTAGCAAATATTCGTTGGGCAATGTTAGAGTGACTTGGAGGCAGTCTCGAATGTACGTGTCACGTACCGTACGACGTGCTATGAGGCGTTGGCAATGTGAATTCCGTAGTACATTGCGTCTACCTTCTTGATGTCTCGGCAATACCAAAGTATTTATGGAACAGTAGGATATCTGCCCACTCGTCAGACAAGGTTGACTGTGTGCGTAAAATTTACGAAATGTGAATGTGAATGTGAAAATGCGAAATTTACGAAAAAGTGGAACCCACACTTTTAAAACATTGTCCTTATGCATCCAATATTTGTGTGCATTTTAAGCTGCGTTAATATGTACAAGTCGGGACAACGATATACACACAAACCATTCCATAGTTCTAAGATAAATATCTTCTTACTAATAATTATCATGCTGAAATTCACGTGAGACAGAGCAAGAAATTTGGGCTCACTCCCACTTGTTCAAAATTGAATCGTTGTAAATTTAAATAAACCTATTAGATACCAAATTAAATGGAAAATTAAGTCATTTTAACTGTAATTCAGCATTTAGGAATGCCTAGCAAATTCAATTACTTTAATTAAAACATACCGGTTACACTTTTTTAGAGGCGATCATCTCAGTCCTCAGGGGTAGCAACGCATCTGTGACCGAATTAGACCGACCCAGAACTAGACTCAATTGAGTCCCGTTCTAATTCGGTCACAGTTGTCGTGGGCGGCAGCGGAAGGTGGTGCTGCATGCTCGTTTGCTATCTTAATTCCATAAAAAAAATACAAGCAATGCCGCTCACTGCTAAAATACGTCGCCATCGTGTAACGATAACTGCTACATTCTATAAATCAATTACACCTAAAGATGTTTAAAGGGCGAACGGAGTCGAAAACATATTTTTCCCGAACGCAATACTTTACGAACGGCACATTACGGGCCCTAGTATCAGGCGCGCGATAAATCTGCACGCTGCAGTGTGGCCAGCCTCGGAGGTACATGGATGTACGAATGCTTCACCAATAGACTGGTACAAGGACTTGTATTAGCTTTAGCTCTTAAATTTTGATAAAAAATTGGCCGCCAGTACAAAGTGAAATACGCTTAAGTTCTTAGATATTATACTAACACTACGCGCGTGATTCCACGCATTTTGTTTCTGCGAAAGTAAGAAAGGTCTAAAGGCCCTGGGATCTAGGACTATATCGGATATCCCTTTACATGTGACAAAACATCGTCGGTTGACGAAAGAAGCAAATATGTTAATATCAAAAAGTTTGAAATATGTTAAGAAAATCTTAAATTTTTCTGTAGGTGATGTTTCCTAAACGACGCACAGAAAAATCGCACGCAGTATCAAACGTTCCGTATCAATAGATTTTTCCTATAGGCGTATCCATAGATTTTTGTACCTGTGCGCCCCGTCCCGGTCTGGTAAACTTATGTCTCCCTGGGGTCGCCGCTCGTGTCGCTACAACTTTTTATTTATTTTAATTCTCATTACACATTTAGAGAGGATTCTCAGAAGTTCACGAATCGCTTCTCGTATTGTGTGAACGAGATTACGTGCCCTTTTAACGTTTAATGTAACTTCCTCGTCTTCTCTCAATACGCTTACAATGTCTGTACGCCATGACACAAGGTAAAGTTTCTTCGTTTTTGTCTAAAGCAATTTAAACTTGTTTATTATCTTTTCGGTAAATAGAATACCGAATGTTGAAATGAATTTAAGATTGTCAAACAAAGGCTTTGTACCTTTGAAGTCTGTTGGTATTGTTTTGGAATTACATCCCAACATGTGTGGGATTTACAGCAGCGATAACTAATTGGTTGGAACGATAGCCTAGGTATCAAATAACTTGGTTTTAATTTTGGATGCCCCTCTTAACCTTCAAAAGTTATGTGCTGTGCATATTACACATTTAATAGTTCTTGCTTTAGTAAAGGAAAAGAAGAAGTTATGTTGCCGCCCAAAAGTGTCCGACATAATATGTAGCTTGACGGCTGTTATCTATCGATAGCAGTCGGGATCAATTGTTAAGACTCGGAGAAGAAACGCTATAAAAATCCCCATGCTAGGATTCCTAGCGTCATGGGTACCATGAAAATATACAATGACAAGAACATACATACAACAAATAGCAATTAATGGTTAGCTTTCTTCCTAAATTTAGGTGGACTAATGATGTGGAAGAGCGGGCCACCCTGGCACAAGTAATGTACTTAACAGGGTGGACCAAAGTGTAACCAACCTTTAATTCTACGTAAAGAAAATAAAGTATTTTTAACTTAAAGGAAAATACAACAGGCATTTAAATCATGATACAAATTTCTTCCTTACTGGGAATCCAACGAAAAATACATCTAATGTCACTTAATATCATAAACTCCGTTAACTACTATAAACTTTTACAGAGGATGTAAACACTGGAGGAGCCATAAGACAGAGATCAAGTTACACTTAAAAAGTACAAGGAACTCATAAAGTAGAAGAGTTCACAAATCCGTGCCAAGAAAGTTCCGAATTTGGAGTTGCCTGGAACTAGCGAGTATAATCGTAAAGCTCACACCTTGTTAGTTTTATCACTCCATTTACTCTAGACACTCGCAATTAAAAACTCTGCTGAAGTACCAGGCACTCATAAAAGTAAGGTGTTCGTAAACAACGTCGGGACGCGATTCTTTGAACTGCTAGCTACTTAGCACCAAACAGTAAGCGAGATTTATAAGCTGTAAAATGAGCCTAAACAATTGGCGACTGGTCGGAAGTAGAACGTGTTTGGATTATGAAAGAGGCGCCGACGAAGCGTTTTTTATGTGC
Organism: Hesperia comma; assembly: GCA_905404135.1. Lineage (NCBI taxonomy): Eukaryota > Metazoa > Arthropoda > Insecta > Lepidoptera > Hesperiidae > Hesperia > Hesperia comma. The sequence goes on along the minus strand of FR990028.1, from coordinate 374,361 downwards.
AGCTAGAAACGTGACGGCTATTTGCTATTGTTATTTGGTAGCTAGATTCATCTTGTTTGGCCACAAAAACAGATTTCGGAATATTCGACGAAAAAACAACGCAATTCTCGTAAATAATTTCATGTCCTAGATAGAAGTAAAAGTTTCAGATAGAACTAATCATAAAACCTTTGCAATATAATATTCAACGATATTAGTCCAATTTCAGAAGACCAACATCAAAGCAAATCGTTACAAGATCTTGGCTTAGTCCCGTCCCTTACTCATCCATTTGTAGCAACTATACCATTGCTATTATTAGCTTCAGCAAGCTTTGTAAACAAGAGTGAGGACAGTGATGTCATAATGTTGTGGATCAAAACTCATAACGAAACTTCGAGGGATGTATTTACAAAATAATGTTGGAACAAGAGGTTTCACATATTTCACTATATTATTTGTATGTACCTACCTACATAAAAATCAAAAATTTACTTGAGAGTAATTTAATTTAGCATTCATTTCATTGTATCTTCTTACCATGTTGACAGTCTGAATTTTTTACGTCCTCAGACTTAAAGTGTTTCGTTATTTTTAAAGCAATTTAAAGGTGCTTTCTTTTTTCGTTATTCAGTATATTTATGTGCTGATAGGGAATGTGCCCCAGAGTTCTCGATCGCCTGTTTACTCCCACGATTTATGTTCGGGCTGATATGGTATCGCGTGCTATTGGAGGTTCCATTCTTTGTGTCGCGAAATTTAAAGAAGATAAGGGTTGATTCAAAGGAATGTTCATTGTTTTCTGACAAAGGTTGGTCAAAAACGTAACATAAAGGTCTTAAGTAATTGAAAAGTTGGTCAAAAACGTGACATAAAGGTCTTGAAAGTAAAAAAAAAATATCTAGTTACCTTACGACACCAAAACACGAACAGCAATAGACCATACTTAAAGTTCCGAGGCAATTTCTAGCGACCAGTAGGCTGTATCTCCCTTGGGAATGACATCCAGAACAATGTAATTCTAATGAGTACTATTGTGGCTTAGGACTTTTAATAATAAGTCTCAGTGAATTTATCATTCAACTTTTACTCTTAATTGATTAACTTTTTCTGTATTTTTAAAGAACTCTATTTAATTATAATCAGAGGTACCAGGAAGAAAGCTATCATAGAAGGTATGTAGAACAAGAACACATACAAGTCTCTGACATCGCAAAGGCAATCGGCAACAATGCAATCAATTAAATCTTAGTGATAGCCCATTAATTTCAGCTTCAACTTCGATGAGTGACGGCTTGCGTTGGAATCGTTTAAGAGTAGCCCGAACGTTTCCGAAGATCAAATTAAATTTGAAGCATATAGTAGGAAGATAATAATATCTTCGAGATCATCGTATTCGTATCGTTTATTATAGGTGGTAGGGCCTAGAGCTCACCCGGGGAAGTACCACCGCCCGCCATGGTACTTAGTACCATTCCTACCGTGTAATAATTGTTTTAAGAACAATTGTGTTCCGGATAGGAAGGTGTGGAGCCGGTTACACTTTTTTAGAGGCGACCTACTCAGTCCTCAGGGGTAGCAACGCATCTGTGACCGAATTAGAACGAGACTCATTGAGTCTAGTTCTGGGTCGGTCACAGTTGTCATGGGTGGCAGCGGAAGGTGGTGCTGCATGCTCGTTTGCTATCTTAATTCCATAAAAAAAAGAGAAATATTTCAACATATGAGATTTATAAATGAGGTATTCTTAGAAGGTGTGCTTATTCTTCTCTCTTTTTATTGTAATAGCTGACTAGCTAGTAGGTAAGCCACCTGATAATAAATAGTCATCGTTACTACGTTCATCCGTAGATCTCACGAAAGGCGTTCCCGGCTAAAAAAGAAGGAATACCCAACACGATAAGTAATTTGGCGGCTAACTCTAGATAGGAGCTAGCCAGCCGGGCTTGACTGAAAGGTAATAATAACAGTAATAACATTGATGACATAATAGTAATATAACCTCTAGGCTGGGCTAGGGTAAGCCCCAGCACAAAACGTTATTACACGTGTTATTAAACGTTATGTTATCATATGGGGAATTTCATCATACTTGGCATTAAGTGAATTAATCGATCCAATAAGCAGGACACTAGAAACAAAGCTGTTGCCTAACATCGGAACACGTGCGAGCATCGCAGATATTGCTCAGGCAATCTCCCGAGCAATCAATTACTGGCTCGGTTACTCCGGTATGCATGGAGATAGTGTCGTACGATTTGCCGATGTAATTGCTTTTACTTTCCATATACGATTAGTATAGAGACCCTTCGCTGAGTTCGGTAACAATAGTAAATCTCTTGTCTGCTATAAAAAACGTAACTAGATAACGCACAGAAAGTTTTCTCCACACTTGTTGGTGCTGAGGGTTGATTGTGTGTAAACCGTGTGCGTAGGCACCACGGCACGCACACGAGTAAACAATAGCGTTCTTAATCTTACAACTAAAATATTTTTGTGTATTCAAAACTATTCGATGACCCGGATGGCGCAATGGTTAACACGCCGAATCGCTGTTCCGAGGGTCCTGGGTTTGATCCCCAGTGAGGCGATAATTTGAATGATGAGTTTTTATTTCCGTTCTTGGTCTGAGTGTGTGTCCTTGTCTTGAGTATGAGTTTCTTTGTTACATGAAAATGATTTACTTGCTTAAAATGTACCCTGTTTAAGTAAGGCGTGAGGAATTGTATAAAATTGAGACCATTCATACCATTGTGTTATATACCTAGGTTATGATTCAGGTGTAAGTTCGAGGTAGATAATTAATTACGCCAATAAAAGGAGAAAAAAATGTTTAAATAAGAACAAAGTTTAATTGTAATTATAATCAACACAAGATAGAAGAAATTAGATAAAACAAATACAGTAGAAAACATAAAACGTGACATCCATTACAAGTTAGCATAATACCTGGCTATTGAATTTCTCATCAGGCAGCGTGTCCGAGCCACCGGCCCAAGGTCACGGCATGAATAATCTCGCGCCAGCGGAGCAAGCCATAGAGATATTACACTAGAGGGCAGAAGCCAGGCTTCAGAGCGTACCTCGGATAAAAAGAGACGAAATCTTTAGTAATCACCTTTCTCTTTCTGGCGAGGCTACAGAGCGTACCTAGGACAAAAAGAGACGAAATCTTTAGTAATCACCTTTCTCTTTCTGACTCATCGGGATCGGAGAGAGATAGGTAATTACCGTTATCGTTGTTTCTCTTTCTAACCGGGGCGATTGCAATGTATTGGCAGCCGTATGGCTCACCCGCTCTAGTGTAATATCTCTATGGAGCAAGCCCACTCCGAACTAGGTATCGAGATATTGAGGTCATAATGTATTGTACTTCTTTTATATTTTACATTATACTTCGTTCTGTAATACCCGTTATGTAAGCCTTTGAAACGTTCGGAAAAAAGTTTCGTAGAAATCATTACTAGGTATTCCATTAGGAGTTATATTCGAGTGGTTGTTCGACTCTCGAAGTGGGAGACAGGGTTTGAAATTCTAACTTAAGTATCTCTTTCAAAAATGATGTGATTGAAGTTAAGTTAGAACTTGCTTCGTTGATGCAAAGAATCGTAAGAAAACATGCAAACTTCAGGATTCTTCATAATGTTTTCAAAGATGTATGAAGCTCACCAATTTGCATTGGCTCAGGGTGGCAGGCTACCCACGAGAAAACAGCCTCCTGTACTCTTCACATTGTAATAGGAGAGCCGTGCCTATTTGAGATAAATATAGACTGCGATGAAATAGTTCAAAGCAATAGTGATTTTCTCAGAAACATATTTCTGTGAACTGAATTTGAACTTTAGGGGCGGACTCCATATTATGATATTGAGCAGTTGTCTGATTTATAGAGCGAGAAATAAACTTAGTACTAGCGAGATATGGGTATGTTATTATAAAATTGGATTCGCCCACTGTGGAATTTTGGGACATGTGTAATAGTATTAAAGTGTATTGATTTGTTAATAACACACGAAGAAACATGTCACATGGCGGTAATTGGTTGAGCCAAAGGCATCATCAGCCGCCGATGAAAGAAGAAAGAAAGAAAAAAGGAAAAAAATATTGGGGCACAAAACCCCAGCTGGAACATGACACTATTTTCTATTTTTTATGGAATTAGGGCAGCAAACGAGTAGGCAGCACTACCCTTCCGCTATCGCCCATGATAACTGTGACCGACCTAGAATAAGACTCAATTCGATCACAGGTGCATTGTTTCCCTTAAAGATTGATATGGTCACTTTTAAAACTAGACAACACCTTTCTATCCGGAACACAACTGCTGTTTAAGTTATTATTTTGACGGTAGAAATGAACTAAAGGCTCTTACCACCATAAATCACCATCGCTGACTCTTACAATAGGGTAGTAGCTAACCGGACACGTAAAAAGAATAACACCAGTAACACTACCTGATGATGATTGATGAAGGTATTCTAATTATATCAGTTACCAAGATTGTAATCGCGCCCGCCTATGCCCGCGCCAGCTGCACCGCGGCAATTCATCGTACTGTCACCTCGGGGGTTTATCTCCGGGCTAAGCTATATATAAAGCTATATATATATATATAAAGTGCTAAGCGAGTACTAAGCACACCAGTAGTTTTAGAGAATGGACCACCGTCGACAACTGCTTTGTTTTCTAGTCGCTTGGAACGGGAATTTATTTTTAATAACGCTAAAGATAGAGAAAGTTGGTATCTTAACGAGTATAGTATTTCGCTGTTGAACTATGAATGTTTAAAATAATTGGCGCAAACTAACTACTGCCACCGGCATATACCACTGCCAGGTAGACGTACGGGTCTCAATAACTGATATACGATTACCTAAGTAGGCGATCGCAATTAGGTTTGCAAAAGAAAAGGTTTTTTAATTAGTTATAAACAGAATTAAAAAATGTGGGGGACAAATTGCCAAACATTATTTATTTGAGTGTATTTCCAATATATCCGTATCAAGTACCTTTAAAACAATTATTGTAACTTCTTGTAAAGTGTACCTTGTAAAGTGTACCTTCAAAAATATAGGTCACACGTCTAAGTTATAACACAAAAGTAAAGTATACCTCTGAGCCGTCACCGCTTATATCGAGAGAACAGTTTACCATTTACCATTATTTGGCGCAAAACAGATAATATTGTTATTCAAAGATTTCGTTTCCATACCGCATTGACGGAGCATGGTCCGTCGGGATTCCAAGAGGTTTTGGTGGATTCATTGATATTTGGTGGCGCACTATATTTCACGGGTCGGCATCAATGTTTCATTTTTACGCGATTTATTTCACGTTATATCGTGTTTTATTAAAGAGTTGGGTCACCAAATATACTGAACGTATTTCTGTGATTTAAATGTTAAATGTTGATTTTAATGTTAAAGGAGTCAGTAGAGTTTGTTTCATATCGAAAAATACTTTTACATGCCTGATAACATTTATTACTTACAATTCGACTACGTACTAAAGAAAGTTTGATTGCTGCTATATTTTAATCGTTATAGATCTTAAATGGTTAGTCAAAATGAAGTGTTAATGGTAAAATACAACTTTTCAAACCTCTATAGTGAATGTCTTTTTCACAATTACGTCACAATTAGATAATATGTGTGTCTTCTTATATACTTCCCTCAGTTAACATTTACAGTTACATTTATTGTAAATAGGTACTTAACAGTAATTGCAGCGTGATTTTAGGTAGGCTAATAAGCTAAGGCTGCCTTCTGAAATATCTAATACTGGAATATATACCATCAAGACTTAAATAATGAAACATATAAATACAATAAAAATATAAAAACGTTTTATTTTAATCCGAATAGCAATTCTGGAGCTGATAAGAGCGTTGAAATTAACAAAAGTATTTTCTAATGAAAATGAAATGATTTTAATGAAAGTGAAATCATTTTATTATAATTTTCTAGATTTTCTGAACATAGACTACATATTTACCGTAATATTTTATCAGTTATGTTATTAATATCTAATAGCACAATTGTCATCCCACAAGCTATACACAAATAATTTCCGTTAAAATTAGACAAATTGCTTTGATTGTGGTATAGTCCGTATAGTTCATACAATTTCATACATAATGAGAGTTATTACAGTATAGTTACCAAATATCCCTGCCACAATATCCCTTGTACACAGTTATTGTGATACCCCGGGGCCATTCAATGTAACCCACGTGGTCTGCGGTCCGGGCCTGCTGATGAGGCCTCCTCACCCCGGGCGGTACAAACAGCCTATTGTTTTATTAGCTTAACAATAACTATGCATATTGAACATATTATGTAAGGTTCTAGAGATTTCAGTGACACAATTAAACACCTTGTAACCTAGTTGGTAGCTGGCCTAAGGATCCCGTGAATTGATGGATGCCAAGCTCGATTATCAAGGCAGATATTTATGTAATAGTCAAATGTTTAATTCGGTCATTGGATCTAGGAAAGATATATTCGGAAAATTAGAGGTTTAGAAAAATTATAACGGTGATCCCACATCAGTAGAAGTTGTTTAAAAGATGTTTCAAAAGTATTCCCTAGAGTTCAACATTAGAGTTTAACAACTTCGCGGTAAAAAAATAAGTTTCTTCTAACCCTTTTGAATCTACAGTTTATCAAACCACAACCGCTTACCATACGCCTCGAATAACAGAAAATGATTTAACGATTACCAATCCACCGTACAATGAAAGGTTAACGTTGTCAATATCACGATAACCACACGTTGAAGTGTCCGGCGTCGAAGTGTCCGGTGTCGAAGTGTCCGGGTTACAATTCGGCGCATCCCTAACCTCACATTGCCGCACAATGCGCTAACAATAATCAACCGGGGGACAAAGACGGGTGGACAATCTGCCGCTACAGCCATTTGTAATGAAACTGTCAAATGCCGTGATTTGAGCTCGCTCTCACTAGCATTTAGGTTACGGAATGTAGCATGCAGTATGCGATGATCACGTAACTTAGGATCAGAGATGGATGAAATGTATGATTGCAGATTAAATTTTTTGTCTGGTGCTATTTGTACAAAATGTGAGTAAAACGACAGATTACACCTGGAAGCACAGAGATGCCTCCGGCAAGAACTATCTCTACGAGACGCTCGCGGGGGCTTTCGCGTTTTTACTCCGTTCAACTCCGTTCGTTCGATGTGGAATTCATTTTAATGGCTACCTGCACAAATGCCAGCCTTACAGCCCTGTTTTCTTATCGAATTTAGGTAGCAAACGAGCATGCCACCCTTCTGTTGCCGCCCATGACAACTGTAACCGATCTAGAACAAGATTCAATTTAAGGACTGGGATGGTTAGTCCAGTTAGTGTTAGAATTTTAATAGGTGCTGTTAGAATATTAATTGGTTGGTTTGCTAATAAGTGTAATTGACACAGATAAATTTGTTCCTCTCCTCTTAAGATCATAACAAAACCGCATTCTGGAGGATACCTTCTGTTACACACCATAATAAGGACTTATAAGTATTTTTAATGTGAAATGTAAATGTAAATATTATATAAATATCCTGTCGAAGAAGCCTTTATTGTTTCATAACTATGAATGCATAGGTGACCTCCTACCATCAGGTACCTTTGGTAGCTTTTTTCGAAAATACGCTAAATAATTAATTTAACATTCCAAGAGTTCACAAGGGACGGGATTAAGGACATCGATAATTTATTAAAATTTACAAACGTGGACACTTATCCCGTTTGGAGGATTTAATGACAGATATAAACAACAATTATATTCGCCAAAACTGGATGATTAGCGGTCAGAGTTCTGATTCAGGGATCGTTGACCCAAATTTGATTCCGGACACGTTTAGGCCTGATATTGCCGATAATAATACCCTCAACGGTCAAGCTAATAGGTTTAAACTCAAATTTATCTGACAAGGATTATATCCCAACGTCTGCGTTGTAACGATTTGACGACGTTTAGGTCCAGCTACTTTGGAATGTTCTTAGGATTAAACTCCACTTTTACGTAAAGTCAGATTTAGTATTCTTTCTGGTTTAAAAAGTTTCTGTACGGAGGAATGATGCAGGACTCAAAAAGGAAGGAATTCACTGTGTATGTAATAACTGCTAAATTGAAGCTTCTTGTAAGATTTGAAAACATTGTGAGGTAACGTGTTCCAATCCGTAATTGACTAGCGTGATAAGAGATGAGAGGAGATCTGAGACTACAGTGGAATATTTTTTACTTGAGAAGATGTAAGTGGAGCCGGTTACACTTTTTTAGAGGCGACCATCTCAGTCCTCAGGGTTAGCAACGCATCTGTGACCGAATTAGAACGAGACTCATTGAGTCTAGTTCTGGGTCAGTCACAGTTGTCATGGGCGGCAGCGGAAGGTGGTGCTGCATGCTCGTTTGCTATCTTAATTCCATAAAAAAAATTATTATGAAGATTAAATTTAATTAGGCCGCAACTTCGTATATGTTCAGGTCAAAATGTTCCATCTTCTTTGCTACTTTTTACTTTCCTTATACTTTTAAAGGTTTTAATATTAATCGGCATCGACGTCAATTATTGTTAAAAATTAAAGGTATTTACGAATCCTCAGATGAATAACAGATATTTTAGACATTTAATGGCAGACATAAACTACGATTATTATCCTCAAAGCTTAAAATTATGATTTGGGTATAATTAAGTTTAACTAGGGCCCGGAACCCCTTTTAACTCTTAGATATTATTAATGCTGGACGATGCTTCTAAATTCCAACCCGAAAATAACTGTGAAGGGATTTGACCCCAGTGTAAGTGTTCTGTAAATTATATTAATTTTTTAGTAATGTACGTCCATAGCTTGAATTTTGCTTCTTTAATTGTTGTTCAAAGATTTTTTAGTACCTAAATAGATGAAGGAAGGAGAAAAAGAATCCTTAGAACGTTGTAAATAAACGATTTCTACAGACCTTATTAATAATCGTGTTACATTATTAATGCGCGTGGTACGGGACTGGTTTTCTTTATTTTCAAGCTTAGTTTTCATTTAGTCGCTATTTTTTATACGACACTTTGCTACAATATGTAGGTACAAAAAGTTTCACAAAAGATAGCCGTATCTGAAAGTTTTGTATGCGGACAATGGGAATACTGTAAACGTAATTAGAATTTATACAACATTTCATTCCTAGATTTAAACAATACCATGGACCTGTCAGTTTACATAATTTTTAAGTATAAATTCTTCTCGAATCTGTTCGAGAGGATGGCCCTTTTTAATTAAATATCAATGAAGGAGACATCCTTAATGTGATATTAATAATTTTCCCGGAGCGAAAAGTTGTCAAGTCGAAGACAGCCAGCTTGAGATCAAAGAGGGGCAAGATGTTATCATGGATACAGATTAAAATTATATCTGGAGACTCGGAAGTGCTCCCACGAACGTCTTTCTAGAATAGGTATCCTTGTTATTGTTTTTAAGACAGATTCAACCAGATATACCTACCGGTATAATTCGGTTCGTGATAGGTATTACTTTGTCGTCGGGGAATCTATTCCCACGTTCACACAAATACTCTCAGTTACGAACTAGTTAAGCGTCCGAAGTGCAACGTTTCTTCACTATTTTTCCTGCAAGTCACATTTCATTTAAAATGTTTACACTGAGACTTTAAACTATGAGACATTATGTTTGTTGAATTATAGATTATGTAATTTCGTTATTCATTAAATCACTGCATTATTTCAATTTCATTAGTCTTATTTACTTTAGTAGATATTTCATAATAACAGATCGTAATGACGAAATTACTGTCGGTCACTTATGCGCTTGAAGTTTCTTGTTGATCCCATTATTTTCCTTTTTGAAATAACTTTTGATTTAAACAAAGGCATACAATAATTTATAAAAAATACAATTGAATTAAGAACCTCCTTCTTTCTTGAAGTTGGTTAAAAATAATGTTAGATATATACCTAATGAACACCTATTTGTAAGACTGTGTCGGGCGGCGCTGCATAAAAAGAATAAGTAGTGGGTGTGTTCCCACTCTGTGTGGCTTCAGTCGGACGTGACGAACGTAATTAGTTGTAGGAATATATTTATAGGATTCCTTTGATAATTTTATTGTAATTTTGAAGTCGGTTGTGTTTACATATTGTAGATACCCGCTAATAAATCTCAAATTTGGAATTAAAAAATATTTGTAGAACAGATTCGGCCGTCGTAGTTTAGCGTTAGTTGTGTGCTTAGGCTTATATAATTAGGTCCAGTTTCAAAGTATAACAATAATTAATCAATTTGAAGGGTAGCCTAACCTACTAGGGGAAAGTAACGCTTGAGTAACCGTTAGGAAATTATTAAGGCTAAATGATTTGATGACCTTTTTTTTCATACAGTCCCGTACAGTATTTTTCATACAGTAAGTGAATCGCATTTTTTGAGATAAAACCAAATATTATAAGCAAATAAAAACCATATTCTAAAACTAAAAAAATAAACAATAGATTGTACTTAATGCTATGACTTAATGTGTTTTAATACATTAAAGATTAATCTATACATGAGTCGCCGTGATTAGGAAATTGCCATTCCCGACTGGTCATAAAGCATAATTGTATTGTATACCAAAACATTGCTGGTCATAGGATAAGATCTACCTGAACTCGCATCACAGACAATCACATAACAACAACGAGACGACCCGGATGGCGCAATGGTTAACACGCCGGATCGCTGTTCCGAGGGTCCTGGGTTCGATTCCCAGCGAGGCGGGAATTTGAATGATGAATTCGAATTGCCGTTCTCGGTCTGGGTGGTCCTTGTCTTGTGTGTTGTCCATGGCACCCACGACACAGGGAATCCTAGTGTGGGGCTATGAGTGTGAAGCGTTATTTATTTATTTATAAACTAGGTGAGAATGTAATTACTGGAAGCGCCGATAAATAATTTATCTGCAATCGGCGCGCGGCCACGAGGATAGATTTTCAATCACTTAGCTCCGCTGCGCCAGGCTATAGTCCTCAAGTAGATCTTGCAAAACATTTTCATTACTGCAATAGCTATATTGTCTGGCTAGGATCGCTACTGCTAATAAAAGTGTTATTACGGTTGATTAGCATCGCTGTTGTATTTAACCTTCCTATACTCGCGCGTCGGTCTCTCAGACCGACAAACCTATCAATCGCGGTTTTTTTTTCAAAACTACCTACATTATGACTTTAAAGTTCCTAGTAGCTTCATTATTTGCTATATGAACTTGATATAACAATAATATGATTTCATTTAGATAAGCAGCATTAACTTTTCGGTCTGTGAGACCGCGCGCGAGTATACGTGTAACGTAAAACCGCGCGAGTACAGGAAGGTGCGCTTGCAGTTTTGTCGTTGTATAGTGATTCTACGACGATTAGTTGGAATAACTGAAGTGGCAATTTGTCTAAAAATGCGAATAATATGTATACTTTTAAAAGCTTTATTATTCTTTTACTTGAAACGAAACTGTAATTATAGAAATTAAATAATGTATGAAAACTTGACGGTTAGTAAATAGGTAGTAAAAAGTTAAACTTGCAACGACAACTTACTGTCTTTGATTTGACTTTGACTTTTACTCCACCTCTTTTACTCCAACTTCACTTCGTATAACGGCAGCGAAAGGGTGGTTGAGCATGCTCGTTTGCTAGCCTAATTTCTTTAAAGAACCTGTAGATTATTTACTTTACTTTTGCTTTTATTTAGTTTGTAAAAAGCGAAATTCAAACCTTACAAAAGTTACGTAACTACGTCAAAGTTTCACTTCCAAAATGAATTAAAAAATATTTAAATACTTCAAAAAGGACCTTGCTGTGTAGTCAAAATCATACCACAAAGTAATATGGAACGTTAAAGCTCCAACAACGTAAACACAACACACTTCCTACTTACAGCGCGATCCGCACAGAAGAACACACTTGCACTCGTATCTTTTACTGGCTCGCAGACAATCAGCTTGTGTTAAAAGCCATTTAAAATTCTCTTTGGGCGCAAAACTTCATCGCAGTGATGTAGAGGCTTTTCAAAGGTTCTCACACGTAAGAGCCGGTGTTTTGCCAAAAAACGAGGGTAGTTGAGAGTTGTCGAGGAGGCTCCGAAAATTAGCGCCGGATCTCGGACGTAACAGGTGAGATTTGTGTAACCTTTGCTTCTTTGATAACCGTAGCTTAACGCTTTTTGCCCGACAACCTATCGACTTCGTACTCACGACTGCTAGGTTGGCAATTAGCTCTAATTGAATAATAGATTACTCTGAAAAGGGTTCGTGCGGTTTAAGTTCCCGTTATGTTACATTATTTCGAATTATAGCTAAGGTTTAAGTCTATGTTTTATGTTAGCTTCACTTTACGTTATTTTTCGTTAAGTATACGATCAATGCCAATATCAAATTGCTAAATATTCATGTATTTTTTATAAAAATAACACATTACAGTTAGCATAAATACCCACGTGAGAATTACATAATTTACATTGTACCGAACTAAATTATTTACAGCTATTCCAAATGCCTACAAAACTTTTAATACAGTGTAGTATGAACCTTATCCACCGCGTTGAATATTAAAACAACGTTTTTAATAGGATAATACTTGATTGTGTGTTTATGATGTCGCGCCGAGGTGCTTACTCAATAAAAATCGTGTTATAATCTTTATGCATTGGACATAAAGTTGCATTTCAGTTGGCTCAGTGCAATGATATTATTGGTATTTTGGGATGACGTGGAAGGTGCGTTCGGATAGTCCCCGCTGGGACCGGCCGCATCTGTTGCTGAAATACCTTGATTTATAGTTCTGTTTCGCGTACAGGTACTGATCGCACACACAGTGGGCGTTTAAAATTTTACTAAAAATAAATAAAGTTACGCGCTTAAAGCTTAACACACTTGATTGTAACAATCTTACACTGAATTATTAGAACACTAAAGGTAAAATTATAAAAGCTGTGATAACTTAGTGGTTAAAAATTTTACCTCCTACTTGGTACTTAGGGGACCAGGTTCGAATCCCATGACACGCGTTTTTCACATTTTGGAGTTACCAGCGTGTTAAACATTTAAACACTATAAAGGTGAATGAAGATAATATAGCGAGGAAATGTACATTGTACATGCCGGAGAGTTCGCAAAAATTAACGTGTGTGGAGTCAACCAATCCGCTCTTGTAGAGCTTGTTGCTGGGCAATGGTTTATGGTCAGTCGATATGATAATGATGACTAGAAGAGAGTATAAACAATATGCCACTGCAGAGATGAAACTGTGTTTGGAGTGCTAATAAAACATGGAAAAGGGAGTACCTACGTCACAGGGACATGGGGAGCAGGGAGGGAATCCTACTAATATTATAAATGCGAAAGTTTGTAAGGATGTATGTGAGTGAGTGAGTGTGTGTGTGTGTTTGTTGCTCTTTCACACAAAAACTACTGAACGGATTTTCATGAAACTTTGCAGTAATATAGCTTAGACATCGGAATAACATAATTTGTTAAAATTTATAGAGATTTTTGAAGGGACTGGTTTCCCGAAGCGAAGCGAGAGCGGATTTACTAGTATACATATAAACAAGACTAAGGGAATTGTTTTGGTTTTGTTTAATAACATCAGCTAACCCAATCTAGGTACAACACGTGATTTTAACATTTTTTATGAGTTTATCACCGTAACATGTTAGATTAATCTTCATTTTCCGGCAACATACTCATTTGACGGATAATGGTAATATGATGGAAACCTTACATAATTTTCTCGAGAAAGAACTTATTAAGGCAACATTGCCTTCAAAGATGAAGTCCTCGAGAACTTTTAGTTCGTCTAATACTTCGACTAATATCGCGTAGCCCTTGTAAAAAAGTTACGTGTTTAAAATTTCACCTTTGTATACTATAATTTCATAAAAGGCACACTTTTCTAGACGCTAGACTTGTTATAATAGGTACCGTAGCGTTGTTAAGCTCTTTGACTAAACGGTTTCAGTCCTGTAACACACGGTAGCAACTCAATGCTTCACCCCGCTTCACCTTTGACAGATTCAATCGAATTTAATTTGCCGACCGTACCAACTGTATCCGAAATATGAAAATTTGCGATACAAATTTTATAAACCGAGTCGTTCTAATATTTGGCCATCGTTTATCCAGCGGGATTGTCCCGTATTTTTACTTTTAATGCCGGATATTTATAGCTGTTTGATCCTACATTTGTTGTGCGTAATTTTAAATAACGGTGTTGGTTCTATTTTGTTTATGGTTTACACGGGAACTTGATACTTTGGAATGAGTTTATGTTTGAACACTCTAACTAATAATTGTTTTTGTTTATTATAAACCTTATATGATTATGGGATTAATTTTATTTATTGGAGATATTACAGTAAACATTTTGGTTTCATATTATACGTATCGATAAAATTTGATGTGTTAACGTTAATATGTGTCGTAATACGTTCGAAAAACAATGATAGATTGATGAACGTTCCAGTAGGATCACTTTTGGGTCACTTTTACCTTTTTAGCAAGTTATATTTTTTGTCTGCTTGTCTATATGTCTGGAATGACGGTCGAATCAATTTTATGTTACTTTCACTAACAGATACATAAAGGAGGTTGTGGCGCAATATACTATAGTTATTTATCCCGAAATTCCCGCAGGATCGGGATCTACGTCATCAATATATTGGCTACTGATGTCAACTAAGTTGTGGACTTACCACAAAAAAAAGGAAAATATACGCAGTTGAAGTGGAATGGTATTTAATTCTGTATTAAGAAAGTAGGGCGAGTGACAATTACTTAGTCCATTTCTTCATTCGATTTCATCTCCATCCATTGGTAGTGAAGATATATTTCTACAGAGTTTAAAAGGAGCGTTTGAAAGATAAGCAAATATAATGTATTGGACGGTGTATTCTCCTGCGGTCTCAAGCCATACATGAATACTTTGGAATAGTTTACACTTAAATTGCAACACGAAACTGTAATGTTCCCGGAAAAACTTTATTAACGTCAGCGTTTAACATTATTGATACAAGCAGATCACAGATATTTTAGTACTAGTTTCGTGGTACACTAATAGCCTTACACCAGGATTCTTTGTGTCACGGAAGCCAGAGACAATACGAACACACACACAGACCGAGAACATAAATTGAAACTCATCACACAAAATTTCGCTTCGTTGAGAATCAAACCCCGGACCTTCGAGCATCCTGCATTGTCACTATTGGTCTATATTTAAAGAAATATAAGAGTCATCAGTAACTTAACGCGGGTATGGTGAATTCGCACATCCGCGTCGCTTATCAACGCTAACCCAATATGACCGCCTCCAAAGAAGGCCCCAATCCTTTCAACCTAATAAGAGACGCACTCCCTCAGAAAGTAATAGATTGTAATCACCCAACCAGATTAAATAGAAATACATCGCTTTGAAGCTAACGGAATAATTTAATACGAGATAAAAGCGGCTGCATCGCTCTCACTCCTTTATATTAAAGCAAACAGACGAAAAAACACTCAAAAGAATTTAAAGGGCAATCTGATACAAAATAAGATGTAGTGACTCTATTGATTTAGAAAATACGACTACGACACGATTTAATTCAAACAGTTAAAAACTATTTCAGTGATAAGACTGATAATGTTTTAGTAATTTTCGGATATTGATTATCTACTGTCGAAATTTTTCTCAGCTCTTTTGACTAGGATGCATCGCTTTGACTGGACTTCTGTAGAATACTCTGTATTATCCCGCTTATCTCACAATTGACGGTGTTAACATGGTACCATTTTAATCCAATAGCTGAAATATTTTTAGGTGGGTATTAGTGGCAACATAAAAAAATATCATTACCTTCTCATCTCTCTTCTCGGATTTTGTAACCGATCTGACGTTAGATTATTACCTTCACCTATGGAGATTGATAACATTAAGGTATATGGGTATAGATAGATAATTTTATTGCATCGTGTCGCATGTTCTAAGCAAACTTTCTCTTACTCGAGACGTTCTTCAGCGTGCGATAGCATCAGCGCCGCTAGATTTCTTTCAAATATAAAATAATATTATTGCTAGAACTTTTTAAATTAACCAGTTCGCTTTCAACACTGTATAATTATTACCCTCATACAATTTAATCATATAATCTCATATAGGTATCTAGTTTAGTTCGAGAGACTAAAGGAAGGGGGGAGTATAAAAACAGTCCACAGTTGCATCTATTTCTTGTATAACTATGTTCGAAATCTACATTGCAAATTGCAATTTAGTTTGGAAAAATAGTTACTTATACTAGATAAACAGAGTTATTCATACGAAGTAGACAGTAGTTATTTATACCATTTTATTGTCGACCAACGCACTTGTTAAAAATAGAAGTACTTGTCGAAACCAAACCTCGACATCATAGAATCGAGGAGTTTATAATCACATTGAACCATCCCATTCAAATTCATTCAACAAAAACTGCTTATTTTTCGTATCAACCCAACCATTGTGGCTGAGAGTCCTTATAATTCAATATTGTAAAGATTTCCAAACGAATGGCCGGAGAGCTCGCGAGGGACGAACAGCGGAACATCAAACGTCCCTTTGTCTCCTCTGCTCACAGATTTAAGGTTACATTACCTCTACTCGACTCAAACATCACTCATTGCAAGGCATTCAAATATCAACTCTATAAGCTTCTTCATTACGGTTGAATTTACTAAAATCAAACCCCGAAGACTTACGCACGATCAGTACCAAGACGGTGTCGTCAACCTTTAAGGTTACCTAACCAATTATCGCAAACACCGTGGAGGCAGCAAGCTAACCCTGACTAAATTACTGCCGCTGTAGGCCCGTGTTGCCAATCAATGCATTACAGGGTTTAGTCTGTCCGTGAATTAACCCTCGCGTGGCCGCTGCGACCGTGATACTAAATTACACGTGTTACCCCGCTGGGATCTACCCGCACTGTAGGTATATCACTAGGAACTACAGGGGAGTATGGATGTTAGGTAAGGACGCACTTTGCTTCGACCATTCGTACCTATTGTTGATCGAAGTTGCTCTTGTTTAGTTTGTAAAACAGACTTTGAGATTAAGATTTGTTAGAAGTTTTCAAATACAAATTTGATACAGGATCCGTTTACGCTTTTGGAGAAAAAGGAAGGCTGGTACTATAGGCTCGTTTGCTACCTTAACTCCGTAAAAAAGCAAACGGGTATGCAGCACACCCTTCCGCTGCCGCCCATGACAAATATGGCTGATCTACAAAAAGACTCAATTCAGGGACAAGGATGGTTAGTTCAGTTAGGAAATCCTATCCTACTAATATTATAAATGCGAAAGTTTGTAAGGATGTATGTGAGTGAGTGTGTGTGTGGGTTTGTTACTCTTTCACGCAAAAACTACTGAACGGATTTTCATGAAACTTTGCAGTAATATAGCTTAGACATCGGAATAACATAATTTGTTAAAATTTATAGAGATTTTTGAAGGGGCTGGTTTCCCGAAGCGAAGCGAGGGCGGATTTACTAGTGGTGTTATAATATTAGTTGGTTTGTTAATAAGTGTGAGGATTATTCATTTATCATTTTACTTTTCAGTTGATGTTAGTAATACGTATCAGTTAGTAATTATTGGTATCGTACTAATTCGTATTGTACTAATTCGGTCATCTGGCATGATGGCCTCTCAAAAAAGTGTAACCGGCTCCACACTTCTCTGCCTAGAACACAGTTATTGCTATTAAAGATAATTATTATGGCAATAGAAATGGTACTAAGTACCGTGGCGGGCGGTGGTACTTCACCGGGTTAGCTAAAATATTTTCCCACACACACCCACCTACCGTATGGGACAGCTATAATTAGATATTCACATAACACGTGGGCCGTAATTCTTCCATTATTATATTTATTTTAACCATCACATTCAATTCCTATTCCGAACACAATTTTTTGTTTGACAACCCTATTACGAAGTTCTATTCACGACCCTCTGTGCGGAAAAAGAGTTGAACTTGAGAGTGCTTATATTGTCTCGTTACGAGTAATATTTTTGTTTGAACACCCCGTTACGTTAGCAACGACCCTGCCTTGCTAGGAAGGGTTTTGGGATTGATCCCAGGTATTTTAACTTAAGGTAACTCAAATAGTAGCCTATAACAAGCCTTATTGTCTTAGAAAAGGGGAGTTCCATCAAATACATGAAGTGATTGTGATTCGCAATTTTAAAGTCGAGTAAGATAATATGACATTCGGTTCAACTCTCTTGCCCAATCATAATCTCATAAGATTCGTCTCGAAAAATGCCTTACGTAATTAATAGGGGGCCTAATAAGATTCTTGGTGGAGTCTTTGCGGGCCTAGAGGACAAATCTCCAAGATGTCTTATATTTAATTGCTTGCATCAGAGCAGGAAAACATCAAAAGATATCCTGAATACCTTCATAATGTTCCCAAACACGGAACAAGTTTGCTTTTCCGGATTGGGTCGACATAATGGACAATGGCTTTCAACCATTACAATACATAAGGAAAAAAGAAAGGTTCTACAATGGAATACTACTTCAACCTAACGATTATAAATAGAGCTGATAGATTTAGTTAAAAAGAAGTGCTCACTTGATAATTCAATTTCCGAGATCGTTAATTATCTTATGCATAATCCAATAATATCGTAAAATACCGTATTTAACTTGTACACTACTTTTCTTACAGAACAAACTACTTCTAGTTAACAATTTAGTGTTATAATACATAAATGAATATTAATTAATTATTACTTAAATAACACCCAACACAGTAATTAAATCTCGGATAGATCAAAGATAATTAAGTAATGTAAAATGTACATGCTTGATCATAATATCACGCGAATATTAATTTAGAACGATGTACGAGGTTATATGGAACATAACACTTATGAAAAGTGCCGTAACAAATATCATAACTAACGAAGTAATGTTCAAATAATTGTAATATCAACAAGAACAGAAGCCGATATGTAAACTAAACTCAAACTACATAACAATTATACGCGGCAGTAGCAATTAGGGTGACTCATTGAACCTCGCTTATTACGCGGACAACACACAGCGTAATAGTCCGTAATAACACAAACATGCCCCAATAAATCCCCGTGGGGCAACACGTGTAATTTATTGTCGTCGGGTCGCCCGATCCGTCTTGCGGCCGAGGGTTAATTTGCTGACGGCCAACACTGTCGCGGAGAGTACAGAAAGTATGATGTATGGGGCGCAATGTAAGGTGACAGCTTCACAGAATCAATTAATGTGACAGGTAGATTTTTGTGTCGTTCGCCCGGGGTGAAAACGATTTTGGGATACGCGGTTATCCTTATCTTCGAATAAACTACCATAACTTAAGTGCTACGTTTTGTCCAACTATACTTGAATCGGCAAGCGTATGTAATTGCCACTTCCCGTTAAAAACAAAAAGTTGGTATTTCTGTGGGTTGCCATTTAAACTAATTCCATATCGAATGCGAACGCAGAATAGTAAGGCCGAGCTGTTGTCGTTCCAAACGTGCCAAGGTCTACTTCTAATGATGTTATAACAATATCGATAAATTACAATCCTTACTCAAACCTTACTACCACGCAGAGAAGGCTTCTTTCGTCTTATGTAATGTAACCCTGATCTGCTAGCATGAGATTATTCAAACCTTTCCCAATATAATCAAAAACAATAGTAGGTAGAATATTCCTATTATATTATAATTATAGGTTATTTGTTTATTTAAACATTCTATTCATATCTATCAAAATATTATCTGTGAAAGTAACTCTGCCTCTCCGTCTATCTGCTATCATTTCACGCCTAATCCGCTAAACCGATGAACCATTAAACCGTCATAGAATTTTATCCCGATAATACCTTCCTTTGCGATAATGTTACGGGTATTTTTAAATGACTTAAAAAAGAGTAGTTTTTTAATTCAACTGCATTTTTTATGTGTTACATCATAACTTTTCCTTTGATCCCATCTAAGTACAAGATACATCTGAAGGATAATTTTTGAGTTATCTGTACTAAAAAGTTGGTTTTGTCCTTTTTCGACGCTCATACGAGCGGAGCTGCAAGAAAAAAACTATTTTTGTAATAAACACCACATGGATGAAACAGCGATTAAAATTCGCTGTTCTACCCTTCCCACGCTCTATATTGTATGGCTACACATACTGTACTGATTTCCAAAACAACTCACTTACAAGCCCCTTAATTTATTCGAAATGTAGAAGGGTTATTGTGGCGCAAATTAATTTTGCGTTAACATTGAAAATGGACCTGAACTGGTTTATACATTTAGCAATTTGTGGTCACCATATTAATATTACAATGATTTAGTCGTACAGCGTGATTCACTAATGTGAATATTTATACAAAAGGCTATTTTGGTTTTAATATTTAGCAAATATAGGTAATACCTACTAAAATTATTTTGTACAGATATAGAATAAACCTTGGAGAAGAACATAGGATATTTTTTCACAGAAATTATGCCTTATCGAGGTGAAAAGGAATTGGGACATAATATGTTTTATCCTCATAAAATAAAAACGATGGCCGGCACCTTCGACGACTACTTCTTATTGCACGAAGACGCGTTTAATTTTCCCGGCTTTCCCTACATGTATTTTAACATTGTTTGCCTCTCACGCGGGCGAAGCGGCGGGCAGAAACTAGTTAGCTGATAAAAGTTTACATTTCCTCGCAGAATTAATGGAATTAAGGGCAAACCGAATTGCCAAGTGTAGGGTAATTTTTTGGAATGAAATTTTTTGAAAAAGTGAAGCAGTCAAATTCGGTTCTTTTTGTCTCTTTTTGTCTTGTTCTTTACTCTTTCTGTCTGCTGCCCGTAACTGTCTTTCTGTCCATAATTATAAACATTATTTTGTATGCTTCATATCAAGCGTTTGTGAACTTTTCATGTTCAATATAATATTAACCTATAGTTAGAGTGCGGAAAGCCCATTATATTCATGCACCAATTTTTATAATAATATTTCAATCCAATTAAGTACAGACCTAGTATTTTTAGGCGTTTTTTTTTGCCATATTTTCTCCTCCATTATACGTTATTATCAAACACCTTTGCGAAATGGTAATAGAATCAAAAATTTCACGCGCATGAATGTATCAAGCTGGTATTATTTGATGTATTTAATTTAATATTCACATGAAAAAATAAGACCCATTAGCTAATTTTTTCTCCGTTAGCCGTTTTTTTCTCCTCAAGCACTTTTCCAAAACGGTGGTAGAATCAAAAAATTGACGTTCATAAGTGAATTTGTAAATTCCTAGATGAAATAAATAGTTTGACTTTGACTTTGACTTTTAATGATATAATACGTGAAAACTAATCTAAAAATGTTGTGAAGGTTTTCCATACCCGCTATAAGTAAATCCATACCTTTACCAACCGCTTACGTTCCCGCTACTCGCTCCGCTTCAATTTTAATTACAGTTCAACGGTTATTTACAACTCGGTTCAGTTGGCGATCAAGAGAGGTCGTAAATGGCTTTGAAACTCGACGTTCGTAGTATTCGTTAATAGAATGTTCGTCAGTATTATATTTCAAAATAAACTGCTCCTAATGAATCCTCTGCTTGCTATGTCTATCTTAGAGACTTGTGTTGATAAATGCTCTAAATCGTTTAGTTTTCAACACGTCACTTGCGACACTATTATTAAAAGCTTTCAGTCGTTAAATATTAAGAAGTCAAGTGATCTGTGGGGCCTTTCTACCGTAGTAATTAAATCCATTATCCATGTTATTGCGCCCCATTTAAGTTTTATTTTTAATAAATGCGTTGATGATGGTAGCTTTCCAAATCTTATGAAACATGGGAAAATAATACCTTTATTCAAGGCTGGCGATAAAAACGATCCTACGAATTTTAAGCCCATATCTATCTTACCAGCCCTTAGTAAAGTTTTTGAAAAGATTATATATAATCAGCTACTATCTTATTTTTCCATAAATAAATTGTTTCATTGTAATCAGTTCGGTTTTTCGAGAGGGAAAAGTACTACTGATGCAGGCATCGCTCTTCTTAAACACATCTTTGATGCTTGGGAGCATAAGCAGGATGCTATTGGTATATTCTGCGACCTTTCAAAGGCGTTTGATTGCGTCGATCATAATATATTATTAAATAAACTTAGTCATTATGGTGTCTCAACACAATCAGTTGGCCTTATAAAATCATACTTATCGGAACGCATACAAAAAGTAGTTATTAATGGAGTAGAGTCCCCCGGAACACACATGACTATGGGTGTGCCCCAAGGATCGATATTAGGACCTCTACTTTTTCTAATCTATATCAATGATCTTCCCTACTTCACTAGGAACCTGTGTGAAACTGTGTTATTTGCTGACGACACCTCTTTACTTTTTAAAGTAGATAGGAGAAAACAATGCTTTGACGATGTAAATAATGCTGTTTCACAAGTACTAAACTGGTTCACACACAATAATTTAGTGTTAAACGCGAAGAAAACCAAATGTCTTAAATTTACGTTACCAAACGTTAAACAGGTTCCTACACACATTGTGCTGAATAAGGAGGTATTAGAAACAGTAGATTCAACAACATTTTTAGGCCTTACTATTGATACTCATTTGCAATGGAGTCCTCATATCAAAGCCTTGTCGGGGAGACTTAGTTCTGCTGCCTACGCTGTCAAAAAAGTAAGGCTTTTGACTGACGTGGAAACAGCAAGATTAGTCTACTTTAGCTACTTCCATAGTATAATGTCCTATGGTCTGCTGTTGTGGGGCTCAGCTGCAGATATAGAATCAATATTTATATTACAGAAAAGAGCAGTACGTGCCATCTACAGCCTCAGGCCAAGGGATTCGCTTAGGCACTTGTTTAAAGAAATAAATATTATAAGCAATCAGACACATAGTTTATTAAAAAAAGATAATTTTAACAACCTAAAATAATTTAATCTCAAACATAACACAATGTAAGAATTAAACCAAAAAAAAGAAACTACTAATCACATAAATACAATTCGAGGATATTTTTAGCTGAGGTACAAAATAATAAAGTGTAACGTCCGTCCAGGGCGACGACTCGCAACAGAATGAGCGCTTGTGCTGCGATCCTTCGGCTTTTATAGGCATTGCTATATGGTTCGGAAGTTCATATCCATCACGGCCTCTCCTGATACATCTGACGTCTCGGCAGATTAGTCCAGTTCAGGCATATCTAATGCTTGTGAGCGACCCGGTCCTTGATCACGAGGTGGCGAGTTATCGGGTTGAGCGGTCGCAACGGGTCCGGGCTGGTCCTGGTCTGGGTCATCGCTTTCATCATTCGTAGCTGTAAAGTTAATAACACAAGTTTACCATAAATCCAGCAAACCCAAAATTCCAGTTAAGTTAGTTTGTGTTAGTTAAACAATTTAGGTGCATTATCTACTAGTAGTTACCACTTAACTATTAGCTGAATATCGGCATTTCCAAAGCGGAATCCGTTTACTATGTCGCTGATGTTTCTTGATACTAAAAACACATTTTTTTTTTGTCGCTATGGAGATCAGATATTCAGCGGAAACAGCACAAGTAAATAGAAAAAACATGCTAAATAATGAACACTGTGAACGCACTTAACACAGCGACTGATCGGTTTGCAAGGCCGATCAGCTTCCAAGGCCTTTAAGACATCATCCCAACGGAGTCAGTCTTACTGCCTCAAGGGCCAAACAGTACCTCAAGGGTCAAACAATACCTCAAGGGCCACGCGGGTACCACCTACCCTCAAAGAAGGCCGAACAGGACTCGGGAGTCCATTCGCCTTTCCACGGGACCATAAACTGAGCAGCGGCAAATATCGACTTCCCAAAGGACCCAGACACCAGCCTCAGCTCGTATCGGTCGTGAGGGAGGATGCGATGCACTCGATACGGGCCACGCATTCCGTGATCAAGCTTTCCCGTCGATTGGGCGTACTTGATGACAAAAACCAGGTCGCCTTCCTGAAACACACGCGGGGGACGCCTGTCCCGGTTAACACGACTATCCATTGCAGCCTGATTTTCAGATAGCCGTTCGGCCGCCCTTTGCCTCAACATTTCTCTTTGGCCCTCGCGGTTAGCAGCGCAAGGTCCCAGGGCCACGTCGGTCTAGGGCTCGCTCACGCGACAGAGTACGTGATCGCTGCCTGCGAGAACGGCGGTGTGATGAATGTTCACGCGGTCCGCCGGGTGACCGCCGGCGCCGATCATGCGATCTCGTATTTCGCGATCGCCTATTCCGCGCCTCAGACGATCGCTGGCGAGATCGAGAGCGACTCGACCTCCCCATCTCTTTGCACTAAAAAACAAACAAAAACAACGGTGCACCAGTGTACGCTGATTAGATTCGAGCGTAAAAAAAAAACACCAGGTAAAAACACTACACCAAAGTTAACACTGGAATTTGTTTAGTTCGAAAGATAAGTTCAGGATGACAATGGGGCGATAGTTTTATTATCCCAGTTCTGATATAAGCAATCAGACACATAGTTTATTAAAAAAAGATAATTTTAACAACCTAAAATAATTTAATCTCAAACATAACACAATGTAAGAATTAAACCAAAAAAAAGAAACTACTAATCACATAAATACAATTCGAGGATATTTTTAGCTGAGGTACAAAATAATAAAGTGTAACGTCCGTCCAGGGCGACGACTCGCAACAGAATGAGCGCTTGTGCTGCGATCCTTCGGCTTTTATAGGCATTGCTATATGGTTCGGAAGTTCATATCCATCAATATATTAACTGTGATATCACAATATATTTTGGATAATATTATGTATGTAAAAAAATATCATGACTGTTTTCTTAAAAAAAGTGATGTTCATAATATAAATACTAGAAATAAGGCTAAACTGATTGTACCAAAATTCAGACTTAATAATAATAATAATAATAATAATTCTTTATTTGCAAGAACACAGTTATACAATGGATGGTACAGTACATAATTTGTCCAATATGTTCCACCTTCTCAGGTATGCAAAATGTCAGTATCAAACCAACAAAAAAAAAACATACATTATAACTAATTTTATGTCCTTTGTGAACATACCCCAACACCAAATTTTATGTCATTATCTAATTATTAAAATGTCAATTATATAAACGTCAAGTAGATCATACAATATTAAATAATACTTTACAATTGATTTAATTAAATAAGAATGTTTGTAAAATATCAAAATGTCAAATAGATGAAATAATTAATTAGTTATGCTTATTTATTGAAATACCTACAACTACATAATATTATCTAATATTGATAGTGTTATCTAAATATTCGCGTATACTATAAAACTGACGGTCCTGTAACCAATTTCCAAATTTATTTTTGAATTTGTCAAATGTCATATTCTGAAAAATTTTCGGTAGTTTATTATATATTTTTACAACAGAGTAATAAGCATTTCTTTCACACATTTTAAGTCGACAACTAGGAACAATTAGGTGATTATTAATTTTGACAGTTCTCGAAGGTAATACACTAGAATTAATTTCAAAATGATCTTTATGTTTTTTAACAAAAACACAGGCTTCTTTTATGTACATACATGGTAGTGGTAATACATTTAATTTTTTAAACAAAGGCCGACAACTGTCTAAAGGTCCAGCGCCACATACTGCACGAATACATTTTTTCTGAATTTTAAAAGCTTTGCTCGCGTCTACAGAGTTGCCCCATAGAAGGAGTCCATACAATAGCACAGAGGATACGTATCCATGGTATGCGTTTAATGCTGCGTCTTCAGATACTACTGATCTGATTCGCCTAATAGCGAACACAAATTTGTTTAATTTATCACATATTGATGATACATGTGCTTTCCAATTACAATTTTCATCAATTGTAAATCCTAAGTATTTTATTTCCCTAACCGTATCTATTATTTCGCGACCATATTGTATGTTAAGTGAAGTGTCGTCTGTAATTTTAGTAGTAAATTTAATTATTTTAGTTTTACCTACATTTAAAGAAAGATTGTTATCGCGTAGCCACTTATCTACTTTCTCTAAGGTTTCTTTTATATCAGCTTTAAGATTAACTAAGTTTTGACATCTTACGATAATCGTTGTATCGTCAGCAAATAATATTGATTTGTGGTTAGTGACATTTATAATGTCATTTATATACAGGAGAAAAAGGAACGGTCCTAATATACTGCCTTGGGGAACTCCGTATTTATTTATTTGTTCAGAGGATCTACTGGTTACCTTATTTTTCTTAACAATTTTTGAAATTTCTGTTATTTGTCGCCTATCTTTAAGGTAACTTTTCACCCATTCTAATGCTTGTCCTCTTATACCATACGCAATTAGCTTATTTAATAAAATTTCGTGATCAACAAAATCAAATGCCCGTGTCATGTCTAGAAATATTGCAGCAACATGTGCTTTGTCATTCAGAGCTGTAGTGACCTCTTTAATCAAATTGAAACCTGCTAATAGGGTTGAACAGTGTTTCTTAAAACCAAATTGATTACAGTTTAAAATATTATGCTTGGTCGTAAAATTTTGTAACCTTTGTAACATTGCCTTTTCTATTATTTTTGATAAAATTGGTATAAGAGCTACTGGTCGATAATTACTAATATCTTTAGGGTCATTTTTCTTATACAACGGCTTAACTATAGATAATTTTAGTAAGTCAGGAAAGATGCCCTGTTCAAATGACACATTAATAATGTGGCATAATGGTACACATAAATATTTAGCGCATCTTTTTATTATTCTTGTATTAATTTCATCATAACCAACAGAGCATGTATTTTTGAGCGATTTTATTATATTTACTATTTCATTTTCAGTTGCAGGCAACAAAAATATAGTGTGCGGATTAAAATTGTTGATTTTATTAGTCGGTATACAGTTCATTTTATTTTTATGTGTCAAATTAATAAAGAAAGTATTAAATATTTCTGCAATGTCAGTTGTTTTATAATATCTTTTATTTTTATGTATAATTATGTCAGGATATTGTTTAGAAATGTCATTATTAGGTACATATATTATTTTGTATTATGGCCCAAGTTGCTTTACATTTATTTCGGTTACCTTTTATGTATTTAGTGTGTCTTATTTGTTTAGCTTTATAAATACATTTTTTTAGTACTGTACTGTATGTTTTATATTTACAAGCATTATTTCTTTTATTTACGTGTGAATTTTTAAATGTAAGATACATAATCCGTTTTTTCACACATGATGTTTTTATGCCTTTAGTCATCCACTTTATCGCCTTGCTTTTATTTGAGTTCTTGATGACTATTTTGGGAAAACATAGGTTGTAAAATAGCAACAGAAGCTCGTGGAAAGCGTTAAATTTGTCATTTAATGTTTGTAATTGAAAGATTTCTGAAAAAGTTAAAGATGCAATGCAATTGATAAATTTATTTTCGTTCTCCTTAGAGAAATCCCGCACGGTTTCATACCAAAAAGAATTTGTTGATTTACTTTTAATGTCAAAGCTTATGGTTTGTGCAGTTTCATGGTCTGAAAGAGCTAAGTAATGAATACCTGCGATTACATTTTTAATATTACTTGCAATCAGGTCCAGACAAGCAAGCTGCCGCGTTGCATGATTTATGTGCGAAATTAAATTATAATTACTAAATATTCTCTGTAACTCTTTTGTTTTAACACTATCTTTTAGTAAGTTTATGTTTAGATCTCCACATAAAACTATTTTTTTATGTCTTTTTTTGTTATTTAAGTGGTGTAATAGTTGTTCTAATTTCTCATAAAACAAATTGGTATCACTATTTGGGACCCTATATAAGCAAATGATAATAAGGTTTAGTGAGGGTATTTGAATTCCACAACACTCAAATACATGGCTGATACTATATTTCTGAATCAATGGTATAGTTTTATGATCTAAATTTTTCTTAATGAGAATGCAAGTCCCTCCACGACGGCTATTTCGCGAGAACGCAGTTACTAAATGAAACGGAGGTACTTTCAAGAAACTTTCCATACCTTTCTGTAAAAACGTCTCACTTAAACATATTACGTCAACTTGAATGTTTTGTTTTGACAGCTCGATGATTGCAAGTTCAAGGTCCTCCGATTTATTCAATGCTCCGGCTATGTTTTGATGTAAAATTGTAGCAAAACTGGTGGCTCTTTCATGGGTAATTGCATTAAAATTTATAATAAAGTTCCGATACAATTAACAGAAATGCCGTACTGTAAACTTAAAACTCATGTCAAAAGCATTCTTATGACGAAAGGTTATTACAAACTTGATGAATATTTTAATGATAAATCAGCTTGGACATGAGTTTCGTATTTAGCCGTAATTAGAAGTAAGTGCAACTGTAACTGTGAGTGGAGAAAGAGAAAAAAAAGACTCCTTGGGAGTTTCTTGCCGCTTCTTCTTCCAAGTCCACTCGCCGTAGGGATTTGTTGAAGCGATGGCGTAACTTGACGTTCGATAAGTGTTTGTAAAAACCTACTTCGAAGAAATAAATATTTGAATTTGAATTTGAATTTGAATATACGCCAAAGAGATGTTCAATATTTCATGGGCGACCAAATTTTCCATCGTTATGTGACTTGTTAGTCATATAAGTGGAATTGTCGATATAACAGAAATCCGCAGCTTTCAGGATCACCTCGTTATGCCTTCCACGAATTATATTTCGATAACAACGCTTAATAAGAGGCTTTTCCTCACAAAAATTACTCTTTTATATTTTGTTCTGCAGATTTTCCACACTTGTTACATTTTGGATCGTTTCGGTGGAAATACTGTTTTTTAAATAAAGGTTTTGTGATTTTTCAAGTCTTTTTTAATTGATAGGTAAATATTGTACGTTAATATTCGAATACTAGTGTTGCTTACATTAATTATTTATTTTTTATGATCCATGAGGCACAAGACATCATATCAGACCGTTGTTTGAAAGGTATTGGGTTTAATTACCAGTGAATTGGATTGGAGTGATGAGCTTTATTTCTGTTAGTTTGGGTAGGAAGCATAATTAAATTAGAGTTACTACTACATGATTCTGGCCGTACACTAACCTTTACAATATTCCTTTGAATGATAATTCCTTTGTCCTTAATGTACCCCGCATATTCAGTATGCGCAGACGTAAATACCGAAATTAATTCAACTTTGCCTTTTTATAACCCTAAGCCGAGTTCTCTGCGCTCGGCACAAACGACTACTCTTTCGACCGTTCAAATAAAATTAAATTGCACGTGGCCCATACCGCCATACGCTCACACACAAAGCGCCGTCTGTTTTATATACGAGTATTTCAATTCCTTGACAAAGACCGATTGTGTACCATAGAATACCGACCTTCGCTCTCAATGTAATGTTTGCTTTATTTTAATTGTTATTGGAATCTCTAAACGTTATTTTACATACGAGGTAAATTAACTTATTTTACAATAGAATCTGAATTAGACAATAGAATCTAAAATACCATACATACATACGTAAACTCATCCACACGCATGCACGCACACTCACAGACGCGCGCATACGCATGTAATAAATAAAAATATAAAACTTATGATTTGTGATGTCTTATTTTTGTGTGTTCATACCACACGCTACATTATGGAATCAGTTTGTATGAGTAAGATAATTACTGTATGAACATCTAGTTTATTGTACTGTTGAACGATTTTTAGTTCAGGCGTGATAATTATAAACTAATAATTTACTATTGTGAACGAGTAAATAACCGTGAGAAAGGCTGTATTTTATTTTAAAGTAAAATATTTCCTTTCATTCATTAGGTTTATGTTATTTCAAAGCTTCGCCCCCGCTATTTCTTTCGCAGACATAATACTCGTACAGTAGAACTTTTTACAATGTTCAACACAAAATTTTAATTTGCTCTTTATTTAAAATCATTATCAAACCTCTGGCATCGTTACCAGATCCACGTGTTAATTAATAACGCTGTGCTTAACATGAATACAGTGGATTTCATAAAATTTATGCTCGATTTTCTGCATGACTTTTTACACCGTTGTGACATGTACTCACAACAGTAACTGCTATTTTTCTATGCGATTAATCCTCACCATACAGATACATCGCGACATGTCATTAGATCAGCAGTTTTTATCTTTGCCCACGAACATAAGAAACAATAAAGGTATCCCAATTATTGCACTAGTTTGAACATATTATGAGAAAGAACACAGATATCTAATGAAAGAAAGGTAACAACAGTAAATGAAGACAGAGTTGTCAAAGCTTCAAGCATTGAAAGCAACATACGAGTACGTGTAACGAGCTTGTATCGTAGTAACATACTCGTACTTTCAGTATCGCTATCACTTTCCTAGCAAAATCCATACAGAATATCGTATTTTTTTCGCAGCAAAACAAATGCCGTTTTAGATCCTGTTTTAATTCTGTTAATTGTTGTAGATTACTCCAAGTCTAGGGCTAATTTTACACCAGCAGGGCTATATACACTTTAACAGGTATTTACTACGTCTTAAGCTTAAGTACGATTTATGCTATTCAACAACTTCAGCATTAGGCTCATATTTTTCGTAAATATTTGAGAAAGAAAAATTAAATACAGAACGTATTTAAGTTCGTTTTCTTCATTGAATGATTACATTTTTCTGACACTAATCAATGCAAAACTTAGTGTTAAAGCCAATTAGATTAGTTTCATTCTTCTCAAATAGTTTCTAAAAAAAGATCAAAGACTGAAATAAAAAATTGCATTAAACATAAATTATTTTTTCACAGAAGCAAAAAAGAAAATGGAATAAACGTTTCAAATTCCATCTTCTTTAATTTTTTTTAATAATTTTAATACAAAAGATAAAAGGATAAGGATAAAAGGATAAAAGAACTATTGAAGGTCTTACAATATTTATCTCGCTTCGTAGGTTGCACTTTTTTTTAAACTGCTCCAACGTCACTCTACTTCAATGAACTACTCGTAACTCTGCGATATTCGTGTGACCAGACTTTACACAGACGCGTGAATAGGCGACTAGAAAATGTTATCTCAGATCGCCTACAGTGTTCCTTCCAACGAGTAATTGACTTTCACATCATACGACACGCGTTATAGACGAATCAGATATCTAAGCCTCAGCTTGAGTAGGTAGAACTAAACTTATACGTTAATAAACTGTATAACCCAACCAATAAAATGAAAGCGAAAGCATACTTACTCCCACACTCATAAAGACATGTGTAACTTTCATTTTTACTATTAAAAGGAGTGCTCAGAAAAGACTGTTTTACTATATAGCTTTGTTTATTGTATAACTTATTATGTATGTACATCTATTTTTATATTCAATAATATTCCCCTTTCTTTATGTTTATGTCTTCTTCTGACAGTTGTATTTTTAATATCCTTTTATAAGTAAACGGCCTGTTACTCCTTCTTATTGACATAATTAGTGATTGTCCAAAAGGAGTTCCTTACACTATATACTAGCGACCCGCCCTGGCTTCGCTCGGTAGTATATATAAACAACGAGCGACAGAGAGACGCGACGTGCGGGATGTGAGAGGTCACCTCCAACAAGTGTTTATTGCATAGCTTTCCTATTGAAGATAAAAACGTAATTTTTTTTAAAGTTAGACATATTTCAATCAATTGTTTGTTCTACGAAATGTGTTAGAATTATGTATTTTAAAAATATATTTCATTTAGTGAATTTTATAATAAAATGTGGTGTGTGGTGACCCCCGTGTGGTGTCCGGGTTCACTCCCCCGTGTGGTGTCCGGGTTCACTTCGTAGAATAGCACCACTCCCGTTCTTCCTGGGATGTCGTAAAAGGCGACTAATAGGTTAAATCCAGTAGATGGGCAGCAGCATCTTACTGTGTATTATGAACACCAACTGCGGTCACCAACTCGCAATTGCCAAGCGCGGTGACTACGGCTAACACCCCCTTATGGCAGACACAAAACAACCCCGGCCCCCAGTCCCCGGCGGCCCCGCTATTCCTGGCTATGGTAGCGGTCACGGTAACGGCGGGGCAGGGGGTGCTAAGAATCTCCGGAAGAGATCGGGCTACCACTACCAACGACCTCTGCACCTGGCAACATACAATACCAGGACACTGAGGACCGATGACATGATATGTGAGCTGGAAGAAGAGATAGGCAGGTTAAACTGGAGTATTTTGGGATTATCCGAAGTCCGAAGAGAGGGAGAGGACACGATAATACTCAAATCCGGTAACCTGTTCTATCACCGGGAGGGCGAACATCTGTCCCAAGGTGGTGTCGGGTTTCTCGTCCACAAGTCCCTCGTTAACAATGTTGTGCAAGTAGGGAGTGTGTCGAATAGGGTAGCGTACCTTATACTCAGAATATCTCAACGATATTCGCTGAAGGTTATACAGGTATATGCGCCGACATCGACACATCCTGAAGATGAGATTGAGGTGATGTATGAGGATATCAGTGAAGCCATACATACCTCAAAGACTCATTTCACCGTTGTAATGGGGGACTTCAATGCGAGACTAGGCACGCGAAACGGCGACGAAGAGAAAGTGGGGCCTTTTGGTATTGGACGTCGGAACCACCGAGGCCGCTTGCTGGCTAACTTTTTGGAGAAGGAGAACCTCTACATGATGAACTCCTTCTTCAAGAAGAAGCCACAACGCAAGTGGACTTGGATTAGTCCAAACGGTTCCACAAAAAGTGAGATAGATTTCATCTTAGCAGACAAACGGCACATATTCAATGATGTCTCTGTGATCAGTAGGATCAAAACCGGAAGCGATCACCGAATGGTAAGAGGCACATTGAATATCAACATAAAGCTCGAAAGGTCTCGCCTGATGAAATCTATACTCCGCCCAACATCTGTCCAAATCCAAGGCTCCGAAGGCTTTCAATTAGAGTTGCAGAATCGTTTTGCGTGCTTAGATTCTTGCACCACAGTGGACGATTATAACAACAGGATGGTTGCAACGGTCCACGAGGTCGGGTTAAAGTACTACAAAAACCGCCCCAGTGGTGGGTCTCGAGTTCTCTCAGAACGTACACTCAGTCTTATGAAGGAGAGACGAGAACTATGTGTGCAGTCTCCAGCCTCTTTGTCAGAATACAGGCGGCTCAATAAGCAGATCTCGCAGGGAAGGCGACACGACTTGCGTTCTCATAACGCGAGTCGTGTAAAACACTTTATAGAGCAGAATCGCGGCTCAAAAGTGTTCGCCAAAGATCTGGGTATTGGGCAAAGCCAACTGACAAGGCTGAAGACCGAGTCTGGCACAATAGTCTCGTCAAAACCCGAAGTTCTGAGAGAGGTCGAGACGTACTACGGACGATTGTATACCTCCTCATGCGCTCCTGCTCCCATAGAGGGAAGCGACAAACGCGCCAAGCTAACCCGACACTATACCGAAGATATCCCGGACGTCAGTCTGTATGAGATTAGGGAGGCCTTGAAACAGCTAAAGAACAACAAGGCACCGGGAGATGACGGAATCACAACGGAACTGTTACGAGCTGGAGGGAAGCCTCTCTTGGTCGTGCTGCAGAAGTTGTTTGATTCCGTTATCAGCAGTGGAACAACCCCGGAAGCGTGGAGCAGAAGTCTGGTGACACTGTTCTTCAAAAAGGGAGACAAAACCCTTTTGAAGAACTATAGGCCCATTGCACTTCTGAGCCACGTTTATAAGCTGTTTTCAAGGGTACTCACTAATCGGATCGCTCGCAGACTTGACGACTTCCAGCCACCCGAACAAGCCGGTTTCCGAAAGGGCTATAGTACCATGGACCACATACATACACTCAGGCAGGTTATACAGAAGACCGAAGAGTACAACCGGCCGTTATGTGTTGCGTATGTGGACTATGAGAAAGCCTTTGATTCTGTCGAGACCTGGGCAGTGCTGGAGTCTCTTCAGCGGTGCCAGATCGACTATCGGTACATCGAGGTGTTGAAGTGTTTATACAAATCGGCCACCATGTCAGTCCGATTACACGACAGAAGCACGAACCCAATCCAATTGCAGCGGGGTGTCAGGCAAGGGGACGTTATCTCCCCGAAACTGTTCACTGCTGCATTGGAAGATGTGTTCAAGCTAATGGAGTGGAAAGGGCTCGGCATTAACATCAATGGCGAACACCTCACACACCTTCGATTTGCCGACGATATAGTCATCTTGGCGGAAACGCTGGAGGACCTCAGTACCATGCTAGGGGACCTGAACAGCGCCTCACAACGGGTGGGTCTTAAGATGAACATGGACAAGACAAAAATCATGTCGAATGTCCATGTCACACCCGTACCAGTTGTTGTGGATGGCGCTGCTCTCGAAGTTGTCGACGAGTACATTTACCTGGGACAAATGATCCAGATGGGTAAGTCCAACTTCGAGAAAGAGGTCACTCGAAGAATCCAACTCGGTTGGGCGGCGTTCGGGAAACTCCGGCATATCATGTCATCCAATCTTCCTCAGTGCCTGAAGTCGAAAGTGTTCGAGCAATGTGTGTTGCCAGTGTTAACATACGGATCTGAGACGTGGTCTTTTACAGTTGGCCTCATTAAAAAGCTCAAAGTCACACAGCGCGCTATGGAGAGGGCTATGTTAGGTATTTCGCTACGAGATAGGATTCGCAACGATGAAATTCGTAGTCGAACGAAGGTTACCGACATAGCTCTAAGAGTTAGCCGGCTGAAGTGGCAATGGGCAGGCCACATCGTTCGAAGGACGGATGGCCGATGGTGCAGAAAGGTCCTCGAATGGCGACCACGTCTTGGTAAAAGGAGCATAGGACGCCCCCCGACAAGGTGGACTGATGACCTGAAGAAGACAGCGGGAAACCGTTGGATTCAGAGGGCTCAGGACCGGTCGGAGTGGCGCCAATTAGGGGAGGCCTATGTCCAGCAGTGGACTTCGATAGGCTGATAGATAGATAGATAGATAATAAAATGTGATGTTTTGTAACGGTATGTCAGTAAACTATATTAAACTTCATTCAGTCACTAATTATACTGTGACCCTTAACATAAAATAATGCATCAAACACGACCCCTAAACGTTTAGAAGCTCGTTTGACAGCGCGCCATTATCCTGTTTCAGTCAGTCAAATGAAATACGATAGCCGTTTGTAATAGGATCGCATCGTTAAATGTTGATAGGGGATCTTTAATAGCCATGAGGTTGTGATATGTGACGTAGCACCGAGGCGGCAATATCCCAGTGTTATGAGCTTATGGGAGGTCAGAGATAAATAAAATCGAGTAGTGATATAACGAATAAGCAATTTCCAACGTCGAAAATAATTTGTGAATTTGGCGCCCAACGAGGGACAGGTAATAAATACATACATAATCGAAATTCACCCACGGATACTTGATATTAATAGGTATAAAACCATATTTATTAAAGTCTTTTAAATTAAAACAAACTTTACAGTCATGTGACGAGAGTAATGTTTGACTGAAACATTCATTTGTAAATATGTGAATATCAGTAAAAAGGAATCATTAGAATATCGTATATAACAAAAACAAATCCATACGGCATTAAAAAGAAAAACTAAATAAATGTTAAAAAAGCCAGTTTAGATTAGTTTCATTCTTCTCTAATATTTAAAAAAAGGATCAAAGAACGAAATATAAAACATTAACCATAAATCATTATTTCATAGAACCCTACTAAATTTTGACACGAATAAAAAAAACTATAGGTACATATTTTCAATTCATATTTATACATTTAGGTACAACTTTTATAATATTTTCCAATAACTGATTGAAAAAAGTGATTTGTGTTTTTGAATTAATTATTTTCAGCGAGGAGAATATCTCGAGAAACCTGACAGTTATGGCACTATGGTGATTAATGTGGACAGCAATGTCCAGAACTCCAATCGATCTGTCTTTATCTGACAATTATGGCTAAGACATGACAAAAAACAAAAATTATATGGCAACAACCAGGCGTCATATTGCAAAAAATAAGATGATTAAAAAATTAAAGTCGTTGAACTATTTAGCACCGTATTATTGAATACGTATTTGAAAATAGTCTTAAAATATCTCAAGACATGTTTTACACTTATGTACTTGTTGTACCATGAGAACATACTCAAACCTATCAAGTGAATAATTTAATTCCGAATCCGATATAATCGAATACATTTCGCTGCAAGTGCCAAAGTTACTCTTATTTGACATTTCAATGGCCAACGAACCCTGTGACTATTACTCAGGGCCTCATTTACAAGCAATTCGAATATCGTAATCGAATTTAGCATATTTACGTGAAATTACATTTCTGTATACGGTCTCGTATTATCAGAAACGGTGATTGTCCCACTGATAATTTGATTTATTTTAATGACATTTTCTTTACGAGCGTTTCATAATAGAATCTGAGGTACATTTGCATATTTCGTTATAAGTATTATTTATAATGTGAATGAGGTAATGGATTAATTTTAAACGATGGTTGCCAAAAAGTTAAAACATGAGGCATTCAGCCTTTCGAAGAGCTCATCGCCTATCATTTTCGAATTGTAATCATAAAAGTATGTACTATCGATGCAATTTCAATTCAATTCGTGTACGTTAAGTGTTTTAATAGGGGATTACAATGAATATTTTATTGAAATGGCAGCGGATTCACAGCATAGTTATATGAATAGCCGAATTATTCACTAGTAACGCCCCATTGATGCGTCACGTGGAAAAACCAGGAACACCGAAATTACAATAAAACATACAAAATTAACAATATTAACAGCATTAAATTTCACATTTGATTCTGAAAAGGACAAGACGTTTAGCCAGGCAGTTATGTAACTTTATCACTTTACCATCATGCAAGGTGAACTGGGTGTTAAGTAAAAGTATCCATTATTTGGATGGGTGGATCTAAGCATCGAATATGTGTGATGAAGGACTGAAAAATACTTGACAGCATCGGTATATCAGGTGGGTTTCTTTAGGAGGATAATTAATAATATTTTGCTATTGCGCTCAACATCTTGAATTAATTCGCCGCTTGAAATTATTCACGTAGTATTATTGCCAAAGTTCAACCTATTTTATGTAAAAAACATTCTTTATCACAGAGAAATATAGTTCTACAATTTTCGTAGAAATTGTAACTAAGTATAATTGAAAAATATTTTTCGTTATGTGCTAAAACGAACTTTTAAGTCAAATTTAATGCGATTGGCCGTAAAGTAATTTTTGATAAAATATTTTAAAGTGTGTGCATTATGCGGACCTTCTAGGATAATATTATAAAAACTAATAAAAAGTCTTGTTTAGATTAAAGCCTCTCTTACTGCTGTTGATAGCGATATCCGAGCGGTATTTCTTCTGTGGTACTCTCGACTCTCGATGTCGCCCACTGTAGACAATAAAACGCATCCATTGCGTCAACTGTGTACGACGTAGAATCGTGGCCGCATATTTTTTAACCGACTTCAAAAAAGGAGGTTCTCAATTCGACCGTATATATGCTTTTTTTTATGTTTGTTCAGCGATTTTTTCGTCGTTTATGGGCCGATTTTGATAATTCTTTTTTGTTGTAAAGTAGATATGCGCAGTGGGGTCCTTTTGAAAGGATCATCAGGAACTGATGATGGCATCTTGGAGAAATCGAGGGCAACTTTCGAAAATTAGTGTGTATGTTCATGTTATCATAAATACATTAAAGCGCTACCATTTCAAGAAGGTCTGGAGTCGATCTGATGAAGCCGAAAGACAGTCGTGGGAACTCCTCAACGATTTACTGCAGTTATCTAGTGTTTGGACTTGATTAATTTGTTGTGACGAGAACTTTACACATACATGTTGAATTGAGCGCCATCTGGCGAGTAATTTTTGAGTTATCTCTACTTATCAAGGTTGAAGTCGGTTATTTTTTTTGTAAAAAGCAATTATAATATCTATTGTCGTCCAGCGAAAAAAGTACTCAGGCGATATCCTCAGATATATCAGGCAATATCCACAGTTTTAGCAGATTCCCCGAAAGAATGAACAAGTGCTAACGTTGAACGCTTCAGTTGTATATATATGTTGTGAATAATTAAAAGCTTTTAATTAAACTTGTTAGCTGAGTTTTGTCGAATGTTGCCAGCTGTATTAGACTTACTGATTCTTATGGTAAGAACCGAAATATGCCTATTGCTCTAGATTAGCTTCAGACTTAAGGTTACTTAAGATAAATGGTTGTTTTGCATTTTTACATTTAATTTTGCATGATTAAATTGAGATTTTTTTATGTTTATTTATGGTCGAGTTTTGGATCACGCTGGCTACTATCGTATGTAATCAGCCACCAAAACACTAGGCGTGTTTCGGCCGGGGAGCTGTCTTTATTTTCATTCTTTCTATTTTTTGGCAGTAATGTATATGTAGGTAGATAATGCTTTCACGGGGGGGAAGCTGAATCTGCATCGAATTGGAATAATTTCACACATTTCCTTTACGAAGTTTACCAGTGTCTTAATCCGACGCTACTGCAGCAATTTTAATAACACGCATAACATTAAACTACCATATATTCAAAACAATATTTATAACTATTACTGCAGAGTAAGTAATATTGTTTTATTGGCGCAGAGCAAAGACTCTTTAAGCCTGTACGTTTCGCAGTGAATGCATCTCTAAAAGCCGGAGTTCCTGTTTAACGGATAAAATTCTGTATAGTTAATAAATGAGCGTTCGCAACATGTTGCAACATGCAAAATAAAAGTTTCGCTGACCCAGTGCCGGCCGGCGCGGCGCCCGGACTGCGAGTTTTGGAGCATGACCCGTAAGTTGGGTTTTAGGGGTCCGCGTGCACAATATTAATACATTCTATACAAATATTAATATATTATATAGAGACTTGTTTTTTACGCTTTTGTTTTCTACTATGCTCTTATTTTTAGAAAAATATTTTTTTATTCGAGTCAGTAGTTTTTAAGTTGACACGTTCAAACAAAAAACAACAGAGCCTATTAGTTGTTAGTTATTTTTATTGTCCAGTTAGTAATTATTCCTAAGAGACTTGTACTTAGTTAGTCGCCGATACTTGGCTACTCATAAGTAATAACATGGTCACCTCTTAAAGTATGTAACACTTTGAACCCCTTTGTAGGAAATTACGCGAACCGTAAATGAGTCTAAAAATTCGAAATACAGTAGGTACAATAGTAAATAAAAAATACAAAAACTAATATAAAATACTCAATTTCACATTACTATGCGTATGACACGACGTAATAAAAATATGAAGTTGGGAATGTGTTTTCAATTCTGGAAACAATGTAAAGTGACCCTTTGTGCGAAGGAATTAAGGTAGCATTTCGACTGCAGAGCGGGTGTCTAGTTTTTACTCATGTTTGAAATCCCAATGATCCGTTGGTTATTAGTTGGGGTTCTATATATTATGATTGAAGACAAGTTCCCTGTTAGTAGGGTTCTATATTCGCGGCGCAAGATACGACATGTTTTTTCTACAATATTTATACTTAACTTATATTTTGTCCCTCGTTTGTTTTGGGGAACTTATGTGTCTTAGTTTAGTATGCGCACTCGAAAATTTATATTGACGTACTCGTTTTGTATAGAATCTGATCGAAATAAAACAATCAATAACTGTCACTCCAAGGCGACTGAAATGCCGTTTTTAAGACGAGCAATACAATAAACCAAATGACCAAAAGACAAATTTACAAAATATATGAGAATTTATGTTATAGTATAATAATTATTAGAAGGAACCCGTTGATTTAAAAGTGGACCGGACAGAGCAACTATGTAGTTTTCCTTTGAAACATCCAGTAGGTATTATCGAGCTAAAATATTTGAAGTAACTCGCGGCGTCGTCGCGTATCGCCTTCTAACTTAATAAATCGCAGCTCGGATAGAACGAATGCTGTATTAAGGCTTCAATAAACTATTATTCCCTTCATTTATATCTATTATTTCTTTGGCTTCAATCCTGGGTTCGTTTGTAGTGTAGGTTCCGGCGACGTGATTACAGCAATGAGCGAGTAGGTAGATTAATTAGTTTGACAATTGAGTATTGTCGCAAATTGAGTTTTCAATCTTCAATTAACAAGTGAAATCTATAGAAAATTCGCCGAAATTAAGCCGTTGTCCGTGAACGGCCTAGAGTTCAATTTCATACACTGATACTCGTTAGAGACTGACGTAATGTTGAAATACAGAATGTTTTATTTCGAGGAACGCTACACATATTCAACATGAATAATCTGCCCACATTATGTTACAACAAATGAAACAGACAAGCGAAAATCGTATTAATTAAATTCTTCGTTTACTTTTTCCTTCGTTTATTTTCCTTCATTTACTTATTAACATTTGTAAGGTACATAAATATGCTTTTATTTACTTACTAAGTTAAATACAACCCTATTTCAATAAATAAGAACATTAACCAAAAATATTTCTAAAGATATCGTTTATTTTCTTGCACTTGTGTAGTTCCACTCATCCGCCACTCCTAATCCTGCAAACAAGGAGGGTCAAGTTTATAGCAGTCTGCCAATAGTTACAATAGCCTTTAAACTTTACAATAACTATCCATTGTCCAAAGCCTAAGTTTCCTGAAACGACGCGACGCGCAAGTTATAGTGTCTCTATTGTGTAAATATCAATATTGTGTATTAAACATTTTACGTTTCGTTTTAAATGTTTCAAAACTTAGCATGTAATAAAAAACAACACAAATGTTTCTGTATTTTTTTAAGTAAAGAAGTTTTAACAAAAATGCCACCCACCTCCTAGTCTACAATTTAATAGAGCATCTATCTTTATCGACGCAGTAGGTGCGACAGAGACATTGGATGGATTGGTGACACACAAACGGTAAATCTATTACAATGCAAATTAATACGTACCGTGCCCTCCCGGTGAAACCCCACCGCGGCGACACCGCGCGATTGACGGCTTATCGCTTCTAGTACTGGTCTATCGGATCAAAAACGTAATGAGAGACAAGTTCACTATTATGTGTATGTTTTGCTTGTTGATTTCGATGAAAGAAGAAGTAAGATCTAAACCGGTGCTAAGTTCAATGGTCAGGCCTGAAATTGATTTATAACAACATAATCACCATCTCAACCCATCACGGCCCACTATTGAGCACGAGTCTATTCTCGGAATAAGAAGGTTAAGGCCATAGTCCACCACGCTGGCCAAGTGCGGATTGGCGGACTTCACATACCTCTGAGTTTTTTCTTGCGAACTCTCCGGCATGCAGGTTTCCTCACGATGTTTTCCTTCACCGTTTGTAGCAAGTGACATTTAAATGCTTAAAACGCACATAACTCCGAAAAGTCAGAGGTGCGTGCCCTGGGATTTTGTGTGTGCCTTTGAATAGGAGGCGGAATTCTTAACCCCTAGGCTATCACTGTTATAAACATAAAATATTTTATTACAATTTAAATATAAGTTCTTCTTATTAATTAAAATAATATACTGAGATTTAAGGTCTGAGTTGTTTTTTTGACGGTGCAGCTCGACAGTTTTCTTAGCATGAACTTGGCTTGACACCCTACTGACTGCGTGTCTAGATACTACACTAGTCAAGTTCCAGCCTCTTCTGTAGTAGTCTGAACCTGAACATTTACTGCCCCAAACTAGGATTACCTGGATCGTGGATACCATGAACTATACATTAGACACCAAAATATACAGACCGAGAACAGAGATTTTTGACGCAACGCTAGGAATCGAATTCAGGATCGTTGTAACAGTGATCCAGGGTACCAGAGATGAAGAGAAATTTATTATAGGCCTACAACATTGAATAAAATAAATGTTTCGCCCTAAAAACCCACACAAGAGTACATACATTAACATTTCATTCTCAGACAGTACCTATTATTCGTAAACAATATCGACAGCAAGTGCGCATAAATACAAACGGCTTACATACAGTGATGGAATCGGAACCGCTAGCAAATAAGATCGCGCCCGTAAACTGACGCAAATATTTAATATCGTGTCTCAGTCGCCAACTCGCCACCGAGCACCGAACAATATCTGTCAGGCGGCCGATGTGTATCACAAATAAAATATTATGCCTTTCTGTACCGATGATGTGTTATTCAGACAGATGTGCTACTAATTTTTATGGTAATCGCTGACATTGAAGAGATTCGAGCGTACTTAACTTTCGAGCGCACAAGATTCGTCGGTGTCAGCGATGAACGGTGAAAAACGATGATTATGGTAATCAAAGGTCATCGTTCATGGACATTGGTGACACCGAAGGCATCAGCGTTGCTTTGTCGGCCAAAGAAAGAAAAAATAATAAAATAACTAACTTAAAAAAACCGACTTCAAAAACAATAAGTAGACATAACTCAAAAACGTCATAATTGTCATTCAAAATATGGAAGTAGACTTCAAGCAATACCTTTGTAATACAAAAAGTACTATCAAAATCGGTTCAGTTCACCCAATGCAAAGTTTTAGTTACACTCATAAAAATACAGACTTCTATTTTTTTGGGAGTCGGTTAACAAAAGACGAAAAAAAGAATAAAAAATACTCTCTAGCGCCTTTATAAAAAATTCCATCTGCAACACTTGTCAACAGGAGGCTAACTCAATGAGGGTAAC
Organism: Hesperia comma; assembly: GCA_905404135.1. NCBI lineage: Eukaryota > Metazoa > Arthropoda > Insecta > Lepidoptera > Hesperiidae > Hesperia > Hesperia comma. The sequence goes on along the minus strand of FR990028.1, from coordinate 331,736 downwards.
CGTGTGTGAATTGTCCGCTAGAGGCGCTAGAGGCGCTAGTGTAGAGTGAGGTCTGGCTGTCAGTACCACAAACTTATCTAACCCGGTAAGAAGGGCGCTACTGTCTTTGTCTTTGTCTGACAACAGTATAACATTTGCATTAGTTCCAATTTTGGCCACCGGGTCGGATAAGTTTGTGGCACTGTCACTTCTCACTTGTCTGAATACCACTTGTCATTTTTTATGTATGGGTGGGCTTTGACAGCAGGACCTCACTCGCCGGTGACGCCAACTGGTGAGTACAAAAACGGCGACCCTCATTGAGAGGGTGGGGGCTAGTCAACCAGACTAAAAGCCCTCGCACCGATTAGGAGCCAAGCTTTTATGCCACCCTGGTCTGATAATAGTAACAACCAAGACAGATGGGTTAGCTACTTTGAGGAGGAAGCATTCATAATAATTAGCTATAACCCATGTTAAATAAAATCTGAAGGCAATTGAGCGTTGTTAAAGCTTCTATTTCCATAAAATTCAAATATTGGGCACGGTACAATGGACTACAATTTGTACGCCTCACATTATGAGAAGAGACCCATCCATTGGTGAGATAATTACAGGATGCGAAGAAGATGAAAGTGATGATGTGAAGTTAATGATTAATTAACAGATTAATCGTAAAAAATTAAACAAGCTTTGTTTATACATTTTTATGTCAAATTTGGTGCCTGTTTTATTTTAAATTTTTGTCTGTTTTATTATAACGTCATATAAATTCATTATATTTTTTGTTAAATGAACAAAAATGACTTTTACTTATTTCTAACTACATTTTTGATTTTTTGTGATAACTGATGCCTTATTCGCGTTGTAGTATAAAGGAGTTTACGCAAGGCCTCCCCATTTATGAGGCTGAGGAGGCACTCGTACTAAATACTGGGCTATTAATGAGTTTAAAACTATGTTATCGGAGTTCGGACTATTTAAGGATCGACAGATTATCGTCGAAACTATACAATTTCCGGGAATCTCTTCATTTAAACATTCAAACTCCATGCAGTGAGCCAAGCGCAACTAATTAATTCTGAGTCGATCCTCTTAATCAACCCTTGCACTTTTCAACTCAAACTGAAACCAACTCCTTGATTAAAGTCAAACGATTGTTCATGCAAATGGCATTATCTGACTCGAATCCACTTTAAAAGCTTTAAGTACATTCAAATCGTTTGCGCCGGGTTAACTGCGTGGTCAATCTTACAAAGTCATCTTGTGTAATTCTCTTGTTAGGTTTATAAAATGTCTTGTTTCTTTAACTTTTTATATAGGTACTCGTAACATAGTGATGTTATTTTTGAGTGCCAAAATCACACAAAATTATATTTACATGTTTATTATAGGACTCACGCACATCTCACACACACTTTTTTGGAAAATCAGTGGCGCTCAAGGCACAGACAATACAAAAATACATAAGTTATTAAAGCCACGCATTATGCCAGAAGAATAATTTTTCTATTGTATAAATAACTATCTGCACTGGCCAATTGAATCCGAGTTTCCTCGCCTGGCACACAGGCTTAAATATTATCAAATAGGTTAAAGCACAGGAGGACTTAATTTTAGCAAGCCACTAAGGCCAGCGGTGGGAATAACGAGATTAAAACGTTTTACAAATAAAATTGTACGCCAATAATATTATAAAACATTTTGAGCAGTAATAACAGTTTATTAAAAGTTCGTCCCGCCTCGGAGTCTCTCCAAGGCCTCGAAAATCATAAATCTCGTCTTAATAATCCGGGGGAATTTAAAAAATCTAATTTCTTACAACAACGTTGTGTATGGCGCGCTTCGTTAGCGCAAGAATACTCGCCTGCCGTTTTTGATTTAATTTCGCTCGATGAGCGGATGATGGCTTCGGTAGACAACGTAGCTTCAGACGTTCACTTCAGTTGAAAATTATTGTTTTGATATTATTATTGTGCGAGTGTTAGTTTAGATCCTTTGTAATTCAAGCCCGAGGCGAGACGGCACCCGCTAATCCGGTCTTGACGCAAATTGCTTCGAATAGCTTCGTGTTTCGGTTGGGTGTTGGGGCGGCGACACTTATAAATGAGGCGTTTTATCTAAGTCTTCAGTGAGCAATATGTGACCGACTTCAAGCCGATGGCAGCTTTAGATATTATTATCCCAAGCCTCTCAACTCTCTTTCTTTCTTCTCGATTTTTTATCTGTCGGCAAGGAATTGATGTTACCTTAGATGTTACTCATCTCTATCAGTAACAGTGTCCACTTTCGATCAGTTGGCCCGAATGTATTACGATGGTTATTGGTACTAAAAAGAATTTATCTGCTGATGGATTTACGAGTTAACACAATCAAAGATTTTCAATATATCAAACTAACAGGGTAAATAAAACTCATGCAGATAACATTATCATTTAACTTTTTCAATAGAACTTAATACTAGTTGGTTCACTGCCTCAGCTGTGTGTTCAGCTACAATTTTAACTTTTGATTTTTGATTTTCAAACAAAATCGATAATAAGACAAAACTGTCATGTTGGTCCGTTATGAGCCGTTCTCTCAGTTAAACAATATATTGTAAATACATATATCGTCACATGGTCAAGTCGTTCGGAAATTTTACGACCACTTAAAGATACGTCGACAGAATTATAAAAATGACGCAAACTTTGTCAATCCAAGTGGAAATTAATCTTTCCCACGCCGATGTCTAATATCTTCAATTTAGTTTTTATGGACTACAAAAATCGGGTATCATTAATCGGGTTACTGTTGATGTTTCTTCTTGTCTTTAATATATCACCTCCTAAAACGGTGGCAGAGGTAAAAAATATGAACTTAAAAACACATGAATGATTTTATTTTCACTTTGTTTCATGCTACCCATATTTTTTACGGACATTAATACACAAAGCGGTTCACTCGTGCATCGTTAATTTCACATCATAAAAAATTCTCTGTAAAACAGTTGGAACAAAACGCAACAGTTCCGAATGTTGTCCCAACGCCGAACGAAAAGAAACAATACAGTTGCAATCAACCGGCTTAAACCGTGCGTGTACCGGATTGTATGGAGTTGAACAACTGGATACAATATTTTTAATCCTACTGCGGGCGGGTGCGGGGCGCGGGGCGGCGCGGCGCGGGGGGAGGGGGGGGGCTCGCGAGGCTAATCTCATTTGGTCGCAGCGGTGTGATTCTGTTAAAGGAAACTGCTTTTATTGCACGAATCATTTTACTGCCGCGTCGGACTTCAAGCGAGTTGTGATTGAAGAATAAGTTTGTTATCTCGCCGCCGGGACAATAGGAGCAAGACGCGTCACCGAAGGCATTGTCGGAGCTGTGATTAAATCCTATAAAGCACTGTCTAGCTAGAGACGCTGACTCGACTCAGAAATACGATTTTTGTAAAAAAGATGAAATATCGATTCGGTTCTACGACGGGATTCAATGTAAAATGGTCAAAGTACTTTCGTTAGCAGACTGTCGTAAAACTGAAGAGTTATTGCATTTTGTAGACTGACTTTCTGTTGCATTTTGGATTTGAGAGATTCTTGTTTAAATATTAGCCAGTAGATATTTTTCTATCATTAGCTTACACTGCAATACATGCAGGTGGGATCAGTGAAGGTAAGTAAGAAAAAAATAACGTACCATCCCGTCAAAGTATATTGTTGGTTGAACGAGACAGAGTAGAGCACACATTTACTTCACAAAGAAATCCGTTATTTTAATCGTTTATTAAATAATCACTTCAGTCCATCCGTCAAGGAGGGACCTATAGTAATGAGAGAGAATGTTTGCATTTATCCAAGCTATAATAAATCAGCATAATATTTATGAATCTAGATGCAAACCGGTTCTACGAGAAAACGTAGCTCCCCTCTACGCCGTAGCAGATCTACGTCGTAGATGCTTCACGGTTGTTATCTAACCATACGGACCGAGTGCCAATTTCCCATGAATAGGCTGAAGAATCAATCTAGCTTCTACTTTCTTTTTATCTGTGAAAAGCAAACATACTACTATTATTATCTTAATGAGCTATATCACCGAAGACTACGTTACCAATAACCATCATACGTTAACTGTACTGAAACAATAATTAATTATTATGATTATGCTTTATCAATTACTGGAATAATTATTTAATGTAATATAGTTTTGTGTCAGTAATTACATTGTTATGATTTATAATGCTTACACAGTTAGTTAGTTGAATATTATTGGAAGTTTTATTTTTATGAATACATCCATGCATTTATCAGGCTTGTAATCACTCTTGGACATAAAGATCTTCCTACTAACGCCGTTTGGACCAATCTTCAACATTCTGAATACAAAATGACAATCAATCAATCGTTACTCGATTCGTCCACACCAACAACGTATCATACACAAAAAACTATATTCTTCTCAATAAAATAAAATCAAAGGTAAATGAAAATCCTTACATCCTAACAGCAATAACCATCCTTGAGGTATAAAATAAATTATATCAAACTTTATGACAAACGATAACATAAGCAATATTATGTAGTAAATCTTCGAATATGAGCGCTGATAAATAATTTATTCGCATCGTACGCGATAAAATAAGTCGCAATGATAGATTGGATTATTCCCGCCTCTAGCGACGGTTGCGAGAAACGAATGTATGGATTCGTCATTGCGATGTGACAAATGAGACCCTACACAAATGTATATCTGCTACGCCGAAACGAAAAAATCGTAGTGCCACTTCACGTAATAATAATAATAAAATATTTTATTTCGGACTTTCATCCATATACAGGTTAGACACATTTAATTACTTAAATCTAATGTTAGTAGAAGCTAAGAATAGTAGAAAATAATAAAATCAGCTCAAAAACACACAATCACAAAATAACAAAATAATAATCACATTTATACAAAACAAAAAAGAAACCATAAAGACAGAAAGCCAGACAAAATACCCGAAAACCCTCCATTCTACATCTTTGCAGACAAATGTGCCGGGCCCACATGTAATGCAGTCCAGTGTTTCAATATGGGACCGTCACACCTCTCCGCCACCGTACGCAGTAAACTGTTTGGGCTGTCACGCACTCGCTGCCACAGTGATGCTACCCGCTTGCGGATAATGGCATGGAAACCATCAATGCCCGCCTATTAATTACTAGTAATGTGTCGCATTTATTGTTATAATTTTCATTGATAACGGACCCGTCGCTAAATTGGTAGTAGAGGGGAAAATTTAATTTGATTATGGATTACGATTACATTTTTGACTAGACGTGCCCATGCTTACATTGCTTATTTAGATTCGAGTGCTCATGTATGACAATATTATGACAATACGGTAGCAAACGATCAAACATCACTGCCCTTTCGTTGTCACCCATGTCAACCTGAAATGAATGTAATTCTCCAATTGCTTGGCCAGAAAGGGAAAACCCATGACTGGGCACAACCAATAAAATCGTGACAGAAAAATCTGATAGTTTTTAGTCTAGCCACCATAGCCCTGGGATAAAAACTTCGTTTCAATATGATTTTCAAAATTGAATATGTTTACTTGTAATTAATCCATTTGAATCAAATGGCCGTCTACGATTGTCTTCCGCTGTCAGCTGATGCATCACCGTTTGTAACACTGATAATACATTCGCGTCGCACGTGATATAATAAGTGACGGTGATAGATTGGATCGTTCCCGCCCCGAGCGAATTAACGTCGGTGCAGAGCGGCTAGGCACACCGCGCACAACTATTTTTAATGTTTTAAAATTAGAATAGTAGATTGTATTCAAAGTACGTCGCCCGAGCCAAAAATATACTTGCACCCGAGTGATACACTCTACTTTTCATCACCCACTATGAGAAAATAATATATATAAATCGGGTCCAGTAGTAGAGTGGGCGTTCATTTGTACTATTTACATTCCAGATAGGTATTCTTGACTAAATAAGCAATGTGGGCTTCTTTCATATGTCAGGACGTGAGCTCAGGATATCAAATGAAACACAGGGTTAGTTCTAGCCAAACACACCACCATCTCCGTTTATTGAATCAGACAGTTTGGCTCAGTAAATACGTTATTAGATCATTTAGATTTGGTTTGGTATTTTGACATCTTGGATTTACTTCACGGAATTACGATATTGGTGTTATCGATCGATCCACTCGCACTCGCGACTCACGCGTTATTTATCAACTATTATTAACGATTCACGGCATTTCAACATAGAAGGAGCTTTTACAAGATATCACACCGGTAGACATTCATTTCCTTATTTTATTATTTTCCAATTCTATTGACAGCTATCCGATTGACTATTAATCATCGCGTACAGATTTCATCACAATAATCCCATCAAACCAGTATCATAAGTTTACTACCTACCTCCGTCACGGCCATCGCTGACTCATCACCCGTCCTCGGGTGATACTCCGCCCCGTTAATATTACCATCTCAATTACTCGACCCGCAATTTTCAATTAGTTCAACCCAAAACAAAACTCAAAATCTTTAACATCAAAAATGACTATTGCTGCTACTGCTGCGAGTGGATTTCAAAAACTTTGTTTGCATTTTTTAACCCTGGCTACCGTAAACTACCACTCGCTTCGCTAAGTGTCTTCGCTATGGAGAAGAAACGAGTGAGAAGAAACTCCATAACATAACACTTATTTAGAACAAAATTACCAATTTATTATTTGCGCGATTTGTTTTAACTTTTACTCGGTACCTACGTCGTCACCGTATAACTATAATCGGTACGTCGCGTCACTGCCATAAAACCGTATTCGTTTCCGCATCTTCCCGCGATCCATTCTTAAGCACGCTCTACCAGCGGCAACACGTATGAGGCATTGAAGATTACCTGTAACAACCAAACACATACGCGAGTATCTCTCCACGCTCGGTCCTTCCTGACCTACTAAATAATCAACGTGCACCATTACGGCTGTCCTACATCCACACACGACCTCATGTGTTTCAACTTCTGCATCAGTATGGGTATAACACGCAGGCATTCGTGTTCAGTTATGCCACAGAGGCGTTTGAACAGCTAAGCCCCGAAAACGTCTTTAAAACGGTAACACATGGATCCTAAATAGATATGCCACACGGACCTCTCAAAGATTTGACACTCAGGCCTATCAACAGAATTGCCACAGAGGCCTGTCAATAGATTTGCCACACAGTCCTATCAATAGAATTACCATACGGGCATACCAATTTAGGATTTTCTACACAGACTTTCTAATTATTCAGATCAATAACCAACTTCATTAAAGGTCCTCAATTACCCAATGAATAAAACAAAACAGAAATCACCTGATATCCAGAAGCGTAGTGTAACAACACTTAAAGCATTGTAATTCCAAGTACAACTCTCTCTGAATAGATATTTGTGTTAAGTATTGTTACAGATTCCTTTTTCCTCACATAGAATGCTCATAAACAAAAATTATTGTATTCCACAATATTCAAAACTTGCTTTAACCAATTTATCTTAAACTCTCACTCCCTTGGTATCTCAAGTTAGCAGAGATCTTCTTTGTGGTACTTATTTTGAACGGTATGACATGTCATGTTTGTGTGACACAGAATTCTTAGGTTGTCATTTCTTTTCTCAAAACACACTTTCAAAATTATGGTTTATTACGTGTAATTTCCTGTTTTAAATTTCAATCGCTTTTTATCAAAATATTTCTCATTCAATGTTTCGTAAACATAAGCCTCATTTCCATGGACCAGTGATGACAATTGCTGACATGACAGATGGCAATCTTAGCCTTATCCACAAAAAATTTTCAGGATTCTTTATCCACTTCTGAAATCGGGTCCAGTAGTAGAGTGAGCGTTCATTTGTACTATTTACATTCCAGATAGGTATTCTTGACTAAATAAGCAATGTGGGCTTCTTTCATATGTCAGGACGTGAGCTCAGGATATCAAATGAAACACAGGGTTAGTTCTAGCCAAACACACCACCATCTCCGTTTATTGAATCAGACAGTTTGGCTCAGTAAATACGTTATTAGATCATTTAGATTTGGTTTGGTATTTTGACATCTTGGATTTACTTCACGGAATTACGATATTGGTGTTATCGATCGATCCACTCGCACTCGCGACTCACGCGTTATTTATCAACTATTATTAACGATTCACGGCATTTCAACATAGAAGGAGCTTTTACAAGATATCACACCGGTAGACATTCATTTCCTTATTTTATTATTTTCCAATTCTATTGACAGCTATCCGATTGACTATTAATCATCGCGTACAGATTTCATCACAATAATCCCATCAAACCAGTATCATAAGTTTACTACCTACCTCCGTCATATATAATAGAAAATAATACGTAAAAATGCACGAAAACTTAATTTTAATTTGAAAACGAAATCTTAATTTGATTTCTTTTTTTATTATTCAGCTGGCGGGGCCCTCGCGTCGTACCAGACATTCTTTATTCAAACAATATTTGCGTTCGATTTCTTTAGCGCAAAATACTAAAATGTTCTAAATTCAAAATAGGACGGAAAAGATCTAGCCGGCAGGAAAAGTTGTATGAAAATTCATTCCCGCCCGCTGAATAGAAAACAGCAACTTTGGAACCCCGTAAGTCCGAACCAAGTCGTCTTTTTCGAATAGGTGTGATGAATAATATATTTCATATGTTTGTCTATTTTTTTGCATTAAACTTAACGTTGAACAACTAGATAGTTCCGTCACAAAAAAATAAGAGTAAGAATAAAATTAATTTATAAAACATCCATAATGCAAAGTGAAGCGTAAAAATGTTAGTTAATTATATGATTAAAGATACACGTAAACTATAGTTTTGTTGTTGTTAGTCTTAATTGTTTTCTAATCGACTATTGTTATGTTGTTTTATTCTGACACTAAGCGTTTTATTTCATAATTAACTTCGCTCTAAAAGTTTTTTTATTATATCTCCAAGTTCGACTAGAATTAAAAATCAAAGAGCCATTAATGAAAATACTTCGTAGTAAAAACGTATTAAAAACAATATAGGGGCCTCAAGGCCAAATCTACGACGGGATGAAATTACAGGAAAGTATTCTTGAAAAATATTTATTTCTTGGTACAAATTTTTTCGCAATATTAATATTATAAGTTATTTGGCGCTTAATATATTGGATGGGATCATTAATTTATTTTATAGTGCTTGACTAAAAGGAAATCTATTCATTATCAAAAGTTTTATTACTAACTTTAAATTTATTCGAGGTATTTATTGCTGCAGTCCAGCCGATAATATTATTATTATTTTTTTTTAAATTTCGTTTGCCTCGGCTTTAGTAATTTAAAAATAGCTTGGCCAATATGAATGCTGTTTTCAGTGATGCATTGGGCCTTGTCATAACATCAAATAATAATATGTTATTTTTATCCGATTATTGCAGGATTCAAGGTAAGGATTCAATTTTTTTCTGCCCAAATCATTCAACCTAACATTGACGTAAAGGTTTTTATTCCCTTGTTTAGGCGGTTTTGTTTTTATTCAGGTGATTATAGTCCTTTGAGTCGGATTTTTATCCGAGTAGTTTACACAAATAAACTTAAAAAATATGAAAAATTAAACAATAGTCACAAGAGTATCATGGCTCAGCTCTCCCTCGCGAGGGCCATATTTTTCCCCGGATACACCGCACGCCGCCTTATGATACGTTATGCCTTTTAAAACACTCGTTTAATCTTGCTTATGGACGACTTTGTATCTTATGAGTTTATTATGTTTAACAAGCAAAGATATGGTTTGGTAAAAATCATATATTATAATCTAGTAACTGATGAAAATCTTCAAACATTACCTACAATTAAGCACGATTTTTATTGGATAGAAAAAGTTATTTGGTAAAATTATATAAGGGTAGAAAATACATATATTTTTGCTTACGTACTAAAATAGATCATAGAATATTATAAATAATATCTTAGATATACTAGCCTATTGCACACTAACGCAATAGGCTAGACCTGTAATGTCAGTGTTTGTTATAAATAAATAATAAAATAAATAAATAAATAAAAATATTTCCTTGACGGATCGACACGGCTGCTATGCCGTGCTTATCTTATTTAAAAAGAACACCTCCAAGAAATCTGCTTTAAAGTCATTTTTTTCAATTGTTTTTACAGGAACTTCTTTCAGAAGGTAACTAAGAACAGTAAAAACCTCTGAAGCTCGCATATTGCTTTAATTAATTAACAAAATCTTATTTATAGGCAGACATACAATAATAAACACATACAAATATAAACATTCAAATATGTCTATTCAATATAATTTTATTTAAAATCAAACATGGAGGCAGTTTAGCTATTCAGGCTGGAAAAACGTTAGCGCTCCAACCCAGCGTTCTATTTATTCAAAAAACATTTTGAATGTATTGCCGAAGTGAATGGAAACACAACACTGCCATTTCACGTCAAACAAAACACTCGGCGGCGGTCCACCGGACCAACAGAGACTAATCGGAATATATATATCGGATATATTATCTGATTGCAATAAGTGGCGTCACAGGCTTACTTTTTAAGGTAATACTTCCTGATGTAATAATATCCTACTCCTAAGGTCTTAGTAGATACCTAATACCACAAAGGTGTAGAAATGAGCAAAATGTAATGTAAATGTAATCATTGTCGTTAGTGAGAGTCTCATACTCATATTCTTATTAATTCTAATACTTATAATATAATCTACTACTCATTTTTAATTAATTTATACGCAATACGCATTTAAAAAGTTAATAACAACCTTTATTGCAACGCTTTCGTACAATCAGCATAATTAAAAGAAACAAATAAATTTAGTATATCGCTCTGTAATTGAATTTGACTGTCATAGACTATAATATTTGTTTTCACTCCGACCGACCGTTCTGAGGATTTTAGCGCGTTCAAACAGATCTCTTCAGCTTTAATATATTGGTACAGACATTCAAAATTGTAGGTCATTTTTTATTTGACTGTTATTTGGTAACATGTTATATGTTGAATGGGTTTACTTGGACGTAAGTTCAAATATAGGTTTATGAGAAAATACCCGACAAGTATTTCGGTTCTAAAATTATTATAATTTTATTTCTGCTGTCTATTTTATTTTTGTTCCCTTTACCAATATAAAAAGTTTATTGAATTTATAGAACTCCAGGAGATAAGAGGATTTTAAATCCGAAGGTTGGATAATTTTAGCTTTTAAAAATCTTTGCAAATAATTATTACACACGGAATTTTTTTCTGTTCCGTGTTATTACATTTAAGCCTTCCAATGCTTGTAGTGAAACGTACTTTAAAAGTTAAGCTCTAAAATGTTATTTATCTAGTAAATAGTTTATATCTTTATAATAATCCATCTAGTTAGATGATGGCAGCACATTGGTGGTATCTCCACCGAATAGTAGGTGCTCGTCTTACTACAGGGTTATTTGAAAAAAAAACAGTGAAATGGTTTGAATGTTTTGAACTCTTTAACAGGGAGGTTTGGATTCAGATCCTTATATAAAGTATCTATCTTGACAATATAACATAGCCATTCAATTGTGAATAACATATAATGTAGTAGAAGTGTAAGTTTGAGGAGTTACTCGTAACTACACGCCGCTGCTGAACAAGTTCGACTGCTTCCACATTGTTAGTATCGAGTCCGCCCAAACCAGAGTGTATGCTCTACTTTACATTTTGTTTCAATGCTCATAACTGTAACTATCTGTATAATAAAATATTTTAATAACGAATTTATGTCGGCCCACGCGCAGTGTAGGGTTAGTTGTAAGTTGGGTATTACTCAATAACTTAAACAGCTTAAGTACCTATTTGTAACGTTACCTTCTAGACATACTCGTAAGTCTGTAACGGTGGGCATTCTTCGGAAGACAATAACTTATACAACTTAAGTATTTATAACATTACCTCTACACATATGAGCATTCTGTACATAGAATATACGAGTATAAAAAATTAAACTCCTCTTTTGATTGCAGTCTTGAAATTTAATAATATCCAAACTGATGATTAAGTATATTTTAGTAATAACAAAAAGTTATCACTACAATCTACAGTACAGTCACAAACAAATTCCAGTATTAAAAATGCACAGTTTTCTAATAATAACAGCTTCTTACAAACTAATCACAAAACGAATCTATGTATACGGTTTCTTTGTTGGTCTGGACAATAAGAACACAAACATGGCCATAAATGCTAACATCGGTTATCACACTCCGTTCCGTACCGTCGCGGTTAAAAATGTACCTGATTATATTTTGTACCTAAATTAGGAATTAAGGTTAAATTTAAAACCTACCTATTATGTATTAACAAAGCGAGCGGAAAGTTCAAGTGATGAAAAACTATAAAAATATAATTAATAAATTTAATTTCTAACAACAGAAATAACCTTCAATAATATAAAAATCAGTTGAGCTAGATAAATTCAGCAACATCCTACTTGAACCTGAACAAAGGAATTTACTCTGTTGATTTTTCCTGAAATAACGAGACAATAATTGGCCCCATTATGAAACTCCTTCCGGTGCGGCATTCTGAGTAACCAAAACGAAAATAATCCCTCTTGACTCGGAAAATAGAATAGTAGAAATAATAATAAGATAATGGAAAAATAAGGAAAATAATGCATGTTCGTAAACATTGGAAATAACGATGTGTGACATGGCTGACGGAGTGTTTACTTTGATTGCTGGTAAATCTGCCGCCACGGAGCAGTTGGCATTCAAATGATACAGATTTCCTTCAGTAGAAAGCCGATTGAGCTGTGGATCTAGTCTTGTAAAAGATCCTGTAGCTAGTCTAGAGTGATTCTAGAATGAAGTTACAGGTGTAATAGGACAGGAGTGTTTCTTTTGTGTCAACAGCAAAAAAGGGGTGATTCCTCGTGGTCCAACTATTTAGTCCAACTATGACGTCACAGTTGGACCACGAGGAATAGGTCGTCCTCGTGGTCCAACTGCCAAATTAATGTAGGTAAGTGATCAACAACTCTAAACAAAAGAATCGCCGACGCATTTTATATGATCATAAAAAATGGCGCGAGGTCAAACTGCGGTTAAGATTTGTTATTATAATTCCAAATTTCGTCTAGCCGTGTCCCATTTCATGAATATTGTGTAAAAGCTTTTAACTTTTTTGTCAATTTATACAGTATATTATAATAAATTTTTATTCAAATTCGCATGTTTAAAATAAAAGTTAAAGTATGAAAGCAACGTGTATAAAATTATTCTACAATAACACGAACCGTATAATTTTTCGTAGAATAAAATCAAGTGAAATAGAAAGTTTAGTATATAATACACTTTAAAGATCATGATCTTTCTAATAATCTTAAATTGGTGTAGTTTATATTCCGTTGGCAAATGAAGCAAACTTCGGGTCAGTGACTCCTGGAATAAGTGGAAAAACTCAGAATGCAAGACTGTACAAAAAGTAGAAAAATGGACAGAAAATGCAAATTGGGAACGGAGGGACGTGTTGTGAAGGTAATGATGACAAAATTCTGTCCTACAACGCTGTACTGGATTACACAGAGCTGATGTACTACAGTTAGAAACGTGACATTTCTTCTACCGTAAATACTTCGTCAGATAATAATAATAAGAAATACTCAAAACCATATCAGATCCATTAATGTAATAGATTCATATTTTCTGCTATTCATCAAAACTAAAAAAAAATATTAGTATCCATCGATTTGTGATCATCGACATTTATTGCGTTGAAATACTGGTAGTTTAGCCTTACAACACAATTATAACCTGGCAACACTGCCAACTAAACGTCTTGTATTAGGCTGCTGCATAAAAATAGCAATTTATTTAATTTTACGTATTTAATTACGCTGTAAACTTGTAATTATTGATAATTAAGGAGTGTTATTTTGGATTTATATGTGACATAAGGAATTTAACGACGTGAACACGAATTAAAATCACATATGTTCTGCGCTCAGTCGCCGGCCTGAACTGTCATCGTCAATATTTGAATTCGCAACGAAATTAAACCTGGGAAGTATTGTTTTCTTGCTTAATTTCGCCTTAATACTTACATTTTCATTGCGTATTTACAAACAACATTACACTTTACATCATCTCAAAGCTTGAGAAACGTCAAAATATACACCGGCCCATTTATTTGTCTCGTTTTACTTGACTGACTGTGGAAGTACAAACTTGATGACAAATACTTTTCCTTGGCCCAGACAGATTACTATTTCACACTACACAATAGATAGATACTAGTTTATAAATATATTTATTCCCATTCATAAAAATATACTAACTGCATTGTCAGAATATTCATAATATCATTATAATAAAAAGTGTCCAACTTAGGCCAGATATTAACTGAGATACAATAAATAAATATAAATCTGTATAGTGCTCTCATACTACTTTATTTTTGCAGCATATTCTTAGTATAAAATGGCCAAGATGATGACCCGTCAGGCTACTGCCAAAGACATGGAATCAAAACTCAAATTGGCTCTTCAGGAACTGAAAATCACCAAAGACCTGAACTCTCAACTACTACAAGAGCGTGATGAAAGTGAAGCTGAGATAACCAAAATCATTCAGTCCAACTTTGAATACAAACAACAACTAACGGAGCTCCATAACAAGTATATGGAATGCATAAACCAAAGAGACCAGCTTCAAGACATTGTTGACTCCTTCCACCAATGTAGTAATGAGCATGAGAGGGCTTTGAGTCGCATTAATGATTTAGAAGTTAGTTTGAGTATTGCCAATAAGACTGTTTGCCAGTTGGAACAACTCCGGGAAACTCAAAATTGGAGTGCGACTCAGAGTCTTTTCAGTGAGCTAGTTGAGTGTAATTCACATAATAATGTAAACTCATCTATTATTGATCTCACTGGAGATGAGACGTTAAAAAGTAAAATACACTTTGGTAGTAATAAACAATTTAAAAAATATATTAAAGTAAAAAAGTTTATAAATAAAACCAGAAAGATAATCAAAACTAAGAATTGTACTCAACAATTAAGTCAGTCAAGAAAGAAATGTCAATATTTAAGTAGTGAACTCAAAGATTTGCAACTGAAATTAGAACAAAATAGTTCCCAGTATGACGCTGAAGCCCAAGTCATGCAAAGTAAAATTGAGAGCTTGGAGAAATCCTTGCACAATATTACAAAACTTTACACAAATGCCCAGGAACAAATCAAGGAGCACATCTCCGCATTTGATAACCCACTTGAGATGTGCAACAACAACATGGACAGGTTTGAGTCACTAAACAACAAGTACCAGCCTTCACAGGGCAATATTAGTGTAACTAGTACATCTTCCTCAAACTTGCAGCATGACAGTGTCATACAGGATACTATTTTGTGTGCCCCCCCATTAGATCACTTAGATAAAAATAGAAATACTATTATAATTTCTGATTCATTAGGGAAAGACTTGGGGGCTATCATGTCTCCTTATGTAAACCATTCTCTAATAAACAAGTGCTCACCGGGGGCCACCTTTGATTATTTAATTGGTCAAATAAATCCTAAAGATCTAAGTATAAACACAAATGTAATCATAATGATTGGTGACAGTTTGGACATTAAAAGGCGACAAATCATAAAATGTATAGAAAAATTAGTACATTTACACAGCAGTACTAAATGCAAGTTTATCATATGTGCTTTTCCATACTCCAATAGCCTAAACAAAAAACAAAATGAGCACATACATAGATTAAACTTATTACTGTACAATTTGACAACTCATCATAGCGATGCCATCTTTTATTTTGACACTAATAAATTTATAAAATCATTTAGATTGACAGGGAATACTATGTATCTGCCAATAAAATATAAAAGACATGTCGCTACTTTGCTAGCTTATAATATAAATGATACAGTTACCTGTGGGGTAACTCAGTCTATTGACACATTTATTGATTGTGGTATAAGTACCACCATTTGTATAGCTGACTCATGTACTAATACAAGTACAGTTAATAATAATTTAAACTAGACATACAGACAACGGATATGCCTCACAATATGAATATTGTACATCAAAATATACAGGGTATATCCGGCAAAGAATTAGAACTTGAATTATTTGTTAAGAAATTTAATATACATATTTTATGTATCAGTGAGCATTGGCTGTCGAGCTCCCAAACTAGTTTTAAGTTATGTAATTATAATTTGTTAAGTGCGTTCTGTAGAGGGACTGCAATTCGCGGTGGATCACTTATATTAGTTCACAAAGATATATCATGTAAAAATCGAAAAGATATAGTAAGTCTTTCCGTTGAACGCACTATTGAACTGGCCTGTGTGGAACTGGAGCGATATATAATAGTCTGTGTATACCGGCCCCCATCCAGTGACTTTAACTATTTTGAAGATTCGCTAGAGGATGTACTTAAGCGATTGTGCACATCAAAAAAAGAATTAATAGTATGCGGTGATTTCAATGTTGATATTTTAAATCAAACTTCATCGACTGTTAGGTTGTTAGATTTATTCAAGTGTTTTAATTTAATACCACTTTTTCATAAACCAACTAGAATAACTGCGACATCAGCTACCTGTCTCGACAATATTTTCTGCAATTGTCCAATTTTAGAAAGAGAAATTTTTAGCAGTTTAAGTTCCGACCACTGTGGACAAAGAATTTCTGTTTTACATCAGATTATTAAAAGTAAGAAATTGATTAAATGTAGACCTATAACTAAAAATAAATTGTTAACTTTTAGAGACAGAATGTCATCAAAGATTGCTAATTCGCTTGCTTTTACTAAAAAAGACCCATCGAATCACTATAACATTTTGTTCAAACATGTCAATGAGGAATTTAATAAAATCTTTAAATATAAGTCTATTCAGATAAATAAAGAAAGTAAATTTAGCGATTGGGCTACTAAGGGCATTTTCAAAAGTAGAAACAAGCTATACGACTTATATGATGAAAAACAATATAACCATAGTGCGGCTTTCTTGGAACACGTGAGAACTTATTCTAAAATATTTAAAGCCGTTTGCAAACATGCAAAGTCGCTATACATTAAAGACAAAATTTTAAACTCGGATAACAAAATTAAAGCTACTTGGGATGTTATTACTTATGAAACCGGTACTAAGAAAGCACGGGACCACAATCTAGAACTAATTATTAACGAAAACAAAATAACCTCAAATAACGAAGTAGCAAACGCTTTTGAAGATTACTTTCGTAATATACCAATCACACTTACGAACTCTTTACAATCTTCTCCGGCAACAGCATATACTCTTTTAGAAGGGCTCGTTAGTAAGTCTAGTGTTGTGTTCGAATTTAAGCATACTACGACAGCAGAGATAATTAAAACATTCCAGTCTTTAAAAAATAAAAAAACAGGTGATTTATGGGGGTTATCTGTGAAAGTGATAAACAATATCATAGATGTTGTAGCCCCTCACCTAGCAGTAATTTTTAATAATTGTGTAGATCTGGGTACTTTTCCCGATCTGATGAAATGTAGCAAAATTATACCTCTTTTTAAGTCCGGAGATAAAACAGACGTTAATAACTACAGACCAGTTGCAATTTTACCAACATTCAGCAAGGTCTTTGA
This sequence comes from Hesperia comma, assembly GCA_905404135.1. Lineage (NCBI taxonomy): Eukaryota > Metazoa > Arthropoda > Insecta > Lepidoptera > Hesperiidae > Hesperia > Hesperia comma. The sequence goes on along the minus strand of FR990028.1, from coordinate 314,101 downwards.
AAAAATTATGTTGAATCAAATGATCACTCATTTCTCTGTCAACAACCTACTTCATAATGAGCAGTACGGGTTTATTAAAGGTCGTAGTACAATCGATGCGGGTGCTAGGCTCTTAAAACATATTTTTGAAGCCTGGGAAGCATCTCAGAATGCTATAGGTATATTTTGTGATCTTTCGAAGGCGTTTGATTGTGTACAACATGAAACATTACTTTTGAAACTGGGTCATTATGGCCTAAAAAATAAGGCACTTAATCTAATATCATCTTACTTAAATCATAGAATTCAAAGTGTCTGTATAAACGGAGCTAAATCATCAGGCTCACCAGTTACGATTGGTGTCCCTCAGGGCTCAATTTTAGGTCCATTTCTTTTTTTAGTTTATATAAACGATCTCCCATTCCATGTTAGTAATTATGCTAATGTTGTACTGTTTGCAGATGATACATCTCTAATATTTAAAACTAATAGAGATAAAATAAATTTTGACGATGTGAACAGTACTCTTGCCCATATTTCATACTGGTTTTCCATTAATAACTTAGTTCTTAACGCCAATAAAACTAAATGTGTAGAATTTGTTTTGCCTAATGTAAAAGTCGGCATTAAGGACATTAGATTGAATAATGAGCTATTAAACTTTGAAAGTTCAGCAGTATTTTTAGGAATCACCCTAGACTGTAAACTCCAGTGGGGAATCCATATAGCGACACTTGCGGGTAAGCTCAGTAAGGCTGTTTATGCTATAAGAAAAATACGACAATTTACAGACGTGGAAACAGCAAAGCTTGTTTATTTTGCCTACTTTCATAGTATTATGTCCTATGGTATATTACTTTGGGGTAAGTCTGCGGACATCGATACAGTTTTTGTATTACAGAAACGTGCTATTAGAGCAATATATAAACTAAAATCACGTGAATCACTGCGTGACAAATTTAAAGAAATAGATGTACTAACCGTAGCTTCCCAATACATATACACCAATTTAATTTTTATTAAGAAAAATTTAGGTCTTTACAAACAAAAAAGCGATATTACCAATCGGCAAACACGAAATATGCACCATTTAGTAACTTCCTCGTACCGCCTGCGTAAGGTACAGCGGTCTTTTGTGGGGCTCGGTGTACGCTTTTATAATAAATTGCCAAAGTCCATTACTGATTTGCCCATACAAATATTTAAGAAACATGTTAAAACGCGACTTATACAAAAAGGGTATTACACAGTCGATGAATATTTAAATGACAAGGATGCTTGGAAGTAGCCATCCGCGACCAGTTCCGCTCCTGTTAGTACGTATAAAACTGTAGGTAGATGTAAGTGATCTTTTAAAAGATGCCGAGGAGTTTTTTTTTCGCAATTTTTTTTCTCCTCCATTACAAAAGAATATAAGGCACCTTTGCAAAAATGGCGGTAGAATCAAATAATGACATTCACAAGCGTATTTGTAAATACCTACGTGAAATAAATGAGTTTGAGTTTGAGTTTTGAGTTTACGAGATTTAATTTCGATTTTCGGAAGTGCAGACTGATGAACTTCACAATGCAGATCAACCAGGAATCAAAGATAAAGTAAAGATAAAGAAAAGTGTAATATTTAATCAATATTTAATCATCTACCTTTGTCAATTTATTGTCACCTACCTACTTGCTCTCATCATCACCATGGGTTGACTGGCAGAGAATGCCAAAAGGCATTAAGTCCGCCCTTTGTACACCTAGCTTTAGGTTGTTGCAATAAAGTTTTTAAATAAGTAAATAAATAAATAAATAAAGGAAGACCCATAAATATTCTGAATGAAGGCTCGTGAAGCAAGAAGTTTGCTGCGATATAAGATATCAAAGACGATGCAATAAGAATAATAGTAACAGGCAAAAATGACGCAAATAAAAACGATAGGTATTGGGTTTCAAAAAACATCGTCAGAAGGACGTAACAATCGGATGCAAACTCCTGTTCTTCCGTGAAACGTTTCAAGGAAACAAGGATGACTTGGAACACGAATGTTTTGCAAATGGCTTTGAGAACTCAACCTCGTTTGGGGACAATGCTATCTGAGTCTACTTCATGTTGTGTCCTGATGACTATTAGGTTTTATATTGGAGATAAGTATAATTGGCTACATGTCTTTCCGATTGATAGATATAATAAAAAAAATTATTTATTTATTCATTCAAAATTACATCCAACATTACAGCTTTGCCAATGAGTTAGAGTAATATAAATAAGTACATTAAATTCAGTTTCATATTAATAATTAAATTACATCATAACAATTAAAATTAACAATTAAAATTCTAATCACATAAAACATTAATCATTAAAATTCTAAATAATTAAAGTTATAGAACATAAACGAAAACCACGATGCAATGTCAACGTTAAATTACAGATTTCAGTGTAATTGTCAATTTATTACATTAAGTTAAGAAATTTATTATACTACCTGACCACAATAATTAGGCGCATGACAGATAGCAGTCACGCGGGCCCCCCACCCCGCTCTAGCCCCGCGCGTCCCCTAGTGAGGCGCAGTCGTGTACAATTGTACATTAAGGTCGTTTAGACTAGGCTGATGTGAACTTCGTTTTCCGAGATGTTTGCGCAGGTACAGTAACTGACCAAGTACAGGTGGTAGGGCCTAGAGCTCACCCGGGGAAGTACCACCGCCCGCCACGGTACTTTGTACCATTCCTACCGTGTAATAATTGTTTTAAGAACAATTGTGTTCCGGATAGGAAGGTGTGGTGCCGGTTACACTTTTTAGAGGCGACCATCTCAGTCCTCAGGGGTAGCAACGCATGTGTGACCGAATTAGAACGAGACTCATTGAGTCTAGTTCTGGGTCGGTCACAGTTGTTATGGGCGGCAGCGGAAGGTGGTGCTGCATGCTCGTTTGCTATCTTAATTCCATAAAAAAAATTGTACCTCCATTAAACATTCACCATGGTACTTTTGGTACTACTGCAGAATGTACTACGTATTCCCATCCCTATTTCCAATGACGTCTTAACTGACATGCGCCTAATTATCGTGGTCGGCTAGTAAGTATTAAATTAAATGATGTCAAATTATTGCTAAACAAATTAAAATTATTGTCAAAATTTGTCAAAAAAATATTATGTCAAAATGATGTCAAATAAACAAAATAGTTAATTAATTAATTTAAAAATCTTTAGTTTGTTGCAAGTTACACGTTTTAAGTAATTTTGATAAATAGATTATTCGTCATTGTTTAACCGTGAATATTTATTTCAAAACATTCAGTTATTCGTTTAAATTTTATTTCTCTAGGGTTATAGAAGTCATTAGATAACCCATTCTTAGCTAACAAGTCACCTCAGATGACTAGAGCTAAACTTCTTATAACCCTACAATCAACCAATGCAAATTTTAAGCCTACCACTACAAAATAAGAGCCGTTGTACCTATTATTTAGAGCCACACTACCAAATTACGGAATTGCTTGCGCACTTTCATTTAGACAAGACATTGTGAAGGCGTCGTCGAACTAAATGAGTTTATCCAAACTTGGGTCTTAATCGCACTTGAATCACTCAATGACAGGCCAAGAGGTGTCGGCAGGGCGGAGTGGGTTCCGTAGTTTCATATATTTATGCTAAATCACTGATCTGAAGCGTGGTTTATCAAGACGTGTCTAAATGACGACATGTGATCATTTAACAAAAATAAAATTCTTACACAATATAGGAAAATCACAGTTCTCGGTAAGTAAATTGTTATAATATAAGCAACGAAACTCCCGAAAACCGACCCGAAAACGAAGCTTACTAGGGGTAATGTCACCTGTCACTGTACCTTCTATCGTATACTAATTATATTGTGTTATAAGAAATATTGTTCCAGTTAGAAGGATGGTAGGAATATCCTGTTACAACAATAAGTAACTGGTCTATAACTGATTATTTATTATAAGTTAACAGGACTTTCATTAACAGTATCTACTTCAGGAGGTACTGAAAAGTAGTGTGAATTTTGTAGTTAGTAGGTTTAATGTATTGAATAACTACATAAAACCTACTAAGTAGGCAGCAACCAATGAGGAGCGATGTTGCGTTCTCCTAAGTTATCTTAACTTCGTAATAAAGAGGTGTACCTACGAGTTATTTACAAAATCATTCGAGTAATATTACAGCGTAGGTATAAAAGAGAGAGCAATAAAAATTTTAAGTCTTAAATCCTTTAAAGGTAAGAAAACACATTTACTGCTTCGAATAGAGATAACGACAAAGGCTTCAATTCAATAACTCAGTGCAATTGAATTTGCTTTTTCAAGTTTGAGTTAACTTTTTATGTTTATATTTAATTTAAATCCAATTCCCAGACCCTGTGAGATAAGTGAGGTGATGACAGTTTTTTTTCTCATTAACGATAAAGCAATTCTATGGTGGTGAAATCCGTTCATAAGTTCTTTAAATCTTTTCTAAATAATTTTAAATTTGAAACTAATATTTTTCCTCGGGTCGTAGTATATCCTATTTGTGTTATCCGCTTCACCCACGACACAGGGAATCCTATTGCGGGCTATGAATGTATGCTTAAGCGGAATTTAAGCGCTTATTTATTATGCAAAACATTTCAGGGATCCGAAGATCCACGACTAATATGAATTTCTAGTTTACCCAACAGTAAAGTTGCATTCGCATATATGCACATAGTACATTTACCTAAATCAGTGCTCCTCTCATATTTTAGTAGGTTGTGAGAGACTCGCTAAAGCTACACGTTGTATAGGGAATCAGGTTATGGGAGTTTAAATTAAATGCAGAGTTGAGGACTTTATAATAAACACGTATATTTATCCTCTTAATACACACTAGGAAGTAATACGTCTGTGACTTATCGCAAATCCGAATAGAAGAGAAGTAAGAGAGTAGACTAGATTGAGTGGCCTTTTATTAATCAGGGCTGTTAATAACTGTTGTGTACATAATTATGGTGAGAGAGTGTACAAGCTGGTTCCTCCCGATGCACTGGTTGAACCCATCTTCCATGAATATTATGCCCACACTGAACCATCCGAATGGTACCGTAGGGCTTACCGCAAGCTTCGCTCTTAATTGATTTTAGAGAGCTATGGGCGTATCTAACGTCTAATCCAGGGAGGACGTCAATTGGATTTTTGAGGCAGATTTTTAATGGCCACAACCATTGTTACTTTATCTGAGGTTCCTCTGCCTTCCTATACCTGGTTACGCCCATAAACAGCGTTAAGAGCCTTTTCCATATTTGAAGTCCGAGAAGATAGTACAATGAATCATTTCTCAAGGCAATGGGAAAATAGAAGATTTGCGTTTAATTTAGGTCAATCTCTTGCTCTTTTAGAAATGTAGGTTACAATAACTAACTTAAATTTTTACTTAAAATAGATATAAGTACAGGTACTGATTTTAAGCGAGTGTAAAATTTAAAATAATTTCAGAGCACAAAATGACAGCACCTGAAATATGTACAAGTTCCGTTATCATAATCCACGTAATTGAGTCCAAATATCATATTATCATATCGTATCATGTCCAAGTAGGAAAAACAGAAAACACATAGGTGGTTCTACTGTGCTCAACTGAAAGTCAGTATAACAACTAGATTAATTTTTGCACACGGAAATAAAATAAACCAACACGTTGAGATTAAATATGGAACCCTAAATATTCCAACATGATTTCTTTGAAAGTAATTTTCAATTCATTATCTAGAGAAGTTAATTTTATGTCGAAACGTGAGCCTGCCGCGACAAGGAAACAATAAAACAAAATCATTAAATCGCTCGAAACGAGACAATTTTTGCTTACATCATTTTAACAAAAACAGGAATTACTTTAACATTCAACAAGATTAGTATTAAATGAAGCGTCATCAAAGTAGACCAAATCGATCAAATTAGTAGTAGTAATGATCAAAATATTATTGCATTATTAGGTAGAACTAGAAAATTACGAACTTCGTCCTTTTTAAGTAGGTAAAAGACGGAAAAATCGTTGCATGTAAGTATAAAAAATATGGCCATTATACATAGAACATTCTCCTTTTTTTAATTTGATTGAGAAGACACAAAAAATAAACATTTGATGTATAAAAACTTAGCAAGACTCATAGGCTCAAAATTTAAAAAAAAATGTCATGAAGATCATGGCTTTTAAATGTACAGGGCGTGAACTTCCAAGCGTTAACTTTACAAATCACACCTCTTGGATAAAAAGTATACTAATAAGGCTAAAAAGATTACAAGAACATCCCATGCCCATTATTTGATTTTGTATAAAATTCAATTTCTATTTATTACATCGAAATAACGAGTCAAACTATTGACTGCCATTTTCATCAAAACATGTGGAAGTACTTTCTTATTTTCGTACAGTTTTAATATTTCTCACATTAATTTCTTAGATGAATTCATGTAATATTCATAAACAAAAACACAGAGCACACCGGACAAAAAGTAATTGTAAAGCGGCTAAGTAACATTTTAAAAATTCCTCTTCTAATTTCCAAGCAAAATTGTGAAAGTATTAATAAAATTGTACTACGCCCCGCCCGGCCCGCTTCTCAGTCGCAATTCAATTAAACTGTCGCGTTTAGCGAGAGCCATTCGAACCTCTTGTACCGTTTCATAAATTCAAGAGGACTTGTTCAGAAACGTATTGTAAATAATAAGCTAAAATATAATTTGTATATTTGCACTTTCTTTGGCTCTACATCTTTGTAACTATGAAATGTTGCGCGTTTAGTGTAGCGTGATTGTATTAGGATATCGTTTTTGTCGTATTAATGTTTAACTTCACTTTGACATTGCTTTGTCTCTGCTACCGGCTCTGGTTATATCTATATGCATAATAAATATAATTACAACGTCGCAGGAAGAGTCAGAGTAACTTCCTAGGACCTTAAAATGTACAAGAATGAAAAAAATCAATTTCCGAAAAATTGGGGTAGAACCAATAATTCCCTTATTTTCAACAATTTGAAATTTTTAAGGCATCAACTCAAAAATTCCCTTTCCTTGCCGTATTAAAAACTAGGTGATTATTGCAATTTGGCTTTAAAAGGGACTTAAAAATCAAATTCAAATGTATCAGGATTCCAGTGAAGTTCAAAAATGTAGGTTTATCGACGACAAAAATTTAAAACTTTATAGATTTTTTATTAGTGTAGATCTATGATGCAATTAGGGACGTGAGTGCTCGTAGACACTAAAATATCCCGCATTAGGACGAAAATTTCGGTTATTTAGGTTTATTTCTAAAGTTGTAGCGAAAACGGGCGAAGTTTCGCAATATCCAGTTAATTGATATTTGACTTCAATAAGCGGTGTAATGAGGCAAATTTGCGTAACTTACGGCTAGCAATATTCACTAAAAAATTCCACGATAAATTTTGATTTTAATAAATAAAGATACTTGGTGCTGTTACTCGCCGAAGGAATTTATTAAATTTACAGGGGGACTTAATGAAAACATTACTTTGGGGTGTAAGGGGCTCCATCTATCTCCGAGTCCAAGCCGACCTCCCCTACTCGTGGTGCACCCTGCTGAACAACAGACGAGGTCATGGCACCCGGTCCCCCAGTCCAGAGGTCGCTAAACTTTGTACCATCCAGTGCCTCTATTATTGAAATGGCGTTTGGCAACGAGCGTTCGATGGTCGTCGTATAAGTCGTTGTGCATTTTAGAACCACTCGTCTCCGTAGTTGTCACTTGTCAATGTAAATTGAAATATATTGAATTTACACACTTTCCTTGCTTTTCACTTGACAACCAAAGCACACAAAACGTTCAATTTTCTATCGACAAGTGTAGTTTCAAGCGTAATCGTTCATGTTGTGATAGCTCGTCGTAGTAGACGAATGATTAAAAAATACCAAATTTTCCTACGTCCAATGAAAATGACTCCAAACGAGTGTTCGTTTTTAAATAGAGCCACAGGTTAATCCCGAAGCTAATGGCTTAAGCCTGCCTTCCTACCCTATCGCTTGTGTCAGCTGCCGAAAGACTTGGCGTGTTCTTGCTGAGAGCTTAAGAGAGAGTACTTTCTTTCTCTCCACTGCTGTTTTTCTTAGCAAGCAACGCTGGTGATGCCTTTACCGTTGCGGATGTCCATCGGCGACGGTGATCACTTTCCACGAAGTGGCTATTTACTCATTTGTCGGCTGTTAAAATAAAAATACTTTTTGTCCCCGTTTTAACTTATATAACTTACATAATTGAAATCATCTAAACTTTATGTATATAAAATAAGCCAGCAGCTCCAATATTGCTAAAAATCTTTGAATTAAGACAGATTAAATTTATCTTTTTTGTTTTGAAACATAACTCGGCAAATACAGATATTATCTGGAGACAAGTGAAGAGAGAAGCGTCGTCGTATTCTCCCATCGAATGACGACGGGCCCCAATTATTTATCGAGGGCAGAATCTCGCGGCTCCAGTTAATTCCACTAATAGCCGTATTATCGCCGCCGATAGCTTGTCGGGTTCCATTGTCTCCTGCCGCGGTTATTGTTAGCCTATCTAAATGGATTGCTGGTCACCGCTAGATGAGTTTTGATATCGACGCAAAAAATAGAACGATTTAATAATAATTAATAATAATAATTTTTAATCTATGACTATTTGTTTTATTGCAGATTTGGAATCAGCAACGAACTTTTACTGATTATGAAGATACTCCCTTTTTACAAGAAACCAACCGTCTTCAACATCTACAGAATACAGATAACTCAAAAACTACTCACCAGAATATGTTGCTTGAATTATTAATTGTTAATTTTCTTGTTACTGCATGTCATACATGTGATAAAATTGCTAGCATTGCATTGGTGCAAAAAAATTATTATAACAAAAACTAAACCAAATATTAAATATTGCCGGTACGCACCAGGTTTTTAGTTTTTTGAAGGGATCATATTTTACCGCTATTTCGGAAATCAGAGTCGGCGGTTTTTTACATCCAGCTGAATTCAAACCCGCTGATATTATATTAAAATGTTTGTTCAAACTTCAAACAAACCATTTACAGCACCTGCCGGCTCTCGCTGCGTTAAAACGTATTTACCAAAACAATCAAACGGTGCGTTACTATCGATAAAAACTGAACTCATTTATAAATAAATAACGGATGTACACATTCGATATATGATTTATTAATAAAATGTGATACGATGTATTGCTAAAATGTAAATACGAAGGAATTTTAAAAGGGTAAGTCAATATTAAATTGTAAATTACATATTGTGTGCAAACAGAAAGGTTCGTAAAATAACGTGATATAAATATTATAATGGCGTATTATATTTATATTCCATCAGATATTTGCATTTTGGCCGAAAATTATTTATCAATTGGATCTTTATCCCGTCAAACATCAATAATATACTTAGTTGCATTCTTCGATGGACAATAGAAAACGCTAGAAAACCTGTGACGTCTACAGTGATGTTTCCGGTAATCATGACGTGCATGTCATGTCAGATGTCAGTGACATGGCGCTAGTGGGTGCCACGTGCTAACTCGGTTCTGACGGCAGTTCGTACTGAGACCGCGAGGCGGTAGGTCGTCACACGTCTCTGACGGAAACCAACTAAGTGTTTTGTTTACAAGCTCCAACACCGACACACAGAGATACTCAAAGACACCACAAAACCGTTTACAAAAATAAGATCCCGCTTCATTTGATCATGTTTTAAAATATTTGTGACTGATTGCTGTAATTGTGAGTAAAACTTTAGTCTTAGTTCGTTAGTAAGCATATAAAACTGTGGATGCGAGATCTTATTTACGCGAACGGTTTTTAGCTTCGATTTTGTAGGTGAGCCGTTATCTACATAGTTGGTTGATCGACGGCTGTATTAAAACAAAACAGACACGAATGAATCAGACTCACGCTTACGGATGGACGGTCTCACTGATGTCTCATGTTTGCGGAATCTTTTTTGGATTGCCGACGCCCATGGAATATTTTCCTGTATTTCGTGAGAATATGAACGTATTTTCCCGGTAAATATGAATACCACGACTATATATTTCCTACCTTTACTAACATACAGATCCCGTATTTCACTTTACTACTTAGTCCAACTTAATTTAGTAGTTTCATGACATGTGTGTAGAATAATTAAAATAAATTTAGTTAAAATAATAACAATAATTAGAGTCCCTTTATTTAAGTATGACTTAATTTTTACAAACATCACACTGTACGTAAAACATATTTTAAAATTTCTCATAAAAATTATTCTTCAACGTCGACTGTTTTAACTATGAAATTTTAAACACATTTTCTATGTTTTGTTTTAAATGAACACATCGTCTTTAGATATTATTTCACATCAATAAGTATTTGAGTAACCCCGTCTGCTTTGTAACGCTCGCTGATTCAACGAGCGTCAATTTCTCATAAAATGCAATATGACTGTGTTTAATGTTGTACAAATAATAATAATACAATACAAACCTACCCCAAGCACAGGGTAAATAATTCTTATGCTGTCGTTTAATCATTGCCCTTTATCCTGTAGAAGACAGCCGAACAAAGTAGCTTCCCCGTTGCCCCGTCGTCCCGTTGCGTCGCCCCGGTGGAACAGAGTACATTAAGAAGTAAGTCAACTTCTGCCCCATTGGAAGCACAATTGTCCACTTTTGCTCGACACATAGCTACTGCACAGCCCCAAATGCCGACAGCCTTAACTGACTGAGAAAAATCTTTGTATGTGTTCTCCCGCTGATTACGTCGCGAACGCTCATAGCACGATATACGCCTCATAGATACCTCAGTCCGTACTTTTGTATGAAGATAACCTACTTTTTAAAATATACTCTGGTCTAACCCCTTGGCAAACAATACCAGCCCCTGGCGACCTGCTAATTACCTCGGCTCAAGTTTTTGCAGCCAATAGCACGCCGTAGATCGTCTTCGAGCGTGATTGGAAATATATTAAAGGAAACTACTGAGGTAAATAAACAGTTCCTTTCCTTTACGTAACTATCTTACTCAATACTAATCGAAAACAGACTGGAAGTAATTAATATTATTTTTTTACTATCCTACAGCTTAGTTGCCAGTGACCCTAGTTCGATTCTCGGCCAGAGCAAACCACTTTGTGACCAATAAGTGGGTATTCATTTTTGGTCGTGGGTGTTTATTACTGCTTTGTTTTTGTTTTCCAATCCATTAGAATGTATGGGATTCTAGTGTGGGGACATGAGATGAAGATTTGAGAATTTTTGTCCGAATTATAACAAGATTACGGCCCCATAGTTCAAGGTTACTTAGCAAAGAGAAATCTTCTGTCGGTATGTGTCATGGCTGGGACACGGCTATGCTCAGATTGTACTTGATCCGACCTTGTATGTAGGTTTGTAAGCGGTGTAGAAATCTTCAAAAGCGTGATTCAGGATTCGTGACGTCACTATGTAACGCGAAGTCACCACAATTACATCGACACTTTGTGAGAGTCTGGAGTCTGTACCTACTAATATATTTACTCGTCTTCAGACATTTCAATACACTTGATTGGTCTCTGATAGGTCTTCAATCAATCGGCGGCTACTACCAGTCGGCTTCCTTTTAGATCGAGTCCATCAAGAAAGAGAAACTAACACATTAATTCATTTTTCTTATTAAAAAACATTATAATTTAAAGAGGCGAATCACTTAATGGTGACACCGAAGTATCCCCAATGCGAACGGTGTAGAAATTTTCGGTAGCGTGATTCAGGGCTTTGCGACGTCACAATGTGACGTGTGCGATGTCATCACAGTATGCTGCAAAAAGGAATCCAAAGATTATTTAGTATGTGTTGAGAATATAAGTTAATACCGATGGTGGCTGTTCGTACCAGTAAGGCGAAAATTCAAATCTACCCTCATTATTTTGATAATCGCGCCTGTTCAATATCACCGTGCATTAACTAGTACAAATCTGGCTGTCAAGCAAACCGCATGCTTTGAGCCCTTCCGCGTCGCTGTTCCTCTACTATGGAGGATATTCTTCCTATGGATATACTTTTATGTCCGCTATAGTTATTTCGAAGGTAGTGAGTATGTGTTTGTGTGTGTGTGTGTATGTGTGTGTTTGTGTTGGATTTAGATAGTTAGTCGCGTGAAGAGATCATCAGTCATCAGCCATCACACCGCTCCACTTGAAGGTAAGTGTAGATTAGTTTAATACATACCCACATCAAAAACCGCAAGCGTAGCGATCGGTACTAAACTTGTAAGCTGTACCTAGGTACCTTGATTTTGGTCTTCGAGCCGAATATTGTCTGGTTCCACTATTTTTGGACTAACGCGGTTTCTGAGGGTTAGCAAGATAAGTCAATTTGATTGTCAAAGTTAGTATTATAAATTAGATAAGCCTCACATAATTATCAAATATGTACGTACATAAATACGAAATAATAATATTAATTTTTAAAGAAATACAATATTCCGTTTTAAATTAGTGTGTTTTAATAAGAAAAAACCGTTGTTCAGACAACTAGCCGCGCTGGTCCTTACAAATAAAAACCGTTTCCAATTTGCAAACGAGCCTCGACGGCCGGCGGTGTACGGACAGCAACAAAACTAACCTACGATTGGTGACAGATTACGGCCGCTAGAACCAGTTTAACACCAATAACATTTCGCTGCAACGTTCGAATTAGATCCCCCTCGCCCCCTCGCCCCTTGCCCCCGCTCCTGCCCGAAGCCCCCCCGCCTGAAGCCCCCGCCCGAAGCCCCCTGCCTCCCGCAGTGCGACACTACTGGTACGGAACCGATTAGCATCGACGAGTGCCCGATTGATGAGCTTTTATGGTCCCAGATTCGGACTTGCTCACTCACCCGACGTGCGAACTGTTGGATGTGTCGCGCCGCTGCAATATTAACTGCTTGTTCTATAGTGATAATGCTCTCAAGAGCAACAAAGGCTTAACCAATACAGAGACTCATATGGGTAATAAATTCATACACACTTCTTCTATTTATTGTAATGGATGTATCTTTTCTTATTATCATATTTTTGTTGCTCTGCAACTATATTATGTTATAGCGTGATTTTATAATATAGCCTTTATCTACCACAAAATTAATTTTTAATTTGAGGCTGTACTTCCTGAGATTAGCCCATTCAAGCAATCAAACAAACCTTTTTAGCTTTATAATTAGGTAAACATAGGTCTGTATAGATACAAGAATATTAATAGTAGGTACTCATATACCTATTATTGATGCGGAATTAGTAGTATCAGGAAAAATTCAATAATTTATGATTCATTTATCAGCCTAATAAATATTCCATCTATTCATTTTCTAAAAAATACTGCAATGCTTTTGTTAAACTTTTTATTTTCAGATACTTTATACCAATCCATTGAAGTTATGTGTAGGTATAGTAATATAGTTGTAGTTTGTGTATAGTTGTAGTTGTGTGAATTGAAGCGCTCATAACTCGGCGGCGTGTGTCGAGCCCAACCAGTAGTAATCCTTTCTTAAGCATCATCATCATCCGTGATTTTCAGAGCACGCGAGGATATCAGTCCTGGCTGCTAACAATAGATAGCAGTGTTAAGCCACAGCGAAGGTTTTCAGGTGGTATGACACTTTAAACAATGGTTGGCCACTATGCCCTCCATAAATCCGCACTGAAGCAAGGTGGTAAACTGTGCTCTAGACCCTGCAGTACTTAAGCTGTTAACGGTGTGAAAACAAGCTTTATATCTAGCCATTAATATTCCTGTTGAACTCTTGTAAAGTATTAGCGTAACATTAATTCTACTTTTAATCAAATCTAAAATTTCAAAATGGCTGTTTGATCCAGACGTCGAAATTGATGAGCGGCTATCAGTCCGCGGCGAAATCCAATAATTCTCCAATTAGAACCTTTGTTGGAAAATTATGAACTAATTGAAAGCTGGTCATTTCAACTTTTTCCATTAAAACGTTTACAAGTCATTAAACAAAAGATACGCCGCCGCCGCCTCGATATTTCAGATGGTGTCATCTCGGAGTCGGTTATGGCGCCGATAAATTAATCGCACCGAGGCCGGTTTGCACTTCGTTTAGTTCAGCTGTTAAACTGTTTTACTGTACGTTCAGTCGTTCAATGTAGACGGTCTGTGAAGCGAACGTTTCGCTAATGCTTTTAGAGGGTGGTAGCGATAAGCTGACGGACTAATGATATTAAGTATAGGCATTATGTATATTATGTAGTGTGATAGTTAAAGTATTATTTACACGTAAGAACAATTTAAGCAATACTAAGTAGTTAAAGAACCTAGCTTCTCAGAAGTTTCAAGCTGTGTAAGGTCTTAATCGGTCTAATTGGGACTGAAAATAGAAGAATATCACAAAATTATTTTTATTCTGTTATCTATTATTGTGTCATTGTTATTGTAACTCTCCCCAATATTTTATGTATGGTTACATCGTCCGCGTCGGTATAGATGACAAGTAGACGCGCTCGCTTCGCTTGGAAAACCAGTACTTTCGGAGATTAGCCCGTTCTACAAACTAATAAACTCATATTTCATATTTCATATTTATTTGCTTAAAACATGTGTTACATTCAGGTGTTAGTATTAGGTACATAGTGTCAACATGACCCTGATAGGGCACAGCAAACATGTCATGTGAGTTACGGGTTAGAAATTAGGTAACAATATTTATAATATTATAATGTCACTATCTATCATCACGTTCTTACATTTTAATAAATTATACTATTATTATTATTATAAAGAATTGCTTTATCACACTAAAATCATATCACAAAATTGTATACACACTTTGATGTCCTAGTAAGTATCACATTCTATTTGACATTTTAAGGTACAAAATATAAATAACTTACATTATGATAAAAAATATTAGATAAATACTGAAAGAATCCATATTGTTATTTCACTGATCAATAAGTTAATTATGATATCCATAACTCCATAACTTTATATGTTAGTATTAGGTAGACTGATTGTTAATGTGTCCACAGGACGCGTCACACCGGCCGGCGCAGCGGGGCGGCAGCGGGGCGGCAGCGGAGCGGCGGCGGGGCGGCGGCGGGGCGGCAGCGGGGCGGCAGCGGGGCGGCGGCGAGTGCACCGCTCATACCCGAGGCACAGGTAAGCTCCTTATCAAAGAAAACAATTTTTCAAATCGCCCGACGTGTCTCGCCTTGCCCTAAGTCCCGCGAAAAAACGTCCGAACTTTACGCTTTACTACGTGCTGTAGGGACCATTGAGCCTGTTATACTCGCGGACGCCTAGCGTAAATTATTTTGACGTAATTATACTCTTACGTCGTATATTTAGTTCACTAGCTAATCGCCCTCGCTTCGCATCGGGACCCGTAAGTATCAGCCGCGTAGGTCCCGGTCCCGTAGGAATCTTGGGATAAACTCCCGATCCCGTGGGATTTTCGAGAAGACAGACTTGTAAGTTTTATATCAATATGTATATTTTTATTATCTCGCGTTTTCTCGAGTTTTCCCCGGGTTATAAACTATTTGTGTACCAAATATCCAAATCCATTCATCCGTTTTTGCGGGATTGAGGACACAGGAACATTTAAGACCAGGAATAATTTAAGAATTGAGTACTATAAAAATATCCATGTTGTATTTGAAAGCATCTCCAGTAAAATGATAAGACAGAGCAGATCTTAATATCTTAATAGCTTTAAGCGGTCGTTTATACAACGTTCCCCCGCCCGAAATACTCAACCACTCCACTTCACACCATTCACGTTCCACCAACACCGAGAGGTCTTCCATAAACAAAGTCGAGTCAGTTTTAAATTTCACCGAATTTCGCCGCGGCAGTGCTCCAAGTTTCCACAAAAATCGCACACATTGCTAATTAGAGCGAAGCGGCAAAAAGGTTAATTATTTTCTTTATGTGAGAACCGACAGGGTTGTGTCGCATGTGCAGCGAGTAGCTAGAGTCATTAAAGTAAGGGTGCAGGTGGTAGGGCCTAGATTGCAGGTGCTAGGCCTAGAGCTCACCCGGGGAAGTACCACCGCCCGCCACGATACTTAGTACCATTCCTACCGTGTAATAATTGTTTTAAGAACAATAATTGTGTTCCGGATAGGAAGGTGTGGAGCCGCTTACACTTTTTTAGAGGCGACCATCTCAGTCCTCAGGGGTAGCAACGCATCTGTGACCGAATTAGAACGAGACTCATTGAGTCTAGTTCTGGGTCGGTCACAGTTGTCATGGGCGGCAGCGGAAGGTGGTGCTGCATGCTCGTTTGCTATCTTAATTCCATAAAAAAAAGTAAGAAGCACATTTTTACTGTAGCGGCACACATAGGTACCTACAGTAACATGAGCGCGCGCCGCACATGAAATGTTGACCAAAGCAGAACACTTTATGCACCGACTAAAGTAAACCATACACTACGTCATACGCGTCATACTCAGACTGGCCAATCAGAAGAAGCATCCTCAACCATGCATCGAAGTTACAAGTGAATCTAACATATACCTACAAATAGTCCGAAGTTAACATTAGGACCGCGGTCCCCAGGCAGTGACATCGCCTGGCAGGAGATCTCCCCTTTTCCTCCACATTACTAACAATTATTAATTGTACTATTTTTAACTACAGTTGACAGAGCCAATGATCATTAAAAGTATCCAATATCTCAAAAATCACACACACAATAACGAGCCATATACATGCACTAAGGAAGTGAACAACTAACGTTCTTTATAATGGTGCGTACAGACTATGTAACAAAACATGTTATAAAACACAGATAAATAACATGTTTTACAATTAATGTGGACGCTATGTGTTACAAAAAAAAGTTATACAACATGTTTTTAGTTTTTGCAACAATATTATATGGTATATTTTAAGAAATGACACGCATTGAAATGTTGTTTTAATGTGTACGGTCTTGTAACATGTTTCATTGTTAGACAACAATGTTAGATAGTGTGGACGTGTTATAAAACAGAAGTTATGTAACATGTTGCATAATCTGTACGCACCATAACACCCACTGTTAACAGCACCTTCACACTTGATGTCTACCAGCAGCAAGCGTGAGCCAGCAGCAATAACAAAATTATAATATAAACCTATAGCGTAAATTTATTTACGGGCAGAAGTTATGTGGTGGTAAATAAATATCGTTAACCATGAAAATTAGCATCTCTGACGCGTCTCCAACAAAGCGTCAAAAAGATGGAGGGATCCGTATTTATATTTTTAGTACTTTCAATTATATCTTTTACAGTACCCGGCAAGAAATAATGCACATCGGTACTCAGAAAGAGACAATCGGTTAGATACGGCTTTGTAGAGCGTTGTCTCTCTCGCACATTGCACTTATTTTGCAATATCTATTAAGAGCTGATAAAGCACCCTACCAAGTACTTATAGTAATAATAATTTGATGTTCCATTGGAGGTTTTAACAACTCTTTATATTAATTTATGAGTGAACGCGACCGTCTTTTACCGAATTCGAAAGAAAAGTAAGGACAGTGGTAAGGACAGCGGTAAGGACTGTGTAGTAAGGACAACCGCGCTCTACAAAGCCGAAACTAACCGATTATCTCTTTCTAAATACCGATGTGCATTATTTCTTGCCGGGTACTGTACCCACTACATATTTATAAAATGTCAATTCTGATTTCATCATCCAAAATTTTTAATTTTAGAACTAAGATCCCGAAAGTTTCCGAATTTACGTAATTTAAATAAAACGTATTTTAAAACGATATAGTCGCGTGACTCTCACAACCAATTGGTGGGACATTTGACGTTGTGACCTCTGTAATTAATTCTTTTAAGGAGTCGGCAGGTGGGTGTTGTGCCCTTGTATTTCGTTTTTAGCCGTTTCCATTGTTTTCGCTTAATACGCCGAAGTGATGATGTTGGAACCGCTCGAAGGGATTGGTGAATCGCGCCCTTAGCTTTAATGTTGTTACGTAATTACCAACCACATTAGCGAATGGTCATTCTATTTTTGATCCCCGTTTGTGGAGGAGAGAAATATTAAATTTCCGTGACCGAGTTGAAGTTAAAATTTAGTTCTAAGGAAACATTAATAAAATCGGTTGAAGTTCAAGATGTGCTGAAAAGCGTTAGTTATAGGTCCACGGATAAACCGGGGCAATAGCGAGGCTTCGCCGAGATCCGGGTTGTAACACGGAATTATTTTCTCTCCATTAATACGCTTCCAACATTTCCAGACCTGTAAGAATGTTATTACCTACTTCAGCTTGATCCTCGGTCTTGGCGCGGGAATCCGATGAGAGGGATCAAGGTATTCTGGTTATTTCTATGTAGATAATCCTTAACCATCCAGTGTCGGTGCGATTCGATCGCAAGGGATTATGGGGTCTGATTGCATTTGTCCTATACGCTGCATATGCACTAGTGCGACACTTGTCCGATCATTCCAATGCCAATAAAATTTTGAATCGTATGAGTTAGCGGTTTTTGACTTCAACCATTAAAAATACAATAAAAGTAAAATATTGTTATTCTGTAATTTATTAAGTTGTTAAACTTTCACTAGTTATGACCAAATATCTCACACTGAACGTCACAGAACTCATAAATACATTAAATAACTAAACTTTTTGTTTCAAGTATAATTGGGCGAACAAAAGTGGCCTGAAAAAACACTGTATGTTTTTTTCTACTCCGATCGGTGATTGTTTTATATTATTCGATCCTAACCCATGCGAGCGCTCTGTTTATATTTGGCCTGTCACAAACGAATTTAAAACCAACAACAAAACCGTAAACAATGCGTCTACACCAGGGAATTTATTTAATTTAAAGTTCTTATGCATCAGCGTCCAATTTAGTCTGACCTATTATTTAGGTACTTTTCAAACTTGTGACTTTCCAATGCTTTAGTGGTCGCAAACATGCCACATCTTGATGAGACTAGTAAATGATGCAGAATCCTTATAAGGTCTTTCCTACTTCCGATATTACGATAATAATCAAATGAAACGCGAAAACGCACAGGTCTAGCAATTTTTATATAAATAACTGATAAATGTTCAGACATGATGGCAAGAGGTCAACATTTCGCATGGATATCAGTTATATAAACGAGAGAAGAAATAAATTAATTTCCAACTGCCGGCTCGAACTTCATTGGACAACTTTGCGGTTGATTGACGATCAAATCGTTAGCTTTGATAACTAACAATCACTTATTTCAAGAGCTTGTTAGTCTTGAGGGTTCATTCCACCTTTCAAATATTGTGACTTTCAGTATATCAAGTATCTTCAGACGCGCTGAAACTTAGTAAAATATTTGGTAAGACTGTTCACTCAGTAATACACAAGATAGTAACATTCAAGAAAAATGTCGGCGACTGAACGTATTTTTGTGATGATTCCAAGAATATTCTTAAATTCTTATAAAATTGAGTTCAATTTTGCCTTTGATATGTTAGGCTGTCATTAATTTTTAAAGTTAGGTTGAGGTGAGTAAATTAGCAAAGAGCTCAATATAAAATCTATTTGAATATTTTATTCTTCGCGCTATTTTTTACTAAGCTTATTAACTTTCGTAGAAAGACTTAAAGGTGAGCCTCATTCACATAAATTACCTTATAACTTTTATTTTCGAAGCACGAAAAAACTGAACATTAAAAGATAGGTATACAATTTTAAGGTAAATTTTGCAGTTGGAACTTCACTAAAATTGTTATTCTATTTTAAGGATAGAATATCTCTGTAATCATGAAGAGAGTCGCAAATGACTGAAAGCCAAGACTTCATATAACAAACGTCATAAATATTTAAAAAGTTGACAATAAATACTTCAGCTAAATCTAAATCTAGACTGAATTATTCCGCAGTCTGGGATTTATCTCTTAATAATCTTATATTTTGAGTTGCATTGATTTTAATAACAAGGGATTACTTACTACATGTCAAAAATCAAAATCAAAAATCGTTTATTTCTTCCAGAAAATACAATTTTTACAAAGTTGTGGGATGTCCCCATTTAAGTATGAAAACTTGTGTTTGGGAAGTCCCCTCTTCCCTGAGTAGTGTAGTGTATTCATTTTCTGGTAAATATAGATAGGTATACAGGCAGATAAATGTGTGTAAACTAATAAATATTTAATTATACATACTTAATCTACGAAGTAAATAAATAACTAGCTAAGTAGGTATGTAATATGTATACGTATCATAGGTTATTATTATTTAGGTGTCAGGGCATGGGGAACTAGTATCCCCATGAGGCCACTGCAACCATCTGTGATCTATTGTATCATAGATTATGTGTAATTATTGTTTGTTTTAATCCTACACCTAAATCTTTAAACTGACTTAATTCAAATAATTTATTTCATTTAAATATTTATTTTATTAATACACTCAAAGAGGTCACACGTTTTGTATTGACCACCATATTGCAATAGTCCTAAAGTTCCAAGTTAAACTGAGAAATCATAGACCGCACATTTTCAAGTATGCAATTTATGTAATCACTAGAATACATGTTGTCAAAATTATATTGCAATAAATAAATAGAAAAGTAACATAAGTTTCAGCGAAGGACCTATCTACGTTTTTAAATCTTTGTCCACACGTATCCAGCGATAGAGAAGCTAACGTTACCGTAACTCCGCGGGTTAGTGGCGTGATCTTTGTTTGAGTTTCATTTGCCGTGAAGCCGGGCCTGATGGCTCATGCAGATGCGATTTTAATTACGCTCCTGAACATCTACATGTAATTGGAGATTACAATGCACTGGCGACCTAGTCTATCGACTGCGTTGACCTGGTAACATCTAGATACGGTTAAAGTAAAGTTTTAAATTCCTGCTCAAGAAATTGACAACTTTTGATATCTGTGAACTTAATTTCATTTAATATCAGTTGCGTTCGATTAGAATATGTGTTGATACACGTTAAAAGTGAATAGATTGTTTATAAATATAATGCGTTTACGTTGCTACTTAACACCAGAATAAATGAATGAATGAAATGTTTCCTTGAAGTTTTTACTAACACTTTTCCATAGTCAAACTACGCCATCGTTTCAACAAATCCCTACGGCGAGAGGTCTTGGAAGAAGAATCCGTCTGGAAATTGTTAAGCATGACTCTCGAAACTGACATAACTTTTTTATACATGAACCTATTGTAATAAACAGACTAGGTATTTAATTAAGTGAAGCTTGCCACAATGTACCTATTAGTAACAAATGCACCCAAATCATTGAAGCCGTTTCTGAGATTACCACTAAGGGCTCATTCACACGAGGACGAATCGTCTTTTTTCACGAATCGTCTTTTTTCACGATTCGTTATTTTTTTTGACGGCGGCAATGCTTTTTAAATACTCATGTTCACACGCTTGACGAATCGTGAAAAAAGACGAAAACGGATACGTCTTTAAGAAATCACGAATCGTGAATGTTTTATGATTATGACAGATCCGTTGTAGTATTCACGTCCATTGTGTTTCTGAACCAATCTGAACTCAGCTAAATCACGAAATAAATGTGAACTTCAATGCGGATATTTTGACGAATCGTGAAAAAACACGATTCCGTATTCAATGTGAACGTCCATCCGTCAAGTCATATCGTGTTTTTTGTCGAATCGTCAAAGACGTATTCCGTGGGAATGAGCCCTAACATTATCGAATAAATGTTCGATTTGATTCTTCTAACTGACATAACCTTTATACATACATACATATGAACCGTTTTAAATAAAACAAACGCTGTTATTTCATTACGATTGTAAGACATTTAATTATTTTGGTCACATTTAAATATTAAGTTAACTTAACAGTCCTTGTGTATGTATGTACGTGTGTGTTCCCTCAATAACTTCACCGCTTTATATGATCAGGTCGATCTTTCCCACGCAGTCAGTCCGTTCCTCGGCGTGATTTAGTTTCCAAGTTGGAATCGCCGGTCAATAAGGTGGCCGAAGGCGCCCGCTCGCCAATTAGCTATCGCCACCCTGCTCCCAGGGGAACGACTTGAGGAACTATTACTCGCTAAATCAACCGCTTGTGTGCCTTGTCGACGAATATGGATAAAACGGTTTATGGAGTCTGTCGAATTTCGGCGTTTTTTGATTTGGACGGTGAAGAGTTATCCTTGTTTAAACCTAAAGTAAAAGGGTCTCGCTTACGGCTAGCTACAACCCACTAATGGCCCACTACTGAGCACGGGTCTCTCCTCATTACTGAGGAGGCCTAGAGCATACTCCACCACGCTGCTCCAATGCGGATTGGTGGATCGCTTACGGCTAAACACGACAAATGGAAATAAAATACGACAAATGGGCATACAATTTAGCAAACTCAAAACTCAAACTCAAAATCATTTATTTCACGTAGGTATTTACAAATACGCTTGTGAATGTCATTGCAGAGTAAAGGTGGATGCATAGTTGCATAGTCAAGCTTACCGCTAACGTGGTTGAACCGCGCAGATGAATCGCGCTACAAATACGTCATGTGATGTACGGTGCGCGCGGTTCGTCGGCGCGGGTCTCTGTTCACTATAAAACAGTACTAGCTGCTTGACAATGCAACTATGCAATCATATAATAATATGCGACTAAGCAATCACCCGTAGTGAGTGCATTTGAGACAAAGAGTAGCTAATAGCGGGTTTTGTGATATAGTTATCGCCTTCGTCATCTCAACCAATCATGTCCCACTATTGAGCACGGGTATATTCTAAGGGTGCGTACAGATTATGTAACATGTTATATAACTTCTGTTTTATAACACGTCCACACTATCTAACATTGTTGTCTAACAATGAAACATATAACAAGATACAATGTGTTTTTAATGACATATCGTCCACATTTATAAAACATGTTATATAACTGTGTTTCATAACATGTTTTGTTATATAGTCTGTACGCACCATGAGAGTAAGAAGATTAAGGTCACCCATCCATCACGCTGGCCAATTGGGAATTAGCAGAATTCACTCACTTTTGAGTTTAGTGAGCTCTCCGGCCCGCAGGTTTCTTTACGATATTTTCTTATATCGTTATAGCAATTGACATTTAAATGCTTAAAACGTATATCTGAAGCAACGCAAATGCAACTGAAGAGTCAGCTATGCGTCCCTGGGATTCAAACCCGGACTCCCCAAGTAGGAATTTTAACCAATAGCCCCAATAGGCAACCACCGCATCTGCTAGGCTATCAATAAGCATAGGATATTTTATTAGTGACCATTAAATGGGCTGGTATTATTCCCAATTCGATTTAATTTCAAAAGAAATAGAAATGGGCATTTGGGATTCTTGTAAAAAATAATGAAACTCGTGTAGCAACGTTTTCTGAATAAACCCTAATCAAGGAAGCAAAAAAGGTACAAAAGTTTTAAATTCAGTTAAATGTGTAACCGCGTAAGTCACACTATGTATATTGACTAGCACCAGCTAGGAATCCGTCCAGTAGATTTTAAGAAAATCGATCACATACCGACAGACAGATTTTGGGGAGTTTGTTTTAGATAATATTATGATGTGTAGGTCTGTCAGAGGAATCGAATCTGGGAACTCTCGCTTTATAGGCAGGACTATTACCAATTAGATTTCAGGATCTTCCACAAAATATAATCACTACCAAACATACAATCATACACTAGGTACACTAAATAAATACCCAAACATTTGTATCAACTGTATTGTTTGCTGATTATTAACTAAAATTTAATTTGCTTTAAAAATCCAAAAACGTAAATAAAGCAATGTAATAATAAGTTCTTATAGACTGTTAAAGTTTCACATTAAATGACCGCTGGGAGTTGGTTGAAATATCGCGCGAATAATTCAAGAGCGCAGTGTTCCCCCGAGCCGCGTAAAAACACGGACGGACTTACTGCCGTATTGCTGTGTAAATCTGCTCGCCTCAACTTTGATAACATGTGCATAACGTACATGACTACTCTAGTAACTTTGCGTAAATTAAATTTAAATTCTAAATCATTTAAACCTACAATGTAGTTTTTTGTTAGTACATGCATATTTTTTGAGCTTGCCTCTATTTTCCAAAAGCGTTTCAAATGCTTTAACAAGTTATCTAGAAGTAGTTGTCTATTTTTAACGTGTAGTACCAATCTAATCTCGTGAAGTACACCTTGGCTAACTACCACTCTTTTTATTGAGTCAGCCGCCAGACGACTTAATCGATTTGGTTTGAGAAACATTACTTTCTTTTTAAATGGCTTCAAAAAAAGTGGAGTTTCTCAATTAGATTTTGATTTTTTTTATTCTTAAGCTATCGCTTAACTTCTGGTCCCTTATAAATGAGTTACATCCGAAGGACTATTTTTTGAGTTATCTATAGTTATCGAATTTGAAGACTTTATTGTAGTTTTTATTGTACGAAAACGCAACCAATAATGCTTTAATATTGCTGAGCTTCATAAACGACGTTGTACTCTTACTGTCTTTCACCATCATTTGGCCCGTCTCACAGTAGAGGAACAACGTTTGTCGGTTATTCACAAGAAAAAATACATAAATTTCAATATTTCATGATTAAATAGCGTATAAGGCAAATTCAAGCTTCTAAAATCATTTTAAAACGCCGAGTGGAAGTAGATTTCGACGTACATAGTTAATTAAAGAGAGAAGATTCACAGAGTTTCTTAAAAAAGGATTCGCTTATTCAATCCGAGCTGGACGGCGTAATGAAGATGTATCGCGCAGGTGGATCTCATTCCGGAGTCCGCCCGTACAGACACACTACGGGCTACATTGCTCGACAGACCGGCAGACAATCTATGTCTATCTATTAGATTCTTGAAATCCACTGCTAGACGTAGGCCTAAAACTTAAGCCACTCCTATCGGTCAGGTACTATTTTGATCGGTGTTTAATAAACTTCAGAAAAACTATTAAACATAAAAACGGATCTACAGTTTAACTATGAGAACATCAATAGTGTAGTAGAAGTCAATTAGATACGCATCATTAAGGATGTTGCTCAATTTTAAAGTAGACTACACGAGGGACAACAAATTTGGAATAAGAAAAAAATCAAACGATCCGAACATCCTCGATTTAACAACGGAAAATCAAATACGCTTTACTAGGTGCACCAAAAACGACTGATGAGTCGTTTATTGACATCATCTGACGAGATGGTGCTCAAATTTCGGATGTAAAAGAAATCATCAAATTCGAATCACCCATTAAAATGAAATAAATACATAAACTACAATATCTTTAGTTATTAAATAGTTAGAATTATCATTACTGAATACTTTAACAGCTCTAGTTGCACGAAGTAGAGGGCCGTGTGTCCCCGGCACAAGGTGTGCAGTAAGTCGGGACAATTTAATTTCTCAAGGCGTCGCGGCATGCGTCGCGATGAGTTTGCGCCTCGCGTTTATGCCAACATTAAATTAATTATGCTTCCTTAGCTCACTACTTGAAACGTCCGTGTGTGAGACTTACGTTCTGATGAGAATTGGCAAATATAATCATGTTTTTTTCAACTATAGGTATAGATAACAACACTCCGAAATATGGATGCTGTAATGTGCGTAATTTGTGGGGCTAATTATACATAATGATAAACTTAGGTAAGCTCAAAGTATAAGATTTATTTCGTGAAGATATCATTACACTTAAAATCGTCACGTATTAAATAACGATAAAGCTAACGAACGTCAGATATTTGCTTCTATCACCATTTTGCTAAGTAGGTAAGCTTTACCATAAAGCGATAACTCAAGTAAGCTTAACCTAGTTTATTAGCGTGACGCAGATTACTGCAATAAAAAATTATTTTTAGAAGTTATAGATAAAATAGCCGCATTACTTAACAGAAACTGGTTTGCTAGTATATCGGTCGATAAAACATTTAAAACCTTGAATGCAACGGAATAGTCAAAACGATATAATGTAGGTAGACACGTTAAAATTATCGTTGACATTTAAATAATACATGTTACAACCAGGCATTGAGAGTAAAGCTATAAATTACCGAATATTACTGTCGATAAATTGTCAGTAGGACGTTACAATAATTTTATTACCCGACAAGATTGCAATTAAGTCTCAAATGGTACTATATTAAAATGAGCAGCTCAGAACGTGGGCACATAAATTAGACGCTAACTCCAGTCCGTTATGGACAATTAACAGGTTCATAACCTGCAGTAATTAGCTTAATACCGTCTAAAAGCTTTTGTTGCGTTTATCTATGGAGAGGTAACACAATCCGGCCTTTAGTCGGAGTGCTTTATAATGTTACTGCTTTTCGTAGAGTGGAATACTGAGTGTATTCAATTGACGTGTCTGATGTATAGAGCAATGTCAATGACAACGTCATTGCAGCGACATTGAAGGGTATTCTTTCGTAGATTGATAGGGGTTGTGACCTGACTAGCTGTTAGCCGTTATCGAAAAAGAAACTCAAGCATTTTTAACCGACTTCAAAAAAGAAGGAGGTTCTCAATTCGACCGTATATATGCTTTTTTTATGTACATTCAGCGATTATTTCGTCGTTTATGGGCCGATTTTGATAATTCTTTTTTTGTTGTAAAGTAAATATGCGCAGTGGGGTCCCCTGATAAGGAAACCAGGATGATGGAATCTCAGAGAAATCGAAGGGAACTTTCGAAAATTGTATGGACGACTAGTGTGTTTGTTCATGTTATCATAAGTACATTAAAGCGCTACCATTTCATGAAGATCTGGAGTCGATCTGATGAAGCCGAAAGACAGTCGAGGGAACTCCTCAACGATTTACTGCAGTTATCTAGTGTTTGGGCTTGATTAATTTGTAGTGAAGGGAACTTTACACTTACATGTTGAATTGAGTGCCATCTGGCGAGTAGTTTTTGAGTTATCTCTACTTATCAAGATTGAAGTCGGTTATTTTTTTGTA
This sequence comes from Hesperia comma, assembly GCA_905404135.1. NCBI lineage: Eukaryota > Metazoa > Arthropoda > Insecta > Lepidoptera > Hesperiidae > Hesperia > Hesperia comma. Next base: position 287,219 of record FR990028.1, on the reverse strand, counting down.
AAAAGCAATTATTTCTTATAATATCGGTCGTGAAATTAGATTAAGAAAAGATAAACAATATTTTTTTGATTTAATTATGACAAGTTTTTATGCCACCATGCTTCGACATGACTGTGACATGGTTTATCGATTATTATCTCACCTTAATGTGCCCTACGAAGTACGCAACGCTAAAAAATTGAGCCACTGGCGTTCACCCAGTAAGTTGCTTGACTTGGTTGATCACCTTAGGAAAGCCGCCGGGCTGTGAGCGCTTGAAAAATATAGTGATACCGGTATATTATTTGTCATACTTATTTCAGGATAATGTTTCGCCAAACTAAGAGAGACTCTAGAAAGATCTTCTGTTCCCTAAGGTGCAGAAACACATTTGAATTAACACAAATAATAGTTTCTAATTATACTAACTACTCTAACTACGTTTAAAACAGACTACGAAACACTTCGAACATTTAAAACTAGTTTATTAAACGCTTATAGGCTCATATTCCTGTACGGACAACACATATACCACATCACTAACATCTATGACCCGAGGACAAAAACTTACTGTCACGTAAATGACAGTCCCGGGAATTTGAATGGAATTAAGCCCAGGACCCCTTTGCGTCACAGGCAGGTCATCGCTACTAACCAACCAACCACTTGTTTCTTAATGTGTATTATAATTGTCAATTAACGTTGTGCTGTTAAAATTACAATACAATACAATGCAATATACTTTATTGTGCACACTAAGAATATTAAAAGTAACTCAACAAAGCTTTAATAATAATAATAATAATAATAATAAATCTTTAATTCAGATATCAGAGATCCATAGATTGTTAGTGTGTTAGTAACAATAGAGCTTAATAGTATGTTAGCGTTGTTAGTACAATTATTTATTTATGTCACGTTATTTAATTATGTCATAATATTATTCACATTATTATTTAAGACACAATAGGCGGCGTTATCACTGTCGTAGCGATTTCTTCCAGACAACCTTAAGGTAGTAAAATTACCATTAATTCAAACACCTATCCTGATAGAATCAGCAGTGCACCGAGTACCGAGTATCGGATTGACAGCACACACGCGGCTAATGTTCGTTATAAGCATTACGTGCCTCCCTGTCTCAAAGCTATTACTGGCTCCCTCGCAATGGCCGATTGCCTAAATTAACTTTGTTTCACCCCTAGCCAATGATACTACTTCAATCTCCAGGGGAATCACGGATCTCGCTACGCTTTTTGAAAATCGACTCTAACTTTGAATAGGAAGGTTGAAACTCGCGGTTTAGACTTACCCTCGTTATCGGAATGAGGTGACGAGTTGTACTGAGGAAAACAAATATATTGTGACAGCCCTGGCGCTTCGACTTCGCTACGCCGAAAACAATAAACAATAGGGGCCATAAACATGTCGCGCAACAATAGAAACAATAGGAGCGCGGCTCTCTCAAAAGGACGCACGACGCTTCGACCATTACGGCAATAGTCATACGGGCGAAAGTCGGTTGCAAGGAACGTTCTCGAACTTTATTTCGACGCGGGTCCAGACTTCGCGGGAATATTCTCGATTGTCGTGAATGGTGCGTGAGTGGTATAAAAAGGAGCGATCGGCCAACCGCAGACATTCTTGTTTCGGAAGCGAAACCAGGAAGATACCAGCGATACCTACGAGCGATACCAGTGAGAAGTGAAGTGATTTCTACGAGCGATACAGTGTTCGACGAGTGTGTTTACGAGTACCTACGTGTATAGTGTTGTGGTGTGTACTGTGTACAGTGTGTAATTGTGTATCTACGAGTACAATAAAGTCTTTGTGGTACATTTTGGCATTTTCTCGAACCCCATACTCCTGACACGTAACAATTGGTGTCAGAAGTGGGATGCCTGTAGTACCGCAAAGTGAAGACGGGATTCGAACGCGACGGCAGACGGCATTGGATGCCGCGCGAATGGAGTCGCCCAGGCGTGACCGCACGGAAACGGAGACCATCGCTGAAACTTCGACTACATCAGCTGCAACAGCGCCGACACCGAGTGTATTGGATATGGCCTCCCTATTAGCCGCCTTACAACAGAGCCAGCGCGAAGCGATGGAAGCCATACAGCGGAGCCAGCGCGAAGCAATGGAGAGCCAGCGCGAAGCAATGGAGAGCCTGGAAAGTAAACTGGAAAGCCAGCGCAAAACCATGGAGGCCGGCCTGGGGACAATCGATGCAAAGCTGGATGGTTTCCAGAGAGATTTGAACGTCGTGAAGGAGGACCTAGAATTGGTCAAGGTGCGAACATCCGAGCACGACCAAGCCCTCAAAACCCATGACGCGTTACTCAACTCCCACGAAACTAGGCTCGTGGATTTGGACAAGAAGCTGCAGAAAATGAAGGTTTTGGGCACGGCAGCAACCAGCCCATGTCCTGGGGCCCCGAAATTTAAGGTCCCAAGTTTCGACGGCACGACCTCGTGGACAGCGTTCAGGCACCAGTTCGAGGTAGTTGCAAATGGGAATGGCTGGGAAGACGAGCACTCGTTGGCGGCACTCACCCTAGCTCTTCGAGGAGAGGCACTGCTGGTGCTTGAGAACTTGCCCGCCGAGCGACGCACCTTGGAGTCGCTACTGAAGGCCCTGGAAGCTCGATACGGGGAAAAGCATCTCGAGCACGTGTACCGCGCGCAACTTAAAGACCGAGTACAGAAGTCGAGCGAAGGACTGCAGCAATGGGCTACGGAGATCGAGCGCCTCGTACGTCGAGCCTATGCTTCGAGTTCCACACCGGTAGAAGACAAAGTGTTAGAGGCCTTCGTCAGCGGAATACGGGATCCCGAAGTGAGAGCAACGGTGCGCTTGGGTCATCACGCCACATTGGAAGCAGCGTTAGCGCATGCCCTTGAAGTAGAAGCGGTACGAAGCGACTGTAAAGGTTATAAAGTGCGTGAAGTCGTAGCGACGATTCAACCTCATACTGGGCCTATCTGCTACGGATGCGGTGAACGAGGTCATATTAGGCTTAGCTGCCGGACACGGAAACAACCGAAATCGGTGTGGAGGGCTACGCAAGTGCAAGAGCTAGAAGCCGCCGCCGCCGCTAAGAAGACTGCCAAGCCTCCTACGAAGACCTCGACGGCTACCCAAGTTGTCACCCAGGAGCTGCTAAAATTAAAAGGCGTCAGCGCCACGGGACGGGCAGCGGCTGGACTTCGTCGAGCCCCTACTGTTATAGTGTCACAAGCTTGTGACGGGAACAGCCTGGTAGCTACTGGTGAGATAAATGGCATACCCTGTCGCTTTACGATTGACACGGGAGCATCGAAATCCATCGTTCGACCGGAACTACTCAAGCGGACTATCATGTGGGAAAATGGACGACCATCATGCAATCTGCAGACAGCGACAGGCCAGCCAGTGACCGTCCTAGGAGTTACGGAAGCAAGACTGAAACTCGGAAGTGACATTTACACGCAGTCTGTTTTAGTAGCAAATATAACTGACGACTGCATTATCGGACTGGACTTTCTACGGACACATCACTGTATAGTTGACATAGCCAGAGGAGTATTAAGCTTCAAGGATCAAGAAGTCTTCTTGGACGGTTCATCTTCAGGAGCAGTGTACTGTTTGAGGACAGTGAAGCTGGCACCCAGATCGGAAACCTTGGTCCAGATTAGGTTTCCAGAAGAGATAAAGCTGGATCGATGTGTCGTAGTAGAAGACTACGGTGATCATCCTAGTTGGATCACGGCAAGGACACTGCTCATGACCAAACGTGACGCCAAGTTAAAGGTCATCAATCTTAGCAGCACGCCGATACATCTCGCAAAGAATACGGTTATCGGCCGATGTGAAGCCGTGGACAGCTTGAGGAAGGTCCAAGAATACTCGGACAAACCTGGATCAACGGATCACATGACATTTTTGCTGGAGGCGACAAGGAGGAATTTGAGCTCCGAAGAATATACTCAGGCAGCAAAGTTGTTAATGGACTACAAGGACATCTTTACCAGAGGAGATAGCGACCTTGGAAGAACAAACCTTGTCACTCACCCAATAGATACCGGCAATACTTCACCGATCAAGCAAAGACCGAGACGAGTACCATTGGCAAAGGAACACGAAGTTGCAGAAATGATCGAGGACATGGTGCGCAGCAAGGTGATCGAGCCGTCAACTAGCCCTTGGTGTTCACCTGTGGTACTCGTGAAGAAGAAGGATGGCAGTACTAGATTCTGTGTCGACTACAGGATGCTTAACACCGTTACCAAGAAGGACAGCTATCCTCTGCCTCGGATTGACGACACGTTGGATATGCTTGGTGGCATGAAGTGGTTTTCGACGGTCGACCTGAAGAGTGGTTACTGGCAAGTAGAAGTCCGGCCAGAAGACAAGGAGAAGACCGCCTTTACCACCGGAACCGGAAATGGCTTGTGGCAGTTTCGCGTAATGCCTTTTGGATTATGTAACGCTCCTGCCACTTTTGAGCGTCTCATGGAGCGAGTGTTGGTGGGACTTTTGGGGGACGCTTGTCTGGTGTACCTCGATGACGTCATAGTCATGGGACGAAACTTCGTGGAACACAAGCGAAATCTGGAGAAGGTATTCAGACGATTCCGTGAGTCCAACCTAAAGCTCAATCCGAAGAAATGTGACTTCTTCAAGAAGGAAGTATCATTTTTGGGACACATCATATCGGACGAAGGTGTTCGCACTGATCCAGATAAGATAAGAGCTGTTCAAGAATGGCCGACACCAAAGAACAAGACCGATGTTAGAGCGTTCTTGGGACTATGCGCCTATTACCGTCGGTTTGTGAAGAATTTCTCTGAGATAGCCAAGCCGTTACATCGTCTCACGGAGGACAAGAGAATCTTCAGTTGGGATTCCGATTGCGAAGATGCGTTTGTTCGCTTAAAGGAACGTCTGTGCTCGGCTCCGATTCTTGGCTACCCCAGAAGGGAAGGGAGGTTCATAGTGGACACGGACGCTAGCAATACTGGCATCGGAGGAGTATTATCCCAAGACCAGGACGGCCAGCAGGTGGTCATTGCGTACTTTAGCAAGACCCTTTCGAAACCTGAAAGGAACTATTGCGTGACTCGGCGTGAATTACTGGCTGTGGTGAAGACCCTTCAGCACTTCAACAAGTATTTGTTGGGACGCGAGTTCACAATAAGAACGGACCACGCTGCTCTGAGGTGGCTTCTGCAATTCAAGAACCCGGAAGGCCAGGTCGCGAGGTGGATCGAACAGCTTCAAGAGTTCAACTTCGTAATAGAGCATCGCAACGGAAGAGCTCATTCGAATGCCGACGCCCTGTCACGACGCCCATGCTCCGAAGAATGTCGACATTGCATCAAGCATGAGGCCAAAGAAGAGGTCAGGGTGATAAGGATGCAGGACCTAGACGAGTCTTGGGGAACGGAGCAAGTAAGCCAAGCTCAGAAGGAAGACAAAGACCTCACTCTGATCATGGAATGGAAAGCCAAAGGACAGAGGCCACTGTGGAGTGATGTATCAGCCTCAAGCGCAACTACTAAGGCATACTGGGCTCAGTGGGACAGCCTGGTATTAGAGAATGGCGTGCTTTACCGGAGCTGGGAATCACTCAACGGAAAGGAAAGAACCCTGCAAATGGTTATCCCCAGGAGTAAAGTGGCTGATTTGCTGAAGCTTGTACATGATGGCACTTCTGGTGGGCACCTCGGCATCAAGAAGACCCTCGTAAAGATACGAGAACGCTTTTATTGGGTGCGATGTCGAGAGGACGTTGAAGATTGGTGCAGAAAGTGTACAGTGTGCGCTTCAGTGAAAGGGCCCCGCACTAGATCCAAAGGGAAACTACAGCTGTACAACGTCGGAGCCCCTTGGGAGAGAATCGCCATAGACGTTGCTGGGCCATTCCCTCAGACGGAAGACGGGAATAGATTCATCATAGTGGTTCAAGACTACTTCAGTAAATGGCCGGAAGCGTTTGCAACTCCGAACCAAGAGGCGAAGACCGTGGCCAAGAAACTTGTCCAGGAGGTAGTATGCCGCTTTGGTGTACCATTGGAGTTACACAGCGACCAAGGCAGGAACTTCGAGTCGACGTTATTCCAGGAGATGTGTGAACTTTTGGGAATAAATAAGACACGTACCACACCGGCGCATCCTCAATCTGACGGCATGGTGGAGAGATTCAACCAAACGTTGGAAAATCACTTGGCCAAGGTAGTCGAGGAACATCAGCGAGACTGGGATCGGTACATTCCTCTGTTCCTGATGTCGTATCGGTCTGCCATACACGAGTCTACGGGATTTACACCGGCTAAAGTTAACTTCGGAAGAGAAATGCGTCTGCCGTTGGATTTGCTTACCGGAACACCGCCAGATGCCCCGAAACCAACCGTTGAATACATCGCGGACTTACGGACCCAATTGGACGAGACACATGATTTTGTGAGGGAGCAGTGTTTGAAGACAAGCGAAAAAATGAAAACCCGGTACGATCGCGATGCCCGGAAACATGGTTTCAAGGAGGGAGATTCCGTATGGTTGCACAATCCACTGCGGAAGAAAGGGAAGTCTCCGAAGCTACAAGCACGATGGGAAGGCCCTTACACAGTTGTCACGAGGATTAACGACGTGACCTACCGCATCAGACAGGGGGACAGAAGAAAGCCGAAGATCGTGCACGTGGACAGATTGGCACCATTTCATGGATCGAATAATGCTCGGGACGAGCATGACTAAGAGGGGGGCAATGTGACAACCCTGGCGCTTCGACTTCGCTACGCCGAAAACAATAAACAATAGGGGCCATAAACATGTCGCGCAACAATAGAAACAATAGGAGCGCGGCTCTCTCAAAAGGACGCACGACGCTTCGACCATTACGGCAATAGTCATACGGGCGAAAGTCGGTTGCAAGGAACGTTCTCGAACTTTATTTCGACGCGGGTCCAGACTTCGCGGGAATATTCTCGATTGTCGTGAATGGTGCGTGAGTGGTATAAAAAGGAGCGATCGGCCAACCGCAGACATTCTTGTTTCGGAAGCGAAACCAGGAAGATACCAGCGATACCTACGAGCGATACCAGTGAGAAGTGAAGTGATTTCTACGAGCGATACAGTGTTCGACGAGTGTGTTTACGAGTACCTACGTGTATAGTGTTGTGGTGTGTACTGTGTACAGTGTGTAATTGTGTATCTACGAGTACAATAAAGTCTTTGTGGTACATTTTGGCATTTTCTCGAACCCCATACTCCTGACACGTAATGTAAGGAACTCCTTTTGGACAATCACTAATTATGTCAACAAGAAGGAGTAACAGGCCGTTTACTTATAAAAGGATATTAAAAATACAACTGTCAGACGAAGACATAAAGAGAACACGAATATTTTACTATGGGAAAAGATGTATGTTTGAATGATTAAATAAACAAGTTAAACAGTAAATAATTGTTTTCTGGGCTCCCTTTTAGCAACAATATTAAAAACTTGATTGAGTTCAACTGTAATGTGTAGTGATATTGTGTAGGGCGCGGACTATCGCACCATCTGTGCTTTTTGTTAGTGAAAATTGGAAATCATATTTGGTCCCGCTGGTCACATATTTGTATGAACATGTGCAAATTGATTACCTTAGACGCGATTTAAAAGACAACGCCTCATCGTTTAACTTGCTTTCAACATTCGTGCAGAAAAAGTTCAATAATGGCTTCAACCTGTTACTAGTAGATATACAACAGCACATAAGTTTCTTCTTAGAACTTTGTACAGGTTTAATAGATTTCCTGTTCTCGTCTTATGTGTTTGTTTTTGTACATAAATAATTAAATAAATAACTGAGGAAGCTTAGAGCGTAATTATCAACCCTTCTGGAGTGCAAATTAGTGGAGGAGTTAGTAGAAAACGTAAGTATTAGTAGTTTTTCGAAGCTACACTAAGTACCGTGCATGCTGTCCTATCAAAGCAACAAGAATCATACTCAAAGATTGTTGCCAGTAGCGGTCATCCATCCACTTTTATATGGCATGTGATGACCCGGGCATATTTCACCCCTAGTAAATGTTATCGCGTTCACCCTAACGCCCTGTCATTAGCGAGGGCAGTGATTGATTGGGCGATTCAATGCCAAGAAATTCCTCGGAATGCAATGGTTTTAGTTGTTTTCAATAACAAATAAACTGAAGTTCAATTGAACTGAACTGAAATTAAAGCGATCGTTTATGTTTATAGGTATATGTGCACATTTGTTAAGAAAATCACGAACACGTGGGAATATAAAAGGTATTGTGAAAGTTTATAATATTTATGGAGAAGGAGCGCAAAAAGCTTATAGTTTTCTATGATAAGATGATTGTACATGCTTAAATGAACAATGATAATGCATTTGAAACATACATATTACCTAAGTTTATAAATAAATTCTCATTGTCAAAACACCTTTTGAGTAGGTATATTATAAAGAACCCTCAGATAAACAGGTTTTCTCACGATGTTTTCCTGACACACAAATACATTAAAAATTAAAGGTAATCGTATGAGCAGTTGAAGTTTGAAGAACAGGTCCGAACGTAAATGTTTCGTAAGTCAAACGTTCATACTACTGCAATAATAGGTAATAAATACAAGTACCTATTAGGTAACTTATTCAAAGTACATATTTTTTAGTGATTGAGTAGGTATATGTTTAGGTTTGATTCATGATTTATTAGCGGGTCTACTAATATATTCAGAACAAAATAAATCGGGATATACTTGTTTATTTTCCTAAAATAATCAAAGGAAATATTATAAATGGGCCACTGAGGGTTCGATAAGTCAAGCGGCGTGCATCTAATCTACGTCGTTATACCAACAATGAAACTGTAATGAGGTCACCTCCGCACATTATACGGGAGTATTTAAAGTTATGTTAAGAATATACAAGTATTAAGACTAGAGTATGACATGGTAAAAGCACCAAAGAGTTGCTGGCCAAACAAGACATCGAGACTCTCCTATCCTGCGTCCAAAAACGTTATAAATATTTGACTGACAATCTTCGAAGAACGATCCTGTACTTCGAATCAAAAGATACTGTGATTTATCTTATGTTAAAGAAAAATTCCGCCATTGTGCTTTCAAACCCCTGATTTTATGACTTCATTCTTTCAAATAAGTCTAGAATAGTTATAAATAACTCCAGCAAGATGTAAAAAATGTTGTATCGATAAAATTTAAAGGGAAAGATACCGGCATAGCGGGATAAGTGTCCCAAATTATTTTCCGAGGCCCCGCGGCATTATGTAAAACAATGGCCCATTATGACGCCACACAAAGACCACGAAGAAACTCCTCTACACATTCGACGCCGTATCCCAAATGTCAAGTATATTTTATTTCACTTCTCTTAACTTCGTGATGCGATTTCGCTTGTTTTTAACTCGAGTGCCCGTTGGAGCAAAACGGGACTAACTTTTGTTTCGTGTTTGGTGAAAAATTTATTGCGAAAATAACTCGAACCGCTGCCTGGCGTAGGGTGATCGCACACGAAATATTTTTTTTGCCTGAATAGGGCAAAGTAAAATGACGTGTTATGAATTTGACCGTTATTTATTTTGCTTGGTAACTTAGGTGTATGACGAGTGATTGGTTTATTTAATTGACGATTATTATTAATAGTTTTTACTTAGGTTTTAAAATTGTTTCGCTTTATTGACATATATCTCATGATGCACTTGAGCACACTACTCGTATCTATGATTCCAGGTAAAAGCTTGAAAGCGAATGTTTTCTTTCATCATATTTCCCTATTTCTGCGCAGTAACGCATGGGTGATACATTCACAGTTACTGATGTTTATAGACGACTGCTCATTCCTTGTTACTTAATGAAACAAATTATATGTAGGTTAGTTTATATATGTATATTATATAAATTACATTTACGAATATCTCTTCATGTTTTTTTATCAAATGGAATTAATACCCACTCTTGAGTTATTATACGGTTAATTATTATCGCGCATGTGTACCCGGCCTTAGCGACTCGAGCGCGACATTCATAGCTCGTGAAGAGAAATTTATCGGCGGCGTCGTCGCCCGCGGCCGCGTCACACCGCGTCACACCGCGTCACACCGCCGCGCCGTACACCTTTCAGCCATCAATTAAGGGCCATCCGACAACGACCGACTATTTTTAGTGCTTACTTAACGGACTCTATAAATAAGCCGTGTTTACAGATCTAAAATAAAAAGGGTCGTTCTCTTTCTCTAGGTACTTGAATGGCGGGTTTTATTAAATTGGTACAAGTCGTTGGCATATTCATTTTGGAATAAAATTGGTTGAAATATACATTTTTAAAATTAATGTTTGACTTTGAATTTGTAAATGAGCACCGACGGTAAATTAACTTTGTATAAAACTTATTTAATTTTCATTAAACTTTCTCTTTTTACCACACATACAGCTTATCTATAACTAATACGATTTTCAAGAAGTACAAACCTAATACTTAATTTAATTTCAAACGAAATTTTAATCTAAATTTCTTTTCAAAGGCGTGTCACAAAACGATCTCTTGCAGAAACAGTGATGGGGTGTAATTTAAAATTTATTAAATTTATTGCTTTATAACCGATTCTTTTGAAATAAGTATGATTAAAATTTCAATAACTTTAATTCTAATTTCGTGACCGCGCCCGCCACCGCGCCCGCGAGTCAGTATGAATGAGCACTATAATATATTAAAGTCTTTCTCAAATTCAATCTAATAAATATTGTGAAGGTGGTATTACTTACGATGGTATTCTATATGAATCGGCCGCAGTACTCGCGACTGGAAGGGAGATTTATTAGTAGGCAAAGGGTCGCTGTTAAAACACCTCGGAGCTATCAATTAGTCACTGATCCGGCCGACGTATTGTTTATTTAAACGAAGCCTTCGTCTTCAGCGTTGCCCGTTTCATTCCTCGTACATTTTGTATGAAGCTCAAGGCGTTTCACGATTGACGTATCGCAAACAAATATTTGTCCAAATAATGTGCTTATTTTAACAATAATTTAAATTGAAGAGGGTCAGGTCGTCGGCAAACAATCCGGTTCGGCAAATTGGCTTGATAATTTAAAATCATTTATTGGTATTCAAAAACGTAATTCGTTTTTGTGATAATCCTTCCTACTTAATATTATAAATGCGAAAGTTTGTAAGGATGTGTGTGTGTGTGTGTGTTTGTTGCTCTTTCACGTAAAAACTACTGAACGGATTTTCATGAAACTTTGCAGTAATATAGCTTAGACATCGGAATAACATAATTTGTTAAAATTTATAGAGATTAACACTAATTAACACTTTGCCGATCAAAAAAGAATATAATATTTGAGTTATTATTTCGAATTACATTTATGGTCGCTACCTCATACCGCATTTTTACAGGGTAAATTGATTTCGATGATATTTATATTCGAAAGCTGGTACTTATCGTATGGTCCCATTCATTTTTAAACTACATTTGACGAGTACCTACTTTATGAGTTATGTTTAACAATGCATGTGACTATGCTCTCATTTTATTACTTGTCGATATTGAAGTTTACGACAAAAACTGGAGAATTCATAAACAAAAAACATTGTAATTTAAAAACTACTAAATAGTTGTACGTAAAAGATCCCAAGGAATATCTGAACCTCTTTTATCCAAGCACGTGCTACGTTAACATTGTGTTTGATACAAGCAAAGTTATCTAGTAAAGAGGCGAGGAACGCCGTAAGCCGCCGAGCAAACAACTTAGAATCAAGTCCATCTGAACGATCTACTCGTAAGTGCTCCACTCGACCAGAGTATATTAAGAAGTAAGTCAACTTCAACAACTGTCTCCTTTTGCTCGATACTTAAGTAGCGTCTGCATCGCCTCGAAGACCACGCAGACATAGGCATCCGACTGAGAAAAAATTCGAATTCATTATGTAGGTACATTAAAATACATTTAATTTCTAATCGTGCAAATATTAAATTGAATGGTTTAATGTTTACCTCATTCATTTAATAAAAGTTCGACACCTAATTTTACAACTGGAACTGAACATACGAATTAATAATGTAGCAAACAGCAAAGTTATGGGTTAGACACAAGTGATTAATGAGGCTGTGCAGGAAATAGCTGCATACTTGAGGAGACCTAGAGCATACTTCTCTGTGGCGATCCAATGAAGGTCTTAGGTTATGCTGCAAGCGGCCAATTTGAATCTATATCTACATTAATTTTATTAAAGAGATACATAATATGATTATAACTTTTGAATACAAGGTATTTGTGCAGGATTTGACCCACGGTCCTCACGGTTTGGGTGTCAAATGTTCAAATGTAGGCTATCACTGCACTAACGAAAGGGAAAGTGCCTAATTTTAATTGAACTTGTAAGAACATACTCATTGATACCTACAAAGATTATAAATTAGATAAAAGCTTGTAAAATAATAAACAGCGCCACAAATTCAACATCAAGTGTTCTGAAACAGATTTGGGATTAACATTAAAGATTTAAATGGGAGATTGAGTCTTTGTCGAGTAATTTGTTGATGTTCCATTATTAAGATCAACACAAGAGACAATGTTCGAGCACACAGACACAATTTGTTGATCATCCAATCATGACGTTGGCTTCCACCCATTAATGGCCCATTACTGAGCATCATTAAGGAAGCCTAGAGCATACTCCACCACGGTGATCTAGTGCGGATTGGTGGAGAGGTTAGTTGTCAACATATATGTACAGTGCGCCCAACTTATCTCTGAAATGGCAAAAATTGGAACTAACGAAAAGTCATTCATAAGTACGTTGTGGTCATTCATCTGTCAGTTACTAGTGCAATGATTAGTCAAATGAATGTCAAATGCGTCCGACAGCGCCTCTTTCGTTTCAATCTTAAGTTGGGTTTACTGTAGTAAGTTTGCACGTCACCTGAGCTAAACCTGCCCTCTGAAGGACGGAAACGCAAAAGAAATTCATGTTACAAGTGGTCACATATCCAAGTACTGACCGCGCCCGCTATGACTTTACTCGAGTTATTCCGGTCTGATCCACACAAACGGATCCACTATAGGTATTTTTTCCGGTCAGATCCTTTGTAATTTGACCATTCCGGACCGATCCATTTCCTGTTTATAATGGGTGAGTACAGTCAAACAAAAAACAGTTGATGAAATAAAAATATGTAGTTTTTATTCGATCGATCACTGAGAATCGACACAAGCCGTCGGACTGCGAGTGCTACGTTGTGAATTATAATATGACTAATTGTAAAATTATTACGATATTATTTTACACATAGTACCAGTACCCAGTTCCTTGCGGTAGCACTCACTTGACTTTGAAAATTCCACAAAGAAATGTTACCACCTGAAATAAACGAGCGAGTACTCGCCGGCGGTGTGAACAGTCAGCGAGTACTCGCTGACATATATGCATCTCTTTTGTTTATACGGAATGTCATAATTATATCTTTTACCTGTCTTGGCCGAGAAAATAGCCGAGCTTAACTTGCCGACTCGAGACACCTGAAGTAAAATTCTTTGTAGCGGTAATTTACGTTTGTCGTGTAACGTAATCCGTGGTAATCAATAGATACTCTTGAATGTTTTACAGTAACATTACAAATAATATTATTAATCTTCTAGTATCAGTAACATAATGTACCTAAAATATACACTATCAGTGTGTATCTTTTATCCGAACGATCGCGTGACACGTGCGAGCTATCTAGATGTTAGTCACGAAAGTGTTGTGAATATTGTGAAGGAATGAAAGGAACACTGTGACGATGTTATTGCATTCAAAACAAAGTTAAAACAATTAACGTCAAGCACTACAAAAACTTTAGATGGTTCTGAATTACCAACAAAATGTTTCACAATTATTACCTTTGTACGAATGGCTGCATGATGCTATTTGAAACAACATTTCCGTCATGAAACTATTCAAAGCGTATTATACAGTTAGAAAACAATTCATCTAGGTACCTGCCAACGTAAATGTGCGGGTGAATTTTGAATTTTTTAAAATTATAAGTTTTCCTGTTAACCCCGTGGTAATTGTAGTCCAATTTGCATCGCACAATGGCTGGAGGCTAATTGAATCAAACGAGCAAATAATTGGCTGGTGAATGGCGGCATTTAGCGGCGACCACAGAGACGGTGACATTGTTGTAGCAGGAGCTATTACTTAATGAACCGGAGATCTAATTTGATATTAGACAATGGGAATTTATCAATTCCTGGGAGCGTAGCGTACAATATATGAATGAATGAGTAGTCGACGCGCCAATTACTCGGGTTTTTCCCGTTGGCTCCCATTCCCGTTCACACCCGTCCCACTAGACCCCGAAAATGTTTGTTATTACTTTTGCCTTATTTTTTCAACGTGTACAGTCGATAGAAAAGGTGCTTTAAAGTATTATAGTGATTTTTGCAGGGGCGTACCTACTGTCGTTTCAGCCGTATCAATGATACGGAGGGGGAGTAAATGAGATTTTTTACTGGGAGTGTTTATTTAACGCAAGAGAACCTAAAACAATGATTTTTTAGAATTTTTGTCTGTTTGTAATGTGACTTAATTACTTTCATAGTTGTTAATATAGCAAATTATTAAGTATGTACGTATTTCAAATAAGTATGATTATGCACTTAAAAGATTATTTTATATAATTATTTTGTCCGTCTTGTAAGTTCCATGGGCATTATAACACCCAGACCAAGAACTAGGTCAAACCCAGGATACTTAGAACGGCAACTCAAGTTATCCATCCGGCGTGGTTCAATTTTTACTTTTAGACTTTTTCTGATAACTGTACTTTTAAGCAATGTTTACTTTTATTTGACGTTATCTGTAAAATCGGAATTCGGGGTCTAGTGGGACGGGTGAGAATGGGAATGGGAGCCAACGGGAAAAACCCAATTACTCGAAGGCGGTTAGAACTTAAATTAACCGGATCGATCTGGTCGGAGCCGGTCGGAGCTGGCGGGAGCCGGTGCAGTGAATGGAGGCGCCGCGGGCGAGTTTAGAACAACTGAGCGGAGCGATCGCGCCTCCATTGTTATTTAAACGAGATCCAGATCGCTGGCATCGCTTGACGCGAAAACTGAGCCCATTTGTTGGCGAGGGATTTTTTAAGGATTTATATTCAGGAAAACTGAAGGACTGTAAACGCGAGAGTTTTAAATTTATTTCTTTTGAATAAACCGCCCGAGAATGACGTTGTTTACGTCCGGTATTAAGGAATTTTGAGTTGAGGCATTTATTTCAAAAAGCTTTTTATTGAAACTTCAATGATATTATAATTGTGTAGTTCCACAAGTTAGATTGCTCTTACTACATGACCAAAACAAATATAAGTCATCAAAGTTTAAAACTTTGTGGTTATCTCTTTTGATGACGATGTAAAAACTGTTATTGAGTCGATTGAGTTCATAAATACTCCCGATAAAAGTTTTGTCAAATAACGTCCACTGGAAATCGCAGATCAGTCAGAATTTTATTACATGTAAAATTGTATGTATCATTAAAAACTTTATTGTTATAGGGAAGGAGTGCAAAACGTGACATATTTCACAATTTAATACTACCCGAACTGTGCAGTCCATACACAATTCCCTCACAGTTCAACGGCACATAATAGTGGCAGCGCTATAAATGTCTATTGTGACATCAGATGTGCAATATTTTCAATATATTCGAGCATAAAGGTTGTAGTGGACCCCGAGCCCCGACACATCAGTATGTCGGTATGCAAGCAACAATGTAATGCCTGTGCCGCCCTCTGCCCAGTCTTTGTATAATCTGTCATAAATATTTATCCTAGGTTCGTAGCGGCCTAATAAATTGGTACACAGGTATGTGTGAATGTAACAAAGGCTAGATTGCGTATGTTTTGGCACTATCGTTACGTAAGAATGTATGTCCTATAAACTTTTTATGGAAAACATTTTATGTAACGTTAGCGACGAATATATTGTTAGTTCAAAATAATACATATAATTGCGAACACTACCAAACATCACTAAGCGTCAGAAAAAGCAAGATGTGGCGGGCAAATCTTGGAGGAAAGCAAGAAAGACTCCGTGCACGTCTGAACTAGACTTCACCATAAGTATTAATGTGAAATTAATAAAAACTCGGTTAATCACTAAGGAAATACACAAGCCACTATGACTACGACAATTCACAGCTGTATTGTTAGTTACTAATAATTAAAAAGTTTAAATCCTTCAGGTAACCTTGAAGCTTCCGATTGTGGGCATAAAATAGGCTGACGCCAAAAGGTCAAAGCGCATCTTGGTCACACAGAAACGGCAAACAGTTCATGTATTTGTATTGCCGGTCATTTAATTGTGTACATATTTGTTTCCGTGCAATCGTGTATTAAATTACAACGTAATGATCGCACGCGCGCAGTTAATACAAATTGATACTAGACCAGCTAATCAGTTACACATATGCATCGGCTTAATTGCGTGATGGCGCATATTTATGTAAATGAATGTAATCCACTTTATGTGCTGTTCGGACACATAAATCAATACATAGCATTATTCAAAATTAATTCTATGTAAATTTCTTAAGGACATTTTAAAATTAATATCCTTTTTTTTCAAACCTAACCTGTAGGTAGTCGTTAATTTCATTAAAGGTATTTATAATACACTTTTTTCTATTCCGGCTAAGAAAATTGAAAAATTTCAAAACTAGGGAAGTTTGCGCTGAGATGGCCCAGTTTCTGAGAAATTCCTTTGTATTATTCTGTTTAATCCAAAGGTATTCAAGTACTGGCAGTATATTTAAAGGGCACCTTCGAACTAGTATCAGCGTTGCCAAACATCTTGTTGGGTTTCGTATGACAGCTTGAGAACCAGTGTACTTATTTTCATTTTTCAACCTTGGCTGACAAAGCATTGGTGATGCTTTTAATATAACTTTGGTGTTTGGAGACCACTTACCATGGTTTCAAGTCGTTGGCTCATTTACAACTACTAATGTAATTAAGCTTGCTACCTACTGCTACATGTCAATTTAATAACATATGCATGTAAATTATAGCAGTTAGTTAAATGGCCCCAGGTAATGGAATCTCAAGGACTCTTTAAAAAAGGCTATTCACTACTTTCCCATTTTAAATTAAGTTGCGTTCTTACATTCTACTTCGTTATCCATTTACGAAGATACTTATCCCGCGGGATTAATTGTAGCTTACGCTTGAAGGTGAAAGAAGAAGTACCTAGGTAAACTTTTGATGCAATCGAAAACATAGTTTTGTCACCAAAAGCCGTTCGGATAAGCCGTTTCTGACATTAGTGCGTACAAAACCACAGATAAAGGTACAAAAATATTTATTTAGGGTTCTACTACAAAGATAAAGATCCAGAACAAAAGATTTTTCATACATCTTCCATGTAGAGGCAGTGATCAGTTTATACATTTATGTATGGATACTAACGCTAACGCATAGCCTCATGTATTATTCTTAACACACAAAGACAAAGACATCCATTCATGACGACCCGAATGGCGCAATGGTTAACACGCCGATCGCTGTTCCGAGGGTCCTGGGTTCGATTCCCAGCGAGGCGGCAATTTGAATGATGAGTTTAAATTTCCGTTCTCGGTCTGGGTGTGTGTTCTTGTCTTGTGTGTTGTCCAAGGCACCCACGACACAGAGAATCCTAGTGTGGGGCTTTGAGTGTGAAGCGTTATTTATTTATTTATTTATTCAGACCGACAACAATATTTTAAACTCGTATTTCAAATTACCGCCTCGCTGGGTATCAAATCCCGGGCCGTGTGATGACAGTCCAGCAAAGCAACCATTGCGCTATACGGATGTTGTTCCGTTTTACCGTTTGTTACCTACAGTAAAAGATGTGCAAAGAGGCAATACTCATTAATATAAATTAATACAAGTAATCCCCATTCACAATAATGTCTTTCTGGTGGAAATATGGCGGAACTGAACCACATTTAGGTTTTGATCGGGTGACTTGTCTTGTGTTATTTACGAAAGGTACGAGATTGTCAAACTTCTTTGTTCTTTTTAAAGTTATGAATATTCAGAAATAAATTAAATCTTTATGTTACCGGTTCAGTATAAAAATGTAAAGTTATATTCGCCGTCGCAAAAGTAACCCTATTACCCACTCGTCCTGACTAAGAAAAGTTCTTCGCACGAATCTCTGTCAGCGACACAGTTCTTTTTATTTTTATCTCTTTTGTCCTTTTATAAAATAACCAAAGTTTTAAGTTACCAAAGTAATTAACTACATACTGAGGATATTTTTCATTATCTACTATACTCATAATAGACGTTTTAATAAAGATAGGTACGCTTTAATAAGAATTAACGAAAAATATATTATGTTTGTCCTTATTATGTCAGTAATTGTGAAATTAATTTCTGAAAACTTGAATATTACGATACTTTTATGGAATGACGGCCCTTTGTAACCGCAATTTTCTGAAATAAATATTCATCCATTCAAATAACAACGAGAGGATTAGCACCTCCGACACTTTGTTACGCAAAACTTTAAATTACTGGCGGGAAGTTCAAAATTGTAGCGCAACAACAATAAAGAAGCAATACGAAATATCCCGCCACTTATACATCGGCGCTTACAACAAAGGAATCACCGAATATTCCGCTAACAAATTGACCAATAAAAGAAAAAGTTGTGAAGCCTTGATTTCCTCGGAGCTCCAACTTGTTCAAACTTCCAACTGTAGTCGGATTGTTTTTAAAGTATTTCGGCGGGAGAGGGGGAAGGTTTGTGGGGGGGGGGGCAGACGAAGATGTCTCGCTTCCAGATGGAGCGGTTTCATTTGTTAATCCCGTGCTGTAGCCAGACACGCCAAATCCCCGGTGACGAACGAGGGCATATTTATTTTATTCCTCCAGAAATTCATCCCAACGACCTCGGATTCGGGGCTAAGTTTTAAATAGAATTTGGAAGTTTAAACAAGTTACGAGTTACAACCGGCGTAACCGGCGCGGTCGGTACAGCTCAGCCGATACTGGAATTATTGAATTATCTTCCCGAAATAACGTAATTACAAGGCGACATGTCCTGCGGCATAGCGGCATAACCTAATCCAAAAAATATAAAATATCACCTTCAAAGTCTTACAACACCAACGGTCTGAAAAACTTCACTCAAGTGCGTCATTTTGTTGTGAATCGATCCATACAAATTCAATTATTTTGAATAATATTTTAATTTATTTTGGACTAATAAAAGTAATATATTTTTCGACCTAAGCACACTGGTTTGCTAAACTACAAGTACAGTAGAAACTACTTGTGTTCGTAAGTATTATCATTTTAATGAAGGAACTGATGAACTATAATAAATAAACACTGACACAATAGAATCCCCTGTGCTGTAGGTTTCATAGTCAACCATAATAGCACATTAACACCCGCGACCCAAGTACAAACATTAATCTTTCACATACGACTAGATAATATCTCCCCGGCTGGGAATCGATCCCGATACAACTTGCTTTAAACATAGGGTCACTACTTACTAAGCTATCAAACTCAAACTCAAACTCAAAATCGTTTATTTCACGTAGATATTTACAAATACGCTTGTGAATGTCATTATTATTTCTACCGCCATTTTGTAAAGGTGCGTTATATTCCTTTGTAATGGAGGAGAAAAAAACGGCGAAAAAAAACTCCTTGGCGTCTTTTAAACTTTCACTTTCACTTACATCTACCCACAGTTTTTACGTACTAACAGAACTACTATACTATGTGGTCGTTAGTGTTAATTGGTGGATTGCCAAATATAATTATAGATGGATGTATACATTTACGCATGTATACGACAATACAACGATACTCAATACAACCTGTAGAATCAGGTTGCAACTCCAAAGTTACCTGAGAAGAAAAACAATATACCTACTTAATTTTTATTTTTGTCTAGTAAACCAGTCTTCCTTTGTTTCGGCAAACTTAATTATCGTGTTGGACACGGTAGCTCTGTTTGTTTGTTGTCTGTAAGTTTCAAACAAATTTCTTTGGCAACGTTTTTCTCAATATTTGTGAACTGATTGAAATAAAAGAAACATAAATTTCGTACAAATTCGTTTATATATTTTTGATAGACTCAAGAAATAAAATTTCTTAGCAGCAAGCAACATAATATAAAAAAAATATTTAAGTTAATTGAATGAAAGGTAAACTACGGTTTACGGTTTATGACGTATTAAAAAAATACTTAACTACTAGATCTCGTTCAAACCAACTTTTGGTGGAAGCTTACATATTATATTTTTTTGGTTTTATCATTGTTTTATTTTGTAAGTTAAAGGGGGAGGGACGCACATTTTACCACTTTGGAAGTGTCTCTCGCACAAACTATTAAGTATAGATTTTTTTTATTAGAAACCTCAATATTTTTTGAAGACCTATCCACGTATGGGATTAATGAAAATTTTTTTTTTGAGTTTCAGATCTAAGTGTGGGGAACTCCCAAAATTTATTACTTTTTTATTTTTGTGTGGAAATCTAAAAGTGGTTCACAGAATACATCTACTTACTAAGTTTTAGCAATATAGTTCTTATAGTTTCGGAAAAAGTAGTTGTGACATAAGGACGGACAAACAGACAGACATGATGAATCTATAAGGGTTCTGTTTTTTGCCGTTTGGCTACAGAACCCTACAGAACCCTAAAAACGAACAGACAATTTGACATGAGGCAAGTAGACTAAAATTACTGTGATCTGCCTATCAGTCTTTCTAGGCCTCCACAAGGTCCTAGGCCCTCGTAGTCCAACGGTTTCCAGCTGTCTTCTTCAGGTCATCAGTCCACCTGATGGGCGAACGGTCTATTGCACTAACATACACCATTTATAGTGGTTTCTCATCGACTTTTAAAAACCGGCCAAGTGCGAGTCGGACTCGCGCACGAAGGGTACCGTACCATTATGTATAAAAACGCCAAAAAAATCTGGTCTGTTGTTTGAAAGCCTCACTTAAATATTTAATTGTTTTATTGCAGCTACATATTACCCACAACGCCATCTCTTGGACCGAAAGGTAACTAAACTATCGCTGAAGCGTCGAAAGTATGGCCACTTAAATATTTATTTTATTCTGTTTTTTAGTATTTGTTGTTGCAGCGGCAACAGAAATACATCATCTGTGAAAATTTCAACTGTGTAACTATTACGGTTCATGAGATACCGCCTGGTGACCGACGGACGGACGGACGGACGGACGGGCAGCGAAATCTCAGTAATAGGGTCCCGTTTTACCCTTTGGGTACGGAACCTTAAAAAGAAGGAGATTCTCAATTCGAGTTTTTTTTAATGTTACCGTATACCTATGTACTGGGTGAACCTGGTGACATCTGGCCAGTATTTCTTGATTTATCTGTACCTACTCATCTTATCTGTACCCACTTGAAGTCAGTTATTTTTTTGCAAACGGTTAGTTATTTCTCAACCTTTAACTTCGCTGAGACAAAATTTTCTTACTACGCTACGACAGGTGCTACGATGCTACGATATTCTTGCTGAGCGTTTCTAAGTATACTTTTATGATCCGAATTACTATCATGTACTAATAAAATCTGAATGAAGTGACTGTAAATATTTAAATGATTTATTAATAACTTACCTCTAACAAATAAATCTTAAGTGAAGATAACAGTCGAGAAGCGAAGAGGCGATCCTTTTTAGTGTCATTGTCATAATAACATAATAAAATGAATATTAATCGAAGTTGGTATTTTACAAATACTATTTGAAAGTCTAACTCTGGCATCGGTACGATACATCACTAGGTACCTACTATGAGTGATCTTGAAAGTAGAAGCGGCAGGTAACTCCCAAGAATGGCTAGAATACTAAGTCCAAAGAATCCAATAAAACAGCCAGTGAATAGCAGACAACACATAAAAAAGAAATATGCATACATTTTAATACGACTCTAGTATTTGTTTCCCGAATTTTATTATCGTAACATTTTAATTAAAAGGCATTTTTTTCATTTATTTATAGTTTATACCCATACAATGTTATACTTCTTAAATCCTTTCCATGTACGGACATAACAGTTTGATTATAGATGAACAAAAGCTTAGACTTAACAAAATCTACTTTCATAATAGCGCTGCTCAAGTTAATACATAAAATTATGGATGATTTATTGAATTTCTCCGCACAAATTTGTATTTAAGGAATAAGAAAAGCATTTCCACTACACAATATTCCTAAAAAGCATAAAATAATTAAAAATCGCCGTTAGACAATTGATTGATGTGGCTATTGATGAATGAAGGTTGCGAGGTTTTTTGTACTCGATCACTCTCCTGTAAGAACCAACCGCTTTGAAAGAATTTTTTTGTTCAAAATAACTTTATTTATTAATTTTTTAGTATATAAATAAACCTGTTTTCCAATATTTTATTCAATACCTACCAGTCAATGAGGGCTCGTAGATTGTAAAATATAATGTATTTTTACTTTGAAATATAAATAGTGTTAGTAGTGTACCAACTATTTACTTACCCATTTTGCGTGGGAACTTTAATATGATCATTAGGTACTTGTTTATCAGTATTTTATTGACAAACATCAAAACTGGGGTTAAATACTTTAATAAATTTTTATATTCTTTAATTATATAAATTAGGTTTATTATTCTACTTACTAGTACGCCCTCGCTTCGTTTTGGATTAAATCAATCCCTTAGCAGCCACATTCTTCGATTATTTTTTGATTGCCCCTTACGAACTAATAAATGGACTCATACTTAGGTATAGGTCTGCGCTCATACACATACCTTTTTTGTTCATTTTTTTACTAAATATAAGCAAGCAAATATAAGTAGTGTCAATATAAACGTACGCATCTTTGCTTGCTTGGAGAGGCGGCCTTATGAGATACCAGGTGAAAGGTCAAAGGTCTAGAGACCCTGTAATCCGAGATACCGGAACCCGTTGTAAAAGTTTTGCGAATCTCAATAAAATTACTTTTTGTAATATCCTATATTATTATTAATTTAAATAAATAATAATTATTAAAACAATATAATTATAAATATATATAGAACGAATTTTTTAGCCTGGTGACGTCGCGTTCACTAGTACTTTATATACCTGTTGTTATTTGTGATTGAAAATCTTCAATCAGTAGGGAACGATCGTATCTGCCGCGCACGGGGAAAATGTGGAATGAGCTTCCTTCCTAGGCGTTTCCGCTGTGCTGTGACGTGAGTTTCTTCAGGAAATGCGTTATAACAGTTTTTCTTCTTCTTCATCTCCATCGATGTTGTATAGGTGACGGAGACAGCTTAGCTTCAGAATCATATGAAAATAATAATTCAGTCTTATGAAAATACTATCTATTTCGTGAAGTGATCTTTTCAGTTATTCCGTGTCAGTCTTTTTGAATTTAGCGATGATAATATAGCTACCCTATATTGTGAAAGAAGTTTTCACCGCACTAAGAAGTAGGGACATTAAAATAATATGTTTCGCAAAGCGACAACCACAAGAATAAATTCGTCTCGGTGCGTTCTGGATAAATGGAATCCGCAAATCCTTACAATATCCAATAGCGTAAAAGAAATGTGTGAAATTAAATTCCGAAGCGGAGCCATTTGTAAGGGAACCGGCGGCTCCGCGGAGCGCCGGGATTAGCGCTCGCTCAGGTGTTCGACTCCCGGCGAGGCCAGCGCTACACACCTCAGGACGAGCGCCGTTTACGGCTCAAACTTTTATCAATAAAGCCGAAGCGCGCGCCACCGAGCGAAATCTCCCAATTTACGATTACGACCTCCCGAAACGCATTCGGAGACCGAACGTCCTCCCGGGACCGTAAATTTCGAGCGCGGCTTTTTAAAAACCTATAGCTTTTCGATTTCGACCATTCCTCGCCCCGACCGCGACCGAGGCGAATCCGGAACCCGCGTTTAGCCTGGAAAATTGAATTTCAATGTCACAACAGTGCAGATGTAAAAATGATCGGAGGCTCGAGGACGGTCGGGGGGTGCGCGCGCAGGCGGGGGGAGGGGGGGTGCGCGCGCCGCGGGGAGGGCGGCGGCGGCAGTCTCCCGGAGCGGCCGCGGCGAGCGCTCGTGCGGCACCAGGTCGGGCCGATCGCGCGTGTCGTGTGTGCGCAGTGAGTGTTGTGTGGGATACCGCGCGCGAGACTCTCTCGCTCTAAGGACCGGCCGCTGGCGAGCTCCCGGCCCAGGCCGGCCGGACTGTGACAGTGAGGCGATGTCCGGGCCTCGCTGAGGCACTCGATCCCGGCAAAGTAAGTCCCGGTTACGTAAGTTTGGAGGTCCAGACGGGCCCCGGCCGCGAGTTATCTCCCGATCTCGGGTTCGGTCGAGAACTCGCGGCCCGATAGCGTCGGCCTTTCTTCTGAACTTCCGACGCCTTGCCCGGAGGTCGAGGGTAACTTGGAAAAACTTTTGGGATCTTTTTCTTCTTATCTTTCCACTTGTTGGTAAAACACTGAGGAATTAATTGAAATTTTGTCGGCGGCAGAAAACTTTATAAGACAGACGTTTACGGTGTAAGTACAAGTTAGGAAACGTCTTCCTAGATACGTTCCATCGGAAGCTCCTCGTGCAGTGTTATAGCCATGCTAGCGCCGCGTAAGTACAAGTTTATGGGCACTTTAAACTGAGCCATAGTGTAGTTCGCTCGGATGCTCGGATAACACCCGCCGCTGAATAAAACATTCAATCCTCGAGAGGACGTACTCTATTTGATTAGAGTTGTAATCGTTCGCGAGGCTTCTGCCGGATAGGATCACCGCGCGAAGTCGGCGGGCGTAAATAGTTAATTTGTAAACAACCCGCCGTTAGTCCGACACGCGCGAAGAAAGGGAAAGTAAAAGTTTGAGGGCTCGAAGCAATTTCATTTGTTAAAAGTTCCAGCCGCGCGACGTAAATTGAATCTGGCCCGAGTCACGGAACGAAGTGCGGGCGAAAATGCGATAAGGAGCCGTTGTTGCGAGCGATACGGGAAAGGGTTGCTTTTTAATCCCGAGAGCTGAAATCTCTGCACCGTTATAGCTGTGGCTTTCCAGGAGGCATTCATCGGGCGTTTGAGGGCACGGCGACAGAATCGCTTTACGGAGGGTTGGATGGGATTAGCCCTTCGGAGGGCCGCGATAAACTAATATGCGGACTCGAATTGGCTCCGAATAACCCATTTACTAGGGCCCGGACCGCCTCCGCGGACGTGGGATGGCCTTAACCGATTCCGAGCCAGCCATTGGAAGCCTATTATAGACTAGTTACTGTTATTAGTCCCCTGATACAAGTACTCGTGTGTTCATTTCATGACTTAAAACTATAAAAGGTCGCTTATTAATTTAGTAAGTTGAAATTGAGTGGATCTAGGTAACTTTATGCTTTCAATGATGAGCCTAGATGAGGTCATTATTAATTATGGTAAACTGTTATAATAATTATGTAAATCTATAAACTCAGCCTTAATTAGGGCATGATATCCGGATATCCGGATATCCGTATTATCCGGATATCCGCCCGAAAATACTATCCGGATAATAGAAGACCTATTATCCGGATAATACGGATAAAACGGATAGTAAAAATTTTATACTATTTTGACCATTTGGAGACATTTTGTTTGCTTAATTATTACGAAAATATAATATTTTATGTTTTATTTGGTTTTTTGGAGATTGCCTCTGCAACTTCTACCACATTTTTTATGGTATATGACCCAAAAAATAGTTTGACTGAATTTTCAACTACCATTTTATCTTAGCCTACGTCTCGGAAGCATTGCTTAGTTTACGTGCTCGACAGACAACGACAGTTCATAAGAACCGCCCAATGTTGAGGTGCGACGTAACTATAATTCCCAACAACTAAAGGCGGTCAGAGCATTTAATTGTTATATTTTAAAAGCAGAAAGCCATAATGAATGAGCACTTCTTGGTGGTAAACTGATACGTCTGTTTTTATGGCTTTAAATCTCACACGATTCAGAAGATTCAGTATCGTCCCATTGAAACACTACCCGTAATATGGAGCTCTCGTTCAGATGGTTTTTCAACCCTACCGGCCGGATATTTGTAGTAGAAATAGAGTGGCGGCCAGAGTCTTCAAGGAACAACAACCTGGAGGAAAGGTTGCTCAAGAATTCCGATAGGGGAATAAACAAAGCGGGAGCTTCCTTAAAATGCCAAGTAAGCCTATGCTTATTAGTCCCGAAGAAGGTAGTTTGGTTTTGGCATTCAATAAGACACAAGTTTAATATACCCTCCATAAGCTTACAAAGTGGTGGGGTTATTGAAATTGGCTAATAATGACAAAGATCGACACAGCTGCCTTATTTGAAAACGAGCGGCGCGCTAGCAAGCTTCCCGGATTTTGATAATAATCCAATTTTGGAAGTAAGGCGGAATAGACGTATCAAGTATACAGGCTTTTAGTACATTCATTGGAACACCCTCAAGACCACTGGCTTTTTTCACGTCTAGACACTGTAAGGATTTCAGAACCTTTAACAGTCCCTGTCCAATCTTCACACTTACCGACTAACATTCTATCATCATTTCTAACTGGACTTACCATCCTAGTCTCTTAATTTAATCTTTGTTCGGTCACAATTATCATGGATGACAGCGTGAGGGTGGTGCTGTTTGCTCATTTGCTACCTTGATATCTTTAAAAATCTCTTTCTTAGTAAACCGAATCTCTCAGAGGTACCCTAATGAGGTATGGAGGTACATACGTTATTTCTAGCATCCACAAATGGATCTGTGGCAATAGACACGCGGTTGATCACAGAATTTGAACCAAGATTTTTGAATGTGACGGGGAAATAAAGGCTTTCTGCTTCACACTTATATCGGACACTTTGCAAACTCATGCATCAACCCGGAAAAATATATGACACGAAGTCTCGCAGTTATGTTTAAAAACAGTTTTAAAAATTTTAAGCACTTTGCGGATTTGAGAGATTATGGAACAAAACGTTACAGTATTTTGGAAGTTATTAGACATAAACATCACGTTAACAATTCATTTTCGATTCAATACAATTTGTAGAAAATCTAAGATCAGTGGAGATCTTTCAAATGGCATCAACCGCAATTCAATTGGTCAAGCCATCAAAAAATAATTATGAGAGGTTCACATAAATAGACACACACAATATATAGACCATCGCGGGGATAGTCACAATAGTGTCCTATGATCCCAAAACGTGGATATCTGAAGAAAACTCGATTTTCGGAAGTTTAAGTGAGACAAATAACTTTCAATTTTAGATAATTTTGAATTTTCTTAAGAGGAAGTCAAAAATATGCAAAGGTTTATGATTCGTTCCACTATAGGTAACAGAAAAAGTAAAATTAATACATACTATGGTTGATTTTTTTAGAAAAACATTAACTATCCGTATTATCCTTTTTATCCGGATAATATCCGGATAGTAAAATGAACTATCCGTATTATCCGGATAGTAAATTCGGGCGGATAATTGCATGCCCTAGCCTTAATTGAATATTTTTTTGATTTTCCTTAGGTAATTTACCGAGATATCCAAAGTGAGTAGCCTTTCTATTTACATGACTCTATGTGATACAACATAAAATTTATACATGATAATCATTAAAACATAATAACAAATAGATGTAACCTTCATATCCCCGCTCTAGGTCTGTATTGCGGGTGGCACGAACAAGACAAATGCTACGTCACTAACACTCATGACCCGCGAAAAAACTTTTATTTGTCCCATTCATATCTACCGCAGTCAGATATTGAACGCAGTGTCAATTGCTGGCATAGACAGGTTAAGTATTAGGGTGCCTTTCCACCAGAGATGTGCTATGCTAGTGCTACGTTGCTAAAGATGCGTTTGAGATCTACCAATCATATACATTGGTCCGCCTAGAAACCCCGTAAGGGCTGAATATGATTGGTGGATGGCAGACGCATCCATAGCGACGTAGCATAGCACATCTCTGGTGGAAAGGCACCCTTAGCTAGGTCAGCTAGGTGCCAAGGGCGTCAATGGTATTCCGTGCCGGATTTAAGGATAAACAAGCTAATATCAGCCTTGTTTAACTTCTACTAAAAACAATAGTAAATGATAGCTATAATGTTGTTAATTTACACTATAATCTTATGTGCGCAACTTCACTTCATTCGAAAGAATCGTAGAACAAGTTTTAAAATGTTACGTCGACTATAATTTAAACTCCAAAGCTGTCGTGTTCCCGAAGGAGCGAAGACACTCCCGATCTATATTACAAAATAAAGTTATAAGAGAAATATGTAGAAATCAATCTTTTGTTAAAAGAACGAACATAATGTAGGTACATAAGTACTTAATCTCTTAATGTAATGTAAAGGTTTGAAAATGACGTGAAATAAAACATAGTAATCAGAAATCAGAAGAATTCCCACTTATATTCTCAATCTTCACTTCAAATTAAATCAAGCTGGCTCAGCTTTGAAAAGGTCAGCTTTGAAGCAGTCTTAGATTCAACCTATTGATGGTCCAATAATGGCACGATTCTCTCCTCATAAATGTTACGGATTCTACGCAATTTATCATGAGTTTTTAAAATGTATATTATTTGTATTCCTTGTCGAAAGCCATGCGGAAATCCGAAATAATTATACTTATTACCAAATACGCAATGCGATTTAGAAGTCATTAATGTAAAGCCCTGTGACGCAATCTTGTTCATAACGAAATTAAATAGATGATAATGTTGAATGTTTAATAGTGTCGTGACGGATTTCGCGGATATTAATTGTTAGTTTGTTACAATAATCCGCGTGAATAGATTAGCTGCTATTGTTGTTAAAATTATCTGCTGACGTTAGTTAATGATACCTAAAGTTTAATAGTCTTCAAGAAATTCATTTGCAAGTGCGAGATAAAAGTGCGTGTGAAGAAAGAATTTAGTGAAAAGAAATTGTTAGCACTAACCGTGCCTACACAATCATTGTAAATTAAACTAATAGCATTACTAATTGAACAGTATTTCTTTCTTCTAATCCTCTTCTGTCTATTAGGTATGTCCTTTTGCTCATAATTCACTTTTTATATTATTCTTTCTTTCTTTATTTATAATGGCTGTCCAACCTTAAGAACACAATATTTCTACACACAATGTTACGTCACAACATACAAAGCGTACAACTTTACATTATCTCGGAACGATGAACCGTCGCAACAATATACTTAATAGGTGAGCTGTTGAACCGCTCATACTCGTATATCCCAAGCGCTAGCCGGCACTATCAACTGTCGTGTCGCAACAACTGACATAACTCCAAGACTGCCGCCGGGTGAATCGCGTCGTAAAACGATGGGCCAGTGAGTCTTATCGGCTCCCGCGGGGGTGATTTGTGATCGGACGCGAGCTAACAGAATATGTTATGGACGTCCCTGTGAGGACAGCTAAATAATTTACACGCGAATCGGTTGAGATTCAGAAAAGCGTGGCCTCTCAGTTTGTTTTGCTTTTGAAATTAATATGCTATTTTTAACCAGCAGAAGGTGCTAATTTCAACTATTTTTCTTTTATGCTTGTAAGCTCATAACACTTTACTGAGTTTTCCGATATTTATGATTCTTTTTTATTTCAAAATTGGTGCTTGTTATTTTGTCTTCTGACGAAATCTTTTTGAATTATCTCTACTTGTTGATATTGTTTTTTTTTTATAAAATAATTTATTTAGTGACAAAAGTGATCAAAATGTGAAGCCTTAGTAGGTGGTCAAATTATAATTACGAGTATTAGGGACGGTAGGTTTACAATTTTACATTATATTTAAATCTACACACAGTTGGTATACATGTTATTTACGACCGGAAAAAATTGCTTGTTATTTTGCAAAGTGAAATTAACTCAAAAATACACAATACATTGTCTTCATAATTTTCCCAGTATATCTGTATTTACGTGTTAAATTGGATGAAAATTAATTAGGACTACGTTTTTACAGTGCGGTCAAAAGCATGAAATTAATTTAATGTTTATTTAATCCTTTTGCACACAAATATTTACCTCGAGTTTTTCACAGATCTGTTGTAATGAAGGAGGAATGAAATTGTTTTAATATTGTAGCCCGTTAGATAAGAAATGGTATATTTTCTTCTCTACACAATCAGGGTTTATATACCTTTTTATATACCTTTCTACTGGTCAATAAACAAGTAGTACGTTACTGTTAATTTGACGGTTAATTTGTAGGACCTTGGTGAGAATATTTGAAGGACTTCCTTCCGTCGTTAGTCAAGGCTGAACATTTTTAAAAATATACAATTAAAGTAATGTGAAACATTTAAATTTTTTTCATCAATAAAAGGTTAATGGGCATTTTGTTCGGACCGGTGACCCACCAGCGTTCAGTAATGAAACGAGTCAGAGTTTGTTAAACTATACTATAACTATACTCAAAAGCATGGGAGAGCTGTTTTATTAGCAAAGGAAGATTTGCTTTTAAGTGTAATGTAAAATGTAAAATGTTGTTAATTAATGTTGTTTGTTGTTCAATGAGAAGCTAAACCCTTTTTATTCATCAGATTTTTAGACGACTTCAAAATAAGGAGGAGGTTCTCAATTCGTCCGGATGTTTTTTTTCTTCTTAAATGTATGTTACCTCATAACTTCGTACTGGAAGAACCGATTTCAATAATTCTTTCTACATTTGAAAGCTAATGACTGCCGTGTGGTCCCATTTTAATAAAAAAAAATGAATTAAAAATCAATAATTATGAAAAATATACATTTGCATAGAAGCGCATAACTTTTTTCTCCCATGCATTTGGATCAAAATTAAAACATTTTATGAAATGTTAATCCTAAACCTTAAAAAAAACCCTATTTCATTACTGAATGCGAATGGGTCAAAAACGCCCAATGACTTTACTCTATTAAAATAATCTATATACATACCTAAATTCTAGAAACGCTGCAGATAAAAAGTTATTGTGACAAAAGAAAATATTCATTCCAATATAGTCACACCATATATCCGACGCCTTATCCCATAACCCGTAAATGGTGAGATACAGTAGCGCGGAGTATACGACTCTCTCGGTATTCCCTATCGCGGCCCAAGGCCGACTCGCCCGGGCCTGAATACCGCCGTAAAGCATCGCGCAACACGGCCCCCCTCGGGACGATACAGATTACATGTTTGTTTCTTAACCGTTCTCTATGTTCCACGTGTAATGACGATATAACTGGGAGACAACTTTGTATGATTGTACGAGTATTTTAAGGCTGAATTTGGGACCTGGTACCTTTTGGGATTGCGTAATAAAAGAATACCAGGGATTCATCTGTACGTCTGCACGTCTATCACAGAGAATTTCCTATCGCAGTATGTTGACAGGCACTTCGATCTTGCGTAAGCTATCAGGGTATACCTACTAACAAATATTAACCCTCTGCAACTGAGGTGAAATATTAGTAGAGATTCGACTGAGGTGGAGTCTGTCAGACGTCAATTTTAAAATGAAAATACTGTGGAAATATTTGTTGATATTAAGTTACTTATATTTTAAAAATGTTTTATGTTTTATATAGTACTTGATTATAAAAATATGTTAGGAATAAAATTAAAATTCTATGAATTATATCACGTATTTTATTGAGATCAAAATTTCAGACTTACTGTAACGAACTAAACAAATACAATTTTTTTTTCTATAAAATAAAAAAAATTCAAAAACTTAACATTTATTCTGCTTTTTTATATTATAATAAACTAATATAAAAAAAAATATTGAGATCGTATGATACATTTAGGCACAAAACAGTGTTAAAGTTGAGCATATTTTTATATATCAAATTTGCAATCCTGACAAATCTGAGATGAACACTGCAGGCAAATATGCTTCTTACAGGCACAACAGGTGAACCTTGTCTGTCTTTTTAATTTACTAGGGCAAATACTGCACAGTTTTCTTGATGTTGGTCCAGGTTCTGGTGATGGTTCACGCTGAGAAGGCATATCCTTACCCAATACTCTTTTGATGGTTAGACGCAACTCTCTTGGCAGTCTATCTTTATAAACGCGCTCTTTCAGACTAGGCAGAACCAATTCTCTAGCTAAAGACAGTAAGAAGTCCGCTCTCCTCAGTTTAGCACCTGGACAACTTTGGTACAAAATAAACGAATTCACTCCTGCTAGATCCAGGATTCTATAAAATATAACCATAGGCCAACGACGTGTCTTGCGACTGCACGAATATATCGAACATTTCTTGTCGATCTCGTCGACTCCACCTTTGGCGTGATTGTAATCTACAATCATAGTCGGTTTTTTCATTTGTTCATTGGTGCTTACTGAGTGATGGGAAGAAGAGATCAAAAGCACAGACAAATTAAAGTTATTGCCTATTTTAACAGCGACTTTCTAAATCTGCACGACTGCACGTGCGCTACAGTATTTTCTAACACAATACACATTTACAAATAAAGAATTTCTCTGGACAATATGAAACCTATACTAAAACAATAAACACAAAAATGTTCACTTATTTTACAAAACATTAAAAAATTAACTTTACAATATTGTTTTATTACGCACCCTATCGTTAAAGTATTGTCCGCAACACTGAATTCGCACCAGATGTGTGCCTCGTCGGTGGTTCTCACCAGACGTCGCTAACAAATATACTGTTGTTACATCTGACAGACACTATATAAATATAAATGTTTTACTGAGGTTATGTATACGGGACACTAAGGAAATATAAATATTTTTGGGAGGTGACGTCTGTCAGAATCAATACTTATTGCTGTGCTTACGTCTGTCAGACACCAATCACGCCTACCACCACACCTGTGCACTGTGTCGCCAGGGGCGCACTACTGTCAGCTACCTTCAACCATTTGCGGAAGGTACTGAGCGGGACAGAGCTACATCACGCCACATTACGGAATGGCAACCTCTCATTTGTTTTCGGTGTCTGAGAGACTACCACCTCAGTTGCAGAGGGTTAAGTAAAGAAACTGTCAATAAACTATTATTATTATTATTATATACATATACAAATGGTCCGAAGTTAACATTCGGACCGCGGTCCCCAGGCAGTGACATCGCCTGGCGGGAGATCTCCCCTTTTCTTCCACAATACTAATTAAGTAATCAAACATGACTGTATAGGTATCATAAATGAACTAACAGCAAAATTGCGGGCGTGACCTCGTAATGTTATAGACTTTATGCTCGTGGATAGTAATGAAGTACCTGTACATATTAATTAATACTCAGTAACTATCAGAAATAGCGCACCGTTTCAGTTCCCGAGAGCATTTCTAAACGTTTAATCAGTACACATTACAAGGCGAAGCTCGACAATTCTATATAACTAATTATGATTGGATTATAACCTCATACTATTCCAATTATCACTTTGTGGGACTAGGACTTATACACGAAGGGTTTCGCATCATCATGCATTTCTTCTATGATAGAAAAAAAATCGGTTAGTGTGTTCAATACAGTTCATGCTACTAGCGACATCTAGAGATAGGCAGTTTGCAATACATTTTTCAGCTTTTTATCTTAATGTTGATACAATAGTTTGTATATCTTGAAATCTTGATAGCGCGGTTGAGAATGCGTCTTCTGATTGGCCAGTTCAGTATGACGCATGTGACGTAGGGTATTGTTTACTGTCGCGGTCATATATTAGTCATCATTCGTGTTAGGCTTGCGCTCATGTTACTGCAGGATAGTTAGTTAGATATAGATAGTTAAATATTTTCATCTTCTAGTACAAAATGTAAATTAAGTAACTTTTTACAAAAAATAACCGACTTCAACGCCGATAACTACGCAGTAAAGAAATTAAGAAGGGAACAAATAAAACAAGACAAGCACCATCTTTGAATAAAAAAGAATCAAAAAATTTATGCTGAGTTAAAAGTTATGAAGTAACACACAAAAAATACATTTGAACTTCCTCCTTTTTGAAGCCGATTAAACTTTCCGCATGGAAAACTGATATTCAATTCATAAACTCATCTCTCATTAAATAACTAATACACTTTTAACTTCAGAGGCTAAAGTTATAAGTAACGACCTAACCTACCTAATATTGCTTATTATGAAATATAATATTAACACTTCATATAAAATAAAAGTTTTTTACGAGTTTATACGTAGATATTTGTGATAGTTATTTCAATATTAGAGTTGAACCGAACTTCAGTCATTCGGGAGTTTTCAAAGCTATTGGCTTCGGAAAGCTAATTACTGTTTTATTAAGGAACTTTTCATTTTAGTTTCGAGTTTCACCTTTATTGTATTTTCGTACGGAATGATTAATATCGGATCGCTGGAGTGTGTGCGGGTGAAGAGGCGGGGAAAAGTATCTGCTTGTGTGAACTAGAGCTGAGAGATACTTTTCCGGGTTTGCCGGTTCCATTTTAGCTTTTTTTGTAACTGCAATATCATTTTAACAGGCCCGTAAAAATGCTTATTGAATTGTTAAGTAACAAAAATGCACTTTTAACTTTCTTTTGCTCTACATCATACTAAAATGCCCAAATAATCTGTTTTCTAATTATGCTTAATCCGTAGTGTAGACGAATTTTGGTATGGAGATAGGTTAAATAAATTTTCTTGTGATAAAACATTCTCTTAGCACAATTTGACGGTTTCTTCGCTTCATGACTTTCACCCGCGTGAAGCTGCAGACGATAGTAGTACATAAAATGCTTATGAACGCGTTTATGCCCTTTTTAACTATTCTGGAAGATATGCAATTTTTAAGTACGTTCGTTGGATTGCTTTTTTATTTGTCGTGATAAAATTGTAATTTGATCATCATCATACTCCGCATAATCATTTTATCTTTATTTGAGATGAAAGAAAAGTTATTATCGCATTTATCTTGATGGAAGATTTCTCATGCGGCGTAAATTCAAAGAAAGCAGATATTTTACAATATAAAAGGTATTTTTAATTAGGACTGGGAGACTTACTAATCTCTGCAGACGAAGCCTTCGCATAATTATGATTGAACCTCAGTTACACGTAAGTTCGTTTAATCATTGTTTAAACTTGGACTTTCTCTCTGGGATTAAAGAATAACAATTCTAGGCTATACAGATTAGCTTAGACTAGACGCTTTATAATTTAGTCAGTTAACAATATTATTATTACAGCAGCAGTGATAGCCATGTCGTTTAACCATTGGATCATAGAATAGCGGGTCTAGATTCGAATCCTGCACGTAACTCTAATGGGTGCTAAATTTAATTTCCACTTGCTTCGGTGAAGTAAAACATGGCGAAGAGATCTGCACACCTTACACTGAGAGTTTTTAGGGTTCCGTACCCAAAGGGTAAAACGGGACCCTATTACTGAGACTTCGCTGTCCGTTCGTCCGTCCGTCCGTCTGTCACCAGGCTGTATCTCATGAACCGTAATAGTTACACAGTTGAAATTTTCACAGATGATGTATTTCTGTTGCCGCTACAACAACAAATACTAAAACACTGAATAAAATAAACATTTAAGTCAAAATATGGCTTCGACGCTTCAGCGATAAATTAGTTACCTTTCGGTCCAAGAGATGGCGTTGCTTGTGGCTACAAATAACTAAAGTAAATATTTAAGTGAGGCTTTCATACAACAGTTTTTATACATAATGGTACGGAACCCTTCGTGCGCGAGTCCAACTTGCACTTGGCTGATTTTTTTATAAAATGTTCTCAAAGATGTGTGAAATCCGCTAATCCGCACTTGGCCAGCGCTGTGTGGACTACGGCATTAACACTTCCCATTATGAAAGGTTTTGTAAATAAAGTAGTTATTTGATATTGGTATAATAAGATAGCATTACATATTTTTATGTAACAACCGTTGCTAGGTCACCCTTTTATTTCTAAATATGTGACACGTGACACGAGGGATCTAAACCCACTTACGAGACGTTATGGGTTCCGATAACGATGATCACGAAAGAAACACAAAAGTAATAACTGTACAATATTTTTATGTTTAATTTAACTAACAGAAAAACAAGCAATTAACATGACATCCTGTATAGATAATTACGCCGAGTAATTGCTAGCGGAGCGCGAGTCAATAAGACACTTTTATAGCGTAACTTTTTTCTACAAGGTGACGCCCGACCCACGTACTATTTACTTTAATAATTAATTTAATTAACAAGTTAGTGTTGCTTTTATCTCAAACGTAATGGAGTGAACAATTAATGGAATTTTCATAGAGGTCGCCTTTAGTATTCACTGTTATGTTTGCGTTTATGTACCGTGCCTTCATAACATAGTTAGAGTCTTTAGGAACTATATTGTTAGTGTGCGTCTTAGCCCTTTTTTGCTCTAATTTCTTTCTTTGCTGGTGACGCGTTGGTGATGCCTTTAATGTTGGGGACGTCCATGAGCGACGATGGCTGCTTAGATCAGGTGGCTCGTCGGCTCATTTGTTGGATGTTAATATAAAAAATAAAACCAACAGCAAGATCCTTCATTCATTCATTAATCTTTCTTCTTAAAAATAAGGAGAAACCAGAGTCATATATTGTCATTGGGACACAAAAGTCCACTGAGAGGCATCAATCTGAAATATAAATCTTGTACATTCTATAGGTACCAATAAATTTCCTCCTTTGTAAACTCCGTAACAAAAAGTAAATGATCGATGACAACATAATTGTTGTAGGGAAAGTATTGCTCGTGTCACGCTTATCTTCCCCGCGAAGTACAAGTTGATCGACGTCATGATCCTAAAGAGGCCAACCGTGAACATCTGAATATTAAAATTGACGAAGTCGAACAAGCTGTCATCGGCAGGGTTGAAGCACAAAGGTAGAATGAATTGCTCGCGAACGCACATGTCATGCCGCGCGGTTCGCGGGTTCATTTTTTATCATCTGCCAATCATCGTGACCGAGGAGAATGGGTAAATTGTGTTTACCCTCGGAAGATGATATGGGATATTGAATGAACATTGTTATGGAGGCAGAACTGTTGAGGGTACTTCAAATGCGATCGGGATCACACATGTCTTGAAAAATGCGGACCCTTATAGCAACCTAGATCGGGAATAAGTCGATGTCGTGTGAAAAGGCTCATGAATTTCAGTTCTAAGATTGAATTATTAAATTAGTAATTTTTCATATAATGCACTAAAGCCATAATCGAAGTTCTAAGAACGAATGGATTAGAAAATAGTACTTACGGTCGCGCGCTCTCTCGACTTCACAACATTTCATTCAAACATTCATCTTTTAATTGAACGGAAACGTTTTTATCTGCAGTCAATTTGGTGGAAGACTTTTTTCCGATGTCAGTTAGCTAAAAGTATAGAAGATATAAAAAAAGTAAAGAGGTATTTTAAATAAGAGCTGGGAAAGTCGTTAATCCCTTGGATGAAGCTTTCGCATAATTATGATAGAACTTCACTTACAGGCGAATCCATTTAATTATTAATTAAACTTAGGCTTTGTCCTCGGGGTAAGAGAATAATACTTGGAGACTTTTAGAGATTGACGCGATATACCTACTTTCTGTTGTTATATTGCTTTGAAGCTATAAGTATTGTTGGAATTAAATTTTGCTTAATCCAACGGTTTCAGGGCTCAGCAACTCATAAAGAAAACAGAATCCTTATAGAAACATTTTTTGTTGTCTGTCTGACGGTTAAGTCGCCTATCAAGACTTTTTTTAGAAGTGTTTGAAGGGAAGGTGAAGTTATGCTAACATAATATCAAATAATCAGGCTTCTAATACCTTGAAGCAAAGAAAATATCAAACTTTCAAATCTATGTAATTAAAAGAAGCGGCCGTTTATGCTATTTTTACGACGCACATTTTGACGCTTGCATGGTAATCAAAACTTAAAACGCACATCTTGTTGACACGAAATTTGGCCTGAATTGAGAACTTAGAATATAAATACGGGAAATAATCTGAATATTGGTAATTTTCAATTTTATCACACAAAAAATTCTATAAAAGTTAAAGAAAAATAATACCTAACTTATCTACAAGTTAATACAGAATCCTCGATGCGCGAGTCCAACTCGAACTTGACAGATTTTTTTCATTTTTGAAATTAATACCAAGGCTGCAAATATTATTAAAAACCGTGCTCTCAAAGTTTGAGAACCTACAGTATTACACGAATTCCTCCTATTAAAAGGTAATTAAAATATAAATCAATACAACCGGGAAAAGAATTTCCCAATATGAATTTTTCAAACACAAAGACAAATCCTGTACGGGTACGTGTACGGGTTCTGACTGAACTAAAAAAATGCATCACTTTAATTAGCTGCATATTAGTTTCAAAAGAAACCGGGTTTTTTTATGATTGCTTTGAACGGAAAACTTCAATACTTTCTGTATATGCGATATATGTATTTTGCATTCAATTTTGTGATCCCAGTTGAAGTTGATTGAAAACTTAAACCGGTTTTCTGTTCAAAACACTATTACTAGGTATTGTGCTCAAATCGCAAACATGAGGCTTAAGTTTAATATTTTTTGATAATAACGGCTTTCGTTTTCAGTTATACCATTACCTACTAATATTAGGTATTATTAAATTTATGCTATAAATATTAATGTTAATTTTTTGGTCATATAAAATTTTTACAAAAAACTAACCACCTTCAAAATCGATAAGTGGTACCTAATAATTAAAAAACTATTCGTCAGATGTCACTTAAATTTATACGGGACCAGACGTGAAGAACTTCTTCTTCTTGCTTTCGAATACATAAAGAATTATTAAAATCGATTCCCCCAGTGCAAAGTTATGAGACAACACACAAAAAACACATAAAAATACAGTCGAATTGAGAACCTTCTTTTTTGAAGTTGGTTCGAATTGAATACTATCACAATGATAATAATGTGGGCTGGTAAATGTTGATGTAATTGTGACGTCAGCACTGCCCTCGAGTGAACTCAACGCTGAACAACTGTGAATAATTCAGTCAGTGCTCCAAATTACATGATTGTCAACTTGAATTTGTCCATTTGAATAGTTCTCGCCAATTCTGTGTTAGTTTACAGAATAGTGTTGAAAATTAAATTGTTCGCCGACTGGAAGCCGTGCAAACTCGCTTTATAATAATTGTAATAGTTCAGTGTTGAAGGCGTTTTAACGTGTATTGTGTCAATTTTAATTTAACTTCTTTGTTTGAGAGTGCGTAGTTTGTAGACTTTAATACAATTAGTAGCGAGTAACTTCGTGATTATTGGATTGGTGGTAGACGTTTGAGGGACTATTGGCCTGCGGCGGACGAGAATCAAGCTTCTAGCAACTATGACAATTACTTACATTATTAGAACCTAACGATTTTACTTGCTGTAATTGAAATAGTTGACTGGATGGAATTTTACTAATCAAATAAGTGTTCGTTATTAACTACGTCTAGTTCCATAGTAGTTGTAGTTGTAGTTGTAGTTTTTAATTAAAATGAAATCAGTCCATCTAATTAGTTGAGTCCATCTTATTATTAAAATAAATAAATTTTGTTTAAATAAATTGTATCAGGCATTAATATACGGAACTCTATTCATATAAATTGGAGATAAGAGTTATGCGAGTAGAGATTATATTCGCATATGCGATGGGAGGAGGTGCTATTTGCGTGAAAATGTTAAAATCATTAAAATTTTCGCGTCACTTGAAATCGATACGAAAACCTTTGAACGTAGTCTGAACATTGCGGTATACGGAAACTTACTACGGGCATTATCGATTCGATATTATCCCTGAAAATTACGATGAAATTAAAATTGTGATATAGTTTGATATGACAATATATAACATATTCCTCGTACATGCCACACACATACACACTTACCTTAACTGAAGTTTTGTTTTATAATGTCAATAATTGTTATCTTAATATTCCTGGTTTCGATGTAAAAACATTGTTTCTAGTAATGCTACAAATACTACAAGATCCCTTGTAACGTAAATATTAATGTACATTAAGAAAACATTTCTCCTTTTCTTTTTCCTAATAAACGACATTACATCGACCCTAGCTCAAAGTAGATAATATTAATCATACTTAAAGTATATACTCAGTATTTTTCAGTGTCATGAACTAAACACGCGATTTATATCTTTTGGCAAACGGAGCGACGTGAAGTATAACATCGTATTTATTACTTTTAACCTCA
The DNA here is from genome assembly GCA_905404135.1 of Hesperia comma. Lineage (NCBI taxonomy): Eukaryota > Metazoa > Arthropoda > Insecta > Lepidoptera > Hesperiidae > Hesperia > Hesperia comma. The sequence continues at coordinate 247,056 of FR990028.1, read as the reverse complement.
ACCATTAGCCTTCAAGCCCGAAGGCTTATCGGGAAATCACACTATTAATATTAGTCGAGGGACAATTAAAGTAAGCTTTTGTTTTGTATAGATCGATTTCACTTTATCTTCCAATCGGTCTAATGACCACTCGTTAGGCGCCCATTGTGCAACTACTAACTTAGCGGGTGCTTCGCCGTCTTCGCGATTATTTTATTGTTCGTCTTCACTGAACCCATCCAATTATATCTCGATTGTAAATCCTCATTAATTGCACTCGGAATAATTGAAACTTGAAGATTATTTTATCATGTTGAATTTATTTTTATGCGGCTTATTTAATCCTGTGGATAGCTTAATAACACAAAGGCGCAGAACAAGGAGGGATTAGCATAAATATTTTTGTTTTCCTTCTTTCTTGGTCCTTCAATAATGTCATTGCTGTTCAACATGTATAGATGAAAGTAAACACTTAGATACTATCGAGTAGGTACGTGCAAAAATCTGCGTAAATAACTTTAGTGTTAATTTTGGAGATTATTTTCTGTAACATTCTATTACAGAAACCATGTAATATTTTCATTAATTTTCTCAGCGGTAACCAATTCTTAGCTACCAATTAAGCAAAGTTTAGATGATACAACTTAACATTAAATTTCGCAATCTCCTATTATTAGTACACGCATATCGACACATGTGCTCTAGGGGATCACGACACATGACGGTGACGTGATTTATAACGCCGGAAAAGGAGGAAAACTTACACGAAGCGTGCCATACTCTTGTATCGAAATCTAAGACGTTATAACAATGAAATAATTTTTCATATTGTATCTCACTAGGTAACAAATATTTTTTAAACCACGACGCAAAAAGAAGGGTGTCATAAGTTTAGACGTGTCTGTGTATCTGTGGCGTGTTTGTCTGTGGCGTCCGTGGCCGCTAAACGAATGGACCGATTATGATGCAGTTATATGATGTTTTTAGCAAAAAGCTGAGACGTTCGAGATGGTATTTAGCTAATGAAGATCTGTTCAGATGTTTCATGATCATCAGTTCATATAAAACTTTTCTCAGTCGGGGGCTTTTTACATTTATAATTATACAAATTGAAAGTGTGCTTTTGTAACCAGAAGGCAGCGTAAAGTACATGCTCTTGTTTAACAGTTTTGTGTTAAGGGAACGTGTAAATGTTAGCATTGACGGGAAAATTTTGATATTAAGCATAAAAGCATACTTTATTATTACACTGCATATCGACGGGATCAAAAATTGAGTATTTTTTTCGCAAATATATAAAAAACTCACAGCCCATCCTAATGTATAAGATGACAATCTTAGCAATTGTATAATTATAGTATATGATTAAAATAAACAAGTGTTATAACCACCATTATATTACTTTGCCGTCGGCAAAAGTCGTTTTTATTGATGACATTTCAACCGATCTTAATAGGAAATTTAACGAGCAAGCGACACTCGTAAATGAAATGTTGTTTTTATTGAGCACGCGAAGCGAATTTTCTCTTTATCTGAAGTGTTTCATCAGTTCATTAAAAATAAATAATAATTAAATAGACAGTTTCTATTTAAATAAATAACACTGTTTTTTTAACAAAAAATGAAACATGGATATTATATACGTGCCTTGTTAGATTAATTCTCTTATAGATATTGATATTGAATTAGTGTGGTGAAGTATGCATTATATTTTATACCATAGCAGATAAGATTATATTGTGTGTCGCTAATAAGCTATGGGTTTGATATTTCCAAGCAACGTTTAACTTAAATTAAAATATAGGACACAAAATGATATTTCACTTCGGAGGACATCCCATTCGTCTCCAAACGAAAGAGTTCACTTGCTCCAATTCGAACACTGGCAATACTCCTTTCATTCTCGTTCGCGTTCAAGTAGTTTATGTAGCATCCAATTGAAACGCAACGTGGAACTTGGCTTTTTTTGAGTAATTGAAATACAGGGTTTGTGTAAAATGTATTTATAGAGATGCATGCTGCCCACGGCGCCGAATTGGGACAGTAGAATTCAATTGAGTCTTGCAAAATGTGGACTTGAAGCCACGTCCGCGGACGCCGGCAGTGCCAGTGTAGCGAGCGAGCCAACTCCACTTAGGGCTTACGTTGCATTTCCTATTTTATTCTTCAACTATATTTTGTTTCATTCCTCGAGCACAATCTGCTTTTAGAAACAATTTCGGAGAGTTTAAGTAAAATAGTGGAAAAGTTGCGGCGAACTGATATTGCGGTTATTGTGCCGTTGCTGTGTAATGTTTCACGAATATTTCGTGTTATATAAGAAGCGTTCGGAATGTAAGTTTGTGCTGAATAGTTTAAGGATTGTTCTATTTATAAAATATTAATAACTTTGCAATGAGACCCGTATAAAGCGAATTGTAATATAAAATTATATAACGGTATGGTCAGAATGCTCCTATGTGAGTGTAGACTGGCACGCTCGATGCCACTCTCTTACTTGAGTAATCCGTCAAACGATTTGACGTTTTGCAGCTTCAAATTTCAAGCTTGAAACCAGTATTTTTTTCCTAAACCTTCAACGCATTGGTAACGCTGTTGATGTTAGGTACTAACTTGTATGGGCGACAGGGATCACTTACCATAAGGTGACGCGTTTATATGTTAAAATAAATAATAAGTACCTACTTATGAATCCGCCGAATAGTCAAAGTGAAAGTTTGCGAGTATATAACATGCGCCAATATAATGACTAATATTTTCAATTTACAATGATATAATTATGATAATCATTAATAAATTTTTGATATAATATTTCTATGATTAAATTTAAAAGGTCTTCAGCCTCTGCAAAATGAATTCTATTTGGAAGCCATTATAATTATCCAAAATAGTAAACTATTAATAAATTTGAACATTGTGTTTGTGATGCGAATTTATTGGTATTAAATTATGTCTTATCGTTTTTGCTGTTTAAATAAGATAAACTGAATGTTATCAGCCGTCAGTCGTGTCCTTTGTTATTATTATTATTATAGCCTTTTTTATTTCCGTGACATTATAGGCATTTTTATAACAGAAAAAATGTAGGTATTTCTAGTAAATGTCATGGCCCCTTTTGGGTATAGGCCTCCCCCAATTTTTCCTATATTTTTCTATCATTTGCTTTTTCCATCCAGTCTCTACCAGCCAATTTAATTATGTCGTCCATCCAGCGAGTAATTCTGCCCCTCTGCCTTTTGCCAACCGGACCTTTCCATTTTGTTACTCGTTTAGGCCATCTATTCTCAGAAGAACGGGCAACGTGTCCTGCCCATCTCCACTTTAATCGCTGTGCGTGTTGTAGAGCATCTATCACTTTGGTTTTGTGTCTGATTTTTTTACTGTTGACTTTGTCGATAATCTTGATGCCAAGGATGCTTCTCTCCATAGCCCGTTGACAGGTACGTATCTTTGACAAGGTGTTTTTGTTTAAGATCCAGGTTTGGGCGCCGTATGACAGACATGGCAATAGAGTCGAATCCATCACTTTTTTCTTTAGGTTAATTGAAAGTTTTGATTTCCTTGTTTTGTGTCCTTTGTTACCCAGCGGTTATTGGCCCATCGGGCTATGTGGCAATATTCTGTTAACTTACGTTAAACTACAGCTTATAATCAAAGATCTACCTACTCTTATTTCATCAAACAGAACCTCCTATTTGAGACTCCTCAAACGAAACTTAAAGAAACCGTCAAAATGAAAGGCCTTTTCGTGGTGTATCACGTTCCTGTAGTTAAATTTCTTATAATTTACCACTCTGCTCTTTTGTAAATAAGTTTTTGCGATATCTTCAAAGGTATGGAGTCTTATTTACATATTAAAGTAAATATTTAGCAAGCGTACGGAGCGTACGGCATCTCGACAACGTATACAAATTGAGCTCGGTGAGTTTACTTGCGAGTTCTCGACGAGAACTGTTTTAAATTGTATTTGTTCAATATACCGGGAATTTTATGGATACAGCGTTTATTTACTTCATATTGCGTTGGATTACAATAAGTCTTGAGACTAAAGGTTAGTCTTTTTTGTTACGAGCAGATAAACAAACAGACGAGCTACCTGATGATACCTAATGATAAGTGATTGATGGCACCTAAGCATTCGCGGACGTGTTGCCAACTAACAAAGAAAAAGTATTACGGTTTATAATGTATGTCACTGGAACTATGGAAAACACAGCGAGAACAAAAATTTAAATATACCTGAAACTTTCCGGTATTGTAACCATTTAACTCGAACTGAAATCATTTATTTTTTGCAGGCATTATTAGCTCTTTTAATTAATTACGTTCTTTTTATAAGAACGTAAAATATTTTGCATTTCCTTTCATTTCGCAATTTTTCGTTATAAATATTGAATGCTTAAATTTTATGTAGAACCTATATTTTTAAAAAAGAAACAGCGAATGAAACCTCTCCAAACAACTTTTAAATAACAAAATTGCGTCATAGTGGTCGTCAAACACAACATTTTGAATGTATTAATGTTTCATGTAGATTAATGCATTCCAACCATACGGTATGACAATCCGCCGCCGACGGCAGCACAGTACATGCGACTGCGGTTCGCCAGTTTTCTGTTTCCAATAAATTAATGCCACACTCGTATAAAAACGACATAATATATTGTGTGTGAGCACATTTTCGATACTCTTTGTAAATCGTTACCTGTTACGGCTGGCTATATAACTTCTGAGCCAGAGGAATTGAAGTAATCGAGTGAGACACTGAGGTCAGGATTAGAATTTGAATTCACGAAGAGGTTACAATTGACAAGTGTTTAGTGAGCCGTATATTGTGATGTAAACATCAACACACATATTTTTATGTTAATAATTAGCGGGAACGATGGTATGGACAACATACGAGTACATAATTACATAACACATGAAACCCTTGATCCGAGAACAAAATTTTTTTAACTATATTTGTTACATAAATGTTTGCCCCAGCCAGGAATCGAACCTTAAGTCCCTGGGTACGGAGGTGGCTTTACTACCAACTAGTACTAAGTCTACTAGCTACTAAGTCGATGGATTGAAAGCCGGCAAATGCGCAGACAAGCCACCTAAGGGTCGATTCAGACATATCAGTGAAGTCACCGTTCCGTCACAGTTCCGGCAAATCTTTCATACATTCTCGGCATTGTCAGTGCAGTGTCAGTGCAGTGTCAGTGCTTTTAGTATGAAAGATTTGCCGGAACTGTGACGGAACGGTGACTTCACTGATATGTCTGAATCGACCATAATGGTAAGTGATCATTATCGTACATGACGTACGTTGTTACACACATATGTATGTACGTGTACGTAACACCAAGGGAATCATCACTGCATCGCTGCATGAGGGAAACAAAGGAATATTCATATTCATATTCATATTCAATAACAAATAAGGAAAAGACAAGGAAGGAAATCTGTTACTACAGATAAACAAAATAATTATAATCCTGATTACAGATTCTCTCACGACCGTCTTTCGAGAAAAGGCAGCGAGGGCGATAGGAACGGAATATTCATTTCATAAAAGAAAATTTAATTTTAAGATTTAATATTGTTATCTTGCGACAAATCATTATTATCTAGTAATTTCATTTGCTATTATCAATGAATGCTATGCAATTTATGATTGTAAATCAGTTTTTAGAAAATCATATTTATTGCATTGTTGGCATGCTTATTTGCGATCAGTGTAAAATATCCATGCATAGTAGTATTTTGATTTCCCAAATATGAAAAAATGAATTTATTCCTTTGTGAAATTGTAAAAAGATATAAGAAACACGGTGGCAATAAAGTGTGGAACAAGCTCGTTCAGAAGTCGACAACCTCTCGTTATTCGCAGTGGCTGTAGTGCGTCGAGTTTGTCGCTAGATGGGGCTACAAGGGAAACTTAGCTCTTTGTACCGACATTATTCTGCATTCCTTTTTTGACATAGAACACATAGGTGATGCCTTTGCTGTTAGTAACGTCAAGAGGTCACTTACCATCGGATAACCAGGCTGCATGTTCGTCGGTTATTTACATAAAAGAATTAGCTAGCTTAACTCCACGCTGCCGCAATTCGGTACATCGGAACACAAAGAGCGATACACGAAATTAGGGTTTAAACGAGATGATCGTAGTGAACGCTCCACGGGGCAACTTTATTTGAATACCGCTCGAGTGGCGCGTTACTGCCGAATGGGAATGTAATGCGGTGCGGTCGCCGGTCGGTACGGCTTCATTGGACATGAGGTATTTAAATTTGGAGCCATATTGCTACATTCACGCGTTAGCGACTCCTGTAGGACAGGTTAATGGCTCAGTCAAAGATTACACCCGACGGCCTCCGTAATTTAACAGCTGCTATGAAATGATAACGTTTTAAACCATTCTAACTGCTTCCGAAACATAATATAAGGAAGGACTTGTGTATAAAATGTAAAGTAATGCTATGTAATGTGGGAATGTTTATTATTAAATTGTGTTTTAAAACAGGTAAAAAAATTGGGGAGAAAAAATTAGTTTTGGTATTTAATTAATTCACTTATGCACGTTTTTAAGGATCTACTACTTTTTAAATAATAAATTTAGCAATTTGCATATGACCACTTCGTAAAGAAAAAATACAATGTAACTAATATATATTGGTACAATTCTTGACTAGAAATATAGGGCGTTCCAACGAAAATACTTATCGGATCGGCTTCTGTCTGTCGAGCTGGGAGCACTTTGAGCAACCGTAACTTAATCTTAAAGATTATTGAATTTTTTCACTGGCGATTTCCTTCCAACAGTTGAAATAATATCCCCTTTGGCGTCAGCTTTTTCAATATCTGTCTTACCTACTTCATCGATGAACGCTCTCAACATCAGTGAGCGTGCTTTTGAAATAATATCGGAGAAATGTCATGAACTGCTCCGAGAACTAGGACACGGATTATTAAACGGTAACGAAGGATGGAAGTACGTCTGCTGTTGTCGCTATGCACTTCGCATTCACGTGTAATGCCGCCATATTGTTGCACATATTTTGATACTGATCTACTAACGGATGTCTTTCGTGCAGTGCCAACGGATAGATCTAGAGAGGTCTCTCTTGAGGGGCCTACCAGGAGAATCAAATTCCCAGATCTATAAATTTTGATCTGGAAATTCATAATGCTACATGTTTTATACGTGTATACGTACGATCGGTATCACATCTGGCACTGTACCGCATGTACAAATTCTTCATCAAGACATTCTGAACTGTATTGACATTTTTATCATTAATCAGTCCTCATTGAATAAAAGTTAATCCATTCACGACCTCAGAGTTTTAAATAGTTAATCTCACCGCTGTCACCTAGCGCTATTTTAGTTCAATGGAAGTAATTTATTCTTTAGTTGAATTAGATGTGCTTCTTCGTATTCAATGACAAATCTAGGTCGATCGGGAACGAGTTTACTTAATAAATTGGAGCACGGTAGATGAATTAGCGGTAGGAATCCCACTGAGAAAATTTGGAGCTCTCAAGAAAATTGGCCGGTGAATTATGATTGTGAAGGCTGTCTCGGTAAATTGTTTGTCATTCAACTTGGAAGTGTATCGTCTTTGTCTGTCACTATTTCAAAGAAATTGCTGTAGTGCTTGTTATGATAATCATAATAGGTACACAACGTTGAGTGATGTTGATTGTGAAAAGCGAATTTATTTAGAATTTACTTAATAATCATGAAATATTTTAACCTGACTGTGGCTGACTCTTAAGCTAAATTTTAATGAGATATTTTATAGTCGCTCTTCATTTGCTAATTAATGCTCTACATCTCGGAATAGAACGTATTTACTACCACTTATTCATTTGACATTTGACCTTACTAACTAGTATAAAATAAGTCATCTGATGTAGGTACTTCTTGGAGAAATAATAAGAAAGCTAGCCTTAACATATCCGTATTCATCATCCGCGCTATGTGTCGTCAGGATATCAAAATAACGATAGGTAGGCATCGTTCCGCACCGCTCGTAATATATTTCTCTTCACGTTTAAAATATGTAACGCAGGTTGTTGGGATAATTTTATCGGCGCTCCTGAGGCACGTACTAACACTTCATAAGGGCGGGGAACGAGGGTGCTGAGAGCTTCACTTGACGATTTTGACGGCTAGGGTCCTCCGTTCAAACCTGAATACAGGTATACCTGTCTTCGGTAAATTAGGGAGCTCTCACATTCACGCGAATTTATCATTCGGAACGACGGTTTTCTGTGTGAATAAATTACAATGGTGCTAAGCTCGGGCTACATTAATTATGTCTGATCTACACAGAAACAAAGTAAATACCTTTACGGCAACCAACATTGCTTATACGAGAATGTAGTGCTATGTATACTTTATATGTTTGGTATAATTTGTTTCAATGAATGAGTGATGTTTGAATTTCTTACCTTTGTAGCAATGAGGTATTAATTTTCTAAATTAATGTCTATGTTTTGCTTAGTTTATTGCTAAGTTGAGTGTGTAAGGAGTCATATAATAATGGACCAATAATATGATAGACCAAATGTTTAATTAATAGATAATCTTAAAATAAATAGTGAATGAATCTACAACATAAAGGTTAATACGTATTTTTATGAGGCAAAGGACATAATCCTATGTTAGCTTAAATACGGCAATGGGCACTTTGGATGTTAGGACTTCTTGCACCACCTGACACGGTCATTGACGAGGCCTAATGGCATCTTTTGCAAGTGAAGGTTAAATATGACTATCAAAACACAGATGCCACCTAATTCAACTCACTCATTCCGATTAACAAATAACCACATAATGACTAAACTGTGCGGAGTGAACCTATCAACGAAATATAATCATACAATCCTCATATTGGAATAAATGAACTTGTAATTTAGAGTTTGAATACAAATTATATTGTTTAGTTCTAAAGTTAAGTAATGTGTAATTCTAAACGCTGTTATAATATTGGGTCCGTGAGTAACGGTAGGAGCTCAGAGCTACATACCTTTTAGTATAAACAAAAGTTTTATGAGATTTAATTTACTGGCTCACCGGGCAGTTGCAATACTACCAGGAAATTCATTTGTACGACAAGTATGAGTTCATTCTAGTGCAGAAAAATATAACAATTTAAAATTATGCAAGCAGTGTGTGCATGATCTAAATAATGTTCGAATGTCAAACTGAAAAGTAATTAAACGTTTTCATATTTAAACATAAATACTAGTACCATTACTGGAAAGTTTGTTTAAAATATTTTTTCTACACGAGTGCACAATTCTAGACTATCCACGCGTTGCAGCTGTAGGTATTAGAAATGAAAAACAAAAAAATATAAGTTACTAAGCTTTCTGACCCAAAGCCACATTGTGACTTACCATCAAGTAGATTTGTAGTGAAGCATTAACTTTCATATAACAGCACACGATTTCTTATAACAACCTTTTTTCTATATAACATAATTGTATATAAGTTATGTTATTGGAACGGAAAATTCTCTCTCATGTTGTGTTTTATGTCTGACGGCGGGTCGTTATTATTAGATATTTTCCAGCTATATTTCCGGCCATTTGTGATCGCTGCGTAGACGGGAGGTGTTACGCTGACTGAACCCATCTTCAGCACCAATCTCTACCGTCATTAGTGTGTCGAGGACACTGTTTGCTTACTTGGGAAAACTATGTTGTACTTTCGCGAATAAAGATCTTAAAAATCATTAAAGTGACATAAACATCCACGTTTCTCAATAGCCGTCTTATTGCAAATAAAAAAATGTAAATTGCTGTCAATTAACGCACTGATCTTTTTTTGCGATAGACTCTTCCCAAGGAGACTTAGGATTCCCATGGTTGGAATAATGCCATTGAAAACTGCCATTGAGTCAGTGATGAATATGAGTGGCAGTAAACACGATAATACTTCCATGAGAATCTCGGATCAAACTTTAGGAGATTAAAGTAATAAATTGAATTTCAATATTTGTGTAGAGCCATCCATAAAAGTAGTTTTGGATATAAACCCTGAATTTACTCCGCGTCGCTCCACGCTGGTACACACGAGATACTTCCGATGCACTTAGGAACTTCGTATTTGGCAGAGATGTACAACAGTTTTGGCAACTAACAATGCCTTCGATTTCGTATCGCTGAACACTGAAATTAAGGATTGCCAATGTCATGTTTTTGTAGCTGGTTTCTAATTCTCCCAAAAAACGAAATAAATAGTTATTATGCTAAGTCTTTAAAGAATTTGATGATTTTTATCCTTGTTACCCAAAGATAGTAAACAAAACAAATATTTATGCATTTGTGCCCATTATTCGAATGACTATTGCTTCATATAACACAGAGAAATGTCAAAGCGATTCATCTTAAAAAGTTACATCTGATAAACTAGAAAAAGACTGAAAACTCACAGAACCTAAGCAAATATTTAGAAAATGTTCACTATTTCTCCAAGTTTTATAACGGCTCTCATAAAAGCTGAAAATAAAAATAGTGTCTCTAAGCATGCAGAGGCATAAGAATGGAATTTCGCCTGCGGGCCTCTGCAGCGTTACTCGCGGCCCGGATCCGAGGTCAATCTCGAATGCATTCGTGTCGCGTGTTGGGGACACATCGATTTAGGGCAACATTCCAATGCGTCTATTTTGTTGTAACATTTCTTCTAAAACTAGGTTTCCGTTTTGAGTGTACACAATAATGCGATATGTCTATTCTACGGGCCAAGTCTGCTAATTTATTAATGCTTCAGTCGCGTAATGTTTGAATAATTTGATACATTTCGTATACAAAATGAAATTGCGTAGAGATTGAATAGTTTTGTTTATTATGTTTAAAGTATTTCAATACGCGAAAATTGATCCATTTATAAATTGGCAAGCATGAATCCCTGTCTGGTCTGCTACACCATCTTACTTGCGTCAGTCGCCTTAACGACTCATTATATACCACCTACAGGATTCTCCGTTATTTCTTGGCCAATAATCCGGTGATATTCTTCTTCTTTCCGTGCTGCTGATGTCTTAAGTGACGGTGATTTTTATCGGCTCTTTATTATAATTAAAGTTAATAATTAAAATTTACTATGAATTCATCTCTTTAGCTCCACTCTAGTTGGGATTGATGGAGGGATTAGTCATCAACTAGATTATTGGAGGCAGTGAGTAGTGCTATGCAAACGGTAAAATGTAATTCATTGCTTAAAGTCTCTCAAAACCTCGTGAGCGTCCACGAAATTATTCCTCTGGTTGTGGTCTCTCCTCCAAACTTTTAACCAACTGATTCTAACCAACGTTACTTTACTACGCAACTTGAACTACGGTCTGTGCAAGTCGACTCGAGCGCTTGCTTATTTCCTTGTTATACAAACTTCTGTATTGTTTTGTTACCTTTCCTCTGTAATTGTTTATGAATCTTTAACGAACGGTAAGTTTACATTTCCTGCTATTCTTTTCGTATTGGAAACGACTTGTTATAAATATACTACCTATTATTATTATATTTCGTGACCTTGAAGAAACTTTTCTCTGAACGGTAACTTCGTTCTGAATGGCGTTAACGACTTCATCGAAAAGCTACTGAAATTCTAAAATTAGAAATGCCCTTCACCTTCCGAACACCCTTATGCCTCAGTGTCCTCTCTCGAAAAACTGCTGAGATAGCATTGTTATCGTCATACATTTATAACTAGTAAGTCAGCCCTCACTTTGTTTCGGAAAATCCGTCTATTAATAACTACATTCGAATATTGTTCGGCGTGATTATTTTAACTTTTTATTTAAGAATAAAGATAAAACAAATTCCATTTGTTAAGTGAAGCTTAACACGATTTATTATTTTAAACCGCAAACAAATCGTTTAAGCCAATTCTGAGATTAGCACGAACAACGCCATATATAAATTCTTCATAAAAAATTCTCAAAACTATTGTTTCGGATACTATCTTATAAATAAATAAATACCTAAGTTAATATAATAATAAACTGATTGATTTATTATACGTAAAGATTAAGGAAACGTATATTTTCTATTGAAACAAATGAACAAACGATCTTACTTTATCGATTTTACTAACACCAAAGACATTACCGATGCGGTGCTGGCTAAGGAAGAAGGAAGGCGGCTGACTGAACCACAAGGGAGGTAGCTAACCAATATGACTTAAGCTACGGTCATGCTACGGCCGGTTTCTATGTTTTACAACTCATTATTTGCACACGTCAAGGGGTCAGAGTGGACACAGGTAAATTTCTAAGCTTTCTTGTACTCAGCAAGCCTGAAAGCGGTTTGTCATAAAAGTAAGCCAATTTAATCGCCTTTCATTTAATCTTTATGAAGTTTTCGTGATATTGCTACGAAAATATTGCGGCGCCCCATACAATAATATCCAATTTGTTCACGATATTAAGGACCAGTTTAGCTTGTGACTCGTTTATAATAACTTGCGACGTGGGTAGACCTGGCAAGAGGTTTCATCAAGACGTTGTTATAGTCGTTACAAATGGCTCGCTACTAAGTTATGAGACAGTGGCTCCGGTGAAATTTAATAAAGTATCACTTAGTAGCATGAAATTAAATTTTTGGATAATTTATTCACTTATTTTGAACGAGAAAATTAGCTTACTCGTGTACTGTCGGAGATAAAGTGAGCTATGCTTAAGAATGTTGAAGACACGGAAATTTTTGTAAGCACACCTCGGAACCAAGCCTGTTAATCTACCATTGCTTGGCTTGTGTCATTTTTTATTGCCATATTTGGCTCCTTTTTTTATCCCAAGTATGTTGATTCTACTACTACATTTTCTGCAGCAAGAAAACAGTAATTAATGGCACGAGATCCCACTCAAAATGAGCAACAGCGCATTTCTGTCCCAATTGTATGTTATGTTATGTTATGTTATAGTTATGTGTCATTTATTGTATAATTTTCTTGACATGACTTACAATACTATAAAGGTTTATTTCTCGAATAAACATTTTGTCTCTAACAAGATTTTAATTACTAAAAATGTACAATGTGTGTTATACCGTACGGTGTACTTTTGAAGCAAATTTCTTGAGAAATTTATTCAGTAATGCCGAAGGCTACAAGCGATACTAACAAGTTAACTATCGTAGCAGTAACAGCCGTGTAAACAACACATCCACTTAGAATGCCCATACCACCATATCGCGGCCATCGACGTAATAACAATGAAACGGGAACTTGCAATTGTGCAAACACTACACTAGCGTTCTATTAAGGCGCGTGCCTCACTGCCGTTCAGCGAAGTGCAATAATTATTTATGAAGCAAGCTTAATAGTTTTTATTTTATTTTATCTTATTGTACGTTAGTTTTCAACGATTTACGTATCTATTAGTCACTCATCATGAAATATCGTGAACAGCTTGAAGTATAAATGTGGAATATGGCAGGGGGTAGTTAGTAGACGTATGCTAAGAACGAATACCATCCTTATAAGGGTAGAGAGTTTGTTTGAAAATCGGCCAAAAGTACTTTCAGGCGGGCTAAGCCGTGGGAAACTAGTATCTGATAATGAAGATTTACAGCTATCCATTTCTAATGCCCATAAAAAGACCAAACTATCCTAGTTCCGATATAGTTTTGTTATATTCTTGTTCGGAAATGGTTACAAATATCACGTGCGAGAGCAAACGGATGTTTCAGCACGAACACTTGCTATTTTGTGTACATATTTTTTTTTTCTAGCATCCCAGATACCATTAGTTTATTTAAATACTCAATCGGTAATCGAGCAAACGAGCTAAGGAAAAATTATCAGTGCGTTGCAGTCCTCGGTGTGTTGCCAACAAAGTAAGAAATAAAAACCAAACTATAAACTTTCTACTTTAAATTCGCTTGTCGCTCTTCGCTTGTAGTGAGCCATGTCCCAATAGGCCAGTAGTCGGTAGCAGGCCTATAGTAATTTCAACAGCAAAAACTTAAACGACACGAGAAACAAAACAGCTAATGTCGCTGGAATATTCCAGTTTCTCGCTTCCATTTTAAAGTAGATCGCGTTGGAATGGAATACTTGCTTCTGGTTTATGAAGCACCAAGTTGCGGTGGATGCTTCGATGGCTCTGATTCAAAACAGATTTAACCTCATGGAGTTTTTAAATTAATATTTGTATGACAGTTGAAAAGAGATAATTTATATACCGTCTTTAAAAACTACTAATATATTTATATTATTATAAAACATTTTCGTCGATTTATCTGCCCCGAAAGTGCCTGTCAAGTAGTTTTCTCGTCAAGGTTTTAGTGCTTTTTGCGCAGAAATAAAATAAGTCACCGTAAGAAATAATATTTGCCCTTCAGGTACATTTAGGTCTCTGAGTGTTTGACCGTCTGCCAAAAAAATTGTTTTAATGTAAATCTTCTCTGATCCTACAAAATAAATGTTCCGAAGTGTCTCAGTGTGTTGAAAGATCAATATATTTTATCTCGCTCCCCTCGTGTGATGTGGACGGCATCTTAATTCCCCACACGTCACCCGCGCGATTGTTTGATCTGAAACAAGTCTCCGGAGCCATAATTTATGCAACGGAGCCATTTACAATCTCAAGTTTTAATGCTCGTCGTTTCCACGCGGCTCGAATAATTAAACTTTTAGGATTTCTACGCAATACCACCAGTGGTCGTTGCGGGTATACATTATTATTCATACAGCGTAAATAGTATTTATTAATGTCTGAGACGATCTTTGTATTTTTTTATACTCGTACATGAACAATTAATGACAGCATAAATAAGGCCTTTCTTTCAATGATTGTTGGCTAGCAACAGAAAGAATGAGACGTGTATTTTGTTACCTATTATTTTGGTGAAAATGAATCATTGTTAACGTACATAGTATTTAGTGGCCAATGCCATTTTGACATATTCGGCTATTTCCGATAAGGACAATTTAGATCTGTTTTTATTATTAATTACATTTCTATGTTATTTCTTTCTTTCCCCTTCCGTATTTCTAGTCGGCAACGCATCGGTGATGCGATTGTTGTCACTGATATCCATGGGCGTTGACTGGTCACCATCAGGTGGCTCAACTGTTTGTTGGTCATTTACGATCATAAAAATATTACTTTAGTAATCTTACTTAAAAATACGTAGCGGATACCTACTATTTGGTCAAGTGTACAAAAGGGTGCGTACAGATTATGTAACATGTTATATAACTGTGTTTTATAACATGTTTTGTTATATAGTCTGTACGCACCATTATATTCTTTATTATACACACTTTCAATGTGAGATTGGATAGGAGTTTACTATGTATTTTATATTCCCGTTATATTCCGTGGGGCACGGCAGTTGCATACGTAAGATATTTTATTGCACTGTTTATAGCGAATCTCCGTGTTATTACCTTGTTACACTGAATGCGAACAAATTGTAAAGTTACGAAGCAGTGGGAAAACTTCGCCTAGGTAGACTCGGTCCTTTGTACCTCAAGTTTTATACATTTTCGAACCCTTCAAATTATGTTACGAGTTACTACTTGTTTTTTTATTTAATGCAATAAATATGTAGCTATTCGTGCATTGATTTCAAAGTGTGTCTTACTCGATTACTGTTAGTGGACTTAAATTGACGTTATTTATAATTATAATTAGGCATTAGGTACTCACTAGTGGCTATGCAGTATGCTTAAATTTAGTTGGAAATTGTCCATTAGTGGAATTGTCTGTAGGTAAGGAATGACAATTTAAAAGTAAAAACTTTTGTTGTAGTAGTTAATTTCTGTCCCATAGGACAGGCAAAATATCCAACACTTAACTTCAAAAATGTGCAATATTTCAGAGTTATAATTTTAAGGGCAGGTATAGAATAGGCGTTAATGTGACTATGTCAGTGACTATACATATAGTACCTTTTCATCTATCATTATGGTTAAGGTCTTATGACGTAAATCCTAATAATTTAATTTAGGTTTAATAGTGATGTTTCATTAAAACACAACAATGAGAAAGCCTGTGTACAGAAATGTAAGACAATATCATTATCTAAAGTGAAACACCGCAGCAGCGATGACTATCGATAGTGACGTAGAACCGTTGAGAATATTGAATTACGAATAATTTTACGCCGGCGCGCAACTCCCGGCCCGCAGATATGTTTCAATATATTATATGGCATTATATTAGAATATATTATTCCCGCTACCCACATCACAACACACAACCGTATGTTGACATTTTTAGCCGTCCCTCGGGTTATCGCGCCGGGGTAAAAACAGACCACGTTTCAGCGAATTTTGTACATAAGACGAAGTACGTTAGTAGACATGTTCCGTTTTACCCGATACTAATCGGTCTACAATGTAGGTATAATATTCTCAGTGGTCCATGGATTTGTTTCGATTTGAAACTTGTTGTCCCTGTAGCTCGGGACCAGAATACGAGCTTCGGTATCCCCTGCCTGTCGTAAAAGGCGACTAAAAGGGGGCTTTCGGGGTTGTGGGCGGCCAGAGTGGGAGCTCGAACCGTCCATCAGCAACCCCGGGAAGGACGACGGTATGTGTGGCCGCATACCGTGTAAGGCGCAAGCGATGGGGCCTTTAGTCCCTCGCGGGATGAGCCCGAAAATAAGGGCGCCGCGCTTGGAGGACTCCGGTTGTGTTCCTTTCGGAGATCCCGGAGTTCTCCACAAGCGCTGAGGAAGGCCACCGGGGGGGTTTTTAGTGGGTAAAAATCCCACATAACCCTGTGTCGCTCCCACGGCACCGGGTACCTTTTGAAGGTTTCCCCCTCGTCAAAAAAAAAGGTACTTTGAGACAGTTTGAATATGTATTAGTATGCATCTTTGCCCAGTTCATAATCTTGAGATAATTTTAATGGTGTTTTAATGCAAATACTAGCAAAATGTAAGAATATAAACTTCATTTATCTCTATCTAATCGTTTTATCATCATGAAAGTCATGAAGTTTTCGTACCCAGATTAAATCACATTAAAATACTGTGAAACTAATCTGACGTTACAGCTCTCAGAATTCAGACAAAACCCTGGAATGTACATATTTATTACATATAACAGGTGGGGGGAAATCCGAATTATTATTTTATTATTTTTTACTTTTCAGTATTGTTCATAAGAGGGAGTTTTTTGCTTTTTCGCATGTTTCATAACTCATCTAGACTTCTGGTGTCACATATCCCTTTTCCAAAGAACCTAATGTTAGTACACTTGTACGGCTACACACTTGCTAATTTTATCTTTCAGTGTTCTTATTATAAATTATAGATATTAAATTATAATGAGTCTGTAGCTTCGCGTCTGTTGAATATTTAGTTAGTGATTTCTTCGAAATCGTAAGTAAATTTCATCTTACTATTATTACTTGTATTTCTATTAGTAGGCAAGTTGTTATTACATTATCTAAATGGCACACTCCCACATTCGCACAGAATATTCTATGAGCCATAACGAACACACTCGAGTTGAAAACTTTGATCAACAAATTACTCTAGATAACAGGTTCGCATGAAACGAACGACTGGAGAATAATTCACATTCCAGTGGCGGTATTCCTATTCTAAGTAGAAAAAGTTTGCCTTTCAGACAATTTGTGAATTTATTGAAAAGCAATTTATGTTAGTATGCCGCCCGAATTGATTATTTTCGTGGAACTTTGTATGAAGCGTCGGAGTTGCAAGTATTTGTTGAAAACAAATATTTTATCAACCATGTAAATGATGCTTTGGACGTAAGTTCCACTCATAGATACTTACTGTATGTTAAATTTATGTAAAGTCCAATTGTACATCCATTAAGATTTTGGCGCTGCTCAATAATTTATGTAAATTTAATTAGACATATTAATAATTATATGAAATAGCTGTTTGCATCGCAGATACAATACCCCTTTACATATTAATGTAATAAAGACATAACGAGCACCGAAATTAAATCGTAGTCTTATCTTATCTTAATTTAGTAATATAAGCAAGGTATAATCATAACATCAGTAATTTATAGTTAAACGAGAATGTCAACATTCATAAAAATATTTTATAATTTTAAAATAGTTTCAAAGCTTGAAATACGGTAACTTTGTACCTCGCATTCAAATAAGTACTTGTAGTATTTAAGAGCTCCTTATTTGCCAAGTCACAAGATCCACTCAGAATGTACGCGACGGTTTTGTACAACTCGTAGCGGTCTACGACTTGCTACGAGTGCTACACCTCGTAGCGTCGTAGCCTCGTAGCATGGCTGAGACCTCGGTTTTGAAAGTAAGAAAGTATGTGAAAGTGGTAAGCGATAAAATATAACTAAACAAGACGAAATTGCGGGAGACGAAATTGCAGTATTGTCTCTAGAAATCCCATAATGGTTGAAGAAAATACTCGTTAAACTCCCACTGTCACTCTTCCACGACTAAAGAAATTGTAGTCTCTAATATCTTGTTATATTAGAGAGTACGTAAGAGTAAATCTTGAAAGAGTAAAGAGTAGTAAGAGTAGAATCTTGTAGTATTAGAGAGTCTCTAATATCTTGTTGTATTAGAGAGTACTATATCTCTTGTTTCGTAGTAGTTCTAAATTAGATTAATTAATTAATTCCTTCTATATAGTCATGTTTGTCACTACTTACTTCTACTTTTTATAACTTTGCAATAAAAAAAATAACTTGAAGAATGTACATACATCGTGTAAAAGTCGTTTAGCCAGTTTATATAAATTTCAACAAATGAAATTTTCTTAGTGATTTACAAGAGAGTACTTTTATGCTGCAATAATAGCAAGAACTGTGCTAGAATTTATATTAACTAATCTAAGGAGGCGGTCTAATGTACGCAGTCATTTTCAGTACTCCTTACGTTCTGTTGGCTCTAGCAAGAATGTAATTAAGACATTCCTGAACTGCACAAGTTTGAACTGCGAAAGAAATTTAATAACGTAGCACGTCTCTAAGTTGAGATGTATGGAGCGTCCTACAGAATAATTTCTCTCCAGTCGTCACTGGCTGCTGCACGAAGCGAGGCGCGTGCCGTTGCTCGCGGGCGATGAGACGCGCGACTTAGGTACGTCTTGCTCTCAGAACAGGAACTAAGTCATATCGATGCATTCTGTGCACGGTCGTTTAATATTTCAACAGAAACCATTTTTATTAAATGGTTAATATTTTATCTTTTTCGTAAAACTATAAATTGTAATTTATAATACTCTAGACAAACACTCATATTTTTTACATCTTACAATTTCTAAAGTTTTATAATTTAATAGTCGTAGCCCGCGGCATGACCCGCGGAAAAGTAATATTGATAGATTTTCAAACAAGCTTTCCTCCCTTAATTACCCCCTTCGAAGTGGAATATAATTTTTTTTCTTAGCGGACGTCTTCTAACTATAAAGGAGCTCCTTGCCTTTATTCTTATACGTCAAGTGGTTTCCGATATTTCATGATAAGTTTTGATTGATTGACTTTTGTCTTGTGTTTGATGAGGAGCTATTTCCGATGAAAAAAATTACAACTCAAACAAATATTTATTTTATCAACGAGTGACTGATCTTTTGTTTTATAGCTCTAAATAAATGTAAACTTCCCGATAGAACCCGTGTAGCTCTACGTTGATCAAAGCTGCCCCGGGCGGAAACTGAAGGGTCGTAATGCTTTTGTTCATCTCAAATCTATAAAAAGTTAAATTCAAATTCAAATTCAAATATTTATTTCTTCGAAGTAGGTTTTTACAAACTCTTATCGAACTTAAGGATTATTTATAGGGTACGAGACAAGATCTAAGAAAATTTAAAGTCTTGTTAATTTTCGAGATATTGAGAATGTATGTTGTTATATTTTCGCGTGTTTATGGTTATATCACGGAATTCTACACAATGGAACTCCCACTGACTTACTTGATGTTATTGTCTCCAATATTTTTGCAAATATTATGCTTGCGTTACATTATATTTGATAACTGATTCGAATCGATATAATTTTCGGACATTGAACTTATGATTACCATACATACTTCAATCAGGAACTTAAAATAGAATTGTATCTTCCATAGATTATTCTATTTCAAAAGAAAATATTTTTTTCCTCCAAATGAATAATACATACATATTTACAATAACAGAGAATCTTGTTTACTAGAGATATTTTGAACAAATTTCACATTATGAGACACAGTGCGAAGATTCAATCTTTTAACAGTACAAAGATAGAATGCCATAAGTATATATCATTAAAACAATGATAAAATAATTGAGAATTTCTTTACGAGATCTGTGCATGGTTAGGTTAATTCTATATTAACGTCGTTTTGATTAAAAATCAAGATTTACGAAATTCATTACTACTGTAGGTACATAACCCATAGGATATTACACAAAACAAAACACACATGCGAAGCACTAGAGACGATTCTTGTAGTGTACCTAGTGTGGACTAGCAACATTCCCGCGCTTATACCACAAATAGGTACTGAATATTTACTATACTATATATGTACATCTGTAAAAATTTCATTCAAATTAGTTAAGCCGTTTCAAGATTTACAGGGGAAAATCCACACACAAACAACCAAATCGACGAACAGAAAAAATCTAAGTATGAGTGTTTAGGGGACTATTAATTACATCTGAATTTATTTGCAATTTTGTATTTTTATATTGTTAGCCCTAGTCCTCGGGACGTCGAAGGCCCGCGGGGAGCGCGGGGCAAGTTCGTTTGAATCATGTGACGTCGGGGCAACATAAATTTTCATACAACCAGCTATTTCCGCTTTCTCATTTTATTTTATGACCCTGTATTATTTATACCGGCGGGTCGTTTGCGCTCCCTGTAACGTTCCAATCTTGACCCCACACATTTTTGTGAGGGATAATTGTAATTCTTGCAGTGTCGCAATAATCCCATATAAATAAGACGTAATAAATAAAGGTCCATGGTATTTGTTCTGAATATTACATCCTACTACTTTTGACATCATTACCTATTGGTAATAATGTTTGTGTTAAACCTATATCGAAAATTGTCTGTTTTGTAGATAGAACTGATGGTTGCATAGATCTACTATTTGACAAGGCATGGATTTTAGGCCTGAAAGGGCCATCAATCTTTGAATCAAAGCAGACTTCCCTTGCTCATACCGCACCCTGCTAAACATCGAACGTCACGATGTCCGGTCGGTTTTAAAGGCCCGCTTAACCTACTCGAAGCTCGAGAGAAGAGCTGACTACCGATTACCTGCTTGTTTGAATTTCCAAACGATATGTCAAGTTCTGACTGGGAACTGAGCTGAAAATGCTGGCTGCATTTTCTTTATTTTTTCTGCGTTCTTCTTTGGTAGACAACACTTGTCTTAGTCCTCAAGGGAATATTGCATCTGTGTCCAAAACAGAACGAGACTATCTGGACTATCACTACCAATAACTTACGGGACTAGCTAACACCAACAGTCTCTATCCGCAGGCTTATTAATAAACTAACCAACTTACATTCTAACACCTTCTGCTAACTAGACTAACTATCCTAGTTCCTAAATTGAATCTTGTTCTAAGTCGGTTCTAGTCGTCATAGGCGACAGCGGAAGAATAATGCTGCATGATCGTTTGCGAGTTTAATTCCATAAATATACCTAACTTCAATAATGCCTTTCAATGTTACTTAGTGCATGGATGGCGCTGACTGTGATTTGTATGCTGATTTGCCTTCTATTAATAGTTTGAAAATCTACAAAATAAATCATCACAAACACACACGGCTCGAGAATAAAAAATTGTGTGTAACTTGTTCTTGAATCGCAGTCCAAGTTACTATCAGCTGTTTCAATCTCGTAATGATTGTAGCCGATACTGGAATCGAAATACAATCTTTCGATTATCGCCCCCGATACCAGACATGGGAGCCGATGCCGATTTATCGAGTGCCGTGTTTCGGTCAACGATGTTTATGTGTCGGGTATACTTGTACGACATTAAAGCTTCTCTCGTTACTGTGTCCACTGCGATAGATCGTTGGAACCATAGATAATGCTCCCTGCATTATCTATGGTTCCGGTATCATCAACTGTTATCGGATTTCTGTCGATAACCTGTACGAGTTGTATAATTTGCATATTTTTATTATCAAATATTGAAATGGAAAATGGATAACTATGTACCATAAATAATTTGAAAGAAGTTTATAGGCTTGCTTGAATCGTAAGTAACAGTAAACGCGATTTTTCTGTATTTCCGAGATGATGTAAAACTGTAAGTCCCATTTTTATCTAAATTACTAAGCCCCTTCTCGTTTGGCTTCCAAATCCCTCGACGAATTCACACTGCAGCAGCATGGTGTAGAATGCTTTGGGTCTCCTCAAAGATGAGATACTCGTACTGAAATATTGGGTCATTAATGAGTAAAGTTCATTTATACATATATGTGTAATTAAAACGCAACTGATCCACACATTATTTCGAGTGGTTACTGAAGCATATCAAATTATAGGTTTACCGAAGCAAAGCAATCACCAGTTAACTACAAAACCATTTAAATGCCTACGCACTACAATTTAATTCTTGTGAATGACGTAGACACGTCAATAACACGATCGCTTACACTTGAAATCACACATTTAATCCTTGAATAAATATCTGCCACGACTGGAAATTAAACTCAGAACTACACGTTCACCACACTTTACTACTGAGCTGTAGGCGACAAAATTTTAGATTTAAAAGATGTGCTGAGGAGTTCGTTTCGCCTTTCTTCTCCTCTTATAAAGACTCAAATGACTTGCATAAGTGTATTGTAAAAATACCCACCATCATCATTATCTCAACTCATCATGGTCCATTATTGAGCACGGGTCTCTTCTCAGAATGAGAAGGTTAAGGCCATAGTCCACCACGCTGGCCAAGTGCGGATTGGCGGACTTCACACACCTTTGAGTTTTTGCGAACTCTCCGGCATGCAGGTTTCCACACGATATTTTCCTTTACCGTTTGTAGCAATTGACATTTAAATGCTTAAAACGCACATAACTCCGAAAACTCAGAGGTGCGTGCCCTGGGATTCGAACCCGGACCCTCCGAATAGGAGGCGGAGTTCTTAACCACTAGGCTATCACCGCTATTATGAAAAAATACCCACATGAATAAAATTATTTGACTTGACAAGTAACACTCCTTGTATGATTTTATAGATGTTCCCAGTGTGTTAATGTAGGCGCGCCACACGTGGCAGCGATGAGTCATACATCCGGCTACCGGCCATTACCGTCACATTGTCACATATCACTCCACCTGGTTTCATAGCACTACGATGTCTCATTCTCAATCCATACCTTAACCACATACGTAGTAATATTAGTGTGTGATATTAAACTAGCCTAGCATCAATTTATCAATGAAGGTTGTTACATAATAGTTTAGGAGAAATTAAGGTTGGTACCTCAGTTCTAAAGAATATAAAATCTTCCTTCAATACTTTCTTTGCTGCCGGTTTTAAATACATTTTCTTATGTAATTTTTGGATGTGAATCACTACATCCATTTTTGTGTCTCTTGGTGAATCCTGCTGAACATCGGATGAGGTGACAGTGTCCAGTTTATTTCCTCAGAGGTCGCTGGTAAGGGGTACCATCCAGGTTGTATCCAATTCTATGGCCTATTATTGTTTTCATCTACTTTCGTTCGTGGCCAACAACGCATCGGTGATGTCTTTGGTGTTTAGATGCCTGTGGGCTAGGTGACCAATCATCAGATGACTCGTATTCTCGTTTGTCAGCTTCACACAGACATAAACAATCATCTTTTGTTTTGATTTTTTAAGTTCTTGCTGTTGCGTAAATACTTCTTGCTGTACATTTTTGTTAAAACGTGTTTCTTTCGCAAAATTAGCCCGTTGTTTTTAATAACGTTTAATTTTGTTTACGCATCCACTTTGACGTTCTAAAATAAATAATTCTAGCGAAATTGAACTGATATAAAAATTAATATTCTATGAACTACAAAACGTTATTTTTTCACAGAATCAGATCGCGGTATTTAAAAACCTTAAATTTTGTTTACGCATTTCAAAAATAAATAATTCTGACACATCTCAACTTATATAAAATTCATATTCTACGAACTACAAAAAAGCGTTTTACAAGGTTTTACAATTCAAAATATTCCGACACGTATTTCAGAAACTTCAAACTTGGTAACTTAACATTCAAAGAACGAGTAAAACTGGTTCAAAATGAGATTTTACATCTGAGAGCGGGGGAACGCACACTTGCGGAAGCTGCCGTATGTTACAACTTCCGTGTCGCGCCCTACTTCACGCGAGCTTTGTGCGCTTTAAGCTCCTTCTATGGATTTTGGATTCAATAAAAGTAATAAAGTGCGTAGTATTCCTTTTGTCTGCTGCGTTGCCTGAAATAAATCGCTATTTAGAGATAAGGTTACCTATTGCCTACTTTCTCAAATATCATTCACTACTAATACTGCTCAATTAATACTGTGGTAATAAAACTTTAACACTAATTGATTAAACATTAATTTATCTGAAATTACAATTAGTGTCAACAATCCAATTAGTTTTATTATTACAGCCGAGCTAGCTGTGCGCTGTATGAACAATGCGTTTCATATTATAGTCACAAGAAATAGACAAAGTGCTGTTTGAAACTGTGAGTAGGAAAGGGAGATTTTAAAGAGTATCTTGCTGCTTCTTCTTCCAAGAACACTCATGCTAGGGATTCGATGAAACGATACTTTAGTTTAACTATCGATTTTTAGAATGTGTGTTTAGTAAAAAGCTAACTTTCATAAAATTCTTTGCATTTCAATTTCATTTCACTAATACCAAATAGCAATAATATGAAATACAAGTAGCAATAACATTAAAAGTTATAAAATGGCTTATATAACATAACTACGTCACGGCCTCGCGCATGACAAAATGACATAAAAAGAAAATTTCAAGTCTTTAGCCGTCCCTACATCCGTACCCCGCTCTCCGTTCGAGTGTTCGTAATATTATAATTCGAACTTCAAAATTTCCATAACATAATATTTTCTAAAGCGACACGCGGCGGCGGCGGCCCACCTCGATTTAATAATACAGGCGTTGGAGAGCCAAAGATGGGGAAAAGTCTTCATAATAGCTCTGCAAATGTTTTAACGACTAATTTACCGCTATAAATTACACGAGGCCTCACTAAATTATATGTCTGTCTCTGTTCCGCATTTATTAGCGAGATCGGTGATGGATTCAATTTGAAGGTCGTTTCTTTGTTCGAACGGACGAATGGCCGTTGAATGGGACCGGGTAATTGACCGTATCGTGAGGATCGCCCTTTGATGGTCATCGCGAACCATTTTTGAATTTCTGGCCAATGAGGTTTAGTGAAAGAAATTTTGTAAACTTTTAGGTACGATTTTGTTGGAAAATTAGAAGCCTTCTCTAAGTTTCATGATTTTACTTTATTTATTGTATAATAATATTGTATAATAAATGTAGAAAGTAGAAAACGTTGGTCCTTATACAAATAAGTGTGTACCTACACACAGAAAATACATAATTTTTAAGTAACTTCGCGACATAATATTGCAATTAATTTCATGTAGGTTTTTTGCAAGAAATATTTTATTCTTACTAATATTTCGCTCATTGGTCGAATGGGTCGAACCATTCTTTTCGATATGTATTTCAAACGACCCGACAATTTACTTGGTAAAAACCCTAGAGTGCGAAAGGTTACTTTGGCTTCATCCACAACCTTGTATTATTTTTAAACCTCAGACTGAGTAAATAATTTCATAAGATTAAAAGGGCTTACTTTCTCAGATAACATCCACTAGTTCACTAGCGAATCCCGCGGGTCGCATTTGGTATTCACAAACATTCCGCTATGTGAGTGCCAGAGTTTGGAGATTCACTCAACGGATATAAATCATTCCGCAATTTTTTGGGTTCCAACATCAAATGTAAATATAGTTAGCTTTTGTATATTTATCAGAGCTTAACACGTACTGTGGAGGATAAAAATAAAAGAACCTTCTCTGTGTTTTAAAAAGTTATAGTAGAAAAATGTTAAATAAAGAGTGGCGCCAATGTAGCTAGAGGGTAGTTTTTTACACAGCTACTGTAAACAACGTGATTAGTTGAGGTTTTAAATACTGAAGTTTTATCAATCACTCTAGTCACTATGAATAAGTGCTAAACTCCTCAGGCCACACCTCGTCGACAACTGCTAAGTTTCTTTTCATACTCTAGCGCTGTTGTGAAGGTTTTTGAACTCTTATTGACTGCTTACACTTACGCTTGTTCTCTTTACTGTTTAATCTATTTTTACTTAACTCCAATACATAATTATATTCTTGAGAAAGAATAAAGCAAATGAAAATAAACGACTAACAAATTATCCCAAAAACTTATACTTTTAAAGTTATAGCCGATTTGTAGATGAAGATGTAAATCTTCATACTTGCTAATATAAAAGTAGCAAAGCAGAATAATTGTACAGAAAGGTAAAAACAAAGTTGATAAAGTGGAAGGTAATGTCCTATATTATTAATGAAAATCATATTACTTATCTTGAATCGCTTTTGCTTTGGAGGCAGTGAACCGAAATGTGTTACAATTTATTATTCGTTCAGTGATCGGTGACGTAAATCGCGTCAAAAACACATAAATATTCATTAATCACCCAAGTTGGGGCGGGCACCTGACCGAAATAGCAATGTGAACGAGGGCAAGAATAGCTCCCGAGGAGGAAGGAATTTGAAGTGACGCCACGTTTGAATAACGAACCATTATGTTAAAAATCACCATTCAAGTAATTACGATAAAGGTTACTCGTTAATTACGTATTGTAGAAGTCTAGCTCTACGTTTCCAATATAGTGTGACTGAGAGTCAGTTGACTAAGAGAAAGACAGACAACGCACAACGGAAAATACTAAACGCAAGAAGCTGAAATTTACACTTAGGGTGAGGCCAAACGAGCAGAATTTTGTGAGTTGTGCAGAATTTCGGTCGGAAACCCAAAGAAATACTTTTTGGAAACTAACCCCACCCAGGCACGGTATCAACGATGAAACCGCGGACGGAAATCTAGTAATCATATAGACGTACATAAAATATTCATATAGGTCTAAAACTTTTAGGGTCGCCGAGATCAATTCGGTATTACCAATCGGACGTTGATTTGGGTCCATCTAATCTATATAAATGTTATACCTTCACCTTTGTATATCTAATGCCTATACTCGTATGTATTTGTAATTGCACGCTAACTAATATAACGCTAACTAAGTGATAAATATTTTGATGAAATATCGTGATTACCATCTATTAGTAACTGATTTAAAAATAAATAGCAGCCAACGGGACTCATTGCAGGCCAGTTGAGGCACGTTTAACACTTCTTCCACGTATCCACTAATGAGTCAAAGTCAGGAAAGGGGTGGCAATGAATAAGTAAGACAAAAATAAACGACATAATATCTCTTCGCAACCCGTTAATGTCTCACAGCTGTGCTCGTATATCCTCTTACAATTTTAGAGAGATACCATAGTTCACATTTTTGTTCTCAGAATTAGTAATATTACTTCCAATGTAAGATAAAATAGTTTTTCCATTTTTGGTTACATTAACAAACATCTATACATAATCTAAGAAATAGAAATGGAAATAGAAATAGAAAACGTTTATTTCTCATAATTACTGCAGAACAAACCAAAAAACATAAAAATACACAAAAATTCACTAAACAATACATTACTACAGTACTATGAGAAAACCGAACGTACTCAGCTTTGCCGCGGCGCTGGCAATGCCAGAGCCGCAACGCTGGTTTTCAGTGCATCCGTTCTTAGCACATAGTTCGGGTGATGGCAAGACTTAATTAAATTACATAACTGTAGAGACTTAATTTATAACAATGGTAAAACTATCTTAATTTAAAACTTAACTAAAAATAAAGAAAACAAAAAAAAAACAACTTAAACTATCCATATTAATAAATCTAATAAAAACAATAATATGTAGGTAGCGCTAAAAGAACACTACTGGGTGCTTAGGGTACATTATATTACATACATGGGTACATCCTGTGGTAGAGAGAAAGCTTTAAGCATAGCTAT
This sequence comes from Hesperia comma, assembly GCA_905404135.1. Classification (NCBI taxonomy): domain Eukaryota; kingdom Metazoa; phylum Arthropoda; class Insecta; order Lepidoptera; family Hesperiidae; genus Hesperia; species Hesperia comma. The sequence goes on along the minus strand of FR990028.1, from coordinate 218,976 downwards.
GAAAAATACCAAAAATGAAAACATCTAGAAAAATTGATGGTTGTGTGCGTGTGAGTGTGTGTGTGTGTGTGTGTGTGCATGCACGTGTGAGCGTGTGCGTGTGCGTACCTATTAATTTAGAGTAGATTAGTTCTAAGTATCTAATAAGTTGTATTGACCACCCACCGTCACCGCGTTAGTCACTAAAAACATGAGCTAATTCAACATTAAGCCCCTAATTATTTAACAATATCCTCAAACAAGATCAATCATCGCTCCCAGCATTTCTCTTTGATCCCGGCGCTGTCAGCCCCGCGCGGCCCGCGCCGGACCATTCGTCGTCGCTTTTAATTATGTCCCTTTGTTGTGTTTCGTTGTTATTTTAGCTCACCGTCCTTATATATTGCCGGCGAGTGCCGAGATGTATTTTTAACGCCCTGCTATTTATTTTTGTTAACATTGTGTACATCTGGGACAGAGCGGAATTCACTTTTCGGCTTCTAATTCTGCAAAAAAATCTTCTTGAGCTCACGTATGAATCATTTACAACAGGCTCTGAAAGAATTAACTTGGCTCAGTATTTACTTTCGCTGACATCTGAGTAATGGGGAGCTATTCTCGAACATATAAATAAATGACACGAATAGTGATTGCTATGTCGATTGGTCGATACAATTGACGAGTACGCAGCAACGTTATCGGCGCCCCAGGGGCTATATTCGTGCTTCCTCTTTAATGCAATAACGCGTGAAATAGTTCGCACGTTGAAATATGGCGCGATTTACTTTAAGCGAAACGCGCCGCTGTGGGACGCGATAAACGATATTTATTCGTTACTCAAATTCAATTATATCACACCATTTATAAAATCTTTTCATACTGTTGGTAGTATATTAAGTGAATAATTTGGGAATCTCCCTCGTTATCACCACACATATTAAAAAGCCGCTGACACGTTCAATAATTTTGATGATGCAATTATTATAAGATTGAAATTTCTTCTTATCACTAAATCAATGAAAACGATTGAAGAGGCTTTCAAATCACCGAGGCCGTATTACCGACACGTCATTCGTTGTGACAGGTGACAAGCGTGAAGCGTACGAGGTACGAGATGTTGTTTAATAACATTTTACAGCTGATTTTATTTGCATACAATGATTGTTATTACAAATCTATGTACATTTTTATTTTGACAAATCTGACCAGCGTTGTTAGCCTGAATTTTTAACCGACTTCAAAAAAGAAGGAGGTTCTCAATTCGACCATACGGTCGCGTACATTCAGCTATTTTTTCGTCGTTTATGGGCCGATTTTAATAATTCTTTTTTTGTTGTAAAGTAGATAATATGCGCAGTGGAGTCCGCTGATAAGGACACCAGGATCTGATGATGGCATCTCGGAGAAATCGAGGGGAACTTTCGAAAATTGTATGGACGACTCGTGTGTTTGTTCATGTTATCATAAATACATTAAAGAGCTGCCATTTCATAGAGTCGATCTGATGAAGCCGAAAGACAGTCGAGGGAACTCCTCAACGATTTACTGCAGTTATCTAGTGTTTGGGCTTGATTAATTTGTGGTGATGAGAACTTTACACTTACATGTTGAATTGAGCGCCATCTGGCGAGTAGTTTTTGAGTTTTCTCTGCTTATCAAAGTTGAAGTCGGTTATTTTTTTTGTAAAAAGCAATAATTATATTGTATATAGAAAAAATTATGTTTATCTAATTAAAAAGGCGATAAAAGTGTTCGTTGAGTCCCACTCTTGATTGATGTATTGTGCACGGATAAGATTGGTTGAAAACAAATGATTCGTGTTTTTCGATCGACATTTTGCATCCCAATGAATTTTATTACATGATTTACCATGCAGACTAAAAATGACGTGCTTACATATATTATATCGGTAAAATAAAGGAGTTAATGATTTCGAATTTACTTTGAGTAATACTAATTATGGCCCTATTGTTTATTAGCTCTTGGATATGTCCATCAATCAAAAAAGGAGAAAATAAGTTGTAGATTAGAAAGTCCCAATATTGTACCTACGTAATGTTTACACACTATCATAATTAGTTCTGATGAGCGGCACTTGGCGAACAAAAGCTCGACAAACACATTGAGGTACTTACATAGTATCTCAATGGACAAACATCGTAACGCTCACGTGACGTGACGCGCTGACATATCGTGACAAATGAGCCTGGCTATGGCGGGTATTGCTGACGTAATCTTATCTCTTGCCTTTACTTTTATTGGTAGAAATTGCTGATTTTTCAGAACCCACAAACTTTTATCTTAAAACGTTGGAATTGTTTAGGTTTTTAAAGTTAATTTCACTTCAGGCACATCATTATCACACGTAGGGTATCACGTAGGGCAACACGTGTCAGAAGTATATTCGCATTAACGCATATACAATACGTATTTTCAGTCTCTTTCACTCATATACAGAACACACACACACACACAGACACACACACACTTACACGCACACACATGCACACCCACACACATACACACTCACATACACACACACATACACATTCACACGTACATACACTCACATTTTTTTTGGGATATTAGATTTAAGTACCTATCTATAATACTTGTACTTAAATTATTTTTATTGTCCACTGTCAACAATAGGGAAGAGCGGGGCCCCCCAACACAGGCATTTATTTAAAGCTTAACGGGTGGGTCCCAACCACTGTATGTTATGTTAATTGTTGGGCAAAATAAATAATTTTTGAATTTTTTTTTTGAATTATCAAATTACTTTAATTACCGCCTTTGTTAAAATAATAATATTATGTGTGTATCAAGATGACGAAATAATTAGTGTAAGTACGCTTAATATACGAAAAACACTGTTCTATTTAATCACTTTGATTAATCCATACTATACTATAATATTATAAATGTGAAAGTGTGTTTGTTTGTTTGTTCGTGACTCTTTCACGTCGCAACATGGCTATTATATGATATAGTTTATGTGTGTAGAGATAGTTGGGAGGGTGGAGAGTGACGTAGGCTACTTTTTACCGCGGAAAAACATCTCATTCCCATGGGAAGATCGATGTTTTATTAGTTGCTAGATATTTAGATCCGGATACTGTTAATAGATGGCGATAGTAAAATTAATTTGCAACTTCTGAATTACGCTATCAAAATATACTACACGTATCGTTAATTTACTTAAGTCATAGGTAAATGTTATAAGTTATGGTCCAGTATAACATATAGGCTACTTTTTATCTTGAGAATTCTACGGGAGCGGGACCTACGCGGCTGTTACCTACGGGTCCCGAAGCGAAACGCGGGCGGTTCTCTAGTAACTCATATTCCTGCAATCAAATGATTCGACTTATACCGAGTAAGTCGAATACTTACATCAAACGCAGTAGCAGCGAGAATCAATTCCAAGTTTTTGCTTAATGGATAATAGGTATCTACGTTTTACAGACAGGAGGCTATTTCACGGCTCATTACATTAGCGCATGCAGACGACGGTTGTCTGGACCCCTGGGGGCTCGGCGGGGTACGGGGGTACAGTGCTACGGATAGTGCACTCTAGCAATCGATCAGTCCGCTTGAATCGCGTGCGCTATTAAACTATTATTGAATTATACACGGCTTGCGTTAGTCGGTAATCGGCTAATGCAACGCCACACCACTGCTCTGTCTATAAAATGCAATCTTTCAAAGCGTGACGCTATATTTTTATTCCTTTTTTATTATTATGTCGGATCAGTTTGCTTGATGTATTTTTTAGTTACAATTTTGTACATAGCTCTTAGGTATCAAAATAAGGAGATTTTCGAGTAATAAGTATATTTTAATGCCAATAAAATCCTCTTCAAAAGAGTCGTCTTCAAAAAAGAAGCATGTTCCCAATTGTACTTTTAACTGTAATTGTACGACTCTATGTTTTTGGAACAAAGTCTCTTATTGCATAAAATGGATAGAGACTAAACCAAATTGTGTCAGGTGTAAACTGTTAGGTGAGGTTTTTGAGACTAATGTACATCAAAAATGCATTTTGCTAGTGTCATAGGAGATAAAAATTATTATTAATGTTTATGTTTTGTGTTTATTTTCATTCTGTGTGCACAAATTTAAGAGTGCAATCGGCATCTAATCTTGTACCTAACATAAACTGTATACCGCAAATTAGATTGTATTCTGTTTTGTGTACCTACCGTATTAAATAAATAAATGTTGAAGTCTGTATATTTGTTTTGAACAGTCTTGTTTAAATATTATTGTTAAATATGTGAAGCCATATCCGAAGGATTTAAAAGTTGAACAAAGATCGCCTCAAAATACGTAAACAAACAAATTCGGAACGAAAATAAATCGTTAAAGTTAAAGTACTCCAGGGATAAAAGATTTTATTACGCATTACATGAATATTCAAAGAAATGTAGCGATAAGTACAACCTCTTCATTTTACGGTTTCGGTTAAAATAAATGAGTACAAAGTGAGATCAAAGTTGCACTTTTAATATCGCTGTAGAAACTGCCTCACAAAAAATATAGCAAAACTGCGGCGAAGTAGGTCTGAGTAAGAGTAAACGCAAACTTACTCGAAGTACCTACATCGCGACAACGTAGACTTACGGCCGTTCCCTGTAAACTATCTAACAATCACTGGATGAGTTATTAGTTTAATAACAACTAAAGCTACACTGGCCGCAATCAATGAGTTAAGCGTAAAATAATAAAAATTTAAATAATAATAGATTATGCTTGTGTGTAAGGAGTGAGTTTGCTTAAGTGTTTAGAATTAAAGTGTATGATGATCGGATCTTTGGGGAACTAAGAAGGAGGATCTTTGGGGAAATATCTAAGACATTCCTAAACCATTCTACTACTTATATTAAAAGCAGCTATCGTGTATCAGGCCACGTGATATTAAGTAGACTATACTCATACAATATCCATATTGAGAAAGTCAGTCGATTAACGTTGGGTTAGCGCCTGAAAATAATCGGATTAACGCGGTACTCAAGCAACTCTCCAAATTGTAAAACCAAGCAAAACGAAACAATGTTTTTCCAGCTAAATACTAAATCTGTTTGTAAATATTAAAGAACAGAAAAAGTAGATTTAAATTTTTGTTCTATAATTTGTAAACAACAACACCAAAACATTTTATTTACTTCCTCAAACTTTTATAAACTGACATGACTAATGGTACATGTAAATGCGCTTTAAATACCAAGGAACGTGCATCAAAAAGAAAAGAAAATACACGCCAAGGGAGCCAGTCCGCGAGCTAAGAAAATCAAACAAGAAGGTGAGATTTAAAGTCAAGTTAAACTTTTAATATCACTGTAGGGGCAACTCTATAAATAGTTGAAGAAGTCGGCGCATAAGTAGGTGTAAACCCACTTAGCTGTAACTATATCAAACCAACTCCCGCGGGCTTATCACTTCTCACTCGTAGCTTACGAGTGCCACAACTTTATATCTGCCATTGTTGTTTATTCTGAACCGACGGTATTAAATCCGCTGCTGAGACTTTCTTGTTTAAGTTTTGTTCTTAATCGGAGCAGGTAGCTGAAGTCCTAGAGCGTTTGAATGGCAGATACGTTGGAGATCCATGAATTGATTATTCTATATACATTATTTACACATACACCTTTGATTCTTTAATTAATTTGCTTACATGAATAAAGTACTGTAGTTAATTTAATATTTATTTTTGCATAGGTATCGGCAAACTAATTATTATGTTATCGAATAATGAATACCTATTAGTTTCGTTGCTTACAAAATACCGTTCTACAATACCCCCGTGTATGTAACAATAGACTAAGGGACCTATTTTCAACTCCGAAGATTCCAAAAGTCCCTGCTCTTGATTATGCCTTCATCCTTCAAAGTGGGCCATCGCACGCGCCTGCCGCCTACTTGGCATGCTATCAAGAACACTCCAACATTGCTACAACTCTCTAAACATGTAGGAGATATGTAAAGAGGGTCATTTCTTTGATATAGACGAATGTTTGAGGGTAGTTTCAAAAGAAATTGCTAATCTAAGCGAATGTAACCGTGAAAAGAGGGCACGTTTGGTACACGGGGCGAATATTTCGGTTGTTAAGTATGGTTGACATGACACGCAACGTCTATTAAAAATATTTATATTTTTCTAAGAAATATGTTGCATTTCTTTTTATGAAATTACTTTACTTTGCAGCTTCAAACTATAGCTGTAGAATTCACTTTACTTGCATCAATGCAGTAAGAGTTTGTGTATCTGTCGAAACTATTTTAGCTGTTAATAATTATTACGATTTGTCTATACATATGCATTTTTTTCAAGTGTTTTAACAATCAGTTGCAGATTTCTCATATAGAGATTTCGTATAGATTACTAGCACAAAGAACGTATAAATTTACAAGTTTGAATATTGCACATAAAAGCAAGCTCGAGATTTCTCATCCTTAAAGTTAACATGAAAAGTAAAAGCAGAAAGTTAAACTTTGTAATATAAAATCCAATACCGATACATTTTTCAAATGAACCGCACTGCGGGAATCCCTAGTGATAGTATAGTTTTGCATTTAGTTTTTCACTTCTGTGATAGTTATAAAATCTCCATCTTATATACTATTATAATCTATCTAAAACTTAACTTTCATTTGTATCACACACGATTAACAGTACCCTGTAAGTTTGTTCACGCCCGGGCAACATAACTAAGCCGGGTCTAATCAATTCCCTACAAGCCTTGTAACAAAACAAGTGACATTGCGTAAGCGATCCCAAGTACCAGGATTACATAACGCAAGTGGAAGTACTACGATCACCAGATGCGGAGGAGACAGGGTGGCGCGGCGCGGCTAGCCGGTTTATAGCTCGTCCACCTATTATTATTGTTCCCTACTAACCCCACGTTCCTTACAACACATTGCCCGTTATCCCTCGTAATAAAAGTGGGTCTCAATAATCAAAAGTCCGTAAATTTGCGCTTTTTATACACGGAGCAAATGTACGTAGCTATGAATTCTATTGTGTCGTGCCTTCGAGCAACTAGAGTGTTTTTACACGTTCGTGTACTATTTATAAGTGGCTGTTACTTACGTAAAAAATAGTGGCACCTTATGGCGTACGAATCGAAACTGTTATGTTACTCTTCGCTGTATGTAGTTGTTTTTATACAGCTGTATAAAACAATTAAGCGTCTTCATTAAGCACTTATTTACAACGTGTATAGCTAAAATACCGCGTCTTCGCTTAGCTTTGGTAAATGACTTTCCATTCCTATACTTACTATGGTATAAGGTACACGAATGGCAATAATGATACAATGTTATCTGTAAACCTATTCAGTGGTTTCTGCGTAATTCTCATAAAGACACAATAATAAATTATTTATAAAACTTTTTGGAGTTTATGTAAATGACACAGTACCGTAGTTAAGATTTCATAAGAGATGTCTAAAGTTTATATTAGTTTATTTATTTGGTTACAGCACCGAAGTAAACACAATGGTGTATCAGAATCAATTGCACATAAAGTATTTATTAAGTGTTACCACATATGGATGTAAACCACAAGAAACATTAAAATGTTATTGAAATTAAACAAATTTATTAAGCGGATTTATATGTAACGGATAGACCGCAGCGGTACAGATAAAGTTTATTGTAATGACTAGTATTTATTTACGCAACCTAATATTTAGGTACCTACTTCTGTGCCTCTATTATGAGTTTTTAATACTATAGTTTACTATACACGCTAGCGTCTATCGTGTAGAATTTGTATGAGAATCCGTACAGCGCCTCTAGCGGTTACGATACTGAACTACAATTCTCATACAAATTCTAAACGTCAACTGCAATAGTAATGTCCTTTACGTTTACTACAACAACTCATAATAGAGGCACTGAATTCATTTGAATTTGTTCACCGTGTTTATATAACGTGTACCGTTGTTCAACAAACTGACAGAACATTTCGTATGAGGCCAGCAATTTTACGTATGTTCATATTGTTTCCTGTTGATTTTCCTTAATCAATATTTACGTTTCGCCTACCATTAGCTACATCTCCAAATGACGACGAGTATGAATAAAGACAACACATCAAAACCCTGAAAAGGATGATTAAACATTCACTCACCAGCCGAGGGTCTAAACGACCCCAATCTAAAGTAAACCTTTGTGAAGATCGATTCTTAACATTTGAGTTTTCGTCTTATCGTGTCTTCATTAATCAAGGTTGTACTCTGATGCCGCTTAAGAAGCCTTTTCTAAGCTGTCTCCGATGAAACCGATCTTCGGAATGTCAAATACATTGAATAAGAGGCATTTCAGTTATGCTTCTTATTTAGCAAACATTAGGAGGAACAAGATAATTGATGCTCAAATCGACTTATAGTATTAGGTATATAGGTATTCTGGTCTTTACTGGAATAAAAACAAGGGAATTTCATACTATTAAAAAAAATCTTGATTTAGTAGTGTGACGTGAAATTTACGTATTAAATGATGAACATATTAAAATGTTTGATAGCAATTACTCGAAATAGACGCCAAAGTGGCCTCAACGGGTGAATTATAAGACTTCAAAAGTAAAGAGTTTTGAAACATTGAGCGGGGCACGTTGCCTTCCGTTGATATGGGCCCTGCGCGCAGGGAGCGTAGGCGTAGGGAGTGGGACGTAAGGGTCAAATCACACCGAGACGAGACGCGACGCGACGCTGCGCGCAGTCTTTCAACGAGCGACTCAAAATAGAACTTTATTTTCTACACGAAAAGATACACATTTCATTGTGAGAATTCAAAATACGTTGCTTCATGCAGTGCTGCGTCTCGTGACGCCTCGCGGCGTAGCGCGGTGCATCGCTACGCAGCCGTGCATCGTGCAAGATTGCCTACTTTTACGATGCACCTCGCGGCATTGAGATGCGTCTCGCGGCGACGCGCGGCGTAGCGCGAAATCACTGGCCTCTTCCAGTATCGTTGCGTCGCGTCGCGTCTCGGTGTGAGCTGACCCTAAGGCGTAGGGAGCGTAGGACGTAAGGAACGGGGAGTAGGGCGTAGAGAGCAGGGCGTAAGACACGCGCGTCTATTCTTATCGAGTTGGCCATAGTAAAGGTTTCGCCCAACCGTGTACCTCCTTACGCAAAATAATATTGGGTTGTATTCGAAAACCCTCGGAATTAGTCACTAAGCATTGTGTTACCAGGCGATAAACAGTTCAAAGTTTGTTTTAATGTTACTGACCCGACGTCACAATTATGACCCTTCACCCAGATGTTAGTGTGTTACGCTTAGTAATAACATTTATATTACTGTAACGTAATACGAGTAATAATACTACTAACAATTTATTGCCAGAGGTTATGGAATATCAATAGATTGCGATTATTTGTTTATATCATTTGTAGTAATATCCTAGGTCGAATAAACATTATGTTGTTGTATACAGCTACATAGACAATACACAATTAAAGACACACCCAGATGCAAAACAGAAAATTTTATTTATTCACACCGTCTCGCAAAAATTCCAACCAAGGACCCTTCAAACAACAACCTGACAGCATCCGTTGCATCACACATTACTTATTTATTTTTAGGAGTCTAACTAAATCGATGAAAATAAACTACCTCCGGAAACAAATCGCGCTAGCGGAGATTTTTTTACATCGGTTTGTTCCGGACGTGCAGAGTTGGAAACTTTACAATGTTGTTCTAGAGAAACTGTTATAAAAACGGAACGAACAAACCTTGTGTCCATTGTAGAGCAAAACAAAAAGCCTGTGAGCTGTGAAATGTTTAGTTGGCCCGCGGTGGAGCCGAGGTAGAGCCGGTGTAGCACGTCACTTGCATTCGTTTCTGTGGGAAAATATGTTTTTGTAACGGAAAGAAATAGTATCCAGTGGCCTCGATACAACGGGCCGTGAATTATCTATGTCATTCTCACAAACGAGTTTATAATTTGGTAGTGACACAATGTTTTAACGCTTCATAATTAGTTGAAGAGTTGTAAGCTAGAGAGTTATTATTTTTAATTAATATATATCCTTAGACCGGGCTTAAAACTATCTCCACACCAAATTTAATCTACACCGATTCAGAGGATTAAGCGAGAGAACTAACGTGAAACAAACGCGTAATCTCACTGCCGCTAAATTCCTTATTAAATGAAATTCACTCTTTTCCCCTCATACATTCCGTAATAATCTTCAATTTCAAACTTACAGTAATGTCACTGGTGAGAACAAGAAAAAGAGATTCTTTTTGTATGAACGCATCGAATGTGTAATTTCAATTTTTTCAGCCAAAGTATTATACCTGTTAGAAAAAATACAAAAAAATGAGCCGCACATTATTGTTTTGTAAATTGATGTTTGAGTGATGGAAGAAGTAACACCCAAAGGATCCTAAGTCAATAACTCAGCAGCGTCCGAGCAGTTCAACTAAAGGCACCGTAACGAGCCGTTAACAAGTTCCTTTTGTTAATGACCGAGGGATATATTAGGGACCAGTAACTGTGCTTGTTCGGTAAACCTTTGCCTCGGTATCGATACCCAATAAAATGTTTGGAGAGGGTTCTTTGAATGTACATATGTTTTGTGAACCGCTTTAAATGAAACAAACACTAAATGTTGTCTCAAGCTTACTGCAATATTAGTGAAAACTGCATTGAAATTAGTCAGGCTAGTCATGAGATAAGCAGGAGCAATTGAACAGAGGAACGGAAAAAAATCAAATAATCTTGTTATAAATATTTCTATTGAGTTAATAATAAAAAATGAAGCTAAAATATCGACTCGTTAGTATTTGTAAAAAAACTCGTTAGATTACCAAAACGTGTATTGAATTCAAAGGCAAGTCAACTATTTGTCGGGTATGCCCTTATTGAAATAGAAGACAAATAAATATAATCAATTATTAAGATTAAGACATTTTGCAATAATAGGATGAGGTGGATCTTCTGTGCATTGTTTCGCCGGATCGCTTGCTATATTTATGGAATTATCACACACTCATATACATAATTCTTTCTAGGAATGTCCTTAACTCGTGTGGCTTGCCCAAACAAAGTTGATGGCAAAACAATAAAAATGGCAACAAAGATTCATTTCTTTAATAAATATCTGTCCGGGCACCGAACCCGGAACTTTAATCAACACACTGAACCGCTATGAACTAGACTGTAGGGTAAAAATACTGTGATGCCTGATAACATTGTCATGCGGAAATATGATTATGTTAAAGTAAATCCGTTGTTGTGATATTAAATAACTTTTATCCCGCACCCGACCATCGCGAGTATTGTGTGAAGTGTCGCTCGTGATAACATTCATAGATAATGTGTTACAAAATATTATTGCGCAAAATTTTGCTGTCGCTATTCATCGTACACAGATAAGCAAAATATTAAACATATTAAACCCTTCAAACGTACTTAATCTATTAAGACAAAATTATTATTTAGTTTACAAGTAGCAGATATCAGCTAAGAACTAATTTTGGGGTAGGACAACCCTAAGAAGGGTTTATAGGGATCGAAAGTTTGTTTGAAAATCCTCCGATTTTCCAGCAAACTCTGTGATAGTATTTGTCTTTCGGGTTTAAATTAATTCATTTCCCGTTTGAATGATAATTTGTTTGAACCTTAGTAGATGGTAGGGAGCGTATATTGTTTGGTATAGTACCATCGCCTGTCTTGATTTAGAAGGAACATTTACTGAAAGCAACTTATTTTGCTATAACGGATAAAAATTCACATTGACGGCAAGGCTGACGTATTACTGACCACATAATATTCTTAATAACACCCTCTACTAACACACCTACCAACCTTATCCCAATTATAATCTTGTTGTGTGTGGGTCAAAGCTACCCAGGTGACAGCGGAAGAGTGGTGCTGCATGGTCGTTTACTATCTTCAATCCGTAAGAAAATATCTCCAATCTTATTGATCTGAGTTTATAACATCACTAGCTGTGCCCGCGGCTCCGCCCGCGTGGAACTCAGTGTGTCACAAAGTTTTTCCTACGTGAATCCCGACTCTGTAAGAAGGAATAATTCTTTCATACATATATTTTTGGTATCTTGAATCGTTTTCGCAACGCATGCAATGAAAGCCCTCGAGAATGAATAATTTTCCCCGTTTTTTCCACATTTTCTTTTATTTCTTCGCTCCTAATAGTTGCAGCGTGATGTTATATAGCCTAAAGCCTTCCTCGATAAAAGGTCTATTCAACACAAAAAAAAAATTTCAATTCGAACCAGTAGTTCCTGAGATTAGCGCGTTCAACCAAACAAACAAACAAACAAACTCTTCAGCTTTATAATATTAGTATAGATAAATGTGGTTACCCGGTATGGAAAATTTCAAGTCCGTTCGATTCCAATCATCCTTGTGCAAGTTAGTTTGTTTTCATGTCCTAGTTATTTCAAACATTGCGTTGTAAAACACCACGGCATCCCAACGATCGTAGCGCAAAAACGGGCCTTTATTTATACACCGAGCATCGTTCCGGCGGTGGCTAAGAATGTCAGTGCCTATACTTTTTAGGGTTCCGTACCCAAAGGTAAAACGGGACCCTATTACTGAGACTTCGCTGTCCGTCCGTCCGTCCGTCCGTCTGTCATCAGGCTGTATCTCATGAACCGTAATAATTACACAGTTGAAATTTTCACAGATGATGTATTTCTGTTGCCGCTACAACAACAAATTTAAATTTTCACAGATGATGTATTTCTGTTGCCGCGACAACAACAAATACTAAAACACTGAATAAAATAAATATTTAAGTCGAAATATGGCTTCGACGCTTCAGCGATAAATTAGTTACCTTTCGGTCCAAGAGATGGCGTTGCTTGTGGCTACAAAAAACTAAAGTAAATATTTAAGTGAGGCTTTCATACAACAGACCAGATTTTTTTGGCGTTTTTATACATAAAGGTACGGAACCCTGCGTGCGCGAGTCCAACTCGCACTTGGCCGATTTTTTGTTAGATGCCGTCAAATAAAGGACTTTTTCCACGTATCGCAAAAGATCATATTGTGAGTTTTACGAGGGGCTTTTATTGCGTCCGGTAAACCCCCCCCCCTCCCCCCTTCTCCTCACCCGCGACCCCTTCTTTTATTGTTTTGTTTGTTAATTAAAATTACTGCGATACGCTCTTTATTCACGTCTTTGTTTATTTCACATTGTACCTACATTGTTGTGCTTCATTTATGTTACGTACGAATTATTTGTGAATCGCTGACTGTACTTTATAGTAGAGTACTTTTATTTCCTACAATGTTGTCTTCTAGTGTCGTTTCGCGTCTTTTTTTCCTGTAAATTAATTTAAAATACTTGAAGATGTATCGTACTTGTCATTTCCCAATCATTCTAAGGGCTGCCGCAAGTCCCTTGCTTATAAAAAAACAAAATGAATGTAAATAACACGTTAGTTTACAAAAAGATCATTTCGCTACATTATACTTTTATTATATTAGATACATTCATATAATTTAACAACGTTAATCGTATTAATCTTAAAACTAGTAAGAAAAAAATGTAATTCGCCAATAAAACAATAATTATTTTATTATATTCATGACCTGATATTTAAGCCAACATCGATGACGTGTTTCGTTGTGATCAGAGTCCACAGACAATTATCTTAGTACCGTAAGCCGTGTGAAAGGACTTCATTAAAAAAATATGACCCGACTATTATAAAATAGTGCTCTCATAAGTTCTAAAATTAAAATGGTTTATGTTTGTGCTCACTATTTTGCAAATTTATAATTTTCCTAGAATACACTAATAAGCTTAGAGCTAGCGATATTTTTAGCTTCAGTTAGTACTTCAGTCAGCTTTATGAATTATTTCTAGCAATGTTATAAATTTACACAAGAGACTGACGTAATATTATACAACATTCGCAACTTGCGAATCCCTGTTGCAGCATTGTGACATTGTTAAATTACAATCTGATAGTGAAGTAAGGTATTAAAATCAAATTATTTCGTTTTAACGCATTTAAACTGGAATTAACTCCGCTCTCACAAATCCGGGAACATCCGAAATGTTTAAATATGTAAATGAACTAAAAACCGCAATCAAAACGTTTAAACAGATTCGTGTCCAGCGGCGTGTGAGCAAAACCCGTTTTAAAATTTAAGCTTCGCATTTTATCAACCTTCGAAATAATTGTTGATAAATATTTCATTCAATTTGTGAATTTTACTGGAGTAATTTATCATAATTATAACACCTAATCCAATCAATTTAGTAGACATATTAATCAAAACACTTATATATTATTCACGACGCTTTAAACGTATCTAAGTCATGAAGTTAAATGGCAGAAGGATGTGAAATAACGCATTCTGTAAAAAACATTAAAAATTATATTAAATATGTGAAATTTTTATTTACTATGCCTATAAATACAAATTTAAGAAGAACTCTGTCATCGAACAAATCGAATAAGGTTATCAACCTACGAGTAGGTATGTATTTTACTTATGAATACATTGCACGCTTACCAACCGGAAGAACTAAGGAATAATGTCTCGTCCGACATTCAGCGAGATACACCCCAAGTAAAGAATATTGGCTTTGACTCAAATAAAAATAGCGTCCCTTATGTATGTTTTATTCAATCGCGAAACAAAACTTGTACCCTTTGCCTATCTATAGTCTCGCATCTCATGTCTCGCTAATGACCCGGAAGCCTATGTTTCTATTACATCACACGAGGCCTCGCCGAGATCGTTCCACTTACAGCGTACAGATGTAAATGCAGTGAAACCTATAAAATGCAAATTACGCCGCTCGATTCAATCGCTTTGCCGATCTAAATGGTAATAATTCGTAACTACTGCTACGAACCACCGTAGCGCTTTGCTACGCCGTAGAATCAATGTAGACCCAATTGGCGTAGACCCAACTGGATCTGTTCTGGTACCCTTTATTGTTTTCTTAAAGCCTCTGTGGTGGTTCGAAGTAGCTGTTCTAGAAGTTTAGATAATTTAATGTGTGATAGTATTTTAAAGTACGTATTTACAGAGAGAAAAAGAGAATTAAAGATACTAGAAATTGGTTTGAAGCTATCCATTTGTACTGGTTGTAATAAATTTAAGAAAGCCATTTTATAAGAAGATAAACCAAAAGTATTCGGCTTTTTATTATGTCGTTTTTCAACCATGAAGGATCTTATTTCATTTAATAAAAGTCTATAGGGTCTTAAAAAGACTTGATTCTAACAAAGGAGCAGGCCCGGATGGAATACCCTCCTTATTTGCGGTACGATGCGCAAGTGCACTAGCATTGCCGTTATCCATAATAATAAACAAGTCTCTCAGTGCTGGTACTTTTCCCACTCTTTGGAAACAAGCTCTGGTTGTACCATTACATAAAGGTGGCAATAAGGACTCTGTAAAGAACTATAGACCCATATCTATCATCGTTGTGTTTGCCAAAGTGTTTGAAAAGTTGGTATGCCCTATAATATACTGGCATGTAAAACATCTCATCCTACCACAACAACATGGTTTCATGAAGGCACGGTCAACTGCAACTAACCTTCTTTCTTTCGTTGAATTCCTAACAGATGGTATTGACCACGGTCAATCAATTGACGTAATATACACAGACTTTAGCAAGGCGTTTGACAAAGTAGACCATGACATGTTGTTGTACAAACTTTCATGTATAGGAATAAACGGTGTATTTCTAAACTGGTTCAAGTCTTACTTAATGAATAGGGAATCTATTGTGGTAGTAGGAGGTTTTCGCTCTAGGTCATTTGTTGCCTCTTCTGGAGTTCCACAAGGGTCCCATCTTGGCCCTGTCCTTTTCAATATATTCATCAACGATATCGACAGATGTTTCCAAAACTCATACTTCCTCATGTTTGCTGACGACTTAAAGTTTTATAGGATAGTAAATTCAATCAACGATGGACAGCTGTTGCAGAGAGATCTAGATAATCTAGCTGCATGGTGTAAATATAACGGTATGAGCTTAAATTCTGACAAATGCCATGTGGTACGCTTTACAAAAAAGAAGATGCCGTTGACACGATCCTATTATATTATTATATTAATGACATACTACTGAAGGAGGTTGAGCAAATTAAGGACTTGGGCGTTATCTTAGACAGTAAATTGCGATTTAACCTACATATTGACAGCATAATCAAAAAATCTCTTAAAATGCTAAGTTTTATTTCAAGGAATTGTAGGGAATTAAAAAATCCTATTACAAGAATTTCAATTTACACATCACTGGTGCGCAGTTCTTTAGAATACTGCAGCATTGTCTGGAACCCTTATTATGATACATATATAAAACGTATAGAGAGTGTACAGAAACGTTTTTTATGGCAGTTGTCCTATAGTTGCAATTTAGCTAAAATACTGCCAACTTATGTAGATAGGTTGCAGCATTTCAAAATGAATTCACTCTCGCAGCGCAGAACAATCTCGGAAATCTTGTTCCTGTACAAATTAGTGAATGGGCACAATGACGACCCTCATCTTCTGTCTCAATTAAGTATAGCCATTCCTAGGAGAACACCTAGTTACTTGAAATACATTCCTTTTGTTGGAAAACAAGCACGGTCAAATCTAGGATATTATTCGCCCATTAACAGAATGTCTAGAAGCTACAACAACGTACATAATAAAGCTCAACAAAATTCGAGTAGTGCTGATAAACACGACAAACCTCTAACATTAGATATATTTTCCGACCCCATAAATCAATTTAAATATTCAATCAAAAACTTTACATCACCATAAATTATATCACTACTTTTAATCAGCCCTTATTATTTAAATTTGTATTCGACATTTTATTTATTTTTTTGACATCTTTTTCCGTTTTTCATTTTTATTTTTATATAATATGTTATTGACAATTTTTGATGGTTTTGACAATTTTATTATTAATTGATTGATATTTTTTAATTGTAAGACATAATTATGTAAATTCATGATTCTTAATTTTTTAATTCTTTTTAGATTTTGTTTTAATATATTATGATGACATTTATATTCTAGGTTAAGTCAAATTGTTTATGACGAAGTATTTTATTTTTATTATTGAATATTTTAAATTAATTATTATTTCAATAAGATGTAAAATTATATAAACTGTTCAATTTTACTTTTAATTTTGTGTTAGTTATATTTTAGACTCAACAGTATGATTTTGTGGAAAAATGTACCAATTACCAATTGTTTATTGTCCGTGTAATTTGATCATGACGTTTGCACCTGTAATTGAGGTGACACTAACCTAATGTTGGCGCTTGTGTAATTTTAAAATTTTGTAACAGTGTACACTTTGTTGGTGCAACTAAATAAATAAAATAAAAAAAAAAAAAAAAAAATTTATTATGAATTATGCCCTGCTGTGTAAGAGCAAGGCAAGATTATGGATTGTGTATTTTATTATTTCTATGATATCGCGTGTAAAACATATTTTAGAGTTATACTCGTATTATTACCAAATATCAACGGTAATTTCTCAAATAAATATATTTTGTAAATAAATAGAAGTTATCGCTCTTGCAATCACTTAGCTGAAAATGAATATGAAAGACACTAAAATTTAATTTTTTAACTTACAATAATATTCATAATATTTGAGTGAGACGTGAGTATTTTCATAATGACGCTAACTAGATTTAAATGAAATTCTTGTCTTGATTTATAATCCAGAGGGCCATATCACCGGCCGTTATCGTCCCTCTGTATCCCCCGCGATCCCTCGCGATCCCCCGCGATCCCCCGCGACCCCCCGCGATCCCCCGCTGCTACTCCGTGCGTCACGGTTATCTGCGCCCCGCTGCCTTTACTAGCTCGGTGACATTTTAAGACGTAAAAATGTACTACGCTGGCTCATAAATTTTACCTTTACTGACTCGTCATTACTGTAAAACTGACAGAAATCGTCCATATTTTTGATGTAAATCGTAGCGCAGCGAAAAAGTTTTATCAAACATAAAAAAAATTTAAAAACAAAATACTGTTTTTATGTAAATCGTAGCGTAACGAATAAGTTTTATCAAACATAAAAATGTTAAAAACATAAAACAGACTTTAAAATTGATAAATTATCAAAATCAGTTCAAGAAATAAAAAATGAATAGATTCATTGTGACCTTTCAATCCTCGATAGATCTTTATGCATCTTTATCTACTTAAGTTTTGGTGTTTCGTAAATACCAATCGATCCATTAAAACCTTTAAACCTTTAATACTCGCCTTTACTACCTATTTGATTCCTTCACATATTATGGACTTAACTGCGATTTACGCTGTAGTAACTGACACCTCAACAACTTTACCAGTTAAGATTATATTTTCTCTTGATCACAAGTAATAAGTAAAACTGTAATCTAGACAAAGAAGATGGATAACGTAATAATGAAATTTTATTGTGAATAATTGCTTTTGTGATTCTTATCAAATTAAGATAAATCTATTGACGCAAGAATCATCAATATTGGGCGACTCGACTTTTTAAGATCCTCACAAAGACCAAAAACATAGTTGGCTAAAAATAATGTAGTCTTACAATATTAATGAGTGAGTTACTGACATTCCGCACGGCTCAGTTGCCACGGGAATTACGTTTAAATATACATTTCACTTAACCTTTAGCAGCACAAAGGTCTATTTACTTAATATCTACATAAAATGAAAGGTTATAAAAAGCTCGAAGTATTTCATTACTTAAGATATTTTTAATTTATGTCAGCTGTTTGTAATTTACTGGATGACTAACTCGATGGAAGGGTTTTATTCCTTAAAAACACACGATCACTCATTCATCAAATCTTTCTATCGTACACCACACCGAGACCCAGCCAGGATTTAGGTTAGAGGTATGGTTCGAAGGATACTTGATTTGTAATACAGACAACATTTTTGAACATTAGAGATGCATGCAGGATTCCATTCTAGGCTCCTGTGTACAAAAGTGTCATTCTCTTGTTCCACCTAATTGCACAAGAACTATGCAAGCTCATCATCTATCAATCAACCCACGATAAGATTTTGATGCCATGAACAATGAACAATACATAAAAACAATAAAATACACACCCCGATGGAAGGCAGATGGGATACGCATCCTGCGTATATTGGTTGTTGTATAGGTACATATTTTACTCGGAATTCCAATACGAGCGCTACTTATCATGTCAACTAAGAACAAGTATGGGTATAGATGTGCAATATTCCATGCCCTTATATCCGTTCCGTGTAAAGGGTCTCTTATGGTTTGCATTCGAAAAATGAATAATGTATAGAAATCGAATGCAAAATTTATTCCACTGTACTTTGCTTGACATAACATTTTCTTTAAAATAGAGGTGCCCGATTTTTTTTTAATACGATCAATTTTTTTATTTCTTTAAGAACAATGAAAACAACAAATGCATGTAAGAAGATGTTTTGTGAAAAAAAACTGGCATGAAATAATAACCCAATATATTTGTGTTGAAAAATCGCAAATCTAAAAATAAATAGGTGTTTACTCTTCTTGAATTATTAAGGGGTGACCACAATAGAGCCCAAACTCCTTCCTTAAACAATAATATCTCTTGATATACGACGAGTATACGACGCAACGTGTATAAAAAGCCTCCGCCTAATATTTCGAGGCAAAAAATACGCGAAACAATCCTTATCTAACAAAGAAAAAACCCTTTGTTATTCATCCCTTTGTAAATAAAAACACTCGCTGCTACCGGAAGCTAGAGGGCGGCGGCGGTCAAATTAGGGTGTGCGGGGGGTGCCAATGTCCGATGGTAATGAGCGACTGATTGCCGGCCTCGTTTGAGTCCACGCCGTGTGTTCTCACTGCAGATGGAAAACAAACAGGCCAGAATAGGCCTACCCCAGGCCTACCCCAAGGCGATCTGTCTGTGTTCGGTATCACAGCGTATTACGGTGATGCCGCTAAACTGTTTTCGGAAGCTGTCGCCTTTGACGCACCGCAAAATTTCGTTCCGCTGGTTTGCTACGTTTCAGTTCCCTTGCTAGACTGTGTCATCTCCGATCTACTCATGTATCACGGCAATCCGATATTATTCCTAATTAACATACTTCAAAAAAAGTTGGTTCTTTGTGTGTTTACTCATAACTTCTTAGCGAATACATCGATTGTGATAATTCTTTTTATCCTTCATGTGACCGATTTTTTAGCGACTTTTGACGAACATTTTTTGATTTTGTCTCTAATTGTGTATTAAATCGATTTCGACTACGATGATGATGTTCTTATTTTATTATTTGTCGATGTTGAAGTCATTTAATGAAAGAGCCGGCGTTGCACTGGTGATTACCCAGGTTTTGCGCGTGTCGATAGGCGACGATGACCACTACCATCAGGGGGCTCGTCTACGTCTGCACTTAAGGCTATAAAAAATGAGTAATGAGCCGATAAAAGGCAAACATGCCACCAGATAGCAAGTGGTTACGGTAGGACATGGACGGAAGTACAAAAATACTAATGATTCCAAAGATTAAATAGAATGATGTCACTCGCATAATTTCCAGCTTTTCAGCATTGCAAAAAATGTAAAGAGACATTTAGAGAACAAAAGAATCTTGCGTAATCAAGTAGCTCCAAAGAGGGAAACAATTCAAAGTTAAAAATATAACGACAAATAACGACATAAAATTATACGACAATAAAATTAACGACATCGGGTACTAAAATTGATTTAAAATATCAGTTGCTACTAAAATATAGATAGTGAAATTTCTTCAAGATGATGTGTATGAGTACGAGTTAATAATGTCTACCCAAAATATGAGATAACACCGTCCCTGGAAAGGGAATACCACGTGCCATTTATGGTGGTCAATTAGCACCCGAATTCCTTCGAGTAACACGCAAACTAGCCTTAAAAGTTAGCTATTGCGTCACCTGAGTCACCTGCCATTAATCCGTACCGCGGCTCTGCGATCGCGCATCGGAATGTTAAAGTCGTAATGTTCTGTTTACATCCTGTGGCCTCGATTTTACACCCTTCAGTCACACGATGACTAATGTGCATTAAATACCTGGTGAAATAAATATAGGTAGTGATTCTTCACGGTCCATTTTTTTGTTTCTTAATTTCAAGGTCATTTTGCGTATGCGTATTTTAATAAATTTTATGTAAAATAATTATGTCTTAAAATTATATTTACCGTAGATAAAGGAACGAGAATTGGACAACCATAATGTCATGAGTGCTCTCATACATATCAAGTACTACTACGTTTTATTTTTGACTGACCATTAAAACGTCGTCAACATTAATATTCTCTTTCAAGCCGGTCTTAGCCCATTTTTCATCAACAAGCTTAAAAAGAATTCTAAGGCCCGTTCACATACGCTTGGAGCGAAACCCCAAATCAACACAAAAAATAAACTAAGTCTTACGAGTGAAAAGATTACCCGTCATGACGAGAATCTTAAATAGCTGCGATGGATATATCTGAGGCAGTTAATCGTCCCTCGGAATAATTTAGCATGTTTTCCCGAAGTGGCCGACTGACGGCGAAGGTCAGAGGCAGGAAGCGATCGTCACCGGTGCCGTGACTACGGACGATAAAGTTTGGGCAACGCACCATTCAAATAGGTCAACATCAATACTCATGTCTAACTTAACATGCCAAACAACAACAGAATATAGGAACATTTTGTTCAGAAAAGTTTGTGGAGTTGTCTATATCTATCTATCTATACATGTAATAAAACTTGAACTGATCACTGTTTGTGCACGCTAATCTCAGAAACGGCTGAACGGATTTTTATGGGACATTCTGGGAGAAAGTGGATGCTGTGGAGCAACATAATAGGCTACTTTTTATCCCGGAGTTCCCGCGGAGTCGGGATTCACGTGGGAAAAACTCCTATGTTCGAACGAAGTCACGGGCAAAAGCTAGTTCATATAATTTATTTTCTACCAACGAACTCGTTGATATGATGTTAGCGATCACCGTTAACCGTAGACATCAGACATACTAAAGGCGGTAAACTCACCGCGTTTTCACCAAACAAAGAAAAGCGAATAGGGAATAAAGAATAAAGTACATAAAATACAATCTCAATCTCTTCTCGGGCACACGACGAGTTGTTTGGCAACTGACTCAAGCAAGATGTGAGAGCTAGCCGGGTTTTCATGGAAAGGCGGGTTATTTAATAGGAAAATTACTGTTACTGACAGACAAATAATGCACAGCTTTAAGCTTTATATCGAGAAACATAATATGAATATAAGAGAAAGAATGAAAGAGTTATTATAAAAATATACCTAAAGTTTAACCATTTGGCGAAAATGAATTAGGTACCTGCGATTTACGTGAATTTTGAATTTTATTCTTTTTGACAGAATATGTTCTTGAAAACGTTACATTTTTAACAGGAAAACTCATATAATACCAACTAAGTAATAAAAGTAAAATACTCATCAATAGTTGGTACTCATAACATTGCTGTAATCCGAACAATCCCTCATAACGACAAACTCAACAATCGTCTCGCGAGACATAAGTTTGTATTGATTGTAAGACATTAAACACCAACTTGTCAGTAAAATTATTTGAGCACAAAATGTTTCTTCAGGGAGTCTTTGTATCCTTAACAACTTTGCAATCTACAATCTCTCAAACGTACAATTCAAATATCACACCGAAAATTATCAATTTGCTCGGTCTAAAATAACTTTCAGTGGAATAAGTAAAATGTACAATTTTTTGTGATGATTTTATTGATTCATTTAACAGTATTACGAAATGATTACTAGGTATAGAATTATGTTAGTCATGCAATATTAATGTCGATGACATCACCGGGTATTCGTAATAAACGGTACGGCTTAGTGATCGATATCTCAGCGACACGGCCATTTATTTGGTAAATAAAATGAATGCTTTATTTCACATCATGGAATGTATAATTAGGTCAAATAAAGGTCGTTGGTAACCCGCTGCGTGGGATTCCTATTTGTGGTTTATTTATTTCAATCGAAGAGCTGGCGAGAATCTTTCTTATGGATATCATCAAATCACCGCGCATTATTTACTCAGACATAATGTAGACATATAAAAGTGAAAAAGGATACTCACTCACTCATCCTCTTATTCACTGATTAAACAAGAAATCTTGAAAACTACATGCCCTGTGAAGATGAAATTTTGCTGAGAGGTAGTTTCTGAGAAGATTTTAGCAAAGAAAGAATTTTGTAATATTCCACCACGAGAGGGCGTAAATAGGGGTTGAAAGTTAAAAGTACTTCCGCATGGATTAAACTGAGAGCAAAAGCAAATATCCTGGAATTTAAAATTAAAAAATAGCCATCTTTGTTTGACTACCTATAATGACTACTTTGTACATTGCACGAATTATCACAGCTTTGACAGCTGAGAATACCATGAACATATCAAAACCTTCGCATAGTCATTCGTGAAAGTCCGTCTTTATTTATCTGAGGGTCTGTCCTATACATGGGGGGTCGCGCCTTCGCGCATTTTCGGGAATGTGTGTAAGCGGCCGAATCCAAATATGACTGGTTTTTAATTATTTTCTCATTGTTATCCAAGTATATTTAAATATCCAAAAATATATTATGAATTTTAATTATTTTTATGTCTGCATCATAAATCAATTTGTAAGAATCTTCTACATAAGCTCATGCGTCTGTCCACTACAGCGCCACAAACAAACAAACATGAATACATAGGCTATTAAACAGATTATCACACCCTTTCCTCCGTATCGCGTAGTCAAGTAAAATATTCGCTCATTCTACGACTAACGAATACTAGCCGTTACTTTAACGTTATCAATAAACACGAATTGTGTGGTATAATTACTACGGGTCCGGAGCTTGTCATAAAATGCCTTATTAGTAAGTGTCGCGACTGACCACGCCTTTTAGCACGAAAACCAACATCGTCACGGTGTCAAACGCTATCATTATAACAAGTAAAACAAATGGGAGTTAGCGGATCATAGAAATTTTGTATGATTTATTACGTTGTTATTGATTTATAAGTTTCATTTTATAAGAAGTGAATAGTCAATTGCCTATTTCGTGACAAACGAGCTTCCTAATGGAAAATTTCCACCACAGCCCAGGGGAATATAAGGAGCATTCCATTGTCGGTGAATAAATGGCTAGCCGGTAATGAAAAAGATTTAAATATATTTGATGGTTAGTGCTAATAACGTGGGGGATATTACCTGATGGCTAAGCAAGATGGGGCACAGATCAGCAACCGTTAGCAATACCCTCGTCCATTGTTCAGCAGGGTGCACTACGACCAGGAGAAATTAACCTGATCTCCAGGTATTAAGTAGGTACCGATTGTGCCCCATATTTGAGGTTATATATGACACATCATTCATACTGCCACTGACCCACAATATATTATGTACCCATATTGAAGTCGTCAAAAGTATGAAATTGTCACTTTCCCCTACAAACGAATTTACCTGTATTCACAGTTCAATTTAGCTTGTAAGCATTTACTGACGGCTGCTTTGGAGCTTGACATCTGTACTAGTGTATGTGTATGACTAGGGGAGTATATGTAAGTGTCTGATGGTAGTTGTGTTTGCACAGTGTACGACTGGTGTTATTGGTCCGGTAGCTGATAGTAGTTGTGTGTACTAGGAGCGCATAAGGTATAAGTGGCTGATGGTGTGCGTGGTGTGTTGCAGGCGCGGCGCGATGTGCGCGTGCCCGTGGCGGCTGCACGCCCTCACCGCCGCGCTCCTGCTCGCCGCGCATCTCATTAAAGGTATGTACATTTAACTTCAAAAAGCTTCTGACAAAAAACTGAGTTCAACATCGACAAATATGTTATTGTCTGCGTTGGTGAACCCTTAGGTCCTTCTCACACTACGCTATTCATTAGCTACGCGACTGCAACGCAATCTAAAATTTGCTGTATCTGACACTGTTCACTGACAGGAGACGCATCGTAGACACGTCCCTTTTTTACTCGGACAACATCCTAAATGTAATAATGTAATAAATCTTGTAAATAGCGTTGTTTAAGAAAGGCTTTAGTACCGGTATTGTCAGCAGGCGACCGGGATCACTTAACATCAGATGGCTCATCTGCTTGTTTGCCTGCTTAGGCTATAAAACGTCAAAAACTAACTTTCAGATGTCGCTCAAATTTAAACAAGTATCTGCTTACGAATCAATCATAAAAGTTATTGCTTTTCCGTGTTGAAGTTGGTATTTTTCTTTTTTAAAATTTCCCATTGTTTGTTTCTCGGAATAAATTATAAAGGAATTATAGGAAAAAGTTCAGAGCAAGAGATTACATGCGAACTTTCTACCACGTTCGACAGACCTCATAAAAGCTGTGACGCACTCCAATGTTAACGATAGATCCGCCAAACAGAGACCTATATGACGGAAGATACATCATGAAGATAGCCGTGATATGAGAATCGAAACCGCGACGGATCTGTTAGCACTACAAGACTAAGAAGAATTCCTTACTTTAAACAAGAGATTATTTTGCAGTTTCGTCACCTAGTTGATAAGCCGTCTTCATGTATAACAGCGGTAGTACATAACAGTGGTAGTAATAAGAATATGTGCAGAAGTGCGTTGAAAAATTAAATGCATGATGAAGTGCTTTGCGGAAATGTAATAACAGCTGCAGCATAATAAGGTTCTGCACTCGCTTCCTGTTAAGATGTACTCTACTCTAACACTCTTCAACTGAATTTAACCAACGTACCCTTATGTCTCTACTTAACATGTTATCTGAACTATAAGTGCAAAGTAATAATAATATAATAATACTCTTTATTGTACACCATATAAAGAAACATAAAGAGACATAATATAACCAAATGAAATACAATAGGCGGTCTTATCGCTAAAGAGCGATTTCTTCCAGACAACCTTAGGGTAAGAAGAAAAAGGTAAGGATACAGATTAAGGGCGGGGTGTACTAATAATAAAAAGCAAAAACATAAATATGTGACAGATGTGAAAGGAGCTAGATATGAAATTCTCGAAATTAGGCAAACAGAAAAAGGTAACTTATGATGATAGCAATAAGAGGATTGTGAGGATAAGGTTAACATTATTGAACCTGTAGGTAATGTTCTTTAACTAGCTTTTTGAAGGAGTTTAGGGAGCCAGCGAGACGAATAGATTGGGGTAGGGAGTTCCAGAGGTGGACGGCAGTGACTGAGAAGGAATTTTGATAGAAGGAAGTAGAATGTGAAGGAGTGCTAAGGATGAGGTTTTTAGAGGAGCGCAGGGATCGATCGTGGGTTACATGGAGAAATTTAAAGTTATCTTTAAGGTATGGAGGATATTTTGGATCAAATAAGACATTGTAGAGAAGACTGAGAATATGAGCATTACGGCGAAGGCGAATTGGGAGCCACTTGAGTTTGGTGCGATATTCAGAAATGTGATCATATTTTCGGAGACCAAATATGAACCTTATGCATACATTTTAAAGGCGCTCAAGTTTATTTAATTGCTCCTCAGAAACGTCGAGATAGCATACATCGGCGTAGTCAAGAATAGGAAGAAGCAATGATTGAGAGAGCGAAATTTTTGTTGGAATGGGCAGCACATTCTTAAGCCTTCTTAACGAGCCTACTGCAGCAAAAAGCTTCCTACTAACTTCAGTAAGTTGCGGTACCCAGGAGAGATGCTGATCCATATAAATTCCCAGGTTTTTTACTTTGGTTGAGTATGGGATAGTCACATTGTCAAGAGTGATACTGTACGTTATCACAGTATTTCATTCATATTTTAAAGTAGAAAAAATAAACTGATATAAAAACGATTTGTTTGTTAGTAACGAATGAACTCGAAACCTACTGGACTGAATTAAAAAATATTTTATTATTAGAATGCTTATATTATTTCTAAGTTTCATAGGCTACATTTATTCGCGGAATAATTTGCTGTTCCCGCGTTTATGTTGGCAGATTACTTTGTAAGATAGCTTTATTATTTTGTAAAAAACTTTTATTTTAATACCAGTTAAAGGTCGAATAAGAAAGGATACTCTAAGCACAACCAAATTTATTTCGTACTTTGTACGGTGAAAAGGTGTTAAATAAATAACCGCGGATAAATACCGCGGCAGAGGTCCCGGTGGGCAGCAACAATCACTTAGTCTAAACGGGTGTAATTGATGGTGGTGGCGGTCCCGTGGCGAGGCCTTGGATCCTCGTCGCGAGCCAACCACACCACACAACACTCAATTACCTTCAAATATAACTATACGAAAATTACGCATACTAACAACAATTTAATGTTTTAAGAACAATTGTGCTCCGGATAGGAAGGTGTGGAGCCGGTTACACTTTTTTAGAGGCGACCATCTCAGTCCTCAGGGGTAGCAACGCATCTGTGACCGAATTAGAACGAGACCCATTGAGTCTAGTATTGGGTCGGTCGCAGTTGTCATGGGCGGCAGCGGAAGGTGGTGCTGCATGCTCGTTTGCTATCTTAATTCTTTAAAAAAATACTAATACGAGTATACGATACATTGTATTTATAAGCTCAGTTATGTTTTACTAGGGACCCGTTCTGCGATAGAATTTTAATCGTAGCTATTTCCATTTTTAAAGGTCGCTTAATTTGACTCTACGAATATTTAAATGTCATGTCACGTCGTAACATACGCATGGTAGTTTCCAAAGTAACATAATCACCTTAATTCCTCTCAGTATAAATGTTAACTGTGCAAATTCAGCAAAATTTTGTACGCGGTATCAGAGTACGTGCAAGAATTGAATCCGAATCCTCTAGTTCGAGACTTCAATGTTCAAACCACACCGCTATAGCTCATTGTAAATAAAATTTATTACAAAATCCTGACTCAACATCACAAAATATCACAAATACCACGTAAGAACATTTCAGCTGTTGTGTAAATGAATTCCGCGACCTGAGTTTTGATCCGGGTCTGATGTTTTATACGCTAGGGCGAACATGAAAGCCGTATGCCTATTCCCAATACAAATATAACAAAGCTTTCAATTTTGAGCCGTGAAGGGCTCAGGATTTGCCTTAAAGTTCAGCTTAAGCCTTTTGCCCTTTCTACGGATGAGGCACGGTGTTTCAGGTTACCTACTGAAGGTTGTAGTAGTGTATTTTAACATACCTACTACATGGTGTTGCTCCCGCACTTACAAGTCATTTATCTGTGGCATAATAAATATATTGAACGTGACCACCGATATTAGCCGGTTGGTGGATCTGTAATCGTTTGTCCAATAATCAACGAGTATCAACAACATTATGTGGTTGGCTACTCTGCGATCCATCGACAATTCATCTATAGTCATAGACACCGTCTGCTTTATTTATGGTAGTACATAATTAAAATTATTTCTCCGCAAGTAAACATCCGTCAGAAATAATAAGATTATGTTTGTTTGTTATGTATTACAAGGAATATTTATTTATTTATGTAAATTTAAATAAACCTAATATCCTTAATTATATAAGGCGAATTATGGATCGGTTGTCTGTGGCACTCTGCAACTTTTTGTCACTCTTGTCGATGGAATCGATCTAGCTGTGATCCGGCTAGCGATGGGTCAGTCTGGTTCTTGCGTGGGTCCGGGACGCACACCTGGCCCACCGCCGACTCATGTAAAGGGGTCACGCTGCTGCCTGACGCCATTTTCTGATAGTAATGTGGTAGACTGGACACCACGTTTTTTTTGTAACGCGCTTCACGCGTGATGTAAATCTCGGTTCGCGGTCCGCGCCCGCCATGCTGACGCCTCGTTACGTGGAGAGAATCAGGTGAGACATATCACCACTGCGACCACCATCGTCACGCCACGCATGCCTCGCCTCGAACACGCAGTTGCCAGCCGTGTGGCCAGCTCCGCCTGCGCTCCCTGATCTTCCGGATTGGAGGCCAACCACCGAAGACGACGGCGCGCACCGCCAGCTTCTGCCAGCACCTTGGCCGCGTCGACGGTCACGTTCGCCACGTGCCTAACCTGTACATGCGCACACGCACGCCACGTGGAATCCCAAGGACTTCCATCTGCTTGCCTGCCCTGACGGCCCACAGGTTCCGGGTAACGGCTGCTTCGAGCTTCGGAATCACGGGACACCGTCGGACGACGCCCAGGATAATCCCCGAGGTCCCGTGGGAGAGCTGACACTAGTGTGCGGATTACCTTCCCGTCCATGGTACCATGCGTGAGTTGACTTTTATTATCTATTCTGGCCAGAATCTGTAGAATCAGTGCGCGACGTAATATTTCAGGCACCGATGCCACTTGCCACGTAGACATTCTTTTTTTTTCTCAATACTTAACCTAACTTCTATTACATGATTGTTCATTTGCGGGCCGAGCCGCCATGTATCCGCGATTATCTAATATAGTGAGTAATATCCAAATCTAATTCTTTTTATTCTAAACAAACCTCCCACAGGATAAGTCAACAAGAGGTCCTTGAACCAATGGTCCAATGCTTAATCTACCGAGAACTGAAGGACACTCCATTTCTATTTTATTTTAGTGTAATTAACTTGTTCGCGTAGTCTTTTTGGTAGGTCACCATACCTGTAGTGAATTTACATAGCACATTTAAATTAACACACATTCATCCTAAAATAAATGCTCAGACATTTTCCTTTCAATCCTTTTTTTTTATACGCGACAATGGCGCCCGAACTTATTTGTTTCCGCTTATTCTGTGGGGTTTATTTGGAATATTTTTAATATTCACTAAATTTTTTTAACATTGTCAAAAGATAATTTTTTCGAGTTGTCACATTTTAGTATTTGAGAAATTTGACATTTCGCTTTGTACCTATTTGGAGTATTTAGTAACTAAACAGTGATTATTATTTGCCTTTGTTTTTGTAATATTGTTATTTTGGAACAATATTAACTTTTGTTTTCAAACTTTTGATAAGTTTGAGGCAATTGCAATTATCTTTTGTTATTGCAATTGTATTTTGCTAGATCTTGTAGCTAGCGTTTTGTTTGTGCAAACACTGTTTATTTACTAATTATTGTTTGGTTATTATTTTGTGAAGATGACAACTCCTTTAAGTGAATATTGTGATACAATTGTAGACCAAACTGACGATCGTAGCCTAAAAGGATCTTTTAGTAATATAACTCATAGGAAAAAAGTTTCATCGCTGCCACAAACAACAGCCGCTTTGTCCCATGATCCAGTGAATTTTGATCAATCGATTCAAGGTACACCGAACGTAGCTGAATGCTCAAATATGGTTATCTATGTAATACGAGATTATAATTTGAAATCATGGAACTTAAAGTTTACTGACGACTCAAGTGTAGTGGATTTTTTCTTGCGGATTGGTAACTTAAGGTAATCAAATGTTTTTCAGACCTTTTATTTGATAAAGCCCTTGAATATTATAGACAAATTAGGGATTCAGTGGTCACTTTATTTTATATAAACAATAAATTCAAAACATTTTTTTCATCTTTTGACAATAATTTCATTTTGGAAGAATTAATTAGATATCACAAACAAAGTTCCAGTCTACCCATACATATTTATATTTTGGACGTGCAAACAATGAATTCAAGGCTTGCTACACCTCAACCTGAGAGCATCCTTATTGAAATCATTAAACATAATTTGTTACCTATTTATTCACATTTGTTGGCTGTCAATGATATTGACACCATTGATAGATTGATTTTTTTGGAAAACATTTTGAAACATATGCCGTCCAAATTTGAACTTAAATTCATAAACTTTTGTTTAAGGTATTCAATCCTTAAGATTTTAGAATACCACAGTAAATATTGCTACTTGTTACACCACCATATCTTTTGGCCAGAGGTCATGAACTCATCACCGATGGTGCATTGCATGAGTGCGGCAATACACCAAATTCGACCGATGATATTCATCTCTCATATAGGAACATAACAGCTTAATCCTTAGATGAACTTACAGATATCTTCCAAAGAATATAGGGAAATATCATGTTAAGGACATTGTAAAAGTGCCTTAGTTAGGTGTGTACTAAATCAGCAAATCTGATTTTGGAATACAAAGGATTCGAGAATAATCCTCGTTTCGTTGACAAAACAGTTTTTTTGTCCATTTCGAGATTTTGTCTATTTTGACTATTTTGTCTATTTTGATTATTTTGTTACAAAACTAAATAGTTTTGTGTGTGTATATTCTTAGGAATATACTACTTTTGCTCTGAACAAATTTGGTTCAGTAGTTTGATTGAAACAATTGAAAATAAGTTTTTACTTATTTCTTGTTTTTGTTTGGTACAAAAATATACTTTCCAATTTTGTTACAAAATGAAAAGTGATGATGTATTCATACATTTTGAGGATCCTGGATGCACATTTGTTATCCATTTTGGTTCATTATTGTTCCCACAATAATTGAAAATAAGTTTTTTCTCTAGAGACTTTTTATAGGTATTGATACCATACTGCATGCAGTACTTGTATTGTTAACATGAGCTCATATTTTCCTTGATTAAGACTGCACCCAGCCTACATTCCAATGTAGGGCTGATGTTATTTACCCAGTTGCCTGATCAGCACTGTGGAGATTACTTGTTAGGTATAAAGTTAGTCCATACTTATATAAATTTTCTATTAGCGATAAATATTAGGGTTATTAAGTCTAGTGTAGCTTAACTTAGAGTTATACAGTAGTTAAGTTGTTCTTATAGGTAATGTTGAGTAGTAAATAAATAGGTACATACTAAGTATAGTATTGTTCCTCAGTACTATACCATAGTATAAGTAAGGTGTTAGTTATATCTAATATACAAAGTTTTAGTTATAGTTTTGGGCCCATAGTTTAAGATAATAGTTTATACTCCAATGGTTTAGGATTGAGATAGTAGGATGTAGGTTCCATAGTCCGGTAGGTATAAGATTTAGTCTTTTCTGAGTTTAGGTTTTATTCTTGTTTATAAGAAAACTTTTACATAAGGTAAAAAGTTTTTTTTTTTTCGGTTACCTCGGCTATGTCGGCTAACTGGGTTAGCCTCTTTTGTTCGAAGGGGGGTATTGTAGTAGTGTATTTTAACATACCTACTACATGGTGTTGCTCCCGCACTTACAAGTCATTTATCTGTGGCATAATAAATATATTGAACGTGACCACCGATATTAGCCGGTTGGTGGATCTGTAATCGTTTGTCCAGTAATCAACGAGTATCAACAACATTATGTGGTTGGCTACTCTGCGATCCATCGACAATTCATCTATAGTCATAGACACCGTCTGCTTTATTTATGGTAGTACATAATTAAAATTATTTCTCCGCAAGTAAACATCCGTCAGAAATAATAAGATTATGTTTGTTTGTTATGTATTACAAGGAATATTTATTTATTTATGTAAATTTAAATAAACCTAATATCCTTAATTATATAAGGCGAATTATGGATCGGTTGTCTGTGGCACTCTGCAACTTTTTGTCACTCTTGTCGATGGAATCGATCTAGCTGTGATCCGGCTAGCGATGGGTCAGTCTGGTTCTTGCGTGGGTCCGGGACGCACACCTGGCCCACCGCCGACTCATGTAAAGGGGTCACGCTGCTGCCTGACGCCATTTTCTGATAGTAATGTGGTAGACTGGACACCACGTTTTTTTTGTAACGCGCTTCACGCGTGATGTAAATCTCGGTTCGCGGTCCGCGCCCGCCATGCTGACGCCTCGTTACGTGGAGAGAATCAGGTGAGACATATCACCACTGCGACCACCATCGTCACGCCACGCATGCCTCGCCTCGAACACGCAGTTGCCAGCCGTGTGGCCAGCTCCGCCTGCGCTCCCTGATCTTCCGGATTGGAGGCCAACCACCGAAGACGACGGCGCGCACCGCCAGCTTCTGCCAGCACCTTGGCCGCGTCGACGGTCACGTTCGCCACGTGCCTAACCTGTACATGCGCACACGCACGCCACGTGGAATCCCAAGGACTTCCATCTGCTTGCCTGCCCTGACGGCCCACAGGTTCCGGGTAACGGCTGCTTCGAGCTTCGGAATCACGGGACACCGTCGGACGACGCCCAGGATAATCCCCGAGGTCCCGTGGGAGAGCTGACACTAGTGTGCGGATTACCTTCCCGTCCATGGTACCATGCGTGAGTTGACTTTTATTATCTATTCTGGCCAGAATCTGTAGAATCAGTGCGCGACGTAATATTTCAGGCACCGATGCCACTTGCCACGTAGACATTCTTTTTTTTTCTCAATACTTAACCTAACTTCTATTACATGATTGTTCATTTGCGGGCCGAGCCGCCATGTATCCGCGATTATCTAATATAGTGAGTAATATCCAAATCTAATTCTTTTTATTCTAAACAAACCTCCCACAGGATAAGTCAACAAGAGGTCCTTGAACCAATGGTCCAATGCTTAATCTACCGAGAACTGAAGGACACTCCATTTCTATTTTATTTTAGTGTAATTAACTTGTTCGCGTAGTCTTTTTGGTAGGTCACCATACCTGTAGTGAATTTACATAGCACATTTAAATTAACACACATTCATCCTAAAATAAATGCTCAGACATTTTCCTTTCAATCCTTTTTTTTTATACGCGACAAGGTCACAACGTTTTGTGATGTTACTTCAAGGTCATTCATCCCTCTCGATAGTGATAAATACCGTCTTATCGGGGTGTTTTTCTGCTTAATAAGATAAATAGCTCTTACTTTCTTGTGAGCGACGTGTCGTTGAAGACTTTAGTGTCATTGACATTAATTAGTCGTTTATCAGCTGTTTACGTCGTAATTACTACTTCAACGGCAATTTTGTTCCGGATAGAAAGGTGTGGAGCCGATTACAACCGGCTACGGTTTGGAGGCGACCATCCCAGTTATCAAAGTCAGTAACGCATCTGTGGCCGAACTTGTACGAGACTCATACTAATTGGGTCTTGTTCTAGTTTGGTCATGATTGTCACGGATGACAGTGGAAGGGTGATACTGCCTGTTCATTTGCTATCTCAATGCAATAAAAATTACGCAAAAAAATTAATTAATGGAAACAATCGGAGATTGTTCCTTTTCGTCAATTATTTGGTGATGCCTCTTGCACTTTTAAAAATTTACGTGCGACAGAACAAGCACTGAGACCACTCACATAATTATATTATATGAACATCTTTTAGCTTTATAAGCTCTAATTTTTCATAGTGTTTTCTATTATCATGTTAGCAAGTAACGAATCACGAAGTTCAGATGGCTATTAGTAAAATAAACGGTCCGGTTAAAACCTATTATTAGAAGATAATGGAGGCAAGTTCAGCTCCTGTTAATTAAAAACCTGTTGTAGCAATCCCATAAACATGTGATTTTACCTGCGCTATCCCGTTCCCTGTGAATATTACGATCGTTTTCCTGACCAATATCGGGGAAACGTTTTTATTCCACTTTTCTCGATACTCTCGGAGCTCCCGAGGGCAGAAACAAAGATTGGATTTCCTTAGAGATTTTCCAAGCCCAAAAAAGGTTTCATTACGTAGGAATAATAAAACTACCTTAAAGTAGACCAGTGTAGGACGATTCACATCTAAATGGACATAATACGCTCTCGTCTATCAGTTTTAATTTACATCGTATCTAGTGAATAAATGGATATAATGTGGCATAAACATTTTTCATTTTAAATCAACTTAAAGGATTCATCCTACCGGAATGAGAGTCTGTTTTGATGAGATAAAATATGCATGTAATTTGTTTAGCGTAGTAGAGCATTTAAAAAAAACCTAAATTTATTATCCAGACTCGCCAAATGTAAACAATAACAATAAATAAACGCTTATACACTCATACGCCGTACCAAGATGTCTGAAAAGTCAATATAAAATGTACTTTACATTCTACATGACAAAAAAGACACCGTTGATCAGTGTTCACGATTGTACCCGACAGATGGCAAGCGTCTTCGAGGGGATCGTATAATATGTAAAGTAGTATAAATAAATAGAGGAAGGTATCTACAGAGTTTGCGCTCCTCGTTACCAACTAATGGATGTTTTCTTGAGTCGAGCGCCAATTTATTTACTTAGCACACACCCGTAGAGGGCGCTCAACTCAGGAAGTTTATACAGGGCCCAACTCGAATGTATTTTATAATTGAAAAGTAATTTTCTCTCAGCAAACTTGTTTTATAAAGAAAACTTTCAGTATAACTTTAAATCATTCCAAAACGTGTAGTTCTTCGCTTCTTTTGTAGGTATGTCGATATGTGTAGATATGTCGAGGTAGGGGAGCAAACAATAATAATTCGGGTTTCTTGCTCCCTTTTCTACCAGCAAGTAGTCTAAATATATAACTTTTAACAAAATAGAACTGACTTTAACGCCGAAAAGTAAAAATCGGTTCAGTTAAACGCGGTTAATATTCCTAAATCCATCTCCTAAGTCGGATAAACACGATGCTGAAAACCGAATCAAAATCGGTTCAGCCAAACAATATGCCTAAAACTTTTTCCTAATTCTGACAAATACTATGCTGAAAACCGCATCAAAATCGGTTCAACCAAACGCGAGATAATCGCGCACAGATATACATACATACATACAGGTCAAACTGAGAACCTCCTTTTTTGAAGTCGGTTAAAAATCCGCGAAAGATTAAACAGGTGAATAAATCACGGCGATTTTCACGCTTTCTATCATAACTTTGAAAGGTTAGAAAAGGTTAGTACGTAAATGTAAGATTTCATCGCCACTTACCATCAGTTAGGGTTGTACAAACATTACGTTGTATGTTAAAAAGCAGGTTAAAATAGTTAAGAGCGGTTCGCGGGGGATCGGTTAACTTAATCAGCGGACCGTGAAAGGATGCTCATCAGACTCAATTTCCGTCGGGAATGCATAAAATTTTCATACACCAAGTTGGGAATCGGATGTGTTTATCCAACATCGCAAACAGGGTGCAATTCCGGGCGAATTTATTTCGGTGAATAGCTCTTGCGTAGAGCCATTCATTATTTAGTTGGTTGCAACTAGTTCTCCTGAAATATTTATCACGTGAATAGACTGTATCGTCCATCTACATTAGTTATCCGATGGGGAGAGGGGACGAAGGGGGGAGGAGGGTGCCTCGTATAACCGACCGATCTCATAAATCATAACTTTGTTCTAAATTATATAATGTTAAAATGTCAAATGCATAAATGAAATAGTGTAGTGCAGGCGAAATACGAAAATTCAATTTCAATAATAACTATTTAATCGTTATGAAATATATTTCCACCTTGTTTGGTATAATTTTAGACACTAAATGTGTAACGTTAAATTATATTAATAAGTAATGTTATTTGCTATTAGTAATGTTTATTAGTCTGTGATATTAAACTCTTATACCGCCCTCTTTGCACTTGCGTAATAATGCCCTTCCCTTACCTTACCTATCTTACCCTACCTACCTTATTACTGGCATTGAAATCAACAATAGTAACGCTCTGATCGAATTCGCTTTCCGCTGTAAGCGTCATCGTAGGGCGTTAAAAACAAATGTATATGTTCGACCTTTCATGGCCACGTGACATTATCCGAATTTTTATGCGAATTTATATTCTCATTGACGTGACGTTTATAGCTTTAAATGTCTCTCGCAGGTGATTTTTCTGCCAAGCCATTAGTGTATTACGTATTTGTTGAGAATTTGTTTTACAAATTTTTTACCTTATTTTATCATTTTGAAGATTCAATTTAGTAGGTATCTATTAATAAATAATATCTTGAATTTACAATTTATTTATGAACTTTTTATTATAACTCAAATCGTCAAAGATTTTATTTCTATGTAAATATATTTAGTATTCGAACGACATCAGCTCATCATGTAGCTTACATTTCAGAATCACAACAATGACAACATCTGAATAATTTAATTGTAGAAATTCACTGACATTTTACGAACCCTCTAGGTAGGAGCTCAAAATAAAACGATTCAGTGTACTTACCCTAAAACCCTTTATTAGAAAAACACGAAAATAAATTCTACTTTTCTCTTAGTAAATCTAATAAAGCCTTAAGACACAACTTAATTTAAAGTAGAAACATCTCGGGGAACGGTTACATCATGATAATCGCCTTTGTATAAACGTGTCCTTTGTATTCGAATAAAGACTATTACGTCACAAATAAAAGGTGTTCGTTTCTTTTCACAAAACACGCGACCGGCAGATACGGTATACGGTATCGATGTACCTTGGATTTACATCCGAACGGCGCAATACAATTTGCTCGACGCTACAGTAACTCGAATCTGCTTTTCCAAATGAAAATCCGAACAGAAATATTTTTTTGTACTTTTTCTAGCAAAGAACAGGACGCGCATGGGCATAAGTCTTTTCATCTCGTTTAAAACTGATGTTCATATGGACTTCACCCTTACCTCTCCCCCTCGCCTCGCCCCCTCCCAACCCTCTGCCCGTGGCACTTTGTGTAATAAAAACTTCAGGGCACGCACAGCGTCTCGGCCCGTAGGCGTAACATGAAACTTTTTTGACTATTAATGCCAACTACTAAAGTAAATTCTATCTCGAGGGGAAAAGGGCCAAAATTAATTAAAGTAAGATTAGACAGATTTATGGACGGCCGCGTTTTGTGAGATTCCGTTTTTTTGGTTACTTTTATATTTCCCTTGTTTTAAGGACGAAAAATTTTTCAGCATAATTTCAGCTCGCTTGGAACTTTGCTTAATAAAGTTTATCTGTGTTAATAAAATACTCGGTCTTTTGCTGAAGCTAGAAAACAGAAATTGTAACATCATGTTCGACACTACGGCGAAGTTAGGAAAAAGTGTTTTACTTGAAATCTAGACTGGTTTATTATAATTTGGGTATTTTAGAGTCAGTAGGTGATAGGATTCTTCTATGTTAATGCGTTTTACCACCCAATACAACATCGCCGCTAACCGTCAGATAAGATGATAAAAAAGTACCTGTCCTAAAATAATAGTACATATCTGTTCTTTTCATTGATGTTTTGTAAGTAGACAAACAGTGACGTTTCACAAAATCAAGTGTTAATGGAACCAAGTGTTAGTAATTTCATAAACACATACTTACATACATGCTGAGAGAAGAGATGGCAGTAAGTCTAGAGCGTTCCATGTACTCATTTCGTTTTGACTTGTTGAAAGTTGATACAGAGAGTATACTGGCCTCGCCGCTTATACCCTTTGATAGATTGCACCTTTGTGATCTACCGGCGTTGGGTGCATACGACTACACCCGCTATGTATTTATGTATCCAGTTACAATCGGTCTACCCATCTCAGTGTCCACGGGAAGTTACACATTTGTGTCAGACGAAATGGAATTGTAATCCTACTGTATACCAAGCACAAAAGGTAACAGATAGACAAGTTTTCGCTGATTTTCCTGAAAGCAAATAATTTTAACGTTGTTTCCTCAATATGTTTCAATATTTAATATAAGTACTAACATCTAATTTTGAAAAAATATTTCCTTTTCGTTAAAGAAAAATACTGTGAGTGCAAATATGCGTGTAGCGTACCTGATGATTTAAAAACAATTATTATTAACGCTACGTCACTTTGGGATTCTTTGTACCGCGGTTGCCATGGAATTGATAAATCGGTTTAAACTCATCGTTAAAATTTTTATCTCGTTTGGGATCAAACCCAGGACCCTTCTTACGGAGGCCTGCTAACCAATACACAGCACAGCAGCGTGCATACTGCATATTGCAGCGGCAATGGGACAAAGAAAAAGATTTATAAGTCTTCGTCATACGTCCAACCACTACTCAATAAAAAGTGACTTAACCATTTCCTTGGAAAAAATCAAAAGGCAGAACATGATCTAATGGACGGATAAACCACAATTTTTGCACCTCGACTTGATTTTAATTTGCCGTGCGGTGAGCCGGGGTGAGCCGGTGTGAGCCGTGAGCGGTGTGACGTAATGCGACGTAAATGGATCACAATCAGTGTCGGGGTATGATCCACGCGATGCAGTCACGCCACACCGCGCCACCTGCTGGCCCTGCCGCGGTGGCGGCTTCCGAACTGTCATTGTCTTTTCGTAACGCTTTTAGTACTGACAAGATGTGACTGTATTGTTTGAATAAACACATGGAAATTTGAATATTCAACAATTAACTACATTAAGTACATTATTATTAAATATCTCTATTGAAATGTTTTGGAAAAAAATTATTGGGATCATTTTGACAAGATAATTATACATTTTACTATGATACATTACATTACATTTTACTAAGATAATTATAATGTCTTTTAAGCTGCTCTTGCATCAAAATCCATGTTATAATTTTATCTTTCCCAACTTCCTTTCATTTTTTCTGGTCATCCCTAATGTTGAATATCGCTTTTTGTCACTTATTTGCAACTTCAGTTCTCGGGATCAATAAAACAAAAATAAATGTTAAACGATAAGATGCTGTTGTAAATTTTAAATTAAAAAATACTTACTTTCATGTCTTAGAAACCTTTAAAAACATTAAGTAATGTGCTTATCTCTAAAATCGAAGTTTTACATAGCTAAAGATTACTGAAAATTTGTTTATTATTTCAAAGAACCCAATTACAGTCAAGTAACATGAAGAAGCATGTAACCCGGGCATTAAATTAAATTCACCGCACGGTTGCCGACGCGGGCGATGCGGGCGGCGCGGGTAATGCAAGCGGTACGGCGCGGGCGATGCGGGCAACGCGGGCGGAGCGGGTAAGGGCGTATTCAAGTAGAACGCTGGTTACCGGCGCCGATCTGCCAGCGCTTATCGGGACCGATCCGCGCAGATAGTTGGCGCAGCTAGTCTCTATACTTTGTGCCGAACCAGCGCCGATAAGCGCCGACAAGTTCCGACCTGAGGTTATGTCAACGGACCAGTACCGATAAGCGCTGGCAGATCGGCGCCGGTAAGCAGCGTTCTACTTGAATACGCCCTAACGCGGGCGCTCGACGTAATGCGACGTGAATGGATCGCAATCAGCCGCCGGAAGACGCTCGCTCGCTCACGACATCGACCGCTAACTCCAGCTTAGTTTTTAACCAAGAAAATGCCTTTATACAATCCTGTAAAAGCTCTCATCATATTCTACAACCGATTTTTACTTTAAATTCGATGTTGTTTTATTTTGGTAGGTATATCCAAGGATTAGTAAAAAATAGCAATATTACAAAAAAATATAAATATGTAAATCTTTGCCTCTCTATCGATAATTAAGCCTTAACAAACGAAATAGTACAACAATGTATAGATTTAGTTAATACTACCTACTGCATGGAGAGCTACGATTACTGAAAGAGGATTAGAGGAATTGGCATGTACAGTGTTGTCTTCAAGAACACAAATCAATTGAAATCGGTATTCGTTATTGACACTGAGTTTTACAACTAAACGCTCCAAATAATGGGTGAGTGCTTTAGCTATTTTGACTACATATGTAATATGGTTATAAGTTGCCGAAGCGTTTCTTTCACCATTTATGCTATGTAATATGATTATCTGAAATGGTATTAAAGAAAAACATTTGTTGTTGTTCAATATATTGATATAGGTACATTAAATAAAATGATTTCGGTTTATAAAAATATGGAAGATTAAAGAAAACAAAAGCTATTACAGCCAACTGGCAGAAAGTTGTTAAAACTGCAGGATGGTGGCAGAGAGCGCCACGCGAGACTGGCACGAACACCGCGGTATTAATTGTTTCTGTGGCTGGCGGGCGATGGCAGTATACCACTATACCACCACTAGATACACGTACAAACAATGACTAGTAAGTATTCCTAACAGGTAGCTAGCTACCCTTTTGACACAACAGTGGTGAAGATGTTTTCGTTTTCTTGGCAATTTTTTAATTTGTATTTACCTACTACGCTTTTATAATTTTTTCAACACAATAACGTGTGAAATGTAAATAATTATAAGTATATTTATGTATGTAGACAAGTCAAACAAAATTTAATAAGAAGTTCTAAATTAATGATTAACATAATAAGTTATACTATTGAAAGTTGCGGATGTCCCAAACGTGGCATTGGGTCGTAGAGAAATATGGTAATTTTATTTGGTCCACAGTCCATTTCGCTAACTGGCAACCTACCGCGGGGGAAATCAACCTTAAACTGTGGCCCAGAGAATAACAATTTAGAGATAAGCTCCAGTTCCTCCGGCAAGTGTGCAGCGGCACGGCGCTTTATTAGCATGTCTTTGTGACTCGTTCTTATTTTCTCTTTAGCGCGCTGTCGTTGTAAGTTAATTTTTTGCTTTTAACTTTTTACTTCACTGTCATTTGTGTGCTTGGAGCTGCATTTTTTACAATTTAGTGCAGTTGGTAGCTACACCGACCTTGTCATTTAAAGATGGGTTGTCTTTAATTTCTTCTTCTCAAAACTGGAGCGTAATGTTTCATCTGTAATACTAGTAGTTCAAAGTGGAAGCATTAGTGGAAGACTGTCAAAGAACAAAGGAAAAGGAATGAGAGTCAACACGATATACTTTACTTCACAGTATCTATAGTAATGGTACCTATTAAGCAAACGATATTTAAAATCAATTTCCAAGGTCAATCGACAATCATTCAAACTGAAAATTGAAGTCCTCTCTATCATTAAACCTCGAAATTCATAATCACACCAATTTATAAAAGGAAACAAGCTAGTATACAAATGTCCGTAAATATTAAATCAAACTGGTTAGACAATTAGCATAACAGCGCAAACGACTTGCGTAGCGGCCAACAAAGCAGCCGTGTTGTTATAGCTAAGCTAAGCTAAGCTACAACCCACTAATGGCCCACTACTGAGCACGGGTCTCTCCTCATCATTACTGAGGAGGCCTAGAGCATACTCCACCACGCTGCTTCAATGCGGGTTGGTGGAGGGGTTAGTGGCCAACCCAGTGTCGAAAGTTTTCAACCCGCCCGCAGGCCTTCGACATGGCTTTACGACTGCTATCAATCGATGACAACCGGGACTGACGGCTATACGTGCCCTCCGAAGCACGGAAGCGCTCAAGAAATTTTGCCACTAGCGGTCACCCATCCGACTACCGACCGCGCCCGCTGTTGCTTAACTTTGTCGATCGCTTAGGATCGACGCAAGCCGCCGGGCTATGAGCGCCGGGCTATGAGTTGTTATAGCAATTAGAGGCATTTATGCAAGTCGCGTGAATCAAAGAGCGGAACGCGCAATGAATGGCGGCGAGGAGGGTCACCGTGGAAAACTGCGAATCTATTCAGCAATGAATTCAGATTCATGGCTGCCATTAATGCATGTTGAAGGCATTAACATACACGTAATTACAACGCCGTGCCGCGCAATGAAATCAGTTTGCTCGTATGCTCTGTGCAATTCCAAAGGCTTATTCCGGAATAGACAATTGGCTTATTTTTAGCCGCACATACGACCTACAATATTGGCAGGGTAGCCACGAATAATCTCCTAGTCAATCATTTGCACTCCTGTGCTGATTGTGTGTGATAATGTAGTGGCATTGTTATCCTTATATTATTACTAGAGGAACCTAATAATACAAAGTGTCAAGTGCACCCCTTTAGGAAAGGAAATTCCAAAAATCCTTTCTTAGTGCTCTTCTACGGTACCAAAAAAACATAAATGCCAAATTTCAGCTCCTTGCGTGCAGTAGTTTTGTCTGTGCGTTGTCTGTCAGTTACTCACGAACCAACACGGATGACAATGGCTATTAACCAAAACTTGGTTAGGACGTACGTCAAATTGTTAAACGTTAGGTGCTTTGGGAGACTCGACCTTCACATGTAGTACCCTCGGCGGAATCAATTGTTACGAGCACATGCGTCAAATCAAACATTGGTTTATTGTTTTATGGGTAGTGGTGTAAAGCAAAATCTGGCAGTTTAAATAAAATATATTTCATTTTGATTCGTTCAACGCAGTGCCATGAAACGACCGAGATATTATAAAGGACTAATGTAAAATAAAGTTCGGTAGCGAGCCTTATTTATGGCGTATGCATTCAACACAAACAAGCAGTTCTTTATGAGCGTTGGAAGCGGTTTTATCCGTCCGCTGAAACCATCCTTTCAGTTGAAATGAAGATTAACGAATCGCGGCGTCCGCAATTTGCGGGAAGAAAGAGCGCAAGTGCCTTTGATTATATACACGGTCTAGATTCCGCAATCGGCTCTACCGAACGGCTCCTACAAAGTCCAACAAATTTGTTAGACTTGCTTGACACGTAGGTCAGTGTCATTTGTGTTGCTTAGCGACAAAGTGCTCCCGAAAAAACATAAATTATGCCGGTTTGTGCAATGAAGTTGTTTCGCAATTATGTGGAAAAACCTTGTAATAACAAAAAGATTACTCTTCATAAGTAAGCTTTTTAAATAAATCACAAAGTTTAAAGAAAACATGAATTTTTATTTCGTTATATTCTGATTAGCGAGTGTTGCCTGTTTATTACTAGGGGATTCGCCGAATTGACGGGAGATAAATTACAAATAAGTATTAAATTATAAAATCCTGTAAATAAAGTTAACCTAATAAGTTAATACCATAGATTTATTATATAACTAAAGATCGGCAATTGTATCACTTGGACGAAACCAAAAATGAATCGCCCGCTGTCAATGTCACCGCCGAGCGCGACGCCTTCCTGGTGGTTTTTATATCTAGAGGAGTCACATCCAGGTACCGCACAAGTAACCATCACTAATTAAGACTACAAAGGACATTATGCCACACATAAATGTAAAAACTAAATTAAGTATTTTGAGAAAATTGAGGAACAATTTTTGACAAGTGCCCGCTAAGCCCGCTATGCCGTCTAAAAATTGGTTTCGTCTCTCTGCACTACGCGTATCATATGTTTTGCTCTTTCGCATTTCCAATCTATCTAAACGTCAGTATGCTACATCTATGTTAATACTAATTAGGTAAAGTTTATTTATATTAATATATTAAGTTATGTTTATTTAAACACGACAGTATTTATTTCATCAAAAAATTGACTTTATTATGCATTCCGTCTTAGGGCGCATTCATGTAGAACGCTGCGCTGGTTACCGACGCTGATCTGCCAGCGCTTATCGGTACTGGTCCGTCGAGATAACCTCCACATAAAGCAAGCTTGTATAAGCAGGAGCTGGCTGACAGTCTCTCTACTTGAATGCGCCCTTAGGCAGCATTATCCCGTCTCGCATGTTTTGGTCGGCGTCGGCTACTAGTGTAAAACCGAATGCACCTGAGGCTTCTGAGTACGTAATTAAGGACTATAAAAGTGGGTGATATGGCAACAATGCAACATCTATTATTTTCTGTCATTTTGAGTACATACATTATTTAGTTTACCCCTTAGAATAATTATAATATTATTCTAAGGTTTACCCTAATGTTTTTCCTTTGGTATTCTTCGACAAGTCCTTGAGTTCCTGATGTCCTGAGCTGCGCTACACCATAAAATAGAAATAAACAATAATTTCAATTCCTGTCAT
The DNA here is from genome assembly GCA_905404135.1 of Hesperia comma. Taxonomy (NCBI): domain Eukaryota; kingdom Metazoa; phylum Arthropoda; class Insecta; order Lepidoptera; family Hesperiidae; genus Hesperia; species Hesperia comma. Next base: position 174,521 of record FR990028.1, on the reverse strand, counting down.
GTTTTTTTAATTTTTTAATACCAGTTACTTTATTATTTTTTCTACTTTTTGTAGAATTTTATTAATTTACATAAAATAAAATAAATACATATAAGACTAATACAAAACAATAACTTTTTAACCTATTCTGTTCAACCTTAATTTGCAAAGATCATAGGGAAAAAGTAGGTATGTGAACAATTTGAAGCAGGCATCCCTTACACACGCACACCTTGACAGTACACTTACAATAAGTACACGAGCGGTACTCACACATGTCGGAAAACTGAGGACGTTTTTTGAGTGACATTTTGTTTGAATTGCGGAATCTAGACGTGTATATAATCAAAGGCAAGTGCATTCCGCGGCTCCAGCGTCAAGTCAAACAGTTTGAAAATTGTAGTGGATGAAAACAGAATTTTAATTGCGGCGAACTCCGTGATAATTTTTATGTAGTTTTCGGAATTCGCTTCGCATTTCAGCATTATTCCTGTTGGGTGTTTTTTCTTGTTCTTTTAACTAACTCGCCGGAAAACTGGGGTATTGTAGTTGGGTCGAGCGTTTTAAAATAATCACCTGCACATTCATAGTCGAGGTGAGTTTATAAAGACCGTTCTGAGAATAATAAATTATTAATACGCACATAGTATTGCCGTTATGTTTCGTAGTTAACATACGAGTTATTACAAACTTTTTTATAATGGTATCGTTGTTGGTCCGTTGGCCAACTATCACCCTCTTCCTTGAATCAATCACTTTGGAATCTTAATATCTTGTCTTGCGGCTTGAAGGCCCATGTTTATTTTTTTCTTTTCCAGCTTTCTTGGCCAGCATAGCCTTTGGTGTTACAGCAGCACGTGTATTCGTTCCATTTTTAATGGGCTAAGATGTTCAACCTTCCTTGTTAGCAATGAACTGCAGTACCTACAAAAAGCTCACTGTTCGATAGGTGTGAATAAGCTTTTAGTAAAATTTTGAAACTGTCTGCAACCAGTTAAACTTGGCGTGAAAACTATGTTTTGGCAACTTCACACATGAGTCAAACCAGCCGAACAGTGTAACGATCATAACTTCGATATACCGTGTACTGGGTAATATTTCACGCAGGGTGAGTTCCTTAACCTCGGTGTAATTTGTTGCCCAATTTGAGCCGGCACAATGGCCATAACTTCCCGCTAACGGGCCGTAGCTCTGTGCTAATATGGGGGGCGTGGCCTAGAGCTGTAAACTGCTGGAAAAAAGTAGCTCGCGCACTCTGCTTGCCCGGTCCGTTAAAAGCTGTTATTATGCTCCCAAATCTAACATTTGTAATGATTTCCGCTTCCGTTGATAACGCGCAACGTCTCTCTCCTCGGTTTATTACTTTGTTTGGAGTTTTATGTGGTTTACAGTCATCATGAACTGTTTACATGACGTGAACTGGTTGGAACGCAGGATTTATGAAAGTTGAGTTACAGAACTCAGCAATGGGCCACTAATTTTCTATAATTTTCAGCATGACAGTGCTTAAAACCCATTAAATATCATGAAAGTCAGTAAATGAGCATTGTAATCAATGGACATCACCTACTCTAAAGACGACACCGATGTATCGTCTCAAACATTGCTAGTTAAATTAAAGATTTAAAATAAATAGATAATAAATAGAAATGGAGTCCGTGATGCTAATGCCAGGGTAAACCTGCGGTCGTCATTATTGTTTCCTTGTTTTTATTATCCGTGTGTGGCTAAAACCTTTTTGCTCCTTGCTCTGAATACTATTCTGTTTACTCAAAGTACGTTTTAATTTTTCTCAGTTTTTATTTATACCTAAACCCACCTTAGCATCACTACGGGAAACTTACTTCTTCCTTTTACTTTTCTTAAATTCTTTAAACGGTGACAACATCCAAATTAATTTTACTAAAGTAAATGGGAATTCAGTAAAATGCTGTCTATGAACTAGTTATTTAACAAGGAATTACCATGAACTATTTATTTTACCAATTGTTCCAAGCCCTAGATTCCATAAATCATGTTTCTACCTGAATCTACAAACCCTCGAGTCTTGAATAAAATTTGAAGCGAGGCATTTTCGCGATCATCGCACAGATATTTAACAGATGTATAACATTATCCCGGCCTTAGCTAGCTTTGAAAAGGTACTCAAAAGTTCTGAGAACTTTTTAAAATACTTAAGAATATTTGTAACAGCATACACTGCTGTTCTTTTCTTCTAAGCTATTTTGAATGGGAGCAATTTGTGCTTCCTTTTTCAAGGCATGATCTCTACTCCAGGTCATTTCTTTCTTAATTGTTATAACCCTTCAAACTACGTGGCCAGTCCATTAATTGCCACTTGAGCTGGATTACTTGGACATAATGATGCTTACTCTCGTTATTTGGGTATTCCTTTATTTTTGTGGCTATCATGTAGAAATTTGTGGATTAATATCGTTGCCTCCCCATTGCCCCACGGAACGATTTTAAACCTCTCTTTAAGTTAAGCACCATGCGTCAGAGCCGTTAATAACACAGTTGTTAAAAATGTAATATTTTCATAATGAATTACAAAAACTGTTGAACACACGTTTCGCAGCTCATTAACAGGTGTAGTTCCTTGTTATATCAAAGAAGCAATCCCTCCTGTGGCCGCGGGCCATGTAATAGTTATAAAAATGCCCCTCTGAGTTACTGCCACATTAAACGCTAGCAATGCATCGCACGCTAACTGAGCATCTTATTTTATTCGCCCACTTCGCGATGTGAGTTATAGCCGCTTGTTCGCGTAATGGCGAGCGCAGAATGAGGACTCATTTACAACTTGAGAGAGAACTTTAAAGTAATACGGTCGATCGTTGCACGGGGCATCTCTCGGCGATTACTCATGCCCCTGCGCTGTTTTATTATGAAACACTATTTATTACACCTAGTTTCTCATTTTGGATTACCTTATTCCACTCTTTTATATTACAACGAATATTTGTCAAATATTTTGAACGTGCAGCGAAGAGTTATTTGGAAAATATTCCAAAGTGGAGTTTGGAATACTGACTTCAACCCAATAGCGATTTTCTATTCCTTTCTTGGTCGTTAATATCTCCGTAATATCTTCAGAAATTCTAAGGTTATGGTCCATAGTTCTCATTTACTTTCTGTCCGTTTACCAGCTGTTTATATAAAAGAAATGTTACCATTGTATTATTATATAACAATATGAAGTATGTAGATACGAGCATAATTGTAATAGAACACCAGTTAATTTTGATACCTCCGATAATGGCTAAATTCAAGGAAATTATCATGACTTCGCAGTTTGTCAAGATAATTATTATCTTCTATCACCATAGCGAGACATCATCAATTACTAATACGCACACATTTCTGGCCTGTAGGAGCCTTCACACTTTTTTGCGTTAAATTTAGCTTGCATTCTTCATTACGTACCTTGCTGACCAAAGGACAAGGCTATGTCAACAGATTCTTAATGAATGTTGCTGGACTATGTTTCTTTCCACTGCTTTCTTTTTGGTTCAAAACTCGTCAATTATGTCACTTCACCAGTTGCTTATTTAACATTTGTCAGCTAGTCACATATACAACTTAAGAAAATTGACCAGGACACAGTACCTATTCGAAAACGGACCTTCCATGTGTTGAACTAATGTCAAAGACGTTAGTTGCAGTTTCATGAGTATTTACGTCTCATAAATAAACGTTCGTTTTATCTGACAACTATTAAGTTGCAACGAGCGCAGTTGGCAGAAGTAAATGGTGCAATATAAAGTAGAAGATCGCCTTGTAACAACCGAGTGCCCATCTGGAATGATCCGCCGCGCCCTAATTCTCAACATTTTACTGATCCACCGCAGGACAGTAAACCTGAACGAGGGAAACGAAATAGTCCTACATTGTCTAGCAAGGCGATCGTAACTGGGCGAGCAATTCACAGAGAAAGAACCGTAAAATGTTTCCGACCGCTAATGGTGTTGTGTCACACCAGCCGCGAACGACTGAATATTTTAGTGGCATTGTTCGTATCTTAGTATCTGCTGTAGCGCGTTACTTACAAGGAATATAAAATATTTTAAACCCAGACTAAGAAAGATTCTAACATCCCGAACCTTGCATTTCTGTGGACATATTATTATACGCTTTTTCATGTCTTTTAATCAAGTAACACAAACATTTTTTATATTCTGCCCAAATGTGTTATTTTCGTGAATTTGTACAATACTTCTATTATGAATTGCGAGTGAAGTTCCATTCCGTTTGAAAAAATATCAGACCATAATACCAGCTGACGTGTTTCTTTGATCCTTTAAACGATTGTAGAAAAAATAATAATACGTACTCAAGAGATTAATGTTAAAATTTTACATTGTGTATTGTAATGACACAAAGCGATACTTTATCATATGAGGTAAATGAAATATAGTATTACTTTACTTCAATCATTGGAAAACAATTGCTTTAATAACATGTTTAATTGTTAGTGTACGTAAGATTTATAATTAAAATATCGTTAACCTCCGTACATATTTAAGGTATTTTTTTATTTAAAAATATTTTTATTTGTGTACACTTAAATGTAATAGAAAGAGAGTGCTTTTAATTTTAATAAATCCGTGAAATTACTGTTTACAAACAAGCTTGTATTAATATTATTGCATCGCTTACGTGTATGCAATGATGAAAGCCAATTATACGACCCACATCTTTCACGAGATACATTGTATTTTTAGATATTTTCATTTCTTTTATCTCGGAATATATTCGTGCGACAACTGTTCGCCGGTGGTTCCTTCGCAGCGCCAACGAGTCTTTGTCTTGCCTTCAAGTGTCAAAGACAACCGAAGGTATAGATTCGGGATTTTTATGCTCAAAGGACGATAAAATTGCGGAATGCGATGTACAATACAGTTATATAAATATCGTGTAGATACAATTAATGAATTTCTAGACGCAAATTGGTTTCATCTAAAAGTTTGTCGCAGGGTCAAATACCTACTTTCTAGCTGTTTGGATACGGCTATGTTTTGCCCGCGTGGAATTCGTTTAAACTTCACCCCCCTATTTCACCCCCTTCGGAGCGGAATTTCCAAAAATTCTCTCTTAGTGCTCCCCTACACTCCCCAAGGAACATGCATGCCAAATTTCAGCTTCTTTCATTCAGTAGTTTCGGCTGTGCGTTGTCTGTCAGTCACCAGTAACGCAAGAGTTTTATATACATACTAGCTTTTGCCAGCGGCTTCGCCCGCGTGAATTTCGTTTAAACTTCACCCCTTTATTTCACCCACTTAAGTGTCATAAACGTAAGAATAGATAAAATATAGGTATACTTAATCAGAAAGCTTCGAACTGCTAAGCTATCGGGAGTTACACGTGTTATTGTGAGTCAACCATAAAAGATAGACACATATGCTGTCGTGGAATATTTTTTATATAATTTTAAGGAGAACATTTCCGTCATACATGATTTCTGTGTAGCTTTAACCATTAAGGTTGCACACGCGACGGCAGCTTAAAAAATGGAGTAACTTCTCCCGTTTCCCCAACATTTCCCTTCACTGCTCTGCTCCTATTGATTGTAATTGATGATGAAAAGTATACTATAACCAGCGCGGGAGTATGAAAAATACTCGTACCAAGTTTCGTTAAAATCCGTCGAGTAGTTTTTGTTTCTATAACGGTTATACATCAGACAGACAGACAGACAAAAATTTTACTGATTGCATTTTTGGCATCAGTATCGATCCCTAATCACCCCCTGATAGTTATTTTGGAAATATATTTAATGTACAGAATTGACCTCTCTACAGATTTATTATAAGTATAGATTAAGATGATATACTTATATGCACACCACATGCATAACATATTGTTACGCGTCATGTCACGTGGTCACATTATTATTGTAAATGTAAAACAGAACAACTCTCCAATGTTATATGCGGTTTATTTCAAAACTTATCGATTCATATTTGATCCCAGGTAATCGCGCTTGTTTCCCTATCTCGAACGGGAATTCATCAATCCTCGTAATGCGACATGAAGCTCAGCAGAATTTTTATACTTTAAGAGATCTATCGTACATAGATATTATACGAATCCAAACCGAAAGCACCACACGGTAAAATTCCTTTCTAAGCTTTGTGTATCGCAACCGTACATTCAATATTGTATTTGACTTGTAAAAAGATTGTGTTGAGCGTCTGTACCAGTCTGTAGTATACGCAAAGGCTTATTGTGAAGTCTCCAATGTTGGTCTCAATCTCACAACATAGGGAAAAGAAAGTCCAAAATAAAATAAAATAAAATAAAATAAAATAAAAATAAAGCTTCAACCGCTCCTTGGGTTTTGGGTAAGAAATATATTTTGAACATTATTATTGCTAATTCATTAAAAAGAGTGTACTTATTCGTTAAGCATACATATGTTGGTACCGACCACGTACTACTTGAATCAGCCATCAAAGAACTGTCCATTCTTTTAGAAGTTTAGTCGTTTAGAAGCTACTGTCACACAGATAGGCACATAAATTAATATACAGACACCATTTTTACGCTTTTGCGTTGAGATTTTAAAAAGCGAGGCCTCGATAATTGAAAATAATTACAGCACAAACGAATGTCCCAGTTAGGTTCTTTAGAACAATAAAAAGCATCTTTAATGAGTGTTGTTTGGGCACAAATCCAAAACCTTTAGCACAGCAGGACGAAGGTGGCAGATTGTAGCAGCAGAAAGTGAATTATCGCTTGGAGCGTCGCCAGATACCTCCATCACCTCATTTCGGTACTCTGCCTCTCTTAGTCAATTATTTTTAGCGTGCAAGCACATTGCATCACAATGCTCGGTTAAGCAGAGGCTAGAATAAATTTGAGAACACGAGCTTTACTTTGAGGTTTCCATTGTTGGAATTCCCACTTTTATTTCAATTTCATGAGTTTTTTTTTTTTTTTTTTTTTTTACTTTATTTAGGTTAACAAACAGTAACACAACAGATCTTAGGTATATAATGTAGTTCTTACTTAATAGTAGGTTGTGAACCAATACCGTTAACCACAAATTACTCTTAATACTTACATTGAAAGTGAAGGCAATAAATTGAACCAAAAGGAGACTTAACTTTAAATTTATACATTCTCAATAATGAAAAATTAAGAATAAAACTTTAACTGAATCGATGTTCACTAATACAAACAAAAATATATATTTTTTTTTAATTACAGATATGTTGTTATTCCTTACAAATTGTGTTTAATACTAAGTTCCTAAAAACGCCAGGACGGCTGTTAATAATGTCTATCGTATTGAAATTTACATTATATGCATTCATTAACTGATACATAGGTGAGCGTTTACCAGCTTTTGTACGACATTTCTTAGTGGCAAACAGGGGTAATTCTCTGCGCTTTCGTGAATGGTAAGGAACTGTGAAGTTTAATTTATTGTTGAGTGATATACAGTCATATTTTCCATAAAATATATCATATAGAAGTAGTGCTGCAAGCTGAAGCCGTCTGGATTTAAGTGACTGCAAATTGTATTTATTAAGGAGGCGTTGATATGAAAGATGACTGTGAGAAAACTTAAAATGTAAACGTCTTAGGTATTTCTTTTGCACTGATTCGATTGCGTCGATATATTTTTGATAATACGGGTTCCATATAGATACAGCGTATTCCAATTGCGATCTGATGAGGCACTTATAGATGTAAATAAAAGTTGTCGGTCGAGAGAACTTAGAACACGCACGCATTACAAATCCATACATTTTGAAAGCTCTATTAACAATGTTATCTATATGAATATTTAAGTGGAGCTTGGAATCTAGTGTTATTCCCAAGTCTTTAATGCTTTCAGTATAGTTTAGGTCAACACCACATAGTTTATATTGGTACTTACTAAATGATAGTTTTTTGGTGAACGTTATTACTTTGCATTTATCTAAGCTGAGACTCAATCTATTTTGAAAACAATATACCGAGAAGCGGTCAAGGTCTTCTTGAATTCTAATGTGGTCGTCAGTATTATTGATAGTATGATATATTTTTAGGTCATCAGCATACAAAAGTATATTACAATATTTGAAACACTTATTTATGTCATTTATAAATAGGACAAACAAAAGTGGCCCCAAAATTGAGCCTTGCGGAACACCAGAGGTTACAGGAACGAATGCCGACTCAAAACCGTTTATGACAACCTTCTGTGTACGATTCGAGATATATGATTTGAACCAGCGCCAAAGATTGCCACGTATTCCATTGTACGCCAATTTGTTAAGCAAAATTTTATGGTCGACTCGGTCAAAAGCTTTTCGAAAGTCAGTGTAAATGCTATCAGTTTGTGTGTTATTATCAAGTGATTCGAAAAGATACGTTGTATAAATTAATAAGTTTGTAGTAGTAGATCGTTTTTGTACAAATCCATGTTGTTGTTCAATGATTTTACTATGCAAGGATGGGTATATGTTATTATGAACTAGACGTTCAAAAAGCTTTGACAGAGCCGGTAAAATTGAGATAGGCCGGTAATTTTCAATATCAGTTTTAGAACCACTCTTGTGGACTGGCACAATGCGGGCTGATTTCCAAATGGAAGGGAATACTCCATCACGTAAACTACGATTGAAGAGATAATGTAGGGGTTCATAAAGTGATTCAGCTGTATTTTTCAAGAATACTGAAGGAATATTGTCGACGCCCGAGCCTTTTGTGGGGTCTAACGCACGAAGACCTTTCAAAACATCTTCTTTACTTAAGTAGATGTTGCATATAAGAAGATCAGACTCTTGATTTATATCGGCGATATTATCATCATTAAAGTCCATAGTCAAGTCTGATTTTTCAATGATCGAACAAAAAAATGTAGAAAAGAGGTTACATATTCCTTCAGGATCATTAGAAGTTGTATTTTTGTAGTGCATAGACTCTGGAATATCTGGTTTACTTTTTTGATTATTAATGTACGTCCAGAAGAACTTTATGTTATTGTTATTTATACTATGCTCAACAGAATTAATATATTTACGATAACATTTATGAGATGCCGTTTTAAATCTGTCCCGATACATAGCAAATTCACTTTCATCTGTTAAGTTACCGTATTTCTTCCATTTTACCCATGACTTGTTTTTATTTTTGAAAATATGTACGAGTGCACGAGAGAACCATACTGGGTATCGAGAGAGATTCACTATTTTTGTAGGAACATGTAATCTCATTATGCGATAAATTATTTCGTAAAAAGCTGTCACCGCACTTTCAACGTCGTTACAATTATATATCTCGCACCAGTCAATGTTTTGTAAGTCTCTGTTTATTTTTGAAAAATCAGCTAAATTATAGTTATACACTATGCGAGGCTTGGTTTGTAAAGGTGTATCAATGTTATTAAGGGGTGCAAGAATATAGAAGGCCGGATGATATTTGTCTAAGGGCACTAGTGATACTGGCGCCAGTAACGATTTACAGCTTGAAAGGTTCGTGATAAATAAATCAAGTAATCTATCTTTATTATTTTTAAAAGTATTAATTTGATAGCCACCACAAACAGATAGAAAATTTATTAGATGTTTATTAGCCAGGCAGTAATTGGGTCGAATAACCGGTTGTAAAAAGGAATTATATTCAATCCACTCTAAGGTAGGTAAATTAAAATCTCCCGCCACAACAAAGTCATTAACATCCGGAGAATTTATAATATGCGATATATAGTCAAAATAAATAGAGTATACTTCCGAGTTGAGATTGGGAGGCAGGTACGCAGCGTTAATGATGCAACAGTAATTACGAGCACGCAATTCCAGCACAATAAATTCCATTTGCGGCGGGGGAGGGGTCGCGGCAGGGGCGGGTGGCAGCGCGCGCGCCGACACGGCCAGCTCGCGCCGCACCAACACCGCCACCCCGCCCCCGTCCCGCTTGCCACACCACTCAAGTTGCCTGTCGCAGCGGAATACCCGGTACCTTGCGTCAACAAAACAATTGTCGGCAATTCGTTCCTGTAACCACGTTTCGGTTAAAATAATAATGTCATAATTATGTTGTAATATGTTCATGTAAATATTGTTTAATTTCGTATTCAAGCCTCTACAGTTCTGATAATATAAAGATAGTACATGTTTACCCATCAAGTTGCAGGTTAATTAACAGATACGTCTTAGTCACTAATTTTAAATGGAATACGCTTAAATTGTTAAATGAATTATAGTTCGTTACAGTGCAAAATAATATATCGATAAGGCAGTAAGACGGACATAAAAGATTTGACTTCAGATTACAGTAGTCTACCTCATAAGTCGTACACAGAAATAATAAAAAAGTACATAGCATTAATCTTAAAATACTACCATAATGAACGGGCTCGCGTAAAAGTAACAATACCATATTCCTACTATCGTTGTAATTATGTAATCTTTGACAGATCCTGTTTCTGTCTGATTGCGATAACCGGAGACGTCTCACATTTACGCACGAGGATGGTCCCATGCTTAACCCATACAAACTTATACAATTTCTTTTGAGCCAATTGACGACATTCACGAAATAACAGTTTATTAGCTAGTGTTAGGTGTTCATTACAATAAATCGTGAAGGATTGTCCGGCAATGCCAAGTTTGTTTGAGTCTATACCCTTTTTTGCACGAAACGCAGCGATGAAATTATCACGTAGTACTCTGGTTGTAAACTTGACAATTATGTTTTTTGGGCGCGGGTTCTGCCTGTCTGCGTGGGGTACGCGGTGGATTGACACGATATTTGATGATGCAACAGGGTAATTAATCTCATTACTTAGCCGTTCAATACAAGATAAAAGATTCTCCATCTTTTTTTCTGGCAGATTGGATATTTCCAAGTTGCATTGTCTTGCCTGTTGTTCCATGGCGGCCATTGCTGTGTTAATTGCCTGAATTTGCGTGTCATGCTGTGTAAACTGAGCGTATCCTTCCTCCAACTTATTGAGACGGCAATCAAATGCATTTTGTCGCTCTTCGGTGTAGTTTAATGATTTGTCAATGTCCGATAATCTGCAGTTTACCTGCTTCAAAGATTCTTTAATAGTGGCATTATCATTAGCAATAGCTGTAATTGTGGTCGTGATGCACTTGAGCGACTCAGTTATTTGTGATATTTCTGTTGTAATTACCTTTTTCATCGTATTCTCAAGTAACTCCTGTAGACCATCCGATCCGCATTCTAATAGCATAGCACTTAAATCAGGATCTTTATGTTCTAGTTTACTTCGCTTACGTGTACTTATAAATTTATTTTCACCTGAGGCACTTAGGTCTGGATACGATTTTGATTGACTGGGCGGCGTTCTAGACAGTGACATTCTTATTGCTCACAGTAAAGTGCAACAAGGTGAGCAATATGTTTACGTCGAGCAAGATGGTCGCGATTCCCTTCACAAATGCAGTGCCACAGTTTCACAGTTTTCAGTTCATAATTTTGTCATAATTTATTATTACCAATGTCAAATGTTAAAAGTATGTTGCAGAAGATAGTAGTACAGACTACAACAGAGAACGAATACGTCCGCTAAGATCGTATTTTGTCATATCATTTATCTAGGGGAGTAAAAAAGTGGGTGAGAGTTTGTTTGGTAATCAGTCAAAAGTAGGTACTACGCGGGCCAAACTGTTGACAACCGCTTTTAACATAAAGAAGGTAAAGTACCTAAAAAGTTTACGGCAACGATCAGCTGTGTGTGGTACTATTATACCCAAGTGGAGCGGACCCAAATAGTTTGTGAGAGCGAGTAGGTATGTCGGTAGAGGAGAAACAGCAAACTTTCTCTGTTGTGTTGTTCGTCGACCACTCGATAAACTGCGCTCGCTCCGCTCCGACCGACTGTGGTGGCCGCTAAAATACTCCACTTGACAAAAAATTGCATATCCAACAGCGGTTTACCATACAACCATGTTGCGTAGTTGGTTGTGACCCTCTTTACAAAGCAGAGGGTTCAGAGTTTGATTCCCAGCTGGGGTACGATTGTCGTGTTACAGGAATTTTTGCGTGTTGTGTTAGTGATGTATTACGCAAGGAATTTAATTGTATGTGTATTGTGATGTACCTCTAACAAAATTAATTGAAACCGTTTATATGAAAGCAATAAATGTTTCAGAACGCAGGTAGGTATTGTTTTAAATCTCGTAACAAAAATGTAATATTACGACTTGTAGAGAAGAAAATGTTCACAATGTAAGTTACGTAATAATGATGCAAATATTTGCTTCTATCACAAATGGAATGTAAAAGCTGTAACATTATTTCACACAAATACCTATACAAAAACACTTAGAACATCAAAGTACAGGAAAGTGTGAATTAAAACAAAATCAAAACTGAACGCGGCGTTATCGGCTGTTTCGTTGCTGTAAATATTTACATTTCCTCCTCACCACTCCACAAAGTAGATCAATAGAGTGACTCCCTCGCAGTGTGCAGTGCCCAATAAAGCGTGGCGGAGTGTTAGATGCCACTTGTTCTCTTTGATGTCGTCCGTTTGTATTTTGTCGTTGTACTACGAGATTAGATGCCAATTTAGCCGTATTATTTTATGTATTTACTTGTATTTCATGTAAATTTTTGTACTGAGATAAAAAAGTGTTGTAAATGAATTTTTTGCAATTGATTTTAAACTCATATCATCGGAGACATTTTGAATGCAAATGATTTCAGCCTTACCATCAGACAGGGGCCGGATTCCGTCGTCTCTTACGCCGAAATTATATTTAAGTAACAAAAAGACGTGTGGCACTCGGAGACTGCCGCGGTAAAGCTATTGCATAGCATTATATATAAATTAACAAAACAAAAAATTAACTAATAAATTAAATTTAAATTCAATACTCGTACAAATACCGACACCGAATCCGAGCACAGGCGAGCCCGAGAACGAGACTGCGAGAAACCGATCACATTCACGCTTCTCGGGTGTTCTCGGGGGTTCTCGGCGTGAGTTTGTAGCCGCTATTAAGAATACGTACATCATAACGTCACATTATAGGTGCAAGACATTTTAATCTTTATTAGAAACGGATAATGCATTAATTTGTGCAAAGAAGATTTAAATATTCTGAACAAAAGCATAAGAACTACTTCTGTTGACAAAATAATTCTTTTTAAAAAGAAAATTGACATTTGACATTTAAGTCCTACAACGATCTTTTGGCGCGTGAATGACGTGTGGGTGACAGAGACAGTGCCTTACAGTTTGCCTTGCCTGTATGGCACTGTCTCTATCACCCTCAAGTCATTAATATAGTGTCATTATTTTATGTCATGTTATTATTTTGTATGTTTTAAATCTAAATATGGGATAATTCGACTATTATGAATACATGTTGTCGATTCCAACGCCTTATTTAATCCAGATCTACATGTAATTATTCTTAAAACACCGAACCGACGGGGCGAAAATCAAATGTTTGACAGGTAAAATTTGTATGGGAAATTAAAATTTTCATTTTTAGTATTTTGCTCGCAATTTTTCATATTTTCTCATCGCTGCAACCTTTCCTGAACTTCCACGAATATTTCAAGACTAAAATTAGCCAAATCGGTTTAGCCGTTATAAAGTAAAAGTTAGTTAACTCAGTTAAAAGTTCTGGTATTTATCGATGTGTGGGTGCATAGACATAGTAACTATGTCTGTGTGTAGGGTGTAATAAATTTTCGTTACGAAATTTTTGCATTCGGTCCCCGCGCCCAAGGCCCGCGATAAAAGCTATGCAATAGCTTAAAAAATGTTGACTGAGCGCGGTACTTACAAAATTCGAGTACAATTACACGGTGGATATCGTTTACATGATATCCGTAGCGTAATTGAAAAGCTAAAATTCGAGTACTTCTCCATTTTCCCGTTGTACGTCGTATCGTTTTTGGAATAAACTGCAGCTCGACCATTGTTCCTGTGTGACGGGGACACTTTGTGTAAGTGCAGGATAATGCTTTCAGGTTATTTGCGTAGACCTAGCTGTACCTCGCACAAACTAACAAACAAACTAACAAACAAACTAGTTAAACATACAAAGGTAAATAATAAGTACTTATAAAACTACGTTTACTTACTAGTGCACATAGCTTGTATGTTTATTCATTTTTGTTTCTGTATTCATAATCTCATGTCTATGTTTGATTGTCGGTTATGACAAAGAATACCATGCCGCCAAAATCCTGACCACATATTTTATAAGACTCTAAAAAACTTATCAGTACTCATAAAGAACCAAGTAGATAATTTTACATGACATGATTCCTCAAATTATAACTCTACGAAACTTACATCTTAAACTTTACATCCTAGAAAGATCCTAGAAAGCAAATTCATTAATTTCATATCAGCAATTTTTCTTCAGCGGTGTGTATACGAGTTTACATAAAATTTCATAAACACCCATTTCCATATTTAGATCTACATAATCAAAAAGTACCATCGGACATCGGGATAGACATAAAGTATCATCCAAAAGCACTCCCGATAAGCCACTTGTGGACATCCGTAGGGCGACCGATGTCGTCCCAACTTGTTTGTTTTGCCGATCACTTACGATCGGCAGCGAGGGCTTCAGGCCCTCATTCGCTTCTCATTACCCCCCCCCCCTCTCCCCTACCCTGCCTCTCGCAATCCTTCGCTGCACATTGGGGACTAATTCCATTTACATTTAGATGTGATGTTTTACACGACGTACGTGAATAGATTTCAGGTCATGTGGAGATGATTTTGAAGAACCTAAGCATATTTGTTTAGGTCGTTAACTTGTATAAGATTGTTAACTCTTACCATGTATTTACGTGCCATGTCTTTGTTTTAAACTAAGAGCTAAATTAGTGAATCTATTATTATCATGTACTGTAGATGATAATGATGAATTGTAGATGATAAAACAAATAGAGATCAGCCACTTCTACTTCGAAAATGAAAGGTTCTTAGCACATGAAATCATGTACTGATCATAACTTTTATTACTTCAAACTGCCACTATCACGGCTTAAGAAGCAATAATAAACGTACGTAAGTACACTTATACACACTTTTTATAACGTACTGTAAGACATACGTAGTAACCTCTGTAGACTATCTTCAACGGGACGGCTGTCACCATTTCCTGTTAATTCATCACAGATAATATCACGGTCCGCTTCATTACACGTTTTGTGCTAGTTAACTCATCCAATGGAATCCTTGAAGCTATATCCGAATTAATCCGGCTGGTTAACCGCAGCATAATCATTGAATCATCCCGGTGTGTAACTGTAACTGCATTGATTGCTGAATGTATTGTGTATTCTATGTATTAGTTCGGTCCGGGCGCGCGGTGATTGGCTGTTATCGTGTTTACTGGCCGGTCAGCGCACGCACACCTCGCCGTGTTTACCTTCGCTGTTACCTGCAAATATTACCAGCGAATCCAGTTAACGAAAATAAACGTTATACTAAATGCATACGGTTGGAATTAGTTTCGATCGATCCATTGTTAACGTGTAAGAGTGGCGGCCTGTTACCGTTGCGATTATAAAACTGTTGCATATTTAATTCGGATGGACTAACTCGTTATAGATGGAGCAAAGCAAATATTACAGTCAAATTTAAAACGTGATAAAATTTTTATATTTGAATAACTGAATAAATTGGACTAGATACTAGTTGGTGCAGATGTCGTTCATTAAAATATATTTGAAGTTAATCATAGAAGAGACCTTGTGACTTATTTAGTAGTCTTCTTGCTTGTCGAAAGAGTTTCAGGTTCGACCTTTGGGAGTATTTGACATTGCATGTTATAGAGATTGTGTTTGTTCAGAGATAAGTATGAAATCACCAGGCAGTTATAGTGCACTAATAGCACAAAAGTTTGATAGGTTACGATGAATAGTATTCGATATAAAAATGCTATCGAAAGACTAGTGAAATGCTAGGTAGGTACTATCAAACTCGGAAGCATGAAACCGTAGCAGTATCGTAGCGGGGTCACAAGGACTTGTGGTGTGTCATCATCGTGAGGGTAAAGTGAAACTTTCTCGAACAAGGTCTTGCGAAACATCACCGTCCATGAGACAACGTGACTCTGGATGATATTTTTGACTAACTTACTTGTAGAGGTTCCGAGAAACCGTACATGAGGTCAGCGAAGTTTAAGAAAACTATTTTCCGCCAACACTTATGAAATATTTTTATTTTAAAATGATAACACTACACTTCACTTGTGTTTGTGTAAGCGTTTATTTATTTGCCTAGAGATGCTTGGAGGAAACATACGAAAATGCTCATATTATTTTACTTACATGGTCAGAAATCATTTCAGATTTCATTTTCATACTTTTACGTAGCCTTACCTGCAAAGAAGCAACGTGTGACTGGAACTGCTTCACGTTTCCTCAACTGTCAAATGCTTCAATGGACTAAAAACATCGTAGCTATTTTTACAGCACATAATTATTGGTTTGAAATCACAATATCATACCGATTGGCGATTAATTTGAAAACCTAGAGTGCAGGCTACTCGGTACTCGCTATACGACTGTATTAACGTTGACGTACGATCATAATGTTTGTTTTTTGACTTTAAGGTTCAATTCAGGTTGTTTTGAACTATGGCGTTTTAGACTTTTGGTTGTATGGACGATTTATGAAACAAACGAACGTGTGCTCTCTGTGATGATTTATTTGCTACTGACTTTGGAGTAAATTGACTTGCTACATTTGCTAATAACGATCGGACATACCGCCCACCAAAAACAACAGTTTTTCAACAAATTCAGTACATAATTCAATTATGAAATTGTGAATCATGCATAAGTTACTTTAGTACATAGTATCTCAATGAAATTATACAAATCAATTGCATAAAGCCTTAAATTTTCAAACAAATATTATTAGTAACCTTTTAATGGACTGTATTTATGTATATAATTTAATAAGTTGACATTTCAAATATTATGAAATTTTCAATTCCTAATTTGAAGATTTGAAACATTTTAATTTACTTTATATTTTTAGACATTTACAATTTACCTTATACAATAAACCTTTTTAATATATTGCATGCTTTGAATTTTACGTTTACACTCTTTAAATATAACACCTTTTATTGTTTTTATCACATGCACATTTACATTTAACACCGCCCACCATGAAATTTATTCAAGATCCTTCGGAAGTGGTATCAATTTATATAATGGTCTTTTCAACTCATGATCTCCCTTGCATTGTACTGTAACAACTCTTACAAGGTTATCTGTGCCAGGGTGCAGTTGCTTTATTCTTCCTAGTAACCATTTTGTAGGAGGCACAATCTCATCTTTTATAACAACAATATCTCCAACAGCGGGTGATGAGTGTATCTTTTGCCACTTGTGTCTTTGTTGCAATGTGTTGAGATACTCAGTTTTCCATTTGTGCCAAAAGTGCTGTGTTAATTTTTGTATTAACTGCCACCTGGTTAACAAGTTGATATTCTTGTTCTCGTAATGCAGATCTGGAACGCTGACTAAAGGCTCGCCTACTAGAAAATGGCCTGGTGTAAGCGCTTCTTCTGTCGTATTGTCAATTTGACAGAGAGGGCGTGAATTGAGACATGCCTCAATCTGTGACAGCAAAGTGGCCATTTCTTCATAGGTCAATTTGGTGTCTTTATTTATCCTTGTTAAGTGCCTCTTCGCTGATTGGACACCAGCCTCCCATAAACCACCGCACGTTGGCATTCTCGCAGGTATAAAATGCCATGTAGTTCCATCATTGGCTAAAATTTCAGACACTTCTTTGACCATATTATTCTTGCCCGCTCGAAACAAATCTTGCAATTCTTTGGCAGCCCCTACAAAATTGGTGCCATTGTCACTCCATATATGACGACAATACCCTCTGCGAGCCACAAATCTCCGAAATGCAGCGATGAATGCTTGAGAGGTGAGATCTGTAACCGCTTCCAAATGTATGGCACGTGTCGCCATGCATACAAATAAGCATATATAGCCCTTAGTAGTATGATGTCCACGACCCTTAGATGTTCTGATCAATACCGGTCCAGCATAATCAACTCCAGTATTTAAAAATGCTCGATGTTGAGTCACTCTCACTGCCGGTAAATTACCCATCAGTTGATATTTTGTTTTAGCCTTATCCACAATACATGTTTTACAATTACGAATACATTTTTTGACACAAGATTTTAACCCCACTATCCAATAACCTGTTCTCAAATACGACATCATTAACTGAATTCCCCCATGAAGTGTTCTAGTGTGAGCTTCGTTTATTAGCAATTTAGTTATGTGTTGTTTCCCAGGAATTATGATAGGGTGTTTTGTCAATTCTGGTATTGATGCATTATGAAGTCTACCACCTACTCTAAGGATCCCCTTGTCATCCAAGAATGGTGAAAGGCTGATAAGGGAACTTCTAGCCTTAACCTTTCCATTTTTCTTGATTTCTTCGATTTCCCTTTCATATACTAAATTTTGATAATACCTTATACACTCTTCTAATATATTCTGCATCTCTACTGCATGTAAGTGATTTTGTTTATGTTCTATTTTATCTTTCTTCAAAAATCTTTTACAATATGCCAATACTCTCTTCATTCTGGACATTGTTGAAAATCTTTCCCAAATTGGTTTTTCTTCTACTACAAAATTACATCTCAGTTTCAATTCTAATTGTGTCTCTGGTATATCTCCTTTAGTCATTATAAAAGCTGACATGTCTTCCTTAAGCCACTTCGGTCCAGTCCACCAATTTTCATGACTAGCTAGATCGCATGCCGCAATGCCTCTTGTTGCGATGTCAGCTGGGTTATCAGCAGACTGAACGTGTCTCCACCTGTCGTTATCCATTACTTGAGTGATTTCCGCTACTCGATTAGCAACAAATGTATGCCAACGACCAGGCTGTGATTGTAGCCATGAAAGTACCACTGTTGAATCGGTCCAGGCGAATATTTTATCTTTAGGAATTTTCAAAATCTCCATCACATCGCTAATAAGATTTACAAGTAGTACTGCGGCGCACAGTTCTAATTTAGGAACTGATAGTTGTTTTAATGGGGCAACTTTAGTGCGGGATGCAATCATAATAACATGTACTTCATTACCTTCCTCAATTCTCAAGTAAACCACAGCAGCATATGCTTGAGTAGATGCGTCAGCGAAACCATGTAGTGTAACGTAATGGCAATTTTCTGGCGTTGTTTGAAACCATCGAGGTACCTTTATATTTTGTAAATAAATTAAACTTCCTCTATACTTAATCCATTCTTCAATCAAGTTAGAAGGTAGTTCATCATCCCAACCTAAACTGCAAAGCCACAATTTTTGAATTAAAATCTTCGCACTTATAACAACTGGCGATAACCATCCAAATGGATCAAACAATCGGGCGACATCAGATAATATAGATCTCTTCGTAATAGGATATTTCATTTCTGGTAAGTTTACTGTAACTTTAAATGTATCATCTTTTCTATCCCATGTCAAACCTAATATTTTTATTACCTTATTAAGTTTTATCTCTACTGTATTTTTTGTTTCCCTCTCTTGTAGATATTCTAAAATTTCTTCCGAATTACTTGACCATTTTTGCATTTCAAATCCTCCTCTTTTTAATACTGTCCTGATTTCATCACACATCTTCTTTGTTTTCTCAACAGTTTTATTTCCTGCCATTAAATCATCCATGTAGAAACAATTTTTTATTACAGGTGCAATATCGGGATATTCATGTGCTTCGTCGTCGGCTAGTTGTTGTAATGTTCGCACTGCTAGATAAGGAGCAGCTGCAGTGCCAAATGTAACAGTTGTTAGATTATAACTTTCAATTTCTTTATCAGGATCATCTCGCCATACGATTTTTTGTAAATTTGTGTGTTCCTGTGTCATGTTGATCATGCGATACATTTTGACAATGTCCCCTACTACACATATTTTATGAGTTCGCCATGATGTTATCAAACTTCGGAGATCAGGTTGTAACACAGGTCCAACCATCATGCAATCATTAAGAGAATAGCCATTGGATCCCTTTGCAGATGCGTCATAAACTACTCGTACCTTGCTAGTCTCCTTGTCTTCACGAATTACGGCGTGATGTGGAAGGTAAATCGAGCAATTATCGTCTGATGTTTCAATTTTCTTCATGTGACCCATGTTTATGTACTCTTTAATAACCTTTGAATATTCGGTTTTCAAATCCTCTGATTTTAGAAATTTATTTTCTAAACATTTAAATCTTCGTATCGCTTGAGTTTTTGTATCCCCGCATAAATTAATTGCTTCTGCAACACTGTGCTTCAACGGAAGGGACACAATATATTTTCCGTCAGCATCCCTTTTTGTTGTGTTTTTATATGTTTCTTCACACATTTCTTCCTCCTTTGTAAATATTCTCTTCTTCTTTGTATACGAATCTGTTTCTATTTCCCAGAACTTTCTTAACATATCATTGTCTTCTTTAACCATTCTAGTTATATGTAGTGTTATGACATTGTGTTCTTCGCTATTCATTGTGACTTTGTTATCTCTTTGACCTGACAGTATCCACCCCAAACATGTTTTCTGAGCCACTACTCCTTCATTCATCTTAAGTAAACCTTCTTCTATAATTTTACAAAAGATGTCAGAGCCAAGCAGTATATCAATCCTGCCTGGTGTGTTATATGTAGGGTCAGCCAATGGTAATGTTTGAAGCTGTGAACAATCAATCGCGATGTGTTTTGATGGCAATTTTGTAGAAATAGTTTTCAGCACATAAGCTTTAACTTGTATAGCATCATTTGCATTAAATCGTGATGTAATTGTTAGGTCAACTAAGTGTTTTATTTGTGTTTGATTTCCTTCTCCCACTCCAGAGACAACGCCGTCAATATTCGTTTTTGATAAACCCAAAAGGTCAACTACTCTTGCAGAAACGAATGAGGCTTCAGAACCCTGGTCAATCAAGGCACGAAGTAGATGTTTGTGTCCACAACATGATTTAACTTCTACTTGTGCTGTAGCAAGTAGCACCTCATGACCAGATTGTTTTTGAGAAAGATGTGCAGTTGTGATTCTTTGTTCTAATTGTCCTGCATTATCGAACTCGTTTTTATTGTTGGTGTCTCTAGACTGGTGTAACAGAGAGTGATGCTTCTTATGACAAACTCGACATGATGTTGTTTGTTTACATTTGTAGCTGTTGTGATTAGGAATAAGGCAGTTGAAGCATAAACGGTTGTTTTTGACAACGTCTTGCCGTTGCTCCACAGATAGCTTTGCAAAATCCTTACATTGAAATAGATAGTGATTATTTTTGCAATAAGTACATGTAGGATGGGTACTTACACCGGTGTGTGCAGATTGAGACTTATGTTCATTTTTTGTAGCATCAGTTGTGACATGAAATAATTTATGTGTTTGAGACTTCTCTTTAGAATGTATTGACATTGGCATAACTAATTCAAGTGTACGGAATTTAGCTTCAAGAAACCCTTTCAACATATCCCAATTTGGTAGTTGATCAGTGTTATTTTTATAAGTAAATTCCTCCCAGTCCTTTAAAGTCTCTGGGTCTAATTTCTGACTGACTAGAAATATTATAATAGGATCCCAAGAGCTGGTGTTTATTTGTAAATTATTTAAACTGTTAATACATTCTGATGTCGTATCCAAAATATTTTTAATTTGACCAGATGACTGATTACTAACCCTTTTCTGACCAAATAACCTTTTTAAGAGAGAATTTAAAATCATCTTTTTATTCCCAAAACGTCCCTTAAGTAAATCCCAAGCTTGTATATAATTACTTTCTAATGTTTGAATATGTCTCAATAACATTTCTGCCTCCCCGGACACACTAGTTTTCAAATAATGCAGCTTTTGAACATTGCTTAAATTTGTATTGTGGACAAGGGCTGTAAACAAATCCTGATATGTGGGCCAATCCTCATATCTCCCCGAGAACGTAGGCAATTGTATTCGCGGCAAGCTACTAACAAATGGCGATGAACATAATTGAGCATCTTGACTTACAGTTGACATGTTGGCGATTTCCGGCGTTTCTAACCTTGTTAATTGGTCATTTAAATCCGCTTGTAATACCAAGTAAAGATCTTCAACTTGATAAAAATCTTCATTTAAAAAATAAGGTATTATTCCCTTTTGTTCACGCGGCGTACATATCGTAAGAAGGTTATGCGCTTGCTTGAATGAATTCCAATAATCTTCGAGAGTTTTCAATCTTGCTTGTATGTAACCCTTAGTAAGTCTTTGTTTCGGACACTTTTTTAAATTAATCTGCGTCTTCTGTATAATATTTGCGACATCTTGTAACGTAGTTAAATATTTATCTTGTTCCGCCGTAGTTTGTATTCTTTCTTGAGACATGATTCTTAATAAAACGCAGTAATTAATATCCAATTCAATGCACGAAGACTCCTTTAACTTTCAGTTTTATTCCCTTTGTAATAAGAATCACGCAAAACTTAGTTCGATCGCTGCAGTGAATCTTCAGGTAAACAACTCCCGGCTTATCTAAGGAATGCGGTAGCCTTTTGTTCTCGCGACCCGTGTCGAGTAGTTACTAGTTTTAATCGTCCGACCCTGCAATCCGGCTCGTTATAGGCCATATGTTTTTTGACTTTAAGGTTCGATTCAGGTTGTTTTGAACTATGGCGTTTTAGACTTTTGGTTGTATGGACGATTTATGAAACAAACGAACGTGTGCTCTCTGTGATGATTTATTTGCTACTGACTTTGGAGTAAATTGACTTGCTACATTTGCTAATAACGATCGGACAATGTTTACAAAACACCTGTTACATGTAAATAAGGGCGTTGTTGAATATTTAAATAATTTTTTAACGAGAGCATAACATTAAAAAGTTATTAAGGTTAATTTTATCAACACATTAAGGTTTAATAGAGCTGTAACAGTCCAAGATGTGACGATAAGATTAGACCGTTTGCGAGGAAGTGTAGTTTAAAATGGAGGAGTTTTTTAACCTGTTTCACAGTCGGGCGCTGGAGGGGATGTGGAGAAATTAGCTCGCGGGCCACTTGATTAAATCTAGAGCGGTTTGTACAGTTTTACGCTAAAAACTTTTTGGTGCCGAAAATGAATGCTTCGTGCTTAGCGCCATTAAATAATTTACTTTGATTAAGTTTTATATCGGCTCGTGGATATAGTGATTTGAGTGGAAGCCATATTCCTAACGTTGTTACTATTTTTGGTATTTTCATAATCTTATGACATGTTTAGGTATCAGCTAAATTTGATTTCTAATAATATGTTTTCTAATAATATAATGTTTTTTCCTTCCGTTTATATATGTGAAATATACTCGTCTACCATGCCACGTAATGGTGTGGAGCTATAATAATCGTTAGTTTTTAAAGCGTACTTGCAAAATCCTTTCACCCTTGATGCGAGAACCCCATATTGCAATCTACGGTATCACGCACGCGGGCAAGTTACTGTAATTTTATTATATTGTTATTATTGAAGCCACTGCTCTTCCTGTGCAATGCCCTCCCAATTTACTGCCCCTGGCAACACCGAGGTACTCAAACCTAAGTGTTAAAGGGATCAAGGGTTCTCGGAGTGAAATGAGTTTGAATTACTACAGTCATGAATTCGAGTAATAACTGTTGCGGCCCCAATGTTCACTTGGTTATATATTATCTACTTCTCATCTAGCGAGTTCATTATTCGATTTTCGGACGGCGCAAGTATAAGTACTATACTGTAATATTTACAGGTATCGAATTAATTTAGAGAACATGTAAGACTTTCTCAGCAATTCTAAGTTAAAGGTTTAAAATACCCGCTTGTAAAGTGTTCTTGATGGATGTCCATTAGACGACGGTGCGTAGCGCAGGTCGATTTTAGCTCTTAAAATATATTTTTTAGATTTCGTTCTTTGAAATTGCTACCCGCGCAATCGGGTCCTAGAACAGGAATGTCGAATTTTTCTGATTCTAAGATGAAGAAAGATTTTATGAGAATTGTAGTAACTAATAAACTTTTATTAGGTTGACATACCAATGCTATCAAACAGTAGTTTTGTTGCGTCTACAGTAGTCTACACTCATTGATTTTTTTAATAAAGGAATCTCTTCAATGGTCTTTAGTAAGTACTAATGTATAAAGCAAATAACAATCATTATTAATTCATGAGAATTATTAATTCAACCAGTACGGCACGCGCGACGCCGCGGGGCGCGCTCGGTGGTTGCAAGCGGCTCTAAAATTTAAACATTTGGAGCTTCCTATTTTTCAGTTGCCATTTTATCCAATTTTTCAGTACAAAGAGCGAGAATTCGCGAATTGGAACAAAATAAATCCTTTGCAAAATAAAATCATAAAAATCGAATTAAAAGAGGACAGAGCAGCCGAGGCAGTTGCGACCATTTTCCCCGGAGCGGTCATGTTTCAAATTAAATTAAATAGTCGGCGTTGTGAACGGGGGAAATTTTTAAACGATATAAAAAACAATTTTAGTAACATAATTATTTTACAACAAAACATGGCTTGAACGCGCACTCGGCCGCGGCGTATTGAGTTAGCGGCACTTCAAACGAAAACATCGCGATTACAAAGCAAGGACTACAAGTATCCTAGTACACAGCTCGCGACAACCTGACATTCTGTCTACAACTAGAAAAATTAAATGATAAAATTAAAACTCATTTACAGATTTAAATAGAAATGTTTATCGCTAGATTATGAATAGAAGATTTCAGCTCCGAATAGATTATGGGGTAGGTACTTGTAAATAGGAGTTGAAAGTTAAAACTTGGAGCGCGTACATAAATGATTACGATAGTTGCGGCCGAGGTGATAGTGAGAATGTTGACGTATCCGAAAAATGTCTTTTCTCTGGTTAAAGATAAATGTTTGTGTAAAATTTTCATAGCGTATTTCAATGCTATTTGGGACGCATTTAAACCTGGTCCTGATATGACTTGTCCTGTCCTGTAAATGGTTTAATTTGCATTCTACAAAACATACAAAAATAATTATGTGATGTTTATTGATTTTGAATGATATTTATTTTTATAGTTATATTCACAAAAAAGTGAGGAAATAATCACAGATGACCTTACAACAATAACAAAATAAAGTCCGATGGACGTAGCTACGCTGCACCCGCCTGATTCCATCAAACCCTCGTCATCCAGCCTTAATATCTTCCTGTAAGCATGACAGCCACTCGCTCCTGTTGCTACATTATGAACAACTATCACAATATATAAAACTCACTGAACCCGTCAAATCTATCAATTTTGTTGTGCTTAATTTAGGAAAAAATGTAATTGGGTACATAATACTTTCCATTGTAGAACCAGTTTACTGTGAAGATGCCCTGAATTGGGTCAAAACATGTGTGGGTGGTGGTATTTTCGAGTATGTTTGTGAAAATATTTTCTTTATTTCATAGCCTGTGCTTATGTGGGAGGGAGGGAGGTGCTACTTGAATGAAAATATACACAATAACACATACGAGTTTCCTTGAGGATTGTTGAAATGAAGATTATTTTTTAATCAATACCTAATAGCACCTTCCGTCTTTTGTCTTGCTTTGCCTTGCCGGCGACGTTAATTCCTGCCTTTGTCGGCTATTTAGCCACAGAAAGACAACAACAATACTACGAACACAAAATTGGATCAATGCGCAGTACGGCAACAGAGCGGCTCAGGCACACGATTGATCGAGTTACGTCATTTCGGACGACACTCGCCGGTACAAAACTATGGCTGAATCCATACACTGGCGAGTGGCGAGCTCTAACGAATACCCGATTTTGTATACCTTCCGATCTATTGGATTAGGGAACGCAAAGTTTTACTGATCCTATAAAAGTTTTGTTTGGATTATTTGAACTATACGTTTGTCGAGTTGGTTTCTCAACTGACTGTGACATTCGTATAGTACATTTAAGCCGGCTTAAATTGTACCACCTACCTACTTGTTTTGTTTTTTTTATTTGTTACATTTGATTGGAATTACTTAGTAAAGGAACTCATATAACTGTTACATGAATTATAAAGATAATAGTAATGAATAACGCTACATTCTCATAGCCCTACACTAGAACTCCCTGCGCCTTAGTGCCATGGACAACACATAAAGATAAAGACATAATATACCCAGATCGAGAACACCAATTTAAACTCACCACTCAAAATTCTGACTCGGGAATGGAAACCATGTACCGTTCAACGGAGTTCCGGCGAGGAAACCATTGCGGCATATTATGGGTCATTATTGCAGGGTCATTAAAATGTATTATTAAAATGATTTACAGTGTATTTTACTCCATTGAAGTTAAAAAAAAATATATGAACGATTGTCACTAAGGTTTTGATAAATGACCTTATTAACTTAAGCATTATGTACATTCTTTTTAGAAGTATCAGTGGAGTCGAAACACCACTCTCCATTTAATATCCCGATCCTTGAGAACGGTCGCTCGCTACGTCTCGCTCGACCTTTCAGCGCCGTGTAAAAAAGTGTCAGAAAAAACGCTCAGCGAAAAACAAGTAATAGCACGGACAATGCGACGCGGCGCGGTGGCGGCCGAGATAAATAACAATAATAGTAAAAACAACAACAGATTTAACTGTTTATAAATAATCCGAGTTATTTTAAATTAAACCGGTGAAACCACTGAAAAAGCTCATTTATACGTAAATGCGACAACATGATACTACACAATAGAAATAACAATAACAATAGAAAATTACGTTTTGATCGTTTTAGGGCAATCTACAATGGTGATCTCGATCTAATGTTTACAAACTAGTGTATTGTATAGGAAGAGAAGGTCCATTATTTGATGGTGGCTCACTAGCAACCACCATTTTTTACTGTAACGGTTTTTTATTCTCACCTTTATTAAGGTATAGCGAGACAGCGGCTGCCGGGGAAACTATTGACTGTTAAACCTTGACTAATACCTATAACAGTAAAGCCTCACGACTTACGTCTTGTCCGTTTCACGGTCCTTAAATCACGACACACGACACTAACTACGTCTTTGCGCAATGAACTTAAAAATGTAACTTAAAAATCTAATTTAAATTATCTGGTGCCTGGCTAGGCATCTTTGACGGCTTCTTATCTTGTGATGACTAGTGTGCTCATTTGTCTTTTACTGACATAAAAATACATTCAAATTTTACGCAAACATTTTAATTACCTACTTCAATGTATTAGTCAATGCGATGTATTTACACTGTTACGTAAACTATTTACGATTTCGTCTAAAGCAAAGTAGTTACAAGCTAGTGCTACAGTTGATTGATCACTTCTCCCCAGCACCCCTCCCCTCTTACCCTCTCCCCTCTTCCCCTCTTCCCCTCTCCCCTCTCTCCCTCGGCTCAGGGCGCTAAGCTTCGTGTCATACGACAATTAGTTCACTAATTACTTCAGTGGATACACTGATGATTAAATATTTTAGTATTTTTCTCTAACGTTTATTTTTGGTCTCATAAAAATATGAATTAACAAGAATTTTGCAAAATTAGATGTATGAATACGCTTTCATAATCCACACTTCACCAAACCATTCAGATCTAATGAAGTATTATGCTTAGAAAATAAAAGAGCTTATGTACATTAACGGTAATCTTACAACTAAACAGCTTAAGGTATTGCTCACAAGGTCGATGTGCACCGACCGTTTACTTCATCCATCATCAACTGTCGGGCTAATAAAATTAGACAGTCTTCTGAAACTCACTGGGCTCCGTAGCACCTAGCTTAGTGTAACGTAATTCAAATTAAGTGATGCATTTACAGTTGCCTGGTTCTCTTACACCGCTTCTAAAACAAAACCGTAAAAAGTTATTAACTGTCGCTTGTACCTGCTTATTTACTGCTTCTTTTTACGATCCCTTTCTTGGACAACGTCTATTCGCTCCTAGTAATGCAGACATTCGTTGGCAATGGTGTCCACTTACCATTATCTATCAGCACTTGCGTATATTCTTTTTTTATTTTATGAACAAAATTGTTTCTTTTTAATGAATGGATTCTAGTAAAAATGTGAATTAGTCTTGTTCGTCCTCATTAGACGCTGAACCACGTTGCACACAGCCCCTTAAGGTGTTAAGATTGCAATCGAAGTAGAAATCGTCACGTAAACGCACGGTAATATTCATGGTAAAAGTCAGTTTGCACACTAATTAAAAGAATATTGCTACAACTTCGAGCACTGTGTCGTAGCCATATAACTGTAGAATATTTTACATTCAACGTTTAAATTCGTCGCTTACGATCCAGAGCAAATTCGCCTTGAGCGTAGTACTTCGCGGCCCTCGGCTAACGATCTCTGAATTTTACGCCCACGAGCAATTAATTACTCCTACAACGTCAGTGTACTATATTAAGCCTAGTCCGAGAACAGCGTAAAAAGTTGTTACAAATTTAACCCCTCCAACACTCAGGACATAAAAGCCTGTAACTTCAACTTGAGATGGTAACGTAAAACATATCCCATGTTCTAAGTTAGCATCCATTACTATCCTTAAAGTTTGAATAAAGTCCATCTGCTGCTGTTATGCTCAGTGGTGGCTCCCACCCCTATTCTAGTTACTATCGTAGTGTCAGTGAACTAGATATAATGATGCTGGCCACCCAGCTACCTAGTCTTTTATGCTCTATACTATACTTACATCTATGCTATGACCACTTACTTGGTTTGTTAGCTCATTGGTATGTAGTATGTCCTGCACAAATACCTATAAAGCTAAAACATCATCCCTTGTTACAAGATAAGACAGCGTTCTTATTTTTGCACAAATGTTTTCTCTCTAAGTCAACTACCACAAACCAATAGCCTGTCGCAATACCCTATCAATAAGTATTCGCACCTTATCTCTGTAACTGCAAGCCCTGGAGGATGGTAAACAAACAGTAATCAAATCGGAATTCAATTTACTTACACGTACCTATGTACGTACAGTCTTCATAGGAGACAGTAAACATTCAGTGATGCAGAACTTGGATCATGTAACGAAGAGTTATTGTCTGGAGCGACCCAGTTTTCAATACTATAAAGTTATTTAGCCGGTGATAGGAGGCATAGTGTTTCTGATAAAATTGAGTTATAAAGAAGAAAAAATAAAGAAATAAAAGAATATAATATAATATATAAGAATAAAAGAAAGTTTCCACTAAAAGGTAAAAATAGCAATGAATCAATAAATAGTTATACCGCAATAGTTTTTCCTGTGTCAGTGATGCCATGGACAAAATATAAGGACTGGAATACATATACCCAGGCTGAGAACAGAAATACAATTGCGTCGTTAAAATTTCCAGCTCGGTGAGAATCTAACCTGTCCTAAACCAGGATCCTTTGAACGGAAGTTTGGGATAGTTCGGCCTTGGTACCTTGCCGGTTCCTGTAGTTCACTTGAAAATTAGAATTCATTCTCAATTCTTAGCTCATGTAATCTTCAATTCTAGATTTATTCATCGTCATCAGAGTGAATGGAAAATCAATGCATTTTACAAAAAAAAATATGCGCTAACAATGTAATAATTGTTCTTCGTGATAAAAGGAAACATTTTCGTTTCGTTTCTCTGTGATTAAATAAGCTCGGAAATTATGGAGCGTTAGTAAAACTGTGGCGCTACAGGTGGGAGGTGGGAGGTGGGAATATTTAGCGCAATTTTAGGTGATTAGTGCTAAGAACTGGCCGTGTAAATGTTCCCACAAAGACCTTTGTTACAACTGTGGACGCGAAGCTCTTTGTTTTCTCCGCTCGCCACGCCCGACAGAACTTATTATAATATCATACTCGTCGTAAACGTTTTCATTATCACTCTATTTTGAATGAGGGACAAATCTTCCACAAATGTGTGGGTATTATTTATTGTGCTTAGTTCAACTTCAAATCTTTCCTTTTTGGTGCAACTTTCATAATCATGTACGGGTAAAATATGTGTGTCAATGTAATTTTTTGAACTACTACGTACTTACTTAGTCACTATTTTTATATCTATGACAGGCGCTAGACTATTTCCCACGTTCCTTTTAAAAACTAAATTGGAATTAGAATTGGAGAATTCTAACATCACCTCGAATGCATCTCTATTAAAACTCCGCCAGTTTAGACCTCAGTACTCAGTCATACTCAGAGACTCACTGTGTTGAGTTTATGTCAGAAGTCAACGATCAAATTAAGGCACTGCCGTTTTTGTTTTCTTATCGGTAGATATTCTAAAAAGCAATATCGGATAAAATCGAGAACGTATACAATAATCAGGATTATCCGTTACAATAATAAGCTTAGGAATCTGAATAAAATCAACAATATTCGAAGTTCCGATACTAAGAATTGGATTTTTTAAATATCCATCTAACAATAAGAGCAGCTCTGCAAGCCAGTGTAATTGAAAGATGCAGCAGAGACAGGGCAAAAAGAGAAATGGAATCCGACGTGACAGGCGTTGTTCCGCTGTAGTCTGGGCTTGTCGTAAAGAATTGTACATTGGACGCCGACACTAAACGTTTTAGTTAAAGACGATGCGACTAAAATATTGAACGAAATTTTAGTCAACATTTTTAACTAATTTTCAGAACAGACATCTAAATTTTAAGTCCGTGTTTCGCTTCAGAAAATCTACATCTTTACACTACATTTAGGTATCTATCTATTAAGGACTTTTATAGCTTTAACAGTCGACATTCAATAATTTGCAACGTGCGAAGGTAGCAAGGCAAGTACGGTAGGTCTCCTCAATTATAAAGAAATCATGTAATGAGCAATAATTTATAGGCTGAGCAAAGGGTCAGCTTTAATATTCTGCTTTAAATTTCAAAATTGTACACACATTTATGCCACTGGGATAAAAAATAGTATGAGTGTTGTTTTTACATTTCTATAAATGTTTTATAAATGCATAAAGATAAATTTATTCATCATAGTTAGAGCGAATAACAGGCAAACGTAGACGTTTATTTTATTTGACAAAATTGGAGAAAAATTTTGATTTTGAAGATGTTATGAATAAATGAATATTTTATTTGATGAAATAATTGGGGTTACAAAAATCGTTCTGCTAAAAGGCAATGATCACAATTTAACATTTCAAGGGCTTCCGAATTTTTAGGTTTAAAAATAGTAATTGAACTTAATTAAAATATCGTTAATAAAGTATTCAAAATCATAGTAAAACAAGACAGAGTAAAAATGATTTGATATTGTTTAAATATACCTATGAAAGGTTCATATTACGTCTTTTGTTCTGAAGAAGTTATTTTCCAGAAACTCTTAAAATATCAGATATTGTGTTGGATCAAGTCTTAAAATGAAATCAATAAACCCATTTTGCTGGATATGAAGCTTCCTCTAAACTTTTATCATAACTTATCGCCTTCCAATACTGCTTCTCATCCAATACAGTCTGCGGCTGTGTAAGTTATTTAACTTAAAGATGTTTCATAATATTTTCAGTTTCCTTTACCGTTTATTACTTTGATATAACTTTACGAAGATTCTAGCACTAACAAAACCTTTTGTAACTAAACTTTGTACAATCGTATAACCATATAAACTTTGTATAATGTTATAAAAAGGCTACACGTGGATGCCCTTAAGAGTACTCTGTGGTACAGTGGGCGGGCCGGCGGGCCCGCATGCCAGCTATATTTATACTTTATGAACCGGAGTAATGGGTTTAGAGAGTAAATGGACTCCGGAAATTTAATAAAACAAAAGTAGATCTCGCGGAGTCCTGCGGAACATGCGCTGAGTTGTGACTTATTTATGTTCAGGGACAGACGGAGAAATACTTTTTCAGCGACCGTTTCAAATGTTCGCAATTTTATCGGTTCAATAGAGTGATCGACAGTTCTAAATTCATGTGAAAACAAATTGTGAAAATACTCTAAACATACAACCGCAAAGGGTTACTCGCACATCAGGAAATTTTGAAAAGTTAATTTTTTTAAATCCTCCATTTCTTTAAAATCGTTTTCATTGAAAATCTGAGTGGGTAAAATTTGAACTGAGTTTGTTTAAAATTTGTAGATTTTAAAAGCATAAATGCATACGACACCATGCCAATTTGTTTTGAGGGTTAGGTACATATAACAAATTACAATAATTGTAGTTACTTAAACGTTTTTGGTGATTCAACTGGTAAGTGAGTAGTTAAACTTCGGGATGAAAGTTTGTTCGAAAATCAGTCAAAAGTTCTTACACCTAGAATAAATCGCGGGCAAAAAGGTTCCTATAAAGAAGAAAAGATAATAGATGTTGCCATTAAGATACCGAAACCCACATTCGACAAATACAAAATGTAACCACATTAACACTTCATGATTGCCACAAGTATACATGTGATGGTAAAAATAATTCTAGTTTCACTCATATAAAATTTTCCGTATCTCCGGCCGCCTGCATTTAAACAACGTCAATGATAGCCGATATTTACAGTTACCTATTAAAATATTTAAATAAAAACTATATCCTGTTCCACAATTTACATTAAACCATCGAGTGTAACAATTTGAAGACAATCCACAAGTAAGTTGACAAGCGATTATGCGGGCTACAGACCTTCAGTTTTAACTGCACAGTTTTAACTGTACAGTCGAACTGTACAGCCGTCACGTCGCCTCCCCACTTAAGGGTGCGTGAGGTGAATCCCTCCGGATATAGCAGATACCGGTATTTGCATTCACTCATTCGCGCCTACATGTACCAAATACGTAATAAAAACTGTCGTCCCCTTTACATAGTAATTGTTTTTGCCTTTTGTTAAAAGTTTTATTAGCCTCGTAAAATTATGCCGGTAAATTATATCTTACATACAAGACTACCATTCAGATACATATGTTTACGCATTTAGGAAGTAAAAAAGTGGAGAGGAAAGTCTACAATTACTATAGTGAGCATTTATTCTGCACAAGAGAGTTTTCGCTGGCTTTTTACTTATTCAAACTGAAACAACACGGTTAAGATAGCGGGTTTACTAAGCCAATAAAATCAATTGACAACACTAGATACCACAAACACAACACAAAATATACAAAAAAACTTGTTTCCATTAAACTTTATCAGCGACCTCTTCGCCAGCGAACACCTATCAACTCACCTGTTTTTAACAGTAAAGGAACTACGTGTGAAACAAATACACACAGGAAGATTCCGTTGGACAATCATAATAATATACTACAAAATCTTCAATGGAAACTATACAAATCTGCAGCTTCCGCGCGTCAAAGTTCGACCTCCATAAAGTTTTCGCTGGCAGTATGACAAGACCCTTTTATAAATTATAATACAGAAAAATATTGCATTTGTTTTTAAATTCAAATTCAAATTCAAATTCAAATTCAAATTCAAATCTTTATTTCTTCGAAGTAGGTTTTTACAAACTCATTTCGAAAGTCAAGTTACGCCATCGCTTCAACAAATCCCTACGATGAGTGGTCTTGGGAGAAGAAGCGGCAAGAAACTCCCAAGGAGTCTCTTTTTTCTCTTTCACCACTCACAGTACAGGTATCACTTACTACTAATTATGGCTAAACACAAAAAAAAAAAAACTAATTCTAGTCTAAGTGGAACCGGTCGCGGCATTATCACACCCAGGCACCTTAGGAAAATATTGCAGAGGAACACGCGAATATCCGCGAAATCACAGACCCCAGATATTGTGGGGTCGTTTGGGTCCCGCGGCTTTCCTGTTATTTCGAAAGAATTTTTATGAGTGATATGAGAAATTTCACGTTGTGTTTGAGTAAAAATTTTTCATTTTGCATAAAATATTTTACCATTCACATTTTAAAAATCGTTTTAACCGAACAGCTTTCGCGATATTTTTTTATTTATGTAATAAAATATAACGCACTTTTACCCGGGCCGGATAATCACGTCAATGGCTCAAACTTCAAATTCGAGCTCTTGAGATTCGATGATTCCAACACAATATGCATAGGTATCTTCTCTGCGCTGATTAAGAACTGTAATATTTAATCTATTAATCTGGTAAAAACAACTTCAAACTTGATGCATACTCATATTCCTATCGATGCCGAATAATTTTCATCTGAATATTTGGTTTCTCTCCGTATTGAATTAACCAGTTTATATTTATACACGCTGTCTCACCAATTCCGACGAAGTCCAAAAAACCAAGTCATTCAGGCCTATGCCTATATTTACTTTTAATAAAAACCAGTATAATATGGAGCTGGAATGTAAAGCAAGCTTACAAAAAATAACAACTAGTTCCTTACGAGATCTGATATTGAATGTCGTTTAGATTTTGAAGATGCTAGGGATGTAGGATGTAAGACATTTCATAATACGATTGGGGAGCGAGTCGGCAAAATACAAAATATTACGACAATAGATATTCAAATGCGATAACAACATAACATTCAAATAACGTTCACGTTCTTTAATGTCTTATCGACCTTTAATCGTATTATTGGATTGTCGATTTTGTGAATA
The DNA here is from genome assembly GCA_905404135.1 of Hesperia comma. Lineage (NCBI taxonomy): Eukaryota > Metazoa > Arthropoda > Insecta > Lepidoptera > Hesperiidae > Hesperia > Hesperia comma. Next base: position 140,104 of record FR990028.1, on the reverse strand, counting down.
TATCAAAATTTATGTGCCCATTGTAATGAAGCAAAAGGGAAAAGACGTAGGGGAGTGACGTCATCGTAAGTTAGGAAACATTTCGGTGGGAAATGTCATTTCAATAAAAAATAAGAGTTCAGGAACTGGTAATGTATGACGGCCATACGAATTTGAAACGCGAGGGGTCGCTCCTTAACCTTGCGGAATGCCCGCTCCCCGCTCCCCGCTCCGGCGATGCCCTACAAACTTAGATTACGACACAATTGCGCACTTTATGGGCCTACTCTCATGCGGCTCATATTTAAACAAGGACGTATTTTTTATGTTCGACCTTCTCAAATTATATAATTATGATATCGTCTAGTCGGAAGTGAATGTGAAAAAACGATACGATACGATAGGTTGATAAACTAGCAAATGCAGCATTGTTTTGCAAGGAACAACATTTGCTCAAGATATCGGAATCCAGAGTCTATCATTGACCTAATAATAAAGTGACTAAGCTAATATTAACCACAGGTCTCGCGAGCATCAGCGTATCTCATGTTAACGATACGATCTATACGACACGACGTACCCCATATACTGATACGTAGTATTACGACACGTCAGGAGCCTATCGAAAGCGGTAATGACACAGGATCGTGTTGTCGATAGTCAATTAACAATACGCCGCGCGTCGGGTGGAGTCGATTATTGGGATAATTGGTGTACTTACGGACGTCACGTCTCGAGCCACCGTAACACGTTTATCGACAGCTATTGTTCGATTGACAGATCTTTGTCCTCCACAGTTACGTTCCAAAAATGTTATTGTATTTTGTAACGTAAAGCTTTCTTTATTACGTCCATCCAAATAACATGTCTACGGTAAGAGTGCTAATATTTTAGACATGTACCTATAACTTAGGTAACACTAAATTAGTATTTATGAATTTGTTACGTCTTAGATGGTAAAGCCTGTTGACTCTTGACTTTTGTTGAAAGCACCTTCTTCTTCGTAAATGAGAATCTTGAAGACCAATACAATCCACAAAACGGTATTTTGTCAGTACTTCCTTTTAATCCCAAATCTCACCAATCACGTCATATTAACAATAACGTTAAGTAATCTTGTAATGTCTAAGCTCTGAGGAAGTTCTGGGGGTAATTGGATTGAAGAGTTGGATACCGCCGAGAACCTCTTTCCTCAAATGCCTTTGACCCAATTTTGCTCCGAACCTTCCCTTACTTAGCCCCAAGTTTGTAATGCAGTCATGGGTATTCCGGGAACCTAATAGAAGTGTGGATATCGGTTCTACAGCTGTCGTGAAGTTATGGAGAATGTACTAATTACGCTGCAGAAATTTGCAGATCAGAAACTCGATTCCATATTGACTGTTGATTTGTGTCTTTACATACGGAATTAAGCAAACCGGATGGGCCTGTGTCGGCCTTTGTACGAGTATATGGCCTGTGTTTTGTAACGTGAAACCGTCCATTTTTGTGTCCAAGCCAAAATCTCCAGCTCGTGACTGTGTTGACTTTCATAGATTGTAGACACATTGAACATAATGTGCGAGCTTTTCTCACTCGATTTATGTCCATTATATTATAGTACCAGTAGAAGAGCGATATATGTAGATATTTTGACAGCGGTAAAAGTATAGATCTACTCATGAAGTCAGCGTCATTCATTGCGGGTTCCATGGAAGTTCCTAAAACTGTTTCATTGGACTACATGTCTAAGGATCATAGTTCTTTTTAATAATAAGTATCAATAGTGTTTGCAAATAGCTCTGGCACAGAAATATTACTTTCATCGCCACACCAAATAGTGTGAGAGTGCAGTTTGAAGCTACAGTGGAGCCAAGGAGCGACGGCGGTAGTTTCAACAAATCTGAGCAGTTTCTTTTCCTTCAACATGCCCACACAATTCAACACAAAATCTACGTGCTGAGTGCTCTCCCTATTTATTCTATAAAATAAAACACAAGACTGCTAGATGAATTTTTATTTCGACAGACTGTAGAAGAATTCATTCTGAGGCTCATGACTCGAATAACAAAGAACAAAGCCGCGGTCGCCGGCGCCCGTAAAAAGTCAACTATTGAAATCGTTTTACCATTTTCGTTCAACGTGAATGCTTTTGAATGCAATTGTAGGTCACTCAGCCGCTTTATCGAGTACCTGCCGAGCAAATAGTCCGGCTGTGTACGTAAACCTTTCAAAAGCTTTCAGCACATTGCGCTCCTCGCCGTGACGTCATACAGCCCAATGTCACGCATTGCACTGATGCCTGAACTATATGAAATGAACTCCAGCATTTACAACGTTTATACCACTCGTATTCATATTGATGCAACATAATTGATATTAGGTTTGATACAACGCTATATGGTACAGTGTTCTGCCCTGCATATTAACACTATGTGCCTATATTGTCAGCAGCTGTCAGAACGTGTTCCATGGCAAGTGTTGGGTTTACTTAACCTGAATGTGTTCATAATAATATTGTTATCAATGACTTCGATCACTTCATGTAAGATCATTAATAATTTACCAAGAAAACCAAGAGCGCAGGATAAAAGAATGACGACTCTGAAGGCGGTTTTGTTTTATTCTTGGTCTATCATTTTATTAAAAAGGACCATTGTTTTAACTACCCATGTACATCGCTATTAACGAATGATATTAATTTCGATATAATTGTTGTTTCGTGTCCTTAACTATCGTGCATTAGTAAGTTTAATGACAATGAAAATTGGACGATATAAAAACCGTTACAATGCACAATTTGCTGTGTAATGGCGGCGGCGCGGGAACGTACCTACATTTACGTGATACTCTACAAAACACGCGCCATGAATATTCGCGTCCCGCTGTTTTATCATTTTGATTGTAACAAGGCGTAAGATTAAATTATAAAAAGGCCGCTCGCGAAATGAATCCGCGCCGGTGCGTGACGCGAATCTCTGAAATACTCGAAATAAAAATCTTCGCACCGTCTTCGCCCCGCCTCCCGCGCGCCTCCTGCCCCCTCGCCACTTCATAACAACTACACCTTTCAGGACGGTCTAATTCTGTTGTGTATTCAAATTTTGACGAGCTCCCCGCGCATTGTTTTAGGTCGAAGGAAAAATTAACGCTGCTCCGAGACAAAGACGAAGAAGGACTCTGGAAATGTACGTGGAATTTATCGCATCAATTTCGAGGCGAGACAAAAGGTTGGAAGCGAATAGATTAATATCGGCAGATCTAAAGCCGCTCGGATACACGGATACGGCACGGCGGCGAGCGGCGGAGAGATCTAAGGCGGCAGTTACATTGTACAAGATCGTTTTGTACTTTATGGAGAATAGAAATACGTGCATTGTTACATGCCCTTAATTTGGATATTTTCTTCATTATTATGTACTCAATATTGAAACAGAAATTTCGTTTTACTCCTTTCTTTCTAAAACACATCTGAGAGACTTTATCATTCAATTCAATTCAATTCAATTCAATTTATTTGTATAAGCATAGGTACATATTAAGATGAAACATTACTATTTTATTTGCATTCCAATATGCTTTGCCAGTGTTGGCGTACAAATGTCTATTCATTAATATAATTGTTCCAAGATAATAAGTCAACAACACATTTCATTAAATTATGTCACAAAGGCATTAAAAAAAATGTATTACATTATTATTAAAATTATCAAATATCATGCATTATATAATAAAAATTATTAAGTATGTCAAATATTATTAAATTATATTATGTCAATTAATTACATTATTAGGATTATACACACAAATTTTATACCTCTAGAAATTCCTTAACACTGTAGAAACACTTGTCTATTAGCCACATTTTAAGTTTTTGTTTAAATAGTTTGTTAGGTAAATTTATTATGTCTAGAGGTACCTTATTATATATTTTGCGACACATTGCATAGCTGTTATTACAGTATAATTTTGTTCTGGGGATATATGGCAACACAATTCTATTTTTGTTTCTCGTTCCCCTAGGAAAGATTTCGGAGGCCTTTACAAATAAATTCGGATTTGTCTTTACGAAGCATGCTGCTTCAAGAACATACATACAGGGTAGTGTAGCCAATTTCAGATTTTTGAAAAGCGGTTTGCAAGGTTCCCACGGTGGTTTGCCGCACATAGCTCTAATGCATTTCTTTTGTGCAATAAATGCTTTGTTTACATGAGTTGAATTACCCCATATAAATACACCGTAACTTAATATAGTTGCTACGTAACCGTGGTAAGCAGTAAGTAGGGTATTTATTGAGGAAGTTTTGCGTAGCCTATGAAAAAGATAAACTGCTTTATTTATTTTGTCACAAATTTTATTTATATGCGTTTCCCAAGTAAAATGTTGGTCAATAGCGATACCCAGGAAGATCGTATGTTCAACTTGCTCAATCCGCTGGCCATCGCGTTGAATATTTAGTTCAATACGGGAAGATCTTGATGTCGAAAATTGCATTATTTTTGTTTTATTTATATTTATTTGCAAATTATTATTGTTAAGCCATTCTATTACTATGTCAATTGTTTTATTTATGTCAATTATAAATTTGTCAATACCGATATTCTTTGCGCATGTCAATGTAATCGAGAAATCATCAGCAAATAGAGTACAAGGATTCAATGTCACGTCAGGAAGGTCATTAATATAAATTAGGAAGAGCAACGGACCAAGAATACTTCCTTGGGGCACTCCGAGTTTATTTAAATAATATTCAGATCTGTTATATATTTTTTCATGTTTATCATTAATACAGGCTATTTCTACACATTGTTCTCTATTGCAGAGGTATGTACTTAGCCATTGTAGGGCTGGGCCACGTATTCCATATTTATTCAATTTGTCCAGTAGTATTTCATGCGAAACTAGGTCAAACGCTTTTGTCATATCAAAGAATATACATGCTGTAACATTTTTAGTGTCAACAGATCTTAACAACCGTGTAACAAGGTCGAAGCATGCCATCGATGTTGACTTTCCTTGCTGAAAACCATATTGTTCGGATTTTAAGATATTGAATTTATTAACAAATCCCTTAAGTCTGTCACACATAACAGTTTCAAAGATTTTACATATCACTGATGTTATAGCAATGGGACGATAATTATCAATAGATGACTTACAGCCCTTCTTATGTATTGGTTTTATGATGGATTTTTTAAGAAGATCAGGAAAATACCCATCAGTAAATGACATATTTATTAGATATTGTAGGACAAAAGAAATTTCAGCAGCGCAGGCCTTAATTGGTTTTGTAGCAATACCGTCGAATCCTTCAGCTTTTGTGTTGTTTAAGGATAAAATCACTTTTTTAATATCATCTTGACTACATGGTCTTAGAAACATACTTGACGCAACAAATGAATTTAATGTGGTATGCTTCTGTCTCAAGTGATTATCATGAGATTTATCTGTTAGGCTTTTATTAAATAAATTAGCAATTTCCTGTTTATCTACTATTTTTCGGCCCTCATATTTTATTTCATTGATAATATCATCTTTAGTTTGATTTTTACACTCATTTTTAATAAGAGTCCAACATGCTTTGCCTTTATTTTTTGAATTCATTATAGTTTTTTGGTTATGTCGCTTTTGTAAATTTACTATACAAATTCGTAAAAGTTTCGAGTAATTTTTGTATTTAGCTTTGGTAGCGTCAGTTTTGTGTTTGTACCACTTAAAACGCAGTAATCTTTTAGTTTTACAGCTTATTCTGATACCTTTGCTTATCCAGTGATTTCTAACTGTTGTATTAATTTTAATTCGTATTTGTGGAAAGCATAATAAGTAAAAAAGTTTAATCAGGTTATAAAAACAATTATAAGCATCATTGATATTTTTTTGCTCATATACCTCAGAAAATGAAAGACTCCTCATACATTCTCTAAATTTTTTAATATTAGTTTTGCAATAATCTCTTTTAAATATATAAAAGTAACTATTCGAATTTATCGTTTTTTTGCAAGGTATGGAAAGTAGTTGTGCAGTTTCATGATCCGATAGTCCAAGGCATAATAATTCACTATACGCATTGGAAATATTGCTTATCATATGGTCTATACAAGAATTCAGCCTCGTGGGGCACTTGATATGTAAGGTTAAATTATAGTTTTTTGCAAAATTGATTAAATCAGCAGTTTGTTGATTTTTTTCTAAAGTGTTAATATTTAAGTCTCCAGCCAGTACTATCCTTTTATTCTTACAGATAAGTTTTTGTAATATACAGTCTAGCTTTTCAAAAAATATGTGAGTGTCAGACCGAGGCACTCGATAGACACAGATTATAATAAGGTTTTGGCTCGGTACTTCAGCTCCGCAACACTCAAAACTAGTCTATAGAAAATTCATCAAGGAAAAGTATTTTATTTGCTTTGAGACCTTCTTTGGCTAGTATACACACACCCCCTCTTTTTTGATTATTAGACCTGCTATAATTCGAAATTGTTTCATAATTATTTAATTTAATAATGTGTTCATGTCCTCTCTGAATAAAAGTTTCTGTAAAACAGATTATGTCAGGGTATTTGTTGTTATCTAATAAATCCAGTAAGCTTATTTCTATTATGTCAATTTTTGAATATACGCCAGCAATGTTTTGGTGCATTATTTTAAAACATGTTCCATCTACATTTTGTGTTCCGAAAAAACTGCTTCTTTACATTTTCATCGTCTGACAAGTTAAACAAATCCGTTTGCGTACTTTGATTTGAATATAGTTTTCTCGGCCCTGTATGAATGATCCTTAGTGTATTTTTGTTGAATGATAAAAATTTTAAGTCATAGTCAATCTGATCCAACACCGAATTTATTGTATTACATAGCTTAGGCAAAAAATTAAAACGAGTTGCGTATAATGTATCAAAGTCATAATCTACAAACTTACAATGAGAAAACTGATTACTTATTAGTCGCAGCATATTATTTAATTTATATGTATTTAAATATTTATTATAACAAACTTTCAAAATGAGAACGGGACACATGTTAAGCATTTTTTTTTTTTTTTTTTTTTTTTTGCCTTAATTGCCAATGAGTATCAATTAAGGCTTCGTCGATACGTTTCCGACTTAAACATAGGTATTGCTAGATGGAAAAGAAGCTGCGACTGAAACACGTCAACAACAAAAATACGACTAGGAACGGTGCTTGCGACGTCTTCACATTTTTACTTTGAAATATTAGTTCCCAGCTTTACGTCAAATCTAATAAGTGTGATAATGGCCGATTGCCAGGCAAATCGTGAAAAAGATACATTAAACGTTACGTTAGATACGTTAAAAAGAAACACCTTTACAGTAAAGGAAGGCGAACTGAACGTTAGGAAGACGGCGACCGATGACGATAATCAATAAACTGCCGTCTCGACGCCGGAGGCACATTCAAATGGATTCACAATTTGGAGGATAGTCGTCCGTCGAACGTGTTTCGTAGCAGTGCTCAAAGGGAGCCTGCAGCCTGGCTAGTGGCCACACCGCGCACCTGCGGTTACGTGTGGTTGTCTGCGGTTCCTCACATCCTCGATGCCTTTGGAAACGATGTCCGGCTGATTCACACCCTGTTCCAGATTGGTTTCTTTGAGATGCTTTCGATCATTTCACACTATATCATTTTGATGCATGCTTGTACCTGAAAATTTGCTCTTTAGTAGTAAAAATTGCGATTTTAGAAATGGATGGGATAAAAATTTATGTTTCGTTTGTTAATTTCTTATTCTTCTTCTGGTAAATAATCTTATAAAGGTAATAACATGACTTAAATAACTTGACTACGAATAGTTAACTAAACTGTTCTAGTACAATAACGCTAAGCCTACAATCTGCACCAACATTCATCTCGTCAGTAGTTTTATCCCTAATGTATTCAATACTAGTGAGCATCAGTACAGTAATCAAGAACCCAGAAAAGAAAAGACAGTGTACGAGCAGCTGTAAGCGAGTGGTGATCCGATCGCTGATAACAATGGTCTGGATATCTCTAACACTCATTCCCGCGGTAGTTCAGTATGATAACTGCGCCGCCCGCGCCCGCGCCACCCGGCCGCAGATACCCAAGTTGTAAAGAAAGCAATTTGGCCGGCCCGCGCCGTAACCCAGCATTATGTAACACATCAATTTCCTTTATACTCCCATTAAGCGGCCACTGTTTAATGTTTATTGTTGGCGAATAAACAACTTCTTTGGAACTTTTTCAATAATAAATGCCCTCTAATGCGCCCGCTATGAATTTCTCGTCATTATGCTGAGAGACGACTTTATCGCATTCGCTCTAGTTTATCGTGGATAAGTCGTTTGTGAAATTGATTTCTTATTGTACCATACCAGATTCAGAGCTCGCTTAACATTTTCAAAGTATTGTTATAACTTTTGAAAATATTTTCTTGTTACAAACTATAGTAGTACTTATGTAGTTCATTAGTCGTAAAGAACCGAAGAAATGATACGGTTCGCTTATTTTATTTTTTGTTGAATCGGGTACCTACTATTGACTGAATTTTTATTTAAGTGATTTACCAGTTCTGTTTATAAGCAGACCACCTGATAGCTACCGCCGCCCAGAATCATCAAAACACCATTCTCGTACCCGAGCTACACCTGAAAAAGATAGAACAGAGACCAAAAAATTTACTGGCTCTTAGCTATATGTACTAACTAGCTTCTGCCCGCGGCTTCGCCCGCGTGGAATTCATTTATATCGCGAAAGAGAATTTTAATACAAACTTTCATCCCCTATTTCAAGCCTTTACGGGTTGATTTTAAAAAAAAAAACGTAACCTACGTGTGACTCTGTGTCTTCAACTATTTTCATTCCGAATTTCATCCAAATCGGACCGGTGGTTTAGCCGTGCAAACGTCACAGTCATACAGACAGACAGACAGACTTTCGCATTTTTAATATTAGTATGGATAATAGATACATTTTTTATGATTGTACCTAAATTCAAGATGGGCGCCGATACAAAATGGCGGGTTACACATTAGGACTTCATAACAACCGCAGAATGGGTATCAAATTAATGGGATTGATTGGTAGAATAGGTACACCTCATTCCGAAAAACTGATAACTTGAAACACATCGTCAGACTCTAAAATGGTCAAATATGGACTGGTTTTACTATGCTTATATTACCAACCACCAGTATCCTTAACCACTCCAATCTATTAAGAAGTTCCACTCTATGTTTTCAGAACCCGTCATCAGACCTTCACCATCTTTAAGAAGTATAGGTACATATACCTATTTGAAATCCATTTAAACTTAATAGAAGAAGAATATGAAAATTGTTTAACAAATAAATGAAATGGAATAATTGTTTACTTAATACCCACTGCTCATTACGGAGTGGGAATTATTTCGAAACTCAAACCAATAAACCATAAACGGAACGCCGGGAACAAAAGAGTGAAGCCAGCAAAAAGTCAGCCTAGCCTTGTAATACACACGGCGGCACTCACACCAAAACGACTTTTGTGTTCTAAATAATAAAATATGAATGAAGCTTTGTGTTCCAAAAAATAAAGTTTAAATTTGTTGCGTTCAAACTGTCAACATAGGGCATTCAATTGGTTTCGATGTGAGCTTTCGGCTGACTTTTGCCGGCTTCACTCTTTTGTTCACAGCGTTCCGTCTATAGTTTATTGGTCTGAGTTACGAAATATGTAAAATATTCCCACTCATCCTCATTGCTGGAAACCTATTATGATGTAGGGGAGTAAGCCCTACATTTGTACATTTGTAAGATATTGTATAGACCTACAACGATCTTTTGGCGCGTGGCTGATGTTAGAGTGACAGAAACAGCGCCTTACAGTTTGCCTTCCCTATAAGGTGCTGTCTCTGTCACCCACACGTCATCCACGCGCCAAAAGATCGTTGTAGGACTGTAAAGTCAACCCTAATATCAGTTTCCTTAGTAACGAAAATAACACCATTGTCATTGTAATTCTTTATTTGTTGTCATTCTCATTGTACAAATATCACATCAAAAACATCGATAAAATAATAAGTATTTTCTAAAAATGAAACCTGGCTAGATCGATTTTTCGCCTCCAAAACCGCCTTTAGTACATAGTATCTCAATGCCTGTAGACTAAATTTCATGAAAATCTTTGTTGCTCGGTTAGGCCCGATTCCCACTATACCTAGAGCAGGTCACAGTTCTCGGTCCGATGTCGGTACGGTAAAGTACAGGTACTTATATTTAGAAACTATGAGTATGAGGGCATTCATACTATCGTTCCGAGTCATGTTCCGGTTCATCACTCCCCGGCAACGACAGAAAGAATCTAATTTATAATGATATGTCTTGATCATCATCATCTTCCTACCCGTATCCCAATTTTATTTGGAGTCGGTGCATATGTTCTTCTCTTCCATTCTTGCCCATTAGCCGTCACTTCTACACTAACTCCCTAATCTTTCATATCACCTTTCACACAGTCCATCCATCTTTTCTTTGGCCATCCTCGTGTCCTCCATCCATCCACATTCATATCAAGAACTCTTCTCGTCACATGCGTTTCCTCTCGCCTCATCACATGTCCATACCACGCCAACCATCCTCCTTTCAACTTTTCAGTTATATCAGCTACTTTCAAACTTCCTCTAATATACTCATTAATGATATGTGTTGATAGTGTTTATTAATAAAATTATTTACATAACACAGTTACTTGCAGACTGAGAATTATTACGAAATATGAAAAAAATCCGTACAAATTTTTATTGGCGTTTCTCGTGAATTGTATGATACCTACATTAAATTTTAGTCAAAATCTCTTCATTTTACAGTAGAATCCCTAATATCCGGCATTCGATATCTCTCTCGTCTCGGCTCTTATTGCCAACTTAAAATGTGATGAAAAAAGTTGTTGCTTTAAAGATTAATTTTCCATACAAATAAGTAAGTAAAATAGAATCATATTTGATTATGTAAATCTGGATAATATTGGTTATTTTCACTATTACTTTAACATTACGTACTCTGTTATAATGACGCCCGGTATATGTGGTATGACAGAGACGGAATAAACAATTACAGTAAGCGAAAGCGAGGCATCGCTATGTAGTTTTTCATTTTTTTTAGACAAATAGAATTAAAACAATATAAGGCCGAACTAAGGGCTCATTTATGTTTTTTAAATCTCTGCAATAGATTCTACAACGTGACTGAACCGAAGACAGATTGTATGTGAAAATGATAAGATTTTGCCACACCGATACCGGACCGCGAACAAACCGACCGGCAGTGTAGTGAAGATCCGGCCTAAGTATTAGATGGAAGACGTCATTTTGTACTTGTCTATTGTCAAACGTCTAACCAGATCTTCTCTCTCTTTCGTGTCGACAGTAAATCTTATATCCCGCGGGAACCGATTTGATTTTTGAAAAAAAAAGTAGCCTATATGTGACTCTGGGTCTTCAACTATTTTCATTCCGAATTTCATACAAATCGGACCGGTGGTTTAGCCGTGATAACGTCACAGACAGACAGACAGACAGACAGACAGACAGACAGACAGACAGACTTTCGCATTTATAATATTAGTATGGATGTCTTGATCATCATCATCTTCCTACCCGTATCCCAATTTTATTTGGAGTCGGTGCATATGTTCTTCTCTTCCATTCTTGCCCATTAGCCGTCACTTCTACACAAACTCCCTAATCTTTCATATCACCTTTCACACAGTCCATCCATCTTTTCTTTGGCCATCCTCGTGTCCTCCATCCATCCACATTCATATCAAGAACTCTTCTCGTCACATGCGTTTCCTCTCGCCTCATCACATGTCCATACCACGCCAACCATCCTCCTTTCAACTTTTCAGTTATATCAGCTACTTTCAAACTTCCTCTAATATACTCATTAATGATATGTGTTGATAGTGTTTATTAATAAAATTATTTACATAACACAGTTACTTGCAGACTGAGAATTATTACGAAATATGAAAAAAATCCGTACAAATTTTTATTGGCGTTTCTCGTGAATTGTATGATACCTACATTAAATTTTAGTCAAAATCTCTTCATTTTACAGTAGAATCCCTAATATCCGGCATTCGATATCTCTTTCGTCTCGGCTCTTATTGCCAACTTAAAATGTGATGAAAAAAGTTGTTGCTTTAAAGATTAATTTTCCATACAAATAAGTAAGTAAAATAGAATCATATTTGATTATGTAAATCTGGATAATATTGGTTATTTTCACTATTACTTTAACATTACGTACTCTGTTATAATGACGCCCGGTATATGTGGTATGACAGAGACGGAATAAACAATTACAGTAAGCGAAAGCGAGGCATCGCTATGTAGTTTTTCATTTTTTTTAGACAAATAGAATTAAAACAATATAAGGCCGAACTAAGGGCTCATTTATGTTTTTTAAATCTCTGCAATAGATTCTACAACGTGACTGAACCGAAGACAGATTGTATGTGAAAATGATAAGATTTTGCCACACCGATACCGGACCGCGAACAAACCGACCGGCAGTGTAGTGAAGATCCGGCCTAAGTATTAGATGGAAGACGTCATTTTGTACTTGTCTATTGTCAAACGTCTAACCAGATCTTCTCTCTCTTTCGTGTCGACAGTAAATCTTATATCCCGCGGGAACCGATTTGATTTTTGAAAAAAAAAGTAGCCTATATGTGACTCTGGGTCTTCAACTATTTTCATTCCGAATTTCATACAAATCGGACCGGTGGTTTAGCCGTGATAACGTCACAGACAGACAGACAGACAGACAGACAGACAGACAGACAGACAGACAGACTTTCGCATTTATAATATTAGTATGGATGTCTTGATCATCATCATCTTCCTACCCGTATCCCAATTTTATTTGGAGTCGGTGCATATGTTCTTCTCTTCCATTCTTGCCCATTAGCCGTCACTTCTACACTAACTCCCTAATCTTTCATATCACCTTTCACACAGTCCATCCATCTTTTCTTTGGCCATCCTCGTGTCCTCCATCCATCCACATTCATATCAAGAACTCTTCTCGTCACATGCGTTTCCTCTCGCCTCATCACATGTCCATACCACGCCAACCATCCTCCTTTCAACTTTTCAGTTATATCAGCTACTTTCAAACTTCCTCTAATATACTCATTAATGATATGTGTTGATAGTGTTTATTAATAAAATTATTTACATAACACAGTTACTTGCAGACTGAGAATTATTACGAAATATGAAAAAAATCCGTACAAATTTTTATTGGCGTTTCTCGTGAATTGTATGATACCTACATTAAATTTTAGTCAAAATCTCTTCATTTTACAGTAGAATCCCTAATATCCGGCATTCGATATCTCTCTCGTCTCGGCTCTTATTGCCAACTTAAAATGTGATGAAAAAAGTTGTTGCTTTAAAGATTAATTTTCCATACAAATAAGTAAGTAAAATAGAATCATATTTGATTATGTAAATCTGGATAATATTGGTTATTTTCACTATTACTTTAACATTACGTACTCTGTTATAATGACGCCCGGTATATGTGGTATGACAGAGACGGAATAAACAATTACAGTAAGCGAAAGCGAGGCATCGCTATGTAGTTTTTCATTTTTTTTAGACAAATAGAATTAAAACAATATAAGGCCGAACTAAGGGCTCATTTATGTTTTTTAAATCTCTGCAATAGATTCTACAACGTGACTGAACCGAAGACAGATTGTATGTGAAAATGATAAGATTTTGCCACACCGATACCGGACCGCGAACAAACCGACCGGCAGTGTAGTGAAGATCCGGCCTAAGTATTAGATGGAAGACGTCATTTTGTACTTGTCTATTGTCAAACGTCTAACCAGATCTTCTCTCTCTTTCGTGTCGACAGTAAATCTTATATCCCGCGGGAACCGATTTGATTTTTGAAAAAAAAAGTAGCCTATATGTGACTCTGGGTCTTCAACTATTTTCATTCCGAATTTCATACAAATCGGACCGGTGGTTTAGCCGTGATAACGTCACAGACAGACAGACAGACAGACAGACAGACAGACAGACAGACAGACAGACAGACTTTCGCATTTATAATATTAGTATGGATAGCTTCTGCCCGCGGCTTCGCCCGCGTGGAATTTATTTATATCGCGAAACGGGAAGAGGCAGGGTGTTCCCCTACACATCCCAAATAACATACATGCCAAATTTCAGCTTCTTGCGTTCAGTAGTTCCGGCTGTGCCTTGTTTTAAATAGGTAATACAAGTTTTCATTTTTTTTAACTGCGCAGTAGAAATACTGCGTGGTACCTTCGAAGGCGAACTTCGAAGCGTTCCCACCAAAGGCCTTCCGCCTCGCTTCCCTTCTCGATTAGTACTCGTCAAGGCTTGTATTTCCGATGAAAACGCGGTTTCGTATTGTTTTGTGACGTAATTCAAACGGCTCTCTACGTTACTAATGCGTATTTTAGCTTTACGTTTGCCATTCCATAAACGGGTAAATATACACGCGGCTAGGTAAATGTAAAACGTTGTAGGTACTATTTGGTCAAACTTAAACTTCGAATCTCATTCAGGCAATCAGAGAATATTTGAACAAATATTAAAATAAACACAAAATACAAGGAAATAAATATTGAATGCACAAATATTAAAAAGACTTTAAAAAATTTCACCTTCTCAATTTGACTTAGTTTTTACATGTAACCTCAAAACTTTTTATTGCGACGACCGATTTTATGGTTGTTATCCTTCCTACTAATGTTATAAATGCGAAAGTTTGTAAGGATGTATGTGTGTGTGTGTATTTGTTGCTCTTTCACGCAAAAACTACTGAACGGATTTTCATGAAACTTTGCAGTAATATAGCTTAGACATCGGAATAACATAATTTGTTAAAATTTATAGAGATTTTTGGAGGGACTGGTTTCCCGAAGCGAAGCGAGGGCGGATTTACTAGTTTTATACGAAAAGTGATGTTGGTCGCGCAGTCCCATTAAAATTTGAACTACATTGTACAAGTAGTTTTTGAGTTGTCCCTTATAATGTGTAGTTGACTGACTTCGACTGCGTTGATAATATTCTCATTTTATCACCTTTACGCTGTTCCAGTTGGTTTATTTTTGTTAAAGTTGTTACGTGCGTTGTCGCAACTGAGATTACGATTTTTATGCACTTTCGATATTTATTGACTTCATAAAATATTAATTAAACAAGGATTTTATAGTCACCGGGCGCTTCTCGCTGAAATATTATTATGTTATACTAAAATGTTTACACCTACTCGTAAACCGATTTTGATATGATTCGAATCGCCAGCAGTTTTATTTGACCGATTTTATAAGTCGATTTATGTTAATTGATCACGATTACCGAGAAATGAGGATCAGATATTTAATCTACTGAAATGGACTTTAATAGACTTATTCATAACCCGGTTATTGCTTTAATAAAATTCAGCTCATAAATTATTTCAATATTTGAAGACGAGAACGGCTTTGTAAATATCTGAGATTCTCAAAATAAAATAATTTAGATGAGCGTCGTAAACTAGGGTAGTTATTAAAATGTCTTAATAAATCTATAACGTAATGAAATCTTTGTTAAAATTATAAATTTAAATTGTATTGTATTTCACACAATTTTTTTATATATTACGAGTGTTATATTTAGAAACCACCAGTAAAAGTCGGTTAAACCAAGACACTCGTGTAAACAAACTGTATCTCCAAAATTTGAAACCAGGGCAACTGTATGATGTAGACTTATACTTATATTGAAAGATATATCTTAGCATATATCTTTCAATATAAGTATCATCTACCTGTATCTAAATCCCAAGCAGTAATAACCATGTGGTGAGAGCGAAGGATTCTCGAAGAAATTTTATCGTGAGGAAACCTGCACACTTGAAAATTCTCAATAAGGTTTCGAAATTGAAATCTACCAATGCATTCCACCTGTATGATGGACATTGTGAAGGAAGATTCGAGTTTGTTAGAGGAAGTTAAGCAAAGTTAAAGTTAAGTTTTCACCCGGGGAAGTACCACCGCCCGCCACGGTACTTAGTACCATTCCTACCGTGTAATAATTGTTTTAAGAACAATTGTGTTCCGGATAGGAAGGTGTGGAGCCGGTTACACTTTTTTGGAGGCGACCATCTCAGTCCTCAGGGGTAGCAACGCATCTGTGACCGAATTAGAACGAGACTCATACTAACAATAACTAACTGGACTATTACTAACATTAACTAACAGGACTAATTATCACTAACAGTCCCAGTCCTCACACTTATTAACAAACTAACCAACTAATATTCTAACACCATCTACTAACTAGACTAATCGTCTAGTTCTGGGTCGGTCACAGTTGTCATGGGCGGCAGCGGATGGGTGGTGCTGCATGCTCGTTTGCTATCTTGATTCCATAAAAAAAAAAGTTAAGCAAATATTGATTAATCAACCCAAATCACCACGCCACGCTGGATTGCCGTTCAAAAGGCTCTGGGTTCGATTTTCAATGAGGCGAAGATTTAAATGATGATTTTAATGTCTTAGTCCGGAATTTTAGCGAATATTGTCTATATGTAGCGTCCATGACACCCAAGATGCAATGAATCCTGCAGGGCTAAAAGACTGTATCGTTTTTATTAATTTATACCAAACTTATCGAATGTTTATTAAAATCTCAAGTAATTCCAGTGTTTACCTGCTTCAAAAAACAAGCTGAGCACGTTTAACGATGAGTATAGCCTACATCGATGTTTTCCCGATGTGGGCTATGAAAGCCGTAACCCGTAACCCAGCAACCTAGTTCCCGCGGGTCGCACGATGCCGCTGGGAGCCACTACGCCAAACAAGAATTTAGGTGGTCCGCGTGAAAGGATGCTCTTTAAGCTGTTATGAAGTTTTTAAGTTCGCTCATCGCGGATTACGCTTTAATGACACGGGTCATTAAATCTTGGGTGGGAGTTCAAAGCATGACCATAATGTAAAATACATGTCACAATAAATAAATTAAAAATACAATAAGTAACTCAAAAGTGCAATTCGCTTTATGTCAGTCAATGTCTATTATTTATTCATATCATGATTCATATTCAAAAATACCGTAAAATATGCATTTCCTTTACACATCCACAATTCACATATTATCTGAATGAAAATTGTAATGGCATATGTAAAGGAAATGCGACTGCGATGTTTGGTAATGTTAGCACGTCCACACAAGAACCGAATCAGCAAATGGAAATACCGACGCATATCAAAATTCGCACACAAAAGCGCACCGAACGCGGCGGCCATTACACCGCTCCGAACATAAAGGCGTACATTCGCACTGAATAACTCGCTGCGAATAAAAATGATATCCATTCACAAAACACTGAATGGGCTGCAAATGCGAAAGTTATGAAAATTGGCCCGCGAGCTGCCATTTCCCCGAAACCGACACACCTGGACACCGAAAGGTAATAACTGAGCGTCCGACGTCAAATATTTATGACTAAAGTTCCACGCGAAATGTGCACGAAACAGCGTAACGCGTTTGTGATAAACATGCGAACTATCAAATTTTAACACGCGTTTGAAAAAAGCCAGCGCGGTACATTGCTGTTTTGTGATGAAACCTATTTCGTTTGATGGACTGCAATGGACAAAGCACTGCTTTTTATTACTGAGTGTCCAAGTTAGTTAGAAGTTAGTTCCGTCAAATAAAACTAGATGGCGCCACACATCAAATTAGAACGCGCTATCGAGTGATCTCTGAAGATTCCGTATAAGCCACCCATTTAATTTTGTTCGTTGTTCTTTTGAATTTTGTGTCTTGTGGAATATATTATCAACAAGTTCAAAAGTGCCTTTTTATTGATTTGATCTGATCAATCATCCGCGAACGCGACCCTGTACACTGAGCGAGTTATGAAAGTATTCTATTGCGATCGGCTTTGTGATTGTGAAACTTATTCGTTTTGGGAGGTCATGTAGACACGAACACAGGTTCACTTTTACTGATTATTATGCCTCATCTTTGCAACCTATGTATAGATAACATTAAGATGCTGGGCCGGAATCTCTTCTCGCAATATGAGAGATGCAGGTAATTAACCTATATACTGGCCAAGTGCGAATTGAAGATGCCAATCCAAGAATGAATGATGATGAAATGATGATGCTATTGATTGAAATAAGGCTAATCGAAACCATTTCAGCCCCGTCTATTGCCTCTTAAGGCTTCGATTGAACGTCGGTGTCATATGCGGCATTCTAGGTTACGCGGGGAAGTTTTGAATTGACTTCGTTGATGTTAACCATAGAAGCTGTTTACGTGTAGATAAGTAGGGCTTAAACCCATTGCCTTCATCTGTCATTTAACCTACTAATGAAATGGGGTCTATTGTCATCAATGAGGAGGCTTATAATGTACCCTGCCACGCTACGCCATTGCAGATTAGTGGAGGGGTTAGTAGCCAACCCAACTAAAGTACGCTTTCAAACCGGTCAAAGGTCTCCGGCATGACTTAATGACTGCTCTCTATCGATAACAACCGAGGTTGACAACTTTGCGTGCCTTTGGAAGCATGGAAGCGTTCAATATATTTTTACCACTAGCCTCACCGATACAACTACCGACCGCGCCAGCGTAGCTTTTCTATGATCACTCAGGAGCCAACGTCTAACCGTTTATTATATTCAGGTATATCTTCGGCCAAGCGGAACACGTTCTTTCCGTCGTTAAATGATCCGTGACTGTGACTATAATTGTTATTATCTGTATCAGTAAATCAGCAGAGTCCTGCAGCTGGAGCCGCTGCGGTTGCCTTGGCCCGCTTCCAGCGCCTTATCACCGCTATTTATTATAACCATTATGCTATCTAATGCTGAACACCACGAACAAAACATAATCCTAGTATTAGGCAGTTTATTTTACACCGGCATTAGTAACGTCGTAGCATCGGAACCAGAGCAGTTCTGTTTCGCTCCAGGATTTGTGACCCTTACGTCTGGAAGCACGCGATATATAACTTTACTTGTTTTAATCTAGAAAGCATGTTAATTCTGTAAATACTGTTGTAATGTGGTAATGTAACTTAGCAAAAAACCTATTCAGTTACTTAAATCCGAAGTTACATATTATAAACCCACGTAGCCCAGATATTCCAGTCTTTCACGGTACGCCTTCCAAATGCATTATGCCAACTTTCAATAAGTTGGTGCTAAAAACATCATCTAAATGCCTCCGCAAATCAATATCAGTTGACATCTGAAGGGTACAGCTGATGTTATTTAATCCATAAGAATATCCAAAGGCAAATCAGTCCGCCGATATCAATTCAGCAGTCTCGGCCCTCAGTAGTCTTCGCTTGGCCTGCTTCCAGCTCAACCCTTATCATTACCGACTATTTATCATAACCGCAACCCGCGCCCACCGTTCCTTGACCCAATAAACCATCTTCGCCCCGATTCCGCGATTCCAATCTGTGAATTTGTTAACTGAAGACTGCTGAATAATGTTTGTGGAGCGGGGTTTTGAAGCGGCCTCGCAGCCAATCGCGGGCCCGATGAAATGTAACTAGATCGTGATCGACCGGTGTACACTACGGATACCAAACCGTTTGTCAGTTGCTAGCGTTCCAGTTGTTTATTAATACGAAAGTATCTGGCTTAAGCAATCTGATAATTTCAGATGCTACTGGCAACGCAATTCTATGACTGAATTGGAACGAGAATCTTACGAACAATAACTAACAGACTGTCACTAACAGTCCCTGTTCAAGTCCTCACATTTATTAACAAACAAACCTAATAATACTCGAACATCATTTGCTATCTGGAATAACGATCCTTGTCCCTAAATTGTCTGAATTGATTTTGGTAAAGGACGACTAATTCTTCTGAGAATACTGACTTATTTTAACAGAAGACTCAAAACCTAACAGAACAGAAGATTGTGGGTTGTTTTGTTAACTCAAAGTTATCAAACATGACATGCAGTTCACAAGTTCACTTGTTTTTTACCCCGCTCCAGAGCCCATAGGCACACGAGACACACCACAAATTGTTCTACTTTGAAGTCGATCATGGCTTCGTGGCCTGTAAATTCTTCCGAGCGTCGAGACAAACCTCATCTTTCCCTCAGACTTAAACGTTTCTCAATAAAAAAGTCTGGTCGTCAATTGTCACGATTAAAATTAAAATTACTGATAATTTTGATTTTTTTTCTTTTAAATGTAGGTATTTATATACTCGTACCTACATAAGCTGGAAATTTTATCAGACAAAAAATAAAAAAGCTGAAATGGTGTCAGCGTACTGTAAAAAACTGAGCTAATTTTACAAACTGTCGATCGTGGATAAGGCCCGTTGTCTAAATATTCCACTGAAAAAGTTTCACCTTGTACGGAACTCTTTTAGAAAGCCACGTTTTGTGGCGTTGCGCACATGAAGGCTGCTTACGATAGCTTTGTGGGCAGAGAAGTTATTCAGCGAAATACCAGTAAAACACGCGTAGGTCTTATCGGCGGCTGAAAGTGAATATTCATGTTTTAAAAGTAGGCTAACTATTTTGACCGATATTCAAACGCTTCAATAAAAGTAATAATTTTAGGGTAGAGTAATTAGTTATGAGTGCCTATATTTTCAATGACAATAGTAGGTTTGTTGTACTCGTAGAACAATGTCGAATGGATGACAATTTGTTATTATCGAAGGACGAGGTTTGTTATCAGTTTTTTTCTGTATAATATCAATCAATTTTACACACTTTTCGTTTTGTACCAATTGACATTTGATATGTATTCACATTTATGTATTGAATCCGTTGTTTTCTATAACGTGTCCTGATCTCTATACGCACCATTTTTACGCCGGCTGTATAATAGAAAGTTTTATGAAGAACTGTTGGGTGTGACAGCTAGGTGGTAAAATTTATCTCCGTACAACCTTTTGACATGTGGCAACATCGACTCCATCCGGATTTCTCACTCTTGTCTTCAATATAAACATTTATTACTGAAGGGCTCATATTTGTACTTCGTATTTTATTGAGTTACTGTAACAGAGTTCAGTAACTTACGAAGTGGTTGGTACCACGAGTAGGATGTAAATGATTGTTTTGTTTAATAAATAGTATCTTAATAGTTGACAAGGAAACAAACGAGCCTCGATTGTAAATGGTCCTTGTCACCCATAGATTTTGAAAAAAACGTTTTCTAAATGCCGAATACGATGTAACAATTATATACAGAGATAAAACTTTAAAATCCATTTTGCAATGAACTTTGACATTTAAATGTAAAGAAATTGTTTCCAATTATTATTCAGGTTAATGTCATTCGCCTGTAAAGAGCCAATAGTCAATATGTTCAGAATCAAAGCTATTGATAAAGCAAACCTGCTCGAGTCGCGGAGCCGATCCGCACACAGACGGACAGATTAACTCCCATTCAGAGGTGATTGACGAGCTTTTATATTTAAGACTTCTTCGAGAGTTTCTTTAGCTGAAAGTGTACTCTTTTATTTAATGGATTCTTTTGTAATGCTAATGCACAAGGACTTTTTATTTTAATAATCAACTGTACCTGAATAATGGTAAACGGTTACAATGGGATCTAAAGAACATGAATTTTATGAAGTAAAAAATCATATGCGACAGCACAAATCATTAGTTTACTAATTAAGCACTTACACACTCTTGTTGCCCAAGATTCGCGGTGTACCATAACTAATAACACATTGTTATGCGTCCCCGAGACGATCAAGCGCACTTGACAAGTCTACGTGATTGAAGCGAATATTGGTCGTTTACTGCGTTGACTTGACACGTAACTTCAGCGGTTTTCGGCTTGACCATAATTGACACACGTGAGACTTGTCAAGTGCGCTTGATCGTCTCGGGGACCCATTAATAACCGCGATCCGAGAAAAAACATGTAGGTATACCTATGTCACATAAACTGCTTACTGCCGGGACTGGAACCCAGGACCACTTATTTTGCAGTCAGGTTCACTGCCAACTAGGCTATGGGATCGTCAAGCGTATACTCTCTGTTATAACTAAAATTCCACCTGGTAGTATGGGGCGACGTAGTTTTGGATGGTAAAATGCAAACTTTTTCAATATTTTAACTCACCAACTTCATAATAAAAAGCGTTCGGCTTCAAAAATTCCGCTGCACAAAGAGGATTTAGATTAAGTCGATTAAATTACTTCTTACGCTGGTAAGAACAAAATTGCTCGCCCGTTCCGCGGCTCTTATAATTCTTAAATTCAAAAGCAGGATGTAGAAATAAGAAACGAAGCATAATTTAGGGCGGAACTTCGGTGCACGGAGAGAATTCAAATTTTCAAAGGGGATTCGGAGTTTACCTGAAGTAAATTCAAAACGAGGCGCGTTCGCAATTAGAAGTGTATAGACGGAAGGCAAGAGTCCAGCTGTAATTAGCTGAAGAGGCTGACGAATTGTTTGCTTAGCGCATTAGCTGCTGCCTCGTGTCTACTGACAATTACGAGGACAAAGAAAATAGAGCGGGACTCCGGCCAGGAAATTGCCTTCTCCGCGGGAGGGGGGGCAGCGGGGTGGAAGGGGGGAGAGGGGGGGGGGGGAGGGAGCGGGGTCAGCGGGCATGTGGAACAGGTTACGAGACAACATAAATAGGTGCAGTTATGTGATTATGAGCGGGGAAAACCCGAGCATCCTTAGAAAGAAATATTCAGGTGATTTCAGTCGCGTCGCGTTGAATATTGCTGTGATTTTATTACGAATTCATTTTATGATACTCAAATGGTTTTTTTGTATCATTTTCTGATACTGAGTTAGATAAACCAATAAAATCGGTAAGTGGCAAAATTTAATAGGTATTTGTCTAGCTGGGCCGGAATAATTCTCTTTCTGTACAATATTATAGAATCTACTACGAAATACTGACACTCAAAAAATATCGGAGAGAGTTTAGAAGCTCATTACATAGGTACTCGCATTTCATTGTCGCATGCAGTCGTTATTGTCTACAATAATCGTTTCGTCAATAACTAAATTATTTCATAAACATTTAAATTGTTTAAATGCTTTTTAACTAGTCTATAAGTTATAATTCGGCACGAACTTGTTAGTTCACAACAAAGCATCAATGATGATCTAATTAGTGGCTCATAGCTCATTCATGGCCAATCTGCCAATAGTGTTCAATCAAAATATTAATTATTCAGCGCTTAGTTAAACTAAATATGAGATAATATTTCACGAGCTTCCTTTGTAGGGTTGTAACACTTCCGAAATCTATCTGTTTTTTTATTGTAGATTAAAAATATTGTAGGTCGTACTCGAGGTACTCGATGTAATCGTGACTAATAAATTAATATAAACAAATACGAACCCTGCCTGCCGAATGAGGCATCCCGGGATCGATTCCCGCCGTAGCTGACGAACAATTAATTTCCAGGTTAAAGATTTGATAACTCATTCAGGGTTTCATACCACCTGCGACACAGCGAATCGTATTAACCTATTAGTCCACTTTTTTGCTTAATATTCATAATTACTAAGAAGTGGCAGCCCTAACACAGCTACACCGGGTGTCCGCGTCGATCATTTGAATAACTACTTAATTCTTTGTTCGTGAATTTAATAACGACGGCACCCCCGCGCGGCGGCCGCCCGGCGTAATGCGACACCGTTTGTATCGCGGAAGAATTATTAAACCGCGTCGGGCGCAAGTACGGAAACGATTCAACTCCTGGTTGCTTAGTTTTTGTTTGACGTCCCTTTTATTGAAGCTGAATATCGCACCTACCCAAGAATATCTCTTTAATTACAAAGCTCTTTCAATCCGCAATAATAATACAGAAAGGAAGAAACGTAACGTATATTCTCATAAAAATACTCCACAATTCTGGTTAAGTGCTAAAACATTGGTTTACGTATTGAATTTCTCACACGTCTCCCCGTGAATTGAACGTGTTTCTCGTAAAGTAGCAAAAGTTTGCGAATGGAATACGGGACGTAGAGCGTACAACGTTGAGCACCTTTGTGAGCTTCGGGGAATTGGAGTAGACATCCTGGGTGAAAGGAGGAGGAAGTGAGGGCTCCAAGCTGTGCGCTCAACTCAGGTGCCTCCTGACTGGTGATATTTGGAAACGTAAAGTGGCATCTGGTAATGGCAAAGATCTTTTTGATGATTCGCAAAGATCCACGCGGGCGAAAAATAACCGAGCTTCAAAATCTATAAGAAGAGGTAATTCAAGAATTATTTGACAAATCTTTAAATGGACCAGACAACAATCACTAGCTTTCGAATACAAAAATATCAAAAGCGGTTCACCCAGTAAGAAGTTATAAGGTAAACTTTCCCTCCTATTCTTGAAGTCGATTAAAAATGCTGAAAGAAAACCACATAATTTGCCTATTGATAGCATTGAAATCCTTTGCACGTTTTACGCGATGTCTTACTTGTCATAAATATGAACATCCGTCACGTCTCCATCGTCCCGGAGCGTCACGTCTAACGTCACTATTACCGACGTGACATGATCTGTTTGTTCGGGAACAACTACAAAGTTGTCCATGGATTTCCCACGAAATCGCAACATAACTATGTTTGATCGCGAGTGCTTCAGTAGGTACTCCTGGGCCGTGATGGTGTTTCACACAGATCAAGACAATCAAACAAACCAAAGTTTTTGTGAGCTTGAGAACATACTCTTAGTTTACTTGAGACCATAGTTTAATTGAGAACCTTCTTTTTTGGAAGTTGGTTAAAAATATTAGACTTCTGTAGATGTTATAAAAATGTATAGGTAAGGAATATTTATCTCTTTAGCGAGGAAAGTCTGCGTATTATTGTAGCAAAACATAGCTATTGTGTATCAGAAATCGTTCGTGTCGTGTGTATTTTTTTTCACGTGAGATCGCGAGTGCATGTGCAGCAACGGTTTGCTAGCAAGCTCCTCTCGAGTGATTTAATAGCAGCGGCGCAGCCGGCTGCAGAAATATAAATGTCGACAATTGGAACCGCGCCGCTCCAGATATTTCTCAACCGGAATGATATTGGAAAGAATCTATGAGAGAACATTGGAAGGTGCCACAGAATTTGTGCGCCGTAGTTTCTGCGATGGCAGTTTAATCCGGCCCCCCCCCCCCTCCGCGCGCCCCCCGCCCCTCTCCACACGGAAATTGGATTGTCGACATAAACTTGTATTATTTTTACCTCATTCGGTTCCGAATGGTATTTTCATATCGCTGTCGTTACAATTTAATTTCCCTTTTCTCGCTCTAGCGGCGTCTGTGTCGTGCGGATGACACCGTGTTTTGGAATATATTGTTTTTGGTGTTCGTTTGTGTATTATTGAATTGGAATCGTGTGGCGGGACCGGTCGGGTGTGGGCGGTGATCCGCAGCCACACGAGACGATTAGGAGATGGTTCATAATTGATCTGACAGCTTAAGTTCTATCTATTTGATTGCTTTAATGCGAAACCAATTAGAGATATCTAATTCATCTTCCTAATTTTGACAAGGATTATTGGAATAATTGTTATAACTAGATCAATAATATTATTCAAATAAATTAAAGTTTTAATTGTGTGATAAGTATCAAAAACGGGTTGGCAAAATGCACCCATGATTAAATAATGTTGAATATGGACCCAAACATGCCATGAGCATGACATGAGATACCTATGCACTTTCTGTGGATTTCCTAGAACCATTTTAAAATTTGTGAATAGATCTCCACCAGAGTATTAAACTTTATGATTAATTTGGTATTTTTATCAAATATCGACTTCATCCGAACTAGTTAGTATCAGATCTAAGAAATAAGTCTGTTTAATACAATCGAGTTATGCACAGTTTTACAAAGATAACACTTAGAGCGCTGTAAAGTCGAATTCTCGCATCGTCTACTTCAGAGAAATGTAGTGACAATTGAGCGATAATGCCGCTTCTAGGAGCGTCGTAATGCGCCGAGCCGAGCGCATTGGCAGGCTTAGCTCGCGAGCGCCTTACCGGCTCGCGGCTCGCTTCCTTGGGGAAACTATGTTTGCCCGCGGGACTGCGGGTTCGGAACGGGATCTGAATGTGTGAACCGAATGAGGGCGCTGTATCATCAACACCCATAATGTAACAGATGTCTAGGGCGTAGCACGAAGTGATTGAGATGAATATATTTTCATGAAATTATTATTTTAATATCTATACAAAGGTAGGTGTATAGGAAATTTAAGTAATAGATACACGTAAGTGATTAAACGATATCGAACTCTTAACTACTTCGTTTATTAACGAAAATAGAAAAAACAAAAACCCACACCTTCGTTAACGCTTCCATGCTCTTGACCGCCCACTTAACCTCCCACTCTAGGATTCCCTGTGTTGCGAGCAGTCTGGACTTAACATAACATCACTGACACCCTAGACTAGACCCAAGAACAAATATTTAGGTACTCTTCCCAGGAATCGACCCCAGCACTCCTTCTTTCGCAGACAGGGCTTTACAACCCAGACTACGGAATCCTCATAATATATTTTTTATTGTTTACAATTTAAGATTATGTTACAATCAAACGATTACCGACTAACTGGCCCAACACCACAGAATCGCCCGTTCCTAGTGCAAATAAAGTGTAACGACGTCCGCCATTCCGATAAGGAGAACTGTTATGCTGAGACACTATTACCCCGTTTGCGACTACAGCCATAGTTGGGCACGCGGCGAATTCTTCGGCCGTTTCGTAGAGGGATGCCGCCGGCTTAACGCATTGAGGTTTGCTATGTTTGCAACTTAGAGTGAACTTTACGGCTTGTGTGAACTGTTTTTACTTAACTGTTAAAACATTTTAACTATGCAGTATGAAGGTTAGGACATACTTTATGTTTAATGTTTCATAAACTTCAAGTCATGTTATTGTGAACGAAAATGTCAAAGCGTCCGTTTATATGAGTAATTTTTACTTTTTCTACTAACTTATTTGGATATTATGCATGGGCTATTGAAAATTTTTCTTAAGTACACTTCACTTGTTTCTGAAGTCATGTTATGTTAGTTTCACGAATTACCTGTTATTTTATTTTTTACTAGCGACCCGCCCCGGCTTCGCACGGGTGCAATGCTGATACTAAATACATTACAGAAAAACTGTGAACGTTGTATATAAAAACACTAGTAAATCCGCCCTCGCTTCGCTTCGGGAAACCAGTCCCTTCAAAAATCTCTATAAATTTTAACAAATCATGTTATTCCGATGTCTAAGCTATATTACTGCAAAGTTTCATGAAAATCCGTTCAGTAGTTTTTGCGTGAAAGAGCAACAAACACACATACATCCTTACAAACTTTCGCATTTATAATATTAGTAGGAGGCGGATACTAATCTTCATGATGAAGTGTTTTTTTATAAATTACCTACTGATGAAATTTATAGTTCAACAGTTCAACATTTTGACTGATTCTTGGTCAGATTGATCGATTAATAATAATAAATAACGATACACACTCATCACCCAAACTATAATTCCCTGTGTCATGGGCGCCATGGGCAACGCACAAGACAATGTCACACATACTATGAATAGAATTTTCGTCCCGCCGAATAGAACACAGGACCCTTCGATTAACGATCCGGTATGATAATAAAAATTCTTTTATTAGTCCTTCCCTACTCACATCACTGTCACATCTACTGACCTATATTTATCGATATTTCTAAAAAATTAAACGGCCCACTGCGCCACACCATGGTTACTGAATCAGCAGGGTCTATCAAGTTCACAATTGTCGTATAATAGCGGCGAATCAATCAGCCTTCGTTTGCTATGAATCATTAAAGCGGGATCAATCATTTGTCAGTCACAGTGGTCCGGCGGGCCTCGGGCGGCATTACTTTACTTTACAACGGTATTTACTTCGGTAAAATATTCCATTATTTTGAACATCCGGTGTATGTATCTACTACCCGGCAACTGTCCAGCAGCCTAGTAAATCCGCCCTCGCTTCGCTTCGGGGAACCAGTCCCTTCAAAAATCTCTATAAATTATGTTATTCCAATGTCTAAGCTATATTACTGCAAAGTTTCATGAAAATCCGTTCAGTAGTTTTTGCGTGAAAGAGCAACAAACACACACACTCACATACATCCTTACAAACTTTCGCATTTATAATATTAGTAGGATGTCTGAGATTATATTAAGGAAGGTATTATTGTAAGTTCGTTAGTAATGCAGCTGAAAGCAAAATTGCATCAATCATTTTCACATGGGTAACTCACTTTTTTAGGGTTCCGTCCCAAAGGTTAAAACGGGACCCTATTGTTGAGACTTCGCTGTCCGTCCGTCCGTCCGTCCGTCCGTCCGTCCGTCCGCCCGTCCGTCCGTCTGTCACCAGGCTGTATCTCATGAACCGTAATAGTTACACAGTTGAAATTTTCACAGATGATGTATTTCTGTTGCCGCTACAACAACAAATACTAAAACACTGAATAAAATAAATATTTAAGTCGAAATATGGCTTCGACGCTCCAGCGATTAATTAGTTATCTTTCGCTCCAAGAGATGGCGTTGCTTGTGTTAGCCACAAGCAACGCCATATGTAGTCCGATGCATTTAGTTACCTGCCGGTCCAAGAGATGGCGTTGCTTGTGGCTAATACGTAGTCCGATGCTTTTAGTTACCTGTCGGTCCAAGAGATGGCGTTGCTTGTGGCTAATATGTAGTCCGATGCTTTTAGTTACCTGTCGGTCCAAGAGATGGCGATGCTTGTGGCTAATATGTGGCTACTGATGTAAATGTAAATATTTAAGTGAGGCTTTCATACAAAAGGCCAGATTTTTTTGGCGTTTTATACATAATGGTACGGAACCCTTCGTGCGCGAGTCCGACTCGCACTTGGCCGATTTTTTTTGATTTCATTGTGGGGCGACGCTCAATCTAGACATTTAAAACATCAAAGATGTAAATATAAATTCTAGAAAAATAGTCCAGAACTTGAACAACCGATTTATCTTCTCAGTCATCGGTTTTTTTTTTCTTTACGGGTTGGCA
Organism: Hesperia comma; assembly: GCA_905404135.1. Lineage (NCBI taxonomy): Eukaryota > Metazoa > Arthropoda > Insecta > Lepidoptera > Hesperiidae > Hesperia > Hesperia comma. The sequence goes on along the minus strand of FR990028.1, from coordinate 111,115 downwards.
ACATTATCTCCTGATAAAGCTATTGGCGTAGGTAACTCTTGTCAACTGGCTGCGGCGACTGATTGATTTTATAGACAGTCATAATTTTTTGTAAATGACATTGAATAGTAAACAATGACTAGTAAATTTTCAACGTGTGTGGCGTTAAGTCTATGGTGGCGACACAGGATTTCAAAAAGAAATAATTTAAAAAATATCAATAAAATATATTTTCAAGCATTTGCTCTAGAGTTTCATAATGTTCTACGGCAAAATTCGATTTAAATGTGAAAGCTTCTAAAAGGTACGAGTGAGTTGAATTAAAAATAACAAATCTTCTAATTCTTAGAACTAGCAACGTCTACTTTCAAAGGAATAAACGAAGGTAAAAAGAAGTGATAGTAGAGTAGATATTCTTTGATTTCTTGTTATAGCATCCTCGATGCCGCTGATGTATATCTAGCTGCTATGTATGCGGAAGGCTCCGACACAGCGGCTTACACGGCAAACAAACGTGTTGTTCTGTTATTAGCATATTTGGGCGAAATGAGTTAACATTGCAGATTGGAATATTGATGAGCTTATCGTCCGCTACAATACCAACGTAATTACAGTAAGTTGCTGGCCGCGAGCAATGGGCGATGTAATCTCGCCGCGGGCTACCGGCTTATAGATATGTTGGATAAAGAAAGAAAGGGTGGAAGGAATACCTGGTTCGATTATATTCCCGCGTATCTAATAGGTGTTGGGTTCGCGCGCGCTCTCCACTCCTTCAATATCCAGCATATTATGATGATTTTTTTCTTGTTTATACCGAAATTCACTAGCACGACACGTGAACTTGGTGTTTTACTAGGTTTAGGCGTAGTTAATACGAATTTGCAACGAAATCGAAGGGAACACTATGTAGCTCGACCTGACTTGTCGCTCGCGATTGTCGCAACTATATATTTCTTCGTCTACCCCCAGGTATGGGAATATTAGGACGGATATGTAGGTGGGGATAAGAAGCGTTCAGAAATAAACCTATCAGATAAGTCTTTATAAATTGAGAACTTAAAATGCTACTACGTAATGGAATGTGATTTGAGCAGTATACTCTTTGTTCAATACCAACTTCACATAGGTTTACTTTTATGCCACCCCACCAATGGCCCATTTGCCGCCCTCCCATGCAGGCTGCCTGCGTGCGGAGCACACATTGCACGCCCGCTTACACGGGCCATGGATATTCAAATGGTTATTCAATGATAGGTAAATAACATAATACTTGAAGTAGTTCGTAGACATTGGCGTCGGGTTGTCGCCAAATTGAATTATGATTATCGTCATGCTATTCAAAATCAAAACAAATTGAATGATAAGTATAAGAATCATCTATATCTTTGTACATTTCTATGAAACGCTACTAAAAGTCGAAAACAAATACTGAAACTGCCTCTAGCAACAGATAATGAAGCTAATTTATAATAGTATCTCAATTCCCAAGTAAATAACTTAGACATGAAACGTATAAAATTACGGAATAACATGGTTAGTAACTGATTCGCGGGTACTCATTTATCGTGTAGGTACTGAACTCGTGTTTGGCTACATAATTACATGTTACGGTAAAGTAATGATACGGTAAAATGGAATAATTAAAAAGCTATGAGCGTGAAATTACCAATACTATCAAACAGACATTTTTGATTACAATTTATGCATATTATAAAAAGATATTTTATTTGCCAAATCCCCGCGCTCTTTAATTTACTTGTGAAAACAGTGGATCATTTTCGTGCTTTCCTAAATCAAAATAAGTCTGGTTGGGAGCAGATATCAAACAGTAGATTGGCATCGAACCCTCGGAGGGACGCGCGGGTAACGAAAGGGTTTGGAATCCCTAAGCCGAGCGAAAATATCACCGCAACATGTCGGCATACTTTAATTCGATGCGCAGCCGGCCGGGACATCAAACACTGTGCTGACGCTGGGAGATAATTTTACTGCGCTCTATTTATCTTTCTTTACTATATACTGTCATAATGTGTTTGCCTTTCTAGGCTCACTATTTGCCGAGGGTTCCTCGTCGGCGAATCCCATAGGTTTTTTCAGGCGTTGATCTTGTGAATTGACGAACGAGTTAGTGACGAAACCGTGTGAGCGGTAGTGCTTACTAGGTACTGTAAAATGGTGTGTGATATAATTTTGGTATTGCATTGTAATATTGTATCGCCGGCAAGCTGTTTGTATAGTTCAAACTTTTCGATATTATTTAGTAAATCGTATCACCGGATCTGTATCACAATAATGCTAAACAAAACTTAATTTTGTTAATTATAATAATAGAGTCGTACAATAATACAATAAGCCGATATTATTCATATCGGTATCGCCTGTCAGTGAGCTCGTACCGAGAATTACCTTTACCGGTTTCCATTGTACATTCTAATTGAAACTTTGTTCATAATACAATCCCCGTTCGAATCAAATTGTGGTTTTTGGCCACCGACCTCAAGCGTCACTTATCCTGATTTCATTACCTCCTTCGAACGAGCCTCATTTGGGATGCAAATGTTTCTCCAAATGAGTCGTTTGCTCTCACTATGAATAATCTATACCGTGATGTCGTTAACTCTGCCCTTTTTGCTTTTAACCCTCACGTTTTGGTCAACTTACTATTATTAAGGGTCTGTAAACAAAAAGCCAAAACAGAACCCTTAAACTCCTTCAAGTTTTCATGTTCATTGACCGTTGGCATTTTCATTGTCTTAACTACTATATTGGATTGATAATATGATGACTGTGGTAAACCTGCGAATAAATAAGTTATTAGGGCAAATAAGGACAAAAAAATTAATTTAATAAGATATATTTTCAAAACGGCAATTACTTATTTAAACATACCTAGATACATTCTACAGAAGCATTTGGCAACATGCAATTTTTTCAATTATAATTCAGTTATTGTGTAAATACAGAATAACAAAATTTCCTTTCAGTTAATCTGACAATCTGACAATATAAATAAGCTTTATAATCCATTTATCATCCATCCACGTATGACGTCAGCTGACATTCAAGAATCATACCTACTTAAATTTATTTCTCCATCAATAATTACTTGAAATTTATTCAATCCATCACTCGGGGGAGTAACGATATAAAGTTGTTTGTATTCATGGTAATTAGAATGATATAATTGCTACATCGAAGTTTAATGAGCTCCAGCCACTGTGACCCCGAGAGTACACTGTGAAGCATCACTTCACAGCTCATCTTGAATTGGTCTTATCTCTGAAAGGGAAAGGCTTCGTGAATATCAAATGGAGGATGATTGCTATTAATTTTAAAAGAAACGAAAGCGATTTAATCAGAGGTAGAGCCTATACAGTTCATCCGGGATACAACCACCCGCCACGATACCGGGAACGATTTCTGCAGTGTACATAGCGTTTATCAACAATTAAGCAAATGTTATCTACAATCTGGTTCAATATAAACAATCGATTTTAGAATTTTTGTCTGTCTGCCTGTATGTCGGTTTGTTCGGGTTAATCTCCCGAACGGCTGAGCGGATTTTGATGCGACCTTCACTGGAAGATAGAGGAGGTTATGGAGCATTATATAGGCTACGTTTTATCCTGAATTTCCCCCGGGATTAGGATTCATCCGAGAAAAATCCTATGCGCGAATAAGTCGAGGGCTCAACTCGTATGATAATATAAAGTTTAAATTTCCGCGTATAAACGGGGCGACAATGTAAATGAAGAGCTTATGGATGTTATTATTAAGTATGTTGTTGAATGTCGGTGTGTCGGTGTTATCGCTGCGCCTGCGCTGCGGTGTGGCCCACTCGCTGGGAGGGTGCTTTTGTACGCTTACTGGTTTTTGCTGCTCCGACACTATTTTTGGACTTTGAAGGTCTTTAATTGTGAATATGTTCAATGTTTGAATATGTTTAATAATATTTTACGTCCTTAATCTACTTATATGTACGAGGTATAGGGAACCGCCGAGAACCACAGTCTCATCCGCTATAAATAGATGCACTACTACTTGCAACAGTTAGTTGTCATGGACCCAAGCGGTCATATTAAGATGTTTGCCAAATGTTTAGCTTTTTATTCTCTTAATCAAGCCCAACAAAGAAGCACATACATTATTTAAATTTTATCTGCAGTAAGTAATATAATAGATACTTTTCTTCGTCCACTTGTATATAAACGAATCTCCGACCGATAAGGGCGCACAATTAATATTCGCGCTTGCGGTTCGGTGACATGAAATATCAGGGAGCCGCTGTCACGGCCGTCTGAACATCGGGGCCGCATACCTGTATCATACCCCGCTACCTACTGCGACATACCGTTACCTAACGATATCTACCGCTACATATCGCCACCTACCGCTACCTACCGACACATACCGTTATATACCGATACCTACCGCTACATACCGATACCTATCGACTACCGCTACCAAGTATAGCTGTTTGCCCTTGAAGGGTTTGTTGGTCCGCGGGTAGCGCTGTAATTAATGACTTGTTCGGCGCTCGGTGGCCCTCGGCCGCCTCACTATCTGGGTTACTAATTTCAATGCCGAAATTTCCGTTAGTTCCACAACTTAAAGTATGTAAGTCTACTTCAGAATATTTCATCTATATAAGAATTTAGTTAAGTTTTAATTAAATTTATATGTCTTTTTTTTATAAAAAGAGGCATTAAGCTTAATATTAAGCTTCAAGTAGTTTATTTAGAATTTGTCTTTGTTCAGTACAGCTATCTCTTTTTATAAAACATTCCGATGTAACCTTTTGAGGCTATTACAAATATTAAATCTATTCCATAATTATTCATAAAATCCCGAAACTGTTGATACCTTTAATAGCAATAAAGCTGTTTTTGGATACCACGGTTTAATTATTGTATCCTTGTACCGCACGAAATAATTAAAGGCTGAATCGATAAACATGGATCGCATAATTTTGTGGGCCGGCTCCTGATACCGGCTGTTAAAATTATAAACGCTTCACTTACCGACACATACTCTGATTCACACGTGAACACTATAATTATAATTTAACACAAGCAAACATCGCGTTAATTATTCTCTATTTTAGCGCATAATAACTTTGAAGGGTGGTCGGAAATTATGTTACAAGTTATGTAACAGGATGAGTTAGGAGTTTTACGATCCACCATGTGATACACCAGTTATTCGATCTGGTGCCAACTTCCCCCTTTCATCATCGCACCACCCGCCGAAGATTGAAGTTTCATCCGCATCGCTTGGATTCGTGGCGAACGACTACGGTATGTTTTCCTCGATCGTTTTTGCCGCGAACTTGCAAGCTGTGGAATGAGCTTCCTTCCGAGGTATTCCCAAAGCGCTTTGACATGGGGCTCTTCAAGAAAGGTGTAAAAAGAGTTTTCCTTCAGGGCCGGCATTGCACTGGTGATTCCCCTGGTGTTGCTCGAGTCGATAGGCGACGATGACCACTTACCATCAAGTGGTTCGTCTGCTTTTACGTCTTCCCTTCAGGCTATAAAAAGAAAATAAAAAAAATCTCGTAGCGGTTCAATCAGACAGCTTTGCTGGGAAACCTTAAAATATTTACCTTTTAATTTAGTACTTCAGGATTGAAACATATACAATTATACGCTACATGCTTAGTTGTATAGTATCTGCCCTCATTTCGCTTCGGAAACCCCGTGTCTGAACACCAACACCTAAAACATTTTAATTACTTCAGTTTGTTCTTGTTTGTGAACGGATTGGAATGACAAACACTTACGTATTACGGCAAAATTTCATTCAATTTGTCAAAGCAAAGAAACATATTATGCATTGTTATCGAAAATACAATAGTTTTTACCAAATATCTTCCAGGTGATGTTGATATCAATATGTATCTAAACCCAGCAGTTGGCAGGACTCTATTGATTAACAAGTAATTCTTCAACTGTGCAGAATTTGAACGAGATTTATACTAACAAATAATCAACAGGACTATATCTAACATCAACCAACAGGTTTAACCAATATTAACAGTCCCTGTCCTCACACTTATAAACAAGTTGACAGACTAATATTCTAACACCATCTGCGAACTGTCCTAACCATCCTAGTCCTAAAATTGAGTTTTGTTCTAGGTAGGTCGCAGTTGTCCTGGCCGGCAGCGGAAAGGTGGTGCTGCATGCTCGTTTTCTACCTTAAGTCCATAAAAAATTTCAACCGCATCATAATAAAAACATGTCTATATATTGTACTAGCTACCCGCCCCGGCTTCGCACGGGTGCAAGTTAGATTTACCATAGCAGCGCCATCTATTGATTACTTACTCAACCCAGTCGAAAGGTATCGACATCTGTTACATATAATTGTGACTGTCAAATAATAACACTCTTAATTTAGTTCTCTTGTGTGGCGCTAAGTGTCTGTACATCTGTGAATAAGACTGCCATGTCAATTGTCATTACTTGCAAAACTTACTGTCAAATAATAAGAGACAAATAATTAGAAATAAATTAAAATTGCGACTATAATTTGAGATTTAAAGTATCCTATCTCTCAAGTTGGATCGAACTGCACATGGTGTGCGAATTTTATTATAATCGGTTAAGTGGTTTAGGAGTCCATCGCGGACCAACATTGTGACACGAGATTTATTTATATATAGATTACAAATAATGTTCCCATTATCTAAATTGTTACCTACCTATGTTTGTATTCGTTGTTCAAATTAATTACACTTACCCAAACGATCGGGAGCGCGATACAATGGAATCTTGAAAATAGTTTGAGGGAACTTTAATTATCGACACGGCGACAATCGATCGAAACTACGAGTAGAGGTGTCGTCGCGAGGATCGGCTGGGAATTGGGGTCCGCAGCTAATGAACAGATGTTTCAACATAATCGTTCTACGGCTCACTTCGGATTACAGCGGCCTAGTTTTACTACTTTTCTAACGATCGCTCCTCTAGATAAAATAGGGCTTACTTAATAGTATGTGTTAGCTGGTACTTTGTATCCGTTTATTTAAAGTGACTTGAGCACAACCTAGTTGCAGAGTAAACCGATAGTATCTTCATAAAAATAGAGGTTATTGGTGTTAAAGTTAACGATATGTTACACGATATCGCACAGAAATGGCCTCGTCCTCCCCTCCGGCAACGAGAACGTTTTGAATATGTTCACGGGCGGCGGAGACGACTTCCCAGCTATTAAACAGTCGTTTCTTCGAATCGGTAACAAAAATGTAGCAATTGACGTTAGGTATTCAACGATTCAAACTCAAAGTATAATACAAAATTACACTCACTTTACATCACCTGTTTTCATTTCATAATTAACGATTAAGTTTTATCGGTGAAACTCACCGATAAAACTTAATCGTTCACCGATATTTTACTAACAAACTGCGCACTAAATGTCATTCTTTCGTGATTTTTCTAATTAAGGTATAATCGTCAGAGGTATTAAAATAAGTTTAAATAAGAAATTGTAACACAATTATCAATCAATATCATTAAAATGGTCAAGCCTGGCTTGAAAAAAAATCATAATAATATTTTAAGTTTAACTCAACGTCTCAGTGAAGTCGGCAATCAAACGGTAAGTTAGTTAGCGGTCGATAGAACGAAGCTGTCGGTCGGTACTCTGAATAAACGACAAACCGGCCAACTTGTCGAAGTTCGGACTTGTCGCCCACACTGCGCCACTCATTCCTAACTATCAATAATTAGGCCAAAGTTTAATTAACCTGTGTTTACTTACTTCCACTGCGGCTGCTATTACAGGGTTCCGCAGTCAACTACAAAATGCTTCGAATGTTTATAGTAATAATAAACTTTTGCACTAGTTACTGAGTGACTCTGAAATCATTTATGCTTGCAAAGCGTGGCGGGATAGCTAGTTCATTTATAAACTTGATTTTTATAAACATTAACCCAATTTTATAACCTAATAGAAGGTAAACCTACTTTCCAAATTTTTAAGTACTGCAATAGTCTATAAAAATGCATAAAATCTGTTTATGGTACGAGTACGTCCGGCAGTGTGCGGTCACTGGGAGCATCCGGTGACCATCAAACCACGGGATTTATGTTTGCGATTAAATCCATCAATTTTATATTAATACTGCACCTGAACACATCGCACGCTAGCGTTTTGATGTCCGCACATAAAGCTTGGGCACATTACACATACGTCCGCTAAACTTCTCGTTAAACTTACTACGTTGAGTATATTACGTTCTTTGCTTCTCTAAACTTCAGTCCGATGCAGTCTCAAAGCTTACGTGAATCCGGCCCCTTGACTCATGCAAAAACCGAAATTATTTGCAAGAGTTCTTAATACTTTGCATACTTAACATTCTTTCTATTCTTCGCCCAACTTTTGTTACTTGCAGGAGTGGTGTTTATCATTAGGTATCATCATAGCAATCTACATATAATGGGATCTCCTCACAATGTGAAGTGTAAATAGTATATAGGAAGTTAATTCGTTTTCCTATTAGAGACTCATAGGGACCTTCTTAATTCACTTATTTTTATCACAAGGCAACTGAGCTTATTTTTTATTGTTTTTTTTCTTGTTGCAGGTATGAACAGCTTTGGTTTCGGGTGTCCACGCAAATCATCTGGTAAAATTAAATAAATAGTTTATTAGAACTGTTGTTAGTAAGCTGGAAGGTCTCGAAAGCTAAAATAGAAATACATACATTGATGAGTTTAGATCACCGGTCGTTACACAATACGAAGAACCGCACAAGGACCCTAGGGCCACCAAGGGTTTGACCGATCTATCAATTACAAATAAACAACATTGTTAAGATAAAACAAATTATGTACCGTCAATAAGTATTAATGCTTAACGTCAATGAATATAGGCATACATTATTTGTTATTAGGTTACTTTCGAATATTAGAAAAATCCTGAATCTTGAGCAAAGCGGGACTGCTCCGTTACTGCCCCATAGAAGCCGGTCCGTAATCCTCGACGTTGCTACCTCATTAAAATTTCCTTCATCGACACAAGCAAAGCTCCCATGACCGTCAGTGTAAAGACCGCCCTCAAATAATGTTCACTTCGCTTAATTAAATTCAATGAAACAGGCACATCGCCGCCATTTCTCACTCACTTCGTCCGTTTATTCGTAAAACTCTACACTTCCTTCATAATTGGACTCACTGAAATTAATTCAAAGCGATCAATTTAACATAAACGAATCGGCGTAAGCGCGAACACTTAAATGTGTGTGTGTAAAATTAACTTAATTACTGAAAAAAGTGGATATGTTTTGGTATTTAATGCGTTCTTCAGTTACTTATTTAGTTGAAAACTTATAATTGATGAGTAACTTAAATTCAGTAATATCCATTATTTAACGCTACACAGGCATTAGTCAATATGCCAGCTGAAACATAATAGGAAAGAAAGAAGATACTGATGATTAAGTGGGGTGCTTGACTCAAGTAGACGGTAGTTAGCTAGGCAATCTCCATGGAAAAAAAATCTCATTATGATTATAGTCCATTCAACTATTTCAATTAAAACTTGATTGGTATGTGTTCACACATATTGCAATTTGTTTGAATAATAGTAACGGCAACCCGACAGTATTCCAGGAAGCAAAACGGATGGAATTACCAATAATGAGCATACATTCCCATCAGGCATCGGCGGTATCCTCGATATTCACAGTTAGCAGCGTTTAACTTCCCCGAACAACTTCGCTCCATTTGGCCGCTAAATACTATGTTCGTTTAATCGCAATATAATTGTCCTCGCAAGTGTCTTTCAAGCTAAATTACATTTCGATACTCAGAAACTGTCAGTATTGTATGTGCAGTTCATTTAAATTTTTTATTTACATTGTGTTGACAAATCTGTTTTATTCATGTTAGGTAGTAGGTACACTATTTTTTATATTTACGAAGGTTAAACCTGAAAGCTAGGACGTAGCAAAGCAACTTTGCAAGTCAAATTGTTTTGCTCATAGCTCGTAGCCCGGTGGTTTGTGCGATCCTAAGTGATCGACTTAGGCAACAGCGAATGCGGTCAATATACTAATGGTCCTACCGTCAAAATTTCTTAACTTCTTCCTTCCACCTTCCGTCCTTTTGTCATAGGAGCCATGGAAAACACACAAGACAAGGACACACACCCAGACCAAGAACAGAAATTTAACGGTCGTCATCGTTAATAGTTAAGAGTTTATAGGTAGTACAAATACACTTAATCATTGAGATACTATGTACTAATATACATCAATGCACTTAATGGTCAGTTTTTTTAAAGCACATAGCAATATCGTCGTGCACCACAGCCAGCCTTAGAATAGATAAGACACGGCTCCGTATCGCGGGAACCAAAGCGAATAAAATGCTTTCGAAATTGTTACACTAAATGCAAATTGATGTCGATAAATGGGCTGTTAGCCGGAACGATGCGATTCTAAAGATAATGCCTAATTTCATATTCATAGTGATTGCCTTGTAAAGTTTTATAATGTTAGATGTTTTACAACTTTCCACTTTGGGGTTTCCAGAAGTAGTTAGCGTTTGCAGGGGACCCTCAACAGAAACTTTGCTAAGCATATTTTAAAGTGTCCTCTTTTTCAGAAGAAACAGATTTGGACACAGTGCTCGTTGTTCCGTGTAATGAGTTAAAAGCCTGGTTAAATATTTTCCATGTACAGAGATCAAATTGTTACACTTTTTAATCTGTATATGATATTAAAGAGGAAGTAAAATCAGATCTAAAGTAGCTCAAAACCGATGCTACCGAACAGGCCCCGGTGCCGAAACATGACAAACTACCTAATTGTGCATAAACCGATATTCGAGTTAGATTACGGGCACGTGGAGTCGTGGAGCGCCCGAAACGGAATCAATAATGAAAGTTATCGAAACGGGTTCATTAATTAAGTTTACGCAACTGCAATGCGGTTTGTAATACAACTTGCAAATACGTTCTCATTTTACCGGTTTATTTATTAACGGTTTGTGACGTATGAGCTGCGCAAGTGGGGAGATTCCAGTTATATTACAACGTTTGACTAATTTCATCAGCTGCCATCTTCTGATTGTGACATGGCTTGCTGGCACGTTGATAAAGTCGATGACTTTAAGGTTAAAAATATAAGGTTCAGCCGTGATGATAATCCACGCACTGGATCAAAATATTGGAATACGAAATATAAATATGTCATACTCGTATCGTAATAGAATAAGTACATACCGCGATGAGAAAGTTTATAATCACTTGTCCAAACAAACATTGGAATATACTCTGAACATAGAACAAGCTGCACATTCTCCACAGTGTTCTCTTTAAATATAAAGTAAACTAGATATTTCTGCTGAGACACGCTTAGAATGTAATACAGCTGTCGCTGCAATGAAATAAATCAAAAGTGGGCGGAACATTGTAGCGTCGCTGCCCCCGCGGCGCTCCGACAGTGTTTATGTCCTTCTAAACGGCTTTAGGCTTCTTTAGTTTATATTAATGTGAATAAACAGCCGGTGACCTAGTACTAGCCTACTATAATAGGTTCGTACGTCAGTCTCCCAAAAATTTGTCTGACTTTGAATGCGGCACTCGCTACTATTTATAACGTTACGTGAGTTTGATAAAGGAACAAATCGTGAGAAAGGCTGTTTACCGGCAAGTAATATCCACAAAACGTGTTCACAGCTTGACTATGCAAACTTATATTGTGAAGAGAGACCCAATCGAGTAGAGTGTCAATTATTGGCTGACATGATGATAAAGTAAAAGGAACGAAGACGTCTTAAAGAACATTTTCAATAAATTCTTGAAGGAGGGTGATAACTGTCTAAATCGTTTATACCCTACCAAGACGTCGAGAACCGTTGGAATATAAGTAAACCAAAGATGATGCGATTATGTCGCGATCAACTGAACAGGTTGTTAAAACAGATGTTTTATAAATGTAGAGGTTGGCAAAGCACACGTTTATTCTGGAAAGTTTGCAAAATAATATTGCTTAGGTCTTACAAAACAAGGCGTGATCTCAGACGTACCATTATTCTCAAAAAGTAGTTGACATTAAGCATTAAACTGCTGGAGCCAGCGAGCGCCGAGGCACGGGCGCGCACAAGAATGCAATTAACCTGTCAGCGCGGCGGGATAAATCAAAACTTGGCGGGAAACACACTAGCGCCTCGTTGCGGCCAAGTTTAGAACCCTCGACTTGAGTAAATACCTACAAATGGTTGTAGCTATTCACTCTAGAGAATTACTAAATCATTGCAAACATAAATGCTTATACCGCAATATATTATTTATGTAGTTAGGTATGTATACTCGACATACGATATGACGATCGTGGTAAGTGCTCATTATCATTCATTAGTGACACTGAGGGCATGAACGACACGGTGCCAGCGAAGTGGGAACCTGCATGATTACTGGCTATTTGCCACTCTGACACAAACACGTATAAATATTCCACGGTCGACTGCAGAAGAAGGGTGAAAACTAGGCCAAGGGTCACAGCCCTGAATCTTCAAGCAAGTACTATGAATGAGTAGTTCAATTGGTTGAAATGAATGAATACTGGATGTATGTCTCAAAACTCAACAACTTCCACCTGGAATTTATCTATCTATCAGCCTCTCGAAGTCCACTGCTGAACATAGGCCGTCCTTAAGTGACGCCACTTCAAAAGGTCCTGAGCCCTTTGAATCCAACGGCTTCTATCTGTGTTTTTCGGGTCATCAGTCCAGCTGGTCATGGATATTCAGTGCTCTTTTTACCGAGGCGTGGCTGCCATTCGAGAAATTGTTTTTCCATATCGACAATCTGTCCTTCGAACGATGTGCCTGCCCATTGCCACTTCAACAGGCTAACTCTGCGATCTATGCCAGTAACGATCGTTCGTCTATGGATTTCATCATTGCGAAATCCACCTGGAAATACTTGCCATAGCTCTGACTATTAATAGGCGGGATACATCATCGCCGCACCTTTACACTCGTTAATTAACAAAAAGCCGAAATGATAAACAATATGAAGTGCAGGATTATGTATATTTTGAACAAATATTAACGGTTATGGATTATCTAGCTTTACTTGCTCGTATTTCACGTACTGGACACAACTGCAAATGGCTCATTCGAGCTGCACAACTCGTGTCAATGGGTTCGTGTAAACTGTATGTCAAAAGGCTCAAAGGAAACATGAATGCGATCGGATAACTGAGCGTCCTCTTGACGGCCATCTCTCGCTTTGTAATGCAGACCTCCAATGCAAGCAAATGAGATTATATATCGTGGAGCTTCATCATCATTATCATCATAACTGTCCCACTGCTAAGCATGGTTCTCTTTTCAGAATGAGAAGGTTACGGCATGAACCTTGGCGACTTTACTCACCTTTGGTCTTGCGAACTCTCCGGTATATAAATTTCCTCACGATGTTTCCCTTCACTTTACCATTATAACGAGTGACATTTAAATGCTTAAAACGTACATAACTTCGAAATATCACAAGTGCGTGTCTTTAGATTCGAACCTGGGCTCTATGTAATTTGTGTATGGGTACAAATCAGTGTATGCTAAATATACCTATGGTTGTACTCAGTACTACAACTTATTTTCAACAACTTTGCACGAGAGTCAGGAAACGACCAAAAGTATTCCGAGGGATCATTCTATTGGGACAAAAAATATGAGATGTATTTTCCAGAGTCTTATTGTTCGATAATGAATTGGCTCGTAGTTCGGTCACTCAACAACAGACAGCTACAATGTACCTTGTGTTCTATTGTGTTCTAGTGTATTGCGTTGAGTCATCTCGTCGTATTTACATTACTTGTGCGCCCGGTGTTATACAATAGTAAACGAAAACGGGCTATTGACATCTGAAACGGGCGTAAGAGGAGTGCAATCAACAGAAAATAAACATCGTAATTGGGTCGAAACGAAGCGGCACTTCGGCGAACGTTACGAGCATGTAAATAAAATAGTTGTCTGAATTTGATTAAAATGTCCATCCGAGCGGCGCGATATCACAAATCACTCGCAGTCAAATTTTAGGCAACAATTTTTCAAGGCTTGTTGGTTTACGAAATTTTTAATTTCTGAACACAATGTGTGAATGCCGTTGCAGAATAAAACACTGCAGATAAAATATGTGTTTTGTCGATTTTTTTATGACTTACAGTTATGGCGGCAACAAATGGAAAATGGGACACAAACGTTGAATCAATGTATTTAAATCACTCGTTGATGAAAAGCCATGAAAAGCCTCAATCGGTCAGTTGGCCGTGCCGCCGCCGCCGCCGCCGTCGACAACGGATACGATTACGTCGCGATGGGATTGTTTTTGAGGTTTATGACAACTGCACAATAATAATAATATGTATTAAATATCCTTTATATTCACGCTAAGGTCGGCTCTACGACCGTGTCTGCTAATAGCAGCGCAGCTACCTACAACCAGTTTTTCAAACAACTATGTGTCCATGTTTGACTTCGACTTGACCAACGAAGCCCTATATCTTTGCCAGATTTAAGAGCAACTTGACAAACCTATCTGTCTCTCCTACTTCAATACTCAACGACGTGTCACGAACTCCTCAAGTGACATGCACATTAGATGTTTGATCAGTCATAAATTAATGTTACCATAAACTCATACATAACAACACAAACTTGGATGAGTGCAGCACAAATATTGTATCTCATCTGCCAAGACTTGATCCTAAAGCCTGTCGTAGGATCACCCCCCACAGAGCAGGCTAGAGGGCCGTCGCATAGCTACAGCCGTCCAAGTGTCCGCAGTAATGAATCAATCCAGCGTCCGAAGCGACACAGGCTCGTAATGCGCCGCACTAAATTATTTGTCGGAGATTATCTGCGGCTGAACACTACATGGTACCTTTCTCGAGAATAGGATGCCCGGCGGTCTACGGGGCAGGTGATCACTCATTACGCCAAATACCTCCTGTTAATTAATTACGGACGGAAGGGCGGAAGCGCTCATAGCCCGGCGGCTTGCGTCGATCCCAAGTGATCAACAAAGTTAAGCAACTGCGGGCGCGGTCGGTAGTCGGATGGGTGAGCGCTAGTGGTAAAATTTCTTAAGCGCTTCGGAGGGCACGTCGGTAAGCACACGTAAAGCCGTCGGTTCCGGTTGTCATCGATAAATAGCAGTCGTTAAGCCATGTCGGAAGGCCTACGGGCGGCTTGACAACTTACGATACTGGGTTGGTCATTAACCCGCCAATCCGCACTGGAGCAGCGTGGTGGAGTATGCTCTAGGCCTCCTCAATAATGAGAAGAGACCCGTGCTCAATAGTGTGCCATAAATGGGTTTTAGCCTATTAATTACGGACAAATTTTTATAATCTCATTAGTTGCCTATAGTCATCACCAAACAGAGGTAACTACGGGCAACTAACCCGTTGGTAACCCAAAGGCGTTGCCCTATAAAAACAAACGAACAGCCTACATTATAATTATTTGGGTTGGTGGTGCTTTTATTATTCACTTAATATTTTTGATTTAAGAAAGAGGGTGGCTGTTATATTTTTGCCATAATATATTATCGTCTTCTATTTAGTAAGGTTTACGAGCGTGTAGGTAATGTTAAGTTGTACTTAAAAATAATGGAGTAGGTACTCAAGATTATAATAATACTAAAGAAAATTTCTCATTATTTGTTCAGTGCTTATAAATAAGAAAGCTTTAACTTATATTGTTATTGCTATATTATATTAAGCTTTAACTTATATTATATTGTTGTAGTTACAATCCATAAACTTAAGCAGTCTTCAAAAGGTCTCATACTAAATATATTTTCAAGTAGGTACTTTGCTTCTGAGAACAGAACCAGTTTATTCCTCATAAATAAAATTGATGTATCTATCTGCGCTTTCAAAGTAACTATGTTTTTACAAATGCACATAGTTTACAAGATATCAAAACGCAAAAAAGCCATTTTCAAATTTTTATCTATCTCCTAAACGGCTGAATCGAATTTATGGGACTTTTACTTAAACATAGAGAAGTTTGGGGAACAATTGCACATAGGCTACTATTTAACCAGGATTTGTCGCGGGATCGACGCGGGAAAATCTCCCACGCGTACATACTCGTACTGCTCGTAGCGGACACAGCGCGTATGAAATAAGATTTGACCAGTTCAGACGAAAGCTCGTCAATGCACTCTTTTTCAAGATGTAGATTTATGATATGGCATCACTGAAATAAATATTGCTCTTGCACTTATATATTACACTTTTTATGTCTTGATTTATTGAGTGATATGGTAATGAAGTACTTAAATAAAATTAAATACCAACATTATTGCTATTGCTTATTGCTTATTTAACCGCGATAAGTCGACAGTTGTGATTAAATAAGACCTAATTAAATTATTACGGCCAAACGAAGTAATTAAACAAAACTCGTATTTTATCGCAAATCGTGCAGTATTACGAACTTAACAGCAACGATATAATATTTTGCCGAAATCAGATAAAAATGGTACAGATTCCCACTTTAAATAATATTATATTGTCAAGGACGACAGTAGACCCAGAGTTGAAATATGTCGTCACCTTGTCAGAGCCGTAGTTACAGCGAAAATTTTGAAATTACAGTGAAATTAAATCCTACTATCCTACTAATATTATAAATGTGAAAGTTTGTGTATTTGTTTGTTTGTTTGTTTGTTACTCCTTCACGCAAAAACTACTGAACCGATTTTCATGAAATTTGGCACACACATAGAGGGCAACTTAGATTAACATATAGGATATTTTTTATCCCAGAAATCCCGCGGGATCGGAATTTACGCGGGAAAACCTTCTTCGCGTATGGGGTATAAATAGCTTCTAATCTAAACAAACATTAATATAAAACTAACAAGTCTGTCTTCCCGGAAATCCCGCGGGATCTGGAGTTACGCGGAATAAACTCCTGCGCGTAGTTGCGGGCTTAAATTTTTATGCGACCTTTACTAGGAGATTGAGGAAGTTTTGAAGCAACATATAGGGCAACATATACTGTTTATCCCTGAATTCCCGCGGGATTAGGATTCACGCGGTAAAAACTCATACCCAGGAATGAGGTCGTGGGTTCAGATGTTTATGGGACTTTCAGTGGGAGGTAGAGGAGGTTATGGAGCATTATATAAGCTACTTTTTGTTCCGGACTTCCCGCGGGATCGAGATTTACGCGGGAAAAGCTTCCATGAGCGAATGAAGTCGCGGGTTCATTAATATCTATATATCGGGATATCTTTACATATATCGGGAATCGAACCGGCTTTTTTTCTCATGATCAACTTTATGTTGCTTTTTCGAGGGTCAGCATCGCTTTAGCTGGTCTTTATGTTTTGGCACCCGAATGAAAAACTACCAATGTAGTTTAAAAATATAATAGTTTGGAATGAAAAAACCCCGACGTTTATATCTTAAAGTCTTTTTATCGATTTTCTCAAGATCTACATAACGGATTTTTGTACGGTATGACTAAAACGTAGTAAAAAATCAACTGTTCTTAAGATGTGTGGAGTGTGTCTTAATATGTATGGGGTCGGGATTAACGCAGGAATAACTTTGTGACACACTGAGTTCCACGCGGGCGGAGCCGCGGGCAACAGCTAGTTTACAACATTTCACTTAAGAAAAACTGCTATTAACATGGTTTGAAAAAGTTCTTCGTGATCAACTGGAATAATTCATGAATTCAAAATTTTCTTACGGAACAAAGATTTTCTTCGAGATAAGCTTAAGATACGAATAAATTACTTAAAAGAAAAAAGACACATGGCGTGTGCTTATGGAGAGTGGCGCCATTTGCGCGGGGCCTGATGGATGGCGCCCATAAACATTGTTCCGCTGAGCTGAGGTACCTCCGAGGGTAATGCTGCAGATATACTGACGGCTCCGACACGCCTCAATCCCCCATCACTCGTCTCAGTACCTTTGATTACTTTTACGACGCACTTGACACATTCTCACGCATAATTAACACCTTACATTATAGTAAGTATTTTGTCGTAAGTTCCTGTACTAACGCTGACTGTGAAAAAGCGTTAAGTACTATATAGGGGACCGAGACGGTTATAAATTATACAGCATCGCACTCGTTTATTCTTGTGATTGGAAAAGTTGACAAGAAAATAATGCCTCGACTATCCGTTCGACTACCAGTCGCTACGAAACACCGTCAACATTCACAAAGCTTAGCCGTAGGACTTCCATTATTAAAATTGATGTACGAAATGTAATTGTATCGTATTATTTTTATGAGGGAATATTTCAGCCTGAGCGCGATAATAAATAATAATATCTTGAAGATAAATTATTGTAATAAATTCATGGAGGTAAATAATTCTAAGATAGCTAATCCAGTTAGCTTGTCCTGGGGAATTGGACATTAATCTGAGTATGCGGCCGTCGGTGTGCGCGTGTAACTCTTATGAGGCCATTGGCTGTTATTTGAAAATTACCAAGATTGTAGAAATAAAACCTAAAAGGATTTTCATCTAAGCAGTTATGGTAAAATTGTTTACTTATTTTAAGGAAAGTAAAAAAATAATAATAGTAAGGTAAATAAAATTCACCCTTAATGTTTTGGTACCTACTATGATGTTCGATCAAAATCACAACAGAATGCCCGAGGGAGTGGATATCGATCAATTATTGTAGACGTGCTATTGTTTTGCTTTGTTATTGTATGAAAACAGTATATTGCTAGAGTTATTGTGTATTTTAAAGAACAACAAAAATTTCTTATGAAGACGTTCTGACGTAAAACTCGTGCGATTTTTGTAATTTTTGCTTAGTATTCCGGTGGAATTTTCACAAGCGCGTAAATGTTCGCATCGCCGACAAATTTAATGCTTGTTAATGAATGTTTATGAAAGGAAACAGCGTAGACAATATTTTTGGCCATATCGAGGTGGATTATTAACGGTAAAAACCAGGTGTCGTACAAGCGCAAGAGACGAGAGAGAGAGAGAGAGTAAGAGAGAGCCCAAAAGCAGCACCAGGAACATAAGTCCTAAAGCAAAGAAAAGAAACTCCTTGAAAAAAAAAGAAACTCCTTGGGAGTTTTTTGCCGCTTCTTCTACCAAGGCCACACAAAAAAAAGCGTTTGCCTTTCGTCTTTCTAAGATATAGATATACGGTAGTGCAGGTAAAGACTGTATGTAATGTGTAGATAACCGTAGATATAGAACTTTGAATAAAAAATTACAAAATTATCATTAAAATAGTAATCACAATATCATAATCAGTGTAACTTAGTAAGTGAAAATGTATTTTGCACATAAAGTAACTGGTCCTTCATATAGGTAGGTGTGTAGCTACAACCCATTAATGGCCTACAACTAAGCACAGGTCTCTCCTCATTATTGAGGAGGCCTAGAGCATACTCCACCACGCCGCGCTAATGCGGATGGATTGGTGCAGGGGTTAGTGGTCAACCCAGTGTCGAAAGTTTTCAAGCCGCCCGAAGGCCTTCCAACATGGCTTAACGACTGCTATCTATCGATAACAACCGGGACCGACGGCTTTACGTGCCCTCCGAACCACGGAAGCGCTCAAGAAATTTGTGGCACTAGTGGTCACCAATCCAACTTGGTTGTGAATAAATAAATAAAAAAAAACTACTTACTGCGTCCTCAGGTAAATAAATAAGTACATAGGTATGTATGTATATTGAACAATAGTCGAGTGTGAATGTTGTCAACAAACGATTCGGTTTATAATACGCGAGGTCAATAACGAAGCCCGGCCATTATAATTCGATGTTTCGAGGATAAATCAACCTCAGTACGCTTTATTTATATTCGATTGTGCTCGCCATTCAAGTTAAGTATTATTTATTACTTCGCCATATTTTTCCCTTTATTACACGCACATCATTTAAATGAGCACTTTAAACAAAGCACCGCCGTCCAATTAAAGACTCACTAAGGTGCTCTCGTTATATGTTTTGCATTATTTAATATTACCATGTGGGATTTCAAAGATGTTTAAAACACAAGCAAGACAATGAATAAAAGGTGAGACAAAATAAATTTATGATAATAGGCTTTTTGTTTTTAATAAATTGTTAGTTTTCAAAATCAAAAACACTTTTATAATTATCAGATATTACCTAATAAACTTAAGTCACTGTTGACTATTGAGTAGCTGCGTAGTGCCATCTTGAACGTATTATCTACTCGGTCATACTTGTCATATAACTGCATTGTCATTGGAACTCAGGCAATATGCAAAATTTTATGTCCATTCCGGAAATGGTCATTAATAAAAACAAAGAATTAAAGATAAAAAAACGTGTGTGTGTGTCAGCTACGACGCACGATTGGAGTTTACTCCTTACGAACGATAATTATGATATATATCGAATAGAAAAAAACGAAATAAAACTTTATTTAAAATTTCGAACTTGGCGAGGTGCACTACCGTGCAACAGATAAGAAATACGAAACGAAAAAACGAAATAAAACTTTATTTAAAATTTCGAACTTGGCGAGGTGCACTACCGTGCAACAGATAAGAAATACGAAACGAAAAAACGAAATAAAACTTTATTTAAAATTTCGAACTTGGCGAGGTGCACTACCGTGCAATGCAACAGATAAGAAATATGAAACGAAAAAACGAAATAAAACTTTATTTAAAATTTCGAACTTGGCGAGGTGCACTACCGTGCAACAGATAAGAAATATGAAACGAAAAAACGAAATAAAACTTTACTTAAAATTTCGAACTTGGCGAGGTGCACTACCGTGCAACAGATAAGAAATACGAAACGAAAAAACGAAATAAAACTTTATTTAAAATTTCGAACTTGGCGAGGTGCACTACCGTGCAACAGATAAGAAATACGAAACGAAATAATTTAATGAACAAAACAAAACGGTATTTTTATGGAACTTGGCTCAGACACTACCGTGTCTCCGATGAAGCTAATATTCGAATATGAAATATATAAACTATACAGTGAGACTACGAAGTATCGCGCAAAGAGGAGACCCCGAGAATGAGATACGCTGTGTAATGTATTCCATCTCATTCTTTTACACGTTCAATCCTACAGATATATATGTTTGTCTCTTTCTACGTAACGCCTCAACTTTTCGTGTTACACTTGATTTTACTCCTCATAAAATTCCGTACCGGGCCTTATAACTCAAATCGTTTCTTAAGGAGTAAACTCCAATAAGTGTTAGTTCTTAGGTGAAGAGTTTGACGTATCTGCGTTGTTCATGCCAATGAAATTCGTAGATAGACGCGGAAACTCAGAGGGTGAGTCAAAATGTAGCAGTGGTCAACATTACATTTAATTTAATTCTGAAAACAAATTTCGCATTGCCCCGCCTACCGGGCAAGTGTGTCATCCTGTGCGTCGTGTTTCACATTGCCAGTGTCACAATCAATTATGAAAACTGTACAAGTTGGATACATTTATGGAATTTACGTTCCTGCAGTGCGGTCCTTGTTCACCGATACTCCGCGCAGATACGAGTAACTCACGGCCCGCGCTCGTTAACGTATTTTAATTATAAGTAATCATTGCTATCGAGCAATGTGCTTCAGGTAAGCGGTAAAAATATCATACTTTATACTTCAGAGCTTCGACCTTTCTTTTATGGCCCTGACATATTAAAATGCTTTATGACCCCTTATGATAATTTAAACTGTGTTAATCTTTATTTCATTAATTACCATTTTGTCGCTCTTTATTGCTTTTATTGCAATAAAGATTCGGGAGATATGAACTTTTTAAGTAATTTTTCTGATAAACTGTCTAGATTTTTTGCTCCTTTAATTTATACGAAAAATATATATTGTATGCGGTTCGCATTTTTGTCGCAATAGCTGCCGAATCATCTGGTAAACGGTTATCGTGGCCCATTGATAATAAAAATGCCAAAGAAAGAATAGAAACTGAAACGTGTGGATATTATTATGGTATTGTTGTTGTCTCCGGCAGGAACAGTTGTTCCCGTAGTGCGTCGTAATGATACCGTTGTTTAGTGGGACAGAGCGCTCAAACGCCGCGCCGCCGCGCCGGAGCGAACGCCGCGAGAATGTAATTTAACTGTCAGTGCCGCGAAATAAATCAAAAGTTCCGGGGAAATGTTGTTGGACGACATTACCCCGCGCCGCTCGCTTTGGCGCTGCAGCAATTCAGCTTTATTTGAATAAAATATCTTCTCGTACAGACTTACAGCGGTCTTCGCGGAGAGAGAGTGAAAATTTGTCCGTTTATTAATACTTAAAGCCCAGCAAGTAACAAATTACTTACTAGATGTCGCAATTTGAACCACGCCATCGCCCCTCCTGGAATTATTTGTCGCAGAATAACAGCGAATGTCATCAAATACGATAATTTCAAAACTTGTCTATATGCGAACACTGCAGAGAACTTCAACAGAGAGAATTTAGTATTCCGGAATACGGAGGCGCCGTGTCTTATCACTTATCACGTAGTTGCGGCAGCGTCCTTTGTGAATGCTCTTCGACAAATAATGGTTATGTACCTACACTGACTTTAGTTGTTGACAGCTGACGAAATTAAGACGCTATAATGTTAGCTTATTTGCGTCTAAATATGAAGCCTCCATCGTAATAACATAAATTGGGTAACACATTCAAACAACAGAAACTATATTGTATTCTGGCAACGACATAATCTATTATGAGTAGTGTAATTACAATAGTAGTGAACTTATAACAACTTGGCATATCTAGGGGGCCGCGCCACTGAGCCGCCAGCGAAACACGCCACACGTATCCGCGAGAAATAAAAAATAAAAAGTATTCGAGTAAAGTTGAACGCAATCACAACGTTACAACTACAACTAAAACCGCTGCGGAAAAGATTGTCCGAACTTGCGCCGCGGACGTGACGCACACACACACACACACACACACTCACACTACACACACACACACTCTATACACACACAGAGCACACACAGACACGCTCGCAAGCGCCGGCTCGCTACACAAGTTTCGTACGTGCGGTTATTCTGCTATAATCTCTCCGTATTAACTTTTGCCAACGACTTCGCGCGAGTTGGCTTTGGAGGACTACAGTACCTACATCGATAGTCCTTTTTTATTGCAATCTTACAAGGTTATACGGGGAACCTTTAAAACGACCTCTTCGACTCAAAAAGGACAGAATGGGATGTTTGAACTCCGTGAAAGTCATCCACTGATCAATTTTAGTATAGGTAAGTATCTATTTACAAAGTTTTGAGCACATGTGAGTGAGTGCGGTGAGAATAAATGGTATATTGAATATCTGCTACAAATACGCAAAATCCTGCATATAAGCAAGGATCACGGGTTCAATTCCTTGCCGGAGTAGACATTAATGTCACTGATGTAAATAAGTTAAACATCGAGTTATGGATGTTAATGTTACCTGTTCTGTCCACGTCACTTATAGCTCGACTTGAATTTTAAACAGCGCATAAAATATTACCTACTCTAGTAAGATACAAAGTGTCGTTAGCCGGCCGTCGCGTATCGGCCACGAGCCACGAGTAGTGTCGCCGGACAAGTTGGTGAAGTAACAGATTTAAGGACTGCGCACATTACAACGACTCCACGCCAACGCGGTTACGGAGCAACTCAAATGTAAGCATTCAATTATGATCCTTATATCTTAGGCGTCACGGTTGAATTTCGAGTGTGAACGGCGTCGGTGAGCAGAGGGTGGGGAGTAGTCCACGTTTTCTAAGTGTACACTCGAAATTCAACCGTAACGCCTAAGATATAAGGATCATAATTGAATGCTTACATTTGAGTTGCTCCGTAACCGCGTTGGCGTGGAGTCGTTGTAATGTGCGAAGTCCTTTACCGCGAGCAAGTTCGGCGCGTGCTCCACATGAGATAGACCGCCCCCCCCCCCCCCCCCGCGCCCCCCGCCCGCCGGTGGAGTGGCGCTGCGACTTATGTAGCTACTTCTAATACTTACTGGACTCTTCTGTTTTAAATGCAACGAGTACGCTTTTGTGTTATTAACAGACTTCTAAAAAAGAGGAGGTTCTTAATTCAAATGTATTTTTTGCGTGTGTTATCTCTTAACTTTGTAATGGGTGAACCGGTTTTGATAATTAAGTATATGTTTTTTCGAAAAGTAGTGATTGTTTTCTGGTCCCATTTAAATTTGAGCGACATTGGAGGGGTAGTTTTGATCTAACTCTACGTATCGATTTTGAAGTCACTTAGTTGTTTTGTAAAAAGTTAGTTATACTACGACACAGTTATGGATGACTATCAGAGAAAAGGAAAGCTGATCAAAGAAAATTACCCGTATCTTTATATGTATTTATTTATACGCAAAAATTATAGCCAATATAAAACATCGTGAGGTTTGTGTTTAAAAGTTTAAGAGCAAAAATGTTAAAAGACTTTTTTTCTTTTAAGATTTAAGATACAAGATAACATAATTTAATACCTATTTAGCTAGACCGTTTTTTCTACGTTCCAACACAAAGAGCCTGCCTTTGTGTTTCGGAGGAATAGATCCAATAGTTTCGGTTCAATTACTCCACTAATAACAACTTTCAGTAGGTTTGCTTTAAAAACAACGTTAGGTATTAGTAAACAATTTAATATACACAGACAAGTCTAATATCATTATAATTTTCTGCTCAAAAACTGTAAAACTATCATAATGCGACCCAAAAGTTTAGTGTCACCCCGCTGAGCTCAGGTCTCCTCTTACCAATGTGACCGGTTTAGGGCTACGTCTCCCTCTACAGCGCTGACTAAATGCGATTTTGCTGAATTTACTTCCAAAACATTACGAATAACTCTTAGACTCGCATAATTCCTAATGATACTGTCCTTCATAGAAACAAATAACAATTTATTTTAAAACAGAGGTGCATGCTGGATTTAAGCGCACCTCTGTTCGGAAACCTAATATTCCAATTTTTGGCTGTGACAGCTGAGTTGCATGCACAATTATAATCTTAATTATACTTCACTGGTTCTTCCGAAAGATCATAATACTTGTAGTAGTTCTTCCATGTACTGGCCGTCGTCACAAATCCAAAGCAAAAAAACCTATCAACACTGACATTTCTCCAATTCGTCATTCTTTTTTCTTGTGCGCCGTTGTTCACATTTAAAATTTCTGTTTAAAATGGATTACTTGAAGTTATGGGAAGAAATTAGAAAGCTGAAGAAGCATGTTAAACGTAAACGTGCACGCTCGATTTCGGATTCGGATTCGTCAACAAGATCTATATCACCAACGCAAAGCGGTGGTTATTCTGATAAACAACGAAAGTCGCCACCGCGTAGACGTCGGCGGATTATTTCTAGTGAATCCGAGGATGGTTTCAATGATACGGGAAATCAAGGTTAGAAAAATGTTATAAATTTTATGTTGCATAGTTTCAAGGAATTAAAAAAAATATGTAATTGCAAGTAACGTCTGGATGGCTTACGCAATTTACTAACTGAGCATTACAAGTGTTGACTGGATGTCGCACGTAATGACTTCAGCAACCGATGTTACTATACCATTGTGTTTGCTTTTTTAGTTGCAAGTGCTGACTGTATGTCCCACGCAACTATTAATTATTGGTTTACCTATTACAGCTCTCGAAAACAGTCAAGACGACATATCTACAATATTAGGGGCTGACCCCACTATTGACACTGAATTTGGTGATGATATTCATTCGCATATGGCTATTCGATGGAACAATATCTTACAAAAAGGGTTGAAAAAAGATACGAGATCTGACATGATTAAAAAGTACCTTCCGCCGGGAAATTGCACGTACCTTAAACCACCGAAAATTAACGACCAAATCAAAGCTGCTGTTCCAGAATCATCGGTTAAAAGAGATTCTAAGATTGAAACTAAACAAACACAACTAGGAGCTGGCATAACATGCATCGGCAGAGCTTTTGATATGGCCATGAAAATTTCCGATAAAACATTGCGAGATGATATTATTAAATATCTTGGTGATAGTGGCCAAATCTTGACTGACCTCCATTATTTGGAATCGATTACAAGACGATCGCTCTTGACTCAGAGCTTGAATAAGAATACTAAGGATCCGCATACCGTTTACAAGCAAAGTTAATCAGATGGAACCACTTATAACAGTTCCGCACAATATGGAGGAACATAGGATATTTCGCAAAGAAATACAAAAGCTCATTTCTATCGGTGCTGTCAAAGAGTGTTTACCGTGCAAAAACCAATTTGTTTCAAAAATATTTCTTATTGACAAACCTAATGGAGATAAACGTATGATATTAAATCTTAAGCCATTAAATAAGTTTATACAAATTTCTCATTTCAAATTAGAAGATTATAGGACGGTTTTGAAACTATTAAATAAAGATTTTTACATGTGCACATTGGACCTTAAGGATGCCTATTTTCTGTTGAGTATACATAGCCGTGATCGTAAATATCTAAGATTTCAATACAGATCAAAACTATATGAGTTTTCTGTATTACCGTTTGGTCTTAATGTTGCTCCCTTTATTTTTACGAAGTTAATGAAGCCAGTTATACAATATTTGCGCCTTTCAGGATATATATCAGTTATATATCTTGACGATTTATTATTAATAGGTAATACCTATGCAGAATGTCAAAATAATCTTAATGATACAATAGATGTATTAACTTATTTAGGTTTTGTTGTAAATTACGACAAGAGTTCTTTGACACCAGCAAAAATTTGTAAATTTCTTGGCTTCGTTTTTAACTCAAATGAATTATCAATTTCACTTCCGGATAATAAACGTACCCACATAAGGTCACAACTGGTTAAATATAAAAATACGCAGTCATGTAGTATCAGGGCTTTTGCGAAATTCTTGGGTCTGCTTTCATCGGCGTGTCCTGCTGTTTCTTATGGCTGGGCACACACAAAATTGTTCGAGAGGGTCAAATATTTAAGTTTGAAAGAAAACAATGATTATGACAAGTCTATGACCATTCCTAATTATCTCCAACCTGAATTTCATTGGTGGCTAAACAATATAGACACAACGTATAATAAAATTCGACAAGACAATTTCATTTTCGAAATTTATTCTGATGCATCGAAGACTGGTTGGGGTGCGTCTTGTGGAAATAAGAGGACCCATGGTTTCTGGTCGCACACGGAGTCTGCCAAACACATAAATGAATTAGAGCTCATGGCAGCATATTTTGCATTAAAAATTTTTGCTAAGGATTCTTACGATTCAGACATTATTATTCGCATTGACAACACTACTGCTGTTTCATATATATATCGAATGGGGGGTGTGCAATATCCATACTTAAATAAAATTGCTAGAGATATTTGGGACTTTTGTGAATCAAAACATAATTTCGTATTTGCCTCTTTTATATCTTCAGCAGATAATGTTACTGCTGATATTGAATCTCGCAGGTCATGTATTGACACAGAATGGGAATTGAATGATACCGCATACCAAAAGATTTTGAAAAAGTATTCTATTCCAGAAATAGACTTATTTGCTAGTAGGATAAATCATAAATGTCCCAAATACGTATCTTGGCATGGCGATCCCGACGCTTTTTGTGTTGATTCATTTACCATTAACTGGGGTTGTTATTTTTTTTACGCATTTCCCCCGTTCTCAATAATTTTAAAAGTTTTATCCAAAATTATAAACGACGTAGCAACAGGAATCGTTGTTGCTCCTTATTGGCCCAACCAACCATGGTTTCCATTATTCCAAAAACTCTGCATATCCGAGGTACTAATATTGAACGCTGACTCAAATTTATTATGTTCTCCTTGCAGACAACGCCATCCCCTACACAAAAAACTGCGTTTGATGGTGGGAATTTTGTGCGGAAAGCATTCATAAAGAGAGGAGTACCTACGGGAGCGTTAGATATCTTATTAGATTATTTATCTACAAATACATTTAAACAATACCGATCATACTTAAGAGAATGGGATGAATATTGCGCTAAGCATGGTTATGATTGTTATAATGTATCAACACCAATTATATTAGATTTTTTTACGTTCATGTATGATAAGGGTGCCAGATATGGTACGATAAATTGTTGTCGATCGGCTTTAGCTTTGATATTGGGAAGTCAATTAGACAGTGATTTAATTTCTCGATTTTTAAAAGGTGTATATCGAAGAGCTCCTTCTCTTCCTCGCTATCAGGTTACATGGGATCCTTCCCTCGTTCTTAATAAATTGAGTTCAGTATACCCCAATGATGACTTACCCCTAGAAGATCTTACCAAAAAGATCATAACCCTTCTTGCATTAGTCACTGCCCACCGTGTCCAAACGTTAGCATTAATTAAACTTTCAAATATCCAAATTTGCGATACAAGAATTGTAATCAAAATACCCGACTTAATAAAAACCTCTGGCGTCAATCGAACTCAGCCACTCCTGATTTTACCGTTTTTTAACGAGAAACCTGAAATTTGTCCTGCTAATACTTTAATTTCATACATTAAAAGGACTGAATCATTAAGGGCTAATAATAATGATCAACTTTTTATAAGTTATCGAAAACCACACTCAAGTATATCCTCACAGACTTTAAGTAGATGGATCAAACGCACTCTGGAAGAGAGCGGTGTCGACACCGATGTTTTTTCTGCTCATAGTACCCGGCATGCAGCTACTTCGGCTGCCAGCCGCCGCGGTGTGAGTCTCCAGTTGATTAGACAGACTGCTGGCTGGACCGGCTCTTCCAGAGTGTTCGCTACATTTTATAACAGACCCGTTTTAGAGGGTGCGTTAGATATTACCTTTGCTAGGTCAATCCTAAGTTAATTATTCGTGTCATAAATGTACTATTATTTTCATGATAACGATAATAATATGTATTTTTTTTTCATAGTATAATAATTGTAGTTGATTTTTGTTGAAAAAATTACTTTTATGAGAAAATAAAGAATGATTTTTCTGCTTGTAAACTGCAATTTATTTTCATGCTCTCAACATCTACAAGTATTATGATCTTTCGGAAGAACCAGTGAAGTATAATTAACTATTAAAGGAAACTTACCTGTAAGGGAAGTTCAATAGTAATTATACGAGCTGGTTCTTCCGAAAGATCATACGTGAATCCCGCCCAGCCCAGGCCCTTATACCTAGGATGAAAATAAATTACCATACCTGGATGGGCTCTAAACTAGAATGACGAATTGGAGAAATGTCAGTGTTGATAGGTTTTTTTGCTTTGGATTTGTGACGACGGCCAGTACATGGAAGAACTACTACAAGTATTATGATCTTTCGGAAGAACCAGCTCGTATAATTACTATTGAACTTCCCTTACAGGTAAGTTTCCTTTAATAGTTAATAATAGTCTAAAGTCCTTTTGTATCATTACGTCAGGCACACATAACATAATTTTGCTCTTAAATTATTACTTAGAGCTGGTTCAGACGGCGCGCGGCGGCGGCGCGTCGTTTCGCTCGCGGCCATTAGCGCTGAGGTGAGCATCCATTAGCTGCGATGTGCGGAACAGATTACCCTCCTAGTATTTTGATTAAGGTACTTGGAAATTAGACTCCTATCGAGTGAAGTAAAATTAACCACTTTGAGATAGAAATTGTAGGTACCTGTCTTAGAATTACATAATTATTGTATTGAATTTATTTAACAAAAAACATTTAGAAATTAAAGGTGGATATTCTACTGCGATTATAAACTGCTTTTTTACCGACTTCAAAAAAGGAGGAGGTTCTGATTTCGACTGATTTTGTAAAAAGTTAATTATTTACAACCTGGATGTATCTAATACCTCCAGTTTTTAATTTTTTGTGGCTTAACATACTGCTTCTGTTTTATTCGGAATATATGTGTAAGGTTCTAGCAGAAACGCTAAACCAAAAAATCACAATTACATTTCAAAATTGCAAGGCATACTATTAGTATTCGTATTATGTTAACATTGAAATTCAAAATGCACCATTCAAAATACATATTAGACGCCGTAGAGCGAGACGGCGAGCGAGACCGCAACACGACCTAAATCGACTAATCCCAATCCCCACCGAGATTTTCTTTCATTACGCGGCGTCCAGTCGCCGGAATTACCTCGCAAGGTCCTGAAGCTAATCCTAATCTTCGGGAATTATACTTGCAAAGCCGCTGGAGACTCGCCGGCGACGGTAATTGCCCGAGTGCGCTATAAACAAACCCAATGATAATTCCACTTGAAGCGCGCGCGAGCGCGAGCGATTCAACTGCTGCTGTGTTCGTTCAATACTTCGTTAAATTAAATATCAAAATTAAATTGTTTTAATTTTATCATTAAATAATTATTACATACGAATTTTACAATTGGACTGTTACAGTAAATAGTGAAAATGGGAAAACCATTACAGTTTTATCTGTAACCATTAATAGTGACATGTGATTATGGTATTACCACCAATAAACTGCCAATTTATGTAGGTAATGTTTTACAAAATATTCCGTACTGTAAGCTGAACAATCAGGGAATATTGAAATTTATTGTGTATTTTTTATGTATCAAAGTTCGTCCAATTACTTTTAGAATCGATGCCATCACGAAATAAATATCATAATTTTGGTACTTCCAGCATATACCTTGAACATCTGAAATATTTAAACAGGCTGATGTGAAGAAATTAAAAACGGTGTAGTTTTTAAATAATGGCGTACAGTTCGTTATTTAAATACATACAGTCTTAAATGGATGAGTGGCTAACCTTGCACGGTAACAAATATTTTCTTTATCAAACAAATATATTATTTTCAAACTCCTAAAGAACAATATTCTATTCCATAAAAACAAATTAAAACTAAAACAAAGTCAAGACCTAATGCACAATTCGTGTAAAGTCTTACTTCAGTAAGTTATGCATTACTACACCTTTTTTGTTCACCATTTGCATTCGTTTTTATTCAGCGTCGTGCCGGTATGTAAAGCTATGCACCGCATTTGCATTTATAGGAATGTAATAAAAAAATCTCCGCGGAAACAAAATGTGACGGCTGTTCACTCAGCTGCCCGCGTGACGTGTGACGTGTCACTCTAGCGTGTTACGCCACTTGCCACTTCTTGTTGCCATTTTATTACTATTCCATCAATATGTTGGCTAACGCACTTTAATTATGTACACAGATACTACAAAATATCAAATCTAACATTTAAAAATGAACTTTAATCTTACAATATTTTTAAAGTCAACGTTGTTGTTTTTGTATGTGGGTGACGCAAGGTATATTTGTCACGTTGAAACATTCAATTACACACTGAGCCGTTTTGAGCTGCAACACCGTCGGAGATAATAAGCTCGCTCGATGACTTGTAAGCCGATCCGTTAAGTAGCGCCGAGAGCATTAAGCCGTCTTTTGTTCACACTTGACGCAGCTGACTGACGCATTTATTATGAAAGTACATTGTTTAACTTTCATAGCCGGAGCCTGTCGCAAAGCCGCCGTAATTAAACACCATCGTTTTCACTCAATACGAGAGCGACGAGTTTGAACGCTTCAGCGAGACACGTCTAAACATAAATAAATAAAGAGTCTCACAATCACCTTTCTTGGAACGAGTGTCTGTGACGCGCGTGAGACGGGCAATAATTTGTTTATTAATAAATAGTAAGTGGATGTTTGACAACAACTCTACTTGAACGTGAGTTACGATGAGGTTTGATGTTGAACTCATTTACCTGATACGCTTATACACTTTGTTGTTGAAGACTCCCACATCTGATCATATTATATTATTAATATTATATTAAATAAATTAGTTGCCTTAAGCAGTTCATGTTCATGCACATTACGACAATCCTTTACACTTTACATCATATAAATTTATACGGATAGTAGGAAGCTGTCGCAAAATGAAACCTAGGCGTATGAAAATAAATTCGAAAGTCTTACACGCACTGCGCTCTTCTTTGACACTCACTGTTGCCAGCTGTTTACTAAGTTCCTCTCTCGTCGAAACCAGGGCAATTTTAGCTATTATCATTCTCCGGGGGTCAAATATGCTTTTTTTATATGCTTTGATTTGAGTTTGGAAGAGACAGTAACAAAACCACCTCTCTTCTTGAAGCAACGCATCAATGACTGTCTGGTCTTACTGACGGCAATCTATTGCGTCTGTTGGTTTGTCGACTATTTGCCTAAATAAAATTTCCATGTATTTTGAAGGTAACTTTAGAAAGTAGGTCTGGTATGACTCGTGAAGAATGTACACACATAACCATAGATATCGCTTCGACATCCATTACGGTAATTTAAAAATTGTTTTACGACAGAGAATGGCTGTTAGTCGAACTATGTACATTATATACAACAATGATCTCATACCTGTAGGGTTTGTAATTAATTAATGGAAGTAAATTTTTAGTAATATTATAATAACAAATTGTTTTAGGGGATTGGATTATAACCTAAAGTTAATTGGATTGGATTATAACCTAAAGTTTGAAGGACGGAATCTTCAGAGCTATTAAATCACCCATTGGCTTTTACCCTACAATGCCCTACATACCTGCATGCCGGAGAGTCCGCAAAACTCAAAATTGAGCCTGCCAATCCGCACTTGGCCAGCGTTGTGGTTGCGTAGCCTTCACCTTCAAATTCTGAGGAGAGACCCGTACTCAGCAGTGGAACAGTTATAGATGGTGATGATGAACTGACAAGTATTGAAACGTTCCTGATAAAAAAGTAATGAAATTTTTTAAAGCGGTAAATGTAAAGACTGTAAAAATTATATTGTCCCTAATAATTTCGCTGCCTACTGAAATCCGAGAATCTCGTAGTGGTTCTAGATCGATGGCAAACTACAATCACGGTGAGTTATTGCTCGTGAATAATATTACGTTATAATATCTTCTCGACGCTGTAATAGGACCAGGCGATCCGAGATAACCGGTGTGAGTTTATAACGCCCATACATTGTCCACGATTTATTTATACAGTTAGATCTGTTAGATAATAATCGGAATATCTAATATTCCATTTCAAAGAGTAAGTAAAACATAGTAAGTCGATTAAGAAATAACTTTTCTATGCTTCACATTTGTATTTTTTTCAATCATCATCTCAACCCAGTATGGCCCACTAATGAGCCATCCATCCATCCGTGAGCCCCGTGCTCAGAATGAGAAGGTTAAAGCCATAATCTACCACGCTGGCCAAGTGCGGATTGGCGGACTTCACACACCTTTGAGTTTTTGCGAAATCTCCTCTCGTTTCCTCACGATGTTTTCCTTCACCGTTTGTAGCAAGTGATATTTAAACACTTTTAACCACTAGGCTATCACCGCTACATTTTTTTTTCAATAATTTATTTTGAAATAGAGAACCGCCCGCGCTTCGCTTCGGGACCCGTAGGTCACAGCCGCGTAGGTCACGCTCCCGTAGGAATTGAGGCTAAAAAGTAGCATACTATTCGCTCTAGGGGTGTCTCTCGCGGCCCGTTAAAACGGGCCGGTCCTTGGGTTGGGCCCTAAGGCCCTTGGTTGTCCATCTGTGGTTAACCAATAGGTCAAGTCCGGTGAGTGGCGGCCTTTTTACAGGCCAGAGAGTCTTAAACGGGATGGGGTTTATCTTCGCGCCGCCCAGGCGATCGAGGCCCTACCGAGTGAATCCCCAGTATCAGTCAGTGCTAGGCCCGTCCCGCGCAACCAGCAAGTCGCGCGGAAAGGCCCAGCGCGCAGCGGTCCGGTGGACGGGCGTGGAGCGGCGCCAGGTCCTGCAGATGCGGGAACCGCGACGCGTCGACACGCCCGAACATGTTGCGTGCCAATCTCTCGATGAAGTCGTCCAGGCTCTCGACTCGAAGGTCCTTTGGATGACTGTGTTCCTCACGTACCTCGAAGCATCAGTCAGCCGGCGGAGCGCAATCGCTTGAACCGCGCGCACCCTCTTGCGCTGCGGTTCGCTGGCGAGCGCGTACCACGCTGGTGCCGCGTACGTGAGGCGGGATCTGATGTAGGTCTTGTAGACCCCGAGCTTCAGTCAGAGAGGGTGGCTCAAGGAGAGCACTGGTTTCTGCCATCGCGCTCCTGGAATTCGCGACGGCTTTCGTAACCTGTGGCTTCATCGAGAGTCTTCCGTCGATTTTGCCCGCAGGTATTTGGCCTGTGGGGCCCATTGGATATCTTGTCCGTGAAGCTCCAGAGTAGGATCCCACTTGTTGAGGTATCCTATGTTCACGGCCTGCGTCTTCCCGACATTCACCGACAGTCTCCACGCGGCGAGCCATTCGGGGAGGGCATCAAATGCACGCTGCATCTTGACGATGGCGTGGGTTCTATTCAGCGACGTGGTGATGTACGCGACGTCATCGGCATACAGGGCAAGCGACGCCCCCCTGCCGCCGGGATGTCGTCGGTGTAGCAGGCGTAGCAGACCGGGGACAGGCAACTCCCTTGCGGGACGCCGGCTGCGATCGGACGCTCGGTGGATTCGGCGTCTTCAACCACTACTCTGAAGCCTCTATTTTCGAGGAAACTGGAGATCACCTTAACGACACGCCGGGGCGCCGACGACTGCGAGATCTTGTAGAGCAAGCCGTCGTGCCAAACACGGTCGAACACCTTTTCCATGTCGAGGAATACTGCACACACGCGTTCTCTCTTATTCAGAGCCGCGGTAACGGTGTAACAGCACCCTCGACAACTGAAGAGTCGTATTGTGTTCCGGCCGGAACCCGAATTGCTCCGGTCTGGGGGCAATATGCGGCGCTAGGTGTCGCAGCAGGAGCTTTTCGAACACCTTGGATAGGATGGGAAGCAGGGTGATTGGCCTATAGCTCTCCGGCTTCAGCCTGTTCTTCCCCTGCTTGGGCAGCATTATGACCCTCCCCGACTTCCAGGCCTGCGGGAAGGTCCCGGTGCGAAGGATCCCGTTAAACAGGCGCGTGGCTGCTCCGATCGTCCTCTGAGGTAAATGCCGCAGCGCTCTGTTCGTGATCCCGTTAGCACCGTTCTTGATGGTGCGCTGCACCAAGCCGGGAGAGATGACGATTGGGTCTTCTTCGGGAGCTATAGGCAGTGCAAAGTACCCTTCCAGGTGTTCCTCCCAGCTCTCGGTCGCGTGTGCATCTAACTCGGCCTTGAGTCGGGCTGCGGTCCGGTTGACTCCTGCCAGCGTTTCTGCAGGCTGCTGAGGTGATAGGGGAGAGGTGGAAGTTTCCCCGGAGCTTTCTGCTCTCTGCTTGCAGCTTGCAGTGCATTCTGCTCGCTGACAGTGAGCTCAACCGCTAACTGGTCAACGTCCGCATCCGTGCGGACAGGCTGAGTTGGCGTGGTGATCGCCAGTTGCTTCTCGAAGGTTGTCCAGTCCATAAAGCGACGGGGCCTCGGCAAGACTCTGCTGGGTTCCTTCGCCAGGACTAACAGGAGAGGAATTTGGTCGGACCCCATACTGTCCTGTAGCGTCTCCAATCGTGGCTGGCAATGGAGGCCTTGGTACACCGCTATGTCCAGAACGTCCGATGAGTGTCCCGCGTAATCTGGGAACTGCGTCGGGGAATCCAGACCACAGACGGTATAGCCGTGCTGTTCAGCGGCATCAAAAAGTAGCCTTCCACTTCTGTTGGCAGCTAGGCTATTTAACCCTGGATGCTTGCAGTTCCGCGCCCACCACCGGTGTCGGCGAGTCCAGCAACTTGCGGACATCAGCCAACAGGATAGTGCCAGCGGGCGGGCGGTACACTGAATACAGCCGGAGCGGGGAGTTCTCGAGGCAAAGCTAAAGTAGCCTATTACATTTGCCTATCCTTACTAATCCTTACTAATATCCTTACTAATATTATAAATGTGAAAGTGTGTTTGTTTGTTTGTTTGTTTGTGACGCTTTCACGTCGCAACATCCTTACTTCCTTACTAATATTATAAATGTGAAAGTGTGTTTGTTTGTTTGTTTGTTTGTGACGCTTTCACGTCGCAACAAAGCTATTATATGGTAAGGTTTATGTGTGTGGCGATAGTTAGGAGGGTGGAGAGTGACGTAGGCTACTTTTTACCGCGGAAAAACATCCCATTCCCATGGGAAGATCGATGTTTTGTTAGTTGCTAGATATTTATTTTCGGAGTTGTTAATAGATGGCATTAGTAAAATTCATTTGCAAGTTCTGAATCACGCTATCAAATACTACATGTAATTTTACATGTAAAATTGTTTTACATTGTTGTTTTACATGTAAAATTACATGTAGTATTTGATAGCGTGATTCAGAACTTGCAAATGAATTTTACTAATGCCATCTATTAACAACTCCGAAAATAAATATCTAGCAACTAACAAAACATCGATCTTCCCATGGGAATGGGATGTTTTTCCGCGGTAAAAAGTAGCCTACGTCACTCTCCACCCTCCTAACTATCGCCACACACATAAACCTTACCATATAATAGCTTTGTTGCGACGTGAAAGCGTCACAAACAAACAAACAAACAAACAAACAAACACACTTTCACATTTAACATTTCACATTTCATGCAAGCATTAAGACATTTGAGCGATTGTGGTCTAGGATTCCTAATACCCACTGTCTCAAAATACCTGCAACAATATAGGTAGGTACAATGTAAGAGTATTGGAACAAACAAAACATTGGTAAACATTGGAAAAACATTGGTATAATTTTGAGCTAGTAAACTTCAACGCCGAATTACGCGAGTCATTCCTCAATGTAGGTGGCGAAGGGCCGTCGTGACTGCTGCTGACGGTTGGTTGAGTCGGCCGTGTCTAATTACAACGAACAGGTCGCGTGTTTTGGATCGTGTTAACATGTGCGCGTTTGGTCGCACGTCGCGTCGTTTCGTTGCGTTAGGCCCTTCGCACACTACGGTATTTATAACTGTTACTGTTTACTGACAGCACACGCATCGTAGACGCGTCGCCTGCATACTTGGACAACATCCTAGTCGCTTCCCAATAGCGTTGTGTGAGAAGGGCCTTACACAGCAGTGACGTTGCCTTAGGCTGTTGTCACACTACGCTATTTATTAGCTACGCAACTCCGACGCAACCGACGACTACAGGATCGCGTCGTAGACGCGTCGCCTCGTTATCCGGACATCATCCTAAGCCCTTGCAAGATTTGTAAGAGACTTTATTTGTAAGAGAGAGAGATTTTATTTGTAAGAAACTGGGATGTTGGCAAAATAAAGAACCGACCCGTCTAAGATGCGTCTCCTGTCAGTGAACAGTGTCAGATAGAGCGAATTTTGGTTTGCGTTGCAGTCACGTAGCTAATAAATAGCGTAGTGTGAGAAGAGCCTTACATTGTTCACTGACAGGATCGCATCGAAGACGCATCGCCTGCATACTTGGACAACATCCTAGGCGCTTGCAAATAGCGTTGTGTGAGAACGGCCTTAGTGTCGGCGACTTGTGGATTGCGTCGGAGTCGCGTAGCTAATAAATAGCGTAGTGTGAGAAGGTCCTTACACGGTGACGTTGCTCTGTTGTTATTTAATGTTGTGGCAGCCGACGAGCATGCAACCTTCTGGTGACCCGGTCAGCCAACGTAACCGATGGTATTTTTAATTACTGAGATACGAGTATTGCGAGCCATATAAAAAGGGGTATTTTCCTATCGTTTATTAGTCTCGTTATTTGGTTATCGTACAATAATTTTGTGGAAATCGTCTTTGCATAGGTAGATAGATTGAGGTCGATTAGGATGCGATTTAAGCCGCTTTTAAGATTAGGTACGGCGAAAGTAAATCGCAAAAAAAAATCTAAAATCATTGTTTTTGGTTCTATTACTTTAGTAAAGATTCCCTACCCTAGATAATAGGTAGGGAATAGTTATTCTCTGAATATATCTTTGAAGTACATGATGAGTTACAGATTTATTTAAGTGTTGAACAAGTAGTGATTCTCCTGTGGTATGCATTAATAATGACTTGAGTGGTCCATGACACATTGACACGATGAACGATAGACAACATGTTAAAAAAATTGGTTGTCTGTAAAGTCGGTTTACTGACGATAGTTGAACGTGACAACGTCTTAAGAAAATACTGATGGAATGGTAGCATTTTTCAAAAGAAAATTTTAATTTCATTTGTTTAATAGATTTGTATGTATGTATATAGAGAAGGAGGTGTAGCGGCGCGATACCTACAGTAATATGAGCGCGCGCCGCACATAATGCTGACCACGCAACCACAAGTAACGAGTGCAGTAAACAATAGACTACGTCATACGCGTCATACTGAACTGGCCAATCAGGTGACGTATCCTCAACCGCGCTATCGAAGATTCTACAGTATCTAACCATATATATACAAATGGTCAGGAGTTAACATCGGACCGCGGTCCCCAGGCAGTGACATCGCCTGGCGGGAGATCTCCCCTTTTCCTCCACAATTGGTGACCCCGACGTGATTCAAGCAACGTGATCTGTCGACGTGATTTATCGACGTGATTTGGTAATCCTCTCAAAGTATCTGACGTCCTACAGCAAGTACAAGGAGTCAAGCAGTTCCAGCCAGCAGCAACGAGCATAATGACCAGGTTCCACGAGCAGCCTTCGAATAAGCGCCTTGGTTCCTTCATCCGGCTCAAGTTCAGCGATCCGCAGCACGCAGCAGAGGTTTGACGGTTTCCTTCCCATGACTGCGCACGCATCGCATCGTTCCGGCACACATGGCCGATGGAAGACACTGGCACACGAGAGTGACGACATCTCCCAACAGTGGAGGGGGAGTGATGTAGCGGCGCGATACCTACAGTAATATGAGCGCGCGCCGCACATAATGCTGACCACGCAACCACAAGTAACGAGTGCAGTAAACAATAGACTACGTCATACGCGTCATACTGAACTGGCCAATCAGGTGACGTATCCTCAACCGCGCTATCGAAGATTCTACAGTATCTAACTATATATACAAATGGTCCGGAGTTAACATCGGACCGCGGTCCCCAGGCAGTGACATCGCCTGGCGGGAGATCTCCCCTTTTCCTCCACAGAGGTAATTGGAAAATTTTTAGCTAGTCTGTGCATATTATGTCATGTCAATGTGCCACAAACAAGTCAAAACAAACCTGGCTGGTTATAAATAATTTCGATAAAAAGCAAAACTAAAGAGACGTCAGAGTTACATTGACAAATAATGTCATCGAAGTAAACAAACGTCATGAAATCGTATTTAAAGTTACAGAAATTTATCAATAAAAATAAAGAAGGAATACAGGAAACATTAAAAAAGGTAACATTTAAAATTTATAAATAGTCCCAGAAGTCAATAACAAAGTAATAATTGGATACATTACCAAAATATCTACCTCCAAAGTAATCAAGCTGCCGAACGCAAAGGCCGATTGTGCTTCTTTGTCGCTCGTTCCGCGCTCTCGCTTGCACTTCAAGCTTTACATGGGACGCCTCAGAGCGAGGTAACGGTAACGCCGCATGATGTCATGTTTTTCGTGCGTGCAGCCGGCTATATCGAATTATAAGACGTTGTCACGTCAAGAATATGTATTAGCACCGTCTAATATTATGTGTTGATGCAAACTGTTATTTCTTCTAACTAGTATTATAGTGTATTGATTCCCTGCACTTCCAGCGATGAGAACCTTCCGTCGGCCGCAGCTGTCATTACGTGCACTGCCGCGCGCGCCGATCGCCGCTCGTTATGCTAATGAATGCCGCAACAATCTGATTACGACTTAATGGAAATGTAACGTTGTACCTTGCTCGCGCTTTGCTGTTCATTATGTCACGGCTTCATTTTAATAAATATTTGATAGTAAATCTTAAAATATGTACCTCGGAACGGACATCCGATATGACGCGCTGAACCATTTATGAACGCTCAATCTCGAAAATAAAAATAAAATATCCTTTGGAGAAACTCGACTACTAACGTACCTATATAAGTAATATGAAGAAAGCATCGACGCGTCGTAGCATATGAATTGGAATATTAGAGGCGTCCTCTACAATTGTCAATACAAGTATTTCCACTGTCGATAGAACAGTACCACACGCCAGGTTCAATACTTCCTGTTTGATCTTCTTATTCTTTGTCGTGAAGGAATTTATCTTTCAACTTTGTTACATACATTTTTAGTATTGAAGGCAGTATAGAGTGGGTTGCGACGAAAGAATAACATAAAAAGAAAATATTATATAATGGTGCTACGTAAGCGATTTGCTCACGGCCTTGACTTGATTTTTCTGTTTTTCTAATTGATTTGTGTCGCTCGCTACCGGCCGAAGCCGTGGCGTGTAACCTTATTAAATAATTCAAGTACTCGTTCCATTTGTTTACGTCTAGGCCTCGAGTAGTAAAATAAAATAATCTGACCTGTAGATTATAAATATTTATGTTTCGCAAGCTTTGTATAAGGCTTCATGGATTTTTACACTAATAGAAACACATAAAAAATTTAATTTACTTTACTGAGTCTTTGAATTTATTTTATGATATATTTTTTGTAAAATTGTATTACTATTGCTCAAATCAGTTTTCGTACTTTACGAACTTTAGCAGATATGTTCTCCGGAGTCTTTAGAATTTCTCACAATTGTAGAGGATACTGTGAATTTTTGTAATTTTTCCATTAACACAGAACATGTTCTATGCTCCCGCTAGCAAATGGGAGCGGTCCCAGGCTCCCCGGCCGTCGGCCGCATGCAATCAAAGTGTCTGTCCGTCACTGACTGGCTACGAGAAACGGAATTCTATTACCACTGCACAATACAAACAGATTTTAACACAAAACAAAACCAGCTGATGTGTGGGAATGTTTATCGCGGCTTCTTTTTGTGTCAATAAAAGTTAACCACATGGTTTGGATACGAAAATTGTTTTGCTAAGAATATTACCTACTCACCATCCCAGGAACAATCGAACGATCTTCATTGCTTACTGGATATCATTTCTAGTCAATCTTATCCTAATGTATTGCTAATTGCCTCATCATACGTTCAGACTCATATCTTCGTCTATCAATATAACCATTGGCTAAGTACAGTAATTTGTCATAAGAATCAATAAAGAATAACCAACGACGACAACGATTTATTTAAAGAGTAGAATGGTTGCACTGAGCATAAGACAAAATTTTAGCCACCAAAAAGTTAAGTGTGACACAATACTCTTTCAGGCAATGTCAGTTGAGATCCTGCGCGTCCACAGGAAGTAGGTACTCAAAGGTTCACTCCGCAGCAGTAACCCACTTACCGTGGAGTGCAATGCTCACTGTGAAATCGTATGTCGCAGTCGCGCGACTGCTACGATACATTTTACAACGCTTTTAACATCCATACTAATATTATAAATGCGAAAGTCTGTCTGTCTGTCTGTCTGTCTGTCTGTCTGTCTGTCTGTGACGTTTTCACGGCTAAACCACCGGTGCGATTTGGATGAAATTCGGAATGAAAATAGTTGAAGACCCAGAGTCACATATAGGCTACTTTTTTTTTCAAAAATCAACCCCTAAAGGCTTGAAATAGGGGATGAAAGTTTGTATGAAAAATCTTAACCGCCTGACCGATTTCGATGAATTTTCCCAGGAAGATAGTTGATGATGTACCTTCTTCCCCACTTCCCCGGTTCGCGATATAAACGAATTCCACGCGGGCGAAGCCGCGGGCAAAAGCTAGTAAGCTATAATTCACTCTGAACCGAGCACAACACAAGTGTTATGGACAGGGGTTACACTATCAATAAACATTGTGATATTGACATTGTGATACTTGTTGTGTCCATTAATATTTATTTATGTGCAAACATAACATAGTCGTCACACTGTTGAAAATAATCTGGATTTTTTGTGGTCCCGCAATACTCGACGACTCATAGACGAACTACATAGGGAATCCCAGTGTAATGCTATTAGTTTATTGCGCTTATTTATTGCTTGTATAAATGCTCCCGTCTGTGTTACTTAAACAAGCAGGTGTACTGCAGTCGATAAATATCAGGATTCACTATCGCGGCTATGGATAGCGATATTTATTAAGTTTAACTAAGTATACAAGTCAGCTACTAAAATAGTGTTTTGACCGTATTTTAATATCGCGAAAGGATTTCATTATTCAATCCAATTTAATCGTTCCAATTTCCGCAGTTGTAAGTTGTATCGCTGGAGATTTAAGTTTAAAATTGGGGCATATTTTTATCTTTATATACTGCTTAGACAACGTCAACCTAACTAGCTAGTACGATTTAAAAATAATCAAAAACGTTACATAACAAAAATACATAAGCATACAGAAAGTTACACTAATTTAATTTCTAGAAAAGTTAGTAACAAGTAGTGGGCGCTCTATTCGAGACGAGAAGTATGTCGGAGACAGCGTCTTGTCGTGACACACTTCGGGATATTTACAAGTGTGTCAATTTTCCATTCCGGCGTGTTATAACGAACTCTCTAGAAACTGTTTCTTTGTGAACAATGGATCGGAGTAGGCATAACATTATATGAAACAATATTTCAATAATTATTGTTCATATAGTTGTATAGTCAGAATAAGGCGTAGGGCATTATGTAGACTTTGGTAGACTACATCTTTTTTACGAGCCACCTGATGGTAAGTGTTCATTGTCGCCTATGGACACCTGCAACACCAGGGGAGTCACCGGTGCAACGCCGGCCCGGAAGGAGAGCTCTTTTTACACCTTTCTTGAAGAACCCCATGTCATAGCGCTCCGGGAATACCTCAGAAGGAAGTTCATTCCACAGCTTGCAAGTTCGCGGCAAAAATGATCGTGAAAATCGAACTGTAGTCGTTCGCCATGGATCCAAGCTTCAATCTTCAAACTTCGATCTTCGGCGAGTGGTGTGATGATGGAAGGGTGACGTTGACACCAAATCGAACAATTCCTCGGAGCACTCACCGTTGTAAAGTCGGTAGAACACACAGAGACATCCTATATCTCTCCTAAAGCTTAGGTGTTACACCTACCTGTTAGTGACTGTTAGAGACTCGTGGGTCAACAATTCGAACAACGCGCTTTTGTACGGCGTCAAATGAACTAAGCTGGTATTGTGGAGCCCCTGCCCAGAGGTGAGAATAGTACTCCATGTGAGGCCTGACTTGAGCTTTATAAAGCATCAGTAGGTCCCTCGCATTGAAGTTCTGCTTCGCTCGGTTCAGGACGCCAAGATTTTTGGAAGCCTATTTGGCCTTAGCTTCCAGATGACACCGATACTGCACGTCACTCTAAATGTCAACACCCAGAATCCCAACACTTTTATTAACGGTGAGTGCGGTACCCTGGAATTGAGGCGCCATGAAAAATGGGGTTTTCTTAGCGGAAAACTACATAAAAAATTTATACTTATTAGTAGATTTCACATAATGTAAAAATGGTATGGTTTCACAGGTTCTAACTTGATAAACTCCTTACCCAAGGGAATATTTAAATACGAGAATACACTCGATGTTAAAACTTAAACGAGTTAGCGAGCGACGTGTCAAATACACACAATATAGGCACAGGCCAGACCACTAAATTAAATTATGATTGAAAATTTGCTTTTGTGAGAAACCGATCGCTATGCTAGTCCTTCTTGGAAATCAATCAGCCGAAACCTTGCTCTTCTCTATAAATTTATATATTTGTCTGTAAATCGGACTTTGAAGATGCTTGCCACTAAATTACAGTGTAAAATACACATTTTGTCTATTCTCAAACATCCAAGTTTACAGCACTGATCCTGAAGGGTATATTTAGGTCTTGCGAAGCGCGTGGCGAAGTTTGAGCTTGATATAAAAAATGAGAGAGCTTCAGACTCACCGAGTAAACACTTAGAAATTATTTAAAGAGAATTCTTTCTACACAAGCAGTACAAATGTTTTAACAAAGTTAAAGTTTAACAAGATAAACATAGATGCTTGTTCTATTTTATTTTTGAACCGAATAAATTAAAACAAACACAAATGTTACTTCAAGCTTATTTGACCTAAGTACTGCTACAAATGTCGGTTTAAATGACACCTACACGAGTTAAGCCTTTTCTGATTTCTGAACAAAATATCAATTAGATTACAATTTTATTTCGCTTAAACGTGCATAATATGAGCTGGTGGGTGATGGTGAACCCTGCTATCAAAACTCCATGTATCGCACCGCGTGCCGCAAAGCCGCGCCGCAGAGCCGCGCCGCAGAGCCGCGCCGCAGAGCCGCGCGG
This sequence comes from Hesperia comma, assembly GCA_905404135.1. Lineage (NCBI taxonomy): Eukaryota > Metazoa > Arthropoda > Insecta > Lepidoptera > Hesperiidae > Hesperia > Hesperia comma. The sequence continues at coordinate 66,997 of FR990028.1, read as the reverse complement.
CGCGCGATGTCCGCGCGGCCTGACTGCCTTATTACACCCCGTCACGGCACATTACCATACGCGATAATTTATGTAAAAGCATACATGAAGAGTTCGAGCAGCCGTCAGTAGCGCCCAGCCGAACACGATTTAATACCGAGTTACGCTATTTTGAAGATACCTATCGTGCGTTGGTTGGCAGGCCTGATTGCCGGTCGAAGGGTCCCAGGTTCGCAATGCGTTCCCAGTCAGGCACGTTTGGTACAGTTTGATGTGATACGTAGAGTCATAAAGATTATTAATTTATTTAGAATGTTTGACATTTTCTGTAAAATTAAACTTTAACCTAATACCCGAAATGAGAATCGATAATACTGGTAGAGTGAAATAAAAGAAGAATAATCATTAGGATTATTATCACTACCGATATCAATTCGCGATCAGTTATAACGTTGTTAAGTCTAGATATACCATTAAAAAGTTCCTTTGAAATGAAACGATGGAAATGAATAGCAAAGTTAAGCTTGGAGATAAAACAATTAAAAATTCATCTAATTCCAACTTCAACTGACAAATCCACCGCATTTTGACCTGAATATTTTCATGAGTCATAATTCACTGCCACTTCAACCGGCTCATTTAATGGAGGTACGGAAAGCGGTTTTCAGTTGAGAGTAGCCGAGGGTTCCCGCTAGCAGACTGACTGTACGCCCGCATAATTCTTTATTTTAAATACATTAAGAAGAATCTTCATTATAAATTATAATTTAAAAATATATGAACTATGTGCAAAATCAGTTATTCACAACACCTTTATGTATTTTTATCTATTTCTATCTATTTTATTCTTTGTTTTGCATTATTTAGCACTATTTTATTCTTTGTTTACACTGCACATTACGTATTACGATCCAGACACTCTATTTTTCGAATTATGATACTTGGGAATTCTTCATGATATTTTCTAAAATGTGTAAAGTCAACCAAGGGCTAAGGTCCTACCCTTCAAATCGTACTTAGACTCGCGCCCAAGTAGACAGAAGATTCGGATGGCAGACGAACATAAGTCGCCCTGCACGGAGAGATAGCAACCAACAACAGCTGTCAATAGGAGTGTATAATAAAGCAATTGTTTGAAAGAGGCCGGAGCGGAGGCTGAAACACTTGGCTCGCAATATCTGCCGGCGATTCATCCGCCACCATTGTCTTGCCGCACTAATCAACCGCCCGCACGCCATTATGAATTCACGCCGCAAATTTATATTTCCCTCTCCACCGGCCTCATAATTACATACGCACATACATTACGCCTCCCTTACAGCCATAATTTATTCGCACGAAGGAAATAACCTGCAGACTTACCCCGATACAGGGAACTTGATTAAATTAGAAATTGTAAGAGTATGAAAAATGGTGCGCCGCTTACTGTTTACTTATGTTATTGTGTGAAGGTATTTTGTAGTCTTGTGGTATGGTAGCGGTTACAAACAACACTTGTATGGGGAGATGAATAGAACTAGAAAGTGAACGACAACTGAAAAACCTCGAAGCGGCTTCACACGTTACTTATCTGTTATCTATCTATCTTACGTGGTAAATTTTAGTTTAATTAGCATCCTGCCTGAGTGCCTACTTCGTATACCGTGTCTTCCAACCGATATGTAACCTGAAAGAGATCGCTACCGTAACAAAAATACCGCCTTTTACATATTCTCACTAATAAATTTACTGCACTTCTTTGTAACTTCTATTTTTAACTTCCCTCTATTTTGTTTAATTAACGCGGTTCATGAAGTAGTTAGCAATTTGTATTTCTTTAGTAAGTACTTGTGCTAACTAAATTATCTTGCTACTATTTATATCTTTACCACAAAAAATATCGTGGAGAAACATGCTATTTTAAGATAAAAATCATAACATGTATAACTATGGTATAAGTACAATGTATATCTCGTTACTTATTCAACACATCGCTGTCTCGTGAGGACGACTCGATCCTCCGACTGCGATCAGAAAACCTGCACGTATCGCGTCGACGGCGAACACGACGTGACACCCCGTGACGTCACGTGGAAATGACACGTATACATGACACTTACCTTTCGGACCGTTGGTTCCTATTGCTAACGCAACATTTGTGATTTTTATTATACAGCAACCGATCAAGTAACATGTTTACGTAACTTTCACGTCGAACTTTAAGTCAAATTCTGTTTGAAATTGAATCCATTATGATTAATCAAATATCATAATAATATAATATTTTCATGCAAATAACAATGATTGAAAAAGTTTCGACCTGTAAATGTTTACAAGTCGTTTAGTTGCGCGCTTCAGCAAACTTAATACCATTTTGTTTAAAAAGTTATCCTTAGTGATAAAATTTCTAAAGTGAAATGATTTACGTAACTGACGGAAAGTTAGGTGTTGGAGCGTCGGTCGCTATTGCTTCATACTTTGCGCTCATTCGGGATTCGGCGCTAAGATTTTTATTAATTCTTTTGCTTAATTAAAATGTCAAAGTTCCAAATAGACAAAACTGAGCTTTAACAAGCTCGTAGCTGGAGCGTAGCGCTACGGCGTAGACCACTGCCGTAGCAGCTCGTAGCACTACGTACTACTTTTTGTATTATTTCTGATATTAATCAGTAGGAAGTTCTGCTCCAGACTTTTGCAAATACAAGCATTAATTACCAGCGCTGTTCTCCTTGCAATCCATTTTATATACTTTTTATAAATTGTTGAAACAAAGCATCGAAAATATGCAGTAATGAAAAGAAACTTATCTAGGGCATAGCTTGATGGGTTGTATTTAATTCGGCATACTCATGCTGAAAATATACTGATAGTTTGGCATATTGGGGATAGATAGATGAAATGTATTTTAACATGTTTGCCACCTGCTTTAAATCACACAAGCATCGAATCGGTAACATTGAAGAGCAACAAGAATGCTGATCGGCCATAGCTACCACTTACCGTTAGAGGCTTGTTCAAAGTGAATCATGCAAAACAATAACAATAGTCGCTGAGCTGTCAACCATTTAGGAGTACCCTTGTCTGGACACAATTCTGCGAGTAGTCTACAGTTATGTTTGTCATAAAATTCCGTAGTCAGTGGTCCTTAACTTCGGAGAGGTTAAAAAGTAAAAGTTTCCAGGAAATCAGACTTATTAAAGCTGATGAAAACCTAATAAATTAATGAAAATGAATATGTTTCCGTTACTTACATAATGTAAAAAAGTACTACAATATTCCAACTTTACATGAACTTTGAATTTTATGCATGAGTTTGCATCTAGTTCAATCGGGTAAAAAATACAAAAAACATTTTGTAGGTGAGCACTGCAAAGACTGAAAGAAGACCCGCGCCCGTAATTGGATGTACTTTTGACTTAGAAATCTACTTCTTCTTCAAATATCCAAATGCACCTGTAAGGTTCGTAGTGGCGCTATTTGCGGAGCGGCGCGGGGCGCGGGGGGGGGCGGGGCGGCGCCTGCGGGGCGGGGGGGGGGGGGGCGTCTCCGAGACCAAGTTCTCCTCATTAACGTCCGCACTCGTTCACTTTTATTTACACTATCGTTAAACTACGCGCTCGCCCGTTCAATTTTAAGCATTCGAGGTACGAACTTCGTCTGCGCCTCTGGGAATTCCTTTGACAGTAAATGAAAGGTAAAGTTTCATGAAATTTAATATAACACGCCCACTGAACTGGTGGTGCGATGTGTACCTTCAATAAATTAACTCGGCACGAGGCGCGGCTTACGCCGGGTTCCCACTACGCCGGACCGGCAGATCTGCCGGCTCGGTAAAACTCCCGGAAGGCCTAGTGGCTGTACAAATTGTATGAAGCTATTCACATTATCCCGGATCCGGCGTTTTCGCCGAGTCCGGCATTTTTACCGAGCGTTTTGTCACTACAAAATGCCGGTAAAATCACCGGACCGGAGTAATGTGAACCAGTTCTGCCCTGTGTTCCCCGCCCCGCCCGTGCAGCCCGTGCTCCCCGCACTTCATTCGGCTCGCATTTTCTGAGTAAAGTAGACGCTACACGTCATGAACGATATCCAAATCGAAAAATAGGCGTCCATTGTGGGCACAGGTCCAAATTCAACTGAGGTGCTTGGCCGATTTTCTTGTGGGATCCGGTGTAATGTGAACACTCTGTCCGGTGTCCGGTTTCCGGCAGATCTGCCGGTCCGGCTTAATGGGAACCCAGCCTTAGTTACCTTCTTCTCCGATACATTATTTATCCAGGAGTATACTGATTGATTTTTAATATACTCGTATCAACACGCTGCCAACAACAGTGATTCTCTAAGACTTGTAATGGAAATTGGTACTTAAATCGAGGTACTTCTTATGCTACGGTTAATAGAGAATTAGTTGCTCAAGTTTTTGTAGTAAATGTAAAGGTTTTCCCTGCATAACACTGTTTTATTTTTAATGGTGACTGATTGACAGTGACCTAAACAAGCGGCTTATAAGAATGAAATTAAGATGCTGTTGGGGCACCAAAGGGTTATTAAGAAAAAGGAGTGAAATAGCCCGGGGTAAAGCTTTGATCAGTATCAGTACAAGTAGTCGCAGGAATTTGTAAGTATGACCATAATTGCGTTGCAATTGTAAATACTGAAACATCAGGTAACAGCGTCCACAAATGTGATGTAACACAACTCTAAGTAATCATGTGTGTGTTTTGTTGTGCTAATGTGCTTGATCCTCGCGCACTGCGGAGCGGCCGGGAGGTTAAAAACATTGATGAATATGTAGTAGCACTCCACTCCGGCCATAATTCCGTCGATCGACTCTCGTTGGCCGCACTCCAGCGCCGGCCGGCCCGCCGATACCTCGATAACAACCCTCATTCGGCGAGCAATGTAAATATTGTTCCAATAAATTGTACGTACCAAATAACTGATATTGTTAGTAATTGAATTGGCACGGTAACGCGGCGGCTCGTTATTTTAATGACGAGTTGGGATGTACGTATTATTGGCGAGAGCGGTGACGAGGCGACGAGCGGGCGCGAGGCAGCACGCATGGCAGCGCTCGACGTGCGAGCGCGTGTTTTGGTGTTGTCATTTGTACCGCGTGATTGCACGGCGCGCGGAGCGGGGCGCGGCGGGCGTGCGTCGAGCTCAAAACCGACAGCGAATGGCTCATCTGCTGTTTACTTTTATTAATTTTTGATTTGCTTATAATTAGGATAAGGATAACAAACCACGGCAAACAAAATAAATAATATCGACAAAAAATCTTTCAATTACAAAGTTTTTATACGTCTGTTTTCGTAGCGACAGTAGTTTTCAAAACAGTGGTTTTATTTTCTATCATATTCTTTATTATTAATTTAAAAAATTGATTCTTTAAGGCATGTAATATAATACAATAAAAGTTTTTTCCTAATCCTTTTTTATGAATTAAGTTGAATATTCTAAACTAATATCTAACGTAAACAAAAATAGTCAACTTATGACTTCAACTAAACCTCTGACAGGCATTGTTAGAATTCTATGGAGTTGTAATAAATTAAAAATAAATATCTACAAATATTATGTTAATGTTCTATCTTATCACGCGATTAGTAATAACAATGCATTTGATACTTTCATACAAGAAAAATTTATAATTTGAAGTGAGCCGCCTACAAGCGGAAACCTTGTAAGAATGAAAAGTAACAATCTCATCAAACGGGCGACCTTGCCCCACTTCCGGCCATTGAGCGGTGTGCGGAAGATCGCGGTCAGAGCGCGGGCGAGCGGAAGAGCGCGGTCGGAGCGCGGGCGAGCGGGAGAGCGCGTTCAGAGCGCGGGCGAGCGGGAGAGCGCGGTCAGAGCGCGGGCGAGTGGGAGAGCGCGGTCAGAGCGCGGGCGAGTGGGAGAGCGCGGTCAGAGCGCGGGCAGGCGGGAAGACGCGATCAGAGCGCGATCAGTGTCAAGCGGGTTGTCGAGCGGATTCCTCTCTTCCGAAGCATGGGCATCACAATAATACGACATGCACAGCCTTACCTTTAAAGGTTTAAAACCTCGTAACAAAAATCAACTTTGTACTCCTTTGTATTTTCGAGATCCATCGATATTTGAATATAATTATTTATGTTCAGTTATCACATCCACTTCAATACCTAAACCATTTCAATATAATAGAATAAAGATTTATTACTAATGTTTAAGAGATCATTTTACTAATGGTACAAAAATTTTTACACACTAAAAAAGAAAAGTAGCAACGATATCAAAAACATTCTCGTCCACTTTTCAACGTTTTATATTTTGTTTAAATACGTACGTGCATTAAGCAACATTCTGAGTTAGTGCTCATATTGTAACCGTTCTACCTGGAATTTGTGAAATTTCTGTAATTTCCAAAAAGTGCATAATTAAGACTTATTTACGGATCCGCGAGCGCGCGGCCTTGCCCCACATCCGGGCCATTTCACGTGAAGAGCGCTTAACGAGCGCATGCACACACACACACATACACACACACACACCGCCGCGCGCCGCTGCATGCGAGCACTTTATTTAATTACAGACGGCCGTCCGCCGGCGATCCACTGTCTTCACTGCAACACCGGCCGAAAACACAAATGTTATTGACGACCCGGATGGCGCAATGGTTAACACGCCGGATCGCTGTTCCGAAGGTCCTGGGTTCGATTCCCAGCGAGGCGGAAATTTGAATGATGAATTCGAATTGCCGTTCTCGGTCTGGGTGTGTGTCCTTGTCTTGTATGTTGTCCATGGCACCCACAACACAGGGAATCCTAGTGTGGGGCTATGAGTGTGAAGTGTTATTATTATTATTGTTCAGAATATTGCATGCGTGCGGCTTGTTTTATTAGTCAACTGCAAAAATGTCGTTTGAATTTGAACCCTCGTACTGACGTGTTTGTAGCACAATGCAAATAATAAATCAGGCGATACTCTGCGAAAGTCCTTATTTATAATATTAAGTTAGATCCTGTTAGGTGTGCAATAATCCACCAGTAAAAAAATCCAGTAAAAACATGCACTCGTAGTAAATAAAAATATTCCAGAACTTGAACAACCGATTTATTTTCTCAGTCATTGAACCAAGGCAAATGCTGCGAGCATTGCCACTAGGACCGTCCTAACTGACTTGTCCGATAGCTCCGAAAGGTTTTAAATGACACATCTTATGTATTTTGTTTATCTTAATATCAATCCGCACCTAAAAACTATTATGTTAATGTTAGAAATAATAACCAACATTACTCAAAGTCGTTATAAATAAATTCTCCCACTGTTCATTAGTACAAAATATAATACACGAATATTATTTAACAGAAATTGGTTTCCGCGATACACGAAAGCAATTTGTCGATTGCTACGACACTATAAGCGTTCGAAATTTAAATACTCGTTTAAAAATCGTCTCTTAATGAAGTTTGCGTGAATGACGAGCGATGTATTTACCCGCAGCGCTGCCTCCAGCCATATCTGGGTCATTCGCGAGTTCTGCCCCATATCTGGGGCATTCGCTAGCAAGTGTGCCTCCATTGCTACATGCATTCATGTCAACTACGTAATGTGGAGCACTTTCAGATGCTTTATGTTTTGATTTTTTCAATGTCACGGCAAATGATCCGGAGCCTGAATCGTAATGAAACAAAGCATTCATAGACACAAGAATTATGCAATTGAAAACATATCGCTCAAGTTTGCTGAGAATATACGGAATCGATATATTATGTACAATTCACCCATACCATCTAATCTTGAGTATAGCGATTCGCTAGTATGTAATAATGTAATGTTTTTCAATGGAAATAAGTCTCCTCATTAGTAGTAATACTGCTTACAGAACGAGAAATGGCGGGACTGCCTTCGAGTCACGGAGGATATAGACAAGGTATTTACCTCGTCTATTATTGTTTGCTCAGGATCTTGAATGTCGATGACGTCTTACCAATATGTTCTTACCAGTAACAGAACGATGTCCTGTGATCCTGTTCGTCATCTAATTTGTCATCATTTTAACATAAACAGAACCAAGATCGATAAAGACAAAAAAGCAGTATACAAGTTTTCCAAAAAAAATAACCGACTTAAACGGTAATCGTTGATTTGTAACACATGTAAATATGCAAATCGCAGTTAATAAATTGTGACTGCGGTGAACTGGTGCGTGAACGAGTGGAGTGGCTGTTTACACGGCGCTCGTTGCGGAGACGCGCCATAATTACATTGCAGATAAATTCATTTTAAACGGTACAATACTGGTACAAAAACTACACCTCTCTTGCCGCCGAGCTTACTAAAAAACCTGAACAATTTGAAGAATGAAATGCATAAACGACAATGATTGGTAGACAGAAATAAAATGGAAATCGTTGTTTGGTTGCGTTGACGATAGACAAAGATAAGAAAAGAGTATTAGCTGCAAGTGACAGCGAGGATCTGAGCAATTTCGTACCGTAAAGAGTACACTAAATCTCTGGTCTATTATTATCTTTATAAAGCGTGCTCGGAGAACATTTTATCAAGTTTGTCAAATACAATCGCATCGACTTTAGATTCATTTGTACCTAATGGTTAGCACAAAATAAATAAAACTTCATAAACTATATTTTGCAACTACGATTCTATCGTCTTGCAATACACATACTTTAATTTTATTCAATATACGGTTACAATATACGATAACAATATAAAATTTGAGTTATTTCTACATATCAGGTTTAATAGTTGTTTGTTTGTAAAAAGTTACTTATAAATCGTCCTGTCAATCGTAAACTCTAGCTGTAGGAACAGGTGCATTTATCGCTAAGTATATTAGGTAAGTACTTACATCTTGTCTTTCTGCGACACCCAAAAGACTATCGAGTAGTAGTCTAGGAGCCGGTGGCGCGGGCGGTGAATCTCTCGCCCATTAGCGACCGTCCTAAATAAGTGAGAAGCTTAAAGCAAACTCCAGTTGTTCAAGTGAAAATTTTAAATAGAGCTCGGTGACTTACCTTATAGTGTAGTGATGAATGAATAGGATTCGTGTATGCTGTGAATCATGAATCCGTTTATTTTGTTCCATCTAAGATTTGCGTAAAATATTGTCCGTTTTGTGTAATGAGGAACAATCGAATCACCTTGTGATGTGGGTACCATCGCCGATGGACATTAAAAACACCGGTAGTGACCGCGAGTTGTTGCCAACGAAGAAAAAGGTAGTCACAAATACGTCTCTGCAAACCCTTTCTCCAAGCTACCCTACTCTAGAGGACTCGTTCACATATCCTCGGTAAAGAGTTGAAGCCAACAAATATACAAGTGGCCGGTGAGCCGACGGTAAGTTCGCACTGAATAATACAGCGAGCCAACCGCCGGCAGCTGTAACCGCGTTTTAAAACAGAACCGTTACAGAGGATACAAAATTAAATTTTAAATAGAACGATTACGTGCTTCGGTAAGCTGGTAATTGCGGGTTTAAATAATTATCATTGCACTTTATTTAATTTTCGTATTTTGAATAACAGCCACATCGTCAATTATAAAAACTAAACCAAAATAAAAAGCTTCATCAACAGAGTTAGTAACAGAAAAAAAAGCGATCTGATTTGTTTTAATTCCACACTTGAGGACATTCAAGTATTGGTAATTCATTTTATTTGAAAAAAGTTGGTTCAATATTTTATCCTATAGCTATCGAATTGAGGACAGGATAATGAAGATAGTAATGTGATGTCGAGGTACACTAAATACGGTAATGTCAGTGAATTCCGCGAAATTTCAGCGGGAACCTGCATTTAATTAACAAATACCTTCAACTGTGTGTTTTAAAACCATGTTTTATTTTGTTTCAGGTAAAACAACAGAATCAATTCTTGGAATGATCAAAATTGGTAAAACTTTCCATCACAAAGAGATTAATTAACCTACGGAATGGTAACTGTATTAAATTTTATTACTATTCAGCTCAAAAAACCTATAAGCTAGCTTCGTTTAAAATCTAATAATTATACTTTTAAAGCAAACATGTATTAGTTTTGTTATAATATTTGCTAACCTTGTACCACAATGACTAAACAACGATATCTCATTGTCTTGTTCTTTGCATACATCTGGTTGGCTGAACATTACGAGAGACTCAAACTTCTTAACACACCTGATACAACTTGCCACTTATACTATTTGTCCTCCACACACACAGTAGTCAGGTAACCGCCGCAGTTCACCTGAGCAGATAGTTTGCATGTCCCGTAATGTGACACATGCGATTATCTCGTGCGGCCTCCACGTTAATGTTGCAACGCGACGATTAACTGACGAGCGCGATCACTAAAATGACATTTAGACGATAGCGCGCACTCGGCCGCGCTAATTGCGTCTGTTACACGCTGACGTATGGCCTCTAACTGCCCGACTATTTACTTTAACTGGCCATTTCGCGGCAGCTTTCACGTTATTTATGGTCCAGTGCATTTCTTTAGTGGCCCGAATACGGTTTCATTGCGCAACTTTTTTACAAGGTACGAGTCGGCTTCAGTCGCACACTGTAGGTTAATAACAACCGCGGAAGCAATATGTGCTGTGATATTTAGTCATGGCGTCATGATTAGGACAAAAGTCCTAAGTACGATTTTCGATTGGAGCAGATGCAGATACCTAATTATATTTAAATAAACCAAATTATAATTGAGTTTAATAAACTAACTGTTTTTTATAGCTAAATTATCCCCTTATCTACAAAAAAAAAAACAAATTAACTGGCATAGAAATAAGTTGAGTGACATACATATACGTTGAGTGAGAATTAATAGTTGGTCAATTAAGTTTCCATTGATCTATAGATATGATATATAGGACTTTGGGAACAATACACTACGAAGCATTTCATAAATTTAACTGTCGTTGGTACATTACATTTGTTTCCCACTCCAAGTTTGATATATGCGAAGAGCTTACGAGAACTTTCAATAATATTGACTTAATCTTTCATGGAAGCCTGAAATCATCGTTCAACTTCACGCGTATTACTTAAGCTAAACACGAAAGTTAAGCGTGCGAACAACACCAACATTTTTTACATAAAAAAATTACTACCCGTCATCCGCACCTGCGAGTACGGGACGCGAGCGACAACGAAAAATATACTGTAATGCGTATTATCACGGTGCATTTTTAAACAGTGGTACCAACATAACATCGCGACGGATAAAAGGAGTCCACTATATTCCGCAGAAATATGTGCTTCTGCAGTGATTCACGGTGTGAAGCAGGTGATTCGATGAATTGTTTGAAGAAGCGACCCTTTGATGTGCATCCGCAACTTAATTCATTGTGAACACGCGGGTCAGCGGCAATCGCGCGGAACATACTCGGAACACACATCGGTATGCGGCGTTACAAACAGCATTTTGTAGGTACGGAGGAAATCGTTCTATGTAATGAGAGGTTAAAATTCTCCGGGTAGATTTTAGAGAATTTTCATACAACTTTTCCTGCCGGCTAGATCTTTTCCGTCCTATTTTGAATTTAGAACATTTTAGTATTTTGCGCTACAGAAATCGAACGCAAATATTGTTTGAATAAAGAATGTCTGGTACGACGCGAGGGCCCCGCCAGCTGAATAATAAAAAAAGAAATCAAATTAAGATTTCGTTTTCAAATTAAAATTAAGTTTTCGTGCATTTTTACGTATTATTTTCTATTATTTTCTATCCTACTAATATTATAAATGCGAAAGTTTGTAAGGATGTATGTATGTGTGTGTGTTTGTTGCTCTTTCACGCAAAAACTACTGAACGGATTTTCATGAAACTTTGCAGTAATATAGCTTAGAGATCGGAATAACATAATTTGTTAAAATTTATAGAGTTTTTTGAAGGGACTGGTTTCCCGAAGCGAAGCGAGGGCGGATTTACTAGTTATATATATATTATTTTCTCATAGTGGGTGATGAAAAGTAGAGTGTATCACTCGGGTGCAAGTATATTTTTGGCTCGGGCGACGTACTTTGAATCCCTCGCTACGTTCGGGATTCTACTCTATTCTACTCTCGCCGAAAAAATATTACTTTGCACCCTTGTCATACAATCTACTATTACTAGCCAACTATATCAGGAGTATGTTACCCCACGATACAAGGAAACGCAATAACACAGCAGTGGTAATAATGTGGTAACGTAGCATGCCGTAGAGCGACGTAGCATGCCGTAGAGTGGCGTAGCATGCCGTAGAGCGACGTAGCATGCCGTAGAGTGGCGTAGCCTGCCGTATAGGGCTGGTACACACGTCGTAGAGCATCGTTGCATGATGCAATACATATGTAGCAAAGTGTAGTTTGATCTAACACAAAAACTTACTTTAAAAAGTTGTATGCTTATGTATTTTTACTATTTAAATGATTACTTAATCAAAAATTGTAGCTGTGGCAATTAGTTGTGGAGAAAAGTTAATGCTTAGTTACTACTCTTGTATAAAAATTTATATAGATCGCATGTTGCCCACAGAATAGATAGTCGCATTCTACGAGTACTTTACGAAGCAAACGTGCAAACTTTACTTGTAGCTAGAACGAGTTACTGGCGGCTTCGGGGGTCGTAAACATCGAACGTTCGGTGCCACTATGTCACTTGCACGTCAACACATTAACATTTCTTGTATACACTTGCATTCGTGAAATGGGGCATTAGTATCTGCGGCGATAGAAGTAACGTGTGCCACCGGCTTATGACGTCGCTTTACATTTTTATGTCACAACTTCTGAGGATCGTTTGGTTCACTCTTCACGTACTCGCTTTGGCATTATATAAGCTGTTTACGGTCACATTTCACGTGCGATATGTTTATTTTATTTTATTTTATTCACTCCGCCACTTGAGAATATTTGTAATGTAATTGAGTGAATGTTTTCTCAATGTGTATTTGTAGCATATATAAAAATTCTCGAGCAAACATATATAAAGTATAATTCATAAAAAGCATCCAGGGTGAGTTAAGTTTAAAATCATGCGTTCGGAAGTATCGTCGCCACAGTCGCTCCACAGTGGTCCGCGTCAGTTGCGTCACAACACACTCGCTTCGATAAATGAAATGTGGCTGCACTCGTTCCCACATGAATAAAATATTCTGCTCGTGTTGCCTACTTTTTAGAACAAAATTGACGCAACGTGTATATAAAAAATAACTCAATTAATAGACCACATTTGGCTAAAGGCTATTTGGAGCGATATAATTTTTTTTTTTTTAATTAAAATTTTCTATTGCCGGATTGGAAAAATCTAGACCTATAATTAAAATTTTTGTAGGTAACGAACATTGTGACTTCCATAATATTTGTAGGTTTAACCAAATATAATTTTGAGATAAAATACAAACACAATCCACAACATCAAGCGTGGGAACGTGTCCCAATAATGTAACAGACAAAGCAGCATGTTTGTTATTTAAATACACTGCGACAGACTTGCGGGATATATTGTTATCTGTAAACCTATCGCGAAGAACATAGTTTGTTACATACACTTTGTATTTTGTTTAAATATAATTATGCTGATATTTTAAAATAAATTTTCGGGATCTTAATGTCTATTGTTTTGTGATACAATTTTCCCATGTAAAACATTTCTGATAGATTATTATACACATTTTGCCTTTTCCTCGCGCGAGCTACAACGACCCACCGTCCGATCTGACGTTTCGCGTTCATATTTTGTTAAAACTGTCGCATACCATTATGCTTAACGAACACGATATAATGAATATTTTTGCATAAATTGATAAGGTTCAATATTATCTTGCTGTTTGGTACCATAGCGTTACTTGTTGACTTTCATTCGAAAATGTTGCGCGTACATAACGGACTCACATATGCCTGAACAAACAGAATACCGATGACAATACAGTTTAATTATTTTCCGATATTTCTAGTTGAAATCGATAAGGATTAAGATAAATTAACATTGACGTGAAAAACTGAGTAACGTTTTTAAAAACTAGTGGTTTCCCGAGCCTCGGTACTCGTGGGTATCCTTTTGGCTGATTTTAAAAAAAAAACGTTTATCCCCAAATATTCAGCATTTCTAAACAACATCCTAACTAAATAACAATTTCAAAAAGTCTTTTTGAAAATTGATTAATCAAACTAGATAAAGTAAAGGCATACTATTGAATTCGAATATTTGATAAATTGTTTATCAAAGTACATGCTGATCTCGAAAAATCCACAACATTAAAAGCACTTATTTTCACGTTATTTCCCTGCGTCGTGAACGGAGCTCTAGAGAGACACTCGCCAAGAACAACAGAGGGAAGTTTCGCCGTTGTTCACAGTCGGACACGAGGTGGCGCCACTGTGCGCGATAACAGATGTAGCAGCGCCGCCTCGACACTAGTCTCACAACTTTCAGCGAAATTATTTTTTAATTACCTCCTTTCCTTTTTCCACACAGGTGCAATCTTCTCACCAACTTTATTGTTACCTGTGTAGTACTCACTTGAATATAATAACGTTATGTGTGTTATGACTAATGTATGTTATAGATGAATCGCCCTGTGTGGAAAAAACATATATTTTTGTACCTATTATGAAACTGAAGGGTACTTGAAGATGCACTAACAACGGCTCAGTCTCGTAATGAACATCATTCGCTTCCTGAACTCCTTGCTCGAGTGATCAAGGTAACTAGTTGTAAATAGTTGAGTAGTACATATAAATAGTTGACAGACAAGCACGTTGTTCACTTGATATTTAGTAAACACCGTGGTCCATATCAATTATCATTAAAAGTGTTAATTTAATGCGCCCCAAAAACCTGGCTTCGCGTAAGCAAGCCTTACGGGCAGTTAGTAGCAGGGCCTCTAGCACGGGCTTCCATTTTAGAGCTATCTTAGCGACACAATTTTAAGGAAACCTTCAGGCGACCTTGGAGTTTCCGGTCGCAAGCCCAGCCCCGCGGCACTGCAAAACTATTTAGCTGTATTGTTAATTACGTAAGTTTACAACTTCAGCAATTTAGCTCGTCGTTATAGTCAAATCTCAGGCACTCGGGTTTGCTCTACAGATGGAGCCACTGGCTCTTAATTAGTAGTGTACATGGCGTGGTAAACTCAAATTTGGAAAGTACCGCATCGCGTTTGTACTACTAATACGCCACTACTACGGTTTGTACTAGGTACTACTGTGCTAGGTTTGGTAACGCCGCACTGTTAAGTTTAATGAGACCAAGAACTATTCAAGTGTGTGTATATAATGCTTTAATTACTCAGATAACAAGATATTACAGCGACGTGGAAGTATGTGTAACATTGTGACGGCGCGGCGGCGGTGTGCGGCAGTGCAGCGCCAAGTTCGGAAGCATGTGAAGCGCGCGGGCGGCGGCGTAATGACGCAAGTTTAGCGCCGACCGCCCGCACACTGGGCCACTGAGCCACCGCCCGCGCAATGTTATCGAGCTCGGTTGATCTTATGTCACAAACAATACATGGTTGGTTGTAGACCTATTAAAAATTTTCGATTTTAATATTTTCTGAGACAATAAATATGTTCTCATTATTTTTTATTAATACACGGTAAACATACAAATTCTTATTATGATTATTTTTTTTTTCAACTAGAGTTTAATATGAAAATCAAACGATTGAGAACATCAACTCACTTTTTATAAATTACGAGACACAATGCCATTGAACAACTATCTGTGTAAAAAGTACATATTTTTTGAAATACCGTAAATTTTGGTGCTCAGATATTCCCGACTTTTAGCACGAAGAAAATAATGTCAATCACATTACTCTACTTGTACTAAAACTATCAGCAGTTTCCTTCAACCTTCAAGAAGTCGTAAATGGCAATCTTCCCGAGGAGCTCGCAAGACTGCGACGAGCGCGGTACAAGTTGATCCGCAAACTATTACGGCGATATCACGCCCCGGTAACGACCGACGCGACGTGTCGCTAATGTATCGCTCCGAGACCCCCGGCCCTCACCGGCACACGGCTGCCATCTACTAGGTTCCTCATTAGTTCAAGGTACTTAATAAACGTATTCCGGTACATTTATTACTAATGTCAGTTTTTAGTGTCGATCGGAATTTGCGACCGTTACTTTCGAAAGTTATCCCTGGCGGGAAAAACAAAAAGAAACTCTATCCCATCGGTCTTTGAAATTCATTGAAGAAATGTTTCATCGATGTACGTATAAAATAGGATTGTGTATTTTTGTAATCATTTTATTATTTTAGTAAGACGCGGTCATTCTTAATAACGTAACAACGACGACGGTTTTCTCATTAACGTAAAAGTTAATTGATAATTATGACGGAAAAAACACGCTCTGGACTCGGCCACGGTGTAAATGTCGTCGGGTTAGGTTAAAGTAATGGAGTAATATTAAATAAATGTGATACGATAATCAGCCATCCAAACTAAATTGATTGGCCACAATTACGGCAGCATTATTTAATATTGTATCACCGACGATACCGCCCCACATACAAGGACGTGATCGGTTTAAAGATAATTATGTCATTATAATGTAGCGACGCGGCCCACTGTGCAGGGCATTCGTTAAAAATATTATTTGTCGGTTAAAACGGAACTTTAATCGAGTGAAATATTCATCCGGCGCTTATGAATAAAAAAGTTTGTTCACGCCGCCTCTAAAATGTTGAGTTGTAACTCGATTAAAATATATTTGCGAGCGCATGAAAATGCGGTGCGATGGCGAATGCGGGGGTGAGGGCGGCGGGGGGGAGGGGGTTGGCTGCGGGTAGTGAGGGCGGAATGCATGACACGGCGCATCACTCGAGCACCCTTTGTTCTGAGCGGTTTGTGATACAACTTGATAAAATACTTAAGCCACTTTAACACAAGCAAGTTCTGAATCGTTTTCTTTGGGTACAGCTTAGTTTCAGAATGTTGTGTACAGATTGCACTCATACGCTATGAAACTATGACGAATTTTGTTTCTAAACGATCTTAAGCTTTTTAATCAGTTTAATATATTCGCCCTTCATCTTTGTCCTTGTTAATGTTCCGATTGAATTCATGTCACGAATCTTGTTTTGTAACTATACGTATTAAGAGTATTTTTCGCATAAAAGTCGTATTCTGTGGTCTCCATAATGTGTGTAGATAATAATATAATGTGTGTAGATAATAATATAACGTAATGTGTGTACTAAGAGCAATTTCATGTAACCCAAAGATCTAAGAATTCAAACCCTTTGCTTTGTTATAAACTCAAAATCAGAGCTTTATTATTTGTAGGAAAGTGGGTACGAAACAGGTTTAGATATTCACTACTTTATTACTAACAAATAGGTACTTTGAGAATTGTATATTTAGATAACGTAGAAGCCAATGTTCCAACGTCCGCTAATGTGCCATTTGTAATTCGTGAAAGCACGCTACGCTCAATCTTCATAAAACCTCAATATCACGTGAACCGCAGCGTAAACCCGCGAGACTTATGTCAGACACGAAGGAAAAGAAACGCCATTACGGGCCGCGCTCCTGAGACCTCACCGCAGCTCCCCGCGATGTTATCGCCGAGGAAAACGCTCACCTCCGAATAAGTGAATCGAATTGAATTAGACCAATCACAAAACACACTCGTAATCACATGTGTCGCGCTCCATAAACTAGTCTCCAAGTGGCGTTATTAGCGGCCGGTAACTGCCGCAAGCGACGCGCGGGGCGCGGGCGGGTGGACCCTGTGCCGCGGGCATACGGGCGATATTCGCGCGCGTGCGCTATTAGCATCGCATGCCGCGCGCACATCGGCTCATGTAATAGAGAGCTTGTTCCGTATAATTTGCGCGGTTGTGGCTAAATCACTCGCCGGCGGCTAAGCGCCCCCGGGCACGCCACGCTCGCCAAATAAAATACAAAAACTCGTTATCCGCCATCTATAGCTTACATTTGACCGTTATTACGGGAATTTGTATCGAGTGCGGAGTGCGCGAGGCGGGTGATCAAAAACTAGCGGCGAAGTGGCGCAGCGAAACGTCTCGGGCCACGTTCTGTTGGAATTTTAATGAACCTTTTGCAAATTACTGGTAAATACCGGAAGATTAATTATACGGCAATTTTTGTCGTTTACTTCGGTAATGTCGGAATTTAAAATTAATTTTACCGCGTTGCATAGCTATAGCATCTGCCTTATTCAGGTTCAATTTCAACTGTCGAACCTCGTAACGTATTATCTAAAGATTGCCGTGAAGAAATTTCAAGGGACAAAAAACCTTTTATGGAACAAAAAACAATATTATTTTACGAAAAGAAATGTATCCATCGCCGCGTAAAATCTACGAAAGACAGTAATTACCGTCAACGGCCGAGTTTCGTTTAACAAAAGAAAAGAACTGGGAATGTTCTGCGACTGAATAAACCACTTGATCATTATCTGCGATCGCGGCGGGGCGCGGCGCGGCGCTCCGTTACCCAAAACAATGTCGGCCATTGTTCCGGCCGCGGCGACGGAACAAACAAAAGGTTGTTCCAATAGTTTGTTCCGCTCGCCGTGACCTTCGCTTGTTATTGCTCTTTTGTTGGCGCGTGCGCCCGCCGCCGCCGCCGCCGCCGCCGCCGCCGCCGCCGCCGCCGCCGCCGCCGTAGGTTTGACAACCCTTGAAAAAACACTTTTTTGCTTACATTTTGCATAAAAAGGTTTAATTATTGTGATAACCAGTCGCCGAAGTTAGAATTTAATCGTGTTTGTATTATCATAACCATATTAATCCCTAAATTGAGTACTGTTCTAGGTCGATCGCAGTAGTCCTGGACAGCATCGGAAGGGTGGTGCTGTGTGCTCGTTTGCTACTTTAATTTTAATTCCATAAAAAATCGAACACAGATCCTAAATTTGACCATAATGACTTTACGATCACTAAAGTTCACTAAACTTCAGTTTCTTATTACTCTCATTCTGCTCTCATTAATACCAATGACATTTATGTTTGAGTTTCAACTGTCTACTTTTTATGTTCAAGCAATCAAGCTTAACATCTCGTGGTGAACGACCAAACATTCCTTGTGTTTTATCCAACTGAAGTCTGAATGTTTGTTGAAGGTGCATTGTGTAAAGAAGTTTAATTAATGGCACCCACCGTAAGTACCCACCGTAAGTACCCGCTGCGCTACACGAGAACGTCGTTAAGGTTTTTGCGGCCATGAATGAGCTGCGATGCGTTTTTGCGACCCTCACCCGTGAACAGCTTGAGTACATCGAGTTGCATGTCGGAGATACTTACGGCCACAGTTTGTTGGTTGCTTTATGATCCATCGCCTCACTGTATGTCTCAATAATTGTACCATTTACGTGGATAGCCTATAAACCATACGAGCCCTCTGATGTTTAGTAATCGTCCATAGACATCAGCAACACCAAAGGCATCACTGACGCATTGTCAGCCAAAAAAAATAAAGACCTGATTCTCATGTATCCTTTCGGAAAACAACTAATCGTTTGGCAGCTGACTCGAGCAAGCGACCTCTGCAAAAAGGGACCGAGCGCCGAGTGGCCGTAGCCTCGTCTGTTGAGGGTTATCTTGGGCTATTTCCTAAATACCTATTATTATTTTACAACGAATTATAATACGTATTAAATAGCAATGTAAATTACCTAAAAATAAATAGAAGTTAAAAGAACATTTAGTATGCATAGGAAACGTACGCGAGCGCACATTATACAGTTCGTTACATTATTATGATACGGTCGCGGCGTCGGGGATTTTAATGTAAAAATCACCATGTATTTAATCAAAAGCTGCGGTAATACAGTTTTAATGATATTCCAGTGAATATATAAATGTTGGCGAGAAAAATAAAAGCTGGGGTAGTGCGGGGTGCGGGGCGCGCGGGGCGCGGGGTCGTTAGTGTTGTCGGTCGCTCGTCGGAAGCCGCGGTCGCAGCCACTGCTACATTATGATCCGAGTCATTCCAATTGAAACTTTTCCAGCTGTTACAAATTAAGCGGTTTTTTCAATACACTACATATTTATGTAATTTTGATTGTTGGATTAAATTCTAAACAAACATTGGTAGCTTGTGTCACTCGCAAACAATAAACAAGCGAGCCGAGGGTTCAAATGAAGTGGCTGGAATAGATGGGCCATAAACCCTGACTGCTGATGTTCTTGCGACACAACAAATGCAAAACATTTCAGATACCTTCAACGATTTTAGTAATCACTGGCCTTTTGAGAATACTGACAAAACATTGGCAATATATTGTGTGAATATATAATTATGCATAAACTATCGTCGGTTAGTTTAATAGCTAAAACTGACAGCTAGTTAATAAATCGTCCCGTCGGGGCGCAGGTAATGTGCAAAGCTTGAATTAATAACTAAGCTCCGACCACTCCGCATAATTAATTATACATCTTTTATGCAATTTTAAAATCATAAATTAAATCGATCGAGCACCACACCGTTGCGAGCGTCGATTCATTTTGATTCCGAAGTAAAACTATTGAAATGTATAATTTTATTTCGTTTTCCGCCCGCGGGCGACCCGCCGACCGGAAAACCGCTGCAGTCGATTCAGATTTCTTCTGCGGAGCGAAAAGCTTTTAAACCAAACAAAGGTCGAATCCAAAAACCGTAATTTCGAACGAATTGAATTTTAAAAATTAACAGATGTGACGAAATCGCTCGTGAAAATTTCACGATGCGCCGGAAAAAAGGAAATTTTCATAGGGATCGCAATCGAAAAGTTAAATTAAAATCAATTTGCGTTCGGCAGCGGGGGGACAGGGAGTGGGGACAGGGGTGGACATAGGACGGTGCAGTGGAAACGCCAATTAGCCATCAAATATGCAAACTGCAGGAGCTGCAAGTTTTAATTTGCGTGATTGAAGACGGCACGTCACCCTGCCGCCGCCCGCCACACGTAATGACGCGCGCCCATGACAAAATTACAGTTGCAGCTACCAACGTTTATGTATTACTGAACTAAGTTTGCCACGGTAATTTTATGGAAGACTACGTAATGATAACTATTAAATGAGACATTATGTAGTGTGGCCTCGAACGGAAATAAGTAGTTCAAAACATACGCGTTACTGTGACTAATAAAGCAAGTAATGAAAACGTAAAAAGTAGATCCCAAGGTACATTATCACATTATCAGCTTCTTATTAATATAATCAGGTGTATAATAATTAAAAATCCTTTCTTATTAACTCCCGGTTTTTTTTTCAAATTAATGTTTGAGGTCTACAGACGCATGGCCCTTTAATTCTCATGATAATGTATTGATAAATTCATTATACGTATATAACGCGGCTTACCTCTCGTACTGTTTTGTCGGATTCGCCCGACTAGTTTCGAACCGATTCCGAGGTTCGTCATCAGGAGCCACCGGCGACGAGAGCTCGCTTGTGACTGCGATCAAGGGCGCGGCGTGCGCGCTTCGTCATCGATGGTCGGCCGGTCTCGTCGGTTGAATTCGTGTCGCTTTCGTCGTCGGTCGGGTCATGCGATAATTGCACTGCGCTAGGCTGGGTACACACCACGCTCACGGTGTCAAGTTCTACGACGTGTGACACATACGCATTTGGCAAAGCACCTAGAACTGGTTTCCAGGCCTGAGGAACATTCCACCCACCATCTCGGTTGTAGTTGGGCCGACGACTTATCTCAATGGCTTCCCTTATCTTGCGTGGAATCATGTACTTCTCCTTCGCAAGTACGGCAGACTTGTCAAACCGTATGAGATGAGTCGTGTTCTCACTGAGAGCGTGTTCGGCTATGGCTGATCCTCTGCTGTCCATATTCTTAATGCTGCGTATGTGATATCTCAGTAAGTAAGCCGCGTTATATACGTAAAATGAATTCAAACACTCACGAATCATTCAGTACTAAAGTATTGATAAATCTTGTTCGTATGAAAAATAGTCGAATCGAATAATTTTTAACAAGCTACTAGCAAGAGTAACTCATTAGTTTACCATGCCGGTCCTGTCCAGGCAACACTAACCAGGCTGCGGTGCAATATCTAGCAGAAATTAATTTCACAAAAATAGTTAGTGTTTTGTTGTAATGTATGTACGTCCAATTATTTATATTTGTTATACTTTATAGTCATGAAATAAAATGTTTGCTATTTTTCCTCGTAATATGAGAAGAAAGGTTTTTTATTTCACGTAAAATACTATTTATATTCATAATCTGTTTCAATTCCACAAAGCCCAAGAAGTTTCTTCGTTTTTTGATGCTCTCTGGAATAACGATCATAAAATATGGCCGGATACATAAGTACGACCAGGAGGGTCGGGATTCAAAACCTACCCGCACTTCTCATCCTAAAAAATTATTAGTGCAGTTTATCGATTTGTAAGTGCCGAAGTGGAGGATTACGAGCTCTCACATAGTGAGTTAAGACCCTAGAAGTCAAACACACTGCACACACATTGTGGTCATAATAGAAATACTTAATTTTACTTTGACTTTTACACATCTTTTATTCGAAAGTTCGTATAAAAATGAAAGAACTAAAAGCGAAATTGTTACAAAAAAATTCGACCTCAAATCTGGTAGAATTTTGTTCAGTGAGCTTCACGACTCGACCGCTGAACAGAGACCCTTCCCCCCCTCCCCGCGCCGTCCCTTCGCCCGCCTCTCCACAAGGCTACTGTCACAAAATCTCTCAACGCAAAGGGATTAAACGTTTCACATGCGCTTTTGTTGCATGTTCCTCTTTATTTCTTTATGGCCGTGTTCGTAGATTTCCCTGCCTAAACCAAAAGTTCTGAACTGATGTCCACCTGCCTCCCCGCTCCCCTCACTCTAGCTTTATTGTGAACGCGACTCACTAGTTGAAACTACATCACCTTAGCGTGTATTTTGTATCAATTGGTCACTACATCGTCTTCTCATAAGTAGATATGATAAAAGGTTTGTATCTAAATGTAATCTCGTATCGTTAGTTACGATTAGGTAGGTACGTTATTATAGTATCCAATCCATTGTTAGCTTTGATGTTAATTGCATCGGCATTAATGTTGTGGATCAAATTCAGTACCTGCACTGGACAGCAGTTCATTGTATTAATAAGAATTAAGACACTGTAGGAATGTAGGTAGCACACCTAGCGACAACAGACGGGCACCGATAGGCATCAATGGTATGCAATCTTGATTTGATAGATGATGAGACAGCAAAAATATTGCTTTTCATAAAACTCTGACATCGTCGCCTTCATGATATCATATCCCCTGATTGTCTCAAAATTCATTTAGTCAATTGGTTTTGCGATGATGCAATTATGGGTTGCGATAATTATTAGGTATTCATTATTTCAGAATAGGAGCACATTTTGATTTGCTACAACTTCTTGTGTTTTCATATTTGTTTTGCGTTCATCAAGCTATCATATGAATAGTATTTTTTCACTGGTACAAGATGTGTGTTCATTTAGCCTCTTGAGGTGTAAGTACAAGTATGAACAGTGCACGCTCCAGTTTCCGGGGGCAAATGAGTTTGTTAACGAGCGCCGGCCGGCCGCATTGAGACGACTCGAGTCGCGCCGGTCGGTTGGTATCACTAATCACTGCACTGTCAGCTGTCATGGCTACCAACATACAGAGAAGGGCAAATGTAATCATCTTTATAGATTACGATTATATTTCGAGGTCTGAAAATACGCCTGCTCTGATAAGCACTTATTGTAAAAATGTAGGTAGTATGTTTTTATCGGAGGCATTCTTGTGCGCTTTTTTAAGCATGATTATTAGCTATTTTTAAGCATGATTACGTTTTGTGCAAAAACTTGAGGAAATTTTAATTTGTAATCATGATTTATATTATATTTATTTTTCCCGGCTCTGTCAACAGCAATATGGACGCACGTCGGAGGGGAGTCCCCTTTCAATAAACACCGCGAGGGTGTCTCCGCGTTGACGTCACTTACACTACTCCACCACTCCGCCACTCGTCTTTGATAACATTTTATTTGTAAAGGGTTACATTACTAACAATATATGTCGTTATACGATGACTCCTGCGACGGCTGCTCGTGATGAGTAGGGATTATTACACTATTTGTGGCACAAACTTTAATGCATAACTGCATTAATGCGTAGATAAAAAAAGCATATACATAGGACGAGTAGATCAGCCATTAAGTACGAATAATAATTAGTTCAGCGAAGGCGTCACCGTAGATTTTAGCCAAAAAGGAAATGTTACTATTTCTTTCAGTTTTCTCATAAAACCTCCACTATGTACGATAACTATATTACCTAATTGTATTAGGAGGTGATATAAAATCCAGCGATTTCAAACAGTAAAGAAAATTTATTGTATTATTATTCAGTGTTAGGTGTAATAAAAACAAGAATGTAATAACCATTAATTTAGTTAAATACACTGCAAGTATGTATTTGTTAAGCTCTGGTCTCTAATTTTGAGTTTATTTGTGTGTATCTCTAATTTCGACATATTTGGAGTATAAATTGCATAACGTACAGTTAGTAAAATAACTTACTATTGTCATCTTATGTCAGTATGTAGACTTATCCTTACTAATTCCTTATTCCTTACTATATCGAAAAGTGTTTGTAAAAACCAAGTTCGAAATAAATCATTTCATATCATTTCATTTCTTATCTATATACTATATTATACTATATACTATACTATATACTATACTATATATACTATATACTATAATATTATAAATGTGAAAGTGTGTTTGTTTGTTTGTTTGTTTGTAACTCTTTCACGTCGCAACATGGCTATTATATGGTATGGTTTATGTGTGTGGGGATAGTTAGGAGGGTGGAGAGTGACGTAGGCTACTTTTTACCGCGGAAAAACATCTCATTCCCATGGGAAGATCGATGTTTTATTAGTTGCTAGATATCTATTTACTTACGGGTACCGAAGCGAAGCGCGGGCGGTTCTCTAGTAATAATATAACTTTTTACCTACAGTAAGTTCGCCCTTGTAATGTAAGTAGACGTTAAGTGTAAGTAACGTAAAATGTGTATTATTTTTTCTATTGCATCATTACTAAGCTGAAGTGAGTACGTAAAAAATAAGCTTTAAGGGCTGTAACATTCGAGCAGCCAAGGAATATGCATGTCATTCAAATTTAAGTAAATATTTTTGTACAGTCGTTATCGCTAAAATAATGATATCTGTCACATTATTTTCTATTTAATCTTTTTAAAATCACTAAAATAAATTTATAAAAAGTGCAAATTTTACGAGGCAAATTTAAAATGTCGAAACGCAACGCCATTGGTTAGACATCGGCGTGACGTCTTCCTTCGCGATGGACATGTCAAAAACATACTAGAACTAGCTGTTTTCATTTATATTTCAGTTAATTTGATTGCTTTCAGAGTTTATCGTATACTTCTTGCGTGATTTTTGTTTGTTAGTGATGTGTTGAATGACTAACAATGTCTGAAAGTGGATCTCAAAAGGCACAATCGGATAATCTTCCGATAATTGATTGTTTGCGCCTACAGTTACATTCACTGACGTCAAATTGCTTTGAAAACTTGTGCAGGCGCTCGCAATAATGTCGGTAGTTTGTGTGGTGAAAATTATATTTTACCCGCGACTTACGTACATTCGGACTCGAACATTCTATTAACGGAGCGCACAGTGAATAAGCTTTCTCACGTATTAAATTAAATTAGATGATAATTGTATTTGCAAAGTCCAGAATTAAGCCCATTGTTCATCATCACATCATCTTTTATTGAGCACCAAGCTCCAGTGTACTACTGTACATAGATGCTTTCATGATGAGTTCGTACTTCGCCTCAAATAATGATTTTACATCAGCTGAAATCAGGGGAGTCAAAGCTGCAAGGTGAGGAAGTGATAGATATTTAATTTAGGTACATGGTTCTCGTACAGTTTTTCTAAGTAATTCATAAAAGTCTTTAACATAACCTGTAAAGATTTAGACGTTTACCTTCTACATACAAATTATATTATATCCTTCATATCACATTTTAGGAATAAATGGTTGTTAATAAATAAAACCGTGTTTGGGAATACTTTATAATCAAATCTGTTTTTATCCCAGATCTGAACGAGAATCTTACAACAACTTTTTAGGGATTGTACTTTTGTTATCCAAATTAAACCAAAACTATTAATATTTGGTAGAAATAATTATTTTCTTCTTACGTTAAAATGATCTTCGCAACAGTATGCAGTGCTTTTTGTAGATATAATATCTCTTTTCACAATTAAACACCAATTTTTCTTATATAAGCATCCCATGGAACATGAAAAAATACTTTGTCCGGCGCGTTCCATCTCGTATTCTTGCACATATGTAGGTACAATACAGTACTTAAAATAAGGTCTTCGGTTTCCATCCATACTTCCGTTTATGAAATTAAACTAGAAAACGTAAATTTAATACTATAAAATACTCTTTCTCAACCTCGCTCATAACCACTTGTTAGTAAACAACTCCAACCTGACGAACGATGACGTCACCATAGAACGCGCCAAAAGGGCGGCGTTTGAATCGGCTTTATGTCACTGCAATTTTCATTAATTAATTTAAAATAAATTTGGACTTTCCCATGACTCGTATATTTTTTTACGGTATTATATTAACATAAATGAGCTATAAAAACAATAAAAAAAAATCATGCATATTCCCTATTATTAAAAATGAGAGCCGGTATCTGGCGAGTGCCCGCAGCCTCGGTCGCTAGATCGTGCTCTTTACATCGAATCCCTTTCCGTTCCATTCGCTTTCAATATGAGACTTGAAAGCCGAGTGCTAAGACATTTAGTGAGGAGCGAATTCCTCGCCGCCATTCGCCCTTTCATAGCCCTAAAGGAATAACCGGTGAATGTGTTGAAGTGGGGCAAGGTCGCGTTTTACGATTATCAGGCGAGAGGCCCTCGCCGGAGACCATCTCTAATCAAATGTAAATCAACCGGGTTACCCCTTTAAATTGAATGCCGCATACATTTTAACCAAACTGTCCTTATTTAAGCGTTTCTTCTAATTAATTGCTACCAAAACGCTTACATTACGAATGTTGAGAGTATTCTCTATTCGCGATAAGTTTCTGATAATGACGTTGCTGTTAGTTGCTAATTCTGATTTTCGGTTATTTTATTATTTCAAAATATCAAATTGGATAATCCAGCTGTAATTTCTAAAATGTAAATCCATCACAAATCTGTGTCATTTGCGGTATACATGTACATAATCAAGGATATTAAATATTATTAATTTAACGACTGTTAGATATTTCAATTTAGAACGGTTACATCGCGATAGCTTAAAGTGTTCTCACTTTATGAACTCGAGAGGCTTTGTTCGGCAAATGTATACACCAAAAATGGCATAAAGTGGATATTGTGAACATAACGTCCGAGCCAATTTTGATAGTAGACTTATTATTGTCATAAAGAAATTGTTTTGAATCCAACTGCAATCCTTTACACGTCTCGACTACACTCGGCCACAGCGAATGCGTCGTACATCAACGTCGCGGCGTCACTCTATACTTATCGTAAAGCCGTGAAACATCTATCACACATACACCACTTTACTTATTTATACTAACTGAAAGGCGTTCAGTAGAAGACGTTAAAGTGAGCGACGCTTCCTTGAGCCCGGGATAGTTAGGAGTTGAGCGGTCGCCGCGAGAGTTAGTGAGCGAGTGAGTTCCGAACCGAACCGCGGGGAAATTGGGAAAGTTGCGCGTCCGCCGCCCCTCCCCCTGTCCCTCGCTCCTCCCCCGCCGTCGTCTGCATGTTCTAACTACCCGCCAAGTTATAAAGTAGCTCGGCTCACTCGATATTCAATAAGTACCTTCTTGAAAATGATGTTACGCGTGTTGCGTCTCCGTGGTAACACCGATGTGATTGATCAGGCTCAACTTTCTTAACACGAAGAATGAAAGCTGTCACAAACGTTGGTCCTGCTCTTACATATTAAAAACAAACAGAATACATAATTATATGTAAGACTGAGGACTTCTTCTGCTTAACAATTCGTTGGAAAGATGTTTTATATACTCTTTCTTAGGATTCGTTACAATATTATCCTCTGTTTTAAATGTTTATATTTATTATGAACATGTATTTATGTCTTTGTGTAATGCTTTTTGTTAGAATGGTTTATTTAAAAATGAATCGCTTATATATTTCCATATAAATCGTATAAAAACACAATGTAGTCTTCATGAACTGAAACATCTGAGATGTTTACTGTTGTTTATATCAAGAGTTCTCAGAAACAGTTAATTACGTAAAATGATGTTAATTCTTATCTCGTAATCCGATACACTTGTTACTTTTAATGTTACTTGTTAATTTTAGGAACTTTTCCGAGAAGTGAACACATGTAATCATATTTATTAACTCCCCAAATGAAATTTTATTGAAATTAAAGTTATGACCAATGGTTTTTAGATTTTTCGTCATTTGATGCCACCGCTCTCAGAAACGCCTCACCCGATTTAAGCGAAGTCATCCTGGTCGGATAGTAAGTTAAAGATGACGTTAGCGTTGTTTTTGTTTCAAACTGTCTATTTTTTATTTCTAATCAAATAGATAAGAAAGGTTCTCTTCACAAAACATGCATTATGGGCTTGTATCATGACACGATTGATAGACGAGAATGCTAAATGAAACTCAGAATCTCGTACTCTCTATATAAACAGTCTATATAAACAAACGGCTCATATATTAATTGAATTTAACGTTTACCATGTTATAAATCCGCATCGTCAACTAATCATTTCCGATAATACTTCTGTAACAATCGGAAAATTAAAAATGCATTATTCAATGTTGACAAAACTACAAAATGCACATCTTCAATATTCACACAAGGAATTCACAATGGACCGCACAAAATATTGTTTCAAATATTCAGGACAATAACGTTCCTACAATAATTACTGGTTCGTCACGGAGCGTCACGCCGGGACACGATAATCCCGCGTCACGGAAAGTCACGTCACCTGGCCCCGGATTGTTCCCCTCCGATCTCATTAATTACTGTGGTCATTTCTTATTTACAACGTCTCATCATCCCTCATTGCAAGCTGTGAGTTACAGGACGAGGCATTACAGGTCAGCTCGCAAGCAGCTTACCTCGGGTTATTACTCGATGTGACGCATAAACTTAATATGGTTTATTCGTCCCTTAGACATAGAAGATCATTGACCCATGGATCCTTTTGCAGTACATATATTATAATTATGTAAATAACATTTTCTGTTAGTGACCGCTGGGTAAAATGTTAAAAAAAACAATACATAGGTCGCGATGGCAAAAACTGCCGACAGATCCGGGAGGATGACTGATGAGCGGCGGGCGGGGCGAGGGGAGGGGAGGGGAGGGGGGGGGGTACACTCAGTAGATAAGGAAGGTCGAGGCTTCTCCGACTAACTTTACTTTTACAGTTTTTCGTTTGGCGATCCATCCTAATTAGGGTGACGGCAAAACGTTAGTACTGATCCCACACATTCATAACTCTACAAACTTCGCGTTTACAAAAACAGTAAAGAACAAAACACTACAATTTGCATGCAATTAACTTGTGTGTATCTCGTGAAGGATGTCCAGGCGGCGGAGCCAGGGAGCCAGGAAATACTCGTAAAGTTACGGAGATAGCAGATCCATGAGGAACTACGGCATTTGTTGTTATAGGTTGTGATGAGGTACCATCGACAACGAATCGAAAAGAAAGAAAGAAAGAAGTTTGTTCACTCAGGAAGTCCTCTCTCTAGCTAGCTGATAAGGTCAGGAGATGCCACAAGAAAGAAGCTTACTCAAATAACTAGCATGCCAGATCCTGTTTAAAGCCTTTGAGATGTTGAAGGAAACTGCAATCGGCTTCCCGTTTCCTCGGGGGCCTCGCAACAGATACATATGAATGGCATGCGCTGGAAAATGTCGACCGTTACTGCAAAAATCAGAACATTTTATATATTTAGGCCATGTACTAAAATTGAATCCGTGTTCCAGAGGTCACACAATAGCTCCATTATTAATTGTCTCGATTCAGAGACTTACATGATTTCAGCAAACCGCTAGACGTCTGCACCCGCCGCCGCCGCCACAACGCGCGGCGAGGACGAGACGTGCCATTACACTTTGTTCACCCACAGCGCTATAAAAAAAAAAGCTAAGCTACAACCCACTAATGGCCCACTACTGAGCACGGGTCTCTCCTCATTACTGAGGAGGCCTAGAGCATACTCCACCACGCTGCTCCAATGCGGGTTGGTGGAGGGGTTAGTGGCCAACCCAGTGTCGAAAGTTTTCAAGCCGCCCGAAAGCCTCCGACATGGCTTAACGACTGCTATCAATCGATAACAACCGGGACCGACGGCTTTACGTGCCCTCCGAAGCACGGAAGCGCTCAAGATATTTTTGCCACTAGCGGTCACCCATCCGACTACCGACCGCGCCCGCTGTTGCTTAACTTTGTCGATCGCTTAGGATCGACGCAAGCCGCCGGGGTATGAGCGCTTCACGTGTTCACCCACAGCGTTATACTCTTGTAAAAATATTCAAAGTATTTTTGGATTCAACTTGCTGGCTATATTGTCTCGTTTTAGGAACGGATTAATTTTATCTGCAATAGGCAGCGTGAGTAAAGTCATACAATTTTATCCGAGGAACGATGGGAACCTTCGATTGTATGAACACAGATAAGCGGCGTGCATAAAAATAATATTGAATGTGGCAAGGTGTAAAGCCAGCAGGCGAACTAATCCCAATCTAGATCGTAGTACCTTCCCCTTTCACCTTGTCCCCCGCCGTCAGCACTCAATCACCGCGGGATCCTCAGTACGTCGCCCGCCCGTAAACTTGACATCCGAGTTTGGTCGCGAATTATACCTCTGGTGCCGCGCTCAAACTGTAATCAGATCATGAATATGTATGAAATCGCAGGACATTAATTACTCATTACGAAAGCAGATGTAATACAGTTACATTCGTAATGAGCTATTAATAAACTTTCATGAACGCTGTAATCAAAGCGTCGTCGAAATCTGTTTCGTATATACCGCGTGGCTATGCCCCAAAAAGACGGAGAGAAAGTCAAAAGATTGGTTAATTTATTGATATTAATTACAGAAATTAATTACCATTTATAGCAATCTTTAGCGGGGCTTGTTTACCACGAGGATCTCGGTCATAATTCAACTGTTTTCGTGAAACGTTTCTAAACTGTCGTTCGAAGCGCGTAGTATTTACTTAAGGAAGGCGATTATCTCCGGGTGCACGACTCCAAGACGCGAATGACTGAGCCGCGGAGAAAGCGGGGGTAGGGAGGGGTGAGGTATGCTACTGTAAGTCAAGTTTCGGGTTTTGCCGACCGCAACGACATCGAATGTCGCCGTTTCTGCGAATTTGAAGATCGTATGGATATGAATAGTGTAGTGTTCAACTGATTTTAACAAAATAAAGATTTATCTATAGTTTTCGGTTTTTCAAACTTCACTCACGTAAGTGGTAATTATTCCATTGCAATGATAATGAGATTGTCTGAAAGTTGGTAAAACTTTTATTAGTATCACGTGCAGAGGATGGCCTGCGGCCACTTTGAACATATTTAAGCGAGTTTCGGCGCAGCGGAGCGGACCAATTGAGTTAGCGACGAGTGACTAATTAGGTTAACGTGATGCTTAAGATTTCATATTACATCCCCCCTCCCCCCGCGCTCCCCCCTGTGTTCCCCCTCCGACGCCGTGTCAACTTACATTTGCTGCGGCAATTATGTTAAGCGCATTTACTGAGCTCTTCTCTCCTTCAAACTTATTATCCAAAATGTACATTTTTCTCGTCGGTCCGCTTTTAAATGTGTGTCACGTTTAAGTGAAACAGTACATTGAAAATATTCTCAGCCGAGTTCTCCATCTCAGTTTGGCGAGAACCTAACTACCTACGGTCGATGAAAGCTTTATATTTTATCTGAAATATGATGAAAACACTGACGTCACGGTTCGATCTCGACTGTTAAAGATTAAGTCCACTATATTAGCAATAAGATTATCCATGTATCTTGTTGATATGGTGCCGATAATAGGGAACCGGTAATTTGGTTCTTTAGCAAACAATAATAATTTAACAAGCTTTAACAGAACTGTAGAAAACCGATTCACGGAATATTTGTAGATATGATAATATACCTATCTATTAAACCATGCCATTCCGAAACACACTCTATTCCGTTACTCGTAACAACGTTGTCGCCAAAACACGTTCAATGACACCGCAGTGTTGCGGACGGTCGATGCCGGATACAGTTTCGTGTCTTGCGAGCTGAGACGCTTACAACGCGAGCGCTATGAATAGCGCGGCGCGGCCGGTAATACATTTAAGGCAGTCGTATTGACGCAGGCCGCGGGGCCATTAGCGGGCTTTGTCACAGCGCGCGCTCTATCACTCTAATCAAGCAATAACTTCAATCAACGACGGAGCATTAGTACTATTAACTTGTCAGGTAGTTCCTCAACAACCCAGATGAGATATAGGATTAGTTTTCGTAGTCTTCAGTCGTGTTTGTTGAAGTTTATCGTGGCGCATTAGAGAAAACAGATCAAAGTATATTTCTAACTTCTATTCTGTTATTAGCTGATCCATGTTTTGATGGATGTAATAAAGTAAAATTAAAGACCTCACGACGGTAAAATGTAGGTATATTTTGTGAAAATTTTTATATCTGTTATTCCCTCTATAGAAATATCTTGAGCTTCGGCGTGTATCACTGAAAACTCCGTCCCGAATATTTTTGCATGCAAAATATAGTTTTGGCAAAGAAAAATATTCCTCGAAGGCACCCAGGACCGCCGTGCTCCATATTTTTAACATGTTGTTGGAATCCTGTATAATGAAATGTGTAACGGTTAAAATTACTTTACCGGGTTCACCTTTAAATGGACTTGAGTTTGACTACAATAAAATATAACTCACAAGATAATTACAAACGTGTTGTTTTGTCGTGTTTTAAACGATAAATTAGACTAGATAAGTAATACATTAATTATGGTACTATAAAAAAGCGTGAGTGGCATAGAACACTCACTTACAAAATTATATGGTTGCACTTTAACTGCGACGCTTGCACATCTGTCATACTTCACCTGACACCTTATCGGCTGCAATTATTAAAATTGATTAACCAATAATATCAATAAGCGAGCGATAAGAAATTTCGTTCCAATAATATAAGTTTTTAAAAATATTTTCAACACACTTGCGAGGAAAAAAACAATTAGGTATCGACATTTTTCAGTCACAAATCAGCAAATTATAAACGAACAAATGTTTGCACAAAATGGCGCGGTTTATTTGAATAACTATGCGCGAGCAGGTTAAGTCCAGAGGCACCGAACATTCAGCCACAATATATTAAACTAAATAATTATGTATTTCTAATAAGAATTTACGGTAATTAATGATTTAAAATATTGTATTTTTTAAATGCTTTAATAGATAATTAGATGAAGTATAATCTTATCATATCAGATTTTGACTAAGTACAACAAGTTTATTTATTTACAAAATAACAAATCTTTTGGTAACAACCTCTTTACGGATATTAAAAAAAAGTGGAATAAGAAAAACACTATACTCGGATTTTTAATTAGATTCCAGATTTGACAATTTCAGTGTTGCAACGTTATGACAACTACTAAATAGTGACGTTGCCGAAATTATTCGATACGGAAATGGAATATTTCCGACTCGATTCCTCTCGTTTATATATAGTAGCATCTAAACAACTACTACTTTAACAGAAACTAAGTATATCACGAAATTAAATATTTCTGAACGCATAATTTAGTTATGACAATTAATTGAGGATATGAGAGTTTTCTTTAATAATTGTGTGTGAAATTAATAAAAAAATGTGATTCTGAGGGAACATGAGAAATAAAGCAAATTGGTGTATTATGGTTATATTTTATTTCATAAAACGTCTCGGTCATCGCTATCGCTATCAAAACAAGTAAACAACAAAACAAGTAAAAGTAACAACAACAACGTAACAAAACAACGTAATAAAACAAAGTAACAAGTAACAAACACAACGTAACAAAACTTAAACAAAAACCAACAAATTAACAAAATAACGATTCGCAATGAGACAAGATATTCGTGCTGTCAGACTGGGAGAATGAAGACGAATGACAAGATAAAGAAAATGGCGGTAGCTGCACGAGCGCGCATGGGTTGCCAATACAGAAATCTATCTCGGCTCTTTTATTATAAATTTTTATTTTTAATATAAAAATAAAAAATATTTACTTTTTATAGAATAAAGCAGTGGTTACTAATTATTAAATAATTATTTTGAATAAATGTATTTGTTTCAATAAAAAAAATTACAAAATGATTTTAATAATTGGCACACCAATATTACAATATTACAAGTAAGTAATGATTAATTTCACCTTTCTGTAGCAACTGGATGACTAAAAAATTATAATGTGCAATTTAACGTCGAATAAAAACAACCACTAAGATAACAATTATAATAACTCCATTTCTTATCCATTTTTAGGAAAACTATCTTATTTGTGTATTATAAATGTCATATTGCTGCCAAAAACAACTGCGTTCCGAGTGGTCCGATGTGTTCCGACATTTCATGTATATGAACGGTGTCTATGTGTGCGTTGCTTTTGCGCACTTTGTATGAAGCTTTATATCTGTGTATTATCTAATTTGTAGTTCATATAAGCTAATAGCAGGTTATGTGACGTGGTATCATTATTTTACAAAATGATAGTAGCTAATGTCCAATGAGGAATCGAATTATAATTCAGAGTATAAAAGCATATATTATGTGCCGGTGTTTAATATTTTTCGTTTACTATATAATTTTGAATAAATAACCTTTCCGTATTGTTCTCTGATTTTTATTATATTTTATTAAAACACATTATAATAGACATATCGAGTAAAGAAAAATCGAATAATCAAAACATCGTTCGTAATCGTGTGAGTAATCTTTATTATTGAAAAGCTGGCAACATAATTTTGAAAAGTGACATTAGCTTATGTCAAATCTGGAATCTAATTAAAAATCCGAGTATAGTGCGGCAATGATAAAAAATAATAATAAGTTATAATAACAATGGATACGATACTACGATACCTAACTATATCTCAATGAAATAGGTACATTAAATTATAATTACAAACTAATAAACTATCATAAAATACGGGGAAAAATATATACAATTTATACACTCAACTTTTTATTTAATTTTATAAAAACTTTATCGTATTTTAATTTGATGTTGAAATTGAATATTATTTTTTTATATATTTTTTTAAGTTAAATTTCAATATTTTAATTGAGTGATTGATTAATGTAACACAATATGTTGATTAATGTAACATGGATTCTATGCAGTATTAAATTAAATTAAATTATAATAACAAAATTTTATTGCATGCTATCAGAATTTAATCGTATTTTAATTTTAATTTTATGTTGAATTTGAATATTTTTATTTTTTTGTGTTGAATTTGGATATCATAATTAACTTATTGATCAGTGAAATAACATGGATTCTTTCAGTATTTATCTAATATTTTTTATCATAATGTAAGTTATTTATATTTTGTACCTTAAAATGTCAAATAGAATGTGATACTTACTAGGACATCAAAGTGTGTATACAATTTTGTGATATGATTTTAGTGTGATACAGCAATTCTTTATAATAATAATAATAGTATAATTTATTAAAATGTAAGAACGTGATGATAGATAGTGACATTATAATATTATAAATATTGTTACCTAATTTCTAACCCGTAACTCACATGACATGTTTGCTGTGCCCTATCAGGGTCATGTTGACACTATGTACCTAATACTAACACCTGAATGTAACACATGTTTTAAGCAAATAAATAAATATGAAAATATGAAAATATGAAAAGTAAAACGCACTAGTGTGTAATAAACCGCATTCCGGGCGTAAGACTAAAGAAAAAATAGCAACTATACGAGCAAGTGTGTTGAAAAAATATATTTCGAACTCGAGCGTAATTAATAATTAATAACTATAAAATATAACACTTATGCCTACTTAACTAAAGTTAGACAGATATAACAAAAGCTTAAACAGTTATCTTTGCAAGTCAATTCATGTGCAGTTGCGAAGCGTATAATAATAAAGCATCTCTTGAATTATACGGGCGGCGGCGGCGGTAACAAGCAGACGAGCTACGTAGCGGATCTCGTAGAGCTAATGCTACGTAATGCTACGTAATTAGCTACGAACACCTCGTAGACGCTCGTTTCGAACTTTTACCGCTACAATACTTTAGCTGCAATTTTCTTTGATTTACAGTAATGATCGTTGGCAGTTAACGGAAATAAATTGTGTCCACGTGTTGGGTACTGGCGGCTCCATCCTTGAGTGCGAGCCAACCTTTGCTGTGCTACCTACAAATTATTGCAGTGCACTGCTGACTAGAACAGTCACGAAAAGACCCCTTATTAGTGACTTTACGGTTCTAAAAATGGTTAACTTCATGAACCAATTAACCATCATCTATGATATATGTGTGCATTTGGTGTGCCAGGGGCGCCATCCATAATTGAGTCCAAGCCGATGTCCCCCATTAGATTACCGTAACAAGCTCCCACTGTTCATAAATCATAAGCAATCCCCCCCCCACCCCGCCCCGCCCCGCCGCCGTCCTCCGTCTAGACGCAACACTTGTAGCGCATTACACGGAACAGCACATTACTCATTTTAATTCTGCGTCACCCGCTCTGCGAGGTGCAAGTAGATAAGTAACGTCGCGAGCTATGCGATTGATGCGATGCTGCCAGGTATACGATACGCGAACTAGCGGCGACAGTGTGTTTGAGAGCGTTTTGATAAGTCCCGATATAACATTCAAATTACTTTTTATAACAAAATTTGCCTTGATGCATAGCTAATAGGCAAAGTATAGCAATATAAGTGATTTCATTTGTTTAGATATTACTGTAAGACATTCCCATCCTATCTGCCACCCACAGCTATTGAGACCGACTTAGAACAAAACTTAAATGGGGACTAGAATGTTTAGTCTAGTTTGACGAATGTGTTAGAACATTACATTAGTTAGTTTGTCATCAAATAATAATAAATACTGGGGCAGGCTCTGCTAGTGATAGTTAGTAATAGTCAAATTAGTAATTTTTAGTAAAAGTCCCATTCTAATTAGATAACCGTTGTTGATCTTGAGTACCGAGATGGTCGCCTCCAAAAAGTGTAACCTGCCCGAGACAATAGTAATAGTAAAGTGATATTTTGATCTTACTAGGGCATGCTCCAAGATGTATTGTAGTGAATTGTGAGGACAATGAGCACTGAGGCGGGCTCTCAGAGCGCCCGCGGCCAGCGCTTTGTGCGCGCGTGAGGGCCGCCCTCACACCGCCCTCACACCGCCCTCACACCGCGCCGAACAATGTTACACCGTGACACTCACGGGACCTATTGTATCACTGTGTCACGTCAAACTTAAAAAGGATGTGTTAAGCTTGTTAAGGTGAATTCTTTCTTTAGATTGTGGGTCAAACTTTGCATGTGCAATGCTCTCGTCGTCTTATCGATAGGATGTAATGACGTTGATAAAGATAAACGATGGTGAGGTATAAAGATTAGCGGTGATGAGGTATACCAAATAGTGTTTTACTTTTTTCGAGTTCTCTAAAGCTCTCAATAACGAAGATTAATTACTGTATACAACACTACAAAAAGTTATTATGATCAAGATAAGGTAAACAAACAAAAATGGAAATAAACGGCTTTTATCGTACTAACAACCAGCGCCCTCATAGAGTATTATAGTGACTATAATGAATAAATGATTTCATTTTAACAGCGTGCAGCAGATATGCAGAAAGCAGTATGCAGCAAATAGCGGTAAACTGTATGTAAAAAATCTTTGATCATTCTGATCCCTAACTTGAAAGTTATCATGTCAGGGTCCGGTAGCCATACGTAACGCGCGGCAGTCGGCCGGCAGCGGCGCGGTAACGCAGCGCTCGTGATTTAGTGGTTCCAGCATTACTTCGTTCGACTTATCCTCGGCTCGGCGCCAACTCGTAAACGGTACGTAACTCGTTTTCCCGCCAGAAACTCAACGAAATGAGACGTAATAAAATATGATATCTGGCGCAGTAGCAATTTTTGTTCATCCGAGATTTATAGGACTGCGACACGCCATAGCGGCTGTGGTTCGGCGGTCGGCCCGCCGCGTTTTTACCGTTCAGTGTGTTCTCACGAACGACGGGCTTCCATGCGTCGTTGTGTGCGAATCTAAGTCACACTCGAATAAGTCGCATGACGCTAATTTTGTGCATTTTTTGAATTCGTTACCTATGATGTCCATGAAAACTAACATGTTGTAATTCATTCTACATACAAATGAAAGGAAATTTTCAATTACCGCAACGAAAACAGAATCTTCATCAATTCAATTTAACAACGCAGTGTTTCTTTTATGTAAGAAGCATGTTCATTTATTTATCTATCTACCTCCAATTGATTAGTAGGTATTCTGTAGTATTTCTTGAGGATCAATTCTGTAATTTTCTTGATGGAAATAACGGTGTAGAGAAATCGCAACTCATATCCTGAAGGGATTCTTCCGTTAGTTTGTTCATATTGTTCTTTAAATGTAAGTAGGTATAAAAATGTTGATGCGACCGTTAGAAATTAAGTGTAGCTAAGTTATTAATGCATAAATGCTTCGCACACACATTTTTGTCACCTACTAGTAGGTTTCTCCTTCGATATTTAATCTGACCATCGTGGAATGATTCCCCGCTTTGCTCGTGGCTTCGTTTTATGGATGCTCTGTGGAGATCCGCACCGGGCGCACGTATTAGCGAGACCTGCAAGTGTTATTATCTAGTACGAGGCGTGTTTAATGACGCTGTTTTATCGCAGCGCCGACTGCTTTCATAATGTTGCGGATACGACTACACGAGTATGTAGCCTCGCGTATTATACCAGCGCGGTGTAGTGGTAACTTAGATCTACGATTCTGATCGTAATTGCTCGTTTTCATGAATATTTATTACACCTCGTAACATCAATATTCATTTCTGTTAACCGTAGCAGGTAATACGTCGTACTTCGTAGCATATCGTAGATCGACGGCGCTACGTGTGTATTTAATTGTGTTTTAATAGCTCCCACTGCCCGCCCATTTGTGCTTGTCAGATCGCATTAACAAATTAGCTGCGAGTTTACTTCAAACACTATAATATTGTACACAGGCACGTTAAGATTCATATTCAGATCACATTGATGGAGACTGCAAACTTCGTCAGTGTGCTGCTTACATTAATCTTAAAATTACATTTTATATGTATGTTGAATAATGCTGATACGTATAAGTGTTAATAATATGTCAACTAAAATACTAAAATTTAGGTGTTCGAGCCTTAGCTTGAACCACATTTGAGATTACCTTCC
The DNA here is from genome assembly GCA_905404135.1 of Hesperia comma. Classification (NCBI taxonomy): domain Eukaryota; kingdom Metazoa; phylum Arthropoda; class Insecta; order Lepidoptera; family Hesperiidae; genus Hesperia; species Hesperia comma. The sequence continues at coordinate 27,586 of FR990028.1, read as the reverse complement.
AATATTCGTCATTAAAATAGGCTATCTCACTCGCACAATGCATCAAAATATAGTGTTGTCTCTGTCTATGCCTTCTCCCCCCTCCTCACACGCAGCGGCCGGTGGCCATTTTGCTTCAGTACGCTTTCAATATTCGTCGGGGCAACACGTAAACCGTACAAGCAAGTACTTACTCTGAAACTTGCCTCACATTCCGCTCGACGCTCATAAGCTCAGCGACGATATTATTCCCGCTCGGCGCCTGTCGGCCCAGCGACGATATTATTCCCGCTCGGCGCCTGTCGGCCCAGCGACGAAGCGTGGCGCGTCGGCTCGTTGAGACCACGCGCCACACTGCTCGGGACGACGCGATGGCTCAAATGGAGCAGCGTCGTCTCGATTGAGGCGACACGTCGTCTCGATTGAGTCGACACGTCGTCTCGATTGGGGTGGCACGTCGTCTCGGTTGAGGCGGCACGTCGTCTCGATTGAGGCAGCATGTCGTCTCGATTGAGGCGACACGTGGTCTCGATTGATTCGACACGTCATCTCGAATGAAACGACGGCTCAAATGAGGCGACCGTTCAGATGAGACGACATGGTCTCTAATGAGGCAACTTGTCGTTTAGGGTAACGAGCGAGCACATAATGTATATACATATTGCTCTGATTTCAATAAAGTTAAGCAGCCACTTGTTTACTTGCAGAAAATGGCCGAATTATCTACTTTGGGTGAACTGGCCTTGGAGACGTATCAAACTGATACAAGAGCATTCTCGGTAATCGTTGCTGCTGTCGACCAACATTTTCCGAACGGTTGGCACGAATGGAACAACTACACCTTTCAAGAGTTGTTTGGGAGTTGTGGGGATCAGATATCCCCCTCCGTAGAAATAAAGCTAAGATTCGCCATCCCTATTGTGGATATGGCTGGTGCCTTCAACCTATCAGCATCATCCTTGTCGAAGTGCGAATACAGTGCTCACTCTTATATGCCCCCCACAGTGTAATGGGAAAAATACATGCACCATCTTACAATATATTCAGGGACACCGTGTCCAGACTCAAATCAAAATTAAAAAGACGCTTGGATGCCTCCTCCGAGCTAGGAAGTGACGACCCACGGTCAAACACCGATGAAGCATCAAAAGCAATCCACTCACGCTCAATTTGAGAAGCAGACCAGGGCAGTAATGAGCACTTATTAGCTACTATCCTTAGCCAACAAATGGCCCTGTTTCATAAAATGATTAATATGCAATCGGAACAGAATGAAAATGGTAAGTTGTTGCTGCAAGAAAAATCAACGACAAGACTTCGATCAAGACTTAGATGGATCCTTTGAATCCCTCCCAGATAGCACTGGGGATGATGTAGGAATTGCCCCTCGGTACGTTCACGAGAAGTTGAACTTAGGGGCACAATGCATGCATCATGCCGAAGCATCTGATAGTGAACCTACTCTCGATTTCACCATGAAGACCACAGGTCAGGAATCGAAGGGGGCTTTTGCGACTCAGAGTGGCGCAATATCCTTATGTTACGGCATACCTTTATGCCAATAACACAAAAACAATTTCAGGCTACTCCTGCCTTCTGTGCTTAAACCCGAATAACCTCCTCGCGGGTATTACCCCAGAGTGGAAATCTGTCGCTGTCCTCGAACGATTTGACCATACTTTAAGAGTGATCACAAATGGGTTAATTTAATTTAACAATGGATGGTTTTCCAACAACTGTTAGATTGTTTACCTAAATGAAAGGGAAAGTATGGCAGGACTTCGTTACAGCAGACTCAAAATTTAGGAAGACTTCAGACTCTTTACTGCAATATGTTTGTGGTCGGAGGACAGAAGTAGTACAGAACCGCAGAGATCTTTTTACATGAAGGGAATTATCTTTTTACATGAAATACCCCCTTCGGAGACTCATCTCTTTGAAGAGAAAGCTTTCACTGAGGTAGTTCAGGAACACGGGGAATTCATAATTTTTTTTTCCTGACAAAAGGAAGCAAAATAAATCTTCTAGATACGGAACAACATTGTGACATATGTTATGCATATAATAAATGAAATGAAATAAATTTCAGCGCAAATCAAACCTGCATAATAACCAGGGATCTACAAGAAGAATTGATTCCCAAAATAAAGGAAAGGGTGGAATGGCACCCCACTCAAAGCACAAAGCAATCGAACCCTACACACCAACCAGGCAAATTCAAAAAAAAGGGGGGGGAGGCACACGCAACTCCACTGACTCCATCCGAGCGGGATACCTCGCATTTCACACAAGCCAACGGAGGGAGGCACTCGAAAGTATATTAAAAATTATAAAAGGCTACAGAATCCCCTTTCGGACAACCCCACCTATAAAGCAGTTTACAAGGAGAAACAGACTCTGGCTTCAAACGAAACATTCCCTCGAATTGCCACGGCAAAACTAGATTGCAACGCCTTACAAAAATCCATTCATCAAACGGGTTTTTTGGTGAACGATGATCTTGAGGAAAAAAATCCAACAGGGAGAATCGCCCTATATTCAACCTTAAGAATTTAAACAATTATGTTCATGCCCCGTCTTTTCGTCTTACAAATCAATTTCAAATACCTCTACATCTAGAGAGGGGAGATTATAATTATGATGTATATAGATACCTCGCAGGCATATTTTCATATCCCCATTCATCAGAGTCATTGCCGGTTCCTGTCCCTCGCGTATCAAGGAACCGTTTACGAAATTACTTGCCTCCCATTTGGTCCGGCAAGCAGTCCGGCCGCGTTTGCCAAAATAACGAACTGGGTTGCGCAACGACTAAGGCTAGAACACTTGCGAGTCCTATTATTTTTGGAGGATTTCCTAACAATTCACCTAGACCCCCTAATCCTGGAAAGTCAAAGCAAGTTTGCAATGACATACTTAGAGGATTTAGGGTGGCATCCCAATCGGAAGAAGTCGTCTCTAACCACATCAACCAGATTGGAGCACCTGGGGATCATTTGGACACAGTAAAAAATACCAAGAGCCTGTGCCCCAACGGTTCTAAAATAAAGCACATCATATCGAAGTTTCTGCGGTTGAAACGATAGAGTTGGCGGACGTTTCTAAATATTACTGGGTAAACTAAACTTTGCATCACTGACGGTACCGTTGAGCAGGCTTCAGTGCCGAGCACTTCAGAGAGCCTCAAATCGGTTACCAGACAAGATCCCTTACAAGAAGTTTCCCTTACGGGACTCAGCGCAAAAGGACTTATTATGGTGGATGGAGAATATTCAGAAATGCATGCCAATACATTTCGAAGATCCCTCGATCTTCATCACAACGGACGCAGCCGATCTAGGTTGGGGAACCATAGCGAACAATCGCTATTTATGGCAACAATGGTCAACGACTCAGAGGGAATGGTAGAGCGACATCAAAGAATTATGGACGGTGCTAGAAGTGCTTCGGAGACTGAATCTCGAACTGACATTGAAAACCGTTGTTCTCCAATCGGACAATCGCACGAACGTAGCTTACATAAACAAGCAAGGGGGAACGAGATCGTTAAAATTGCTGCGAGCGGCACGACAAATCCTCTTATACTGCGAACACCAACAATCTCACCTCATTGCGCGACATATTCCGGGTGTATACAATGGAATAGCGGACGGCCTGTCGAGGAACAAATCCATGCTTTTCTAGAAGTTTCGGACGCCGGAAATATATTTGTTTGCGTCGAGGCGATCAGCTGTGGCAACTTACATATGTGAGCGAGAATGTCGAAGACAAAGACGGTTGTTTCAACGACGCGTTCAGCAAGAAGTGGAAGTACAAGTTAGCATGGACATTCCCACCTCCGGCATTAATACCTCGTGTGTAACAGCACCTCCAGTCGGACAAAGGATTATATATTCTCATCGCTCCAATTTGGGAGAACGCTTTCTGGAAACCAGAATTCCGCCTCAGGGCAATGGGTTCCCCTCTGCTTATCCCGAACATCCACAAGAATTAGATCGATCTACAAACAAACCGGGTGCTCGGTTTGTTTGTAGATCGACACACAGGCAGAGCACCTTAAATTGAGGGCCAGGATGGTTCGGGCTGGTCACATCAAGTAAAAGGATGGACTGAATCAGAAATTGCTTTATTAGAGTCATCCTGGAGAAAATCATTGTTAAAAAGTTTCAAACCAGTATGGAGAAAGTGGTATACTTGGGCCATAAATAAAAGTATCCCGACACACAATCCAAACCCACAAGATTTAGCAAGGTACCTTTGCTACCTTCATGATGAAGTCAAGTAAGCTCCCAGAACAAAAGCAATGCATAAGTCGGTCGTTGCAAAATTTGGAGGAGGTTTCGCTATACGCCCTCCTACTAACTAACTACTACTAACTACTAACAATTGTCTTAGAAAATGGAGGACTTAATAAACTTTTTAGTATCGTATAGCTTCAACGAAAAGGATCTCTTTGCAGTCTCCAGACATGCTAGCGTTCTACTGTTGTTGTTACTGGGGGAAGGGTCCACGACATCACCTTATTATCCCTAGAAAGAGGACTATTTGAAGATATGGACGTAGAATTACTATTTTGGTCAAACTTCGGTTCCAAAACAAATTCAATCTCCTACAGACAGTCGAGCTGTCTAGATGACTATTGAAAAATGGACGCAAGGACAACAACAATAGATTTGACATAGTTTTTGGATGAGGATATACGTCATATCAATTTCTCATAAACGTCGAGCGTCAAAGGGTATTAGCAGCATATTTATTACCACACGCGGAATCGCCAAACCTGCCTCACTAACGGTTTTTGTGGGTCGGATCAGAACTTATTTAAAGAGGCTCAAATCTGTGCTTCGGCGGGAAGTTTCCGTGCTGCCGTGGCGACACATGCCTGGACTAGCAACCGGTTTACGGGGAATTATTGGCAGTCAAAGAACACCTTCTTTAAACATTACTTTAAAGATGTCCGCAATGTTCCAAGACCTAACGTGAATGCTCTCTCTGGATCCTTCACTGTTACATAAATTAATCTTGGTAAACATTAGCCGATGTGTTTGATTAATCATCTAATTACATCAAATTGTCTTACTACGTAGTATTTAATTAATTACTTTATTAAACTCCCTCATACTATTCTGCCAAAATAATGTATTGATTGAATACTTGTCATTATTATTACAATAAATAGCTAAAAATCATTATAATATACTTATGCCTTGGACTTTAAATCTCCCTATTTATCTCTATTACATCTGTCACAGTACGCACACGCAGCGCCGGCAGATAATAAACACGTCTCAAATGTGGTTCAAGCTAAGGCTCGAACACCTAAATAGAACCGTTTTTCCCCCGAAGGGTATAAAACGGATATTTAGGTTTCAGCCGCAGCTTGAACCACACCTTCAGGTCCTTGCCGGCCTGAAAAGTACTGAAGCAAAATGGCCACCGGCCGCTGCGTGTGAGGAGGGGGGAGAAGGCATAGACAGAGACAACACTATATTTTGATGCATTGTGCGAGTGAGATAGCCTATTTTAATGACGAATATTGGAAGGTAATCTCAAATGTGGTTCAAGCTGCGGCTGAAACCTAAATATCCGTTTTATACCCTTCGGGGGAAAAACGGTTCTATTATGATACAATTGTGTCAAGGTATGTACATCACTACCATCCAAAAAGTAAACCGCCGAGACCACGCAGATCAAATACGCGGGAACATAAAATATAAATACAAGTTTCATAAAAGTTACGTCAGATCTGTGGACGGCGAATACACAAAAATTGTCACAAAAGATTCGGAATATAAGCTTAACGTACGAGTACGCGCATAATGTGGGTCAGGAATATTCGGGACTTATTGGACGTGTCGGTGGTCGGTTGTATCGGCGCTCAGAGGTGGCGCCACCGACCGAATAAATTTGTTTTTTATCGCAACCGGTCTTCCCCACACAAATTAATACATATTATATTGGCTAGGATAAATGAGTCAGAATGTTTCTTACACTCTGAACTGTACCTAGTATAAATATGTACTGTATCTAGTATAAATATGTAACGAAGCCAATCAACACCAGAGGTCTATCCAGTAATTGCTACAACCTAAGCTCCGCAAATTAATTGCCTACAGCTACAGTTACAATAGCGCCTGGACCAAACTCAACACGATTTATTTTATTTTATTGTCAATAGACTTATGAATGTCAAAATTTTGCTTTTGACCGTATAAAAGCCGTCGAGATTGTTGTATGGAGCGTGCGTTGCGTTTGTATTACTATGTCAGACTCATGGTCTAATAACGTTATATCGAATTATGTTCGTTACGATGGACCTTTGTTCAAATTCAAACATCACACGATCACACGGCACTACCGTTCGATGTTGTCAAAAATATTTGACAATGGCTACGTGAAAAAATAATTCAACCATTCTGATTCAAAAGCAATTTTAAATGCCGGGTATAGATTATAACAATAAAATACGATAACATGAAATTTTATGAACATGAAAGATATTAAAGAACGCTTTGCTATATACCAAAACTGGAACTATCAACGACAAAAATATAAAATCTTTGGCTTATTTAACAATGGATAATACAACAGTACTAAGATGTGGGTCGATCCTCGACATCTAATAATTTATGAATCATTATTTTTTCTTGTAGGATGTGTTTGTTATTACCAATATGACAACTAAGCTGTTAAAGCCTACCTATATAATTATCTACAGTGGTATGAAGCGAAAACCACGAGGGAAACATGTTGTCTTGTTTGTAACACGTAGTGCTAGAATATAACTAGATAGGGCGACAAGCTATAAATTAATTATATATTTGCCTCTAAATAACGAATGTAGAAAGAAAGGAATCATTAACTTTACTGTTTTTTTTGTAATCCGTCTTTTTACCATAATATACCTACCCTATTTTACTACGATAGAGGTGCACACGATATATGTATTTTGTTCGCCAACATTTCGGCCGTAATTTCGTTTAGCGCATGAACCAACTTCAACCCTTAAAATGTGCACAATCCACGATAAGTTGCGTTTAAAATTATATCGTCTACCTACGCTGCTTATTTGACACAAAACCATCGAGCACAACCATTTTATTTTCAAACGTCTATTTTTTCCTTGTAACCTTAATAATTGTTTCCTTTGTTCAATTTGCGACGGAAATCGGTGAACGTTAGTAAGTTAGTTACAAATTAATTGCCGCACGCGTCCAACGTGTAGGTACGGCGGCGCGGCGGCGGCGGCGCGGCGGCGCGGGGCGGGGACGAACTTAATGGAAAGGTGTGTTCGTTACGTGTGTAAGAAAATATTATTTGGAGTACCTCTCGGAGAACTTACCTCCCTGATCGACCCCCCTCGCACTCCATAAATATTTCATCCCCGGTGTAATCCGCGACCCTCGCCGAGGGCGGCTGCATTATTAACGTTTGCTTTTTAAAATACACGAGTACTAGAGGTCGCCTAAACTTGTCAGTGATGCACTCTGTCCCCCCCCCCCCGTGTACCCCGTGTGGATGGATTAATTGCGTACGAGCGAACCCCTGCACCACATTCCTGAATGCATACATTATGCAAGTGTTACATACAAGGTGTACTTAAATGCTCTACTCTTCTGTATTAATTAAAATTAAATACAACTACACACTCCTGCTTTGAATAAACAATGAAATGAACAAAGATTTTAAAGAGAAAGAGAGAACTGAAGAGAAAAAATTATTGTAGAAGTTAAGAGAAAAAAGAAAAGAAAGAAAAGAAGAGAAAAAGAAAAGAAAGAAAAGAAGAGAAAAAGAACTGAAGGGAAAAAATTAGTGTGTTTTAAAATTATTGTAGAAATTTTACTTACTTGCTTTGCAATGCTTCATGAAATACGCTTAAGGAAATTAGACTTCAATGAATATTTATAATCACGATATATTATTCTGAATGAGAGATGTTATTATATATTTTTTTGTCATTATCTTCCTCCGAATATAGATGGATGCACCAGCCAGATAAACGGAAATCAGTTTAACAAGTGGGCACCCTCAAGTATTGTTGAATTTACTGGCGTCTTATTCTTAAGTGCCCACGAAGTTTTGGATCCCGTGCCTGAATACCTACCTGTTTTTTCATTTCATCGAGCGTTTTTCTACTCTCGTATCAATAAAACTATCAAAATGTTTGATATAGATATAGGCAGAGAAATTCCAAATAAACGCAATCTATGAATGCATCAGAAAAGCAATAGGAATGCTTCTAAATTAATAATCCATATGGGTAAAAATCGAGCGGCAGATATGGCTGCGCCTTCTCGCGGCTTCTTCCCGTAATTAATTAGCAGCCATCAAGAGCGATCGCCGCGCCTCGGCCGTCTACTATCCGGTTGCTTATAAATCTCCTTTTTATGGAGACCCGCAGGAAATCTGAAATGGAAATGAAGGTGGCCGCTGGCCGTCCGCTCCCCGCGCGTCCCGCCCGAACAAGATGTTATTCTGAATATTTAATATCTGAGCAGGCGCCGGGAGCCGAGTGATACTTTATGCACACACGGGATATTAAAGGTCGCGCGGATCGCGTCACACGTCTCGCCGCCGCCGCCGGCTGACGGCTCCCGCGCGGCTGCCAGATTACATGACTAATGTTGCCACTTATTTAGGTTGAGCATTACGATTACTTACAAGGATTACTGTAGTAATTGCCTCTTCCCACGCAAACAAATAACAATAAGAGCATATTAGTTATTATGAGTATAGCTTAGGATAAAGTTTCATTCAGACATTTGGCCATTTTGGTAAGTATTTTTCTGTGCAGCATGGCATTTTATAATGTCGTGTAAATAAATACTTAATAATTATTATGATTGAACTTACCCTTTTCGTTTTGCATGATTAGGTAAAGTACTACTCCGAACAACAACAAACGAGCTTATTCCAGCCTTTTTATTACATAGTATGATATACGATCGCTGTGGTTTCCAACCTCGAAAAGATAACAAAACTTTTGTAAAATATTTACCGACGAAGTTAAAGAGCATCTACATAACAAAACCACGTGCCAGCTCTATTCATGGCTCTTGCGTGTTTGTGACACTGGAACGTAAATAAACGATACAAAAGCTGTATAACTGTGGTTCACCTCACCCGATAGATAGATGGGATGAAAACTATTCCAAAGTTTTTACGTACCTATACAGCTCCGTTTTGATTTAGGGTTTATGCCTGATTTCCTCAAACGTGTGATTCTCGGCGGAAACAAAATTACTTGACATACATAATATATGTTTGTTTGTTAATTTGTATTTTCAGCCATTCTTCGAATGCCACAAACACCGAACGACCACGACCAATCTACCAAGAGTGCAGCAATTTAGAAGAAGAACTAACGAGCGTATCGTTGTTGTTTCCAGTGCTGTCGTGCGGCGAGGCGGGCGGAGGGGGCGGCGGGGGGAGCGGGGGCGGCGGGGGGGAGCGCGGGCGGCGCTACGTGGGGCTGTACACGGGGCCCTACTTCGACCCCACCGCGCCCAACAACATCACCGCGCAGCTCGGCACGCACGCCTACCTGCCCTGCAAGGTACGTCCTGCTCACTGCTGATCGCCTGGTAATGCCCTGACAAGTCTTCGCAACCTATAGGTCTGCAAGGTACTCCCTTTTTTTTATGGAATTAAGATAGCAAACGAGCATGCAGCACCACCTTCCGCTGCCGCCCATGACAACTGTGACCGACCTAGAACTAGACTCAATGAGTCCCGTTCTAATTCGGTCACAGATGCGTTGCTACCCCTGAGGACTGAGATGATCGCCTCTAAAAAAGTGTAACCGGCTGCTCACTTCTGATCTCCTGGTAGTGCGCTGACAAGTCTTCGCAACCTATAGGTCTGCAAGGTACTTCCTGCTCACTGCTGATCGCCTGGTAGTGCGCTGACAAGTCTTCGCAACCTATAGGTCTGCAAGGTACTTCCTGCTCACTGCTGATCGCCTGGTAGTGCGCTGACAAGTCTGCGCAACCTATATTTGTCCCCCTGCCGGGCTGGGAATGCAACAGACATCACCCTCCTTTAATTTATTATGGAGAACTCTCAAGTTTCCTCCTGATGCTTTCTTACAGCAACAAGCGTAATACATTCCTAATGTACTCAAGATTTGAAACGGGGTTCCGTTTCGTTAATTTGAAGTCCAACGTTAAAACCGGCTATTGCTAACCCCTGCTTGCTAAATTAAACTAGCGTGTTGTTGGGGTAAACTATAGAAACTGTTTTATATCCTGCTCTATAGCTGAGTTAAGTAATGTTCAGTGAAGTGACGTGGAGTGTTGGTGGGTTTCAGGTGCGGCAGCTAAGCAACAAGTCGGTGTCGTGGATCCGGCGGCGCGACGCGCACATCCTCACGGTGGACCGCTTCACCTTCATCGCCGACGAGCGCTTCCAGGCCTTCCTCGTCGAGGCCACCGACACCTGGACCTTGCAGGTAGTTTACCTTCCGCTCCTTAACCACAATCATGCAGGTCCACTCCTTGTCCTTCATCGTGTGTATGCTCCTTATCCAGTGAATGAAAAACATGGCATAGAGATTAAAATAATCTGTAAATTACATTAATGTGATATCAGAGTTTTCTTGATTGTCCTATAAACGCAAACCTATCACTGCCCACGGCAAATAGAATATCTGTCGTGACGGAAAATTATTACATATTATGCCTTAGCCTCCATATGAGAAGGAACCAATCAATATATTACGTTACTGAGTGCCTAACTGATTGATTGACAGACAACGTATAGCCGATGCTACTGAACGTAAGAAGCTGTTTAGCATGTACGTAAGTTCCTTGGGGAGTGTAGAGCAGCACTAAGAAAGGGTTTTTGTAAATTAACGAGGATAAACTGACACCTTATATTTGTTCAATGGATTCACTTGTATATTTGTATGTAGATTGTAGATTCCTCTAGTATTTTACATATATAAACAAAATGTTGGTGCGGTGGTGTTGCAGGTGAAGTACGTCCAGGCGCGCGACGCGGGGCTGTACGAGTGCCAGGTGGGCACCGAGCCCAAGATGAGCCACTTCGTGCAGCTCAACGTAGTCGGTCAGTATACAATGTGGGGCAGGCTCGAAGGACCAAAAATATAACGTGTAAAAATCGTTAACACAGCGTTTAAATGTTGCTGAACGTAAAAATATACTGTGTTCTGCTTACTGAGGACAACCTGCTAACGTTACATGTAAATATGACTTCGACGCACGGAAACCTTTAAGAAAAATTTTCCACTAGTGGTCATCTATCCACACACCCATCAGGCAGCTGTTGCTAACTCGATCGACGCAAGTCGCCATGGTATGACCTTATAAAACTTTACACGAGTTATATGTATTGTGAGGTTTGATTGTATCGGTTCGCAGTGCCAAAGATCGAGATAGTGGGCGAGTCGGACCTGTACGTGAAGGCGGGCAGCACGGTGAGCCTCAAGTGCGTGATCACGCAGGCGCTGGAGGAGCCCGCCTACATCTTCTGGTACCACAACGACGAGCGCGTGCTCAACTACGACCGCAGCCTCGTCGAGATCCGCCTCGAGCGCGTCGCGCCCGACACCACGGTACGACACACACACACACACACACAAGCATCGAACTAAACATGCTGATGAACTGATGATTACTTTAAGTTTTCTATTTCAACAAATACTCAGTCTTTAACTACGTTTAGGTGACAATGATTCAGGTGGAATTTATAAAAAAATACACTGCTTTAGAAACTTTAAATTTTAATTATGGCTCAGAGTCCGATCACAGAATGTGTTTGATCTTGCACTCATTTGTATCGCGTTCCCCCGTTATAATTAAAGGACAGGTTAGTTTTGCCAGCGACTTTGCCTACGTGACAGACTAATGAAGTTAAAATATTGAGAAAATTAAAGGAGCCATTGTAAGAAAATATCGAATGATTGACTGAGTGTGCCGGCTATCTGCCTTATTTATTTTAATGAGTGATTTACCCCAGTGATGAATCAACCATTTGTATGTCGTACTGCAGGTGGGTAACCTGATCATCTACAGTCCGCGGCGCGAGGACTCGGGCAACTACTCGTGCGCGCCCTCCAACCTGGACCCCGCCTCCGTCGTGCTGCACGTGCTCAGCGGTAGGCACCCACACACTCCTCTATATGCCATATCTACAGTCCGCGGCGCGAACACTCGGCCGACACGATACGTGTGCTGCAGACAGAGATCGGCCCAATATAATCATGATTACAGAATGATCTAGATGCTCGAGAATGCATCGCCAGAGCCTTCCCAGAACATTTACTAAAAGCCTTTTTGTCGGAGCTACTTCTATACCTGCAGATTTCATCGTACTCGTTAATAATGATAACGTTTTCGGGAAAAATTCTCCAGATAAAAAAATTAATAGTTACCTGTAATCATGATTATATCTTGTTCATCTCTGGTAAAGATAAAATGGTTTTGTACCGCATGTTAAGCAGTTTTCAATCATGCTGATTACGCGGCTCGTCCAGTATGTACCGAGGGTATTTGATCAGCCCAAAAGTTCCCACAGCGTCTCTCCGACTGTCTGTTCGTGATACACTCAAAAACTATTGGTACGATTTTCATTCGGTTTTCACTTATAGATAGAAGGATTCAATAGAAAGGTATACGAGTAAGTTTTTATAACTTACTTATATAAAGTATAAGGTATAAGAATAAATATAAAGTAAAGAGCACGGAAATAAATCAGGAGCGGCAATCGATGACAGGATTTTTGGAATGTGCGCGTAGTATGTGTACATTTGCATTATTTTTGGAAGAGAATCAGCTAAGTAGTTTAGGGGAGGCAGTTACTATTGTTATATAATTACAATCTTCGTTAGATAAATCGTAATTCTCTTCATCTTTAACGTTTCAGGGGAGCAACCGGCAGCCATGCAGCACGGCAATGCGGCCCCGCGGCCGCCGGCGCTCGGGCCCGCGCTGCTCGTCGCGCCGCTCGTCGCGCCGCTGGTCGCGCCGCTCGTCGCGCCACGAGCGCTCCTCAGGCTACTAGTAGTCATCACAGTTGCAGTGCTTCTGATGTAAGTTTAAAAAACTATCGTTTTTATGAAGGTGGGGGGGGGGGGCGAGGCGACCATTCACGCGACACCGTTTGCAGGCTACGAGCATTCACGTTCGCCGACATGACCAGTAAGCAAGTCAGACAGCGAAATGCCTATCGAAATTATCTCAAAATTGCTTAGAAAGTAATAGTTTTTTGGGTCAAGACCAAATATTTGGAAGAGATTAAGGAGTACGTGATTTGAATAAGAATGAAGAATTCCACAAGAAGTACAAGAAATAAATAAATAAATAAACTCTAACACACTCATACCCCTGCAGTAGGTTAATTATTCGCCACGAACGCCGCTCGACTTTGGGACTCGCGCTATACTGTTCATGCCTTTATTTTGCTCGCCCGTCGCGCCGCAAATAGCCCGTGTGATTCGCTCAGTACATTTCGCTTGTCTCCATTGCGCGTGGCTTGAAAAGTACATTGCTATGCGTTTATTTCGGTCGCTAGACGATTCGCCGTTCGTAACGCGCGAATATCCTCATCGGCGAATGTCCCGTGGCCAGGCTGTTATACCAACTTCACATCTTGCAGATATTATAATTAGTGATTTGAACCTGACTGGCTGATTTGAGCCTGGCTACAATTCACTATTGTGCTGTGTAACATAATAGTGATTCCTTACAAATTACCGATACCGCGAACGCGTATAATGATAATAATATCACTACTTTTAGAATGCTGGCTGTTGAAGTCCGATATATTATGTGATTTATTTTTGAGGCAAAAAATTGAAGTAACAACCCGAACAAACGAGCCAACAATGCTAGGACAACACGCTAACGCCAACGTTTCCTTGCCGCAGGTTGCAGTGCCACGACGAGGACGAGCCCCAATAGCGACAGCCGCCGCCGCGCGCACACTGACGCAAATTAATATACACTTCTCCTACATATTGTAAAAATTTCAAACTATCTTCGAGACGTGCTGCGGCTTCTCTCCTCAAATTTCTTTTCGAGAAAATCCTAAATTTTAGGAGAGAACACCAAGTAACTCCCCGGACCGACGGTCCGGAGCCCCTGCCTTGGGCGGGAGCGATTGTAAAGTTGTAAATATTATTATTAATGAAATAAATACTATATTAATACTACTATGATACTTTTTGACTAATGTAATTCGTGCGGCGACAACTCGTCGGGCGCCGCGCGCGTCGGCCGGCGGCCTCGCCTGGGGGACGCATTTTTTTATTTATTCCTATTTAGCTGGATTTTGTACAGAACATTAATATAGGACGGTACGCTGGAATTTATCTTGCGTCCCCCGCGAGGTGGCCGGCCGCGCGCTCAGACGACATCGAATCGTTTCATTCGCGTCCGGCGGCGCGCTCGCCAAGCGGGCCGCCGCCCCCCGCGCCCCGCCCCCCCGGCCCGTCGCCCGGCAGGCGCGGCGCGACATTGTACGATATCGTTGAGCAGTGGTTTCGAGTTGGAGTAAGTTTGGTTCGTTGACACTGTTACTGCCTCACTTGTAAATATAATAATAATTGTAAGTACTATAAATAAAGATGAGATCGTTGAAACATTTTTAAATGTGTTTTATGTCATTCTATAACCCTATAGAACCAATCCCGATAGTCTATTCAATAATGAAAATAACATTATCCGTAATTTGTCAGTTAATGGTTCAGAAAAATGTCAGACAGGTATTTTTATATCACTGTAACACGAAATTCACAACACACCTGTCTTTACATGACTCACTTCAAATATTTTATAAAAGGGCAAAATAATACGAATCGTGTTACAACTTCAGTTACAATTTATTGAATTATCCAAGTATTGACAACAACAAATTTTCCTTTGCTGTCGTCGTTCCATTTTCAAATAGGTACCGGCCAGGTCGCTGGCCAGTCACATTTTAATAGAAAACCTGAAAAGAAAGCTCTGACTCCTCTCCTCTCCTCTCCTCTCAAGTCCACTAAAACACTACTCTGCTCAAAAGCACCGCTCCTCTCAATAGCACCTCCACTCCACATCTGGCAACACCAGTATGCCAAAACTGCCCTCGCTTCAGCACATCTCAAATCACCACCTCCTTCAGTCATTGCTCCGCACAGTTGTTACAGCTGTTACGCACAGGCATAAAAATCCTCCGTTACAATTTTCCTTTGTACTTTTTATACATAAGAATGAGAACTGGGACAATGTTGACAACTATAGGCCTATTTTTCTCTTGCCCGTACTAACCAAAATACTTGAGAAACTTATAAATAAGCGTATTTTTTTTACGAATAATGGCTTATTATTTGACAACCAATTTAGGTTTAGAAATGGCCTCTACTGAAGATGCAGTGCTGGCTCTAAGTGCGGAAATTCGTAGTCAACTACACTCGGGTAATAAATGCCTGGAGTATTCTTAGAAAGGCATTTCATACTGTGTCATTTCCTGTTCTTCTTGATAAGCTTTATAACTATGGTATACGAGGGCTCCCAAATTCGCTCCTCCCTGATTATCTAGCAAATCGACAACAACAGCTTATAATTGGGGAATATCTTAGTGATCCTTCAACTATTTCGTATGGGGTTTCACAGGGTAGTGTCCTCGAACCTACCTTATTTCGTAAATATTTTATCTACCTATGTTATTACAAACTCAATAATTGTAAAATATTTACGAACGCGGATAATACTGACTGTTCAGTTAGGGAACATAAGAAATCATACGCACATTTTAATATTATAAAACTATAATTCCTTAAGCTTGGTAACAATATAACATAACGTATGCTAGGTGCGTACCTATGTAAGAATAATGCATGTACGCGCGGGTCCGTTCGGATTGAGTGAGTGCACAGCGGTGCAGGGAGGGATGGTGTCGCCGCTGACCGTTGACCCCCCTCCTTGCCTCTTGAACCCCGCAGACATCTATCACGCCGGTGTGGCGTGAACATACTCCCGGCCCTGGAAAGCTTAGCTTTCAAGCCTTCCTTCATCATTTGGCCTAGGAAGCAGGCAGATCCTATTGAGCGCGCGTCGGACGGTCCCTCTTGCAGTGATGACGTCGGCGACGCGTGTTACACCATCAGGCCCCGGGAACAGTCTCTTAATGCGTCCGAGGCGCCAGCATAGTGGTGGTGTGTTATCCTCCTTCAGGATAACCATGTCATCCAACCGTAGGTTCTCGCTAGACGTAGTGCGCCATTTGGTTCTCGTCTGCAGCTCAGCGATGTATTCATGGCTCCAGCGCCGCCAGAAGTGCTGCCTTATTTGCTCAAGGCGTTGAAACCTGTCGAGACGAGTAGCATTAGTTGCTTGAAGACACGGTGATGGCAGTGATTGGAGGGGTCTACCAATTAAAAAGTGGCCCGGGGTTAAGGGATAAAAATCAGTGGGTGAGGAGCTCAAAGGACATAAAGGTCGGCTATTGAGGATACTCTCTATTTGAGCGAATAAAGTCGACAATTCCTCGAATGTTAGGTGGGCAGTCCCTAGTATCCTTGCTAAATGGAATTTAGCTGATTTCACACCGGCCTCCATCAAGCCGTTGAAGTGAGGAGCGTATGACGGAGAGAAGCGGAACTCGACGCCCTCGCTAGCAGCAAAATCAGTGATGGAATCAGCGCTACTATCAATAAATTGTTTGAGCTCTTTCGAGGCTGCAACAAAGTTTCCACCATTGTCGCAAAATATCAGCTTCGGTAGGCCTCTCCGTGAAATAAAACGTCTTAAACACAACATGAAGGCATCTTTAGTTAGTTCGCTTACAGCCTCCAAGTGAATACACTTATATTTAAAACATATAAAAATACATAAATAACTTTTAGTTATTTTACATCCACGGCCCTTGCGATCCGTAATCATAAATGGTCCAGCAAAATCCGTCCCCACAGTACGAAAGGGAAAATCAGGAGTTAATCTCTCTGCAGGTAGGTTTCCCATGATGTTTTGCATCGTTTGACCTTTAAACCGTCTACAAACATTACAATTACGCACCGCACGACGAGCTAAGTTTTTTCCCCCAATAGGCCAAAAACGAGTTCTAATAGACGCTAGCAATGCTTGGGGACCTATGTGCAATAGTCGTCGGTGTTCCTGTTGTAATAAAAGATGGGTAAAATGGTGTTTGTTGCTCAATAACATGGGATGTTTCATATCAAAACTACAATCCGATGCCTGTATCCGACCACCTACTCTTATAATTCCATCGTGCAGGAAGGGGTTAAGTGAAGAAATATGAGATTTTGAATTAAGTGATTTTCCTTTGACTAATAAATCAAACTCTTTGGGGAATGACTCTACCTGGGATATACGAACTAATATTTTGAGAGATTTATCGAGTTCGACAGTAGTCAATGAGCCTGCGTATTTATTACAAGGATGCTTACAATTGTGGATAAACCTATTAACGTAACAAAAAATGTGTTGTAATTTTTTTTTTAAATTAGAATATTTCTCTAATTGAAATAATTTAATTGGGTTTTCGATAATAGTAGCGTGCGCCTTAAGTTCTGGTAAATCATTAGTGTCAGTATTTTTAAGTAGCTGTGTACTAGGCCAATTATCCTCGGGTAGAGATAAAAATTTGGGTCCATGCCACCACATCTCACATGTAGCGACTTCTTGAGGGGTTATGCCACGGGACAGTAAGTCAGCTGGGTTGTGATCCGTGGGAACGTGACGCCATGAAGCAGAGTCTGTGAGCTCTCTAATTGCGGCAACTCTATTGGTAACAAACGTTTTTAAATTGGTAGAACCAATACGTAACCAACTAAGTACAATATTGGAATCAGTCCAGTAAACGAGTCTTGCTATGTCACGTCGCAAAGCTTGCTTCACAGCAGAACTCATTTCAGCGGCTAGGAGACTTCCTAAGAGCTCTAAACGAGGGATACTTGTAGAGTTTGATGCCGGTGCGACACGTGATTTGGCGCATAATAGCTGGACATACACCTTTCCCTCCTTATCTATAGAACGAAGGTATAAGCACGCGCCATAAGCTCGCTGAGAGGCGTCACAAAAACAGTGCATTTCAACAGCTACTGGGTCCGTAATAGATACCCATCTGGGTACAGACAACCTAGAAATGGATGTAAGACCATCACTGAAGGCCTTCCATGCCTTCACTACGTCTTTAGGCGCGGGTTCATCCCAGTCTAATTTTAGTGACCATAAGGTCTGAATTAAAATTTTGGGAACGATAGTGCACAAAGCTAGGAGCCCCAAGGGATCGAAGATCTTGAAAGTGGAAGCCAGAATGGTCCGCTTGGTGACGATATCTGAATGTTCCGCCTTGATGGGAAAATTAAGGCTATCAGTGCAAGGATTCCAGTCCAAGCCCAAAGTATTGGTAGAATAACTGAGCTTAAGATTTTCGAAAGATTGTAACTCATCTGTAGGCAGTATAGAGCTTAAGTTAGAGCGATATTTTCGCAGATTGAAGCCAGCGTTGAATAGAGCTGTAGACGTTAATTGTTGAATGTTACGAATTTGACTTTCATCATCATGACTAGTCAACAAGTCATCAACGTATATATCTTGCTGAATGACTGTTTTTATTGTGTCATTGTCGCATTCTTCACCTATTTGCCAAAGACACCTGGTAGCAAGGTAACTGGCGCTAGCAAACCCGTAGGTGACTGTATTAAGCCTTAAAGTTTGTAACGGTTTATCTTCCGCATCACGCCACAAAATCAGCTGCAAGTTACGGTCGGACTCGTCTATCAGTACCTGGCGGTACATTTTTTCAATATCCGCCGACAATACATAACGATGTTGACGGAATCTAATGAGGATATTGAAAAGAGAGTCTTGCATCGTGGGGCCTATCATTTGAATGTCGTTTATAGACAAACCAGATGTGGTGCGAGCTGACGCGTCAAAAACGACACGAAGACGCGTAGATTCACTGTCCTCGCGAACGACTGGGTGGTGCGGAACAAAATAAGCTCCATCAGGTTTGCTTTTCTGAGAAATGGACAGGTGATTGAGTTGTTGGTATTCATTAATGAATTCTACGTAAGCAGACTTAAGGTCAGGTTCTCTACGAAACCTGCGTTCCAAATTAAGAAATCTGCGTTTAGCAATGAAATAAGATTCGCCTAGACAATCTGGCTCATCAATGAGTGGTAGTTTCACACAAAAACGACCTTCAGCGGTACGTTTTGTGTGCTGTAAAAAATGAAGTTCACAAGCCTTTTGTTGATCAGTTAGAATTGATTTTTGTGGCAAGCTTTCAAGCTCCCAAAATCTTTTTAAATCACTATGAAGTTCGATTAATGTATTATTAGTCTCAGTGTTAACTAAATTACATTTAATTTCGTTGTTAATATTAATATTTCTAGTATTATAGTGCAAGGGACCTGCGATGAGCCATCCTAATTTTGAATCATGTAGGATAGGGTTGCCTTTTCCTAAAGAGTGCCTTTTGGTTCCTATGACGTCCCAAAATAAGTCGGCACCAATAAGCAAGCCTATTTCGGAAGGCTCATAAAAGCTGGGGTCTGCTAACTCGAATGAATTTAAATTTAAGTTTGTAATGTTCAAAGGAGTTTTAGGTATTGTTCCTGAAATTTGAGGTATAACTAAACATGATGTAATGACACTGAATGGCCGTACCTTAGATTGTATACGTATATTACAACGTTCAGCGTTAAGCTTATAAACAGTATTGCCTATGCCAATAACATTTTTTGTTTTTGAAATTAATGCAGTTAAATTTAATTTTTCCTTTAAGGATTCTGTGATGAACGACGACTGACTGCCATTGTCCAATAAAGCCTTGGTCGTAACCAATTTATTATTTATGGGATTAATAATGTCAACTAAAGCAGTACATAATAATGTTTCAGTATGCGTGTGTGAAGAGTGAGTATGCGAGACAGCTGACATTGAAACCGGTTCTGAATTAATATTACTAGTGTCACATTCCGTTGGTTTATGAAGATTAGTGTTGTGACGTTTTTTACAAATTCTGCATGTCCCTGGTAACCTACAGGCCTGTAGACTATGGCCTTTACGCAAGCAGTTTGTACATAATTTTAGCTTATTTACAAACGCTAGTCTATCATCAATTGATTTAGACAAAAACTGTGAGCATTCATAAATGCGATGAGAGTTATTGTTGCAAAACACACATTTATTATTATTAACGCGAGGTGACTGGTTTGATTGGTTAGAAGTGACAAACGACTTGGTGTGAGATGACAACTGCTTAGAGTTTTGCAGGTTATTTTGCGATGACTTAACAACCTTATCTTGTTTACTACGGTAAATGGATTCGAGAACATCTGCTCGACCTCTAATAAATGTCAAAAAATCATCAAGAGTAGGCATTTCCAAGGCGCTAACACTAGTATGTATGTACTCTTCCCATTTAACACGCGTATTACTATCCAATTTTGCTGCAAACATGTGTATGATTACGGTATCCCAATGGTCGGTTGGTTGCTTTAAAGTATTTAACGCACGTAAATTTTTTGTAATATGGTCAACGAGGAACCTTAAAGATTTATCTGATTCGCGTAGCGTTCAATGCTAAACAAAGTTTTTAAGTGATTATTAATTAACTGGCGAATATTATTATAACGCTCACAAAGAATATTCCACGCCTCAGGATAATTATTATCGGTAACTTCAAGATTACTGATCACACGAGCAGCTTCACCCTCTAAATAGGAATTTAAATAATGAAACTTATGTATGTTTTTTATTTTAGAATTATTGTGTATTAATGAACTAAAAGTGTCACGGAATTCCAGCCATTTATAAAAGGAACCATCAAACATACTTATTTTAATGACTGGCAAACGGAACCCAATGACCTCGTGGTCATCTTCGTCAGCTGTGGAAAAACTGCTGCTGTGGTCAATAGTCGACTTTTTTGTTAAACTGTTTCCCGAAATAATTTCCTGGGCCCTTGCGATTGAATTGTGGAAAGCCTGTTCAATAACCTCTCTTGTATCTAATTCAGCACTTAAACTTTTTTCATCTATCCCCTCGATTTGATTTTGCACGCCATCGAATTCGGCAAATAACGCTTCAATTTTAACCAATTTTTGTGAAAGCACGTTAACTTCAGTAGGAGTAAGTTTTCTGCCGTGACATTCATCTAAGTGATTATTAAATTTAGTAATGCGTCCTTTAATTGAGGCGCGTTTTAAGTTTAAAAATTTATAATTATGCTCCATACTCATGAAGTCAACGCGCAAACAAAGCAAAGATTAGTCAATAATAACAAGAATGAATACGATACGCTCCTCGCTTCGATGACGGCTGACTCGGAAACCGGTGTGCATCAGCTGATGACGGCACGGGATTCAAGGTCACCCGGCCGGCCGCTCTGCCGCAGTGTGCTCGATGCTCAGTGCGCGGGCGCAGCGCGCGTAGGGTTTCACGATGTTATTGCAGAAGCGAGGGACGCTCGGCAGCGACGACTGGAATTGATTGTTGGAATGCCTTGTATATACAAGAATAAACAATAGGAAATCTTGGGAACAAGATAAAGATAGACAGAGCTGTATAACGAAGATTGCCTTAGGATACTTTAGTTTTAGATATGATGTATTGATTGCTTTAGTTTTAGATAGGTATTGTTTATCGATTACCTTAGTTTTAGATATTATTTAGGTATTATTTATTTGAGTTACTTTAAGATTAGGTAGGTATATAAGGCACCTCTTGTAAATTTATTTTTAAGGAATAGAATACAGAAGGAAAATAGAATATAATGAGAAGGGAGAGTAAAGAAGGAATAAAATGATATGGAACGGGCTCACTTTTGGCTGGCAAACCGCTGCTGCACTGCGTGGATTCCGCTGACGTCAGCTTGGCCGGCTTGCGATGGCTGCAAAAGTGGTCGTTCTCGATGTTCCTTAGACCGTGTGCTGTCTTTAGGCTGCTCTGGGTGGCTTCTAACAGTCGTAGACCGGCTTCCCAGCTGCTTCTTTTCTTGCGAAGGCGCGAAGCGGTTGACCGTAATGACCTTGCCCCGGAGCACGCGGCGCGGTGTCGAGATTAGTCCGTAGAAACGACATAAACGCGCACTGGATGTCCTGTCACGGTCGCCACTTTATGTTCAGTTAGGGAACATAAGAAATCATACGCACATTTTAATATTATAAAACTATAATTCCTTAAGCTTGGTAACAATATAACATAACGTATGCTAGGTGCGTATGTAAGAATAATGCATGTACGCGCGGGTCCGTTCGGATTGAGTGAGTGCACAGCGGTGCAGGGAGGGATGGTGTCGCCGCTGACCGTTGACCCCCCTCCTTGCCTCTTGAACCCCGCAGACATCTATCACGCCGGTGTGGCGTGAACACTGACCTTGCTTTTCATGCTAAGTCTTAGAGCACCTTAAAAATCACCGCCAAATGTTGAAATGAGTAGATCTACACAACCACACCTCAACATTGATTTAAAATTACATACTTGTAATGTGCCCGAAACCGATTGCTCTATCACTAGCATTGAAAGAAGTATCTAGTAACGTAAAATTAATAATAATTGTACTACAAGAGTAATATTGTAAATACCTACGTGAAATAAACGATTTGATTTTGAAAAAATAACAATATAAGAAAA